>JAJJWX010003983.1:0-2400000 GCA_023529315.1 Papaver bracteatum
TAATCCTAATTAGGGAGGGTTAGATTAGGAAATAATAAATTAATTACATAAGGGGTAACCCAGCTAGGATATTCGGATCCCTATTTTGTCCTCTAGTGATATCCCCCGATTAAAATCCATATCCCCCAATTAATTGTTCGTAATAAGGGGATCAAACCATACAAATCTGTTAACCCAAATTAGATACAAAAAAGGTGTAATTTATAAAAACAAAATGCTCCCAATCCTGATCATAGGTAGATTTAATGTCCGAATTTTTGTTTTTCCATCTTGAAATGGGATTTATTAAATTCAAATAATCATCTGGTAAGTAAACGCATAACGAATCCAATAATAATAGGGTATTTGTTTGATTAATAAAAATGCTTGTTAGGTAGGGAGATTTGATCAAAGCTCGTCTTTTGTTCACCGATTACAGAAGATGGTGAAATGTTTAATAGGGTAAGAGTGGATACGAAAATTTTAATCAGGTGAATCAATTAATTAAGTATTTTTACAAATCAAAACATGAATGAAACAAAAAATTTGATCTAAACTCATTCATGATGGAGTCATGTTTTTTTTTCTATCAGATTTTTGTGTTTTGATCAGATGATGGAGTCATGTTGGTGGTGTAGGATATCTGAACTCCATATAAGTTTTGTGATTTGTGGCTTAGGTAGGGGTAATTTGGTCCGAGTCATAAGAATATAATGAGTAGGTCCTAGTTGGTGGATTGACTATGATTTTCGCTCTCCTCGGATCGTTTTTTGCTCTCCTTTTAACAAAAATCAAATAATTATCAGGAAAATGGATGGTGACAAATCATTCATCCCAAGAATACCTTTTCGGCCGTCAACTATAAAGCGAACACACGATGGAAAGATGCCAAATTGTAATACATGTTGCATATCGGATGAGATTAATAAATCACAAAGGTGAAGTGTGGCTGTTGATTTACGTACTCAAGATTTAGCCATGGCCAATTGTATGTAACATTGTCTAGGTATACGTACAATGAAGTAATTTTATTGTTGCCAGGTGATTGAATTAATCTTCAAATCGGCAACAACATTTTTATCTTTTTAGAATTTTACCATACATGTAATGTTTAGTACATTTTTCATTTAAAACATATATATAACAAAATAAATGTTTCTTTATATTATTATATTATTGGATAACGATTATTACATGAAACTAGTTGGAAGCCTTACAAGCTAAGCTCCAACGACGTACTACTACACTAATTTAACAGGTTGCCGTGATAGCCTACCAGCGAGCCTCATGAGGAACCTAGCCAAGGGAGCCGAAGCGGATAGGGGTTGAGATTATGTTGTGAGGGTGGCAAGCTGACTCTATCTTTCATGTCAAATTCTACAATATTGCATCATCGGGGACTCAAACCTGGGACCTCTTGAAGCGTATGAACTTTTGGGAAACGGGAATGACCAGCTGAGTTAGCTACCCGTTGGAACCTGCAACGGAAAGCGCGGAAAAACTCCCGCATATAGGCACGATTACGCAAATTCTTAGTGAACTACGGAATAAAACCACGTAAAAACCACACTCTGCAAACAACCCTAAAAATGAGCCCCATGTACTTTTTTGAGGCCGGGGCCTACACATTCTGTGTGTAAATGGTTTTTGGTGGTTCAATTCCACGGTCCATATGGAAGAATCATTTTTTGGGTACCCTTGTTTTTTTGGGAGGACCATTGTTTTATTTTGGATAAGACATTAGAAGTAAATCTAGGTCACCCCTTATCAATATATTTATATTAATACCTAAACTATCTTTTTGATAATTAACTTAGTGTATAAAGTTTGGTTGGTTCACAATCAATAACAAAACGAACTTTACGTAAAAATAAGATTTAACTTAATGTACAAAGTTCGGTTGGTTCGCACCCAATAACAAACCGAACTTGACGTAAAAATAAGATTTAACTTAGTGTACAAAGTTCGGTTTGTTCGCACACTGCATATAAACCAACTATCTAACCAAACTATACATAATATAAGAGTAGACTAAGTTTAATAAGTTCGGTTGTTTCGCAAACTTGATCCCAACAACATAACTAACCGAACTTATCAAACAAAAAAAAAATCAACAGTTCCAGAGTTATATTCGGTTACCTAAATAAAATAAAAGGTAACCGAACTTTGTACTTGTTATTTGTTCGGTTACATGTCAACTTGCTTTATTAACCGAACCTAGAGTTCGGTTTACGCGATCAAATTATCTTGTTACCGAACTCTGTTGTGATTGCAATTGATGTTGTTCCATTTCTTGTAGATTGATTGCCAACCTATACCAATGGATGATCAACCTTCTCAAGTTGATATGTTGTTCGAAGATACATCATATCACTATGTCAATGATTTGGTATTTACAGAATCTATTGATGCGAAGAATTAGGCTAGAGAGCATGCCAAGAGAGCCATGTGCATATTGGTTTTGAATGGAAAAGAAAGCAAAGCTCGTTTTGGCTCATCATAACAATCTTCACACTCTTCAACTGGAATAACATAATTCTCATAGTTGATCCATTGGTCCACTGATGGAGCAGGATCGTATTTTGGAACAAAATTCTTTTCGGTGTTCTTAGTTCCCCGCTTATTAACCTTGAAGTTGAATTTTTTCTCTTGTGGGACACTTTGGACACAAGAAAATTGTCTCAATACTCTTCGAGGATTATACATTGTACAACTGCTAGGATAAAACAACGGTCAATTATAACCCGCGATAGGTGAGAAATCAACAACCTCAACATCTTCCTCTTCTTCATCTGATTGAAGCCTGTATGGATGGAAAAACACATCTTCAACCGTTACATTATCCAATGTCTCTTTCAACCTCAACAACTTGTTTTTCTTACCCTTCTCATGTAAGTCCGAAAATTCATATTTACCAGCTGTAGACTTCCCATAAGGCCGAGGAGTGTGAGCATGAGACAATTTCAGTTTAGGGAAGTGGTCGTACATCCAAACCTATGAGAAGAAACCACAAATATGATTAGTAAATATATCAAAATCAAAGTTCAGTTTGTTCGCAAATATATCTTGAAACACACAAAGGATAATTTAACGGGGTACCTAAACAAGGGTGTTTAAGCCTCCAAAATATAAACTCTTAAGCCTCGAATCTTTTCTGAGCTCCGCTTGAACGAATGATAGAACCGCAATTCCCCAACATTAGTTGTTCACCTCATGAAGGGGGTCCAATAGCTGGATGTAATGGGCATTTACCACGTGACCTGAAGTGTCGGGAAAAAATGGTTCCTAGTTGATATAACAAATAAGCAGTCACATGGTGCTTAATCTTCTCCTGTGTCATCACCAACTTTCCTTGAGCAACCAAATATTTTGTCCCTCCAAACTCCCCAAACAAGACTTTCAACTTGATTTTTTTCAACTTCTTCTTGTACGACCGGTCTGGGTTGAACTCATTATACTCATCACCTTCATCAGGCTATTTTGCAGATCGTCTAAACTCACATTGTGCATTGTCATGGCTCCATCCTAGACACATTTCCACCAACTTTTCAAGAAGTTCATAACTCATGGAGGGATCGTAGCCAGCTCGAACACTTTTTCCCGTAATTGGTAGGCCTATGATTCGAAAACAATCATCTGGAGTTATTTATATCTCGCCAAACGATAGATGAAAGGTATCCGTCTCTGGATAAACCCTCTCAGAAAATGCAAAAATAGTGACAACATCAAATTTTTGGTACGCATGTTGTATCGCGTTCCATAGTACACAATCAAATACCGCCAACCAGACCTCATCACACTCATTCTATATATTTTATTTCTTGTTCTTTTGACATTTCAAAACACGAACAACATTATTATGATCCTACAAATACAGCATCATATCTTATATACTAATATATACCGAAAAATATATGTCAAAATATAATAAAATGACTAAGAAATATTGATGTATAAGATTCAATACCTTTGTAGCAAAGATCTTGGTAGCCCATGAGTTTTTGAAGCCAAGCAATACCTCCCCTCCATCTCTTAAAGTACCATAAGTTTGGTTCTTTGGCGGCAAACACAAATTGTCATCAGGAATGTATGCATATCTAGCACAAGGATTTTTAGCATATTTCTTGATTTTTTTACTATTTCTAATTGTTCCTCTTCCTCCTCTGATTCGTCATCTTTATTATCTCCATCTTCTTCACTGTCATCATTGTCATCTCCTTGTTTCTCTCCATCTTCCTTATCTCCATCCCCATTTCCTCCTTCTTCAACTGGTTCCTCTTCTCCACCTTGATTATGTTCTTGAGTACCCATATCTTGATTAACTTATTGGATTACATTGTCAACATTATCTCTATTGACATCATCTTGTATGACAACACCCGGTAATGACCCACCTCCATACTTAGCATTTTAGGTTCCACACTTATTAAAACCTAAGTGTAGTTTTGTTAGAGCATTGCTCGGTTGAACTTGAATGCGTTGCTATCTCAAGCATGTTTTTCAATGTTAGTGATCAAAACTATAAGTCTTGATTTCTAGTCTACTATAGCTAAGGTCTCAGACTAGGATAGAAAGTGTAGTTGAGATCAAGAACTCCATGAAAATCATCATACAAGACGAAAGACTACTCAAGGAACTGATGGATCTTCATCGACTAAAATGTATGTGGAGACTTGAACTTATCTATCACTCAAAAGTCTATCTACTCTATCTCCTATCTTGAGACAAAAATCGTATTACTATATAGACTAAGGTTATACACATTTGGTATTTCGAGCCGAGTATATCTCGCATATCTATTTCTCGAAATATGTGTTGGTAAAGATTTCACTTTAGCCAAGTTCATCTTTACCTAGTGACGAAAGTCATGTTAAGTTTCAATCACTTTGAAAATTTCTCTGACGAAAAATGGTTTGTGAAAAACAACTATATAACGTCCTCTGAGAATGTTTTAATGATTGAAATGAGAGTTTAGACAATATAACCAATGGAGGATATAAGCATTATTGTGGAAACACATATGTGTATAAGTCCTTATTCCTTGAACCAAAGTTTACGAACTTTGTTGATCAAGAGAACTGGAGAAGTGCATGAGCTTCAGTCTGCGAACTGGCGGATGTTCTCGACCCGATAATTTCTATTGGAGTTTGTGAACTCCATTTGGGAACTTAAGTCCGCGAACTCAGTCCGAAAACTTGAATAGGTTATGTCTAAAAACGATATTTGTGAACTCATCCCTATAAACTAAGGGATGCTATTGAAAACCGTGGCTATATAGTTCATGAACAGATTCGAGTGAATCAAATCGTTTTTGCTTCAATTGTGTCTTGTGTAGTACATAAATATCTAAGAAATTGAACAACTCTCTAACTAGTTCATCTGAGTCATTTTAACTAGTTATGGTGAAGAAGAATATGGTTGTGTTGATGGTGGTTTTTAGCTTAGGGTTAAAATCGTAAAAACCTAGGCAAGGTAGTGACATCATAGGGTTCGATTAATAATAGCTCTAATGAATGCATTTATTGTACCATTTAATATGTCTACGAGAAAATTACCAGGGTACTGTTTATGGGTGAAAACTATTCCTGCTAATTTTGGTAATTTGGGGTGTGGATGAGGAATGAATCTAAACCTTAAACAAATGCACTGTGCGGTGAGTGCTTGTAGAATCGAGAGATCA
Source organism: Papaver bracteatum (assembly GCA_023529315.1). Lineage (NCBI taxonomy): Eukaryota > Viridiplantae > Streptophyta > Magnoliopsida > Ranunculales > Papaveraceae > Papaver > Papaver bracteatum. The sequence goes on from JAJJWX010003983.1 coordinate 5,660, forward strand.
ATCTGTGCAAGTCCGGCCTAAACCAAGAAATGGACGTTCCATACTTGTTTCGGTCACAAAGTGAAGGAGATGGGGTTGATCTTAGGGAGGGAAGCGAAGAAGGTGTTAAGATTGTGAAGGTGTTGGCTATGTATGACTTGTATCCGAAAGATGAACTGGCTTGCAGGATGTAAGCTACCAATTCCGGTGTTTGAATACGATTGTATCAACACTTGCCTCTGTTATCTCGTCTTGCTCTTGTTGTTGTGAAAAATAGGGCGGAGAACCTATTTATACAAGTCTTTTAGCCTAACCTTCGTATCTCGTGGGAAGTGGAGAAAGTGGAGTGATGGAGTAGAGGAGTAGTGTGTTGGTGTCACACGACCAGGCTTTCCCACTTCTCCCATCATCACTAACCGTCCATAACTTCCTGACACGTTCTTGTGATGGCGCGTTATGTGCTGCACGCTGTAAACCTCCGGACCAATACCCCAGTATGTATCCCCCAGTTTGTGACATGATTGATGTCTCGAGTGTGTGGATTGAGGGACCCACAGAAAGTAGCATGTAATGCTACATTATTTAGGAAATTGATACTTGCGAAGTATCGTGTGTATATTATGCAGGTACTGCATCGAGTATATTCAGCATGTATGAAGCATCGCTGTTTGAGAGTCTCAAAATAACTTCATGTTCAACCTACTTCATGTGATGGTTTGGAAGTTGCGCATGCAAACCCTCCCTTGACCGATCACATGGTGTGGTAGAGTGACGGGTGGTGATCACCATAACGCCGCACTGACTAATTAACTCCTGACTAGGGCTGTATAGCCAATCCGGTGAGGTTGGACGGATGAGATGATCTTTGAGACACTCATCTGCGACCGTTGATGGAATTAGGGTTTATGAAAAGGTGCGCAAGCATCACTTTTCAGCTTGGTCGAATCCAAGCTTGGGACACAACTTTGTCTAGGCCGGTCATGCATGTGTGTAGACAACATGACGTTGTAGGCGCCCATACCTAATTGTCTCACGAAAGTGTGATCTAGGACACTCAATTCGACCTGCGAAGTTGTGTGGTTGAGATCAATTTGCGACAGAAAATTGGTGCCGCAAAATCCGCACGCCGTAACAACTTCGGGCGGGCGTTCCAAGACGACTAGGATTGGTCGGTCTTAGCCGATTGCTCCAACGTGTAGGTGGTAGGCTTCTGTTCACGCCTATGCCTTACTATCCCACGAATACATAATCTAAGTCACTCAATTCATCCGGCGAAATCGAGCGGCTGAGATTAGTTTGCAATTTGGAAGGAGCGACCATGCATGTTGGAGGCGCGTGAACCGAGGAGAAAAAGAGAGTTCGGTCTTGGAAGATTAGGTGAGGGGATAGACGGGTCCACGGTGGTCATGTTGGTATGACCAAACCTGCTTTGATCTAATCTCGGACCCTCCATTCGTGCCGGAGAAAATGGACGCTCGTGATTCAAACCCCTAGTTTTGGGTTTCAAGGCCGTGCGTCATGCTCCATTCAGGCGCACGATTTGGAATGACCAACCATGGTTAGTCCTGACCGATTGGTCATGTATGTAGGTAGGCCCACGGTGATTGTGTTGACATACTCCGTGCCCTTTGAATCTACATCTGCACCCTCCATCTATACCTGCGAAGATGGATGGTTGAGACTGTTTTGCGACACATGTAATGTGCCGTAAACCCTAATTTAGGGTTTTCGTCCATACTGCTTTGGTTTGGACGCTTTGGCAAGCTAGGCCAAGGGGGAGACCGACCATGCGGGGCCCGAATTAGTTCGGCAGCGGATATTCCATACCTGCTTGGGGGTTATGGAATCGATCTGGGCCATCCAATCATGATGGTGGAGTTGGATGGTCGTGATCATATATAGACTAATACGGTCAGTCCGGACGCTCAATCGGGCTAGTATAACACACCGATAGTGGCTCAATCGGTCTAGTATAACACACCGAGAGTTGCATCCTGTACAGGTATTTCGTACATTTTTCATTATAATGCTTGGAGATTCGTTGTAATGATCCTCGAGCTCGTCAACACTATTAGACTAGTTAAGAGACATTTTAGTCATTGATGACTCGATTAGTGTAACTCGAACATTAATTAGTAGGAATTAGTCTAACAACGATTTACATACGAAATTAATATCATTGGATATATCTCGAAAAGCTATACGAAATAGACTACTCGAACGTGTCATTTGGATATTGGACGAAGAAGATATCTTCAGAATTAATTGAAGGGAAAAATGGGCTTCCCATATCATCTTGGTGGTTACCTTTATCATTTGTGCTAGGAGATATCACTAAGACGTGTCGAAGAGAAACTCATTCTCTTTTCTTTCTTTTCTTTCTTCTCCTTCTCGTTTTCTTCTTTCTCTTTTCTTGTTCTTCATCTGTTGAGAATTTGAGAATCAAAAGTGAGGATTTTGAGATCAAATCAAGAGTAGAAATATCGAGGAAGGGTTTTTGGTGGTAATGGTTGTGTTGTGGTATAGAGTCTGAGTTAAAAGAAGTGACGGATTGTAGAAGATTAAGTTAGGGTTTGAGAAATAGATGCGTTTAGGTTTCATTTGAGATTCAGGGAAGAATTAGAAGATGGAGTTGAGTGGTTTATGACAAAGAACGAAAAGGGTTGTTGCTCAATTGAATTTTTGGAGTGCGAATCAGAGAAACGAATTTTGGAATTTGGATTAGGGTTTTCAGGAGATTGTGTAGAGGTTTGATTAGAAAATGAATTTGATGTTCTACGAAGGGGATTAAATATGGGTTTGGTTGAACTGAGGAGTTAGAATTATGTATTGAACTCGAATCAGAAAGCAGGGGATTAAGAATTACTTTTAGGGTTTGTATGAGCATAAGTAGTTGAGATGGAGATTGTGTGATGAAAACTAGGGGTCAATTTTGTTAATAAGAAGGGGCAGGGTTCATGTTGGTGTTGATTCAAGACTCGGGAGAAAATGGTGAAGAAGAGTTTGCATTCAATTTATTCAACAAGACTAATTTGAGGTAACTGTTTTCTCAGTAACTTAGTAAAGTTATTGATTTCAATTAATTAGATTCAAGTTATGATTGTTGATGAATGTGTGATGAAATTGAAGTTTATATTATGTTCAGTTTCAAGTAAGTTAATATAACTGGTGGTGTTATGATAATTGTTATTATTGAAGTTAAGTGTGCTAGATTTTGAGTTGTCATGGTTTGGATGAATGGGTGTTTGCAGGACAAGAGATTGGATAACTATGGATAATAAATTAGAGCTATTGGCGATGCTGTAATGTTGGTGGTGGTGATTATGAGAGTCTCAGATAGTAATGAATGTTACTGAGATGGAGAAGATGTGTTGAATGAACTATATCAGTTACAGGGAACAGAGGTTGGATTAAATTTAAAGATATAGAAGATGGTATGAGGTACAATGAAAGATGACTGTTGTTGGGAATGGAAGTGGTGGTAAATGAATCGAGTTAATGGAGATATAGATGATGGAATTCAACAGGTGATGTTGTATGTTGATGTTGGTTTCTGAATGAGATGAGTTTTAGATGCATGCTAGGTTGATGGAAAGTGAAGCTAAGAATGGTGGTATTCCCTGTGTGTTGTAACTGCAAGTGTTGGGAGCTAATGTATTTGGTGAACTGTAGTAATACAGATGAAGTTAGAATAGTCAGTTGGTGCTGGTGGTATTGAATGTGAAGTTAGAGGTGTTGTTGGTGTTATCAGGTAACGGTTTTGTACATTGAATGGAATTACAGGTTATAGGTTTTAAGTTCTGTGTATGCCAACTTTTGGAATTGATGAGAGTTCGTAAATATTGCAGATTGACAATGTCATCTGAGTTGAAGCTTAAATGTATGAAATGATATTGGTGAAGTGAGATGGAAAAAGAGTAGTAGTAGTGATGTAATGGAAGTAGTTGTGAAAGCCTGTAATGCAAATCAAGGTAAACTTAGTTTGTATTGTAATTGAGATTCAAAGTTTGTTTAAATTGAATGAACTATAGTTATTTGAATTGCTTCAATAGAACTAGGCTGTTAGTCATCCCAGTCAGTCTAGCTGACTTACCTGACTTGGTGTATCTGACTGAGTTAGCTCAGTGACCAGACCTGACCAAACCTGACTCAGTGACTCTTGACTGAGTTGAATCTGTTGACTAAGTTGACCATTTACCCTGGACTTGACCTTGACTGGACGTGGACTGTTAGTCGACCCATTTGACCGTCAGTGACCGTTAGTGAACTTGTTAGGCCAGGAGTTGTGTAGTGGGCTTGGGCTTAGGTTTAGTTTTCATACTTTGATGTATTGGACCTTAGGGTCTGATTTAGTCATTGACTTCTTCTACAAAGTTGTAGTTGTTGCTAAACTTATTTAGTGGACCGGAGAAATAACCTAATTGAATTACTAAACCTTAGATGGCCTAAATATAGATAATAAAAAGGGTATAGAAACGTAAATGGGCTTAGGACTATTAGTTAGATTTGTATAATTCATGTGTGAGCCATTTTGGCTAGAATCTTAGATCTCTTGTGTGATTAACAGTTAATCTTTTAACAACGATCGATTCAAAGGACGAACCAGTGGATCGTGGATCTCGAGGTAGATGTGACTTGTCTTCAAAAAGGTGTGGGAATGCATTTGACTCTTTGTAATTATTATTGTCGCTTTTATAAAAGTTTATGCGTAACAAACTCATGCATTATCTGTTTCTGCATTCCATATTTTATTTAAAATGCATTATGATAATCCTGTTATTTCTGTGAATCTTTCCACGATGTGGAAATGACTTGTATTGTTTTGTTGTCAATATGAATTGTTACGGGAAATGAGAATTTCCACTTATGGTATATAGGGTACGCTCCTTCACATTTATATCTACTTTAATTCAGCTTTTATTGTTTAGATTTGGTCACCATGGTCTTGGTGGCATCCATATCTAAATAGGTGTGAATTGCCGGTTAGGAATTTACAACCATATTAGTACATTGTTTGACGAAGGAGTTTGTTCCATATACATGTATGATTATTTCAGTGACTTTGTCACTGTTTAATGTTTTCGGAAAAAAACATGTATTGTTTTCCAAATCTTGCCTATGATTACTTAGAAGGTTAAATGTTAATTATTCCCACTTCAGTTTCTGTGACAGATCAGGGTTGCACAGCGAAAGCTTCACGGGTTGACTTCGTTAGTTGATTATCTTCTGTTATATTTATTATGTTGTATATTTTATTTAAAAATAAATTGACTAATATATATGTATCATTTGAGAGAAGATCTTGTATATATATTTCTGAGCGGGGTTAGCTTTGGGTTAAGTTCTGTATCGCATTTTCTTAACTAAATGCTTAAGTGCATGTTTTAGATTTTAGTGCCTTTTTATTTAGTTAATTTATTGGATTAGTCAGCTGCTAGCTTAGGGGGCGCTACATTCGTGTTTCTTTGCTGAGAGAAACACTCAGTCATCATGCCACACTGATAATAAGTACAGGAAATACAAGGATGGTTGCGCATTAATTAATAATGCTGGAAATTCACAGGGTATATGGGATTGTTGCTACATGCTCCAACCTGGATGAATTTCTTGTATTTTATTCACATAATGGGATTGTTGCCACATGCTCCATTCTAGGTGAATTAGTAAAGTGAAGAAGTATCCATCACTTATTAATGGCCTTATCTTTTACAAGATGTTAGCGCATAATTTTTAGGTTTTACAATTTTACTCTTAAATGAAAATCCACCATCAACATTAAATCCCCTGCCTAGCACATAATGGTTACACTATTGTGGGGTAGGCATGAGATGGTGAAAGATTTATATACTGAAATGACCAAGCTAAAGTGAATGCATATTTACCGGATAGGTCAACCTCGCCAGGCGTTTCCCTGGGAGTCCTGATTAGGGTTGTAGAGAAAGCAGGACTTGATCTGGTGAGTCATTTTGGTTCCTTTCGTATATATCTGGGCAGAGATCGGTCCCTTCTTCGGGTCAGGTGTACTCCCTTTCATCATACGGCAGCTTTCCTTAGATGTATGCGATAAGCATCATTGATTTCTATCCCGAAATAGTAGCCTTCATAGGTGGTAAGTAAAGACTTCTTTTCTCCTGGGATTCTGTTGACTTGCGAGATTATAAAGAATCATCTCACGAAGTTATTCCTTCTATATCTCATGTACTGCTCCGCACTTATCTGATCTTCTGATTGATTTTTTTTTATAACTTCTTCTTCTTTGGCAGTTTAACATGGAGGCGGTGGACGAACATCATATCACCTCTCCAGAAAGAAGCTTCGAAGTTGATAAGCCCGAAACCCATGCCCACGAAGAAGTAATGGCTAAGATCAACCTTCCACTTCGCGAAGTTGGCCGTGCTATACAGGGGATGTCTATTTTGCACCTGGGTATTTCCAGGGGACGTATCTGTGCCCTTTTAGCTGCGATTGACATGGAGGAGCGGTGGAGGCGCGAGGAAGCATTGCAGGCAACATTAAGCGCAAGGGCAGAGAGATTTGCAGCGCGGTTGAAGAGGCGGAGGGTTGAGCATAAACGACCTCCAAATGAAGATAAGTGCGATTACCCAATCCAGGACGTCGTGATAATTCTCGATTCCGACAAAGACGAACCTGAATGTTTGAAAGTAACTAACATGACTCCTGATGTTGCTGTGGCCTTTTATGCTCCCGCTGATGACGTTGGGATGAAGTGCGTTTCTACGGAAATATCTGATTCAGAAGCTGAGGTAGATCCGAAAGGAGGAGCATCAACTGCGGAAACGTCTGTTGCAGAAGCTGAGGTAGATCCGAAGGGAGGAGCATCACCTGTGGAAACGTCTGATGCAGAAGATGAGGTAGATCCGAAGGGAGGAGCATTAACAGGTGATGGCATTAAAGCGGAACTTGACAGTGGTGCAGACGCGGTGGACCCCCTTGACGACTAAAACCTCTTTTCTTCTTTTCTTTTTTTCTTTCCAAGTATATTCTGTAATTTGTGAACATATTCCTTGTACCCAGTAGCAGCCGAGTTCAAGGTTTTCTTCTATTTGATTGTTTGAATAAAGGTTTTTGCTTTATAGCCCTTTGTCATGTGTTCCTGATGCAAGATCTTCCTAGCCTTGCTGGGGTGAGTGGCTCAAAGATCCTTCCCTTTCCGCACATATTTTCCCTCAACTCTTTTCAGGATGTTTTTGCTTAGGGTTTCTTTCTTGACCTGCTCTAGTGGGTTGGTTTAGGCTGGACTACGCGTCTTTAGGGATAAAGAGGTTCTTAGATGGAAATAATATTTCAATTAATTTGAGAATTGAAAATCGAAACTCTAACTATGAATGCAAGTATTGCAATCATTTTCTAAAGGAATTACAAATATAATGTGAAATTATAAGGGAAAACACGCTGGAGGAAGTAGCACAGCATCTTAAAGCGTGTAGGATGCTGGAAAGTGGTAGCACAACGTTTTAAGTACGGTAGGGTTTGAGCCACTGCGAGTGAATTTTTACGCCTTCTAGCTTGTCAGCGTTGATGAGTTTGCAGTAGCCGCCTAGGATGACATATGCTACCAAGTACGGTTCATCCTCCTTCTCAGTGGGTGAATTGGGTGAGGTAGCCATTTTCACCGTAATGCTTCCGACCTTGAATGCGGTTGTCTTCGTTACTAGGTCTCCAATTCCGATTGGGTTTGGGCGTGTAGACATCAGGGTCTTGGTTTTGTCGTCTTTGATCGAGGTAGCTTCTAGACTCTTGATAAACTGTTTAAAGGGGCTGGCCTTACATTCGCATCTCTTCGCCAAGGTTGGTTTTTTGGCTAGAGCCAGTCCCCAGGACTTACCATAATGAGGGGCGGTTGGTTGTAAAAATGGTTGCGTGATGAGACTTACTTGAGATCGGAACCTTTCAACGTACGCTGAAAGGCTCTCCCCGGGAAGTTGTGTCACATTGGCGAGTTGTTGGTACGGCAACAAACAGTCGTCAGGTCCAGAAGGCGTATTGGAGATTCTTTCAGGTATCGAAGTCGGTAGAGGACAGACTCATAGCATTACCCTGTTGTCATGCATCCAAGGGTGTCATAGGATCATGTCATAGTTGGGATGATCTTTGACTATGCAGAACTTTGCTTGTGTCGAGGCATCACCCAATTTGACTTCAATATCAATGTATCCATATGCATATCTGAGTTCTCCTTCTGGATCCGTAACCACAGTTGGGTGACGAGTAGCTTCCTGTTTCGGAATCTTTACCGCTCTCAAGGTCTTGACAGTAATGATGTTAAATTCGGAGGCCGTATCAATCAACGCGCTATCGAACTCAACGTTTCTCAAATTAGTGACGGTTAGGAGTCCCCAGTTTCCTTTGCTCGCATCTTCCAGGAAAGGCAGGGGGTTTCTGGATTTCTTCTGGATACAAACGCCTGCCTGATACAACGTGGTTGAGAGCCGTAAATATGTCTTGACGTTGTCCCTTGGAGAAATACAAGATTTCATATAAGTGCTCCATCATAGATTGTAAAGTCTTGCGAACAGAATCCCCATAAATCATACAGTTCCTGATAGGAAGAATATCTCTATGAACACCTTCATTTCCAAGTTGGAGTTCTCATGTCTCTATCTTTTCCCTGAAGATTTGTTTCAGCCTGTTACAATCTTTGGTTGGATGGTGAACGAATCTATGGTAGCAGCAGTATTTAGGGTCCGCCATGTATTTCTCAGTTGAAGGACATCTGATAGGAGGCATCTTGATGGCGACGTCTTGGATCCATGCTTCTAATAGTTCTATCACTTCATTCATGGGAAAAGGAAAACCCGTATATTCGGTGTCTTGTACATGAGTTTTGTCTGCTCCTTTCCGAGATGAAGTCTTGTATGCCGGGGATGCCCGCTTGGTTTGTTGTTCCGTCGCTGAAGATTTCCTTTTTTCTCCTCCGCCTACTACACTCACAGAAGGACCAGTGTTGTATTGCTTGTTTGTAAGACGCATGCTTCCTCGACTTTCACGTGAATCTTCACTTCGAACAACTCTGGTTCTTTCTAGCAATACTGGTGTGGTTGTTGCTGAACATTTGGTAGCTTCATGGACTTCAAAGAACGTTTGAAATCCAAGATTATCTAATAGAGCGCGGTATATGGGTATCATCCCATTGATGCACAACTCCACCAATCGTCGTTCGGTGACGTTCGGGTCATAACAATCCAGTGCTTGGGTTCTGAACCTCTTAACTAAGTCGTTGGGATGCTCGTTGTTCCGCTGAAGAATTCTTCCCATATCTAAAAAGGTAATCTGTTCGGACACGTAGAAATACTTTCCGTAGAAAGCACTGACCATCTCGTTCCAATTGGATATGCTGTTAGGTGCGATGTTGTTGTACCAGGTGTACGCCCTTCCCGTAAGTGACTTTGAAAATTCTTTTAGGCGGAGAACATGATTGTATTCATGCTCCCCCAAAGATTCTAAGAATCGAGAGACGTGTTCACGAGCATTACCAGTACCATCGTAGAGGGAGAATTGGGGAGAGGTGTAACCTCTGGGAAGAGTAATTCGTTGCACATCTTGAGGGTGAGGCGGCTGATGTTGGTGTACATCTGTTCGGTCCCCTTTGCCTCGATTTTGGAGAAGTCATTCCAGGTCCTCACGTGTGATGAAGTTGGATGGTTGGTTCCTTTCTCTTGGGCGTTCAGGAGAAACGCGAGTTTCCTCATCCGGGCCAGGATGGAAACGTCTTCCCCGGGTTGTCGTGAACCTTGCGGCAATCGTTCAGTCAAAGTTTTGAGGAAAGTGAGTACCTCTTTCTGAGTTGAGGCCATATCCGTTTGAGTCTTAGCCAGAACTTCATGTTTCTCCATTAAGTCTGCAATGGTAATGGATGGTGGTCCTCCTCTTGTCCCTCCGGCTCCTCGTCTTGATGAAGGAGTGAAATTTGTTGCTCTGGTGACCACCGGAGGCGTTACACTTGAGGAGATGTTGGGATTAGCTGTTGCTTTGGCTCTGGTGATGGGAGGTGTTACACTTACTGGAATATTTCCTGCTACGCTTGCGCTGACGGTAAAGGTGACGGCTCCACGAGATGTATTGAATACAGTAGATCCACTGACAGGTACATCGACACCGGGAGTGTTATCCGCACTAGTTCCGTAAGAATTGATTGCTGATCCAGACCTGAGTTCCACCATCTTTAAGTGAATTGTTGATCGAATTGGTTCTAAGATCTACCCTTTTGAAATTGATAAAATCGAATCGGATTTCGAAGAAATTGACTTCACAACGGAGAGATTAATCTCCTACTGTGGTCGCCAATTGTTTATGGGTGAAAACTATTCCTGCTAATTTTGGTAATTTTGGGTGTGGATGAGGAATGAATTTAAACCTTAAACAAATGCACTGCGCGGTGAGTGCTTGTAGATTCTAGAGATCAATCTGTGCAAGTCCGGCCTAAACCAAGAAATGGTCGTTCCAGACTTGTTTCGGTCTGATAGGTGTCTAAAATACCGTATTATTTACCTATTGTTTATGCTTTCTCTGCTAGTTTTCATGTAAATTATGTATCTTATGTTTTGTTTTTGAGTATTTAGGTATTTGGATCAAAAGAAGAGGAAACATGGCAAAAGCGTTGGAGGCGGATTGTGTCTCATTATTTGCTTTTATCTCTTCATCCCTGTCTGAAAAGTATGTCGTCTTTAGTGATGCGAATTCTGTCTGAAAAGCACGACAACTTTAGTGATGACTCTCACTGAAGAGAAGTAGTAGATTTGAGAAGCAAAAGGCGGATATTGTTGAAGGGAGGTGAAAGAGAGCGTTCATTCGGAGCATAAAGGGGCAAAGCTGTCATTCCTTAAGCGAACACTATTCGGAGAGTCGAGCCATAGATGAGGGTCGACCAGTCCTACAGAATCACTAAAAATAGCCAGCTAATGTTAAAGAGGTGGCCACATGTTATGGGGTACTCATTGGGTTGTCCCCTAACCTATGTACTGGGGTGTCAATAACCACCCCAATCATGACCTAACCCTATATCGAGAAGAACCTCTTCTTTCTCAATCATTTGCATATCTAAAATTTAGAATAACAGCAGCCATGACTGCTGATGAAATTGGGAGAAGCAAAATAATCTCTGAGTTAAACAGAGATGGAATTGAAGGAAAAAATTGAGTTGTTGTTACTGCTCAGACACCAGATTGGGAAAAACATAGAGCTGCAGCTATTAGAGAAAGGGTTTGATGGTGGAGGAGGAATTGAAGTTTGAGATCGAGAGATGCTTGATGAAATTGAGTAGAATTTGAAGATAGTTTGAGATCGAGAGATGGGTGACTTCTGTCGTCAATTGAGAAGAGAAATGGAAGATTGAAATCAATGAAATGAGTTTTTGCTGCTGTAATAAAATGGATAAAGATTGTTGATGAGTTGGGTTTCGGCGGCTGAGTTAGATAAAGATCAAAGATGGGTTGGTGACGAATGATGGATTGAAACCAATTTGCAACAATTTGATGATGAACTTAACTAGGGTTTGTTGATGGGTGAGATTCAGATGGGTGGAATCGGTTTCTGGAGTTGCGGGGTTATAGGGATGATGTTGTTGAACCTTTGGAGTTGTGGTATGAGACACAGAAGAGAATTATAAGCTGTCGGTGGTGGAACTGTTGGTTGTTACAGATTAAGAATAGTCTGAGAGTGAAGAAATATGGATTTGCAGTAATGAATAGCTGAGGTTAATAGGTGCCAGCAGGTGTGTGGAGTGAAGCTGGATAAGAAGTTAGCTGGGAGATTAAGCTGCCAGGGTTGTGTACACAAGCTTGCAGCTGGAGTTACAGATGTTGGCAGTGTTGAAGGTGTAGTTGTTGTTGTTGGTACTCAAATGTATGCATTGCAGTGTGGCATGATCAGAATTGAAGTTAGTTTTACCAATGTGGTTGCTCTGAAAAGCAGGCATGAACTGAAGGCTACAACTACAGATTTGTGAATGTGGCAGTTAGAGCATTTTTTTTCTATGACTGAACTTGTGTTGCTTATTGCTTTGACTGTGAGCTAAGACGAATGAGTTGATGGATAAGGGTTATGGTTTGCTGGTGGTTTGATTGCAAGGTCTAGGAGGAAGTAAATTGAGTTGGAAGCAGTGAATGACAGTTGCATTGGTGGTATATGGCTTGCTAAGATTACAGGCATGATACTGCTTGAGAAGTCATAAATGGAGGACTCAGAGATGGTATTCTTGCAGGGGCTGTGCTGCATTTGTGGCTATGTGTGAGGGGTTGCAGTTCAGATTGCAGGGAAGAAACGTTGGACTGTTTTACTGGGTTCAAGAGGATGTACATCTGCTGGAGTTATGGATTTATGAAATGAAGTGGTGTTGTTGCAGTTGTATGAACACATGGAGCTCAACCTGAGATGAACTAGTGAGTGGCTACAAGGTCAGTGAGCTAAAAAAAAAGTGGTTGTAGCTGTTGAGTAGCAGGGTTGTTGGATAGTTGGTTGTACTGCTGATATTATAGAGAACAAAAGTGATCTAGAGGTGATGCAGTTGCAGTGAAGAGTCCCTGGTGGAGTATGAAAGTGCAGGTGGTTTTAAAGTGATCTAGAGGTGATGCAGTAAGTGTTTGTGGAGTTGAAGTTTAAGTGAGAACAATCTATGTAGTTGGATTTGAAGCTGTGAAGATCAGTTGTATAGATGCAGAAGTGGATGGTTGCAGCATGAAGCCGTGGATTATGCACAGCCAAGATGGCTGGCCAAGGAGATGCGATGCAGAATTATTATGCAACAGAATTATGGCCAATGCAAATGGGCTAGGCCAAGACCACTCAGCCCAGTAAGACAAGCCAGTTCGATATGACTCGGTTTTGACTCATTTTGACTCCGAGTTGACTCAGTTGACCCGAGTTGGACCGTTGACCGTTTGACTTTTCAGGTTACCGGCGACGACTTTCCGGTGCCGGATTCCTGTCAATTTCCGGCCAAAAACCCAGCTTTCCGGCGAGCATTTTTGGGACATATTTTCTACATGGGTTTCTCTCACTCGTGGGCCGGGTGAATTTCCAACTAATGGACTTTGAAGACTTGAACCTAATTTTGGAAGGAGGAAAAGCTATAAAAAGAAAAGTTCTACTAATTTTTGGATATAACGTTTTATTCTATTCTTGGAGCTTTTGCAGAGAACTACTTCTAGGGTTTGCTTTCTTTTATGTTTTATCTATTTTCTTTGAATATTATGATGATGAACTCCATGAATATGAGTAACTAAATACAACTATTGGTTATGGGATAAAAGTTTATTTCTTCAAGCATGTTATTTGATTCTATGAATTAGTTTTGTCTCAATTTTATCGTTTATGATTCATTATTTTTACTATCATATGATTTGAATTCTAGTTTGGTTGAGTCCGGAATCAATTGGATTTGTTTTCATCTCTATAGCTATATTAGGGTTTTCAATACGTAAAAGTTGTTATCTCTGATTTCTAGTAGCATCTTGTGGTTAATACTTGTAGTGATACATCTTTTTAATCGCATATGAATCATAACCTTTGTTAAAACGAATTAGTGCTTTTACACGTTTGTTTGCATTGATTAATCTTATTTCATAGAACTTATTGCTCTTGGGGAGTTAAACCTAATTGTGCTTTTACACTTTAGGTTGCTTTTTAAGTAGATTTCACAATAGCATCTTTTAATGTTGTTTGTGATAAAATCAGGAAATAAACGGGATACTCTTTCAATCAAGATATCCTAGGACTTTTGATAATTGCGAGATTAAATTACCAATTCTAATCATAGATGAAAAATACATGTTTGTGAATGATACTATCCCGTGACCAATATCTTCTCCTTATTGATTATTCAAACTATTTGCTTTACTATATTTAGTATTATTACTTTGATAAAAACAAAAACACACCTTGGGCTATTTGGTTACTAAGAATCTGAAAATTGCATAACAACAATCGCCTCTCTGTGGATACAAACTATTTCTTATCGAATACTATATTCATTTTTAGTTGAGTGAGGAAGTGAAATTATTTTTGACACATACGACACGCATCACAGTCACAAAGTGAAGGAGATGGGGTTGAGATTGTGAAGGTGTTGGCTATGTATGACTTGTATCAGAAAGCTGAACTGGATTACAGGATGTAAGCTACCAGTTCCGGTGTTTGAATACGATTGTATCAACACTTGCCTATGTTATCTCGTCTTGATCTTGTTGTTGTGAAAAATAGAGCGGAGAACCTATTTATACAAGTTTTTTAGCCTAACCTTCGTATCTCGTGGGAAGTGGAGAAAGTGGAGTAGTGGAGTAGTGTGTTGGTGTCACATGACCAGGCTTGCCCACTTCTCCCATCATCACTAACCGTCCATCACTTCCTGACACGTTCTTGTGATGGCTCATTATGCGCTGCACGCTGTAAACCGCCATACCAATACCCCAGTATGTATCCCCCAGTTTGTGACATGATTGATGTCTCGAGTGTGTGGATCGTGGGACCCACAAAAAGTAGCATGTAATGCTACGTTATTTAGAAAATTGATACTTGTGAAGTATCGTGTGTATATTATGCAGGTACTGTATCGAGTATATTCAGCATGTATGAAGCATCGCTGTTTGAGAGTCTCAAAATAACTTCATGTTCAGCCTACTTCATGTGATGGTTTGGAAGTTGCGCATGCAAACCCTCCCTTGACCGATTACATGGTGTGGCAGAGTGACGGGTGGTGATCACCATGACGCCACACTGACCAATTAACTCCTGACCAGGGATATATAGCCAAGCCGGTGAGGTTGGACGGATGAGATGATCTTTGAGACACTCATCTGCGACCGTTGATGGAATTAGGATTTATGAAAAGGTGCGCAAGCATCACTTTTCATCTTAGTCGAATCCAAGCTTGGGACACAACTTTGGCTAGGCCGGTCATGCATGTGTGTAGACAACATGACGGTATAGGCGCCCATACCTCATTGTCTCACGAAAGTGTAATCTAGGCCACTCAATTCGTCCTGCGAAGTTGTGTGTTTGAGATCAATTTGCGACAGAAAATTGGTGCCACAAAAGCCGCACGCCGTACCAACTTCGGGCGGCGTTCCAAGATGACCAGGCTTGGTCGGTCTTGGCCGATTGCTCCAACGTGTAGGTGGTAGGCTGGTGTTCACGCATATGCCTTACCATCCCACGAAAACATGATCTAAGCAGCTCAATTCATCCGGCGAAATCGAGCGGTTGAGATTAGTTTGCAATTTGGAAGGAGCGACCATGCATGTTAGAGGCGCGCGAACCGAGGAGGAAAAGAGAGTTCGGTCTTGGCCGATCAGGTGATGGGATATACGGTTCCACGGTGGTCATATTGGTATAACCGGACCTGCTTTGATCTAATCTCGAACCCTCCATTCGTGCCAGAGAAAATTGACGCTCGTGATTCAAAACCCTAGTTTTGGGTTTCAAGGCCGTGCGTCATGCTCCATTCAGGCGCACGATTTGGAATGACCAACCATAGTTGTTCCTGACCGATTGTCCAGGTATGTAGATGGGCCCACGGTAATTGTGTTGACATACTCTATGCCCTTTGAATCTACATCTGCACCCTCCATCTATACCTGCGAAGATGGATGGTTGAGACTGTTTTGCGACACATGTAATGTGTCGCAAACCCTAATTTAGGATTTTCGTCCATACTGCTTTGGTTTGGACGCTTTGGAAAGCTAGGCCAAGGGGGAGGCCGACCATGCGGGGCCCGCATTAGTTCGGCAACGGATATTCCATACCTGCTTGGGGGTTATGGAATCGATCTGGGCCATCCAATCATGCTGGTGGAGTTGGATGGTCGTGATCATATCTAGACTGATACGGTCAGCCCGGACGCTCAATCAGGCTAGTATAACACACCGAGAGTGGCTCAATCGGGATAGTATAACACACCGAGAGTTGCAGCCTGTACGGGTATTTCGTACATGTTTTATTATAATGCTTGGAGATTCGTGTTGCTCTGCTGAGAGCAACACTCAGTCGTCATGACGCACTGATAATGAGTACATGAAATACAAGGCTGGTTGCGCATTAATTAATAATGTTGTAAATTCACAGGGTATATGGGATTGTTGCTACATGCTCCAACCTGGATGAATTTCGTGTATTTTATTCACAGAATGGGATTGTTGCCACATGCCCCATTCTAGGTGAATTAGTAAAGTGAAGGAGTATCCATCACTTATTAATGGCCTTATCTTTTACAAGATGTTAGCGCATAATTTTTAGGTTTTACAATTTTACCCTTAAATGAAAATCCACTATCAACAAGTACTTTTTTTTAATTAATTACTAATTAGGGTTTTGATAGGCCAAAACCCTAATTCCCATGCACACATGTGCCAATGAAAAACCATGCCATCCACACCCACCGTGCCAAGGCATGCCAACCATGATAGCCGCACCCCTGTGCCAATGGCAAACCATGCCATCCGCACCCCTGTGCCAATGGCAAACCATGCTAGTCGCGCCAAGGCATGCCAACCATGCTAGCCGCACCCATGTGCCAATGGAAAACCATGTCAGCCACACCCACCCAGCCAAGGCATGCCAACCATGCTAGCCGCACCCCTATGCCAATGGAAAACCATGCCAGCCACACCCACCATGCTAGCCATATGCCAACGGCATGCCAAACCCTTAGCCACACCATGCCAAGCCAAACCGCACCTTGCCTTGGCCCGAGCCATACTAGCCGCACCATATGCAAACGACATGCCAAACCCTTGGCCCCACCATGCCAAGCCAAACAACACCTTGCCTTGGCCCTAGCCATGCTAGCCGCACCATGTGCCAACGGCATGCCAAACCCTTGGTCCCACCATGACAAGCCAAACCGCACCTTGCCTTGGCCCTAGCCATGATATCTGCACAATGTGACAACGGCATGCCAAACCCTTGGCCCCACCATGCCAAACCAAACCACACCTTGCCTTGGCCCTATCTATGTTAGCTGCACCATGTGCCAACGGCATGCCAAACCCTTGGACCCATCATGCCAAGCCAAACCGCACCTTGCCTTGGCCCTAGCCATGCTAGCTGCACAATGTGCCAACGACATGCCAAACCCTTGGCCCACCATGCCAAACGCACCTAGCCACGCCACTATGCTGGCCTTCCCTACGTGGCTACCAAAACGAAGGCGTGCGATAATCAACGACCCCCTCTTCAATCCCAGGAGCAAATCCTAGCTATTCAAGGTTACCAGACAACGCATGGTAACCTTTGGCCCAAAAACCTAAGTTTGGAACGCCAAACCACGCCATGCCAACCTATCCGCGCTACCATGCTGGCCTTCCATACACGACTACCAAAACGAAGGCATGCGACAATCAACGACCCCCCTTCAATCCCAGGATAAAATCCTAGCTATCCAAGGTTACCAAACAACACATGGTAACCTTTGGCCCGAAAACCTAAGTTTGGCCACGCCATGCCAACGGCATGCCAACCTAGCCTCCCCACCATGCTGGACTTCCCTACACGGCTACCAAAACGAAGGTGTGCGACAATCAACGGTCCCCCTTCAATCCCAGGAACAAATCCTAACCAGCCAAGGTTACCAGACAATGCATGGTAACCTTTGGCCTGAAAACCTAAGTTTGGCCACGCCAAACCATGCCATGCCAACGTCATGCTAACCTAGTCGCGCCACCATGCTGGCATTACCTACACGGCTACCAAAACGAAGGCGTGCGACAATCAACGGTCCCCCTTCAATACCAGGAGAAAATCCTAGCCATCCAAGGTTACCAGACAACACATGGCAACCTTTGACCCAAAACCCTAGTTTGGTCACTCCAAACTGCGCCAAGGCGTGCCATGCCAATGATATAACAACCTAGTCGCGTCACCATGCCATGCAAATGGCATGCCAACTTAGCGCACCACCATACTGTCCTTTCCTATGCGGCCACCAATAAACGAAAGGGTGCAACGATCAACGGCTACCTTTCCTCTTAAGATGCAAAATCTCGGCCGTCGAAGGTCACCAAGCTACCAAGTCTCCCAAGCTCGACTTGCCAGGCAACAACAATATGCTACATGTTTTCCATAAAAACATTCGAGACATCAACACATATCACAAACTGGGGGATCCTCTTTGGGTATTGGTTTGGCGGTTTACCGCGTGCGGCGTACATAACGCCCGTCATAAGAAAGTGTCATAAGGATGAAGCGGTTAGTAAATACATGGAGTTAATGGTGAAGCACTCATTTGTGGGACATCAATTCCATGCGTTAAAGGTTTTATGGAACATCAATTCCATGCATTAACGGTTTTATGGAACATCAATTCCATGCGTTAACGTTACCACCTCCTCCCATTTACTCACCCATTGTTCCATTCCTTAATGAGACCAGAGTATGTTTCACTTCGACTTGTATAAATAGGTCTTACCGATTTCCACCGAACAACAAGTTCAGTCAAGAGAATACAACACTCAGAAAATACTTGCTATATTTTCATTTTGTTAGCTTCCCACTTTTTGATACAAGTCGTAACACAACTACTCTTCCAGAATCAACTATTCTGGTCTCATCACTTTCCTTGCTTCCCTCCCCAAAACCAACCCATTCTCCTCCACTTTGTGACCGAAGCAAGTCTGGAACGGCCATTTCTTGGTTTAGGCCAGACTTGTATAGATTGATAATCTAAAGTACTCCCTTGCAGTACAGTATTTAGGGTTTAAATTCGTTTCTCACCCGCACACCCGAAATTACCGAAATCAACAGAAACCATTTTCACCCACAAACAATTGGCGACCACAGTGGGAGATCAATATATCGGTTGCAATATTGATTTCCAAATTTTAGATATCACATTTCACTTACAACTCCAACATGGTGGAACTCAGATCCGGATCAGCTGCCGAGAACACCAACGCAGAATCTGTCCCCGGTGTTAATGCTACTCCCAACAACATCACTACGCCATCTACTGACCCCCGGTAACACCGAAAACACTCCTTCATGTGTAACATTGACGATCACTAGGGCCAGATCCTCTGCCTCCTCTAATGTCCCTGCACAACTCGCTAATCCGGGCAGTACTGAAAGCACTCCTTCAGGTGTAACGCCACCAGTCACCAGGGCCAGAGCTACCACTACCGTTCCTAACGCTTCATCAAGCGTGACGCCTCCAACCGCCACTAAGACTCCAACTACCCCACCAACGGGACGAGAAGCCGTAGGAACCAGAGGAAGTCGACCCTATATCACCATCGCTGATTTGATAGAATGGCAGGAGGTTCTCGCCAGAGCCCAGATGGATATGGTTTCGACGCAGAAAGAAGTACTCGTCTTTCTCAAATCCCTGACAGAGAGGCTGCCGCGTGATCCATGCCATCCAGAGCCATTTAGAAATGCCTCCAACACCCTCGACGCTAGAGCCTCGGCGAAACGCATCTCCGCATATGATAAGACTCGTGCTAGACCCCTATTGGAAAGGAGTCAGCCATCCAATTTTGTCGCACGAGAGGATATGGAGCAACTTCTCCGGAATTGAGTCAAGAATGATGAAATAGACATGCATCAGCATAAACTTCCTTACCCATCTGAAATACAAAGAATTCCTCTCCCAAGAGGATACTCCTCTCCTCAATTCACTCTGTATGATGGTACTGGAAATTCACGTGAACACGTCTCTCGCTTCCTCGAATCCCTAGGTGAACATGAATACAACCATGTTCTCCGTCTGAGGGAGTTTTCGAAATCTCTTACCAGAAGAATACACGTGGTACAACAACATCATGCCAAATAGCATCCCCAACTGGGGTAGCATGGTTACCGTATTTTACAAGAAGCACTTCTTCGTGTCTGAACAAGTTACCTTCTCGGACCTAGGAAGAATGTACCGGCGGGATAATGAACATCTGAATGATTTTGTTAAGAGGTTCAGAGTTCAAGCACTAGACTATCACGACCCAAACGTAGCCGAGCAACAGCTGGTGAATACATGCATCAATGGCATGGCTCTCATTTACCGCGCCTTGCTAGAGAACCTGCATTTTCAAATATTCTCCGAACTCTATGAAGCTGGCAGACGATCCGCAACGACAGCACTAGCGTTATTGGAAAGGGCTAGACCGACCACTACCGAAGACATGCACGGAACTCGCGGGAATAGACGTCTCCTCAGCAAGCAATTTAACACTGGACCCTCCTCTGTAAGCGTAGTAAACAATAGAGGGAAAAGGAAGGCCCCAGCTGCAGACCAGCAACCTAAACTTGAAGTACCAGCACAACGGGGAACTCCACCATGGAAGGCCGCCGCTAAAGCTCCCATGCGTCATCACGAAACTGAAGGAAATACCCTGGATTTCCTGTTTCCCATCGAGGAGGTTATCGATCTCTTATAAGCATGGATTCAAGATGATGTTATCAGACTACCATCCCATAGATGCCAACCGACTGAGGCTGAGATGGTAAACCCCAAATACTGCCACTACTACAGATTTGTTCACCACCCAACCAGTGATTGCAACAGACTAAAGCATATCTTCAAAGAAAAGATAGAAGCAGGGGAACTCCAACTAGAAAACAAGGGAGTACATCGAGACCCACTTCCATTAAGGAATTATGGGGTCTCTGGGGACTCCGTCCATGAGACTGCGCAATCCATGATAACACGTATGCGAAATTCTCTACCTTTCCAAGGTGCAGCGCCAAGATATTTTTGCGGCTCTCAATCACGTCGTATCAGGAAAACAACTTTTTCCCTCAATGAAAGTCAATCCAGGAGCCAAATCTCCCCCAACAAGCGGGATCTAAAAGGACAACTGGGGACTGCTGACCACATCTTATTTAAGAGGTATTGAATTCGATAACACGCTCGTCGATGCGGCCTCTAACTTCAATATTATTACTTTCAAGACTCTGAAAGCAGCGGGGTTTACCAAACAAGAGGCTACCCAATCCCCATCCGTGATTGAGAACCCAGGAGGGGAAGCCTTGAACGCACACGGCTACATCAACCTCGAGGCCAAGATAGGAGACGCTATAACAAGTGGAAAATTTTACATTGTCAAAGAACTGGGTTACGACTTGATATTTGGGCACTCGTGGGTACTCGACAACAAGGCAAAATTGGGCACATCCCCTATACCAATGTCAACACCCAAAAGGATCTCCAACCAACCGTCCCACTTGCTGCTGCATCGACGAGTTGCTGATGGAACTTGGACGCCTGGAGAAGACCTGTTGGTGCTAACTCGTGGATTCCAAACGCAAGTAAGTCTGGATGAACGATCTTCTCTACAACTAGTCATTTCTTCCCCCATTCCGTCATGGGGACTCAGCGCGATTACTGGCGCGGACGCTGTCAAGAGATGTGACCATTCAAATGCTTTACTAAGAATTTGGAAGATGCTATCGAAACCAACGAGAACAAAATTCAAACAGTTGCACAACACCTGAACCTATTTTCAATCGGAGATATAGTGGTCAAAGTGAACTCATTTCAAGTTGGGAAGATGACGGTAAAGATAGTTGTTCGGATTGGTTTTCCTGTGGAAAAAGAAGACGAACATTATCTGGTGGCAGACGTTCTTTTAGGAGGATACTGCAAGCTCATCAACGCAGACAAGCCGGAAGGTGTGATAGTTCACTCGCGATGGCTTAAGATTTCCAATCCCTAAAACGCTGTACTCTTCCCATCCACTCTCCCTTTAGTATTTCCTTCAATAATTTCTCTTGATATTTGTATTTCCCCGAGATGAATACACCGTTTGTATTATTCTACGAAGTTTCGTTTTTTGTTAAAAAAAATGCATTTCTTTCCGAGTGGGTTTCCCAAATCTCAGAAAAATATATCAAACCAATCCAAAATCATTGAGAAGCCATTAACCATCATATCACGACCAGAAAGCCAAAGTTGTGTCAGAAATACCTTATTCAATCATTCGAAAATAATAAATTGCAAACGTGATGCTAATTTTCCAAGCCCTAACTTCGCCACGAATACAAATAAGGTAAAGATGAGTCTACAAAGCATCAGGACAACTACACAGCAGACAGAAACAATAAATGGAGAAGCTATTCATCGAAAGTTGACACCCGAGCCGCCTCAGTCAAAACTCCTTTCAAGCACTTTCCCCAATAATCTCTCGGGCAACAAAGGTTCCATCCGATGGCCACATCAGCAGTAACAACCTCAACATCCCATCCGAAAGCCGCCTCAGCAGAAATATCACCCGCCTCCTTCCCGACGCCCACATCAAAAACTGGTCAAATATATGCCACCATAACCCGCCCGATGTCGCCGACAACAGTCTCGACGCCTACTCTGAAGGCTGTCTTAGTTTCATCAAATGCGTATTCCTTGAGGGTTTTCTCAGTAATTTTATGCGGCGAATTTTCCGATTCATCCACATCCGAATCGAGAATTGTGACACCATCCTGAACAGAGAAGTTCTGTCGGCTTTCCCCTGAAAGTTTTACAGACTCAATTTTCTATCATTTCAACCTAAAAGCGGGCTGTACCGCCCTAGAATTGGGCCGTGAAGAAGTCTTACTGCACTAAGGTCTCTCGGAATACCGAGGTGCTTCGTCACTCTCCCATTCCTCCTTCATGTTCACTGAATCCAAGAAGGTCTGAACACGCGCCCGCACTTCACCTAGATGGGTGAAAGATTCCAAAGATTTTCTCCGAAGGGTTAGAGGTACGGCTGCCTCCGGAAGATCCCATTGTGCACTATGAAACCAGGGAAAGTAGGCAAGTTTTTACCCTATTTTATATCGGCAACATACATAAGGAAGAAGACAAAACGGAAACCAGAAAATACGAGACGATACAAGCAAGGAGGGCGAGCACGATTTTAGGACGAACTATGCGAATGAAGGATCCAAGATCATCTCTTATCGGCAGAATGACACAATCCCGAAAAGGAAAGCTTTCTACTGAGTCAGAATTAAGGCGTGATGTCCGGTCTTAATTAAAACTTATTCTACCAACAAATAAAAAGGGAAAGTCTCATGCCTGGCTATGCGATATAATAAGGGTTTGGTAAGAAAAATGTGGAAGTACGTGTTCGAGACATGCTTGCTCGCGTTTTTCTTTTATGACCACCAGCATCGAGATTTGGGAACAAAACCGACAACATAACTTGAGAAGAAGGAGTAACGCTCCTTTTATGGGCATAACACTCTCGGGTTTCGAAGAAAAAAAAATCCCAGTTCAAGGTACACAAGAAGAGAGGCAATCGGGCCCGTAAAGACAAATTACCACCACGCCTAGCCGTCCATGGATGCCTCACAGAACAGCACCATACCCTGACCACACCACGCTAAGTTGTCCGTTATATTGTCGTGGCCTCATCATGCCAAAACCGTCTGCCATGCTTCGCCTCTCCAAACCATTCGCACGTGCTTTGCCTCCCAATATCGCGCTTGTTTTGCCCTTCCAAGACCGTGCCATGCCTTGGCCTCATATGCCAAGTTGTCCGCACATGTTTCTCCCCGCCAAGCCATCAACGCATGCATTGCCTCACCAAACCGTCCTCACGTGCTTTACCTCTCCAAGCCGTCCGCGTCGCGAGTTGCCAATACCAACAAATTCGCCAAGTCAGCGTCATGATATTCCCTAACCCATTCAAGGTGATGTGTGTCCATACCAAGCCAGAAATCTTCGTCTCACCACTCCACGCTCTGCATCCCAGTATAATTTACGCAAGGCTGCCGACACGGGAAGCAAAAACTCTCTTCACCTCTCGAAAAAGGTTAGTCGTATTTTCCTGACCATCTTTGCATGATTTATGTCTCGATTCCGTCCTTGTATGTCACCATCTTATGCTTACCTCGCAACAATGCCCCTGTTCCGAGCTAAGCAGGGGACTTAATGTTGATGGTGGTTTTTAGTTTAGGGTTGAAATCGTAAAACCCTAGGCAAGGCAGTGACACCATAGGGTTCGAGTAATAATATGTCCAAAGAATGCATTTATTGTACCCTTTAATATGTCTACGAGAAAATGACCAGGGTACCTTTTTTTAATTAATTACTAATTAGGGTTTCGATAGGCCAAAACCCTAATTCCCACGCACACATATGCCAATGGCAAACCATGCCAGCCACACCCACCGCGCCAAGGCATTCCAACCATGCTAGTCGTACCCTTGTGCCAATGGCAAACCATGCCAGCCACACCCACCGTGCCAAGGCATGCCAACCATGCCAGCTGCAACCATGTGCCAATAGCAAACCATGCCAGACACACCCACCGTGCCAAGGAATGCCAACCATGCTAGCCGCACCCTTGTGCCAATGGCAAACCATGCCATCCATACCCGCCGTGCCATGGCATGCCAACCATGCTATCCACACCCTTGTGCCAATGGCAAACCATGCCAGCCACACCCACCGCGCCAAGGCATGCCAACCATGCTAGCCGCACCCCTGTGCCAATGGAAAACCATGTCATCGACACCCACCGCGACCAAGGAATGCTAACCATGATAGCCATATGCCAACGGCATGCCAAACCCTTGGCCCCACCATGCCAAGCCAAACCGCACCTTGCCTTGGCCCGAGCCATATTAGTCGCACCATATGCCAATGGCATGCCAAACCCTTGGCCCGACCATGCCAACCCAAATCGCACATTGCCTTGGCCCTAGCCATGCTAGTCGCACCATGTTCCAACGACATTCCAAACCCTTGGCCCCACCATGCCAATCCAAACAACACCTTTTCTTGGCCCTAACTATGCTAGCAGCACCATGTGCCAACGGCATGCCAAGCCAAACTGCACCTGGCCCTAGCCATGCTAGCCGTACCATGTGCCAACGTCATGCCAAACCCTTGGCCCCACCATGCCAAGCCAAACCGCACCTTGCCTTGTCCCTAGCCATGCTAGCCGCACCATATGCCAATGACATGCCAAGCCCTTAGCCTACCATGCCAAACTCACCTAGCCACGCCACCATGCTGGCCTTCCCTACGTGGATACTAAAACGAAGCCGTGTGATAATCAATGACCCCTATTCAATCCTAGGAGCAAATTCTATCCATCTAAGGTCACCAGACAATGCATGGTAACCTTTGTCCCGAAAACCTAAGTTTGGCAACGCCAAAAAACGGCATGCCAACCTAGTCGCGCCACCATGCTGGCCTTCCCTACATGGCTACCAAAACGAATGTGTGCGATAATCAACGGTCCCCTTCCAATCCCAAGAGCAAATCATAGCCATCCAAGGTTACCAGACAATGCATGGTAACCTTTGGCCCGAAAACCTAAGTTTGACCACGCCAAACCACGTCATGCCAAACTAGCCGCGCCACCATGATGGCCTTCCCTACACGGCTACCAAAACGAAGGCGTGGGATAATCAACGGTCCCCCATCAATCCTAGGAACAAATCGTAGCCATCCAAGGTTACCAGACAACGCATGGTAACCTTTGGCCTGAAAACCTAAGTTTGGCCACGCCAAACCATGCCATGCTAACGGCATGCCAACCTAGCCGCGCCACCATGCTGGCCTTCCCTACACGGCTACCAAAATGATGGCGTGCGATAATCAATGGTCCCCCTTCAATCCCAGGAGCAAATCCTAGCCGTCCAAGGTTACTAGAAAACACATGGTAACCTTTGACCCAAAACCCTAGTTTGGTCACGCCAAGGCGTGCCATGCCAATAACATACCAACCTTGTCGTGCCACCATGCCATGCCAATGGCATGCCAACCTATCCACGCCACCATGCCACTTTTTAGGTTCGGGAGATCAATTTGTACAAGTCCGGCCTAAACCAAGAAATGGATGTTCCATACTTGCTTCAGTCCCAAAGTGGAGGAAAAGGGTTGATTTGGGGAGGGAAGCAGAGAAAGGTGTTGAGACCAGAATAGTTCTGGAAAGGTAGCATCTCGACTTGTATCCGAAAAATAGAAACTTAGGAAGCTTTCAAAGTTTCCTTTCTGAGAGTGTTGTATATTTCCTGACCGAGACTTGTCGTCTGGTAGAAATAGGTGAAACCTATTTATACAAGTTGATATTGAAACGTACCCTGGCCTCATTACAGAAGGAAATAAAGGGTAGTTAAAATAATAGGAGGTGGTAACCGGCGTGTTTAAGAGTGAAAACGTTTTCACTTTTATTTCCCCATTTAATTGATCGCTTTTATTCCTTTTCACGCTTTCTTAATACGAGCGTACTGTATGCTGCATGTTGTGACCTCCAAACCAAAACCCTGAGAAAGCATCCCCCAGTTTGTGTTGATGTCTTGAGAGTTGGTTGCACTTTGGGTTTAACTGGAAATGCCAAGATGATAGGGGAGCATGTGGCATGTGTGGAATGCCTTGACCGCAAGTTACACTTTGAGTGTAAGTGGAAATGCCAAAGATGCTAGGGGAGCGTATGGCATATGCCAATGGCATGTGAGGAATGCCTTGGTCGCGGGTTGCACTTTGAGTGCAAGTGGCAATGCCAAAGCTGCTAGGGGAGCGTGTGGCATGTGCCAATTGCATGTGCGGAATGCCTTGGTCGCGGGATGCACTTTGAGTGCAAGTGGTAATGCCAAAGATGCTACGGGAGCGTGTGGCATGTTCCAATGGCATAGCGGCTTGGTAAGGAAAGTTGTTAGTGGTGCATGTTGGCATGTGCCAATGGCACGCACGACCACTTGGGCCTAGGTTACACGGTTTGCAAGCCTAGGGCGCGGGCGCTACTTTGGCATGTGACAGTGGAATAATGGCTTGGGAAGTAGCTAGCGGTGCGTGTTGGCATGTGCCAATGGCACGCACGGCCATATTGTCCTAGGTTGCATGGTTTGCAAGCCTAGGGTGTGGGCGCTACTGTGGCATGTGCCAATGGCATAGATGCTTGGAAAGTGGCTAGCGGTGTGTGTTGGCATGTGACAATGGCACACACAGCCATATTAGCCTAGGTTGCACTGTTTGCAAGCCTAGGGCACGGGCGCTACTTTGGCATGTGCCAATGGCATAGCGACTTGGTAAGGAAAGTGGCTAGCATAGTTAGGGCCAAGGCAAAGTGTGTTTGGCATGGCGCGGCTAGCTTGGGCTAGGTGTGGCTGGCATGATTTTCCATTAGCACAGAGGTACGTCTGGCATGACTAGCATAGCTATGGCCAAGGAAGAGTGCGTTTGGCATGGCGCGGCTAGCTTGGGCTAGGTGTGGCTGGCATGATTTTCCATTAGCACAGAGGTACGACTGGCATGACTAGCATAGCTAGGGCCAAGGCAGAGTGCGTTTGGCATGGCGCGGCTAGCTTAGACTAGGTGTGGCTGGCATGATTTGCCATTGGCACAGACGTATGGCTGGCATGACTAGCATAGCTATGGCCAAGGCAGAGTGCGTTTGGCATGGCGCGGATAGCTTGGGCTAGGTTTGGCTAGCATGATTTTCCATTGGCATGGAGGTGCGGCTAGCATTGTTGGCATGCTTTTGCGCATTTGGTGTGGCTGTCATGATTTTCCGTTGACACAGGGTTGCGTCTAGCATGCTTTAGCGCGGTTGGTGTGATTAGCATAGCTAGGGCCAAGGCATAGTGTGTTTGGCATGGCACGGCTAGCTTGGGATAGGTATGGCTGGCATGACTTTCCATTGGCACAGAGGTGCGGCTAGCATGGTTGGCATGCTTTGGCGTGTTTGGTGCGGCTGGCATGATTTTCCATTGGCACGAAGGTGCGGCTAGCATGGTTGTCATGCTTTGGCGTGGTTGGTGTGACTAGCATAGCTAGGGCCAAGGAAGAGTGCGTTTGTCATGGAGCTACTGTCTTGGGCTAGGTGTAGCTGGAATGATTTGCCATTAGCATGGAGGGGAATTATGGTTTTGCTCGTTGTAACCCTAATTTGAAGAAAAAAAATACCCCATATTAATTACTGACTACATGCATTAAATGTTCTAATAAATGTGTCACCGGTGACATTAGGTTATTCGGGATTTTTACGATTTTACCCTTTGTCTAAAAACCATCATCAACATTAAGTCCCCTGCTTAGCTCGGAACAGGAGCTTTGTTGCGAGGTAAGCATAAGATGGTGACAAACTATCAACAGTAAATCGTAAAGAGAATTGAGGAGGCTTGTCTGGCCTTTTTATAGATAGGATTTGGAATCTTTTCCTATGGAAGTTTTGCACAAATCGGGAGGCTGGCACGATTGGGAAGTCAGCATCATTGAGAAATAGAAAGCTGAGCGGCATTGAGAAGTTGACGCGAGTTGGGAAACTGAGCGTGCTAGCTGGTGGGACCGGCGCAAGGTGGGGAAGCTGAGCGTGCTAGCTGGCGCGACTTGGGCGGTCATTGGGAAGTTGGCACAATTGGTGGGACCGGTTCAACTGGGAGACTTGGAAGCTGGGCGCGAGCTTGGTGGGACCGGTACAAGGCGGGTAAGCTGAGCGTGCTAGCTGGCGCGACTTGGGAGGTCATTGGGAAGTTGGCGCAATTGGTGGGACCGGTTCAACTGGGAGACTTGGAAGCTGGGCGCGAGCTTGGTGGGACCGGTACAAGGCGGGTAAGATGAGCATGCTAGCTGTCGCGGCTTGGGAGGTCATTGGGAGGTTGGCGCAACTGGTGGGCCCGGTGCAACTTGGGCGACATTGGGAAGTTGGGCGCCCTTGTGGGTCTATTCCTTATGCGCACGATTTTGGTAAAGGGAAATCCTTCCCTATTTCGGAATCTTCACGCCTATATATAAAATCCTTTTCTCTCATCTTGAACTTTGTTCTTTCATCCTTTCACACTAGCGGCAGAGTCACGAAGAAAAACCGGCTTCCAGGTATGTCTTCCAATACTTCTCTTGTTTCCCTTTTTATGTAGGTGCAAACCCTAATAATAGGTGTTTTCTTTTATAATCCTTGCAATGATATTGCGCATATGATTTCTTGGCGTGCTTCTTGTAGAAAATATTATATATATGCACCCAGGGAAAATATTGCATACATGATTTGAACCCGTAGAAAATGCTGCATATATAATTTTGAACCCGTAGAAGGATACTATAGACGCATTCGAGCCCGTAAAAAATACTGCGTATATAATTTTGGACCCGAAGAAGAATATTGTATATGAATCCCGAAGAAGAATACTGTATATGAATCCCAAAGAAGAATATTTTATATGAATCCCTAAGAAGAATACTGTATATGTGCTTCATATGATATCGAACCCATAGGTAATATTGCATATATTAATTTCGGACCTGAAGAGAATACTGCGCGTGCAGTTTTGAACCCGTGGAGAATACTTCTTTTTTTATTTTTGTTTTCCAGGCTTTCCTTTTGTTGAGTGCGGTTATGTGTCAAGGAGATAATTTCGTCCTTTTCCGTTTTGTGCAAATATCTTGTTACCAAATTGTTATGAAGAAATCCGACAAGATGTTACCTGAACAAAATTTCGCTTCATCGAAGGATGTTGATAATTCCAAACCAAACACGTATGATGAATTCGTTGCCAAACCCTTCGCCCTTGCTCGGAAGAATCATCCAGATTTCGTGCAAATTTTGTTAACCGGTGGTGAAGATGAAAAGAAGACACGTTCGGTTCACCCAGAGAACACCATACGGTTTTGTCTTCATAAAGGGGTATATTCTTCTTCCAACATTGATTTCAGGATGTGTCAAATCCCATTGCGTTCTTTTGATAGATGGGTTGAGTTTATGGTGAGTAAGGAGCACATAAATACCAACTTGACTCGAGCGCAGATTATTGATGCTTTCAGAGCTTCAGTAAGTCTCCAGATTAGGAAGGACATCCCGGGCTTGGTTGCTTTCATCTCTAGATGGTGTTCGGACACTCATACAATCATATGTAGATGGGGTGAAATAAATTTCTCCTTGGAGAGTGTGGCTCTATTGCTGAATCTTCCGGTAACCGGGAATCTTAACATCCAATTGTCTGAAGATGAGAGAAGATATGAGATGGACTTGCCGCTAAGTTGGGAGATTTCGCCCGAAAAGACTCCACTGCGAAGTCAAAGGATTCTGTCCAGAGAGAGGAAGAAAAGTGCTTTTATGGCTGGTGGATATCTCAATGGTTTCCAGACGAGCTAGAACCTAAACAGAAAAACAGTGATCTTCACGTTGTAGCATTTTTGTCTCTCTGGTTGTCTAGAGACATTTTTGATGACGGTTCTAGCAAAAAAGAAATAAGACCAGAGTTGCTAGTGATTGCTGTGAAGTTGGCAAAAGGTGAAGTTCTTCCCAGTGGCAAGCTATTCCTTGGTTTCCTGTATGTGCATCTGGACCACCTAGTTGCGAACATGCGAGTTTTGAATAGTTTCATGAAAGTGGATTCATATGTGCATGTTGTTTTTCTGTAATCCTGGTTATGGGAGCACTTCGAGAAGTACGCTCTGAAACCTTTGCTTTTGATTCCCGCGAGTAGGGGTGGCTCCCGAATTATTCGATGGGTGAACAGGCGTCCAAGAGTTGGTGTGAGCTTGGTTAGTCTTCTCGATAAGTCGCATGAAATCCGTTTTCCCCCATGGGAGCCGGTCCATAGGTCTGTGACTCAAATTGACACCTTTGCTTCTACTCCGAACATGATTTTGTCTTCTGACGGCAGTTTGAGTGTTGGTGAAAACTTGTTTATTCAAAGCTGCCTGCCTGGTTATATGCCGTCTTTCTTTATGGGGTCTTTTTGAATAGCTGCTTACAATATTGATCGTGTCGCTTGTCACATGGGTTTCGATCAAGGGGTGCCTCTTGCTTACTAGCTGGTGGTTCCTAAGGATTCATTACGTGCCACCCTCAATGCCAGTGCCCTTGAGCCGGGTATCCGCCTTCCCTTCTTTCAAACGGGAAGAGTAACTTCTACGACTTTTGGTTATAATGAGTTCTGGTACGATGAGTGTCTTGTGATCCATGATTTTGTAAATAACGTGGTGGAGAATGTTCGTTGTAAACCTTCCCCAGCAGTTTTGAAGAAGTATCCAATGTTGAGAGATCTCAAGCGAAAGTAGCCTGGAAACTCGGAAAGTCCCCAGGCAAAAGAACATAGAACGAAGAATCGTGCTGGCGGGTTCCGGGCGGTTTCAAAAGATCCTCCTGCAGCTCTCGTGTCTTTCAGTTCTTCCAATAACCAGGTATGTGTTGCCCCTTGTTGGTTTTTCTCAAAACATGTGAATTTCTTCTAAAAACATGTGTCTTGTTTCTTCCAGGGCTTCGGTAGTGTTAATGCTTTCGCTGATCTTGTACGTTTCCAGGAGACGGAAATTCCTTCGAAGAATTCCAGCAGTACTGAGCCTTCTCATAACAGTGATGAGCCAGAGAAAGAAGAAAGTTTGACAAGTGAAAGTGATTCTTCTGACAGTAACACTGGTTCTTTTTCGGGAAGTGGTTCGGTGAGTTTCATGCTTCTTTTCTTTCTTCCTCCGCTTTTTGAAAAAAATGTCTAACTCAAGTTTGCAGGAGGAATCCGGTTCGGAAGACGATTCTTGGGCGAAGCCACACGTAAACTTTCCTTTGGTGACAGCGACCGCTGCTGGTGACTTGGAGATGGAAGTTTGCCAATTGCTGGGCACAGATGTGGTTCAAACGGTGGATAATTCTCTGATGGTTGCTGCCGTAGACATGGAAACAGACCCTTTTCAAGTCGCGGGTACAGTTGCAGGTGCCATTTTCGATCCTCCGTACTTGGTTCCTTACCCATGCCATGTGCTGGTTGGCGGTTTCAGCGTTCTGGCTAAGTATGAGGTGTTGTACACCAGAATCTGGGAGAAGTATGGACATATGGCCACAACGAAGAAGATCACTAGTCGGTTTGCCCTGGTTAAACGTGTGGAAGAGGCTTTATCTTCCATCGAGGACATGCGTGAGGTGACTGGCCACACCGTTTCTGAAGATGTCATTGCCGAATGGGAGCACCATCGCGATGTGTGTGTAGAAAAGGAGTTCAACACTTCATGGTTTGTCGAAGGCCTTGCTGAGATCCAGAAGTCGAAAGATGCAGTAGTCGAAAGCCTTTCTGTAGAGGAGATTGCACAACAGGAGGCATAACTCGAACATCTTTCCAAGATGTTGACTATGAAGAGAGCGGCTCTTGAAGATGTAAAGTTGACTTTCTCCAAGAAGAGCAGACCTTTGTTGGATGATTTTCCTTGAATGTTTCTTCTGTTAAACTTTCATTTAGGTTCTTCCCTTTTCTTTTCTTTTTGAAAAAACATACTGGATGTCTGGTTCAAAGTTCGACCGGTTTTGATATACATCTGGTAGCTTTCGAGGATATTAGATTATTTCTGGGATGAATGGCTTTGATAATATAACTCTGATTATGTTTTGTGAAAGGAATATTGCTTTTATGAAGGTGTGTGCTAGAAATCGGCACAAGACGCAATAGTATGACGGTTTTACTGAGAACCCAAAAACAAATCGTATATCTTGTCTGACTTAGACTTACTCAACTTTATTAATCCTTTGCTGCAAGAAATATACTTTCATGTGAAGGCCAGCCTCGCGGGTAGCATTATTAGCAAGTCCCTAGTCGCTGGTAACATCTTTAGCGAGTCCCCAGTTTTCTAGTGTAGTCTTCGCGACTGGTAACCGGGTTGTCTGGTAGTTGAGTTGTATTGAGTCGCCTTCCCCTACCATCTTGACATCTGGGTCGAAGAACGAGATCGAAAGTCTAAAATTGACATTGTAGCCGATAGATCAATCCTCCCGCTGTGGTCGCCAATTATTTATGGGTAAAAATCATTTCTGCCGATTTCGATAAATTCGGTAGGTGAGTGAAAAACTGGTTTAAACCCAAAACAAATGTGCTGCACGTTGAGCACTTTTTAGGTTCGAGAGATCAATATGTACAAGTCCGGCCTAAACCAAGAAATGGTCGTTCCATACTTGCTTCGGTCACAAAGTGGAGGACAAGGGTTGATTTGGGGAGGGAAGCAGAGAAAGGTGTAGAGACCAGAATAGTTCTGGAAAGGTAGCGTCTCGACTTGTATCAGAAAAATAGAAGCTTAAGAAGCTTGCAAAGTTGCCTTTCTGAGAGTGTTGTATATTTCCTGACCGAGACTTGTCCTCTGGTAGAAATAGGTGAAACCTATTTATAAAAGTTGATATTGAAACGTACCATGGCCTCATTACGGAAGGAAATAAAGGGTAGTTAAAATGGGAGGAGGTGGTAACCGGTGTATTTAAGGGTGAAAACGTTTTCACTTTTATTTCCCCATTTAATTGACCGCTTTTATTCCTTTTCAAGCTTTCTTAATACGAGCGTAGTATACGGTGCATGTTGTGACCGCCAAACCAAAACCCTAAGAAAGCATCCCCCAGTTTCTGTTGATGTCACCAGAGTTGGTTGCACTTTGGGTTCAAGTGGCAATCCCAAGCTGCTAGGGGAGCGTGTGGCATGTGTGGAATGCCTTGACTGCAAGTTACACTTTGAGTGTAAGTGGAAATGCCAAAGATGATAGGGGAGCGTGTGGCATGTGCCAATGGAATGTGCGAAATGCCTTGGTCGCGGGTTGCACTTTGAGTGCAAGTGGCAATGCCAAAGCTGCTAGGGGAGCGTGTGGCATGTGCCAATAGCATATGCGGAATGCCTTGGTCGCGGGTAGCACTTTGAGTGCAAGTGGCAATACAAAATCTGTTAGGGGAGCGTGTGGCATGTGCCAATGGCATAGCGTCTTGGTAAGGAAAGATGTTAGTGGTGCGTGTTGGCATGTGCCAATGGAACGCACGGCCACTTGGGCCTAGGTTGCACAGTTTGCAAGCCTAGAGCGCGGGCGCTGCTCTGGCATGTGCCAATGGCATAGCGGCTTGGGAAGTGGCCAGCGGTACGTGTTGGCATGTGCCAATGGCACGCACAGCCATATTGGCCTAGGCTGCACGGTTTGGAAGCCTAGGGAGCGGGCGCTACTGTGGCATGTGCCAATGTCGTAGCGGCTTGGAAAGTGGCTAGCGGTGCGTGTTGGCATGTGCCAATGGCACGCACGACCATATTAGCTTAGGTTGCACGGTTTGCAAGCCTAGGGCGCGGGCGCTACTTTGGCATGTTCCAATGGCATAGCGGCTTGGTAAGGAAAGTGGCTAGCATAGTTAGGGCCAAGGCAAAGTGTGTTTGGCATGGCGCGGCTAGCTTGGGATAGGTGTGGCTGGCATGATTTTCCA
Organism: Papaver bracteatum; assembly: GCA_023529315.1. Classification (NCBI taxonomy): domain Eukaryota; kingdom Viridiplantae; phylum Streptophyta; class Magnoliopsida; order Ranunculales; family Papaveraceae; genus Papaver; species Papaver bracteatum. Next base: position 39,718 of record JAJJWX010003983.1, read on the forward strand.
TTGGCACAGACGTACGGCTTGCATGACTAGCATAGCTAGGGCCAAGGCAGAGTGCGTTTGGCATGGCGCGTCTAGCTTGGGCTAGGTGTGGCTGGCATGATTTGCCATTGGCACAGAGGTATGGCTGGCATGACTAGCATAGCTAGGGACAAGGCATAGTGTGTTTGGCATGGCGCGGCTAGCTTGGGCTAGGTGTAGCTGGCATGATTTTCCATTGGCACGGAGGTACAACTGGCATGACTAACATAGCTAGGACCAAGGCAGAGTGCGTTTGGCATGGCGCGGCTAGCTTGGGCTACATGTGGCTGGCATAATTTTCCATTGGCACGAAGGTGCGTCTAGCATGGTTGGCATGCTTTGCCGCATTTGGTGTGGCTGGCATGATTTGTCGTTGGCACGGGGGTGCGGCTAGCATGGTTGGCATGATTTGGCACGGTTGGTGTGACTAGCATAGCTAGGGCCATGGCAGAGTGTGTTTGGTATGACGCGGCTAGCTTGGGCTAGGTGTGGATGGCATGACTTGCCATTGGCACAGAGGTGCGGCTAGCATGGTTGGCATGCTTTGGCGCATTTGGTGTGGCTGGCATGATTTGCCATTGGCACGAATGTGTGGCTAGCATGGTTGGCATGCTTTGGCGCGGTTGGTGTGACTAGCATAGCTAGGGTCAAGGCAGAGTGCGTTTGGCATGGCGCAGCTGGCTTGGGCTAGGTGTGACTGACATGATTTGCCATTGGCACGGAGGGGAATTAGGGTTTTGCTCATTGTAACCCTAATTTGAAAAAAAAATACCCCCTATTAATTACTTACTACATGCATTAAATGTTCTAATAAATGTGTCACCAATGACATTTGGTTATTCGGGATTTTTACGATTTTACCCTTTGTCTAAAAACCGCCATCAACACCAGGTTAACGACTTAAAGACTTCATTATGATTGTGAATCCAGAACGATACTACTTTTATCGTAGTTGTGTGATCTTATCTTGTTGTTTCTATTGTACGAGTACAATTGAAATAATTGGCTTGAGATTTCAAGATATAACAATAGTCACAAACATCTTCGTCTCATCGTTTGTGATTCCACAATATCTTTTTTTGTTGCGTCGATTAAGATTATTGTGAGGTGATTGATAAAGCTGAGATGTTCTTCGGGAATATAAGTCTGGTTTTATCAATTGGTTCTTGTTCACCTTGATTTATCAAAAGACGGAACAAAACTCATAGGTATATTCGTGGGAGATGAATTTATCTATTACCATAGACTTTTCTGTGTGATACAAATTGGTTTATTAAAGTCTTCGACTTTGGGTCATAGCAACTCTTAGTTGTGGCTGAGATCATCTAAGGGAATCAAGTACGTAGTATCTTGCTAGGATTAGAGGCGTAGGAGCATAACTGTACCTTGGATCTGTGTGATATTGATTGGGGTTCAACTACAGTCCATACCGAAGTGATCTTGGAGTAGGCTAGTGTTTGTATCAGCTTAATACAGTGTATGTTTAATCTAGACTAGGTCCATGGGGTTTTATGCTTTTGCGGTTTCCTCGTTAACAAAATTCTGGTGTCTGTGTTATTTCATTTTCCACATTATATGATTTATCTTTATAATTGAAATAAACACTTGGATATTGGTCTTTGGTACCATCCAAATTATTCCGTGTATTTGATTAAAGCCTCACTGATTTCTATTAGCTTGAGTAAATCAAAACAAGAGAGAGATAATAACTCCTTGAGATATTTCTCTAGAAAGAAATTCGGAGTTTGCCCATACAGATTGCTAAGCGAAATATTGGGTGTGGTTGTTAGACCCCCGCTTTTTCAATTGGTATCATAGCAGGCAAATACGTTCAAGACCTTATAAGTCTGTGTTTGTAGCGATCTGATATCTCTATTAATGTACCACCAGTCTTCGATGGCTCTAATTACTTATGGTGGAAAATTGTTATGCGAGCTTTTCTTTAAGCGCGTGATTTTCAATCATGGGTATATGTTGTTAATGGCTATGATCCTCCCGTTGTGGCAGTTGGATATGTAAACGTTCCCAAGAATATTGGTGAATACACACCTGCCGAGATATTTGCTGTAAAGCAAAACTCCGACGGTTTGAATGCCATCATACATGCCATTACCCCAAATCTTCAGCACCATGCGTCGAATTGCACTAAGTCGCAAGAAGCTTGGGATATCTTAGAAACCGTGTTTGAAGGGAATACCAGTGATAAGGAAGCTAGGCTTAAAAACCTTAACACCGATTGGGAAAACCTTCGTATGGCAGATGAATAAACATTTGATGAGTTTAATCACAAAGTGTTTGAAATTGTTAATGCATCCTTTGCATTGGCTAAGACTATTCCTGAAAAGGACATTGTGATGAAAATTCTTAGATCACTACCATCTAGATACGATTCTAAAAAGCATGCCATCGTTGAGGGAAATAACCTTGATACTCTCTCCAGAAATACTCTGGTTGGAAATCTTAAGATCTTTGATCATGAACACTCGTCCAAATATAAGGATGTTGTATTCAAAGAACTAAAGGACACTAAATTACTTGATAAAAGTAAAAAAAAAAAAAGTGTATATCTCTGAAGATGATCACTCTGAGACAGATTCATCAGATGAAGATCTTGACAAATTAGTCTCGATGATCACAAGACAGTTTAGGGATCTTCTATTGAAGATAAGTAAACGGTTCTCCAGAGATAAGCCTAAAGCATCAGTCAAACCTCATAATCGTGTTCCTCATAATAGGGATGTTGCTGAAACTGATGATGAGGATATGCCTCAGTGCTTTAAGTGTAAAGGATTTGGTCATTTTGCAAACGAGTGTCCAAATCGGAGAAAATACACTGGGAACAAAGGTCTTGCTGCAACTCTTGATGAAATGTCTGACGACTATGATTCTAATGAAGATGATAAATCAAGTGTTACACTTCTTGGTGAAAATATTGATTTTGATAATTGTAGCAATACATACATCAATCTTGATATTCATTCAGAAGATAATCCAACTATTCTGGAAGATAAAGTTGACCCATCCTTTGGAAATTCCGTTCATAATTTTTCAGGTCCCACTATGTGCCTAGCTGCCTGCATATCTCAGAAGCCTGATATTTATGCAAGCTTGACGTGTTCATATTGTTCATTAAAGGGTCATGAACTTTCAAAGTGTTACAAGTTCAAACACAAACAAAGGCACGTCAACAAACTTCAACGAGGAGCAAATCACTTAACAAGGAAGCTTAAACTTGCTCAGAAGACCGCTGAGGTATGTAGGTGTTTAAGGGTGAAAACGGTTTCTGCTGATTTCGGTAATTTCGTGTGAGTGGGTAAGAAACGAGTCTAAACCCTAAACAATGTACTGCATGGGAGTACTTTAGATTCGAGAGATCAATCTGTACAAATCCGGCCTATACCAAGAAATGGTGGTTCCAGACTTGCTTTGGTCACAAAGTGAAAGAGAAGGGTTGGTTTTGGGGAGGGAATCGAAGAGAGTGTTGAGACCAAAATAGTTGATTCTAGAAGAGTAGTTGTCCAACGACTTGTATCAGAAAGCGGAAAGCTAACAGATAGGAAAGCTAACAAGTGATTTCTGAGTACTGTATGCTCCTGAACAAAACTTTTTGTTCGGTGGAAATAGGTAAGACCTATTTATACAAGTCGAAGTGAAACGTACTATGGTCTCGTAAGAAATAGAAACAGATGAGTAAATGGGTGGAGGTGGTAACCGGTAACGCCTGGAATTGATGTTCCATAATGAAGGAAAGTGTTTCACCATTACTCTCTGTATTTACTAACCGCCTCATTCTTATGACACTGTCTTGTAACGGGAGTAGTGTACGCCGCACGCTGTAAATACGCAAAACCAATACCCTAATGAGCATCCCCCAGTTTGTGAGAATTTGTAACTCAATGGGGTTATATGAGAATTTGTATTAGATCAGATTCTACAAGTGATGTGATGGATTTCAATTCTGCTTCTCTTCCTTGGTTTGTGAGGCAGCGATGGAATGCGGTCACCCTAAATTTTGAAGAAATCCGGTTTGAGTATACTTTCAGGGAAGCTAACTTTGCAGCAGATATTATGGAAAAAAGAGGTTGTGAGCTTCAATGTGAGGAAGGAAGACATTATATAGGAAGACCAGATTTTCTGATTTCGGTGGAATATCCTAATGTAAAATATTTCTGGTTCAATTAGCTGGCTTGTTTTAGGGGTTCTTTAGCCTCTATTCTGGTCGGTTATTTCGCTTTGTAATTCAGCTTCTATCAATGAAATTTAGACTTATCAAAAAGAAAATCCCCCAGTTTGTGACATGTGTTGATGTCTCGGGTTTTTTCGTGGAAAACATGTATCATGTTTCTGTTGTTTGGAAAGTTGAGCTTGGGAGACTTGCCGACTCGGTGGTGACCTTCGATGGTCGAGATTTTGCATCTTGAGGGGAAAGGTAATCGTTGATTGTCGCAACCTTCCGTTTGGAAGCCAATGGCATGGAGACGTGGCTAGCATGGCCTTGGCGTGCTTTTAGGTACGGCCAAGTTAGGATTTTGGCATATCTCGGGCATGGCCAAAATTAGGGTTTGGCACCGTGGCCAAAGAATTGGCACCGTATCCAAGTTGGTTTTGTGACCAAAAGTTTCCACAAGTTCGGTGGCGAACTTGTACGTCTAAGATCTGCATCTTAGGAGGAAGGATAGCCGTTGATCTTTTCTACCTTTTGTTTGGCGTCCAGTGATATGGTAGCATGGTCGGCATGCTCGTGCATGTTTTAGGCGTGACCAAAGTAAGGGTTCTGGCATAGTTTAGGCGCGGCCAAAAATTAGGGTTTTGGCATAGTTTGGGCGCGACCAAAATTAGGGTTGGAATTGGGCCAAAGGTTTCCGCGCATTAGCTGGCGACCTTGGACGGCTAAGATACACATCTCAGATGGAAGGGTGGCCAATGGAAGCGTGCGGCTTGGAAGGGATGTGCTTGCGGCTTGGAAGGGAGCCATTGGTAGCGTGCAGCTTTAGGGTTTGACATGCCGAAACCCTAATTAGCGCTCTTTACTAGAATCGTCGTAGAATTCTCGAACAGACTTGAATTTTAACGGTCCGCCCCTCCATCCCGATCGGAAAAAAGAATTCTCTATATCCTCACGTGGGAATATTTAGGTTTTTAGCTCATTTAGGGGTGAAAACAGCATGACATTAAAACTCAGGAAGAATTCAGGAGAGATGGCGGCATGGCCAAAGTTAGGTTTTGGTGGCACAAGCCAAAGAATTTGGCGTTGTGGCCAAAAAGTCGCCACAAGTCTTTTAGTTCGGTGGTGGACTTGGACGGCTGAGATTTGCATCTCAGGATGGAAGGGTAGACGTTGATTATTGCTACCCTTTGTTTTGGCAGCCAGCGTCGTGCATGGCTTTGGCATGTGTTAGGCGCCGCCAAGTTAGGATTTTGGCGTAGTTTAGGCGCAACCAAAATTAGGGTTTGGCATTGGGCAAAAGGTTAGCTAAAGACCTTGAACGGTTAAGATCTGCATCTCAGGTGGAAGGGTGGCCGTTATTTATTGCAAGCCTTCGTTTTGGCCGCTAGTGTTGTGCATGGAAAGTAGGGACGGATGGCATGGTCGGCATGCCTCGGCGATGAGATGCGGATGGCACGACATGCCTTGGCGCAGAGATGTGGCTAGAACGGCATGCCACTAGCACATGTGGTGCGGCTGGCATGGTTGGCATGCCTTGGCGCAGAGATGTGGCTGTCACGACATGCCAGTGGCACATGTGGTGCGGCTGTCATGATTGGCATGCCTTGGCGCATAGACGTGGCTGGCATGGTGGTGCGACTGGCATGGTTGGCATTCCTTGGCGCGGAGACGTGGCTGACAAGGTTTGCCGTTGGCACAGTGGTGCGGCTGGCAAGGTTGGCATGCCATGGCACGGAGACGTGGCTGGCATGGTTTTCCATTGGCACAGTGGTGCGGCTGGCATGCCTTGGCGCAGAGACGTGGATGACAAGGTTTGTCATTGACACAGTGGTGCGGCTGGCATGGTTGGCATGCCTTGGCGCGGAGACGTGCCTGGCAATGTTTGCCATTGGCACGGTGGTGCTGCTGGCATGGTTGGCATGCCTTGGAGCGGAGACGTGGCTGGCATGGTTTGCCATTGGCATGGTGGTGCATCTGGCATGGTTGGCATGCCTTGGCGCGGAGACGTGGCTGGCAAGGTTTTCCATTGGCATAGTGGTGCGGCTGGTGACCGAATTTTGAATAGTGGTAAGTAAAGTTGTCGTTCACTCGGACTTTGTTGAGATTGATTCTAGGCTTAAATATGAAAAAAACTAAGGATAAGAAAATATATACAAAATGTCACGGGATGAAGAATTAACTAGGACTCGGGATTTCACTGTATTTCATATTCAAGTGGTTCAAAAATTAATCTTAGGCAATTATAGCTCAAAACAAAAGAAATATTAACTCTATTCTTTGCCAAAATAGATTTCGTAAAACATCAATTGTAAATTACAAGCATAGTGTATCAAAAGCATCTAAGACTAAGCATACACTATCAAACAAGATAACAATTGATTAATAGCAATCATAATTCATTTAAAATCGGTGCAAAAAGTAAATAAATTACCACAAGGGGTGAAGTCCAGCTTCCTCCGTTGTCCCAGTGTTAGGGTCTAGCTTCTCATCATGATAGAAACACACTCAAAAGTTGATTTCATTTATGCTCAAAAGTGGTTTACAAATGATGAAATGGGAGAAAAACAATAAAACCGAGTTTGTAACACTTATTTTTGTTACAAACCTAACTGTCACAGAGAACGATATACGTGTAGTGTCACTGTCACTGTATCACAACGACCCTCCAGCGTTTGTCGTTGTCATTGTTTATGAACGATATTTCTGTAGCGTCTTATGTTCTTGGTGTTCTTGGTAGCAGCGAAAAATGGTGTATCGCTGCAACTCGAATTTTCACGACTCTGTGATGTTCTAACTTCTCCCCATAACTCTCCATTCCCCTCTATGACTTCAGGCCACTCTATTTATACTCACAGGACCCTTATATCTCGAAGTAAAAGCAAATAATCTTCCCAAATCTTTTCACAGCCGAAGTATTAACTCGGGATATTTTCTTCTTTATTTAGTAGAGAGATACATGATTTTCTTTCCTCCTACTCGCATGCTTGTGTAAAATATATTCCTAACACGTTCTGTGACAAGCTAAACTCAAGCAGATATACGCCAGTCTTTCCAACAATAGAAAAGCATACCCGATATACAATATCTCCCCTGTTTTACGTGAAATCCACGTTTCAATCCTATTTTTGTGTTTCGAAGCAACTTACCATCCCTGTTTAATCGTTATAGGGTAGTAGTAATATGTTTGACCGTTCGAGTCTCACTACAACTGATCCAAATCTTCTCAACAGAATACCGAGTATATTTCCGACTTTGTTTTGCTTCACATGAATATCTAGCCCAATTATTTCGAATAAATCGACCATATCAGCCCTGTTTGCCCTAAACAGGCCCACGACGACTAATTCCAGTGTTTGAATCTCACTAAATCTCGGTCAAATCTCGCACTTTAACCTGAACTGTGCTGCAAATGGTTTCCCGCCAAAATCTGAAATTCAAATGATGAAGAAGGGTGGCCCTTAGCCAAGACTGGGGTGCCCTTAGCAAGTGGGTGCCCTGGGGTGCAAATAGTAAAGAAGGTGCCCCTTATTAATTGAGGTTCCCCTTATCCGAAAAGGGGGTCCGTTTAGCAAATCTCATCCGGGGGTCCAAAAAGCACGTTTTGAGCAAATTTTTCCACACAAGTGTATTCCTCCAAAAACACTTAAACAAAAATAAAAACACCAAAATTAGTACAAAAATCGGGACTGACAATAGAGACATTGAGGACAATTCAGACACAAAAATATGTCTATCAGCTGGCATGGTTGGCATGCCTTGGCGCGGAGATGTGGCTTGCATGGTTTGCCATTGGTACGGTGGTGCGGCTGGCATGGTTGGCATGCCTTGGCGCGGAGATGCGGCTGGCATGGTTTTCCATTGGCACGGTGGTGTAAGAATTTAGGGTTTTGTATATACGAAGGTGATGTCAGTCAATACTAAGGGTTCTCCCGTGGAACATGACACATGTATAATAAAAAAAAAAAAGTACCCCGGTAATTCTTACATAGGCATGCTGATTGATTCAATAAATACGCTAGTGGTCGTAGTGACATCATGTCAAATGTACAGTTTTACGATTTTAACCCTAAGCTAAAAACCACCATCAACATTAAGTCCCCTGCTTAGCTCAGAACAAGAGCATTGTTGCGAGGTAAGCATAAGATGGTGACAGGCAAGGACAAAATCGAAATGACATGGTGTGAAAAGATGGTCAAGAAGACCTGACTAACCTTTTTCGAGAGGTAAGGAGAATTCGTGATTCTCGTGTTTGCGGCCTTGCATAGATTCTACTTGTGGTATTGATGGCTAGACTGTGAAGTGGTGAGATGTAGATTGTCGGCTTGGCTTGGTCACACGTCATCTTGGCTGGGCTAGGGAACGCGGAGGTGCTGGCTTAGTGAGTTGTTGGCGTTGCTCGTCTCAGAATAGGAGCCGTAGGTTTTAAGCGGCATGTAATGGAGCTGCATGCACTGTATTGGTTTGGAATGGAGCCGTCAGCGAAGTATTGGCTTGGGACAGGGCCGCTAGTGTAAATTCAACGCGGGTGTTGGCATGGCGTAGTTTGGGCGTTGGCATGGGCGCTGGCTTGGTGTGGACGTGGACTGTTGATACCATGAATCTTGCCATTACGGGCCTGTTTGCCTATTTCCATGCGTATCTTGAATAGGAAATCCTTTCCTTATTCAAATTCCAAAGTGTCACGCCCTCGTGTTTCTTTTGTTTACCTTTCATTAGGGTTTCGGCGAGAGGCTTCGTTTGAGGCTGATTTTCCGGCCGTTATGTAGTCACATTTTGTTTAATCGGCCTCTGTTTCTCTTTCTTCCTTTATAGGGTTTCCGCAGTATTTATGCCGGTGAAGCTGCGTCGTCTTTCCCATTTCAAGACAAAGGCTTCCTTTTATTGAGTCCATATCATGAAAATCAGAAGTGAATCATCCTCGAGCCAGCTAGATTATTTAGTCAAGCGCGTGAGGCATGACTCTTGCAGCAATTCCCCTACCCGGATCATCCAAGTCAAGAAGATTATACCGGTGTGCTTTCATTGGTCAATAGATATTTCATTATTTGTTGACGAGTGACAAAAGATTTTTCTTCTGTGCAGAGATATTCTGTTAGAGCATGCATCACCATCACTGATGAGGATGACTTGGTTACCCCCTTCCTTTGAGCCCGATCCTGCCAACCGTTATAGATCTGAAAAATGACGATTTAGGAATTTCTTGTCATGAGTATCCAAATACAGGTTTGTCATTCGGAATCCTCATGAAGTGTTTATCTTCTAACTACCGGAACGTTGGTGGGTTTCTGGTGCGGAAGTAAATCGTGACTCTTTATACCAAGATATGGAAGAGATATGGCCACATCGCCACCAGGAGTGTGGTGCAATATTGATCATCTGCCTTGGTTTCCACAGTGAATTGTCTCTTGCCTATGCTTATTGAAATGGAAAGTATGTCCATCCGTGCTGTCGTGGAATCAACTATTCAAAAGTGGGAGAACATGGTATCTACCTGTGAATCCTTGAAGTTTAACGTGAGTTGGTTGCGGCATCATGTCGATATTATAAAGGTCGACAGAGCCGGTATTCTTGCTAATGTGGTCCCTGCTGCAAAGGCTATTTTGGAAGAGGAGAAGGCTATGGCCATGAAGTCATATAAGGTGTAGGAGTCAATCCAGATCTTGAAGAGTAGAACTTAAAGGTATCAAAACCGGCTGAAGATGATGCTTTCGAGGAACTACAATCTATTGGATGGGCTTTTGTGAGTTATGTAGTTGTGAGATGTTTGGTTTCTTTCTGGGTCTCGAGCATGTATATATATTTTTTATTTTTTTTTATTTTTTTTTGGTATCGGTTTTTGAAAGAATAAGAGGATTTTATTGATTTGCTTCAATTAAACAAAAGAAAAGAAACTTTGATAACTATGATATGGAAGGAAAACGGAAAGATGCATGGCTATTCGTGCTTATGATATAGCGAGACGCGAGGTGGCGGTCAGGCGTAGTATGCCTTGAGCCACTTTCCGTTGATGACCGCTTCCAGTTTTCCTCTGTCTTATTTAATGACCTTGTAGTACCCGTTGTTGTACTCTTTCGTGACTATATAATTCCCTTCCCATTTTGGAGAGAATTTTGGTGCGGATGCGTCTTGCTGGATGTGTTTGGCAGTCTTCAGTACTAAATCTCCCACTTTAAAAACCCGAGGCTTCACGGTTTTGTTATATGCTCTGGAAACCTTATTTTTGTACGCTTGTGCATGTTCTTCCGCCATGGATCTTCTGTATTCCACAATGTCCAATTCTGCTACCCAGACGCTCAATAATTCGGCTTCATTCCATTGAACTCCGCCAGATTCGGCAATCCTAGCTGATGGGATTTTAACTTCTGCTGGGAGGATGGCATCGATGTCGTATATAAGGGAGTAGGGAGAGTCGCCAGTGGAGCTTCTTGGTGATGTTCGATACGCCCAGAGTGCCATTGGAAATTATTCGTGCCATGTCCGAGGATTTTCATGCACTGTCCGACGGAGGATTCAGATCAAAGTTTTTTTAGTGCTTTCAGCCTGTCCGTTTCCTTGGGGATAGTACACGGTGGAGAAGACTTGCTTAATTCCATATTCTTCAAGTAATTCTCGTACTTGCTTATTGAGGAAAGGAGTGCTGTTGTCGGTGATGATATGTTTAGGCATGCCGAATCGGAAAATGATGTGCTCCTTAATGAATGTCGCGATTGTGGCTCTGGTAGTTCCTCGTAAAGTTATGGATTCAACCCATTTGGTGAAATATTTAGTTGTCGTTATTATGTACTCGTGATGCTTTGAAGATGGTGGGTTGATGTTTCCAATAATGTCGAGTCCCCAGCTGTAATTCGGCCGATGACTGCTTATTGAATGCAGAGGAGTCGAAGGTACATGGATAAGGTTTCCATGGATTTGACATTTTTGGCATCCCTGAACAAAAATAGCTGCATCATCCTCTATGGTTGTCCAGTAATATTTCTCGTGTATCTTAAGAAATAACTTTCGTTTTCCTTGGTGTTCGCCTTCGTGCATTTATTTCAGCATGATTGGTATTTCCGCCTCGTTTAAACATCGTAGAAAACTTCCTCCAAAGATTTTACGATATGAGATTCTTTCATGGAATACGAATCTTTTGGACTTTTGTTTTATCTTGGATGCATCTTTCTTGTTGGGGGGGGGGTAACTGATGTATGGATCTTTCCAGTCCTCGGCGTGGCCAATATTGAAGACTTTCAATTTATGCGGGGGCGCTTGACAATTGGAACAGGTTTTATGAAGTAACCGGGATTGAGCCTCCATTTCTGGCCAGTAGTATCCAAGGCGTTGCAAACGGCGATAGAGTGTTACCACTAATGTTAGTCCGCAAACTTCACCATGGATACGGTTGAGTTGTTGTTGTGCTTCTTCCTTTCCGAGGCATCTTGACAAGGAACCGTCTGTGTTTTGGTGGTACAACACTCCTCGGAGCATGAAGAAATTTTGTAAAGTTTTGAGACTAACATTTCCCTGGGAAGCGAGCTGTTGAGATCTTGGATAATCGGTGTTCTCCAGTTGTCGGCTTCAGCCTCTTCGGGTTGTGAAATCCTTATTGAAGCCACAGTTCATCTATTCACCGTCAGGGTTTCCTCAAAACCTCTGAATTGCATCTTTGATGCTAGTGCGGATAGGTAATCATCATGTTGGTTGTCGTTGCGCCCAATATGCGTTATGGTCGCGTCGGAAAAGTAATTTAGTAGTTTTTGTGCCTCGACTCTATATGGGGCCAAGTTTACTTCCTTCAGTATGTATACTCCATTCACCTGGTTGACAAGTAATTTTGAATCCCCTCTTATTTCCAGACGCGTGGCTCCGACTTGTTTATCCAATGACAGTCCGATGAGAAAGGCTTCATATTCTGCCGAATTATTGGTGCAAGGGAAGTCTAATTTGAAGGAGTGCGAGGAGACTTCACCGGATGGGATACTAGAACCACACCGGCTCCTCTGGTACCATCGTTAGGGGTGGCGGAGCCGTCGAAAAATAGTAGCCACGTTTCTTCTTGGATGAAAGAGATTTCCGGAAAATCGCCAGGGAGGTCCTCGCGTAGTGTCACGGTATTCTCTCTCGGGAACGTTGCTAGCAAGTCCGCAACTGCTTTCCCTTTGATAGCTCCCGGGGAAACACATGTTATGTTAAATTCTGACATTTGGAGGAGCCATTTGGCTGGTCTTCCTATCAGGGCCGGTTTTGAGAGGAGGAACTTCACAGGATCGGACTTAGATATCAGCACCATTTTGTTGGAAAGCAGGTAATGTCTGAATTTCTGGATAGAGTGGACCAGGGCCAAGCATGCCTTTTCTGCTTTGGGATATCTAAGTTCGGCATCTCTTAAAGTTCGACTGAAGTAGTATATGGGATGCTCAATCCCTTCGTCATCTTCTTGGGCAAGGAGAGCTCCGACGGCAGTGTTACTAAAAGCAGTGTAGAGGTGCAACGGTCTTCCTTGTATGGGAGACTTCATGATGGCAGAGGAAGACAATGTTTGCTGAATCTTCTGAAATGCCTCCCGTTGTAGCTCGGTCTAGATAAAACTCGCTCCTTTCTTCAGTAAAGGGGTAAACTAAGCAACGAGTTGAGACAATCCCGGTATAAAGCGGCGAATATAATTTATTTTACCCATGAAACTCTAGAGTTCTCTCATAGTTCACGGTGGTGGTATTGTGAGGATGGCTTGGGTTTTTATTGGGTCAACTTTAATTCCCTCGGCGGTTACCTGGAAACCTAGGAACTTACCTGAAGAGACACCAAAATCACACTTCAATGGATTCATCTTCATTTTGTACTCGCGACACCTTTCAAACACCTGCCACAGAATCTATGCATGGGCCGCTCGAGTTTTTTATTTAACCACTATATCATCTACATAATCTTCGACTTGCTTGTGCATCATGTCGTGAAAAATGGTAGTCATGGCGTGTTGGTAGGTTATGCCAGCGTTTTTCAAACCGAAGGGCATCACAGTGTAGTAAAAGTTTTCGAGAGGAGTTCGAAAAGCCGTCTTACATGCGTTGTTCATACATCTTTATTTGATTATAGCCGATGTACCCGTCCATGAAAAAGAACATACCGTGTCCACTGGTGGCATCTACCAGCATGTCAATGTTAGGAAGTATAAAATCATCTTTAGGGAAACATTTGTTCAGATCTCTAAAATCGACACATCACCTGATTTGGTTGTTCTTCTTTTTTACCGGAACTACATTGGCCAACCAAGTAGGATGGTGAATCAGTTTGATGAAACCAGCAGCCAGTAGTTTTTGAATCTCTATCTTAATCTGTTCTTCCACGTCGTGCCTGAATTATCTCGGGGTTTGTTTGACCGGTTTGGATCCGGGTATTATATGAAGATGGTGAGTGACCAGATTCTCGTCCAAGCCAGGCATTTACTCGTATGTCCATGCGAATACGTCTTGATATTATTTGAGAAGGTCTACCAACTTTGCGCGTTCGTCTGCACATAAAGTCGGGCTGATTGATATGGGTCGCGAAAATTCCTCACTCCCGACTTCAACAACCTCGAGTTCGTCCATGGTATAGTTGGTTCCATCTTGTAGCTGTCGTGGTGCATCAGGTACTTCCTCTTGTGGCTCGTTACTGTGTTTGCATCTTGTTAGGTGGAGAGACTATGTGGTAGTCTCTCCTGTTAATTGCTAACAACGGCGTTGATATGCGATTTTCCCTTTTTCATCATGACTCATGATAAAAGCTCGTTCTCGCCAAACTCCGGTTTGGCGGGTGGAGGTTGGCGCGTCTCTCTTGGGTGATGTGAGATCGGGTTACTCCGTGAAATGGTGCAAGCCCATTGCTTTCCTCAATTGACGCCCACTTTGGCAGTGGAGTGTGGTGAGTTTTGTTGGCTGCGGCCTGCGAGCTCTTTCTTGGCTCAAACATCTCCATGCCACAGATTAGTGCATAAGGAGATAATGATGCAGCGATGCGGATGACTTCTCCGTTTAGCGTGGTTTTCAGGCACTGGTGATATGTCGAAGGAATGATTATGTTGTCGTGGAGCCATGGCCTTCCCAGTATCATGTGGTTATCTAGCTCCTTTTTTATTACCTCGAACCTCACCTTTGACTGGACTGGTCCTACTGATAGATTCAAGTTGATGTATCCATATGTGATAGTTCGGTTGCCTTCGAAATCAGTCATCGTAGTGGACTGTTGCAAGAATTTATTTGGCCGTACCCTGGCCGTTCTGAGTGTCCTGAGGGTAACGACGTTGTAGGATGATCCTGTGTCGATGAGATCCATTTTGAATTCCACATCTTTGATACAGGCCGTGATGTGTAGGGCCCGGTTATGTCCTTCTTCTGCCATCATGTTGTCGTTGGTAAAGGTGACATTGTTGATGGACATCTCCGGCATTCTTAAAGTTTCCAAACGTGAAGGAACCATGGATGTGTTTAATGATATTCGATTGATGGCAGTGAACATCTCCATCCGTTGATCCTTTGAAAGATGTAAGAGTTCACATAAACTGTCCACCAATGAGGCTGCTTCCTGGCCTACTGGTTTCTGATTGGTAGTGAAGTTGTTGACTTGGGAGTAATCGTATGGGATGCTAGTACCCAGTCCCGGAGTTTCCGAGGCAGGTGAGTCATTCAACTCTGATGTTAATCTGATAAGGAAGTCAAGTATGATGTTAATAACCCCTTAAATCAGATCCATATTCTTGGTGTGGATCTCCTGAACCTGCGCCAAGTAGATCAACCTTGGAACTTCTTCGTTAATTACGTTGTTGGATGCTGCATTGGGAGAGAAATCATTGTCGTTCGCCTAAGTGGAGCTTTGGGGCACGAATTCAGCCCTAAAACCGACCATCTTCCTGAGTTGGATTTAAAAAGCATAATCTGAAATTGGTATTGCAACCGAGAGATTAATCTCCCACTGTGGTTGTTAACTGTTTGAGGGTGAAAATGGTTTATGCTGATTTCGGTAATTTCGTGTGAGTGGGTGAGAAACGAGTCTAAACCCTAAACAATGTACTGCACGGGATTACTTTAGATTCGAGAGATCAAACTGTACAAATTCGGCATAAACCAAGAAATGGTCGTTCCAGTATTGCTTCGGTCAGAACGTGAAGGAGAAGGGTTAGTTTTGGGGAGGGAAGCGAACAGAGTGTTGATACCAGAATAGTTGATTCTGTAAGAGTAGTTGTTCAACGAATTGTATCATAAAGTGGAAAGCTAACATATGGGAAAGATAACAAGTGATTTCTGAGTGTTGTATGCTCCTGACCAAAACTTATTGTTCGGTGGAAATAGGTAAGACCTATTTATACAAGTCGAAGTGAAACGTACTCTGGTCTCGTAAGAAATAGAAACGGATGAGTAAATGGGAGGAAGTGGTAACCGGTAACGCCTAGAATTGATGTTCCATAATAAAGGAAAGCATTTCACCATTACTCCATGTATTTACTAACCGCCTCATTCTTATGACATTGTCTTATAACGGCTGTAGTGTACGCCGCACGCTGTAAACCGCCAAACCAATACCCTAATGAGCATCCCACAGTTTGTGACATGTGTTGATGTCTCGAGTGTTTTCGTGGAAAACATGTAGCATGTTGCTGTTGTTTGGCAAGTTGAGCTTGGGAGACTTGCCAGCTCGGTGGTGACCTTCGATGGTCGAGATTTTGCATCTTGAGAGGAAAGGTAACCATTGATTGTCCCAACCTTCCGTTTGGCAGCCAGTGGCATGGAGACGTGGCTAGCATGGCCTTGGCATGCTTTTAGGTACGGCCAAGTTAGGATTTTGGCATAGTTCGGGCAAGGCCAAAATTAGGGTTTGGCGCCGTGGCCAAAGAATTGGCACCATAGCCAAGTTGGTATCGTGACCAAAAGTTGCCACAAGTTTGGTGGCGAACTTGTACGGTTGAGATCTGCATCTTAGGAGGAAGGATAGACGTTGATCGTGGATACCTTTCGTTTGACGTCCAGTGATATGGTAGCGTGGTCAGCATGCTCATGCATGTTTTTAGGTGTGACCAAAGTTAGGGTTTTGGCATAGTTTAGGCGTGGCCAAAAATTAAGGTTTTGGCATAGTTTGGGCGCGACCAAAATTAGGGTTTGGCGTTGGGCCAAAGGTTGCCGCGCGTTAGCTGGTGACCTTGGGCGGCTAAGATCTGCATCTCAGATGGAAGGGTGGTCGCTGGCAGCGTGCGACTTGGAAGGGAGTCGCTTGCGGCTTTATCTAATTTAGGGTATGACATGTCGTAACCCTAATTAGCGCTCTTTACTAGAATCGCCATAGAATTCCTGTACGGACTCGGATTTTGACGGTCCGCCACTCCATCCCAATCGGAAAAGAATTCTTTATCTCCCCATGCGAGAATATTTAGGTTTTGAGCTCGTTTAGGGGTGAAAACATCCCGACAGTAAAACTCAGGAAGAATTCAGGAGAGATGGTGGCATGGCCAAAGTTAGGTTTTGGTGGCACAAGCCAAAGAATTTGGCATTGTGGCCAAAAAGTCGCCACAAGTCTTTTAGATCGGTGGTGGACTTGGATGGCTGAGATTTGCATCTCAGGATGGAAGGGTAGCCGTTGATTATTGCAACCCTTCGTTTTGTCAGCCAACGTCGTGCATGGATTTGGCATGTGTTAGGCGCGACCAAGCTAGGATTTTGGCGTAGTTTAGGCGCGGCCAAAATTAGGGTTTGGCGTTGGGCCAAAGGTTAGATGGCGACCTTGGACGGTTAAGATCTGCATTTCAGGTGGAAGGGTGGCTGTTGATTATTGCAACCCTTCGTTTTTGCAGCCAGCGTTGTACATGGCAAGTTGGGACGGTTGGCATGGTCGGCATGCCTAGAAGAGGAGATGCGGCTGGCACGGCATGCCATTGGCACATGTGGAATGGTTGGCATGCCTTGGCGCAGAGATGTGGCTAGCACGTCATGCCACTGGCACATGAGGTGCGGCTGGCATGGTTGGCATGCCTTGGCGCGGAGATGTGGATGGCACGGCATGCCATTGGCACATGTAGTGCGGATGGCATGATTGGCATGCCTTGGCGTGGATACGTGGCTTGCATGGTTTTCTATTGGAACGGTAGTGCATCTGGCATGGTTGGCATGCCTTGGTGCAGAAACGTGGATGGCAAGGTTTGCCATTGGTACAGTGGTGCGGCTGGCATGGTTGGCATGCCTTGGCGCGGAGATGTGGCTGGCATGGTTGGCATGCCTTGGTGCGGAGACGTGGCTTGCAAGGTTTTCCATTGGCACAGTGGTGCGTCTGGCATGCCTTGGCGCCTAGACGTGGCTGTCAAGGTTTGCCATTGGCACAGTAGTGCGGCTGGCATGGTTGGCATGCCTTGACGCGGAGACTTGGCTGGCATGGTTTGCCATTGGCACGGTGGTGCAGCTGGCATGGTTGGCATTCCTTGGCGCGGAGACGTGGATGGAAAGGTTTTCCATTAGCACAGTGGTGCGACTGGCATGGTTGGCATGCCTTGGCGCGGAGACGTGGCTGGCACTGTCACACCTTCAAATGCTCCAAGCAATTTTTCGCGAAGTTATAACCCGGCAATACAGTGGTTCAGTGATCTCTTATCACCCAATGTATTTCAGCCTTATAAGATTGTACCAATACAATCAGCCAACTCTACCAAGAGTATGCAACGGAAGACTAACTTAGATTTTCTCTACCAATCAATGTAGCCCATACTACAAAGAGGTTCTTGCCATGTTTATGCTTCACATAATTAGGGGAGTATAACAAATCAACAGGAAACCAAAGCCAAACGTATAAGCCAACAAACTCACCTTTATTAGCTTAAGGGGAAGATACAAAAACGTCCAACCAATGGACTTTTCAAGCTTATTCTCTAAGCCTATGTAGGAATCACTCTCTACTGCCTAAATGGTTCCTCAATACTCGAACTATTGAACAACTAGTTTACAAGGGTTCTCTGGCTATTTATAATGCCAAGAACCAGGGCCAATCCGTATGCAACTCTGTTGCACGCCCCATGAACAACAATTTGTCCATGGGTAGTTCCCCTAACCGCCAGTTCCACTTTTTAACTGCCAGCTTTAGTGTTGGATTGCTTAATGACGCCACACCTGTCTTCAACGGTTAGGGTAATGCCAAACTCGGTTATAAAGCACTTTATAACCGTCTCTAACTTGCTCGCACGCTTCAAAGACGCTTGAACTTAAGTCCCCCAACAACGCCACTTGCAACTCAGCTTGCACTTTCACCAATTACTGCTATTATGGCCTCGGATGCGCTATTATAGCTTGCATTGTACACTTCTCATTTGAATGCCATCATTCAAGTATTATTCCAACTGAGTCTTGACTTGATTAGTTCCATCTCCATGCTTCATATGCATCACTTGCATCTCTTTTATCGATCAACTATCACCAATGGCATGTTTGGCCTCACCATTGATGCATATGCATAGTCTAAGTCTTGGCCACAACTTAGAACCATGCCAAAGTCCTTCCATGACTTTGCATCTCATCCTTTATTCCTTCCTTGAGCTGGGCTAACTCTGAATAAGGATACACAACACTATCGCATAATGTTGTCAATGCTAAGTAACCTTTCTTGTCTCAGCCATTCTGGCGCTACATCGTCGGACATGCAGCTCCATCTGCCAGGTTACCATTTCCGTGACGCGCCATGATTATGCGTCACTATGCGGACCGGACATAGACCTCCCCCACCCAATCTGTTCAATGTCCTCGTTGAACGCAACATCAGTTCAGTCTCTACTGAACTTTCCTTGACCTTGTACGCATCTCGAGCCACTCTCAAGCATCGTTGACTTTGTTTGGCCTTTAACTTTGCCAAACCTTTTATGCCTAGTACTTTATGCCACCACTTAGTTTGTTTGCCTTGCCATTGAGCCTGTAAATTCCAGCTTCTTTGTCGCATCGTCGACTATGCTTCAATCTCTACTTCATTCACATCTCAACACCCAAATGCCACTTGCAATCTGTTGCTATGCCCCTTGCATCAGCACACAAATTTTCTTCCAAGCCATTCCGTGCCTAAGTGTACACTTCAAATAGCCAACATATCTGGGTGATATGTATAACTTAGCTTACTTGCCTTCAATTCCGACTGACATTGCACTCTTGCAATTCAACATGCCTCCCTGTAGACTAAGAGTTCTTCAATCATGTTGCAACACTCCTTTGCAAACTCGACTGAAATGCATGACATTAGCCATGACTTAGGATACCCCTAACATTAGACCGACTCTCCCACCGAGCCAAGGTTCCTCTTCACGTGCCTTTGAAACTAACAAATCCTCACTTGTTCCTTCAAACTGCTACGCTTTAATGTAGCGGAAAAACAGCATCATGTCCTTCCTAACTATGAGTTACTCTTAACTCATATGCTTGATGGACTTACATCTTCATTCTTGTTGCGTTACTCCATGGTATCGCTTCCAAATACCGTCGCACTTCTA
The DNA here is from genome assembly GCA_023529315.1 of Papaver bracteatum. NCBI lineage: Eukaryota > Viridiplantae > Streptophyta > Magnoliopsida > Ranunculales > Papaveraceae > Papaver > Papaver bracteatum. The sequence goes on from JAJJWX010003983.1 coordinate 59,364, forward strand.
CGTAACTCTCCCAACAACAAACTCGCCTATGCCACCAACTCTACTTCTTTGCTTGGTTTTGCTTTCAGCGTTTCTTATTGTATACTTTGGCTAAGTATACTTGTAGTGCTTCCCCAATGAACTAATTTTACATTAAGCAAAAAGAGACAAGGTTTTTTCTTAAACACCACCTTCATTCATTACACTAGCCTTACATAAGAAACTTAGGGACTCCTTCCCTTTTACACCACTGGCCAACACTCGGCCTTACCGAAAGCAAATTGCATTACCAAAGCAAATACACCAACTAAAGTGTGCTGTCTTTTTAAGACCATAAGATCAGCAACACCCAACTTAACTTGAAAACATAAACAGCAAACAGAAAATATGCCAAAGTCTCCATACTCCAGCAACCTTGCAGGTTCAGGCACTTGCAAACAGCAATGCAATTGCCCCTGCAACATACATGTGCTAATCACGGCGAACAAAGGATGCTAAGCTCCATAGGATATCCAAATTCCATATGAATTTCAGCTAAGCTTTCTTCGAACGAGCGAACTGGTGCAAACTCACTTGCCTTCCATTTGTCGCACTTCATGTCAACCGGACTAATTCTCCCTACACCCTTCACGAAACAAGGTGCACTGGGACTTTGTATGAAAATCCCGCCAAGGTGAGGCATCACCGTTGCCTCTGCTTCTTTGAAAAAGTTGTTACCAAGGATCATCTCGAAATCATTGAGATGCATCACCATTATGCTAATCTGGCCACGCCATGCTCCAACTTCAACATTCGCCACTGCCATCCCCTTGATTGGCTTAGCTATATCATTCACTGTTTTCATGCAGTGATCAGCTTGATATACTTCCAAACCCAAGTACTCTTCCATCGACAAACTCATCACAGTATGTGACGCACCCGTGTCTGCCATGCCCCAGAGACGATGGTTGTGTATGCCAACTTTCACATAAACCAGTCCATCACCCATCATCCCATGCTGTACTGCTGTCATTTGTGCTACTATGTTGCATAGTTGAATAGGATTAACATGCTCCACTTGATCAGCTTCTTCTTTGTCACCACTACACTCAGTGACGATTGCGGACAATTTTTCTTTCTTTGGAAATCACGCGCAAGGTGAGGACCCTTGCATAAGAAACATCCACCTGCCTTGTTGTTCCTTGAAGCCAAACTATCATCTCTTTGATAGCTTCTTTCCTTGGCCTCAGAACTTTTCTTATCCTTGTCCTTACACTTCTAGTTTTTCTTATCCTTGCCCTTCCTACTAGCATCAGTTGAGGTATTGACTGATCTATAATCATCAAGGTTGTCCACGATTGCAATGGCTGAAGGTAGGTCTTTGGCACCCTGCCTTCTCACTTCAGCCTGAGCCCACGGCTGCAAACCAGATATGAAATTAAACAACTTGTCTTCCTCCGACATGTTGCGGATGTCTAGCATCAGAGACGAGAACTCTTTCACGTATTCCCGTGGTGTACCGGTATGCTTCAACTTACGCAAGCTCTCTCTGGATAGCTAAGCAACATTGCTTGGTAAGAATTGACTCTTCAATTCTTCTTTCATGACATTCCATGTCACGATGCCTGGACGACCAGCAGTAAGGTCATCATCAGTTCTAGTTCTCCACCATAATTTCGCATCACCCTCCAGGTACATGCTAACAAGAGTAACCTTTTGTTCTTATGGGGTTCTGGCGGCCTTGAAGTATTGGTCCATGTCCCACATGAAATTCTCCAATGCCTTCACATCTCTTGCGCCAGAAAACGTCTTAGGTTCTGGGACTTTAATCTTCATAAAGTCACTGCCACTACCACCTGCAGTAGCTTGATCTGTTCCAATTGTACCCACCATTCGCCTCAAGAAACTGATCTCATTAGTTAGTTCTTTCAAGGCTCCTGTGAACATGGTCTTAACAACATTGATTTGGCCTTCCAAATCACCATGCTTCATAGTTGCATTCTGGCTTGCCACAAGCATATCAACAACATATGTGTCTAATGCTTGAATGCGAGCCATCACCGTAGCATCATAATTAGCATCACTGGGATGGCTCACCTCTTCACCAACCCTGTCTTCCAAGTCCACTACCCTATCAGTTAAGGCATCCAACGAACTCTTCTTACCATCCATTACGATCTAACAATTTCAGCAACTAAACTCGAGCACAACAGAGAAAATCTTTCAAAAACAAAGCTGAAACATAGCAAACCTGGCTCTGATACCAGCACTGTCACACCTTCAAATGATCCAAGCAATTTTTCGCGAAGTTATAACCCGGAAATACAGTGGTTCAGTGATCTCTTATCACCCAATGTATTTCATCCTTATAAGATTGTACCAATACAATCAGCCAACTCTACCAAGAGTATGCAACGGAAGACTAACTTAGATTTTCTCTACCAATCAATGTAGCCCATACTACAAAGAGTTTCTTGCCATGTTTATGCTTCACAGAATTAGGGGAGTATAACAAATCAACAGGAAACCAAAGCCAAACGTATAAGCCAACAAACTCACCTTTATTAGCTTAAGGGGAAGATACAAAAACGTCCAACCAATGGACTTTTCAATCTTATTCTCTAAGCCTATGTAGAAATCACTCTATACTGCCTAAATGGTTCCTCAATACTCGAACTATTGAACAACTAGTTTACAAGGGTTCTCTGGCTATTTATAATGCCAAGAACCAGGGCCAATCCGTATGAAACTCTGTTTCACGCCCCATGAACATCCATTTGTCCATGGGTAGTTCCCCTAACCTCCAGTTCCACTTTTTAACTGCCAGCTTTAGTGTTGGCTTGCTTAATGACGCCACACCTGTCTTCAACGGTTAGGGTAATGCCAACATCGGTTATAAAGCACTTTATAACCGTCTCTAACTTGCTCGCACGCTTCAGCACGCTTGAACTTAAGTCCCGCAACAACGCCACTTGCAACTCAGCTTGCACTTTCACCAATTACTGCTATTATGGCCTCGGATGCGCTATTATAGCTTGCATTGTACACTTCTCATTTGAATGCCATCATTTAAGTATTATGCCAACTGAGTCTTGACTTGATTAGTTCCATCTCCATGCTTCATATGCATCACTTGCATCTCTTTTATCGAGCAACTATCACCAATGGCGTGTTTGGCCTCACCATTGATGCATATGCATAGTCTAAGTCTTGACCACAACTTAGAACCATGCCAAAGTCCTTCCATGACTTTGCATCTCATCCTTTATTCCTTCCTTGAGCTGGGCTAACTCTGAATAAGGATACACAACACTATCGCATAATGTTGTCAATGCTAAGTAACCTTTCTTGTCTCAGCCATTCTGGCGCTACATCGTCGGACATGCAGCTCCATATGCTAGGTTACCATTTCCGTGACGCGCCATGATTATGCGTCACTATGCGGACCGGTCATAGCTGGCATGGTTTGCCATTGGCACGGTGGTGCAAGAATTTTGGGTTTAGTATATACAAAGGTGATGTCGGTCAATACTAAGGGTTCTCCCGTGGAACATGACACGTGTACAATAAAAAAAAGGTACCCCGGTAATTCTTACGTAGGCATGCTGATTGATTCAATAAATATGTTAGTGGTCGTAGTGACGTCATGTCAGATGTACGGTTTTACGACTTTAACCCTAAGCTAAAAACCACCATCAACAGTAGGATTTTATCTTCGTCTAAGAAGTTAGTTTCCAAGGATATGACTAGACCAGTTGAAAAGAAAGTATGGTCAAGTCATTTTGATAGACAAATTTTTTTGGATTCCTCTCAAGAGGAAAATGGTGGACAAATTATTGTTCTCCACAATGCAACTTGATTGTGTTGTTTTTGAAATCTTGTCTCATGTGCCTGATCAAAAGAGACAATGATTTTGTATCCCTCAGGCTTTAGGAAAAGTTCTTTTCTTAGGTTTTTCCTTCTTTTTGTCTATCAAACAAAAGAAAGGGTACTATCGACAATTATACTCTTCATAGGGATGAGAGTTGGTCATGTACAAACCTGTAAATGTTTCGAAACCCTACATTCCTTTTTCCTTCTATATAACCTCCTTATATCTCAAGACTACTTGTTGAGCAATTTGTGATTTCCTCTCACAAACCCATACGTTTATGGATACTCCAAGCATGATGTCTTCTGATGGAAAGGATGTTAATTTGATTGTTAAGCCATCAATCATGAAGGAAAAAGAAAAATCTCCGCCTGCTCCAACTTTGAAAAGAAAAAGGAGGAATGTGAGGAAGAACAGAGCCGTTCCTTCGAATTCTCAGAAGTTTTCAGATGTTCTTGATGGGTTGAAGGATATGCGAAAGGATATTCAACAAATAAAAGCTTTTGTGTATAAGACTCATGATATTCAGAAGGCCCTGGTTCGACAACATCAGCCAAGAAGGTTTATTGATATAAACTCCTACCTTAATGAACCTTATGTTCCAATGGTTCTTGACGACAAGGAGTTCGAGGACGATAACGAATTTTTCAAAGGTCTTATTTCCTAGTAAATCTTCTATTTTTCTTGTTTTGTTTAGAAGAATAACTAGAGTTTGGAATAACCATTATTGTGATTACACATAGCTATGTCCAACGTTTTCATCTTCTTGGTTTTAGATTTATTGGTTAAAATTCTAAACTTGTTTGGAAGATGATTTTTGCAGTATTAATATTTATGATTTTATATATTGCAATATTGTTATGGGATATGTGTGTTTACGTCCGTGAACTTGATTGTCCCATACTTTGTCAAAAGTAAAGTCGTTCATGAGTTGATATGCAAGTATTGATGAAAGAATGAATGGACTTTTGACAAATACAAAAGTTAAGCCTATTATGTCAATTTTTGATGGAAGATAGGTTAAAATCTTTTGTGATTCAAGGATTATGTCTATTGTATGTCATTGTGCAAATGGTGATGGAAACATATAATGAATCCTTGTGTATTCCGCAGTAATTGGTCTTCCTTGATCCATGTATTACTTTGAGGCTTCGTATTGTGTCTTATGTTGAGCACTAGATAACCAAGTTGATTACTTTTGTGATTAGCTTAGTTGTGTTCCGTAAGGTACTTTATGTCGAGCACATTGAACTAAATTAATCATCTTGTGTGGTTATTTAGTTATGACTCCGTAAGTATTTTCTTATGTTTGAGCGTTTTTGACTGGGTTGATTATTTTCATGATTAACTTAGTCATTGCTCCATAGATTTTATTATATAAGTATAAACGATTAAATTGATTACTTTTGTGATTAGTTTAATTGTGTATTCCGATTAGATTAATTATGGGTTCTCTTGTGATTAATCTAATTGAGTTTTTAAGTCTCCATAAGTTTACTTGTGTTGAGCATATTCGGTTACTTTTGTAATTGAATATTTTTGGATTCAAATTCATACTTGTATGTGATTTGTTGTCCAGAGAAATCTTTCTTTTCTTTTGAAATTAAGGTCGCTCTTGTTGTTCCTTAGGGAATGACATATTATGGGGGAGAGTTCTTAATTGAACTTGTGCTTAATTGCCAAATCTTTGTGGGGAGTGCGGCTGTGGAATATTATAGGGGTTATCTTGTATCTTTATAGACTCCTTGATGAATGCATTTAGCTTCGGCTTTATGATTGCATCTAAATAAGATGATATACATTTACCTTTGGTCATAAAATGTCTCTTACGGAAATTTTATTAGGATCCCGTTCTTGTACCTTTGCCAATTTTATTAACAAAAAGGGGGGGGGGGGGAATTAATATGTAGTTCATACTACAAATACATATGGTTTTCGGATCATTATGTAAGAGGGAGTGGTTTCCATGTGAGATGAAGTATTTACTAAGGGTGGGTGACATATCACCATAGTATTATTGTTGAAGTTGTGATGCAATTGTACTTTGACACTGTGTAATGATACTATGACATTGTATAACAATTATTGAGAACTCTTATTTTCTCGTTGTTGTAGCTATGGATTTTCAACAACGATGATGCTAAACTTACAACATTTGGGATCATTGGAGTACTTGGAAGTGACAAAGATTTCGAGTAATGTTGAAGATTAGACATGTGAAATAGGAGCTACACAGTTTATTTATATATTTTTTGTATTCCATATGTATTGATAGTTTTGTCACTAAAATTGACAAATGGGGAGATTGTTAGAGCATTGCTCAGTCGAACTCGCATGCGTTGCTATCTCAAGCATGTTTGTCAATGTTAGTGATCAAAACTATAAGTCTTGATTTCTAGTCTACTATAGCTAAGTATCGGACTAGGATAGAAAGTGTAGTTGAGCTTAAGAACTCCATGGAAATCATCATACAAGACTAAGGACTACTCAAGGAACTGGTGGATCTTCATCGACTAAAAGGTATGTGGAGACTTGAACTTATCTATCACTCAAAATTCTATCTACTCTATCTCCTATCTTGAGACAAAAGTCGTATTACTATATAGACTAAGATTATACACATTTAATATTTCGAGCCGAGTATATCTCGCCTATTTATTTCTTGAAATATGTGTTGGTAAAGCTTTCTCTTTATCCAAGTTCATCTTTACCTAGTGACGAAAGTCATGTTAAGTTTCAATCACTTTGAAAATTGCTCTGACGAAAAATGGTTTGTGAATAACAACTATATAATGTCCTCTGAGAATGGTTCAATGATTGAAAAGAGAGTTTAGAAAATATAACCAATGGCGGATATAAGCATTGTTGTGGAAACACATATGTGTATAAGTCCTTATTCCTTGAACCAAAGTTTGCGAACTTTGTTGATCAAGAGAACCGGAGAAGTGCATGAGCTTCAGTCCGCGAACTGGCGGATATTCTCGACCCGAAAATTTCTGCTGGAGTTTGTGAACTCCATCCAGGAAATTAAGTCCGTGAACCCAGTCCACGAACTTGAGTAGGTTATGTCTAAAAACGATATTTGTGAACTCATCTCTATAAACTAAGGAATGCTATTGCAAACCGTGTCTATATAGTTCATGAACCGATTCGAGTGAATCAAATCGTTTTTGCTTCAATTATGTCTTGTGTAGTACATAAAGATCTAAGCAATTGAACAACTCTCTAACTAGTTCATTTGAGTCATTTGAACTAGTTACGGTGAAGAAGAATATGGTTGATATGAAAGTTATCATATGACTAACCATTTGGTTAACTATTGTTGAACTAACTATTGTACAAGTTTGGGTATGGTTTTCACAAGCCTACAAACGTGTATTACATGTGTCTATAACAAGCTATGTTTTCGATCTAACGGTTGATAAATATTAGCTTGAATCTAATCAGGTTTTCATCTAACGGTGAATATTGAATGCTTTGTAACTAAGCTAAAATTGATTGCAAACCCTGATTTGAAAGACTATATAAGGGAGAACTCTAGACTTACGTGTGATACTAGTTGCATAGCTAGAGTCGATTCTCCTTTAACCTTTGGTTTCTTCTTCTAAACCAGGTTAACGACTTAAAGACTTCATTGGGATTGTGAAGCCAGACCGATACTACTTTTATCGTAGTTGTGTGATCAGATCTTGCTGTTTCTATCGTACGAATACAATTGTAATAATTGGCTTGAGATTTCTATCTTCGATAGGCAAGATATAAAAGTAATCACAAACATCTTCGTCTCATCGTTTGTGATTCCACAATATCTTTTTTCGCTGCGTCGATTAAGACTATTGTGAGGTGATTGATAAATATGAGATGTTCTTCGGGAATATAAGTCTGGTTTTATCAATTGGTTCCTGTTCACCTTGATTTATCAAAAGACGAAACAAAAATCATTGGTATATTCGTGGGAGACGAATTTGTCTATTACCGTAGACTTATATGTGTGATACATATTGGGTCGAAGACTACTCTTAGTTGTGGGTGAGATCAGCTAAGGGAATCAAGTACGTAGTATCCTGTTGGGATCAGAGGCGTAAGAGAATAACTGTACCTTGGATCAGTGTGAGATTAATTGGGGTTCAACTACAGTCCAGACTGAAGTTAGCTTGGAGTAGGATAGTGTCTGTAGCGGCTTAATACAATGTATGTTTAATCTGGACTAGGTCCCAGGGTTTTACTGCATTTGCGATTTCCTCGTTAACAAAATTCTGGTGTCTGTGTTATTTTATTTTCCACACTATATTATTTATCTTTATAATTGAAATAATACATGTTGTACGTTGTTGTTCAATCAATTAGAATATCCGACCTTTTGGTTGTTGATTTAAATTGATTGACTCTTGGATATTGGTTTTTGGTACCATCCAAGTTATTCCTTGTATTTGATTAAAAACTCGTTGATTTCTATTAGCTTGAGTAAATCAAAACAAAATAGAGATAATAACTCCTTGAGATATTTCTATCTAGATTGAGTCTGATTGTCTAGTTGATTCTCTAGAAAGAAACTTGGAGTTTGTCCATACAGATTGCTAAGAAAAATATTGGGTGTGGTTGTTAGACCCCCGCTTTTTCAAGTTTGCCTCGAGGTGTGGGAGTTCTCAGATCCTCCAGTGAAGATTGGTTTTATTTTTTTCCTCTGCCACTAATCAAGAAAACAAAATATATTAGCTTAACCGATAAATGATTAACTAAATCAGACGCAACATAATGGTTCTCGCAGTAAGGTTTGGTTAGTCCAGCTTTTTTGCAAACAAACCGAACTCCAAATTATATGAAATTAGGGAAGAGTTCGGTTTGTAATTTTTTTGCGAACAAACCGAACTCAACATGTATGCAATTAGCAAATAGTTCGGTTAATAGATAGTTTTAAATTTTTTGCGAAAAAACCGAACATAGTTGCAAAAGTTCGGTTATTTGAGAACTCAACATAATGGGCAAAATAACACAGTTCGGTTACATTGGAAAAAAAAATTATTTTGTAAAATGGCTATAGTTCGGTTACCAGATAGTTTTAAAAAATTTTGCGAACCAACCGAACAGAGTTCACAAAGTTCGGTTAACTGAGAACTCAACATAGTGGGAAAATTATAACACTTCGGTTGCATTGTTTTTTTTTTTTGTAATATGGGTATAGTTATCAGATAGTTTTATAACATTTGGCGAACCAACCGAACAGATTTGACAAAGTTCGGTTAACTGAGAACTCAACATAGTGAGAAAATTAGGACAGTTCAGTTGCATTGGATTTTTTTTTGTTGTAAAAAGGGTCGAGTTCGGTTAGTAGATGGTTTTCAAAAAAATTGCGAACCAACCGAACTCAAAGTTCGGTAACATAGTCGTATTTCCTATTCAAACGAACTGTTCTTCGTGTTCTTCCTTTCTGGAATTTCGGTTAACAAACTAGGATTTTTGTGAAACTCCTCCTAACCGAAATTGTAACTTCCATTTGAACCCTATTTTGATGATTTCTATTCAATTAAACGAATCAAAATCAAATTAAAAGTAATGGGTTTGGTTGAAATACATGCGGATCTTTCCCATATCAGTTTCAGGGATCTTCTTGCGTCTATTATAACCGATTATGTCTTCACCTTCCGGTTCCACTTCTTTGTGAATCTCCAATTCAGTTGGCTGATTTGCTAGATGTCCTAATGGGGGACCTTTTCCTGGGAGTCTTTTAGTTTGCTTTCAAAGAACCATTCTTATACTCGATTGATTAATCGACGATGAAAATTTTATGAATCGACGATTATTCGATGAAGACGATGTTGAAAGGAAGAAGAAGAAGAAGAACAGAAGACCCAAAACTTGTTTGTGAGGTGGTAGGGTAGGTCTGAATTTTTGTTTTTATTAATAGATTATATTAGGTTAATAATCTAAAACCGTTTTAGTGATAATCTTAATTAAAGTTTGGGGGCAAATTAGTAATGTCCACATTTTAGGGCATCCCTTATAAATATAGGGTAGATGACCTTACAAAAACAATGGTCCCAAAAAACGATTCATATGGAAGCACCGGCGTGGTTAAGACCAGGTGGAAGGCCCGGTTGATATCTAGTAATGCTGCTATTGGTAAAAAGCTGTCAAATTTCTCTACTTTCCTAACAAATGAAAGGCAAAGGGGAAAAGAAAAAGTACTCTGTGATGGATTATTTACCAACTCCGGCATTTCCTTTCTTCTCTCATCAGCTCCGACAATCTAAAACAGTAGTAGTTAAAAAACACATGACAGACAGAATTAACAAAGAATTTATAACTTCAAACCCTCGCATACAGATAATTTTTTAACGGAACAATTGCTGTTAGTCAGCTGACTTGTACTCATAATCTCATACCTCAAGATGATCTAGTTCAAAGATCAACGGACAGGATTGTCTGAGTATTATCAAAATTACTCATAGCTAATTTATTCTCTTGCCGCGTAAGAATTTTTTACATTTTTTTTTCTGCAGAAGTAATATTAAATAAAACATGATACTTTTTAAATAAAAGTCCCAAAAAGAAATTATTTTTTCCTTTTGGGCAGAGCTGGTTCTTCTTCACGACATTCTTCGCAGAAAAACGCATTCAGATTTCGACAAAAACCCTTTTACCAGGTCACGATAGCCGTCCCCCCAACCCTTCTGGAATCCATTATCCGTCCTGTTTTACGGTTTTAATTCTTTCTTAATTATTGTCAAGAAAAACAGACTTTTTGCTTATATTAATTTATCATTCATTAAAATTAATTTTGAAAAGAATTTCTGAATTTGCCAAAAACATTCAATCTGGGTTTATGTTGGTATTCTCAGAAGGGTTTTGAAGAGATTCATTGAATTGTAAGGGGTTTGAATTTTTGATTGTTGAATTGATTTTTCATTTTGAGGGAATTTTTAAGGTTGCTAAGCTGAGAAAGATTGATTGAATGACAATCGAAACTGTTAATAAGGTTGAGTTGTTGATGAGATGAGAAGTTTTGATGGATATAAGACGAGTAAGTTGTGTTCTTCTTGCTCTTTTAATATTGTATTGCACTCTTGTCAATGGAAGAGACAGAAAAATGGAGAAATTCTATATGGACCCTGCTGCTTATATGGAGATTGACGATACCGTGGTATGGAAATTTCTTTTTTTGTCTTGTTATTCATTTCAATTTTTGAAATATGTGGTTGTGTTCTTTGATCAATTAGATTACAATTTGACGATAGAAAAGATTTGTTGATTCTGTTCAAAAAAAGAAAAATATATAAAAAAATAAATCTAGGCTGGGGTTGCTTGTTTTTCATATCACCTAAATGGGTTTTATAATGAAATGAGGAAGAAAACTAGCCATTCTCGAGAGAGAGAGATGGTTTAAGTTTCAGGGTGAAATGCTTTGTTTTCATTGCACTATTTTGTGCTTTCTGAATGTGAAGTACAGAAAACGGGTCTCTAAACGGACTTTCCAAGTGACAAATGAAGCTAACAATTTTGATACAATTGAGTTACAAGGGAATTGGTGTATTTTTGTGAAACCAACAGCTGTAATACAATTACAACAACAACCAAGCCTTTAGTCCCAATCAAGTTGGGCTAGTCTAGAAATGAAAAGTCACAAAATCCGGAAACATAGAAAAAATTAGTAAAAGATGATAATAGTAATGCTACCAATAATGCTAGTAAATCCAGATAATAATTAAATAATAATAGGTCTTAGGGGCCAAAGTCCTAGGCTCTACATCCTTGATCCCTAGGTCATGGTTCTGGTACGTGGATTGCTAACTTCCACGCATTTCTGTCCGATGCCAGCTCTTTGGACGCACTACATATCTTTTAAGTCTCTTTTCACTGCTTCCTCCCATATCAGTCCTGGTCGGCCTCTGCCTCTTCGTGTTTACGACACGGCTTCAACAGCTAAAATCATCATTTCTTAAGCAAAATATATATGTATGTCTAATTGGATCAATTCCTGCTGTTCAGTTACAAGTACATGGTTTCATCCATAACTTGGCGTCTTGGCCAAACCAGTCTAACATGCTTTAAGAACTCAACACCCGTATATTCATCCATTTGACCAGGACATACCTCTGGATCAGCATTTTAGGTACAAACTTATCAGTGATCACCAAACAAGAGGAAGATAACAACTGTTTTAGCATTGATGACCCATCTTCTTCAATAGCGAGCCGCATTTTTCAGTTGTACTTATAGAATTAGTTGACTTTACTAACCTTTCAGAACTCTGATGTTTGACGTCTTATTGAGAGAAAAACTAAAAACATCCATTTGCTTTGAGGTGTCAAGGAAATCTAGTGTAACTATTTAGATACATTTGCATAATCATATAAATAACTTTAAATTATTATTCAAATCCTTCGTATTTTTAGAGGTTCTCATTGTCGCAAACTTAATAACAACTTCTATCGACAAAGCTCTTCTGGTGTTCTATTGGAACTGCTGTTTCTTTTCTTCTTTCTTGATTGATAAATTTATTTATTTTCTGACTGCAGGTTGAGCACTTATGGACTAAGTGCAGGTTCGATTTAATGCGGATTAAAGAAAATGTTGAAACGTTTGATTTGTATTTTCCGGAGGAAATGTCCATTACCTCCAAGGATACCAACTCAGTTGCTTGGTCAGCAGCGAAATTGAACCTGCGGAAAGCTATCAGTGTCTTGCCTCTCCAAATGAAGAAAACTCTTTTTCATTGCTTAGAATTGCATAACGTTCCATTTCGAGTTTCTGAAGAAGTGGGTATCTCTAAAAACTTGTACTCCAAATATTCTGGTTCCCAGTTTGGGCGGCGTGTTACTTCACGGCGGTCTCTAGGTGTTAAGTTGTTTCAAGACCTATCACCAGCTCCTTCTCCTTCGCCTTCTTCTGCCACGACCCTAGCTCCTGCTCCTGATCAAGCAACAACATTTCTGAATGTTGAGGGACTTGAAGATCCAGTACCAACTCCTTATGCTTCTCCTGCTCGTGCACCTATGCCCATTCTTACTTCTGCTTTTGCAGAATTTCTAGATGTTAAGTTGCTTGATGAAGGCATACCATCAACTATTTCTCCTGCTCCTGCTGTTGCAGTTACACCATCTAGTGATGCTCCAAAACTATCTCCTCAGGAAACAGCCGATAGTCCTACAAAATCCCCTGCCAAGGGTCCAGCAAAACCGTTTTTTCCACCAAACTTTGATTCAGATACTCAATCGTCAATTGCTGCAAGCCCACAAATTACTTCAGATCCTCCACCAAAGAAGCAAAGCAAGAAAAAAGAAGTTTCTTTAGGTGTTGGTTTAGCTGTTGCAGGGACTTTTGTTTTGGCTGCATTGCTATGTTTTTGTTTTTTTATGTGTAGAAAGAGGACTGATTCAAGATATCTACAGAAAGATGATAAGCCCCTTCTGATCTTAAATAACAATTCCTCTGGTGGTATGTATTATACTAACTTTTTTTTTCTATCTCATTAGTTAATGTCACCGTGGTCTTTATTTGCCTTCAATTTTGTATGTCTCAGACTCTGCACAGAAGCCTGGTATGAAAAACTCAGATAACGTTGATGAGGTTCAAGGCCTGCCAATCCAAAATCCATCAGGAGTTTCCTTGGCAAGCAATGATTCTGCAGCATTGCCACCCCCCCCCTAGCAGGGCTGCTCCACCTCCTCCAGGACCTCCACCTCCTCCTGGACCACCCCCACCACCTCGTGCTCGCCCACCACCACCTCCCAAAGGTGCAATGCTTCCACCTCGTAATAAACAATCTAGTACAAAACAAAAAGGGAGTTCAGCTGCTGCAGGAAATTCTTCTTCTGGTGATGGACCTGATGCAGAAGGTGATGGTGATGCCCCAAAAACTAAGCTGAAGCCATTTTTCTGGGACAAACTTATGGCAAACCCTGATCATTCGATGGTTTGGCATCAGATAAAATCTGGCTCGTTCCAGTAAGGCTTTATATCAGTCCCCATTATATTACATACATATATATACAAACACATTAGGCCATTCCCTTAAACTACGTTAATTGGATTTTTACAGGTGCGATGAGGAGATGATTGAAAATCTATTTGGATATGCCGCTCCTGACAAAAGCAAAACAGACAACAAAAAAGAGTGGACACCTCAAGATCCTGCTTCTCATTTCATCAAGCTTATTGATCCCAAGAAGGCACAAAATCTATCAATTCTTCTGCGGGCTCTGAATCTAACAACTGAGGAAGTCGTTGATGCACTTCAGGAAGGTGGCTTTTCTTCTTTGTTGTTGTTGTTACCTTCACTTCTTATTTGTTTCGCTCTTGGCACCTAGATCTTTATTAAGCTTTCAGTTCTAACCATGAAGCTGCACCCAGTCAAGTCGTTAGCCATATTTTCCTCAAGCCTAGTTTAGACTTCGTAAAAACTTCTCAAGACCGAGTTGAAGCATGGAATAAATCAAGGAAATCTAGAACTTGAGAAAAATACATACAGTAATTCGATTCATGGGTACACATGCATACGCTGTGACATCATGCTCTAAGTATTCCATAAAATCTAGTCATGCACTAAATGACCACAACTCATTTCCAGGTGTGACATGAAATCCCTCTTTACTTTTAAAATTCGTTATATGCACCACCTGTCAGTTGGATGGAGATTGTGATCTTTCAAATTCCTACTCTGAGACCAACTAGTAGCATATTAGCAATAATGACGAGAATTTTCAACTGATGTAAGACCGATTAGAATATGCAATTCAATACCTACTAGAAAGTTAACATATTGGAGACATGAGTGCAGAAGATTGAAAGAACTAATCAAATGACATTCATCATTATTGAATAGTTTCTGTGATCACAAGGAAAATTGCTTTTACATGATAATACCACATAATCTATTCCTCAACTTTTGTCATTCTATCCTAAATTAATTGGAGCTTGAGCTGAGGGTTACAATGTAGGTGACGGTTCTGAATTACAAATGTTTTATTTTATGCTTAGTTGTTAATAAGAAATATACAATCAATTTGTCTAAACATATGTTGAGCATTGACCTTACCCTATTTGAAGTTTTACTCGTAACTCACAGTTCCGAGTGGCAGCCAGCCTGACATATGCTTTCTCCCTTCACAAACATCAAACACACATAACGGAAAATGATGTTAGGTATCATTTCAGCATATAGATGGATAATATTCAACATCTTTAACCTAGTTTTCATAGCTTTTCAAGTTTAGTTTGTGTATTTTCTTATTTTCAACAATATTTTCTTACGGTGTTAATTTAACCAGGGACTGAGCTACCTTCTGAGCTCCTTCAAACTTTACTGAAGATGGCACCAACTGCGGATGAAGAGTTGAAGCTAAGACTATATAATGGTGAACTTTCGACACTAGGTCCGGCGGAACGTTTCCTTAAAGTTTTGATTGGCGTCCCTTTTGCTTTTAAACGTATGGATTCACTTCTTTTGATGAACTCTCTTCAAGAAGAGTTGCCTGGTATCAAAGAGTCATTAGCAACTTTAGAGGTAAGACTTCTTATTATAGTTGGATTTCGTCTCATTTAATGTGTTTTACTGAATGCAGTATGTTTTGTCATCTGTGATACAAATATTAGTTGTCAAGTCTCATTTTTTTGTCCATTGTCTTTGACTTCAATTCCCAATTAAGGCTTATATACTTTGGCCTTTTTTCCTGATGTGGCAGGTGGCTTGCAAAGAAGTTAGGAACAATCGACTGTTCCTGAAACTCTTAGAGGCTGTTTTGAAAACCGGTAACCGCATGAATGTGGGTACATACCGTGGTGGTGCACAGGCATTCAAGCTTGACACTCTCTTGAAGTTATCTGATGTGAAAGGTGCAGATGGCAAGACAACACTTCTGCATTTTGTGGTTCAAGAGATAATCAGGTCCGAAGGCCTACGGGCGGCCCGCAATGCCAGAGAGAACCTGAGCATTTGCAGTGTGAAATCGGAGGACCTTGTTGAGGATGCTCCCAATGAAGCAGAAGATGACTTCCGCAGTCTAGGTCTTCAGGTGGTTTCAGGCTTGAGTGGTGAGCTCAAAAACGTAAGAAAGGCATCAGTGGTGGATGGCGACGGTTTAAAAAGTACGGTGGCGAAACTGGGCCAATCATTAGTGAAGAGCAAAGAATTTCTGAACAGAGAAATGAAGGATCTAGAGGAAGATAGTGGATTCCATCGAACACTCAAAAGTTTCGTTGAGCATGCTGAGGCTGATATAACATGTTTACTCGAGGAAGAGAAGAGGATATCAGATTTAGTGAAGAGCACAGGAGATTATTTCCATGGGAATGCAGCAAAGGATGAGGCGTTGCATTTGTTTGTAATCGTTAGGGATTTCCTTATCATTTTAGACAAGGTTTGCAATGAAGTCAGACAATCGATTAAAACTCCTGCAACAACGTCAAAAATTAAGGAGTCTCCAAGTGCTCCTCCTCCTACAGATCTCCACCCACCAGCTTCACCAGATATACGTCAGCGCCTTTTTCCTGCAATTGTGGGACGGAGAATGGATGATTCTAGTTCTGATGATGAGAGCCCATCTCCTTAGCTCTCAAGGGAAGAGGTACAACTGATTCTTATCTTGGAACTACATTTACTTATCTTTTTCCCAGCAGTTGAGATTCTATGGGCGATTGAAACCTTAGTTTTGGGATGCCTAAGCTACCACAGACTAATCGGAACTGTGGCATCTAACATGGCTTTAAGACTGCAGTAGCTAAAGTCAACTCAGGCTAATAATATGATTTGAGAGAACTATAAATCTGTATGTGTAGTATATGGGTGGGTAGAAACTAATTAAAAGTCACAAGCATAAGGAGATTCGTTTGTTTGTCCACAGTTTTCAGGAATTTAAAGTTTTCTTGCAGTCATAAGAGATTCGTAATACTGTAGTTTCTTGGATGAGTGTATGGTTTTTAGAACAGGGTGTCTTCAAGGCCTAAAATCCGAAGCTGGTCAATAATCAGTTATGAGCTCAGCATTTTTCCCTATAATCCACATCCAGATATTATATATGAGCTAGCAGCTTCATGGTTCCTTTATGTTTTCAAGATGTGTACCTGATGAGTAGATTATTCTCCTCCAGAACAACCCCATCTGTTTTCCAAGTTATGTTATTCAATCCCAATCGGCGATATCGCATGCACCAGATATAGACTTAATGTTTTTATTTGTTCAAGACCATGATCTCCATGTCCGTAGCAGACTGAGTGTTTTACCTCTTTAACATTTTCATGTTTCGTGTAATGTTATCTGAGAAAGCTAAAATTGTGTGCTCTTATTGTGGTATCAATCAGGTGGTTCTGCAGTCTTGGTGAAAGCGCGGGGTTGCTCCAGATAATCTTTACATGGAACAATGACCAGCAAATAGCTCACTTCACTCTTTCACTTAATATTCTTTTGTTAATGGTATTTGTAGTCGATTGAAAATCAATTCTTTTTAGTGGAAGCGTAAAGAGCGAGTGATCTGATTGTATTTGTAAAGTGAAAGTGAGGCGTCCAAGTGTACAACCACCCAGATAAAAAACTAACATCTACACATGTTCAGCTATTAGAGTAACAACATAAAAGGCCAGAGATCAACAGCATTAGTGTTTGATAATTACTTGATGTGGTCTTTCTAGGAGCCGAGCTTGTGAATGCAGTGAAGCTATGAAGTGTCATGTTAAACAGAGATTGTTTAAATTCTAGTTGCTCAATTTTTCATCTCTAGGGATTTTATGGTAGCGGCTATTTGGAATTTGGCAATGGCTTCTCTGAGAAAGTGAGATATGAGATGCGTGTATTTAATGTAACAAAAATGTATTAATTTCCTTTTATAGCCTGGTGAAATTATGAACGTAAAAACAGAAAGTTTAAGAGCCTGTTTAGTACCATTTTCAAAAATAGTTTTCTACTGTTTTTAAAACAGACACCTTTTTATCGTTTTCATTTTTTAAAAGCGGTTTGGTATGATTATTTTCAAAAACATATTTTTTAAAATTAGTTAAGTTATAAGTTAAAACTAACAATTCAAAAAATAGTTATAAGCTTGCACAAATGTTTTACATATAACAACAATTTTACATATTTGTATAACCTAAACGCGTTGGTGGTAATGTTGGCGTTGATGATAAAGCTCCTGCTATGTCATTCCTAGCATTATTCATCAGCTCAATATTTGCCACGCTTACATCAATGCCAATTGTTGTGCTTTCTTGACCAGTACTTGTACTCATCTGCCACTATAAGATCTTGTTGGATAATTATCTTCGTTAACGACTCCATAATACCACTGATTCGCTACAACTCTTTGTAACAACGATCCGGTTATGTATTACATCTCGTAATGCAAACACCAAAACAAGAAAAACAAGAGAAGAGGAATATTGAAAGAGATGATCAATCAAAACTTAAACGAACTTACTTGGATGTATTGAGGCGATAATCTCTTTACTTAAGACATTTAATCCCATGTACTTTATGTTGTTACAGTGTATAGCATATGTCTCTAGCATTCAATAATACTTTGGATCTTCTCGTAGCACTCGAGGATCACTAAACATCGTACTCGAATAAATGCAGCACAAGCTCTTCTTTAACTCTTGACAACATGCAAACTCTAAAATTTCTAGTACTAGTTTATTACTCTAAAACACATCAATGCAAGGGAAAATATTTGGGGTTTATATAGGTTTAGAAGTGACTCTTGGAGAAATCCTTTCATGAAGAGTCACATCCCTTAGGATAAGACACTACATATTGAAACGGTTCAAGTGAGTGGACACATCCATTCACACTAACTAACTAATATTTCTATTCAAAATTCCAACAGATCTTCTATCATGAATTGACTAAACATTTCATCATTCCTTGAATTTAAGCGAATGAAGTTGTGTAACGTACAACATGCAACGTGAATGAGTCTTTGTCTTCGAAGTGGATAATTTGGCATGCTTTTCAATATAGGAAACCTACTCTTTATTTTAGCCTAAAAATAGGCCAAATGGTGATAGTATCTCTTTTTTTAAAACATTGGGAGTATAAAAAATAGACAGCTCGTGATTGGAAACAGACAGAAAAAAAAAAAAAAAAAAAAAGTGGAAATAACAAAAATAGGGCCTATAGTTTCAGACAATAGCATCTAGCCAACTAGGTTCAAACAAAATCAAATAAAGGCAGTGAAAGACTAAAGCAATCTAAAGAATCCTATTATAGGGGTTCCAAAGATTTTGAGGGCTCTTATGGATTCCAATGTTCTAAAAGTATACAAGGGACATATTATATAACAAAAATATAAAAATGTCCTTTAAAAAAATGCACAAAGATGAAAAGTATCTGGGAGTGAAGATTTTACAACAAGGAAACAAGGTTCATAACTACAACTTCCTCATTGATAAGTTTCATGAAGCTCTAGCAGGCTTGAGAAAAAAAAATACTTTATCTTATGTAGGAAGGATAGTGCTAATACAATCTGCACTAGCTCGCATTCCTATCTTTGACATGGCAACCACAATGATCCCTAAAACTGTTCATAACAAGTTAACTCGATTTATCAGGGACTTCTGGTGGGGACATAACATAGATAAAAAGAAGATGTATTTCTTAAAATGGGAATGGTTTCATTTACCAAAGGAGAAATTTGGCTTGGGCTTAAGATCTCTGTCTGATCTCAACTATGCACCTATAGCCAAAATAGCATGGACATGGAGATTTCTTTAGGAACAAAAATCTTTATGGGCACAAATTATATGCAAAATACTTAAGAGATAGCTCATTTTGAGAAGCCAAGAAAAAAAACAACTTCTCTACTACTTGGGATGCAATGCTAGAAAGTAGGAATGAGCTAAAGAAAAAATGTCTCTGGTTAGTAGGAAATGGTCAATCTATCAACATTTTTTCAAATCCATGGATACCTACAATTCCAGGTTTTACTCCTGTGAGAACAGAAGATGAAAGCATGGAGATCACAAAAGCTAATCAATTGTTAGTTAACACTACGGGTCAAATGGGATGTCCATTAAGGGTAAAGTAGGAACAAGTTTTCAGTGAAAGAGCAAAATTATAATCGGCAAAGATTGTGGAATCTGATGTGAATATATGATTAGATGACCGTGCACGGTGGGGAGGCCAACCTAAGAGGGAAAAACACAACAGTGATTAAGTAACATTCACAATAAAAAATCAAACAAAGTAAGAAACGCGACTTTCCTAGAGCAAACGAGCGGTGAAAATAAATGCCAAATATAAATTAGAGCTTTAAATTATTAAAAAGTAATTTTTATGTTGAACCGTGTTGTGGAATGTTATGTTACTTAATAATGGTTGTGGGAATACACACATTAAAGAAGGTCAGTGATGGGTGTCATTTGGTTCTATTACACAATCTGTATTCTCTTGTTAGAGAAAAAAATTTTGATCATATGCCAAATATGTGTGTTTGTGAAGAGTTTGTGCTTGTGTTAAGTAAGCATGTGATAACTGCTAGGTGTTAGTTAAAGTGTACATTATTAACCGGTGATAGCAGTCATCCAGTATGTAAAGGTTTAAATAACCTGAGATTCATCTTTTTCTGTAATTGAAAATCAATCAAGAATGAAATCAATAAAAAACTGAGAGGTTTGTCAAGCTCTTACTTCAATTACACGGCATAATAAACTAGGTCATCCTGCTTATCAAACTCTTAAGAATGTTTTTTCTTCATTCATTAAGGTTATTGATAATCATTTGTCTGCCAAACCGTGTTCTGCATGTCAACTAGCAAAGAGTCATGCATTACCTTTTCCTTCAAGTTCTAATAATATTGTGTATGGTCCTTTGGACTTAATTCACTCAGATATATGGTTTTCCCACTTTGTTCTATCAATGGATTCAAGTATTATTTATTTTTCATTGGTTCTTTCAGCATATTTACATGGATATATCCTCTAGATTATAAATCAGAAATACTTGACACATTTATCAAACTTAAAAGTCATGCTGAAAATCAACTTAATAAGAAGATTAAGTTTATTCAATCAGATTGGGGGGTCGGGGGGTGTCTTTTTTCCTCATGCACATACTAAAAACGAGACAACATAGAGAAAACACAAACACATAGTGGAAACTGGTTTATCTCTTCTGTCTCATGCTTCTTTGCCATTATCTTATTGGTCATATGCATTTGAAACTGCAAATTTTCTTATAAATAGACTGCCAACCCCAACATTACAACAAATATCTCTTATAGAAATTCCTTTTCAACTTAAACCAGATTACAAGTTTCTACACACTTTTGGTGGTCCCTGTTATCCATGTATGAGACCTTTTAACGCTCACAAATTATAACCAAGATCTGTCAAATGTATGTTTTTGGGATACAGCCACATGCACAAAGGCTATAAGTGCTTCAATCCTATCACCAACAAGGTTATTATTTCTAAAGATGTTAGGTTTGATGAAGCTGATTTTCCATATGCACAGCTATTTCAGTCTGTGGATTATGCAAATGCAATAATTTTTGTTGTGACTATTTTACCCTCATGCCCTTCTACTGCTCCAATTTCAAATGAAGTGGATACTACATTATTTGACACTCTTGCACATACATCATCCAGTCGGACTTCTTCTATCAATCCACCTCTCATTATTAATGATCATTCGGTGATAATAAAGGGTAATCAAGGAATTTTCAAGCCAAAAGTGTATGCTTCTAAAATGCAGATTGTTTGTGAAGACATTATAGTTCCAACTTGCTATTCCAAAACTCGTAAAGATTACTATAAAGATCCAAAGTGGAGAGTTGCAATGGATGAGGTGATCACTGCATTATTATTTCTTGTTATTTCAGGAGAAAATGTTATTGGCTGCAAATGAGTATTTAGAATAAATAGGAATACAGTTGGCACAATTGAAAGATGCAAGGCCAAATTGGTAGCCAAGGGCTATAACCAGGTTGAAGGCGAGGGTACCCAAATATACCTCAAGATATTACTTTTCATTCTTATAAGTCCTTTCCCCGAAAGTGATTGTCTATGGACTGAGTCGAGATAATACAACAAATCGGTTCACACTTTGTGTGATCATCTATGGATACGAGATCGAGACAATACAACAAAAAAGTGTGTTTACTTGATACAAAGGTTCGGACTTAACCAAACACAATAGGATTCACGTATCAAGTAAATAGGAATTAACGTTTGTGCAATTTACTTTAATTATAATAAAACAATTATAATGCGGAGATATAAAGTAAATGACACATCAAGATTTTGTTAACGAGGAAACCGCAAATGCAGAAAAACCCCGGGACCTAGTCCAGAATTGAATACTCTCAGGAGTAAGCCACTATTCAAAATAATACCAACTTTGTATAGTTGATACCAAGCAAATAAACCTATAGTTCACCTAGTTCTGTCTGTATTCCCACGCCTCCAACCTGTAAACAGGTCACGTACTTGGTCCAATTCCTTTGGTTCGTATTCCAAACAGTAAAGGAACAACAAATCTGTTTGGTATCAACTCTCTTCAACCAAGTGATATGAGTTGCGCAAAGGTTCCCTTGTTTATCTTAACAAAAACTCCTTTCCCAGGTTCCAAGATCTATCTTATGTTTAATCACCCAAAGGCAATTGTTAAGATTAATCCAATCAATGCCTTTAAATCCCAAGGAAATTTATTGGTGCCGATCTTCCTCAATTAATCAATCTAATCTACCACAAGGATAAACCGATTATTAATTGGATCCTCTTTTTCCCAAACAAGTATTGTGCACACCAAAGATTATAAAAACCAAGTCAGAAATCTTCAATATCTTCTTTGTCTTCAAATATTCTTAGATCTTCAATAAACACCTGCACACAACTACTTGAATCTCTTGTGATCAATCACACACAAAAAGGAGTCTGTTAACAATGGATTATCACAAGATCGTCTTTAGATCTAACAACAGTCTAAAGATCCTTGTCAAAACCTTGAACTAGTTTGAGTGAATCTTATATCATAAGAGAAGATTCTCAAGCATAAAAAAACTAGGTGCAATCAAAGTTCAACCACTGTTAGTCAATCAAATCAATACGAAAACAAAAGATAAACCGCAATATCTAGTTTCCCACCAACGGGTCGCGCTAGAGCTTCTCAATCCCAAAGAAGACTTTAAATTGAGCGGCCGTAAGAGATTTCACCTAATTAGATTACTCTCCTCTCCGATAGGCGGCTTCACCAGTAACAAAGACAAAAGAGGAACTCTATTGTTACGCAGTATTAGTTTGCTAGAAATGCAAACTCAAAGTATTTATAGACAAGGAAGTTTGGACACCAAGTAATTTCCAAAACCGAAAATATTCTCAAGATATTTTTCATTACTACACCAAATTCGGTTTTCATAATTCCTGTGAATGCACTGTCCAAAAATACGATCGAGATCTCCTTGGAAAATCATTAACTAGTAAATGCACATTACTAATTCCTATTTTCCATATATAATTAAAAACCATTAACTAAAAAGACTCTTAACTTATTTAAATTTGATCTTGGGATTTACTTCCTTCTTAGCCGTTAAGGAATATCTTTGAACAATATAGAATAAGCATTAATGCACCGTGTTCAAAGAGTGTCGACATCTTACTCTTGTAAGTCCTTTTTCATAGTTGCTCACTTGAAACCGATTTACCACACTTCCAAACAAGTTTATAATTGGTTCATCTGACTTTCAAGAACTTATGATTGATCAAGTAACACTCAATCACACACCATGTGTTTAACGGATCTACCAAAACAAGTTTCGGTTCTACCTCCATGTAAGTACTGTGCATAGTCACACTAGCTTACCATTCGGCTGACTAGGTACTAGGATCGGTTCCCCATATATATTTGGTATCTAACTTGTATGCACTGCACATGTCCATAGGATCGGTTCCCCCTTCTCAAAAACGTGTTTCACATGTTCATAGGATCGGTTCCCCTTTCTTCCATAAACCTTGTTGCACCTCATACAAGGATCGGTTCCCTTTGTGATGCACTGCCCCTCTTACTAGGATTGGTTCCCCTTCTCCCAATAATTAGTCAGGCACTCACAAACCCGATCATACCCTAGGTGATTACTTAAGATCGGTTTCACTAATAAAATTCATACCAATACATAAGTCAGGTCTCGTGTGAATAGTTTTACCAAGAAAACAAACAAGTCATGAGCGGTTATACTAATCACACATATTGGTCGTCCATAAGATATGCAATGAAGAACAACCTCAATAACGCTTGGCGATTTCCTTTTCGGTTCACAACACATATCATGAACTTACTTCCTTAGAACACATGTAAACATTATTCCCAAGGATGAAATCCTCACATCATACCCATACATAATCACAATAGCATTCATACGATTATGTCGATGTCTTATATACAAAGTTTAATGGTTAAGCAAGAAACTTCATATTGTATTCCTTAATACTATGTCTATCTAGAGTGTTCACGCTTCGCAGTTTTATGTTTTCTATATGAACGACTTGAAAGATACTTTAGGGAATGAAACAGTTCAAGTCAAATATCACTAACCTCAAGTGGAAGGATGATGTTGTGGTTGTAGCTCTGTTATTTTTCACTTCTTCAAGTCTTCGCAATACTTGTAATGTCTCACCCTAATATTTTCAAGCTAACCTATACGAAGTTGACTCTAGTACATTTAAATCAAGCGACTCTTAAATGATTTTTGGCTCACTAAAATATGACAACCAAACTTGACATACCAACGCTTGGTGGGTTCAACCGAGCAATGCTCTAACAATCTCCCCCTTTGTCAATTTTAATGACAAACCTCTTACAATCATATGGATAAACAAATTACAAGAATTTATTACACATACGCTTGATTCCCGAATCCAATAGCACATAACCTGCACTCATTCAATCCTTAAAATGTCGCTGTTGACATTATAATAACAAAGCTCATACTCCCCCTAAAGGTGAGATCGATAGATTTTAAATCTGCACGTCTTTGTTATCCCAATCATATGATATGTTACTCCCCCTTAGTCTGTGCTTTTCCTCATTCGTTAGATAAACGTTCAAGTACCATTGTCCTCTACCCTAGTGACACCAATCAACCATAAAATTGATACCAACATCACCTGTTTACTCCATATATTTCTCCCCCTTTTTGTCACAAAAATGACAAAGAAAGGAAAAAATAAAGGACAACACAAAAAGGATCTTACAAATCTCAAAATAGACTTGCAACTTGTAGAGTCAAGCACGAGGGTTTTACATACCATTTTTGACAACCAATATCAAAACCGAAACTACAAGTAATTACGTTTTGATATGTTATCAAGGAAATAATTGCCCGAAGTAATTTTCCCAACTAGTTTAGCAAACCAAAAATAAACTAAGCAAGTCAGTTCCTTTGCTAAACCGATTGTATAAATACAACCGCTTCATTCGATAAGACCAAAACAAAGATAAACTCCATTTTTATCATCAGGTTCTAATTATCCATATAACTTAGACCTTTAGATTTTAAACAAGCCAAATACTAGGTTTGTTAACTAGCATTTCCTTGTTTAGGAATTCGGCTAGACTTGAATAACCAAAACCTCCACTTTGATAAGTATTACTAAGATCGGAATTAACTTAGTTTAGCTTATCTGAAATCGAATTGGACTAAACAACTCATCCCGTCAACATATTCATTCGTTAGGACATAAATAATTCATACAAACCAATAAATCAACTTGCATAATTATTCACCTCAACCAGAAAGCAATTGAAACAAAAAATATATCAAAGTTTCACTATTGCACCAAAATTTTGTAAGCCTAAACAATTGATACTACACAATAAAGCAAAATAACAATTGTTTTGCTTAATTGGAATCAACTGAATTAACATAGACATTAAAGAACCGCAATTGCACCAAATTTTGTAAGCCTAGACTATTGATATCACACAACAAAGCAAGATAACAAAAGTTTTACTTAATCGGAAACAATTGAATCACACATACATAATGGAATAAACACATCAATTGTACCGATAATTTCTTTTAAGCAAAAGCAATATATATATCAAATAAAAATAGGCTTTTCTTAAAACAAGAAAATAATTAACTAACAAGATTGTTACCTCAATTTCACATCCAACTTCTCCAAATATGATCGCATCGTTTTCTTCTTCCGGGAGAATTGATATCGAAATACCATTATGGTGTCATCCTTATACAAAAACAAAAGAATAACAACAACCAACCTTTAACAAAGAAAGGTTGAAAATAGGTTTTAACAATTGCAAGCAAAAGTTGAAAACCATCGAAACACATATGCTTTTATGCTGAATTAAAACCGATTCAACATATTGTGACTTTTTCACATATTGTTTCTACAGGAACCCCTCATGATCCTTTGATAAAGCCTACCAACATCGGATAGAACTTAATCATGCTAAATAAAAAATTCACCCAAACCATAAGGGTTCACAACACATTATGAGATCGAATATCAAGGTAATAAAACCGAAATCGAACATCTTATAAACATACATAGCAAATAAATAAAACATTAAAGTACCGGCTATGTAAATCAAAACTATCACAAGAAAAATTATAAATCAAATAACTTTATTCATAATATTTTTATTCAATAGACTTATACAATCAATGAAAGCAATCAAAAATTGATGTCTATTTTTCTCGTCTTATTTTCAAAGATCATCTTCAATTTCCTCAAATTTTTCAGGATCTTCATCAACATCATCTCGAGTGATATCTCTGATTCTACACACAATACCTTGATTATGTTCACAGGCTAGAGCATTAACCTTTAGATTAATATTACGAGAGAACTACCTGTTACCGATTCTAAGTTTGATCAGCTTCCTTTGGTTACGGATAACAGTTCTTAGAAGTGTTGCCTATCTATGATGAGTTTCTATGGTACTAAGGAGAACCTGATGAAGATTGGTAATATCAATCTTGGCATCCAAACTGTTTTGGACAAGAAGATTAGTAACATCTTCCTTTTCATTTTCTGTATCTTCACAACCAGATTTCTTGAAGGTATTATCAAGATGAACTGTTTCCTTAGAAGTCATTCCACTCGAGGCTTTTAGAAGACTTGCTTGAGATCTGGTTTGAGAATATATCCTTTAGTATACTTTTTCAGACACGCTGAGTACATATACTTGAAATACCTTTAACACATACCAAACATATATATCAGCCTTAAATAAATAATTCTGATCAGATTTGAAAAGATTTTCGCATCTAATGTATTATACACAACTTCCTCAAAGAGATTATCTTCGAAATTAGTATCACGGGATATATCATACCACAATCCTTCTTACACGAGTTGTTGTAACACAACCTTTCTACTCATAAGATTATCAAACGTTCTTAAGGTAGATAGTGTAATGTCTCTATGTTGAATAAGAGATTTTATTAGGATTCTAATTGCCCAGCTAATGTGCTTCCTCACATCCGAAGATTGGGCAAAGTAAGGATACACATTATAATACGTTTTAAGAATTAGGGTGAGGATTTACCTCATCAAGCCCCCTTTTTGAAGATACTTTCTCCCGATCTTGGGTGTTGAACCCTTCCTCTTGATTAGGATTATTTCGAGATGCAATCTCTTCAAGTATATCCTGAGCCCAGGATGGAATGTTCTCTGAACTAGAACCTGTGTGATCAAAATTAGCCATTCGACAGATTGATAATGTCTCTTGTTCTAGACATTCTATATGTTCCCTCAAGGTATTCATTCCTTGTTGGAAGTAATTTTTAAACACTTGTCTAGATGTACCTTTTGGCATGTTCTTGTAAGAAGATCTTCAATCAAGATCTTATTCCTCATTTATGAGTGTTCCAGCGAATGAGTAATGTTTTCATACTCTGTAGTCTGCAGATTAACTTTGTTACACCAGTTCAATTTTTGGTCCTCGCAATCAATCAGATTGTTTTGAAGACTGACTGTATATTGCTTTTTTTCACAAATTCTTACATTCAATTGAACTATAAGTTCTATGGAATCATCTAGACTATCAATAGATTTTCCCTTTTCTGAAAGGTTCTCGATATGTTTGAAAAATCTCCTCATCATCTTACCAGATTCAGAGCTCGGACATATGATAGAATCGAATATATTTTCAAATGATTTTTCACTACAAATTGGACTTGAATCCATATCAGGTTTCTTGAGTTTTAAACTCAACCTTTTCTGATCAGCAACCTGATATGCAATTGAGTCTTTAGTCATAGGTTTTTTCTTTGTCTTTCGAAAAGACTTTTGAGACCGGTTTTTACTGGCCTTCTCTTAGATGACGTTCTCATTATCTTGCCATACGTTAACTGAGTTCTTCATAAGTTTAACTTTGCTTTTCTTATTTTGACTCATATCTTATAGGATGGATCGCACCAAACACAGATTATTAGATCTTTTTCGTGTTTTCCTGCTCTGAGGCCAATTGTAAAGGCGAGGGTACCCAAATATACCTCAAGCTATTACTTTTCCTTCCTATAAGTCCTTTCCCCGAAAGTGATTGTCTATGGACTGAATCGAGACAATACAACAAATCGGTTCACACTTTGTGTGATTGTCTATGGATACGAGATCGAGACAATACAACAACAAAGTGTGTTTACTTGATACAAAGGTTCGGACTTAACCAAACACAATAGGATTCGCGTATTAAGTAAATAGGAATTAACGTTTGTGCAATTTACTTTAATTATAATAAAATAATTAAAATGCGGAAATATAAAGTAAATGACACAGCAAAATTTCGTTAACGAGGAAACCGCAAATGCAGAAAAACCCCGGGTCCTAGTCCAGAATTGAATACTTTCAGGTTTAAGCCGCTATACAAAATAATACCAACTTCGTATAGTTGAAACCAAGCAACTAAACCTATAGTTCACCTAGTTCCGTCTGTATTCCCACACCTCCAACCTGTAAACAAGTCACGTACTTGGACCAATTCCTTTGGTTCATATTCCAAACAGTAAAGGAACAAAAATTTTGTTTTGTATCAACTCTCTTAAACCAAGTGATATGAGTTGCACAAAGGTTCCCTTGTTTATCTTAACATAAACTCATTTCCCAGGTTCCAAGATCTATCTTATGTTCAATCACCCAAAGGCAATTGTTAAGATTAAGCCAATCAATACCTTTAAATCCCAAGGAAATGTATTGATGCCGATCTTCCTCATTTAATCAATCTAATATACTGTAGGTACCGAATATCGCAAGGCATTAGCTTACGAACATCGTAATAAATATAAGAGGAAAGAGCTACGAAAAAATGCGATGATAGAGGAAGCACGGGGAAGCATGAAAGATTTGCGAGCATAAAATAATATTGCGAAGATATGTTGCGATACTTCGCAACACATATACAGTTGTACAAATTTTACTATAAATAGGAGTTCAAATGTAAAATTAGGGGGGTTCTTTTAATGAGTGTTAGAAAATATCTTAGGAAAGAGAATAGAGAAAGTTGTAACTATTCTAGTTCCATTTAGATACTTCTTTGTAATCAATTGAGAGAATTAATAAGAAGATTGTCATTCATCATCAAGTTCTTCTTAAGTTTCACAAATTCTACTGAGGGTATAGTTGTAGGTTATTCTGCAACTACATAATTGGCGCTAGAAGGAGGGGACCTGAGGATTGTGATAGCTAAAAATTGAAGGAATTGTGAAAACTTTGAAGATCAAATGGAGTCAGTAGATGGAGATTGTAAAAAATAAGAATGTAATATGATCACAAAGACAATGATTGATGAATTTCATAATAACATGAAGGGAAAGATATACAAGCGAGATTGTAGAGGAAGAAATATCATGGAGGTGGAGAAAATAACAACTTTGGAAGAATGGGAAAAACAGAAAATCACATTTTCAGTAGCAGAGATTCCAAATGAAGACTTGAACCACACTTCACCATTGGTGGTCACAATACCGATCATGCGAGAAGAGAAGAAAGCTATAGAAAAATGGAAATTAAACCGAATTTTGATCGATACAGGGAGTTCTGTTAATATCATATTCTATCATGCACTTAAGGGGATGGGAATTAAAGATGAAGAAATCACAAATTCAAAATGTCTTGTTCATGGATTGGGAAAATCTACAACAAAATCTAAAGGGGAAATAGCGCTGCGAATATTGCTAGGAGAAATTGAAACACATATAGTCTTATGTGTGATAGATATGGAATCTCCATATAATATGCTGATAGGAAGGCCATGGATTCATGCGATCAAAGCTGTTACTTCAACATTACATCAGAAAATCAAATTTCCTACACCAAATGGAATACAGGAAATAAAAGGAGATCTTGATAGTGAAAAATTTTGTTATCAGATTGAAGTAAAACAGTGTGGAGGGAGAGCAAGAAAGAAACAGTTTCGTAGAAAACTTGCGAAGGAAGCAAAAAAGAAAGAAGAATTCAGAGTGTATACAATAAGAGCAAAGGAAGGGAGAGGAATACCAAGTGAGATTCCAGAAAAATAAGGAGAACCAATGAAAATAATCAAAGAACCAACACCTATGGGGGAGCAAAGTCCTAGCTATGTTGCAGCTGAACCAACCAAAGAAGTAAATATTGGAAGTAAAGAGGAGCCTTTATTCTTGCGAATTGGAACTAATATGGATGAAGAAGAAGAGAAGATAATTATTGATCTCTTGCGAGAATATAAAGATATATTCGCAGGAAGTGTAGATGAGATACCATGAATTGATCCGTCAGTGGCGTGTCATAGATTGAACATAGATAAAAACATAAGACCATTCAAACAAAGAATAAGGAAGATATCACAAAATTATCATGCACAGATAGAAGAAGAATTACAAAATATGCTGGATACAGGAATCATAAGGGAAGCGAAATACCCAGAATGGATTGCGAATATGGTCATTGTTCCGAAAAAGAATAAAAGGATAAGAATTTGTATAGATTTCACTGATCTAAACAAAGCTTGTCCCAAAGACAGTTTTCCATTACCAGACATACCACAAATGGTGGAATCAGCTGCAGGACATGATAGAGTCACTTCACTTGATGGATATAAAGGGTATAATCAAATATCACTCATAGAAGAAGATCAAGAACATACTGCCTTTTTTGCTCCAAGAGGTTTATATTGTTATGTGAAGATGCCATTTGGTTTGCGAAATGCGGGTGCTACATATCAACGAATGGTTGAAAAGGTGTTCTCAAAATGGATACATAAAACTTTGGAAGTATATGTAGATGATATGTTGATAAAAAGCAAAGAAGCCAAAGATCATGTGCAAGATTTGAAGGAAATATTTGAACAAATGAGAAAGTTTAACATCAAATTAAATCCTGAAAAATGTATAATTAGCGTTGCGTCTGGGAAATTCTTGGGATATATAGTATCAAAGGAGGGAATACAAGTTGATCCAGAAAAAGTACAAGCAGTTCGTGACATGCCAACACCTGCAACGGTAAAGGAAGTACAAAAGCTAAACGGACTCTTGGCTTCACTTGGAAGATTTATTTCGCGAATGTCAGATAAGTGCAAACATTTTTTCAACATACTTAAGAAGGGAGAAAAATTCAAGTGGACTGATGAATGTGAAAAAGCTTTTCAAGGAATCAAAGAATATCTCACAAATACATCCATATTACAGAGAGAAAGACGAAGAATTATTGGTATACCTCGCAACAACTCCATATGCTCTAAGCGCAGTTCTGTTGCGAACAGACGCAGGAATAGAAAGGCCCATTTACTACATTAGTAAAACTTTTAATGCAACGGAGAAAAATTATTCTAAAATAGAGAAATTAATCTTATCCCTGGTTTATGCATCATTCAAGTTACGAATATACTTCCAAGCACATGTGATAAAAGTGGTAACCAAAGTTCCAATTGAATCAATCATGAAG
Source organism: Papaver bracteatum (assembly GCA_023529315.1). Lineage (NCBI taxonomy): Eukaryota > Viridiplantae > Streptophyta > Magnoliopsida > Ranunculales > Papaveraceae > Papaver > Papaver bracteatum. The sequence goes on from JAJJWX010003983.1 coordinate 91,060, forward strand.
AACACAAAAAGGTCAGGTAGAATAGAAAGGTGGAATGCACAAGTAAACCACTACAAGATAAAATACGAAGTATTATCATCGCAAAAATCACAAGTCGTCGCAGATTTCTTGGCAGAATTTCCTTTGGAAGAAGATGAAGCAGTAGAATAAATGATGGATGTTGAAGAAGAATTTAGAAATCCAAAATACATGTTAACATAACCAAAAAGATGGTAAATCTTAGTAGACGGATCATCCAACAGCGAGGGGAATGGAATAGGAGTTGTGTTGATTTCACCAGAAGGAGAAAGAACAACATTCTCATTCAGACTAGAATTTGCATCCACGAACAATGAAACAGAGTACGAAGCTGTAGTACATGCATTGAAGATCGCAATAGAAAAGAAGCTTGAAAGTATAAGGATAACAAGTGATTCGCAGCTAGTAATTTTTCAAATTAAAGGAGATTATACCACAAATGAGTCTTCTTTGAAGAAATACAAGAAACTCGTTGATGAATTATCTGCGAAGATACCAAAATTAAAATGGAGACATATAACAAGGAAATACAATTGACTCGCAGATGCTTTTGCATTCATTCCAAGTATGATGACTAATCCTAACACAAGAAACATCAGAATCCAGGCAATTCAACACCCATCAGTGAACAAAGAAGAAGAAATTGAGGAGTCAGTTGTGATGGAAGTAGAAATAGAATTACCAAGCAATATCGCAGACTGGAGAAAGGAAATTCATGCATATCTCGCAACAGGAGAAGTATCCAGGAACAGACTAGAAGCACATAAATTAAAGAGTCGTGCAACAAACTATGAGCTGCGAGAATGAATTTTATACAGAAAATCTTTCAGTGGACCGCCTCTCAGGTGCTTAACTCGTGAAGAAGGAGAAAAAATATTGAAGACGTTACATGGAGGAGAAGCTGGTAATCATAGTGGGGGAAGATCTCGAGCGTATAGAGCAAAGATACAAGGATATTACTGCCCTTATATGCATACAGACGCAAAATTGTTCGTACGAAGATGCAAGGAATGTCAACGACATGGTAAGAGAATTCATGCACCAGGGGCAACATTAAATTCTTCAACAAGTTGCTGGCCTTTTGGGAAATGGGGGTTGGATATTGTTGGACCATTTCTACCTGGATACGGACAAAGACGATACTTGATAGTCGCAACATATTATTTCACGAAGCTCGCAGAAGTAAAATCAGTACATCATATTCGTGATAAAGATGTTTTTACGTTCATATTTGAGAACATCATATGCAGGTACGGAGTTCCCTCACAGTTAGTATCTGATAACGGAAAACAATTTGAAGGTCAGAATATAGAGATGTTACTCAGTGCTTTTAGGATAAAATGTGGGAAGTCCACTCCGTTATATCCACAAGCTAATGGACAGGCAGAGGAAACAAATAAAACAATCGCAGATACAATCAAAAAGAAATTAGAAGGGCATCTCAAAGGGTGGTGCGAGCAAGTACCTAGTGCAGTTTGGGCATACAATACAACTAGAAGAGAGGCAACTGGAATGTCTCCTTATTGCTTAACATATGGAGTAGAAGCAGTATTACCAACAGAGGTTGTAATTCCGACAACAAAGAAAGAAGCTTGGGAAAGAAATTTAAGTGCAGGGGTGATATTAAGTGAGCTAGATGATTTGGAAGAAAAAAGAGAAAAGGTGTTGCACCATATGAAAATTTATCAGGAATGATTAGCTCGAGAGTATAATAAGAGAGTCATTGAATGCGAATATCAACCAGGTGATTTGGTCATGCGAGAAACACCTCCATATCAGTAAGAAAATGGAGGAAAATTAGCACCAAAATGGGATGGACCATATGTTATCAAAGAGGTTGTGGGAAGTGGATCTTATCGGCTGATGTATCCAGAAGGGAGAGACATGGGTTTGAGACTTGGTAGACCTTGGAATAGACTGTATTTGAAAAGGTATTATCCATAAAACTCATGATAAATTTTACGAATATTATTTGCTCGCAGGAAATTTGCAAAAGTTACGAATTTCAAAAATTTTATTGCGATTAACTTTCATTAAAGAAAGACGCACACATCAATTTGCGAATAAAAGACCGCAATCTGTGATCAGCTTTCAAAAAAGAAAGAAAGTCGCAGAAATATTACACAGGCAAACCTTTGTGGCGTACAACCTAGTTCGCGAAGCAACATTTCGTAAGAGGAAAAGTCCTAAAGTACGTCATTTAAGGGGGTACCTATAAGCATGGCTCAGGGACACCGGAACACCACCAAGGAGCCTGAGTACATGGAACTTTTACGGGGTACTTATCCGGGTTAGACACCTTGGATTCTCACCTAATCTTGCGACATTACACGATATTATGCGATGTAACATGATTTAGGTTGGGCGACTAAGGCATACTGTCTTTCCCAAGAAGTGCAGAAAATGATCAAGGCGCCGAGGTACATGGTTGAGTCAAGAGTGCCAGGTGGGATTGAAGCACATCTGCCATTTTTGACAAGTCTTGGCAAATGATGCACTTGGACCAAAGATACCCCATAGGGTGCAACCTCGTAACTATAAGCCCTATAGGAAAAAAGGATAAGAGGTTGCGATCAAAAGCTGGTTGTTTGCAGAACCGGATGGGAAGAGCTAACCTTGTATGGTCGATGTACACTTCCTTGAAGGGTAAACCAAGGGGAAGATAAAGGGCAGCACCCTCCATTAGGGAGCTGATACGTGCTATAAGACGCAAATGTCACGAGGCTTTTTGTTTGCAAAAACATGAAGGCTTGTCATATTTGTGCAACAACTGAATTTCTGCGAGCATTCTAAAAAAAAAAAAAAAAAAAGGGAAAGAAAATATACAGAAAAAGAGAACTCGCAGAACATAACAAAAGAAGTTAAGATGAGATCAATGGGTTATTACATGAAAGTGTAAAAACGTCCTGAGATTTCATCGCAAGACGATAATGTCACGAGGTTGTATATTCGCAAGAATGTTCAGACTTGTCATATTATCGCAAATACAAAAATATTATCACAAAAGAGGTGGAAAAATAATACCTTTACTTAGGAAGGCATGATAAGACCATAGTAATTAATGAAATTTATTCCATCAATATCGTTGAAGAATTTTTACAAGAATATATATCATGAAGTTCTGACAAAGAAGGCAATTCCGTCAATATCATTGAAGAATTTTTACAAGAATATATATCATGAAGTTCTAACAAAGAAGGCAATCCCATCAATATCATTGAAGAATTTTTACAAGAATATATATCACGAAGATATAACAAGAAATGCGATTTTACTCGCAATCAAAAATAGATAGTTCGTATTCATTAAATTTTACGAATTACATACTTCTTATACTTCTTCATATATTGAATATTTCTCCACAATTTGAATACTTCTTATAATTCTTCAAGAACATCTCATATTTAATATACTTCTTCAACGGATATTTCATGTTTATCAAATTTTGCGAAGGTTAAATACTTGTTATACTTCTTCATACATTGAATAATTCTTCACGGATTGACTAATTCTTATACTTCTTCATACATTGGATAATTCTTCACGGATTGAATACTTCTAATACTTCTTCAAAGATATTTTATACTTATTAAGGATATTTCATACCTCGTATTTCTTATATTTCAAAGGGAGGATTTCTTATTCACAATCGCAACAAGCTGAAGCTTCGTAAGTTAAATTGGGGCAGATATTCTAATACTTCCAACAGTGTTTAATCATCTGAAGAGCAATAATAGGGGGAAAGGAGATACTAAGCTAAGTCTTTAAGCTATATTATTTCTCTTCATATGATCAAATGATGCAAATAAGGAAAACATTCAATTTAAGAAAGATCAAATCAAGAAAGGTCTAAAAGAACAAAAACAGCAGGTAGAATTGTTTGTAAAAAGAGAACCAACAGTAGCTAAGAGAAAGAGTTCAAAGGAAAGGAAAACAAGAGAATCAATGATAATTTGAGAAAGAATATTATTATGCTCCATCAACACTCTGTGCTGGGTCTTTAAGATGAGCAGGGTCATTAACATCATTCGACTTTTGCGAATTATCACCCTTTGTAGAGTCTGCAACAGGAACATCTCCTTGAGGAATAGATTTTTTTTCATCATCAAGTCCTTCATCATCGCTCTCATAATCAAAATCACTATCAGGATCACGAGCAACTTCATCATCAGATATTTTCAGAGGAGTAATTTTCACAGGAGGCAAGGATCTTGATAGGAGAATGTTATTCACAAAAACTTGAGCTTTTAGATGACTTTCACGAAGAATAGATTTCTGATGGTTGGTATCTTCGATATCTTTGACATAAGAAAGATAGTTGAATCTATGAATGAAACGATCACGAGAGTTGATTAAGCGAGTAGAAATCAAAGAATTTTTCTTGCGAAACTCAAAACAGGAGGTTTCTAATCCAGCCTTAGCATGGCAAAGGTTGTTCTCAGATTCTGCGAGTAAAACAAAATTCAAAGAGTCAAATTTGCGAATATTGATAACCATTTAAAGGTACATTAGAGGCATTCAAATTTTAATGACTACCTTCTCTTTGTGAAGTAAGAAATTGAGCTAAAGATAGACAACAATTCTTCATATGATCCATCGCATTATCAAAACCATCACCAACTAATCCTTTAAGTCTAGATTGAAGCTTTTGATCTTTAGAAAGAAGAAAATTTTTATCCTTCGCAAGTTTGGCATTAAGACTTTTTAGTTCAGAATAATCTTCTTCAAGTTGATTCTTCTTAGTACTTAAGATTATATTCTTATTAAAAAGGGACTTCTGCAAAAGAACTTCTCTCTGCATCTGAAGACTTCGTTAATTCCTCAAGTTCACCTTTTAACAAAGAAAGAAGATTTTCTTGATCGCAACATTTATTCTGAAAAGTGTTCAATTGTTGCGAAGAAACAGTCATTGTATTCAAATACGAGCATTTCTCTTCTGATAAGGTTTCGTTCTCTTCTCATAAAGTTTCTATTCTCAAGCCGGCTTTAGTTAAATAAGAAGTAAGTTGAGATATATCATCATTCAAAAAAATTCGGTCGTAAATCAGTTGGGTATTCTCTTGAAAAAGGGCATCAAAATTATCAAGAGCACACGAATAAAGATTAGATAAGTGGGAGAATTGGTTCAAAAGGCTTGCATGCTTGGATTGATATTCTGTTGCATCTGATTCATGGCGAAGTACCAACCTTCTACATTTCTGGATAGATTCTATAAAGGGGAATGGGTTTTAACGGGTGTTTCAAACATATGAAGAATATAAGTAAACAAAAGGGGAAAATATGAAGATAGTAATCATACCTTTTAATTCATCATTCCTTTTGCGAAGGATCTCACAATCAAGAGAATCATTTTGAAGCTGATGATTCTATTTACGGAGATTCTCACATTCTGTTCAAGACTTCAGAGATTGACGAAGCAATTCAACTTCTTTTTCCAAGGATTAACGTGAAATAGAAATATCAGGATTGATGAAACTATTTAGCGCTTCGCAAAACTCATATTGCGAGCGGACATTGGTAGACTTCGCAGTATTATTCAAAACCTCAGATAACATTCGGAAAGTTGAGTAAATTCCATCTCGAATTTCTTGAGGAAGAGGAGAAGAATTTGAAGGAATAAGAGCAAGTTGTAAATTGTCTGGAGCAACAGCACTCAAAGGATTGGGAGTTAAGATAGGTTTTTCAAGAGAAGAAGATGAAAAAGTATTTTGCGAAGGTTGATCCTGAAGGAGTGTTGATAAATTGACATTTGTGGGAGACTGAAAACTGGGTAATGGAGTAGAGGCAGGAGTTTGCGAAGAAGTGCTTTCACGAGGAGGAGAGGGAAATTCCTTATCAACCTCAGGAAGGAAGTCATCAATTGAAATTATTGGTGTGGTTTTAGTCACTCGAGATCTCTTGTTGGGGTTTGATTTTTCGCCAACCTACGAATCAAAATGTAGATTAAAAACTGAGGCAACAATATATTGTTTAAAAAAGAAGACAGAGTATTTTAACTACCTTTTGATTCTCAGATTTTCTTCTTCGAAGATTAGGGCTTGAATTTCTGGTTGGAGGTTTCACTTGAGGAATAGTTTTACTGAAACAAACCGAAATCAAACAATAAATTATACAGAAATCAAAGAGGAAAACAAGTGAAAGACGCGAAAGATTAAAGAAAATTACCTTGGAGAACTCATGATGATATAAACAGGAAGAGAAAATGGTAACGGAGAGTGTGATAAGAAGATAAAATTGCAGAAGTAAAAAGAGAAAAAGTAAAAGATAAGGAAGAGAATATAAAAGAGTTTATATAAGGGAATAGCTAGAAAAGGACGGTTACAAAAGACGTGTCCAAATTCTAAAAAAATAAGTAACGGTTATGTTCTCATGATCATTTCTTCTTCGCAGAATTGACATGAGAAGAGGCAAGATGTAGGTACCGAATATCGCAAGGCATTAGCTTACGAACATCGTAATAAATATAAGAGGAAAGAGCTACGAAGCAATGTGATGATAGAGGAAGCACGGGGAAGCATGAAAGATTTGCGAGCATAAAATTATCTTGCGAAGATATGTTGCGATACTTCGCAACACATATACAGTTGTACAAATTTTACTATAAATAGGAGTTCAAATATAAAATTAGGGGGGTTCTTTTAATGAGTGTTAGAAAATATCTTAGGAAAGAGAATAGAGAAAGTTGTAACTATTCTAGTTCCATTTAGATACTTCTTTGTAATCAATTGAGAGAATTAATAAGAAAATTGTCATTCATCATCAAGTTCTTCTTAAGTTTCACAAATTCTACTGAGGGTGTAGTTGTAGGTTATTCTGCAACTACATCTACCACAAGGATAAACCGAATATTAATTGGATCCTCTTTTTCCCAAACAAGTATTGTGTACACCAAAGATTATAAAAACCAAGTAAGAAATCTTCAATATCTTCTTTGTCTTCAAATCTTCTTAGATATTCAATAAACACCTGCACATAACTACTTGAATCTCTTGTGATCAATCACACACATAACAGAGTCTGTTAACAATGGATTATCACAAGATCGTCTTTAGATCTAACAACAGTCTAAAGATCCCTGTCGAAACCTTGAACTAGTTTGAGTGAATATTATATCAGAAGAGAAGATTCTCAAGCATAAACAAACTAGGTGCAATCAAAGTCCAACCACCGTTAGTAAATCAAATCACTACGAAAACTAAAGATAAACCGCAACATCTAGTTTTCTACCAATGGGTCACGCTAGACCTTCTCAATCCCAAAGAAGACTTTAAATTGAGCGGTCGTAAGAGATTTCACCTAATTAGATTACTCTCCTCTTCGATAGGCGGCTTCACCAGTAACAAAGACAAAAGAGGAACTCTATTGTTACGCAGGATTAGTTTGCTAGAAATATAAACTCAAAGTATTTATAGAGAAGGAAGTTTGGACACCAAGGAATTTCCAAAACCGAAAATATTCTCAAGATATTTTTCATTACTACACCAAATTCAGTTTTCATAATTCATGTGAATGCACTGTCCAAAAATACGATCGAAATCTCCTTGGAAAATCTTTAACTAGTAAATGCACATTACTAATTCTTATTTTCCATATATAATTAAAAACCCTTGATTAAAAAGATTCTTAACTTATTTAAATTCGATCTTGGGATTTAATTCCTTCTTAGCCGTTAAGGAATATCTTTGAACAATATAGAATATCCATTAATGCACCGTGTTCAAAGAGTGTCGACATCTTACTCTTGCAAGTCCTTTTTCATAGTTGCTCACTTGAAACCGATTTACCACACTTCCAAACAAGTTTAGAATTGGTTTATCTGTCTTTCAAGAACTATGTGATTGATCAAGTAACACTCAATCACACACCATGGGTTTAACGGTTCTACCAAAATAATTTTTGGTTCTACCTCCATGTGAGTACTATGCATAGTCACACTAGCTTACCATTCGGCTAACTAGGTACTAGGATCGGTTCCCCACATATATTTGGTATCTAACTTGTATGAACTGTACATGTCCATATAGGGCCGGTTCCCCCTTCCCAAAAATGTGTTGCACATGTTCATAGGATCGGTTCCCCTTTCTTCCATAAACCTTGTTTCACCTCATATAAAGATCGGTTCCCCTTATGATGCACTGCACCTCTTATTAGGATCATTTCCCCTTCTCCCAATAATTAGTCAGACACTCACAAACCCGATCATACCCCAGGTGATTACTTAAGATCGGTTTCACTAATAAAAGTTATACCAATACATAAGTCAGGCCTCATGTGAATAGTTTTACCAGGAATACAAACAAGTCATGGAAGGTTATACTAATCACACATATTGGTCGCTCATAAGATATGCAATGAAGAATAGCCCCAATAACGCCTGGCGATTTCTTTTCGGTTCACAACACATATCATGAACTTACTTCCATAGAACACATGTAAACATTGTTCCCTAGGATGAAATCCTTACCTCATACTCATACATAATCACAATAGCATTCATACGATTATGTCGATGTCTTATATACAAAGTTTAATGGTTAAGCAAGAAACTTCATATTGTATTCCTCAATACTATGTCTATCTAGAGTGTTCATGCTTTGCAGTTTTATGTTTTCAATATGCACGACTTGAAAGATATGTTAGGGAATGAAACAGTTCAAGTCAAATATCACTAACCTAAAGTGGAAGGATGATGTTGTGGTTGTAGCTACGTTCTTCTTCACTTCTTCAAGTCTTCGCAATACTTGTAATGTCTCACCCATTATACTTTTAAGTTAACCTATACGAATTTGACTCTAGTACATTTAAATCAAGCGACTCTTAAATTAGTTTTGGCTCACTAAAATATGACAACCAAACTTGACATACCAACGGTTGGTGGGTTCATCCGAGCAATGCTCTAAAAAAAGGTATTGACTATCAAGGAACGTTTAGTCATGTTGTCAAGCCAACAACAGTTAGAATGATCATTTCTATTTTACTCTATAAAGGATGGAAAATCGGACAGCTTGATGTTAAGAATGCATTCCTACATGGGAATATTCAGAAGAAGTGTTTATGATCCATCCACCTGGTTATGTAGAAAAAATGATGCTTAATCATGTTTCTAAATTACATAAGTCTTTGTATAGTATGAAGCAGGCACCAAGAGCATGGTTGGCTAGACTCAGGAAGTTTCTAGTATAATATGGTTTTCAATCTGCTAAAACTGATACGTCTCTATTCTTTAGAGTTAATTCTTCCGCTGCACTCCATGTTCTCATCTATGTTGATGATATTTTGGTTACTAGTAACCCAACTTCATCAATTGATCAACTTTTCACTGACTTAAGCAAAGAATTTGTAATAAAAGATCTGGGTGAACTTCATTTCTTTTTAAGGAATCTATGTTGATGGCATCTCAGAAATTTTCAGCGACTTAAGCAAAGAATTTTAATATTGAACTTCATTTCCAAGAGCAATATATTCAATATATCTCTGATTTTTTACATAAAAAAATGACATTTGCAAATTCATGTTTCACTCTTATTGTTTATACTCCAACTGAAGTTGTGTCTCCATCATTTGAGGATCCAATTTTAGACAGAATTGTTGTCGGTGCACTGCAGTACTCTACCATCACTAGGCCTGAGATTACTTATGCAGTAAATAGAGTTTGCAAGCATATGCAGTGTCCTATATAGGATTGTATATGGGGAAAAACAATTTGATGGTTTTTTAGGAAAGTGAAGAGACGACCGTGCGGACGAGACTCCTCAACTGAGCAAACTGCTTAACCTCAAACAGATGCACTGCACAGGAGTGCTTTGAGTTCGAGAGATCAATCTGTATGACTTCATCCTAAACCAAGTCAATGGCCATTCTGTTAGAGAATTGCTCGGTTGAACCCACCAAGCATTGGTATGTCAAGTTTGGTTGTCATATTTTAGTGAACCAAAACTCATTTAAGAAGTCACTTGATGTAAATATACTAGAGTCAGCTTCGTATAGGTTAGCTTGAAAGTATTAGGGTGACACATTACAAGTATTGTGAAGACTTGAAGAAGTGAAAAAGTACGGAGCTACAACGACAACATCATCCTTCCACTTGAGGTTAGTGATATTTGACTTGAACTGTTTCATTCCCTAACGTATCGTTCAAGTCGTGCATATTGAAAATATAAAACTGTGAAGCATGAACACTCTAGATAGACATAGTATTAAGGAATACAATATGAAGTTTCTTGCTTAACCATTAAACTTTGCATATAAGACATCGACATAATCGTATGAATGATATTATGATTATGTATGGGTATGAGGTGAGGATTTCATCCTAGGGAAAAATGTTTACATGTGTTCTAAGGAAGTAAGTTCATGATATGTGTTGTGAACCGAAAAGGAAATCTCCAGGCATTATTGGGGCTGTTCTTCATTGCATATCTTATGAATGACCAATATGTGTGATTAGTATAACCGCTCATGACTTGTTTGTGTTCTTGGTAAAACTATTCACATGAGGCCTGACTTATGTATTGGTATGACTTTTATTAGTGAAACCGATCTTAAGTAATCACTTGGGGTATGATTGGGTTGTGAGTGTCTGAACTTATTACTGGGAGAATGGGAACCGATCCTAGTAAGAGGTGAAGTGCATCACAAGGGGAACCGATCCTTGTATGAGGTGCGGCAAGGTTTATGGAAGAAATGGGAACCGATCCTATGAACATGTGCAACATGTTTTTGGAAGGGGGAACCGATCCTATGAACATGTGCAGTGCATACAAGTTAGATACCAAATATATGTGGGGAACCGATCCTAGTACCTAGTCGGCCGTATCTTTGGTAAGCTAGTGTAATTATGCACAGTACTCACATGGAGGTATAACCGAAACTTGTTTTGGTAGAACTGTAAACCCATGAGTTGTGATTGAGTGGTACTTGATCAATCACATAGTTCTTGAAAGTCATATGAACCAATTCTAAACTTGTTTGGAAGTATGGTAAATCGGTTTCAAGTGAGCAAGCATGGAAAAGACTTGCAAGAGTAAGATGTCGTCACTCTTTGAACACGGTGCATTAATGCTTATTCTTTATTGTTCAAAGATATTCCTTAAAGGCCAAGAAGGAAGTAAATCCCAAGATCGAATTTAAATAGGTTAATAATCTTTTTAATTAAGGGTTTTTAATTATATATATGTAAAATAAGAATTAGTAATGTTCATTTGCTAATTAGATATTTTCCAAGGAGATTTCGATCATTATTTTTGGACAGTGCATTCACAGGAATTATGAAAACCGAATTTTTCGGAGTAATGAAAAATATCTTGAGAATATTTTCGGTTTTGTAAATTCCTTGGTGTCCAAACTTCCTTGTCTATAAATACTTTGAGTTTGCATTTCTAGCAAACTAATCTTGCGTAACATAGACTTCCTCTTTTGTCTTTGTTACTGTTGAAGGCGCCTATCAGAGAGGAGAGTGATCTAATTAGGTGAATGTATGAGAAGAATCTCGCAACAACAACGCTCTTGCGAAAACTTCTACCACATATGGCAAATGTCGCAAATTAATTACAGAAATGACATAATAGACAACGACGGCATAAAACACGAGAAAGATGTGAAGATTTTATGTTTGTTATAAAGAAAGCTCGCTAGAATAAGGCGGGAGCTCGCTAGAATAAGGCGGGAGCTCGCGAGAACAAGGCGGGAGCTCGAGAGAATGTAGCGGGAGCTCGAGAGAATATGGAGAAAGCTTGCGAGAGTGTGGAAAGGGATCCTAAAATAAGGGAAGTATGATCTGTCATCCACTATGTAAACACCTATATAAAGGAGGGAGACAATTTTTATAAGGGAGAGAGAGAGAGATTTTGCAGAGAGATATTTTTAGAGAGAGAATGTATTTTTATTTATCATCTTCTTCCCCAAAAACTAGATCTAGAACTTTACCCATTAATGGAGATTATCAATGTAAATTTAAACGATCATAGTGAAGAATCATGGATATAAATCAAATTGATCGAACCATGTAAAAATCTGTGTGTCCATTTACTATTTTAGTATTTTAATCATCATTTTCATATCAAATGAGTTTAGATCAAGAAATTATTATCAAGATATTACAAGGGGTGTGTTGTGGGAATTCCTGCAACTACATTTTTGGCGCTAGAAACAGGGACGAGTAAAGGATTTATCCTTCCTGTAGTTTGATTGGTTCAAGAGACTTCCATGAAGATTTGCTACTATTCATATTTTTCTAGATCTAAAAAAAATTAGGTTCAAAAATAGAAATTTCATGGAAGAAATTACACTTTCAGGGAGTAAACATCATCAACAATTCAAAGACATGAAAAGAGTAAGAGAAAAAATTAGCTGTTGTGGTGAATTTAAGGAAGAAAACCAAGGTTTCAGTGGAAGATTTCATGTTCAGGAGAAAAAGCAAGAGGCAAATTGTGAAAGAAATTAAGGAAGAACGAAGAGAAGATAAGAGACAGACGCTGGAATTTCTATCACAAACAGAAATTCGCACAGATAGTTCAAGGCTGAGCAAACAAGCAGTAGGTCGCAGGATCAATTCTTCCTTATTGCGATATTTTCGCACATTTTTTATAAAATGTCAGGGGGAAAATAAAAGAACAAGTAACAAATGTTATGCAAATATTTCACAAAGAAATTCTTGAACAGATGGTTAATGGCAAAATTAATGAGTTTATCTTCGCGAGTTCGAATCCCACCGTATGCATTCCTTTACTATTTTTACTACTGGCAAAGATATGATTAAAACTATAGCATCGTGCGTTCCCTTCGCAGACAGAAGAGTAGCACAATTGGTCACCAGCGAATACAAGGAGTTTGATGTCACGGGTTCAAATTTGCAGAGACACATATTTTTTATTTTCTTCTCATTTTCATTGGCGAATAAAAGAATAAGAAAAAAAGTTTTTCGCTAATTTCGTAGAGAGGTTCTTGAACAGTTGGTCCAGAGAACAGTATGTGAGTTTGTGGTCAGAGGTTCGAATTTTCCTGCGAGCATAGTTTTCTTCTTTTTACAGAGGGTAAGAAAATGAATAATTTCGCAGCATTGTTTCATTATTTCGCAAGCAAGAGGCAGCACAGTTGGTGATCTGCGAAGTTAATGAGTTCATGGTCGCGAGTTCAAGTCCCAACACATGCATATTTTTTCGCGAAATCCTTGATAATTTCGCAGGTATATTTCATATAGAAGAGAGTTCATGATAATCTCGCAGAGAAATTTTGCAAGCAAGAGAACTAGCACAGTTGGTTGGGAGGCATGAATACAAGCAGCAGGTCGCGAGATCAATTCTTGCTTCTCGCAAGTTTATTTTTGTTATGCGAAATCTCTACATAATTATCTCTCGAACAGTTAAACTTTGATTACTTCGCAAGATCTTTGGTTAATTCGCAAGAGAGGGCTAGAACAGTTGGTTTGTTGCGATAAAATGCAAGAGGCAGGTCAAGGGTTCAAGTCTCATCTCTCACTCTTCTTTTTTGCTGCGAGACGTTCAGACAACTCACATAAGAGCTAAGTACCCTTTCCTAGAACATTTTACTTACCACAAATAAAAGATTTTTGATTTAATTTACAAAAAATGATACAATCGCAAGATTTCAAAAAAGATTTCTAAAGATTTCAAAGATTTTTGATTTAATTTACAAAGCGCGATACTATCGCAGAATTACAAAAAATTCAGAACTACAAAGATTTCAGAATTACAATGTCTTAGAATTTCTCTTGAATATTTACTTTACTTCAAATGATATGATATTATGAGAATGAAAGAAATGAAAGAATGAAAGAAAGAATAAAGAAACGCGAAAATTTCGCTGAGAAACAAATAGAATGGGACAAACCTTTATGGCGTACACCCTAGTTCGCGAATAAAATTTCGCAAGAGGCAAATGTAAGACCTAAAATGCGTCATATAAGGGGTTATCTCTTTGCATGGCTCAGGGATAAGGTTATACCGCCGCTGGAACCTGAGTCATGAAGATGTTGGGGTTAAAGAAAACCAATCCAGGAGAGATACTTTGGATTTCCAACTATATATATATTAACAGTTAGACGATCGAAGGCCTCTTCTAAGGAGCGCAAAGTATGACCAAGGCACCGAGGTACATGGTTGAGCCAAGAGTGCCCGGGATGGATGAACCTACCCTGGACATTCTTGGAAAGTCTTGGATATGATGCACTCGGCCCGAATAAAACCCCACTTAGGGTGCAGTCTCGTAACTATAAGCCATATAGGCAAAAAGGATAAGAGGCTGCGAAAACAACTGGTTGTTGGTAAAACCAGATGGGAGGATCTAGTCTTGTATGGCCGATGTACGCCTCCTTGAAGGGGAAACCATGGAGAAGATAAGGGCGGCACACTCCATTAGGGAGCTGATAAGTTTCTTAAGACACAAATGTCATGAGGATTTATTTTCGCAAGAAAATTTAGGCTTGTCATATTTGTGCAACAAATATAAAGAGGCAAAAATCCAAGAGAAAAGATAAGACGAGATCAATGGGTGTTTGCATGAAAATGTAAAGACGTCCTGCGATTTCGTCGCAAGACGACAATGTCATGGGGCTTTATGTTCGCAAGAATATTTAGGCTTGTCATATTGTCGCATGAAAAATATCCTGTTGAGGCCATAATACAAGATATAAGACAAGATCAATGGGTCAATACATGAAAGTGTAAAGACGTCCTGCGATTTTGTCGCAAAGAAAAAATAAACGTGGCGAAATAAGACCTTTAACTAGGAAGGCAAAATAAGACCACATAATAAAGTAAGCAAATAAACTTGCGAAAATGATTATATGTGAGCAAACAAGCTTGCGAACATATATACTGAAATGAAATTAAGATAGTGAAAATGATGCACGTTTGATATTTTAATTATATTATATTATGCGAGACTAATAGTGTAGGAATAAACAGTGGAGACAATAAAACAATGAGATACAATGAGCAAGAAAGATGAGGTACAATCAAATGAACTTGCGAGAACAATAAATATGCAAAGAGGAAAGCATATACTAGAGACAAAAACAGAGAAATGAAGAATGGAGGCAATTCAAAGCTACATCAATTTTAGCACGGCAAAATAACCTAAGTAACACAAACATTAGCTATACATTGCAATAGATAAGCATTCTCATCATACAAGCATCATACCCGCATCATAAAAGCATTGCATAAGCATTTCATGACATAAACATCGCATAATACATTTCATGACATAATCATTACATAAACACTATATTCGCACAAGTATTTTACGAAACTTTACAGAATAATTTCGCAGAATTATTCAGAATTTCGCAGCACTATTTCATTAACACTATTCATAAATTCGCAGGGTTATTCATAAATTCGCAGATTATTCATAATTTCGCAGGGTTATTCATAATTTCACAGATTATTCAAAATTTCGCAGAATGTGGTTATTCAGCTCATTTATTTCGCAAAATCTGAAGCAACTTGAAGATATTATAATATAACAAGAAAACAGAACATGAGACAGAGGCAAGATAAGAATAAAGAAACAATTCGCTCATTCAAGATTTTCTCAAGGATTCTACCTTCATAGATAAAGAACAGAGGTAACTATGGATTACCAAGAAAACATTTTATGTTCTTTACCTTCTCGGCAAGAATCATTTCCAAAATGGGCAAGAATTCTCACAAAAAATGAAGTAATAATTTCACATGAATAGAGGCAATACTTATGACTTTCATTTAAGGACGGATACTTCTTTTATTTTGAGGATTGAGTACTTCTTATATTTCTTCAAGGATACTTCATAATTCGTATACTTCAAGAGTTGATACTTCTTATTTACTTCGCAAAGATCTGGAACTTCACAAAAGAATAGAGGCAAGTACATACTTTTCAAGTCTAATATTCTTTCGCTTATTCCTTCATCAACAAAGATCAAAGACTACTACAACAATAATTTTTTTCTTAAAGATTGCTTTTCAAGCAATATTCAAGAAAAAAGAGGCAAAATGTAGGAGAAGAATCTCGCAACAACAACGCTCTTGCGAAAACTTCTACCACATATGGCAAATGTCACAAATTAATTACAGAAATGACATAATAAACAACGACAGCATAAAACACGAGAAAGATGTGAAGATTTTATGGTTGTTATAAAAAAAGCTCGCTAGAATAAGGCGGGAGCTCGCGAGAACAAGGCGGGAGATCGAGAGAATATGGAGAAAGCTTGCGAGAGTGTGGAAAGGGATCCTAAAATAGGGGAAGTATGAGCTGTATGTGAGAAGTCATCCTCTATGTAAACACCTATATAAAGGGGAGAGACAATTTTTGTAAGGGAGAGAGAGATATTTTGCAGAGAGATATTTTTAGAGAGAGAATGTATTTTTCTTTATCATCTTCTTCCCCAAAAACTAGATCTAGAACTTTACCTATTAATGAAGATTATCAATGTAAATCAAATGTAAATTTAAATGATCATAGAGAAGAATCATGGATGTAGATCAAGTTGATCGAACCATGTAAAAATCTATGTGTCCATTTACAGTTTTAGTATTTTAATCATCATTTTCATATCAAATGAGTTTAGATCAAGAAATTATTATCAAGATATTACAAGGGGTGTGTTGTGGGAACTCCTGCAACTACAGTGAAATCTCTTACAACCTATCAATTTAAAGTTTTCTTTGGGATTGAGAAGGTCTAGCGCGACCCGTTGGTGGGAAACTAGATATTGTGGTTTATCATTAGTTTTCATATTGAGTTGATTGACTAATGGTGGTTGAAATTTGATTGCACCTAGTTTGTTTAAGCTTGAGAATCTTCTCTTCTGATATAAGATTCACTCAAACTAGTTCAAGGTTTCGACAGGGATCTTTAGACTGCTGTTAGATATAAAGATGATCTTGTGATAATCCATTGTTAACAGACTCCGTTCTGTGTGTGATTGATCACAAGAGATTCAAGTAGTTGTGTGCAAGTGTTTATTGGAGATTTAAGAAGATTTAAAGATAAAGAAGATTCTGAAGATTTCTGACTTGGTTTTTACAATCTTTGGTGTGCACAATACTTGTTTGGGAAAAAGAGGATCCAACTATAATTGAAGGTTTCTGAAAAATGATGAATAAGTTCGAATGATTGAGACAGTGTTGCTCACACGATGATTATTGGTTAGACGATAAATTGTATGTTCCATATCTCGTGGATTTTCTATCTCTCCTCAATCATGGATTCATCGACTTATTTATATTGTCATAATAGTGAACACGTTGATCCCAGTAAGTGTGATGGTTTCTTGAGTGCAAGAGTGGAAAAATGGGAAATCGTGGTGAAACCAGTCCCATGTCATATGGAGACTTGGTTAACCGTCCACCCACTGATTTTCTAACTCCTTCAACCGTTTTCACGACTTACTCACATTTCTCATCGTGGATGAACACACATGCCGTAGGCCGCCAGACCAAAACCCTAAGTAATATCCCCCATGTGACATGATTGATGTCTCATGAACATGGAGTCTACAAAGCATATGTGTATTGGATTAGTCAGTCATTTACTTGATTAGACAATGAGTCTAAGTTTTGTATAATTGAGCATGATTGACGAATGCTCAGTGGTGATTCACGGATTGAAAGTGTCAGGTGTATAGTTCTTGAATAATATTGATATTGCTCGTCTGAGAAAATATTGCAAATTCGATGAATTGTTGAATATTGAGTTAGATCAATATTCGAGCAACTGAGCAAGTATTGCTCAATTCGATAAATTACTGAATATTGATGGTTTGACCAATATTCGAGCAACTGAGCAAGTATTGCTGAATTCTTAAAATTATTGAATATTGATAGTTGGATCAATATTTGAGCAACCGAGGAAGTATTGCTCAATTCGATAAATTACTGAATATTGATAGTTGGATCAATATTCGAGCAACTGAGCAAGTATTGCTCAATTCGATGAATTATTGAATATTGATAGTTGGATCAATATTCGAGCAACTGAGCAAGTATTGCTCAATTCGATGAATTATTGGTAACGTGACCCGATAAAATATTAATTAAAATATTGGGAGACTACCAAATATTATATAATTAATTTGGATGTTGATTACTAGATCAACATAAAATTATTAGTGTTTGAACTTGCTCAGAATTATGATTTGTGGAGCGTTTGTTCGAAACCCTAATTTTTGATCAATTTTTCGTCAATTGATGAATTGTTGAAAATAGGTCATGAATGAGGGAGGGACCGACCACATGGGATGATGGACGACCATGTGGTTCCAGAGTGCTCGAGTGAGCATGCACCAGGGTCCTTAGTTGACCGGTTGGTAAAAGAATGATCAAATACTGGTGTTGATCATTTATTAGAATAATGCTCGTGCGAGCGTTACGTGATAAAACCTAATTATGGAGAAGTGAGGGACCATCCAAGAGAGCATAGAACCGGCCCTTGATGGTGTGGGACCAGCTGATGGTCAACTGAGAAAATTCCAAGTTGGTTGAAAATAGTTTGGACCCAATATGAGCAATTGAGCAAATTAGGTCAAAATCACGAAGATGTGTGGGACAGGCTCCTTGCGAGCCTTAGGGTCGGCCTTGGTCAGTCAAGGAAGTATTCCCATGTTACCATAATGCCCGTATCTCAATCCCGAGAGTTTTGGTATTTTCTGGTGTGCATTTGAGCAATATTTTGGATTTTCGGAAGAGTTTGATCTTTGACTGAAATTCTTGATTTTTTCTCGAATGAGCAAGTATAACTTTGCTCGCTTGATCAAAATTTTGAGAATATTAAAATAATAATATTTTAATATTTTACGTGAGTATCCTAGTCGGTCACGTGACCATTTGACATTTCGGCTTTTTCATGGTTTGATCAATATTTGAGAAAATATGAAGAAACCATGATTTTTGCTCAAACGAAGGAGTTTCATGAGATGGGAAAATAATAATTATTAAAATAAGGGATTGCAAGGTGTGGGACCTATCACGGCTAGGGCATGGCCAGACATCTAGGTAGATCGGTCCACGACACCTTCCCTATTTTTATCATTTTTCATGAAACCGTGAAAATATGGAGAAACCGTGAGTTTTGCTCAAACAAGGAAAGTTGTTCGAATGAAGGAGTTTTCATGAGTTCATGAAAATAATAAAATAAGAAAAATAAAAGGAAGAGGCGCAGGGGACCTGCCACGGTGGCATGACCGGCTGGCCGGTAGGCCCGCTCCCTAGGCGCCTCGTTTATTATTTTTATTATTATTTTCTCTATCCTGTTTTGTGTAGGATTCCTCGTTTGTCCATATTTTTGAATGCTCGTTCGTGCATTTGGGTGCTCGTTTGTGCATCATTGTTGAGTACACTTGCACCATTTTATTGGGGCTTACTCGGTGATAGTCCAGATGCACGATTGTTGGATATTTATTACTAATTCATGAAATTCAACGGAGAATGGTTCATGAAACAGAGTAATAACAATAAATTAAGTATCTATTACTAATCCATGAATCCATCCGGGGAATTCAAGGAACGAAATAATGAGATAAAATGGTTATCTATTTACTAATCCATGGAATCAGCCGGGGATAGCCATGGAACGGAGTAATAAGATAAAATAAATTATTTTATAGGAATTCACTCGGTGAATGTCACGGTAGAATTAATCTATTGTAAATTCGAGATATGAGATAGTTGAAGCATCATACTCGTTCTTAAGAGTGCATGGTTAGGAAACAATGTGCAGCGTTGGTATCCTGAAGGCGTTTAGCCCTCCAGCAAACAATTATGTCCAGAGAGCCGCCTGAATCTATACACGGTCTCTCTACATAGTCAGGGAACAGTGAGTATCGCCGACGTCATGAAGGCATTAAGCCCTCTGACAAACAATTATATCCAGAGAACCGCCTAATCGTTCTTCTATATAGAGGGGGGTATCTCTATGTAGTCAGGGAACAACGAGTATCGCCACTTTTGCACCTGGATATATTTGTCAAGCGACATTCTTCAATCTTTTACATTATAGTTTGCCACTTTTGCACCTGTTATGGTTATGAAAAAGTGGGAAATGTAAATGCCTAAGTGTAAAATATAACACATAGTGAAAAAGCGGGGGTCTAATAACCACACCCAATATTTCGTTCGTCAATATGTATTGACTAACTCAATATAATTCCAAGAGAATCAACTAGATAGCTAGACTCAATCAAGGAAATATATCCAAGAGTTATATCTTTGTTTCTCGATGTAATCAGCAAATACATATCGAATCCGTGAGCCTGGTTATTATGAGAAACAACTTGAACGGTACGAAAGACCAATGTCAAGTGTCAATCAATTTTAATCAACAACCAAAGGTTGGATTTACCAATTGATTGAACTACGCACAACCTGTGATATTTTAATTCACAAATATAATGAAAAGGCGAGGGTACCCCAAATATACCTCAAGCTATAACGTTTCCTTCCTATAAGTCCTTTCCCCGAAAGTGATTGTATATAGACTGAGTCGAGACGATACAACAAATCGGTTCACACTTTGTGTGATCGTCTATGGATACGAGATCGAGACAATACAACAACAAAGTGTGTTTACTTGATACAAAGGTTCGGACTTAACCAAACTCAATAGGATTCACGTATCAAGTAAATAGGAATTAGCATTTGTGCAATTTACTTTAATTATAATAAAACAATTATAATGCGGAAATATAAAGTAAATAACACAGCAAGATTTTGTTAACGAGGAAACCGCAAATGCATAAAAACCCCGGGACCTAGTCCAGAATTGTATACTCTCAGGATTAAGCCGCTATACAAAATAAGACAACTTCGTATAGTTGAGACCAAGCAACTAAACCTATAGTTCACCTAGTTCCGTCTATATTCCAACGCATCCAACCTACAAGTCACGTACTTGGACCAATTCCTTTGGTTCGTATTCCAAACAGTAAAGGAACAACAAATCTGTTTGGTATCAACTCTCTTCAACCAAGTGATATGAGTTGCGCAAAGGTTCCCTTGTTTATCTTAACATAAACTCCTCTTCTAGGTTCCAAGATCTATCTTACGTTTAATCACCCAAAGGTAATCACTAAGATTAAGCCAACAACACTCTTCAATCAAGTGATATGTGTTGATGCCAATCTTCCTCAATTAATCAATCCAATCTACCACAAGGATAAACCGATTATTAATTGGATCCTAGTTTTCCCAAACAAGTATTGTGCACACCAAAAATTATAAAAACACCAAGTAAGAAATCTTCAATATCTTCTTTGTCTTTAAATCTTCTTAGATCTTCAATAAACACCTGCACACAATCACTTGAATCTCTTGTGATCAATCACACACAGAACGGAGTCTGTTAACAATGGATTATCACAAGATCGTCTTTAGATCTAATAATAGTCTAAAGATCCGTGTCGAAACCATGAACTAGTTTGAGTGAATCTTATATCAGAAGAGAAGATTTTCAAGCATAAACAAACTAAGTGCAATCAAGATTCAACCATTGTTAGTCAATCAAATCAATATGAAAACTAAAGATAAACTGCAATATCTAGTTTCCCACCAACGGGTCGCGCTAGAGCTTATCAATCCCAAAGAAGACTTTAAATTGAGCGGTCGTAAGAGATTTCACCTAATTAGATTACTCTCCTCTCCGATAGGTGGATTCACCAGTAATAAAGACAAAATAGGAAGTCTAGGTTACGCAGGATTAGTTTGCGAGAAATGCAAACTCAAAGTATTTATAGACAAGGAAGTTTGGACACCAAGGAATTTCCAAAACCGAAAATATTCTCAAGATATTTTCATTACTCCACCAAATTCGGTTTTCATAATTCTTGTGAATACACTGTCCAAAAATAAATATCGAAATCTCCTTGGAAAATCTTTAATTAGCAAATGCACATTACTAATTCATATTTTCCATATATAATTAAAAACCCTTGATTAAAAATATTCTTAACTTATTTAATTCGATCTTGGGATTTACTTCCTTCTTAGCCGTTAAGGAATATCTTTGAATAAAATAGAATAAGCATTAATGCACCGTGTTCAAAGAGTGACGACATCTTACTCTTGCAAGTCTTTACCATGCTTGCTCACTTGAAACCGATTTACCACACTTCCAAACAAGTTTAGAATTGGTTCATCTAACTTTCAGGAACTATGTGATTGATCAAGTTCCACTCAATCACAACTCATGGGTTTACGGTTCTACCAAAACAAGTTTCGGTTCTACCTCCATGTGAGTACTGTGCATAATTACACTAGCTTACCAAAGATACGGATGACTAGGTACTAGGATCGGTTCCCCATATATATTTGGTATCTAACTTGTATGCACTGCACATGTCCATAGGATCGGTTCCCCTTTATTCCATAAACCTTGCTGCACCTCATACAAGGATCGGTTCCCCTTGTGATGCACTGCACCTCTTACTAGGATCGGTTCCTCTCTTCCCAGTAATAAGTTCAGACACACACAACCCGATCATACCCAGGTGATTACTTAAGATCGGTTTCACTAATAAAAGTCATACCAATACATAAGTCAGGCCTCCTGTGAATAGTTCTACCAAGAACACAAACAAGTCGTGAACGGTTATACTAATTCACACATATTGGTCGTTCATAAGATATGCAATGAAGAACATCCCCAATAACGCTTGGCGATTTCCTTTTCGATTCACAACACATATCATGAACTTACTTCCTTAGAACACATGTAACCATTGTTCCCTAGGATGAAATCCTCACCTCATACACATACATAATCACAATAGCATTCATACGATTATGTCGATGTCTTATATACAAAGTTTAGTGGTTGAGCAAGAAACTTCATATTGTATTCCTTAATACTATGTCTATCTAGAGTGTTCATGCTTCGCAGTTTTATGTTTTCAATATGCACGACTTGAAAGATACGTTAGGTAATGAAACAGTTCAAGTCAAATATCACTAACCTCAAGTGGAAGGATGATGTTGTCGTTGTAGCTCTTCACTTCTTCAAGTCTTCGCAATACTTGTAATGTCTCACCATAATACTTTCAAGCTAACCTATACGAAGTTGACTCTAGTACATTTAAATCAAGCGACTCTTAAATGAGTTTTGCTTCACTAAAATATGACAACAAAACTTGACATACCAACGCTTGGTGGGTTAAACCGAGCAATGCTCTAACAATCTCCCTCTTTGTCAATTTTAGTGAAAAAAATCTTACAATCATATGGATAAACAGATTACAAGAATTCATTACACATACGCTTGATTCCCAAATCCACAGAACAAAACCTGCATTCATTCAATCATCAAAAATGCAGTAGTTGTACTATAATAACAAAGCTTATACTCCCCCTAAAGGTGAGCTAGGTAGATATTCAATCCGCACATCTTTGTTATCCCATTCATATGATATGTTACTCCCCCTTAGTCTATGATTTTCCTCATTCGTTAGATAAACGTTCAAGCACCATCGTCCTCTTCCCTAGTGACACCAATCAACCATAAATTGATACCAGCATCACTTGTTTACACCATATATTTCTCCCCCTTTTTGTCACAAAAATGACAAAGCAAAGAACAAATAATGGTCAACACGAAAAGGATCTTACAAATCTCAAAAATAGACTTGCAACTTGTTGAGTCAAGCATGAGGGTTTTACACACCATTTCTGATAACCAATATCAAAACTGAAACTACAAGTAATTACATTTTGATATGTTATCATGGAAATAATTGCCCGAAGAAATTTTCCCAACTAGTCTACCAAACCAAAAATCAACGAAGCAACTTAGTTTATTTGCTAAACTGATTGTATAAATACAACCGCTTCATTCGATAAGACCAAAACAAAGATAAACTTCATTTTTCTCATCAGGTTCTAATTATCCATATAACTTAGACCTTTAGATTTCAAACAAGCCTAATACTAGGTTAGTTAACTAGCATTTCCTTGTTTAGCCTTTCGGCTAGACTTGAATAACTGAAACCTCCACTTTGATAAGTCTAACTAAGATCAGGATTAACTTAGCTTAGCTTATTCGGAATCGAATTGGACTAAATAACTCGTCCCGTCAACATATTTATTCGTTAAGCCATAAATAATTCATACAAACCAATAAATCAACTTGCATAATTATTCACCTCAACCGGATACAATAGAAACAACATATATAAACCACAGTTTCACTATTGCACCGAAATTTTGTAAGCTTAAACAATTCATACTACACAATAAAGCAAAGTAACAATTGTTTTACTTAACTGGAAGCAATTGAATTAACATAGACATTAAAGCACCGTAATTGCACCAAATTTTGTAAGTCTAAACTATTAAAATCACACAAACAAAGCAAGATAACAAAAGTTTTACTTAATCGGAAACAATTGAATAACACACACATCCATACATTCATAATGGAATAAACACATCAATTGTACCAACAATTTGTTTTAAGCAAAAGCAATATATATATCAAATAAAAATAGGCTTTTCTTAAAATAGGAAAACAATTAACTAACAAAATTGTTACCTCAATTTCGCATCTAACTTCTCCAAATATGATTCCATCACTTTCTTCTTCCGGGAGAATTGATATCGAAATACCATCATGTTGTCATTATCATACCAAAAACAAAAGAATAACAACAACCAACCTTTACCAGAGAAAGGTTGAAAATTGGTTTTAACAATTGCAAGCAAAAGTTGAAAACCGTCGAAACACATATGCGAACCAAGATTAATTTGACTAAATATGCTCAACACAAGTAAACTTATGGAGACTTAATAAATCAATTAGATTAATCACAAAAAAAACTCGCAAATAATCTAATTGCCATACTCAACCAAACTAATTACAAGAGTAATCAATTTAATTGGCCACACTCGACATAAGAACTTCTATGGAGCAATGACTAAGTTAATCATGAATAACCAACCAAGTCCAAGAGATGCTCAACATAAGAAAACTTACGGAGTGATAACTAAATAACCACACAAGATGATTGATTTAGTTCAAAATACTCAACGTTAAGTACCTTACGGAACACAACTAAGCTAATCACAAAAATAATCAACTTTTGGTTGTCTAATGCTCAACATAAGTCACAAAACGGAGTTTCACAGTAATACACAAGAGATAGATTAGGGAAGCTCAATTACTGCGGAATTCACAAGATTCATTCTATGTTTCCATCATCATTTGCACAATGACACACAATAGACATAATCCTTGAATCATAAAAGATATTAACCTATCTTACATCAATAATTGACAATATAGGCTTAACTTTTGTGTTTGTCAAAAGTCTATTCATCCTTTTATCAATATTTTCATATCAATTCACGAACGGCTTTACTTTTGACAAAATATGGGACAATCAAGTTCACGGACGTAAACAACATATCCCATCAAAATATTGCAATATATGAAATCAAAAGATTAATACTGCAACCATCATCTTCCAAACAAGTTTAGAATTTAAACTAATAAATCTAAGAATAAGAAGATGAAGAACATTTGATATAGCTATGTGTAATCACAATAATGGCTATTCCAAAATACTAGTTATTCTTCTAAACAAAAGAGAAAAATAAAATTCTCATCAGAAGACTTACTAGTTGTCATAGATATTTCTCAGAGCATCTACTGAGAATTCCTTCTCATTATTGAAAAACCCATTGATTATGGGATCGTTCAATTCCTCCAAATCTTAAGAAATATCAGTTAACTCACTGAGTTCTCTTCTCAAATCACGCAGGTGTTTTTGGAAAGAGACAACATTTGTTCATAGTGAGTTATGTTTTCCAAAGAGGAAATGATTCGAGATTTTAAACCATTTCTCTTATTGATGAACTCTCTTATCATGCCCCTAAAGTCAGCATCAAAAGGACAAATAGAAAAGAGACAGTTAGAGGAAGAAGCTTCTTCATTAATTGTAGTCTTCACTTTCTTCACCCTTGAGAAAAAATCCCTTTATACAGATACACGTTAGCTGCTTCAACTGCATCCCTGCTTGTGATGCTTCTGGTTACAGGAGCCATAATGTAGTATCTTTTCAAGGGAAGAGGAAGTCTACTAAAGATTTAAATAGACTTATGAACAAGAAACCCTAGAAGAAAAAGTCTTATGTAGATTAATGATTCATTATCTATATGGTTAGGAGAATATTTTCTTAACCAAAATAGACACAATACTTGAGCCACAAAAATAACAACGCAGAGCCTCACTTTCTCAAGTTAAAGGTGAGGATGCGAACGCCCTTAATGTTAGATAGGGACGTTATGAGCCAAATGCTCTCCTTGTTTATCACATGGTGATTTTTCAAGGTTTGTTGTGTAAGCATGTTCCTTACCTCTTCTAATTCTGGAAGAATTGTTCTTAGAAGGACTGCGCAAGTTATCCAGATTTATCTTTTGCATGTTCTTCTGTAGTTTGGCAATTTTTTCCAATTTCTTCTTGAATCTCCAACACGTACTCTGAACATGCCTTGTATTTCTACAAAATGAATAACCCAAAGATTTTTTGTTTTGTTGAGGTATCTTCTGCTTATCGTGGCTGCCACCTTTTATCTTCCCCTAGATTAATGATTCTAGTTTCTTCAATGAATCCTTTAATTGAAGATTTTCTTGAAGCACATCCTTATTCATGAAATTGAAAACCTCTATGTATGTCTCATATTCTGAATCAGAACTTGAGTATGTAGATGTTTCTGCTGTAAAAGATGAGACTTCATTGTATCTATTGAATGTATTTAATCCGTTGACACTTAAAGGTTTTTCTTTCATAAAATCATTGGTAGTGAGGGCAGACAAGGGACGTTTATCACGTCTAATGCTTCTTTTTATGAATTTTTTGATCTTATCTGTCATCAATGGTTTTTTAAACCAGACGTCATCCATACAACATTCATCACCCCAAGACAAGATAGAGGTTTTTTTTATGGTTGACACACCATTGAATGCAATGGTTTGAATAGGGTTTTGATCAGAGAATCTTATCTTTCCGAAAGATGAATTTCCAGAAAGAGTGGTGAGGTTATTTTCTTTATCGATGGTACATTTCTCAGAAACATGTTTGTTGACTTCAAAAGTAGTTTCTAAGATATACCAGGCATCTTTAGACTTAGTGCAGGAAGACACATAGTGCTGAAGGTATGGGGTAATGGCATGTCTGATAGTGTATAGACCTTCAGAATTATGCTTTGCAGCAAAAATTTCTTCTGGACTATAACTATCAACATCCTTTGGTATATATATGTCGTCTTCTGTATTTACCGGGGGATCAGATCCATTAACAACATGTACCCATATTTAAAAATCATGAGCTTGAAGATACGTGCTCATAGAAATTTTCCACCATGGGTAGTTTGATCCATCGAAGACTGGTGGTAAGTTAACTGAGATAGCATCACTACCCATAGATTCAGATCGCTACAAACATAGACTTATGAGGTCTTGAACGTGTTTTCCTGCTCTGATACCAATTGAAAAAGCGGGGGTCTAACAACCACACCCAATATTTCGATTAGCAATATGTATGGACAACTCAGAGTTGTTTTCTAGAGAATCAACTAGACTCAATCAATAGAGAAAAATCAAGGAGTTATTATCCCAGTCTCTCAATTTGATTTACTCAAGCAAATGTGATTCGCGATCCTAATCAAAGAGAGATAACTTGGATGGTACCAAAGACCAATATCCAAGTGTCAATCCATTTAAATCAATAACCAATAAGGTCGGATATTCTAATTGATTGAACAACACACAA
The DNA here is from genome assembly GCA_023529315.1 of Papaver bracteatum. Lineage (NCBI taxonomy): Eukaryota > Viridiplantae > Streptophyta > Magnoliopsida > Ranunculales > Papaveraceae > Papaver > Papaver bracteatum. The sequence continues at coordinate 118,837 of JAJJWX010003983.1, forward strand.
CCTGTATTATTTCAATTATATAAAAATATAATGCAGAAAATAAATAACAAAGACACCATAATTTTTTTAACGAGGAAACCCCAAATGCAGAAAAACCCCAGGACCTTGTCCATATTAAACATGCACTGTATTAAGCCGCTATAGACACTAGACTACTCCAAATTAACTTCGGTCTGGACTGTAGTTGAACCACTGATCCAATGTATAGTTATGCTCCTACGCCTCTGATCCCATCAGGATACTGCGCACTTGATTCCCTTAGTTGATCTCACCCACAACCAAGAGTTGCTATGACCCAAAGTCGAAGACTTAAATAAACAAATCTGTCTCACACAGAAAAGTATACAAGATAGATAAATTCGTCTTCCACGAATAAACCTATGAGTTTTATTTCTTCTTTTGATAAATCAAGGTGAACAGGAACCAATCAATAAAACCAGACTTATATTCCCGAAGAACAACTCAGTTTTATCAATCACCTCACAATAGTCTTAATCGACGCAGCGAAAAAAGATATTGTGGAATCAAAAACGATGAGACGAATATGTTTGTGATTACTTTTATATCTTGCCTATCGGAGATAGAAATATCGAGCCAATTATTACAATTGTACTCATACGATATAAACAGCAAGATCAAATCACACAACTACAAGAAAAGTAGTATCGGTCTGGCTTTACAATGCCAATGAAGTCTTTAAGTCGTTAACCTGGTTTTAGAAGAAGAAAACCAAAGGTTAAAGAAGAATCGACTCTAGCTTAGAAAACTAGTATCACACATAATTTGTGGGGATTAGGTTTCCCAGTTTCTAGAGTTCTCCCTTATATAGTCTTTCAAATCAGATCAATGTTATCTTAGTAACAAAGCATTCAATATTCACCGTTAGATAAAAACCTGATTAGATACAACCTAATATCTCTCAACTGTTAGATCGAAAACTTAGCTTTCCATACACACATGTACTTGATGATTTTGGGTTTGTGTAACCGTACCCAAACGTGTACAATAGTTGGTTCAATATTAGTCAACCAAATGGTTATCCAAATGATAACTTTCATATCAACCATATTCTTCTTCACCATAACTAGTCCAAATGACTCAAATGAACTAGTTGGAGAGTTATTCAATTGCTATGAGATCCCATGTACTACACAAGACACAATTGAAGCAAAAACAATGTGATTCACTCGAATCGATTCATAAACTATAAAGTCACGGTTTGCAATAGCATTCCTTAGATAATTTAGATAAGTTCACGAACATCATTTTTAGACATAACCACTCAAGTTCGCGGACTGGGTTCGCGGACTCAGGTTAACCGGTTGGAGTTCACAAACTCCGGTAGAAATTCTCGGGTTCGATAACTTCCATTAGTTCGTGGGCTGAGTTTGCGGACTGAAACTGAGCTACAACTCCAGCAGAAATTCTCGGGTTCGAGAACTACGCACGTTCGCGGACTGAGTTCGCGGGCTGGGTTGACTGCTCAAGTTCTGGTTTCACTTGATCAACAAAGTTCGCAAACTTCGGTTCAAGTGCTAAGGACTTATACATATATGTGTTACCATAATAATGTTTATATCCCCCAATGGTTATATTTTCTAAACTCTTATTTCAACCATTGAAACATTCTCAGAGGACGTCATATAGTTGTTATTCACAAACTATTTTTCGTCAAAGCAATTTCCAAAGTGATTGGAACATAACATGAATTTCGTCACTAGGTAAAGATGAACTTGGATAAAGCGAAAGCTTTACCAACACATATTTTGATAAATAGATAAGCGAGATATACTCAGCTCGAAATATTACATGTGTATATTCTTAGTCTATATAGTAATACGACTTTTGTCTCAAGATAGGAGATAGAGTATATAGAATTTTGAGTGATAGATAAGTTCAAGTCTCCACATACCTTTTAGTCGATGAAGATCCACTGGTTCCTTGAGTAGTCCTTCGTCTTGTATGATGATTTCCATGGAGTTCTTGAGCTCAACTACACTTTATATCCTAGTCTGAGACCTTAGCTATAGTAGACTAGAAATCAAGACTTTATAGTTTTGATCACTAACATTGACAAACATGCTTGAGATAGCAATGCATGCGAGCTCGGCCGAGCAATGCTCTAACAATTGGTTTCAGAATTTTGCTCCATCGGTTATTGATGGTCTTCATCTTTCTTCCATACAAACAATTCAGGAATCCAGCATCGACGGAGAGGTTGATGTGAGTATCCTTTCATGTAAGTGATTTCGGCATTTCTTTGAATAAAATAATGATGATTATTGTTGATGGATCCAAGAAGATATTGTTATGGAAAGCCAACATGGTCATGCTATCCATTCATCTTTGAATAGTAGTGAGAAAGAGAATCCTCAAGAATCGCGACTGAATGAAAATAATGGTGCTCCCAATGTTGATGCCGACCCTGTTAACCCTTCGAATAAGTTGGAGACTCCTCGAGTAAGTATCCATTTTATATTATATTCATAGAAGTGCAGGATTGCTGATTTGTGAATGAATAAATGAGAATCTCGTGAATAAATGAAAAGTTTTACCGAAACACGTCACCAGAAAATTCAGAACTTAGCGTTTTAGTAAAAACATCATAAAATCTTCATCTGATGTCGGATTTTCACGATCTACCCATGCATCCTTATGTCCAGGAAATTTCCAAGCTATAGCATATAAGATTTTTGAGTTTTGAGCAGGTTTAGAGGTTGAAATCAGCGAAACAGTAAACTTTTAGGAGACCTTCAGAAATTTTTCAGATGGCATGTAGTCCAATGTTTTGGCCACATTTCTCTGCTCGTTTATCCAATTGCTATGAAATTTTGATATGTTGTAGAAAACATCTGTACAAAGAGATTTAAATATGATTAAACCTTAAATTCCTTACCATTTCTCCCAGTTCATCATTTAATATAGGGAAGTATAAAATCTCTTCAGCGGAGCTTGTTGAAAAACGTGTTTCATGACTTCCGCACCACTTTCTTGTATTTTGGACGTGTATTAAAGAACTTAGATATTTTTAGTTAACTTACATTCTGGACTTCATGATTTCCTTTGATACTTAAGCTTAAATCCTTTTGATCTTATGTAATCTTTGTATTAGGCACCGGATATTGAAGTTGAGGATAACAGAACCAATGTTGATGATTCGAGCAATACGGTGAACCAAAGTAGTGATCTCACCAACTTTGTACCTCTGGATTTTGAGAATATCGCTGCAGAAACCATGAAGGAAAATGGGGGTCCAGTTGTTGCTGTTGAAACCGAGCCAAGAACCGAAGAGACTGTTCCAGAAGAATATGTTGCGATGACAATAGAGGATGCTCCAGTAGTTGAGAATCGTATAATAATACACGAATATCCCAATGCAGGGATTATTTGTGAGCCTCCATTTGGTGTTTCACTCCCGTACCATGTGTTTGTTGGTGGATTCAGTATTCCCACTGGGTATGCCAACATGTATGAGAAGTTGTGGAAGATGTATGGCCATATCGTTGTTACAAGAGATCCTGATCTTGAAAACGCAATTAGGAAACATATTGCGTGTCATAAATGATATTCATACCATGCCCAGAAGTACAGTCACTCGAGATGTACTCTTTGATTGGGAGTACAACTTGGAGAATTCTGAAAGACTTGGCTTTAACCTGAAGTGGCTCCGTCAGAAGATCAACACCATCAAGGATGCAGTAGTGAACAATATACCCTTTACTAGTGCTAACGTGGTGGAGAAAATGACCAAGATTGCCGAGTTGACTGAAAAGCTAGAGTTGGAGAAAGCGGCTTTGTAAGTCTTGGAGAATGCTGAGAAGCAGAAATCATAATTAGATGGATTTCTTTAGTTTCCCTTCCATAACCTTTTAAACTTTGAAATTCTGAGAGACGTGAGGTTTTATTTTGGTTTTGATTTTTTGATTGGTTTTGAATGCGTGAGTGGTTAAGGAATTTGGATTTGAGATTTTTCTTTAAATAAAAGAACTTTGATAAATTGTTGAATTCAAATACTAAGTGCAAAGATTGCAAACGTTTTGGAGGAATTGAAATTATAGGTAAAAGAAAATCCTAAGATGCAAATGCCAGACGTCTTGAGTATTTATCTTGGACATAAAACACTCGATGTTGAATGCTTCGTGCATCAAAATTCTTGAGCCAATTCCCATGAATCACTGGTATGCTTGTCTTGCCCTTGATGTCAACCAATTTGTAGTATCCTCCAGCAACTGACATAGCGATCATAAAAGGCCCTTCCCAGTTAGAACACTTTGTGGAATGCAAATTGCGTCTAGTTTCTTTAAGAACCAAATCTCCTTCGTGAAATTTGTTAGGTTTGGTCATTCGTGCCCTAAATATCTTTTACTGGTTTAGAATTCCCCATGTTGTAGGATTCCGCATAAGTGGAGCTTTCCAATTCTGAGGTATATGTGGACACTCGTGCAAGGGAGAATATTTAGGGTATTGATTGTGGAACTCGGTCATTATTCTATCAATGACCATGTTAGTGAGATGCTGAATTTTGAGAGGTTCGGCATCTAACCACTTAGTGAAATATTGCTGAGGTGAGACTAACCACTCATAATGTTTGGTGACAGCTGAGTTATGAGTAAGATCAAGTCCTCTGACCAGAGTTGCATTTTTGAAAGTTGGTAATATAGATGCATGAGTGAGAATGAGACTTTCCTGAGTACGGAACCTTTTGACAAATTCATGTGCGCTTTCTTCGAGTTTTTGTGCGAGTTTCATCAAGGCTTCGACTTTTCCCAAATATCTAAAGGGTGGAGAGTCCTTCATTTCTTCTGAATTGGAGATTTCCTCTGAGTCGGAGCTTTCCTAAACATAGAAATGTGTAATTGAAGATGTTGCAATGACCTTTCCATTATGAATCCATGCTCGCCCAAGAACCATGTCATATCCTGGATCTTCTCTAATTATGAAAAACTTGGTTTCAGTCCAAGTTGAGTTAGCTTTCACTTTGAGAATTACGTAAACGTAAGCATCCCTGGAGATTCCTTCATGGTCTCTGACTGAGATATGAGCGTGAGTTGCTTCTTGTCGAGTGATGCCAGTGGACCTGAGAGTCTTTAGAGGGATGATGTTAATAGTAGTACCAACATAGACTAACGCTCGCTTGAATTTATTTCCCTTTAGATGGACTGTGGTGAGAAGTCCCCAGTCGTACATTTCCTTGTCTGTTACCGGAGGTTCAAGGAGTATCTCCTGAATTTCTAACCATTTCCCAGACACAATTTGGTTCAATGCAGCAAACATATCATTTATTTGAGCTTTTGACAAGTACATTAACTCACATGCATGCTTAATTAGGGATTGAACTGCTTTTTTGACTGGCTTCTCAGAGAGTGAAAATGTTCTGATTGGGAGAGGGTTTTTGTGCACTCCTTCAGTCCCCGGTTCCCCTGAATTAACCTTTTCTTTGAATATGCACTTTAAAATTCTGCAATCACTTGTTGGATGACTGACCTATGGAAACGACAGTAGCGTGTATTTTCCATTTGTTCCTCGGTTGGTTCCTTCTTGACAGGAGGTAGTTTGATTGCATCGTCTTGAATTTAGACTTCTAATAGTTCGATCACTTCTTCAATGGGGAAAGGGAAGTCAGACGCATCCTGGTTGTTCTGTTGATGTTGAACCGGTGGTTGCGTTTTCCTAGCCTGATTGTCTTTCCTTGGCACTTTTGGAGGGTGAGACATCGAAGGAGCCTCCTTACGTTGTTGTGCATCATCTTTTCTCTTACTCCCTTCAGAAATATTCATGGAGGCTTTAAGATTGTACTGGTTGTTGACTAGATGCATGTTGGTGTTGCTTTGAGCATTTGGTTCCTTGACTTTGATAGTTTTGGTTCTTTCTAACAAAGATGGAGCAGTGGTTGCTGATCGCTTGGCCGCTTCATGAAGTTCTGAAAAAGTCTGACACCAGAGATTTTTCAGCAAGGCTCTATAGACTGAGATAATCCCGTTGATGCACAAGTCCACCAGTTGTTGTTCAGTGACATTTGGATCATGACAATCTAGAGCCTGGAGTCTGAACTTCTTTACGTAGTTGTTCGGATGTTCATTATTCTTTTGAGACATTCTTCCTAAGTCGGAGAGAGTAACTTGCTCAGAGACAAAGAAGTATTTCCTGTAGAAAGCACTAATCATTTCTCCCCAATTGGCTATGCTTCCTGGTGTGATGTTGTTGTACCAAGTATATGCTCGTCCTATCAGAGATTTCGAGAACTCTTTTAAACGGAAAACATGGTTATGTTTATGCTCTCTTAATGCTACTGGGAATCGAGAAACATGTTCTCGAGCATTACCCGTTCCATTGTAGAGTGTGAACGTTGGAGAAGTGTATTCCTTTGGGAGAGGGATTATTTGCGTAGCAGCGAGATATGGAGGTTGATGACGGTGCACGGATGGTGTATGACCCCTTCCCTAATTCTCCATAAAACATTCCAGGTCATCACGAGTGATGAAACCGGCAGGTTCAGGTTCTGCAGCTTTGCGGGCATCATCATCGTCAGGGACTGGAATCAATGAAACGACATCAATTCAAGTCCTGGATCTTAGAATTGAGAGAGATATTGAGAGAGATCAAGAATTCTCACTATTTCTTAGATTCATGGACCAAATTCGATTCAGTGGGATCTTTCACTCATATTTTTTTCCACCAAGAACGTTTTATGAAACTCTTTGACCCCCGAATTTGGAGTATCCTCCTTTCACCCGATTCACAGGGTTCAAAAAGCAATCGATATTTCACGATAAAAGGTGTAGTACTGCTTGTAGTAGCGGTCCTTATATATCGTATTAACAATCGAAATATGGTCGAAAGAAAAAATCTCTATTTGATGGGGCTTCTTCCTATACCTATGAATTCCATTGGACCCAGAAATGATACATCGGAAGAATCTTTTTGGTCTTCCAATATTAATAGGTTGATTGTTTCGCTCCTCTATCTTCCAAAAGGGAAAAAGATCTCTGAGAGTTGTTTGCGGAGGAGTGGTATTGTATTCAATGTTGGTTTGCGGAGGAGTGGTATTGTCAGTGCGGTTGTTGGAAACATGAGTAATTTCTGGAGCTCCACCATTGTTTCTAGTACTAGCATTGTTTGGGTTAGGATTTGTAACTGAACCTGACCTAAGATCAACCATTTTGATGAATTGAGATTGTAACCGAGAGATTAATCTCCCACTGTGGTCGCCAATCTGTGTATGGGGAAAGACGGCTTGATGGTTTTTACGGAAATGAAGAGACGAGCGTGTCATCGAGACCCCTCGACCAGGAAAACTGCTGGACCTCACACAGATGCACTGCAAAGGGAGTGCTTAGATTCGAGAGATCAATCTGTAGGACTCCGGCCTAAACCAAGTCAATGGCCGTTCCAGAGTCAATTCGGTCACAAAAAGGGAGATGGGTTGATCTGTAGGAGGGAAGCTGAGAATTGTGTCGGATCAATGATGATCAAGGATTGTGAATATGTTGAGGGTTTCTACAAATTCAAGAACTGTTGAATGTGAGTAATGTGAATAAATTTTAATGAGTTTTTGACGGAGGATGATTCGTCCTCTGTTGTCCTCGACTTGGACTTATTTATATTGCAAGAATGATGAACCACTGATCCCTGTAAGTGTGACATTTTCTTGAGTGAAAGAGTGGGAAAGTAGAAGAACGTGGTGAAACCAGTTCCAGGTCATACGGAGACTTGGCTAACCGTCCACCCATTACTTTGCTAACTCCTTCAATCGTTGCACAACTTACTCACATTCTCATCGTGGATGAATCCACGTGCCGTAGGCCGCGACCAAAACCCTAATTGATATCCCCCAATTTGTGACGTGATTGATGTCTCATGAATCGTGGAGTCTGCATGACAAACGTGTATTTAGTTTGTCGGTTGTTGACCGATTAGACAATGAGTCTAGGTTTTGTCAAATCGAGCATGTTTGACAAATGCTCAGCAATTCATGAATGTTAACGTTGCTCGTCTGTGCAAATATTATAGATTCGACGAGTTGTTGAATATTGATGAGTTACTGAATATATGTGGATTATTCGAGCAACTAAGCAATTGCTTGATTCGACGAATTACTGACAAATTACTGAATATTGATAGTGGGATCAATATTCGAGCAACTGAGCAAGTATTGCTCAATTCGACGAATTACTGATAAATTACTAAATATTGATAGTGGGATCAATATTCGAGCAACTGAGCAAGTATTGCTCAATTCGACGAATTACTGATAAATTACTGAATATTGATAGTGGGATCAATATTCGAGTAAATGAGAGCAAGTGTTGCTCAATTCGATGAATTACTGATAAATTACTGAATATTGATATTGGGATCAATATTCGAGCAACTGAGCAAGTGTTTCTCAATTCGACTAATTATTTATTTATTAGTAATGTGACCCAATAAAATATTAAAAATATTGGTAGATTACCGAATATTATATAATTAATCCGCGTGTTGCTTGATGGATCAACATAAATTTATTTAGTGTTTGAACTTGCTCAGAATAATGATTTATTGAGCGTTTGTTCGAAAACCCTAATTTTGATCAATTGATCATTAGTCGATGAATTGCTGAAAATAGGTCATGAGCAAGGATGGACTGATCACATGAGACTATGGGCGTCCATGTGATGCCCAATTGCTCGTGTGAGCATGCACCATGGTCCTGAGTTGGCCAGTTAGTGAAGGAATGACGATTAAATATCGATTTCATCATTTATTGAAATATTGTTGAATTCAACATTAGGTGATAAAACCTAATTATGGCAAAGTGAGGGACCGACCAAGGTGGAATGAGACCGGCCCTTGGTGGTCGTGGGACCACTGATGGGCGTTTGCACAAACTCTGAGTTGTTTGTGAAGAGTTTGGACCCAATATGAGCGATTGCGCAAATTAGGTCAAAAGTGTGAAAACGTGTGGGACCGGATTTGTGCAAGCCCTAGGGATGACCTTGGTCGGTCAAGAAGGCATGAACGTGTTACCATGATGCCCGTGTTTCCGTACGGAGAGTTTCAGTATTTTCTAATGTGCGTTTGAGCAACATTGTGAATTTTCAGAAAAGTTTCATCTTAACTGAAATTCTTGATTTTGTTGGAATGAGCATGTATGCTCAATTGATTAATATTTTGTAAATAATAAAATAAGAGTATTATAATATCTAAAATTGTCGTGAGAGGCTAGCCGGTAGTGTGACCATGTTGGCTTTTGGATTCTCATGATTTGAGCAAAATTTGAGAAATTATGAAGAAATCATGATATTTGCTCAAAACCAAGGAGTTTCATGAATTGAGAAAAATAATAATTATAAAAGACTAGGGATTGCAAGGTGTGGGACCGGCCACGGCTAGGGCATGGCCGTCCGGTTATGTTGCCCGGTCCCGCACACCTTTTCCTAATTTTATATTATTATTTTTTCATGAATCCATGAAGTTATGGAGGATCCATGAGTTATGGAGAATCCATGAGTTTTTGTTGAAACAGAGGAGTTTCATGAAATTGGGAAATAACGGTTATAAAAGGCTAGGGATTGTAAGGTGTGGGATCGGCCATGGCTTGGGCATGGCCGGCCGGCTAGGTTGCCCGGTCCCGCACACCATTCCCTAATTTTATATTATTACTTTTTTCATGAATCCATGAAAATATGGAGGATCCGTGAAAATATGGAGAAACCACGAGTTTTGCTCAAACAAGGAGAGTCGTGGAGGAGTCTTCATGAGTTCAAGAAAACACCAAAATAAGAAAAAATAATGGAGGAAGCATGGGACCGGCCATGGCTAAGGCACGGCCGGTGGGCCCGGCCCATAGGCGCTTCTCCATTATTTTAATGTTATTATTTTATCTTCCCTATTTTATGCAGGATTCCTCACTTGTGCATATTTTCGGATGCTCGTTCATGCATCATTGTCGAATACACTTGCACCATTTTTATAGGGCTTACTTAGTGATAGTTCGGATGCCCGATTGTTGAGTATTTATTACTAATTTATGAAAGTCAGGGGAGAATGATTCATTAAACTGAGTAATCGTTTATTATCAATCTATAGGATTATCCGTGGATTCGACCATGGATTCAGAATAATAAAACGAGTATTACCATTCTGTGGGATCGTGGATTCGACCACAGAATCAGAGTAATAAAGTTGTGTATTACCATTCCATGAGATCAGCTGTTGATTCGATCATGAAGTCCGGGTAATTATATAAAATAGATTATATTCTAGGAATTCAGTAGTGAATGTCACGGTAGAATTAATCTATGTGCATAGTCAGGAGACGGCTGATATCCCGAAGGCGTTCCCAATCTTACGTAGAATCGCTTGAGTCTATACACGGTCTCTCTACATAGTCAAGAACAGTGAGTGTCACCGTTCTGAAGGCGTTGTTGCTCTCAATCTTACGGAGAACCGCCCAATCATTCTTCTATGTAGAAGTGGGTCTCTCTCCTGTAGTCACGGAACATTGAGTATCACCGACGTCCTGAAGGCGTTAAGCCTTCTCAACAAACAATTGTAGGAGGACCGCCCAATTACATTATTCTACTGTTTGTAGGTGAAAATGGTTTCTGCTGATTTCAGTAATTTCGGGTGTGCGGGTGAGAAACAATTTAAACCCTAAACAATGTACTGCAAAGAAGTACTTTAAGTTCGAGAGATCAATCTGTACAAATCAAGCCTAAACCAAGAAATGGCCATTCCGGACTTGCTTCGGTCACAAAGTGGATGAGAATGGGTTGATTTTGGGGAGGGAAGCAAGGAAAGTGATGAGACTAGAATAGTTAATTCTGGAAAAGTAGTTGTGTTACTGTGACTTGTATCAGAAAAGTGGGAAGGCTAACAAGTGGTAAACTAGAAAGTATTTTCTGAGTGTTTTATATTCCCAAATGAACTTGTTGTTCTGTGGAAATAGGTAAGACCTATTTATACAAGTCGAAGTGAAACGTACTATGGTCTCATTAAGGGATGGATAAATGGGTAAGTAAATGGGAGGAGGTGATAACCGCATGCATGGAATTGATGTTCCATAAAACCGTTGACGTATGGAATTAATTGTTGAGCGTTTCACCATAGACTCCCTACATTTACTAACCGCCTCACCCTTATGACACTTCCTTATGACGGGCATAGTGTATGCCGCATGCTATAAACCACCAAACCAATACCCAAAGAGGATCCCCCATTTTGTGATATGTGTTTGATGTCTCGCATGTTTTTGTGGAAAACATGTGGCACGTCGTGGTTGCCTGGAAATTTGAGCTTGGGAGACTTGGTATCTTGGTGACCTTCGACGGTCGAGATATTGCATCTTAAGAGGCAAGGTATCCGTTGATTGTCACACACTTTCGTTCGTTGGTGGACGCATGGAGAAGGCCAGCATGGTGGCGTGGCTAGGTTGGCATGCCGTGGCCAAACTTAGGTTTTCGGGCCAAAGGTTACCATGTGTTGTCTGGTCACCTTGGATGGCTAGGATTTTCTCCTGGGGTTGAAGGGCAACCATTGATTGTTGCACGCCTTCATTTTGGTAGCCGTGTGGGGAATGCCAGCATGGTGGCGTGGCTAAGTTGGCATGGCATGGTTTGGCGTGGCCAAACTTAGGTTTTCGGGCCAAAGGTTACCATGTGTTGTCTGGTAACCTTAGATGGCTAGGATTTGCTCATGGGTTGAAGGGAAACCGGTGATTGTTGCACGCCTTCGTTTTGGTAGCCGTGTAGAGAAGCCAGCATGGTGGCGCGGCTAGGTTGGTTTTGGCTTGGCATATGGTGTCAAGGGTTTGCCATGGGCGCATGGCATGGATAGCTTTGGCTAGGTGCGGTTTTGGCTTGGCATGTGGGGACAAGGGTTTTCCATGGGCGCATGGCATGGCTAGCTTTTTCTAGGTGCGGTTTTGGATTGGCATGTGGGGCCAAGGGTTTTCCATGGGCGCATGGCATGGCTAGCTTTGGCTAGATGCGGTTTTGGCTTGGCATGTGGGGCCAAGGGTTTGCCATGGGCGCATGGCATGGCTAGATTTGGATAGGTGCGGTTTTGGCTTGGCATGTGGGGCCAAGGGTTTGCCATGGGCGCATGGCATAGATAGCTTTGGCTAGGTGCGTGACCAAGCTAGGGTTTTGGGAGAAAGGTCGTTTGGTAACCTTGGACGTCCAGGATTTGCTCCTGGGATTGAAGGGAAACCGTTGATTGTTGCACGCCTTCATTTTTCTAGCCGCGTAGGGAAGGCCAGCATGGTGGCGCGGATAAGTTGGCATGAGGCCATGGCGAGGTGCGTTTGGCATGGCGCGGTAGGTGTGGCTGCCATGGTTTGTCGTTGGAACAGGGTGTGGTTAGCATGGTTGGCATGCTTTGATGCGGTTAGTATGGCTGGCACAATTTTCCATTGGCATAGGGGTGCGGCTAGCATGGTTGGCATGCTTTGGTGCGGTTAGTGTGACTGGCACGGTTTGCCATTGGCACAGAGGTGTGGCTAGCATGGTTGGCATGCTCCGGTGTGGTTAGTGTGGTTGGCATGGTTTTCCATTGGCACACGTGAGAATTAGGGTTTGGCCTATCGTAACCCTAATTGAAAAAGATACCCTGGTATTATTTACAGACATATTAAAGATTTCAATAAATGCGCCTAGTAAATGCTTATTACTTAAATATTGTGGCGTCACTGTCTACTAGGGTTTAGGGTGTTTTATGATTTTAACCCTAGGCTAAAAACCACCATCAACATTAAGTCCCCTGCTTAGATCGGAACAGGTGCCTTGTTGTGAGGTAAGCATATGATGGTGACAAATAAGGACGGATTGAGACGTAAATCATTGCAAGGATGGTTAGGAAAATTCGACTAACCTTTTTGAGGGGCGAAGAGAATTTTGGATTCCCGTGTTGGCGGCCCTGCATAAGTTGTACTGGGGATGCAGATCGTGGAGTGGTGAGACAAAATTTATCGGCTTGGTCTGGTCGCACATCTCCGAGGAAAAGGGGGCGCGGTCTTGGAAGGCGAAGCAAGCAGACGGTTTGGATCGTGGGGCCATGGTAAGGCGCGGCTCGGTGAGGTGATACATGCATGGACAGCTAGGAGTGGAGAGGCTAAGACGTGGAGCGGATGGCTTGGTGATTCGTCTTTTAAGGGTCCAGTTGCCTCTTTTCCTTACTTGGCTCAAATAAGAAGTTTTGTTTCTCTTCAAAACCCCAAAAACGTTATGCCCGTAAGGAAAGGGGGCGTTGCTCTTTCTGCTCAGGTTATGTTTCCATTTTTTTGCCTCCGAATTGCTGGAGATAGGAAAGTAACACACGAGTTAGCGTGTCTTAAACACGTTTTTCCACGTTTCCTCAGCAAACCCTAATCATGTTGCACGGCCAGGCATGAGACCTTCCTTTATATTGGATGGCAGGACGGGGTTTAATTAGGATCAGATGTCATGCCTTAACTCACGGCTAGCATAACAGCTTTCCTTTTTGGGGATTGCTTCACTATGATGAACATAAAATATTATCTCGAACCCTCCATTCGCCTAGTTCGTCCACGCCCATCCTTCTTACAAGTATCATCTCGCGTCTTCTCTTGATTCTTATTTTATCTCCTTTCTTATATATGCCATTGGTATAGATGAGGTGGAAATTTAACCATTTTTTTTTGCTCTTTATAGCGTATGATGGGATCTTTCAGAGACAACCACGCTTCTAATTCTTCGGAAAAAAATTTGGAATCGGCGAAAACCAGTTTTCTTCTCACAAGGAGGCACTAGATAGAATCGAATCTTTGTTCTATGAAGCTTGTGGAATTATCAAGGATCTCCCTTTATCTATCTCAATGAAGCGCGGGCGCGTTTTCGGACTTTCTTGCGTTCGGTGGACATGGAGGAGGAACGAGAAGGTTATGAAGAACCTTGGTGTGTTGAGAAGCTCTAGTGCAGCAAAACTTATTCTCAGTCTAATGCTAGGGCGAATCCGATTGTTTCTAGGTTGAAACAACGGAAAACTGATCATGTGGAATTTTTAGATGAAAGTTGACGTAACTTCTTCGTTCAAGATGACGCAATAATTCTCGATTCTAATGTAGGTAAGTTAGGAAATCTTCCTCAAAGGTATTTTGAGGAAACTTTTGAGGAAATGTTTGACAGGACTGAAGCAGCCTTCGGAATTAACGCTGGAGATGTCGTTGGCGATATTAGAGGGGTCATGGTGGCGTATGCGGGGCCGGTTGTCGAACCGGGTATCGGGAAAGAGATGGATATTGTTACTGCTGAGGTTGCTTCGGGATGGGATGTTAAGGTTTCTGCTTCTAACACTGTCGAATGGAATCTTTGATTCCCGAGAGACTGTTGGGGAAAGTACTTGAAAATATCCTTGACCAAAGAGACTCGTGTTCCATCTTTCGATGGATAATTTCTCCCTTTTATCATTCTTTGTTGTTTATGCATCTTGATGCTTTATGTAGACTTATATTTACCTTCTTCTTCAACAGCTAACGTTCCGTTTTTTTTTTTTTTTGGTAATTGAATGAGGTATTTTTGGTTGTGACATGATGGCTTTTCAATGGTTTTTTTTTGGGGGGGTTAGTTTGATGAGTTTCTATGATATCTGGAAAACTCATTCGGAAAGAGATGCACTATATTTATTTTTTTAAAGAAAATTCCGGAGAAGAATACAAACGGTGTATTCATCTTGGAGAAATACAAATACCAAGAGAAATTGTTGAAGGGAATACTAAAGGGAGAGTGGATGGAAAAGGTACATCATTTTTAGGGATTGAAAATCTTGAGCCATCGTGAGTGAACTATCACGCCTTCCAGTTTGTCTGTGATGAGCTTGCAGTATCCTCCTAAAAGAACGTCTGCCACCAAATACGGCTCGTCTTCTCTTTCATTAGGCGAACCAATTCGAACATCCATTTTTATCGTCATCTTCCCAACTTGAAACGAGTTTACCTTAACCACTATATCTCCGATTGAAAACGGGTTCAGGTGTTGTGAAACCATTTGAATCTTGGTTTTGTTGGTTCTGATGGAGGCTTCTACGTTTCTTGCTAAGCGTTCGGATGGCCCAGTGCCCCATTCGCATTTCTTGACAGTGTCCATGCCAATAATCACGCCGAGTCCCCATGATGGAATATGGTAAGGAATGACTGGTTGTAGAGGAGATCGTTCGGCCAGACTCACCTGCGTTTGGAACCCATGGGTTAGTGCCAACAAGTCTTCTCCAGGCATCCGGGTTCCATCAATAACTCGTCGATGCAATAGCAAGTGGGGTGGTTTGTTGGAGATCCTCTCGGGTGTCGACATTGATAGAGGGTATGTATCTGATTCCGATTTGTTGTCGAGTACCCATAAGTGCCCCAGTATCATGTCGTAACCCAATTATTTTACAATGTGGAATTTTCTATGCGTCATAGTGTCTCCTATCTTGACCTCGAGGTTGATGTAGCCATGCGCGTTCAAGGCTTCTCCTCCCGGGTTCTTAGTCGCAGACGGGGAATGGTAGCATCTTGCTTTGTAAATCCCGCAACTTTCAGTGTCTTGAAAGTAATAATATTGAAGTCAGAGGCCGTGTCGATGAGCGTGTTGTCGAATTCAATACCTCTTAAATAGGACGTGGTCAGCAGTCCCCAGTTATCCTTTTTGATTCCGCCGGTTTGGAAAGCTTGGGCCCTTGGTGTTGTTTCCATGGAGGGAAAAATTCGCTTGCCTGATACAACACGATTGAGGGCTATGAAGATATCTTGGCATTGCACCTTGGAAAGATAAAGAATTTCGCATACGTGTTGCATCATGGATTGTACAGTCTCATGCACGGAGTCCCCAGAGACCCCATAATTCCTTACCGGAAGTGGATCTCGATGTACTCCCTCATTTCCTAGTTGGAGCTCCCCTGCTTCTATCTTTTCTTTGAAGATATGATTTAGTCTATTGCAATCACTGGTTGGGTGGTGAACAAATCTGTGATAGTGGAAATACTTGGGGTTTGCTATCTCGGCCTCAGTCGGTGGGCGTCTGGGAGGTGGAAATCTGATGACATCGTATTGAATCCATGCTTCTAGGAGATCAATCACCTCCTCGATGGGAAACGGGAAATCTTGGGCATTCCCTTCAGTTTCGTGACGACGCATGGGAGCTTTAGGGGTGGCCTTCCGTGGCGGGGTTGCCCATTGTGCTGGTGCTTCACGTTTAGGCTGATGGTCTACAACTGGGGCATTCCTTTTCCCTCTTTCTTTCACTATGTTTACAGAGGAGGGGCCAACGTTAAATTTCTTGCTAGTGAGGCACATGTTCCTGCGAGTTTCACGCATGTCTTCGGCTCGAGTCGGTCTAGCCCTATCCAGTAACGTTGGTGCTGTCATTGCAAAACGTCTGGTGGATTCGTGGAGTTCTGTGAATGTCTGGAAATGCAAGTTCTCTAGCAAGGCGTGGTAAATATGAACCATACCATTGATGCATGCGTTCACCAGCTATTTCTCGGTCACGTTTGGGTTATGACAGTCCAGTGCTTGAACCCTGAATCTCTTAAAGAAATCATTTGGGTGTTCGTTATCCCACTGGTACATTCTCCCAAGGTCTGAGAAAGTAACTTGTTCAGACACAAAGAAGTACTTCATGTAAAATGCGGTAACCATGCTACCCCAGTTGGGGATACTGTTCAGTGGGATGCTGTTGTACCATGTATACGCTCTTCCGGTAAGTAATTTCGAAAACTCCCTCAGACGAAGGACGTGATTGTATTCATGTTCGCCTAGGGACTCCAAGAAGCGGGAGACATGCTCATGTGCATTTCTGGTGCCATCATATAGGGTGAATTGAGGAGAGGAGTATCCCCTTGGAAGAGGGATTCTTTGTATCTCGGATGGGTAAGGGGGTTGGTGTTGATGCACGTCCATTTCATCATTCTTGACTCGGTTGCGGAGGAGTTTCTCTAGATCTTCTCGTGTGACGAAGTTGGACGGATGATTTCTTTCCAATTGGATTATAGAGTGAATCTCCTCATCTGCGGAGGCATGTTCTGCCGAGGTGCTAGCCCCCGGGGTGTTGGAGACGTTCCTAGATGGCTCTGGCAGGCGTGATTCGCGTGGTAGCCGCTCTGTTAGGGCCTTAAGAAATACGAGTACTTCTTTCTGTGTCGAAACCATATCCATCTGAGCTCTGGAGAGCATCTCATGTCGTTCCATCAAATCAGCGATGGTAACATAAGGTCGGTTTCCTCTGGTCCCTCCGGTTTCTCGTCACGTTGGTGGAGTAGTCGGGATCTTAGTTGCGGTTGGAGGCGCCATGCTTGAGGAAGCATTAGGAGCGGTAGTGGCGGCTCTGTCTCTGGTGACGTAACGCCCGAAAGGGAATTTTCGGTATTGCCGTGATTAGGAGGTTATGCAGGGGTATTAGAGGCGACGGCAGCTCTGGCCATGGTGATTGGCGGTGTTACGCTTGAAGGAGTATTTTCGGAGTTACCATGGTCTGTAGATGATGTAACGACGTTGTTGGAAGTAATGTTAACAGCAGGTACGTGCTCTGTGCTGGTATTCTCGGCAGCTGATCCAGACCTGAGTTCTACCATATTGGGGTCTGCGTTTGGAAGATGAAATTAGAAATTGAAACTGATATTGCAACCGATAGATCAATCTCCCACTGTGGTCGCCAATTGTTTGTAAGTGAAAATGGTTTCTGCTGATTTCGGTAATTTCGGGTGAGAAACAATTTAAACCCTAAACAATGTACTGCAAGGGAGTAATTTAAGTTCGAGAGATCAATCTGTACAAATCCAGCCTAAACCAAGAAATGGCCGTTCCGGACTTGCTTCGGTCACAAAGTGGAGGAGAACGGGTTGGTTTTGGGGAGGGAAGCAAGGAAAGTGATGAGACCAGAATAGTTAATTCTGGAAGAGTAGTTGTGTTACTGTGACTTGTATTAGAAAAGTGGGAAGGCTAACAAATGGTAAGCTAGCAAGTATTTTCTGAGTGTTGTATATTCCTGAATGAACTTGTTGTTCTGTGGAAATAGGTAAGACCTATTTATACAAGTCGAAGTGAAACGTACTCTGGTCTCATTAAGGGATGGATAAATGGGTAAGTAAATGGGAGGAGGTAATAACCGCATGCATGGAATTGATGTTCCATAAAACCGTTAATGTATGGAATTAATTTTTGAGCATTTCACCATTGACTCCCTACATTTACTGAACGCCTCACACTTATGATACTTCCTTATGACGGGTGTAGTGTACGCCGCACGCTGTAAACCGCCAAACCAATACCCAAAGAGGATCCCCCAGTTTGTGATATGTGTTTGATCTCTCGCATGTTTTTGTGGAAAATATGTGGCACATCGTGGTTGCCTGGAAAGTTGAGCTTGGGAGACTTGGTAGATTGGTGACATTCGACGGTCGAGATCTTGCATCTTAAGAGGCAAGGTATCCGTTGATCATCGCACGCTTTCGTTTGTTGGTGGCCTCATGGGGAAGGCCAGCATGGTGGCGTGGCTAGGTTGGCATGTCATTGGCATGGAATTGTTTGGCGTGGCCAAACTTAGGTTTTCGGTCCAAAGGTTACCATGTGTTGTCTGGTAACCTTGGATGGCTAGGATTTTCTCCTAGGGTTGAAGGGAAACCGCTTATTGTTGCTCGCCTTCGTTTTGGTAGTCGTGTGGGGAAGGCCAGCATAGTGGCGCGGCTAGGTTGGCATGCTGTTGGTGGCATGGTTTGGCGTGGAAAAACTTAGGTATTCGGGCCAAAGGTTACCATGTGTTGTCTGGTAACCTTAGATGGCTAGGATTTACTCCTGGGGTTGAAAGGCATCCGTTGATTGTTGCACGCCTTCGTTTTGGTATCCGTGTAGAGAAGGCCAACATGGTGGGGCAAAGGGTTTGCCATGGGAGCATGGCATGGATAGCTTTGGCTAGGTGCGGTTTTGGCTTGGCATGTGGGGCCAAGGGTTTGCCATGGGCGCATAGCATGGCTAGCTTTGGCTAGGTGCGGTTTTGGCTTGGCATGTGGGGCCAAGGGTTTTCCTTGGGCGCATGGCATGGCTATCTTTGGATAGGTGCGGTTTTGGCTTGGCATTTGGGGCCAAGGGTTTTCCATGGGCGCATGGCATGGCTAGCCTTGGCTAGGTGTGGTATTGGCTTCGCATGTGGGTCCAAGGGTTTTCCATGGGCGCATGTCATGGCTAGCTTTGGCTAGATGCGTGACCAAGCTAGGGTTTTGGGCGAAAGGTCGTTTGGTAACCTTAGACGTCCAGGATTTGCTCCTGGGATTGAAGGGAAACCGTTGATTGTTGCACGCCTTTATTTTGGTAGTCGCGTAGGGAAGGCGAGCATGGTGACGCGGCTAAGTTTTCATGAGGCCATGGCGAGGTGCGTTTGGCATGGTGCGGTAGGTGTGGCTGGCATGGTTTGCCGTTGGCACAGGGTGTGTTTAGCATGGTTGGAATGCCTTGACGCGGTTAGTATGGATGGCACGATTTTCCATTGGCATAGGGTTGCGGCTAGCATGGTTGACATGCTTTGGCGCGGTTAGTATAGCTGGCATGGTTTGCCATTGGCACAGAGGTGTGGCTAGCATGGTTGGCATGCTCCGGTGAGGTTAGTGTGGTTGGCATGGTTTGCATGGTTTTCCATTGGCACACGTGGGAATTAGGGTTTGGCTTGTCGTAACCCTAATTGAAAAAGATACCTCGGTAATTATTTACAGACATATTAAAGATTTCAATAAATGCGCCTAGTAAATGCTTATTACTTAAATGTTGTGGCGTCACCGTCTACTAGGGTTTAGGGTGTTTTATGATTTTAACCCTAGGCTAAAAACCACCATCAACATCTACATAGAGGTCACAATGAAATGCCAGGGATCGAACGCTCAGCTAGTTGAGGCTTTTCGAAAGACATGTTCATCATGGCTTCGTAAAATATGAATCGTCACATGTATGAAGCCGTATCAGAAACATGCAGTATCATGATTTTACAGTTTTGACCTTTGTTGAAAATCCACCATCAACAAGTAGGATTCACATCAGTAATATAAGTGAATGAAGTTGTTTTTCCCATACGAAGGTACTCATCGTTAAGTCTACTGGTTTTCCATAACCTAAATTCCTTAGAGTTGAAGTAACTTTTTGTTCATAACCATGACCTTTCATATTCAGTGCATCAAACTGGTAATTAAATTAAAGTTTTACCCGACAAAGCTCATTAATATTCTTTATCACCAGGTGTGGGGGCATTGTGGAATCTACGTTGGAAATCTTGATTAGAGTACACACAATTCGGACAAAAATAATTGTGCATGAGCTTCTAGTGGAACCATTCCCTTTCTCGATATGTATATCTTCTTGTGAATACTTCTTTTGGCTCTGGAACTCTAGGTATTTGACCTCAACATACGAACATCAGAGTGTTCATTAGTTATGTATATTCATCTTCCTCATCATCAAGTTGTTGCAACCTCCTTTGATACATTTCTTGATGTAATCTAAACAGATTGATATGGATATTCCTCTCTTCATCAGATAAAGATATATGTAAAATATATTTAGAAGTAGGTGTAAGTAATTTGATGAAATAAAAGGGCATATATAGGAATAAAGTAGGGGAAATAGTCGTTAAACGATCTATTGTCCTTCGAGCGATAAAGATTATAACCGCAACAATAATCATAATATCGAAAGTGTTATAGTGAACCCCTCTCTATTAAAATACCAACGCTCGGTTATTTTCTCATAGTGGCGGAACTGAAGGTGGCATGGAAAATTGTTTTTTCTGCTACGGGGTATAGGAACATGCCTTAGACTAAGTCCCATGGGCTAGATTTGGTTGCTAGATTATCCAAAAAGCGTTGTAGATAAAAAAAAAAAAAAAAAAGGTGTCGTATATTTCTTAATACTATTTATCTCTAGATATGTCTCGCATGTGAACTAGTAGCGAGATAATTTCGCTGAATGGTTCAGCGCAGATTGATTTATTTTTTTATCCGACGGTTGGGATAATTGTGTTGTTCCGTTCAGCGTAATCTAATTCTACTTTTCGTTGCTCCATTCAATGCATTTACTTTTTGTTGTTCTGTTCCGTGCATCTAGATATTAAATTGGAATGACCATATCAACAACCTAAAAAACCCATGCCATCTGTCACACCACGTCGAGAGTTGCGGTAACCTCCCCTCTCATTGGCCGGTGAACAAAACCCTCATTCCTGATTGGTCGAAAAGAAACTTATACCGCCTACATTTCGTGACCGTTAATTTTTAATAGGATTTATACGATTTAATGCTCCATATTGGTCGGTAGGGTTGTGATTTTCTTACACCGAGTTTACATAATTTTAACATAATCTTAATAAAATCGAGACCGTTAATAAAATCGATACCGTCGGATTTGCAGTATTAACTGCTAAAAATAGAGCTTTTAGCATGAATTTGTGTTCGGAAACATATTTTAGTTTTGATATATTTATGGAAATAATACATTTGCACGGCTATATATTTATAGGGTTTGATATATTCCTGGCAAGAATATAATCACAATCCCAAATTAGGCTAAATATAACCAAGATTTTAAAATCTAAAACTCCTAAATAAATGTAGGTGTTTACCATTCATATATGGGAATTTACTGTATTTAATGTCCATTTTTAGTATGGAATATTATTCATAGGTTCGTGTAAAATTTAGTATTTCCTTTGAGATTTCTATTAAATTCCGTTTTAAGATCTTATGCCAAATTTTCTACGATGGAATTGTATATATTCGATTTTTAATTTATCGTGTGTTTGTTTGCAGCTTGATTATGACGATTATCCACTTAGATGAGCAGAACCCTAATCTAGATTCATTGTATTTTAGCTTGGTTCAAACTGTTGATGTAATTTATTTATTTTCGGTTTTGATTTTGGGATTCTCTGCTTTATATTTTGCCTTCTTTGGTTCATGTTCTAATCACTAGTTGTGTGTATTTCCCGCTGTTCAGGATTGTTGAATAAGCTACATTGTATCACTGAACGACATGGTGTGCAAGAGTATTTCAGGTAGGGCTATCAATGGGTACCCAATTACCCGGAACCGGGTGTAATGGGTCCGGGTCTGGGTCCTAATATTAGACCCATTAGTGTTTTTAATACCCGACGGGTAGACCCGTTAAGGACCCGAAAATAACCGGGTCCTTATCGGGTATACCCGTAGGGTACCCGACCATTTATGTATAAAATCCTAATAATACTTACTGAACCCTAACTAAGCGTCTATGCGTCATATAAATTTATAAGAAAACATCTCTTATTTTGTATTGCCTCTCATATTTCTGTAGCAAATCTCATATTTTTCTTCGTTTTTAGGCTTAGACATTTTCAATCTTTTCATTTCTTCTGTTGTTGTTGTTACCGAAAATGTTCTTAATAACCAATATATATCTTGTTGTTATCAATTGATTTTCTTAACCAATATATATTCTAAAAGTATTGTATTGCTGGAACCGATTCGTACACTGAGTGCTCATAACCAGATCCTATAGATTTAGGGGATGCTAAGTTTCACCATAGTTCACGCCTTCTGTTTGGTGTTGATCAAGAATCAAGATGATTAAAATCAACTAATTAAAAGTCTTCTTACTCCATCAGCATCTCCACTCACAATCCCGCTATATTTGTTTCAAAACCACCGTTATCTCTTCAATACCGATTACCACTTCTATTATGCACCCTATCTTCAATTATATAACCAGCTGATCATGTCTTGAATCTTGATAATGTTCACTTTCCCAATCGAAATCTGACAGAGAAATCTTATTGAGACACACAGGGGGTTAGTCGTGAGAGAGTTTGAGAGATTTTAATGTATTTAAATCCCTAGGGATTTAGAGGGAGTGTATGAGAGTCAAGTCAATTTGGGGGAGTTTAACCCCAACTCCCCAGAAATCTCTTGTTTTTTGAGAGATTTTGTTCAAGCACAAAAACATCATGAAAATCCCTCAAACTCCCCCAAATTGTAAACTCCCTATACTTCTAGTGTTTTATGACTAACAGGGAGTTTAAGAGATTCTAATCAAATCTCTCACCACTAACAGGGGAGTTTGAGGTATTTGTAGAAACTCCCTAGAAATCTCTCACCACTAACAGGGAGTTTGAGGTATTTGTAGAAACTCCCCCACGACTAACAGGGGATTTGCTAACTCCCTTGAAATACATCAAAATCTCCCACGACTAACACCCTGATAGTGGTTATCAGTGTATTCATCAAAAAGAAAAAAGTATATTCAATGGATTTGATAATTGTTTGATGCCTTGATGGTTAGGATTTTATTTTGGTGTATATATAATTCAATTTTTCTCATGGACATGGTTTTGATATTTTGATTCGAAGTTCTTTCCAATTCCATTCAGAAAAAAATTAATTTTTAGAACTTTACAGAAGAACCGTTAAATACCCGGAACCGTCGGGTATCCATCTGTTTTTCCGGTTCCAGTTCTGGGCTCATACAATTAAGTACCGGACCCGGAACCGTCAAGACCAGGAACCGACTAAAATAACCGGGTCTGGTTCTGGTCCCCTTGGTACCCGGGAGGACCCGGACCCATTGACAACCCTAATTTCAGGTACATATTTTGGATTTCATCTCCTTTGTGGTATGTTTTCTGAATTTTTTTAGTAATATTACCATCTTCTGAGTTATGACGCTCTTTGGTTGGGTTTATTCTACAATTGCTACAAGGGTATCTTAGAGTTCTGATTTTCGATGTGTTTGATTGAATAGTTCTAATTTGCTTTGCTGATAATTCTCATGAATGTATATAATTCGTTCTACAGTTGAACCAACCAGATAAAGCTATGAAGCTTGGAAGATTATGTCATGGCTTAGTTTCAACCAATGATTATGTTTAAATTATTAATCTCAAAACAAAATATAGCAAATCAGATAATTTTTAATCTTCTTCATCCTTTTTCTGTGTATGTTGAGAATCCAGGCTACTGACAACGACCTACAAGAAGAAAATATTTCATTTGAAAGAGACGGAGAATAGACTTAATTATACCAAACAAGGGACCGGTAAAAATAAAAATAAAAACAAAAACAAGGGAAGATACTTGGTTTATTTGAAAGAGACGGAGAATAGACTTTATTATGCCAAACAAGGGACCGGTAAAAATAAAAAGAAAAACAAGGGAAGATACTTGGTAAAATGTGGATGCTTATGGATGATTATGCTGCAGAAAAATCTCATCCTTCGTCGGTTGATAAGAAAAGTAGTGGGCTCACCTCCAGTGGTTGTAAAAATCCATGCCTTGAATGCCAGCTGACTTTCTTTATCAATTTGGGAATGATTTTCCTTGCCAATTATTTGATCTATCGTTGGTAGTTTTTGGTTTTACAGATTTTTTTGGTGCTTGCATAATTTTATTGGATTTTATGTTTTAGTTGTGACTGACTACATTCTAAAACCAGTTCGAGTCACCAATAATTCTTTTTCGAGACTGAATCAATACCCTTAGTTTGCTGGTGTACAATTGATGCATCTTAAATTCATCATAATGCCCAACAAATGGTAGCAGGCCATGTGGAGGACATAAATGGAAAGGGCTTGCACTGGAAAAGTTAAGTCAGACTCAACCTTCTCTTAAATGGTATTTATATTAGTATATTTGGTGGATTCGAATTCAGTTTTTTTTGCATTGTTTCAATCAAATAATTATCAGGTCTTTCAACTTTTTGAAAATGTGGGATACTGGTTGCAAACCTTAAGTCCATTCAAATAATTGTAAGAATTATACCTGACCTGTGTGATTTTGCAATTCATTCATTGGCATTTTATGCCAAATTTTACGATGGAGATATACTTTTGTACCAAATATTTTTGGGTATTCCTTCCATTTATTATTTGGTTCCAGTAATCGTTTGTAAGGGTTTCGTGGCGGGTGCATCATTCTAAGAGTGTGTGATAGTGGCTTGGCACGATGGAAGATACATGTATGTATGGTGGCTTAACAAGAGTTGGAGATATATGATAGTGGCTTAGCAGAGGGAGTGGGAGGTATGCGGATATATAATAGTGGTTTGGAAACGGAATTGGGGGTACAGGAGTATCGATGGTGGCTTAGTAGTGATATATAGTGGGAGGTGGACGTATAATAATGTCTTGGCTATGACATGGGGGACACTGGATTGGTTTCTCCATTGAGATGAGAGGTACATGAGTAAATGTTCGGTGGCTTAGCTACGGGAATCAGAGTTTTTAGAGTGTATGATTTTGGTTTTTCCACGTGAGTAGGAGGTATTAGAATATATGTTATGTTTGTGGCTGGATTGGCTACGAGAGATGATTCCTGAAAATAGGCTATTTATGGGTTTGAGGGAGTTAAAATTACATGTTAGTGGCATGTTTTGGATTACAAATATATAATATTATTCAGTCAACATGTCCCTGTGATTTGATAAATCAACTATATTGTTTTAATTTCCATTTTTGTTACTTCAGATTCCAAATGGGGTGCGTTTTGTGGTCATAAAGGTAAGAGTTGTGAGATTGTGGAATGCTAGGGATACCAATTTGTGAAGAATGTTCAGCTTTGACTTAATCACTGTATTATGCATGGAGAGGTAAAAAATATTTGAACTTTCACATCATTAAATTGATAATTCCATATTCATAGGAGTGATATATTCAAAGATATATATTAGAAACGAGTGCCTTGGACATGTAGCTGATACTGCTGGTTCTACTATCAAGTGTGAGTGCCTTGGTGTGTTTTTACATAATGAGCATAATAAAAAATAATCATATCTACAATAACATAGAATACATGTATGTTTAACTTTATTTTTGAGACATCACATTGCTTAGGGAAAGCTTGAAATTGTCCATCTTAAGATAAATGTTTTTTTTTAACAATGTGTTTGGTATCTCATGAATTGAAAACAATTTCAGTAGTAGGTTTTCTTCAGAGTCGTGATAATGGTGCACTCAGTACTTGAAATTCTAATTTCTGAATCATTTAAGTTACATATTTTCACACTATTTATTTGTTATGAAGCAACTACCAGTTCCACTTCTATTTTGGTGTTAGTTGGCGGAGATTTCACTAATATTCAAAATATGTAGTTTTTACATTAATTAACCAGCGGAAACAACAAATTATGTATTCTTGCATTTACTGGGATAATTTTCGTTTCCCCTGATGGGTGGCGCTTTAATGTGTTGTTATCTGCAGTCATTTGACAAAGAGAGTTCAGGTTTCTGACACCTTTTGCGTCTTTTTTGGGTTTTATATGGTTAGATTTATTTCATTCATGATTTGTGCAGTAGTTAGTTTAAGTTTGGGACATCTTGCAAGGTAATAATATTTTTTATATCAGTGATTTTATCGATATTCACAATATGATTTCCTACACTTGAGTTTCCACTTTGAAATTTGGTTTTTCTGCAGCTCCATATAGATGATTCAGTTGGGTAACTTGTTTAAGGCATTATGTGAACTCTGCAACCATATGGTTAAATTCACTTGATTTGCTCCAGAAATTGGATTTTAGTCATTAGAAAGAACATGGGGATGGGGTAACTTTTAGCTTTATGAAAACCGTTAAGTATTAATCATAATTCATAAAGTTTACTTTTATGTCGAGATTGATTGACCCTGATGTCAAGGTAATATTTCTTGATCAATTATTTTTCTTCTATGTTCCAGTTTTTGGTTGTGAGTTTGTATTTTGCTAGACTCCGAAAGTGTGAAACATTCTTTGCATTAGGGCATGAATAAAAGATACTGCAACCAGTTACAATTGAGAAACTAAAGAACTATCGATTTAAAGACTATATAAAGTCAGGAGAGATTCCCAATCATCGTTGCAAGTTTTACTGAGGTATACATTTAAATTTTTCATGGGTTAATATCGTGTTTTAGTTTTTTTTTGTATTTGAAAAGCAAAAGGAAACCAGCTTAAAACCACGTTTTATTTTTATTTTTACGGAAACATACGAGTTGATCATATCTTCTTATTTTTCATTATGATTTTTAGAG
Source organism: Papaver bracteatum (assembly GCA_023529315.1). Classification (NCBI taxonomy): domain Eukaryota; kingdom Viridiplantae; phylum Streptophyta; class Magnoliopsida; order Ranunculales; family Papaveraceae; genus Papaver; species Papaver bracteatum. The sequence goes on from JAJJWX010003983.1 coordinate 145,825, forward strand.
TAACTTTGTCTATTCTTATCAGGGGGTGGTGGTGATTATTTTCAAATCCCTAATGGGAACAAAAAAAAATCGCGAAGTTTATCCTTACCAGGGAAGTAGTGGTAATTTTGTTTATGCTTCGTGATTTTTCTTTGTGAACCAGTATTTTGGTTCGGATATGGTGGTTTCATGTGTGTTGGATAGCTGAAGTGGAACAACGAAAGGCATAAGTATTCATATCCTAGAAGTGATTTATAGAGTAGTTTGAATTGAAATTTATGATTGTTCTATATTTTTCATGTTTTGTTTTCATGTTGATTATGTTACCATATTAAACATCCATTAGGTTGATAATTGAATATAAGTATCTTTGTTTTTAAGAACATATGAAGTTGAATTATTCTTGATGTCATGTTTATAAACTCTTTGGTGTTTATATAGGATGGATGGTCAGCTCTTAGTGCGAACTGATAACAGAGAAGTAGATAGAGAGACGAACTTGGATGCAGGGTCCCGGTAGCTCGATTGGCTCTTAGACATCGGAAAAATAAAATAAAAAGACGATAAAGAGTTATAGTTATGCTGGAAGGTAACTTGTATTACATCCCTACCGGTTTTGTAGTCTCAAAATCTTTCCTGCTTATATTTACAGTGTTTTTTTTTTGTTCTCCAGTCCAGTAAAACTTTTGGGGAACAATACGAAAACAACTGAAAAAGAATAGTGTTGCCCTTGAAAGCTTGAATCCCTCCTTGCTTCCGTCAAGAATGGAGATAGTAGTCGCATTTTTCATGTTCTTGCTGGTCTTTAACGCTCTCTTTGGTTTCCTCATCAGGTGACTATCATAACTTCTAATGCAGATTTCTGTTTCGTTTATACTGACATTTCGTTTTAGGATTGCAGCACACCCATATTCACTAGGGATAGGGAAGTAGTTGGGAGTTGTTTTACATCATCAGTACCAGTGGTATCTGGTTATGTATTCATTAGGTTTGTAACAAAACTAAATGTCTATATTGGATTAAAAACTGTGAACTGAATGTGTATGTGATTAAATATTCATTGTAGCATTTGGTTTCAAAAGGTGATATATCGTTATGTCGTCCATCCTTGCATCATTATGTATTTCATTTTGCAATTTCGTGTTATGATTTTCACCAACCAAACATGATATGTGATTCATCTTCAGATGTGGATAATTTTTGGAATTTGAAAAGGCCATTAAACTTAAGTTTGCAAATGAATAGCCTTCGACAATTAGTAAGATGTTTCAAAACTTATTTGTTTTGATATATATTTTTGTCTACAAATGGAATTCTGAATGTAAATTTCACTCAGTAAAACTACTATTTATATTTCAAAAAACTGGAAGGAATCCTAGCAACAAGCTGGGCTCCAACCCCTAAAAACCCAGTAATGTTTCTTTTAAATTAGTATGTTTATGGTATGAACTCAAAATTTTAAAGAGCACACACGACCAAGTATCATATTTCCTCATCAGCTTCTTTAGACAATCATAAGGAGCTTTCAAATCTCCCTCTTGAATTTCAAGGTCACGTAAACATTGGCTCCAAGCAAGTAATACAATGCATTTAATATATTTAGTTTGTGTTCATTTGTATTGCACCTGTTGGCTGAAACATCGGTTTTTCAATTAATATGTTCAAGTACAATATTTCTACTTTGGTCGTAAAATTTGATTCATAATTTACAAATATGTAATTTTGATTCACATGTAGAACAATATATATGGGGCTATACCGATCATTTTTAGAAGGCTTGAGTTTTGGTAATTTTATTGTTATAGTAAATCCAACTATATCAAACTTAATTAAATAAGTAGCTTGGAGTTATTATGCCTGCAATGTTACGATTTTTTTTTTCTCGGTAAATAGAAGATATATTAAGAAAGAAGGACGAATTACAAAACATCTCAAAGTAAAAAACCCAAGATTACAACCAAACCAGACCATCGATCTATGGAGGATCAAATAAGAGAGTCTTCCAGTTTGAGATAACATCCCGAAGATAGAGATTAGTTGTTTTTGTCTTGACTGAATCCTAGTGGAAAGCGTTCACTTTAGCATCAGTGATAACAGCGTCCAACCCTCTCTTGTTCCAATTGAAACAACGCGAATTCCTTTCCAGCCAAATGCTCCAACAGATGCTAGCAGGCAAGCATTTCCACACCGATTTATACAAGACATGACCATTGTAGACATCTTAGGTTTTAAATAGTTCAAGTAGACTATTGGAAAAAAAAGGCACTTGAGTGTTAGCTTGAGCACAAAAGTAAACCCATATATTTTTAGAAAATAAGCACTCCCCGGAAGAGATGGGTGCTACAAAATAGACTATTTAACACTATTTCGATCTCAAAATTGTCTCTGTTTTTTTTTTTTATATCTTGAAGAATATAACTATTAAAAGATACTAAACTATCATGGATTTATTCGTGGGTGCATATGGTTACCACGTAGAGCAGAAGTTTATGGTTGACGTTATGCCTGATCCGTTCGGTGGGAAAGCATCGAATGAGAGCATCGAATGAGAGCATCTTTCTGTTAACTATCTCTGTTAACTATCTTTCTGTTAACTGGTTGAATTTTTTGTGACAGCTCTTTTGGATAAGAATAATATGTGTTGTAGTATAATCACAAGGAATAATTCCATGTGTGTTATACCAAGCCCCATATTGAATAATATGTTTTGTAGTTCAATTATAGACGTTCTACTTAGAATGAACCATATTGACGTGAACCTTTTGTTTTCTTAGGTAGAATGACCGAAGCACGCAAACTGTTATGGAATAAAGTCCTAATTTCGTCAGGCAATATCAAACTGTTATTGTTTTTCAGCTCATTAAGGTGAAGATTAATTCATTTGAAGCAAAATCACATAATATATAGGAGAAAGACACTCGGCTATTCTGGTACATGTAGGCGAACAATGTATTCTTAAAGTTGTAGTTTTAATTATGTACATTTTGTCTTTGAGTCTTGAACTGTTTTATAAAACATATTTGGAAACTGCTTTACGAAATGATATCTTGGGTTACCTACTCCAATTTTAATTTTAAATGAAAGTGAAATAAGTTTACCATATTTTGATCAGAAATGTTTGGGAGCTCCAAGCTGCATAGAGCATTTCTTGCATAAGTAGGCTAACTCTTAGAATCCAAACAGATGCATATACATCTTAAACTGTTGCATGCCGTTTCAGTCTATCATAATTTGATAAGGCATTGAGAAACATTTTTTCGCCAAGTGAGTTCAAAAAAAATGAGAAACATGAGGTAGTAACCTTTTTTTTTTCTTGAATTATTTATTGAAATGGTTCACCAAATATAAATTATTTATTTTGCAACAAACACAACAAAAGTATTTTGGTCAATTGATGAAGAAAGGCACCAGATCAAGTCACTTGATAAAAAATATCCCATATATTCATTATTCTCTCGCTTCTCAACACCACCTGCAACATACAATAGGAGAAAGATTCGATTGATTTCACCATCACCCACTTCTCCATTGACTCCGAAAGACATTGAGTATATATATTATTTGTTTGAAATTCTTTTACGCAGTTGCGATAGATAGTTAACGGGGACTTAAATGTGGAATTCAGTCATTTGATTCGGTTGATGATGCGGGTGATGGGTAAGTTCTCTATCATCTCTAATTCAACATTCAACATATTGTGGTCCAAAATTCAGTTAATTTTGAATCATATGAAGTGTGACCTTTTCATAGAGATGTGAGTTTGGTATCTTTAGAGAGGAAATGGAGATACATGTTATCTCCATATAGATGGAGGTGTGCTTAGGTAAAGTTAATTGCTTTCGATGTTCTATCTAAATTGCTTAAATGTTTGAGATCACTCATTTTCTTACACTTGAGATAAATGGCCAACCTCTGAACTGCATCACTATGTACAGTAAGTTTCGCTTCACTTGATCGGCCTAATTTTGGTATGAGATCTATAAAAAGGAATCAATAAATGTAGTTGGTAGAAATAGTCGTTATCGTTGGGTATCATTGACCATGATATATTAGTTTGTAATTGTGTATTTTTTAACGTTGGATAAGTTATAACGTTAATTAAAGAAAAATTAATTTTGTTTGTAAAAAATAGTGAAAAAAAATAATAATTTTGGCAGATTGTTTAGAGAGAATAAAGGAAGATCCATTTTTATAGATTTTATTGATAGTAAAATAATAAATAAACTGATTTATTTAGAAGTCCTAAGAAGTTCGCGTCCTTATTAACAAAAATTCCATTACCTGGGATGTATTTAAACTCGGTAATATTAAACTGTTTTGCAAGAATTGACATTAAAGAGGCTTAGGATTGATATTGGGGAGTTAACCGGTGCAGTGTACTCGTATACATAATCTATCTCTTATACTTTTATTTATTTAGTGTTTATGGTTGAAATTATTTATATATTATTTCCATCAATTCAATCAATGATGACTTTTTGAAATTATGAAATTATCACATTGCAGGTTCGTTATTTCCCACAAGATAATATAGCTTTACCTAGAATATAATATCTGCTACATACATGTTAGGAAAATTTAATGGCAAGGTCATTTTTGTGTCTTGCATAGTTGAAAACCTTAGTACTACATAAGGTTCTACTTAATAATTAAATTAATTTTCAACAACAAGGTAAAACATTCACCTGATCTGTTTGGATCAGGGAAAGAGAGCGCAACACATGCCATGGGAAAATTGTGTATAAGAGTAATCAATCATGCTGCATTGAATGCAATACTTATACTGCGTCAAATATACCAGCGTATGTAGGAAACAAACTCAATAGACATGATAGCAAAATACAATGTAAATAATCAAGTTTTATAGTTTAGTGTTCATGTAGGTACAAAATTCATATGAAGGTCTTCGATGACACATCAAATTCATATTAATAACTACTTTAGCAAGGTATTTAAAAGCAATTGTCATAAAAATGTCATATTAAAAGAACAAATATGCTAATACGTTTGAATTGTAATGGCCAGGTGAACAAACCAGAAAAATCATCATCTCTGCCATAACAATATCATATTAAAATAACAAATATGCTAATACGCTAATACGTTTAAATTGTAATGGCCAGGTGAACAAACCAGAAAAAGCATCGTCTCTATTTGATGGTATGATAGTAAAAACATATGTTATCGAGGTGCTAATTTCAAAATACAATATAGAGAGCAGATCAAAAAGAATCATGGTCTTGGATGTTTATGAGGACCTGCAAATACTTTTTACGAATGCAAGAGACATCTCTACGGGATACATGTTTTTCTGGACATATGCATTTTTACTCTATCGGCTTACCGAAAATTAGGTTACTGTAGTTTCTATGAGGTATGATAGTATTCATATTAATATTATGATCAAGGTGGCAAGTCAGAGTCATTGGAAAGTCTAAAAAGATGAGGTCATTTGCACACCACAGCCACAATGATCTTAACCAAAGGTAAACACTAACGGTCATTTGTACACGATAAATTCTTATCTTTTCGTATGATGATAAAGATTGCAATCTTAATTATTCTCTGAAAAGATTACAAATTAATCTTATTTAATTTTTTTTTTGTTTTTTTGTTTTTGTAAAAACAGGTTGTTTGTTTGTAGGGAAAGTTTTGAAATAAGAATCCTTTCAACTCAGCTTCAATACAACACGGGTCAAGAACCCTAAGGGCAATTCCTATGATAATGAACAAATTTCTTTTTATGTTGAGCCACGTGGATGAACAAACTGTGTTTCCACTATGGGAAACCAGAGCAAAATGAACAGATTTGGTTTTCCAAGGCCCCACTAATATTTCTTTTAATATAAAATATTTTGTATGATAAAGATAAAATATAATATTTAGATGAGATAAAATAGGATGAAGTAAGATAAAATATGATAATGTGAATAAATAAGTATTAAAAAGTAGTAAAGTAGCTTTAGGAATCAGGAATTTTACTTGGTGTGAGTGGAAGGGTCGTGGGCGTTTGAGGAAGACTCGCGTGCGTGTGATGATGGTACGCGCATTTTTAGCAAAAACGCTAGCGAGTGCTACCAACGCCTGTCCTTCCATCAAACGCGCTCTACATGTTCCATGTCACTCAACAAACCAACATATCTACATGTTTGTTGGGTCCATAGTGGGATCAAAATCAACAAATCCTTGATTTGTTGAGTCCATAGGAACTGCTCCAACGGCCGAAGAATGCGGCAAATAGGCCATTGGTGACGACAAATACACCTGGTGCAACGATTGTGAGAAAGTGAAATCACTAGTACCGGTGGCAGAGCCAACCCATGGCAAGGGTATGCAGTTGCCTACCCTGCCGGGATGGATCCCAAGCCCTATTTTGGTTGTCCTAAGCCATTTTTTTGACATCCCAAACCTACTTTTTTCTTTTTTCCTACCCTCACCTATTTTTTCCTCCCCTTAGGCAAATTTCTGGCACATGTAATGTCACAACAACTATAACTACTGTACCTATGAGGAAGATGCATGTACATACAAGGTAATTTAAAAACTATTTTTGGTTTTATTTAATTAGTACATGATTTAGCAAATACAACAAGTACACAATTGAATTTATTGTATGGCAAATTTTCTTTGGACATTTCTGGAACAACATTTTTAGAATTAATTTTATTCATCATATCCAAGGTTTGATGGAGATTCGGTTTCCAATCTTATTTGAGTAATTTATTATGTCCAGTCTTAAACTTCACATAGGAAGACCACAACTGGACATGAGTCTGACATTTTTTTTTATGTGTGTGTAGAGTAAATGAAATCAAAGAGGGGGTGGGGTATAAAGACATTGTACATCTTAAATTCTTTAGAATTTACTCATTCTCATGCGGCATCGTCATGATCATTATTGCATGTCGTTGTATTGTGTATGGATTGTAAAAACTAATATTTAAATCGATTCTTTAGCTCATGTTTTTATTAAGGCTAAAAATAATTTTATAATTTTCGGAAACAAATCGTAATATACGTGTACATTAAATGTGACTACGGAAGAAGAAATAAAACTACATTATTTTTAGGCGACAAAAACATGGTAGTTTTAGAATAATCAAGGTAATCATGTATATATATCCAAATCCAAACCTAAAGTGTCAATGTTCATAATATATACTACATCTATATACACGTGATATATCCTTGAAATTATTATCAAAATTCTATTTTGATCATCATATAAAGGAAGAGCTGTGGCAAGAGCAAAACGAAGACAAAACTATAACCTAAAACACCAAAAAGAAGAGACGATTGTCATATGAGAAAGAGCCACGGTGCATTTTTGGAAGAACAAAATTTCTTGAAGGACTCCCGGGGGTCCTTGATCAAGAGCCAAGAAGGATGTGGATAACAAGGATGAACTTCTTGCAAGTTATGAAGCAAGAGGTTGTCATAGAAAGTTAGGTAGGATTCGAGATTAAAGAGTTATATGAATCTATTCCTAAAAAAATAAAACAATCTTTGTGTATTAACACCAAGATTTTTTATTATTATTATTTATTTATGGGAACACATGAGTAGATCATATCTACTTATTTTCCACTGTGAGTTTTAGAGAAATTTTGTTTACTCTTAGCAGGGAAGTAGCAGTAACTTTTTTTACTCTTGACGATTTTTCGTTATGAACCAAATTAAAATTTATGATTGTTTTCTCTTTCTTATTTTTTCTTTCACGTTGATTCATGTTACCATTAAACTTCCATTAGGTCGATAATTATTATATATAATAGTTTCTTTATTTTAAATACATAAAGTTGAGTTAATCTTGATGTCGTGTTTCTAAAATCTTTGGTGTTTGTACTTCGAATAGGATGGTCAGTTCTTAGTGCGAACTGGTAACACAGAAGTAGGTGGAGATATGAACTTGGATGTTGGGTTCAGGTAGCTCACTTGGCTCTTAGATACTCTGTTCAATTTAAACTGACATTTCTTTTTTGGGTTGCATCATATCTATATTTGGGGATAGGTAAGCACATAGTTGGGAGTTATTTTACAGTTGTAGCAGCAGCGGCATCTGGTAGTGGTTAAATGTCGTTGCAGGTATTCATCAGGTCAATAGGAAAAAACAAAATGATTATATTCGCTTAAAAATGTGAAGTGAATGTGTATGATTAAGTATAGGTGATCAGTCATTTATGTCGTCCATTCTTGCATTGGTATGTATTTCATTCTGCAAATACAGGTGCTGGTTGATTAATCATTCATCCATCTTTGAATACACCCTTTTTCTACATGTATAACTATGTAACCTCAAGTTTTAATTTGAATGCGGCTAGGTAGTACTAAAAACCGTATTTTCCTTTGAATATTTTTTTTATTTTGCTAAGTTTTCCTTTGCAATAGGTTTGAGTTTTATAAAGGTTCAGATCGTCTGTGACAAGTATTTTGAATTTTTTTGGTACTACATAGTCCTTAATAAAATTGTATCGGCCTCAAATAGCACACGATGTTTTGTTGTTTGCAATGCATTATATATAATAAGTCCGACGAGTAGGGTCAAATTGACGATATTATGTGAATATAAGATCCGGGTATGTAGCTTGAAATTGATCACAAGTGTATGATGTTGTAAGCCATTGAAAGTTTGCTTACTGAATATAAAACTGATGCCTCCTATCAAGGCAACTCCTTAAACCAAATGAAGCAATGAGAGGGCCAAATGAAGCAATGAGAGGGTTCCGCTAAGATCTCTGAGTAAGAACTCTATGTCAGTACGTGTAGCATCATTAGAGGGTTCCGCCAATGAGATTTTTTGTATTGTGTCGAAAAAATCTCCACGGGTGATGAAAAGAAATTAGTGAGTTCTTCACAGTAAATTGATTGTCAACATTTTAGAAAGAAATCCCTCTAAGGAGACCGATTATAGTTTTTCTTCTACAAAGTCCTTAATAAAATAGTTCAGGTTAAAACTTGACAAATTCTCATTTAACCTATAGCATTACTGTTTGTGAAGTTCTCTATTGTTGCTTCTACATTTAGGTTGAAGCGGCATCTCGCGACGAAAGAAAGTTAATTGTTGTTACGATACTACACTGAGTTATAATGGAATTCGGAGCTAGCTTTACATGCGTCTTTCCTCCAAGATGGAAATAGGGACGACAGAACCTATCTACTAAATAGTTGAATTTTATTTATGTGCTTGCTTTACTTCAAAAATAGATACGGTTTCTTGATATACAATATTCGTATTATTCATTCATTATCTATCGCTGAGAAAAACTATCTTCTAAATTGTTTATAAGATCTCATCCATTGGAAAAATAATATTGTGTAATGAAATTATCAGCTTGATTGCCTAAAAGTTTTACGTGTACATATACAATCTAATTTTTCACATCCATGGCACACAAAAAGGAAGTATAATGGAGGTAGTTCATGGGTATGTTATTGATGTAGGTTAGATATTTGAGACCGGATGGGGTATAGATGATTTGCATGGTTTACGACTATGTCAGGAGATCTTCCAAGAAACATAAGAAAAAAAGTGTTAACGCGGATGGGGTATATTTGAGACAAACATAGAAGTAGTGTTGTTTTTTCATATATGATTGGCTTCCTAACTGAAAAGAAAATCATTGTGAGCACGGTAGTAGACTGACAGTGATAATGAAGTTACTATTTGGTGATTTCATATTTGAACTCACCTGCTATACATATCACCTCCACTCTTAAATGTCTTTCCGTTCATACTGCACATATTTTTGTAGATATACATACCGATTTTAGATATCTTTTTCCATTTGCAAGCCTTTTTAATTTATGCATACATGTCCAATGTTTTTATGTTTAATTTATGCATGCATGTCCAATGTTTTATGTTACATCACATTTGCATTTTTGACAAACTTTCGGCCTTAGGTATTTAGCATAATAAATTTGGCTATGCCCATTTTTTTCAAAGGGGGAACAGTTGGAATAATTTTTACATTAAATAATTAGACTAATTAAGAATTTTTTGAAGATATTATAATTCATCTGGACCACGAGAACGGGGTGAAGCCCTGCCACACCGGTCGGCAATTCCCATTGGACCCGGTGCGTAGCACGGGTTACATACTAGTGCCTTATAATGCCTCGAAATATAAACACCTGACCTACGAGGTACCCATTGTAAATTACAGCTATTTTCGTTACGTACGATACGAGTCTGTGTGGTGTGACACGAGAAAGTCGCCCTAAAAAGCCCTAGTAGGCGTGTATTTATTCTCCCAGATGCAACGCCCTTTGTTGTCAAAAACCCTAACCTAACTCTTCATTCCCCATCTCTAATCGGCGAAATTTGTTATCATAAACCCTAAGCCTAGCTCTTCATTCCCCACCTCTGATCGGCGAAAAAGAGAAAATGGCTAAAAAAAAAACCCTTGTAGAAGATCCACCAGCAGCTTCAAGTTCTGAAGAAGAAGTTGAAAGTGGAGAAGAAGAAGAGGAAGTCGAAAGTGGAGAGGAAGAAGAAGCTGCAGGAGGAGAAGGACAAGAGGAGGAAGAAGAAGAAGACGAGGAAGAGGAGGAAGGAGAATCAGAATCTGATGATCAAGAAGTAGCTCCCAAGAAGCCTGAGCCGGTTTCAAAACCTGAATCTGCTTCTTCATCTGAGGAGGAGGAGGAAGAAGAAGAAGAAGAAGAGGAGGAAGAAGAAGAAGAGGAGGAGGAGGAGGATTCTGATGAAGAAGGATCTGGGAAAGATGAATCTGAATCCGATGAAATACCAAAGAAATCCACTCCTGCTGAAGTCCTTCGCAGTCCTTCCAAACCCGGTATTGCAGACGAACCTAAGCCGAAGAAAACTGTATCAAAACCCCATTCATCAACTGCTCCTGCTATTGCTGTTGTTCCTATTTCACAGAAACGTCCTGCCGAGAGTGACAGAGCTGAGATTGATATGAAGAAAAAGAAGAAGAAAACTGATGAGGAAAATGGTGGTAGCAGTAGTCATCCTGGAGGTGAAAAAGATCCTGAGAAAGATCCTAAGAAGCTCTTTGCCAGAGTATGGAGCGACAATGATGGAGGTGAAAAAGATCCTGAGAAAGATCCCAAGAAGCTCTTTGCCAGAGTATGGAGCGACAATGATGAAATTGTGGTTCTGGAAGGTATGCTGGATTGGCATAGGAGAGGCGTTGATCCTTTTGCTGATTTAGGTGGATTTCTTGAGTCTATTAAGGAATCTGTGAATGCCACTGTTAACAAAGATCAATTGCTTAATAAAATGAGAAGGTTGAAGAAGAAGTACCAAAACAATTACAAGAGAGGAAAAGCTGGTCAGGACCCTACCTTCTCCAAACCCCATGATTTGAGATGTTATGAAGTCATGAAGTTGATTTGGGAAGGGGAAGAAGTTAGTGGCCGCAAAAGGAGTGCCCCTGCTGATGGTACTAGTAACGGCAATGATGAATCAGCTCCAGCAACTAATGGGAAGAAAAGTAGGAGTTCCAAAACTAAAACTACTCCAAAAACTGTTGCTTTGAGTGACATTTCGTCCAAGGAGCTTCCAAGGGAGGTTCAAAATGGGATGTCTGCTTATCCATTCTTGCTTGAGGCGTTTCGGGAAGTTAAGAACGGACCTACTCTGGGAGAAAGTCTTTTGACAGAAGGTTTGGCTTTACTTGGAGATTCAATAGCTAAGGAATGGGAGAAAAAGTGGAGAAAGTTTAATGAGGAGGAGGCTGAGGTTTACTTGAAGCGTGTTGATCTGGTTCGGGATCTGACTACTGAAGTTTTGACAGCGGTTAAATCATCTGATTCTTAGGGTCACCATGAGGTAATTGCTAGTTGTGTTTACCTGCTTGATGCTTGGAGGTCTAGGTAAATGCTTTTTCTATCAAAGATTTGGCGGTTATAGGTTTATGTCAATAGATATATATGTTTTATTAAACCTTCCTTGAATGTGATTTAACATCGCCCTTGTTTCAAAACCTTTTTTGAATAGATTTACTATGGTTCTTGTTGTTTAAGCTGCCATGATGATGACCTATCTTGAGTCTTGACTATGTTTGTTGGTTGTTCAAGTTTAACATCTTTGTAGTTTGTGATTGGGATTTGTTCGGTTGTATGTTTTCTTTAATGCACTTTTATTACTTGCAGCTTTAGATTTTGTTTTGTCCAAGTATGTTGCATGGCTGTTTTTATTTGGGTTTGCATGGGTATTGTTAGACTAGTGTTAGGCTGTTTATATTCTACTGAATCTTCAATGGTGGCTCGAGTTTTTTCATTGTTAGTTCACGTCTGCTGAAGAAATGGTAAGAATTTAAGTGACGGTCTTTATCTTGTACTGTTCCCAACCTATGTTTGGTCTGTTCCCAACCTATCTAGGCTTTCCGGTTAATCCATGGTTGCAGAGGGATTTGAAAAAACGACACTTGATTGCAGGAACAAATATTACTTCTTGTGTAAGTAAGAGCCTAGCAAGTTTGTTAGTTCAGGTCTGTAGTAGTGTGTCAATACTTGCCAGAAATTGCTGGATCAGGATTTCATATGAAACATGGTTGTTGAGGTACGTGAAGTATGGGGAGATAACGAGGAAGTATTAAGTAGTTGCTTTTCAACAGTCTGGCATTATAAGTTAGAACTAGGTTTTATGCTAGATACATGAAGTTAGCTTTTGTCAAGTCTAATTAGCTGCCAATATTGTTTGCGGGGTCTCCAGTTGCTTTTTATTCACGTACTTTGTGTAAACATGAGCTGCAAGAGAGTTACTTCAGAGGTTTTTCTGTTCAGTAATAAATAGAATACGATGATAGGTGCCGTGGTGCGGCTTTTGGAGGCTCGTAGGCAATAATCACAACTAGTAGAGCACTAGCAGTAAACAAGAAAGCCTTTCTTACCGCCCTTGTTTCCCATTTTCGTTTCTAAATGTGTTGTTGTGATTTTAAACTAGAGACTAGAAAATTCACCGTATCATTAATTCAGTAAGCATCCTTCCCATTCATAAGAAGATAAGTTCGAATTTGTATATTTCAATTGTTTGCGGGGTCTCCAGTTGCTTTTTATTCACGTACTTTGTGTAAACATGAGCTGCAAGAGAGTTACTTCAGAGGTTTTTCTGTTCAGTAATAAATAGAATACGATGATAGGTGCCGTGGTGCGGCTTTTGGAGGCTCGTAGGCAATAATCACAACTAGTAGAGCACTAGCAGTAAACAAGAAAGCCTTTCTTACCGCCCTTGTTTCCCATTTTCGTTTCTAAATGTGTTGTTGTGATTTTAAACTAGAGACTAGAAAATTCACCGTATCATTAATTCAGTAAGCATCCTTCCCATTCATAAGAAGATAAGTTCGAATTTGTATATTTCAATTGTTTGGTTAGTGATGATTTCTTCGATTTTCTTTCTTTTTCTACTGGCTGTTTTCTTTCCGTTGGACTTAAAGTTCTTTATGGGTTTGGTTTACTCCTGCTATTCCAGTACGTATCACTACTGAGGTCCTTCGTTTCATTGTTGCCGATGCGGATCTTAATTGTACCCCATTTTAATCAAGTTTTATCCGAAAAGCTAGAGTGGTGAATCTTATTAGCCTCTGTATGTAGTTTTTCTTGCTTCTAGTTTAATGTAGGTGGAATGGTGGATTGCAAAGCAGGCATGTCCTTGCAAATTATGATGCTGTTCATTCATTAGTTACACGGGGTTAGGAACTGGTGAAGTCAAGCAGTGTGACTGCTAATCCTACTTCACTAGAGCTACTTTTAATTTTGCAGATTTTAGTTTATGGGTTTTGATGAAAATCAAAATCATGGTTGAGAATATTACTTCGCAGCTTTGCAGAGTTGGTCTTGGATTGGTTAGGAGTCTCAGTCGGGAATTCAGAATTAGTTATGTTATCTATTAGCAAAGCATTTGTAGATGATGGAGGTAAAAGCATGTCGACTGGTGTTTTGATCTTAGACAGCTTGCTCTTGCCTTCTATAGTGATGCTATTTAAAAACCAAAATGAATAGTTTGCTGGCGTTATTGTTATGCCTGTCGAGCTTAAGGGAAGTGCTAGACATCCAAGTAGTACTTGGCAGGAGAGGTAGTAGAATGGATCCTTTTTTTCCCAAAGTTTATTTTGGACAAAACAGGACAAGATCATGACATGCTATACTGGATAGAGAGTGTTTGCTAATATTGATTGGCAAATAGATACCCTGATGTAGGCGTTTATCACTTGTTTGCTATTGGCAGTGACCATTGGCTTTCAGATTTACTAGGATGGAGTTTAGAGATAATAATTGTAAGTTCAATATTCATGAGCAATGGAGTAACCTGTGAAGGCCTTGTTGATCCAAATAGCAACAAATGAGGCTATGAAGGAAAGAGATGCGAACATTGCTTTCTTTCGTATAAAGAAAAGACTAAAAGACTTCATTTGGCTTGCCCATCCACCCGACCAGAGCTGACAATGACTATTAGTCCTCCCAACCCTGCTTGCTATAATTGTGCCTTGTACAACTGAAAGCGATGCTCCCCTATGAAATTAAGATTGTGCATAACGGACTAGTCAAAGTCCAGGTGGTATTCCACCTGGTTTCTCTAATGGGGAAATGCGGGCACTATGATATTGTGAAGACCATTCATTCCTCCATCTAATTTCTAAACATCTTCTCAAACAGATAAAACCTTAATTGTACTGCTTTAATAATACCAAAGAAGAATTGCCTTGCTAGTGCCGTGGACTTTAGGGCCTATCACCTATCAGCTTATATGCGATTGCAATGTGAGTTATGAAATTATATCCAAATTGCTAACTTCTAGATAAAACTTACATCACCCATTTCAAAACTGCTTTCCTATCTGGTAGAGTTACATCTGACAACATTGTTATTCCACATAAAGAGATTCCAATAAGAAGAACTAAAAGGCTTGTCTTCAAAATGTTGCCACATTTTCTTAACAGAAGTACAAGAAAACTTTATAAATAAACTTGAGCACAAACTAAATTCTTCAAAAATGTTCCTTTGTTCGGCTCCCACTAGCAGTTTCCAGGTGAAAGTGCTAAATAACTAGAAGTATGTTCCGCCGAGGTAGTTGTTCTTCTGAGTGCCCTGCAGCCCTGAAATCACCTGAACAATCCTTCGCAATTAGACCAATTCAACAAACAGAAGTATTTTGCTAAATTTTGCTAAAATAAGCATCATAGTTGACCTTTACGCAAGATGCTGATTGAACCAACTTTTGTTTATATAGAACCTTCCTTCCTAATTCCGTTACATCATGGATTTGGATCAGTAGCAAACAATTGGCTAATCCAGTTGAGGGGTGAAAACTAAGATTACTAAAAATAGGACTATGTAGACAATGTATGTTATATTAGAGATCCTTGATTGGGACTTGGCTTTGGTGGACCTCACACTGTTGTTCACCAACATTTAAGGAAAGACACTATGTTCACAAGAATGAGCAACTAGGCTAAGAAAAACTTTGGTTTGGACTAAAACCATTTTACAGCTTAACCCTCTATTGATATTTTTGCACAGCTACAGTGCAGAAGACGTTATGTGGCACAAAGGGAGGTCATCAGTAACATAACAACATTAATTACCCATTTACCTCTTCCGCTTAGCCGAAGGAACAACCATCCCTCGTTTCTCCAAGCTTTTGAACCGATCCCTGGCAAGGGTGGAACAACCCTAAATAGAGCAGAGGAAAACACCAATAAGTTTTGCTAAATAAATGTGAACAAGCCCAAACAGAAAATAAATAAACATTAACAGAAGCCGCACCTTTAGCTTACGAAGAGACCCAGAAATTTCTTCGGATAATAGGACTTGCACCGGAGCAGGTTCAAACCTGAAATCCAACAAACATTAAAGGACACTGGATTACTATTTCCGCGTTCCACCAAAAATGTGATGGTATTCACATTCCAAGGAATTTATGGAATTTGCACTAAGCTACATGCACTCATGACAAAATAAGAAAGCACTAAGCTACATGCACTCATGACAAAAAACAAAACTGCATTGGTCCAGCGAGAACCTATGAAAGAATTTTTTTTTGCCACAACAGTGCAGCTTAATGTTCAAAGAAGCATAAAATGAACCACACAAAAGCACCGGAATAGCAAGTGAAGTGTGATCCTACCATGATGCAATGAAAACAAACTGAAAGAGAGAATACTACAAATTATTTTAAGGATAATTACTTGTGTTTTCCTAGACGTGGAGGAGCCGATTTAAGTCTTTCTTGCTTAGCTATAACACGTCTGTCATGTCTTTTTCGTTTCTCCTCATCCTCCTCTTCAATTTCTTTCATTATATCAGCCACACTGTCACCAAAACAGCCAAGAAGATAGTGTCATTACGCTTTTCCCACAAAAGAGTGCTACAGACAAAGATTAGGCATCAGCTTACCTGTTAATTTCTTTTGCAAGTTTGCCCACCTTCTTTGCTTCTGCTTCTGCCTTCAGAACTTCCTTACGTCTAGCTCTTCGGTTATGCTCCACCCTGGTAACTCTCTTTTTCTTTGAAGCTCTGCACAAAGCATAGATGTAAGTGTAGTGTATGTGTTAGTAAACTAAACACAGATAACTCCCAAACGGGAGATTTGAAAAAGAATTAAAGAGAATAATCCTAGCAAATCGAATATATATGACTAAAATCTGAAACCTTTCTCACATAGCAGTGGTAGCACTGTCTACATGCAACCCGTGCAATTCTGCATGGGCAATCAAAACCGAAAAGATGAAACCTTATCGATGGATTTCCCCGCGGAAAGGTGTCAGACTTGATTTCAATAGTTAGTGGCTGTGGCAAACACACATGCTCATTTATTATAAACACTAGGATATCTGCAAACGGCCACAAGAGCCAGGGATAGCATGATGAAAATGGACAGTTCGAGTCGTTCGACCTTATTTACATGCCAGATATTTCTTTACATATACCGTCATGTCAGATCATCTCCGTCTTACCCTAGATGGATGTGTAAACAATGAATAATAAAGTATGAGAAATACTTGGCAAAGATTTCAGAAAGGCATGGCAACTTTAGAAGATGTGTGAGGGAGACTATATGCATACTCAAAGCTTAGACAGCTTTAGAAGTATGAGAAATACTTGGCAACTTTTAGAAAGGCTTAGACAGCTTACTCAAAGCTTCATTAGGAAGCATAGAGATCAGCACTATATGCATATATCCAAAACAGGCTTACAGATTCATATGACCCTGGTGAGACTTCTGAGTTGTGGCTTGTAGAAATCATTATATAACTGGCAAAACGAGAAACTATCTAGTCGACTTAAATTATGGAAAAGCTTGGTAGACCTTAAATCCTGCAAGTAACAGCTTCACTAACATGAATAGGATGTAAACAAGAAAAGACAATGTAATTATATTATATATAAAACTGAGTCAGCTCTTAGTTTTCCCAAAATTTATTCATTGCCTCATCATTGAAACGTCTCAAAATTTGATAATAACAAAGAAATGAGTACCCGCTAAGTATCAGACATCCATTTGATGCAGGGGAGTTTTACACCTATTTTCTATGTCTAGTAAGTAGTTCATGGAGTGTTTTAAGTAGACTTTTATTATTGATAAACTAATCGACAGATTACCAAAGAGTATATTGGCTTTGTGCCCTAGGCTCGATTTATAAACGTCTAGTTTGATTTCTACTATTCTATTCTCCTATTTCTGTTTTCTGATAGTTTCTTTCTTCATGCTAACCTGAAAACCCCATCACCATTACTCATGTATGATACCATCATAGAACTGTATACTCAACAGCATTCTAGTAAAAGAGTTAAGCCTTCACAAGTAAATGCAAAAAGGACAGAGTAAAACAGACCTTTGCTCAGATGGTAGATCATTGTCTATGCCCATATCATCCTCTTCTTCATCACTATCACTTCCGCCATCAGCATCAAGAAAATACATCTGAAAAACATGAGTTATGGCATATTATGGTGAAGGAATTTAATAAAAACACCAGATATTACATGGTTATACTCGAATGTTACTTCCTAGCAGGAACAGCGGAGAACGGCCATGGCATGCAAGAGTGACAGGGACAGTGAGTGACCCATACACAACTAAGGTGGTAAAGAATACTACGCTATACAGAAATGAAACTGCCAAAACTTACATCTTCTTCGTCTACAACTTCACCGGTAACAATTAATGGAACTGGTTGAGGACCCAACTCGCTTTTGTAGATCTTTTGCATTTCCTCCGCAACAGCAACAGCCAAAGAGTCCTAATATAGATGGCAGAAAGTGCGAAACACATAAAAAATTTATTTTCCAATTTGTTGAAAGAGCTGCTATAGTGATATATACAAAAAATAGGAGGAGTAAGAGATCAAAAGAAAACAAAACCTGGTGGTCCTCAAATGAAGGATTGAAGGAGCATCCGGGTGGCTCTATTTCTACAGCTGGAATTACGGATGGTTTTGTCTTCTGAAAATTACCTCAAATATTAACCTTTGAATCTAGCTATAAAAAAGTCTGGTGGGTACAGCATTTCACAGCCATAACAGAACAAAATATGCCAAGTCACATTCTAAAGTGAGATAGTGAAGCAAACCTTGTTGAATTGGGCAGTCTCCGGGACTGGAAGAAAATCGGTAACCTTGTCGGGCTGGGCACTCTCTGTTACTGTAAGAAAGTTGGAGGAAGCCAATTTAGAAAAATATAATGTTACATAAACGGGAAAATGGCAGAGTGTGGTATCATAAGTACCTTTGTCTTCTGCCCATATGTCCTTAATACTAGATGTCGACTCCTTCTGATCATGCCAGCAAAGAAGCAATGACTAAATAGGAAAAATAAATAAAAAACAAACTGAGAAGTGACAAACTATCCAACTACTAAAAGAAAATCTCACTTTAGGATCATCTTGCTTTTCATGTTTTGCTGCTTTCAAAGCTTCTTTCAACTTTCTTATTGACTTCTTATGTATCGAAGATGGAACTGGTTTAATGAAAGGATTTCTTTGCAACAAGCTATCACAACGAAGAACTTTCTCTCTACTTTTATCGATTTTCCTCTTGACAGCTAAATCTGTAACAAAAAACAATCAGGTCTTGATCAATTTATAGTCACAGAATAAAACATATAGTCAATCATGAAAAATGAACATTGTTATTGATAAACAGTAAATTGAAGCCATATCACACAGTCCAGATTACACCTTCTTTACAAAACTTACCAATAAGCAATTCTCCACTATGTATTGTCTCATAAACAAGTCAAAACTAAACTTATTGGGTCAAACATTTAATTATTATTACGCAGGAATCAAAATAACCCATCTTAAACCCTAGCTTGTTGTGAGCAAACATTGAAACCCTAAAATAAGAGAATCAAAAGGGTATTTTAAAAAAAAAGAATTGTTGAGTAATAATACCAGTAGATTTATCAACGTAGAAGAGAGACTCGCTGGGAACGGCCTCTAAGGAACCACCACTGAGAGCGTCTTTAGTAGATTTCTCAATGAACTCATCGATGTCATCTGTGGCTATGTTTTTTCTCCATGCTTTCTTGTTCTTTCGTGAAGTTTTTGACTTCTTCCCCATTAGTCTCTCTCTACTGCTATCCTGTGAGCTGAGCAGAAAAAAAGAGGCTGCTGCAGTTAGGAAGAAGATGAAGAAGGTTTGTTCTTACTTTTAGGGCCGGACGAAAAAGAAACCTTGCAAATGGGAGGTTTTAGTTTTTATACTATAGATATTATTAGCTTGAAGTCCTGCCCGTGCCCAACAAGACGGAATAATTAGGTCAGTTTTTATTAACTTCGGGCCACATTTTCTTTCCTTTTTTTTAATTGAGAGCAGAGGGACGAATTCAGTTAGGGACCTCAGAACATCTTTAATCATGCGATCATAACCAAAGAGCAAAAATCAAAAAAAAAAAAAAAAAAATTGTTAAAGGGTCCATGCCCATGGATGTGCGGTTCAAGATGGGAGTCCTTTGGTTTTCCCTTCTTCATGTATGTAGAGTATACAATATCTATGTAACCCTAATAACTATTATCAATAGAGAATTCCGCCTCTTTCTCCTTCCCTGCTATTCCACTACAATACGTTATCAGGTACGAGCTCTACCCTGCGGCAATATATTTTGATTTTTTTTTCTTTTGGGTTGTTATCAAATACACTGCGTTGAAATCAATGGAATCATATAGTGAAAGGCTGAAAGCTTCATATAGCAGTCGAGGGGAAAAAACGATGGTAATTGATTCCATCAGGATTTCGCATCCATAGAACAAAACTCTCAATGTAGTTGTGTTAATTTCAGTTAAATTTAGCATTTAGGGAAAATCCTTGAAAACCCACTTCAAATTTTTATTCATCTTATTTAATCATAGCTCGGGATTATCAAAAGCCTCTATAGAAACTATTAATTTTGAGTTGGGGGAGGATTAGATATCACGGAGTGGAGTAAGTTGTTCTTGATTTCTGGTTATGATTGAGCTCTATTTAATGGGACCTTCACCAAACCTAATTGTTGTCAAGAACGGGGGATTACAAGATTTCTACGCCCCCGTTTGGAATCCCGATATGATACGGGAAAGGAGATGAAGGGCAAGTTCTTGTTCCCCCAAACCCATGTCTTGTCCTGTTCCGCCCAAACCCGGATCTTGTCCCCGTTCCGGCTAAACCCGGGTACTGTCATGTTCCAGTGGCTATGTCCTGTTCCAACGGTTCTGTCATGTTCTCGTTTTTCGGGGCGTGCGCAATCAAGTCCATTCCGGTTCTGTGTAAGTACAGCAGGAACCAAAAATTGAGGTATGTAACTAATGTGGGCTTTAATATTGAGTATGTTGCTGGGCTTATTTATTTGTTTAACATTGACTACTTTGCTAGGCTTTTATTTTTTTAAGAATATGCCTAGTTTTGTTTATTTTTGTCTTAAGATAAGTCAACAGCATATAAACGGTCAATTTAAATTATTTTTATTGATTTCAATCATTAAGAATTTTGGTCTTAATGTTATTTGTTCTCTTGAATATGAGATTGGATATAGTTGAATGGCGTATTTTGTTTAATTGGTTGTACCAATTCCAATGTATACATTTGGGGCTTAGAAGTACTTGAGCACCATTATTGGATACTTGATATTTTCCCAAATTTTTTGAATGTTCCGTGGAATGTATCCACTTACTCGACTATTAATCTGTCAATAGTTTCAATACATACGTTCAAATAAAATCACATGTATTCTAATTTTTGTTGAAGAACTCACAAAAGATGATATGAGTCATAAAATTTTCATTTCTCTACTTCATCCATAATACTAACGAACCGGTATATATTGAAGTATGACAACAAGAGAATTATCTTTAGTAATATATATTCAACCTAAAGTAAGTGGTTGACATGTGTAGTGAGATTCTCTTGGCCTATTGAGATAAAGAAATTTCTCAAATTAAGCTTAATGTAGCAAAATTGAAAATGGAAAGAATCCCGAAGTAATGAGGATTAGACGTACCGACTCATATAAAGTATGTGAAAAGGGATATATGTATATATCATGAGAAAAAGAAAAATCTATTTTTTTCCCATAGCAGTAATGACACCAAAGTACATGTATCAATTGAACATGGGATGAAGCTAAGATGTGATTCTAGCTCTCACCAAAGAAAGAGTTTGGAATGAATCTTCTTACCGGTATTGGTACAAGCAATGTAATGCGGGTACCATAGTAGCAACCAATTTACATAGGAATGTCATAATTTAGACATCAACTTTAATGACAAGAAGAGTTTTGCTTGGCCAATTGACTATTTAATTGAACTAGATCCAATATCTGCGCTTATGGAATGAAAAATACACCATTCCTAAGAAACATAAATTCTCTAAAGCACTTGAGATATATCTGGATGAAAAGTAACATACATTCACTCTAAAGTAATTGAGTTGAATCTCACTTTTGTTACTAATAAGGCCACACACTCATTTAATATCTCAAGACTCAATGTCTAATATATAGTGGTTTCCCTCCCACCATCTTAAGGAATTTAAACTAGTTGTTGAACTATTTCCTTTTAATGTGACTACGAGGATTGGATCATCGAGAGCAGCACTACTCAAAATTTGTTTTCAAGATAGAACAAAGACGCCACAGTATCTCTACATGTACCAAGGGGTAATCACACCTTGTTAAATTCCAAAGAAACTCATGCAAATGGATATCATGTGGAACCTGACCGTGATGATAATGTAATTGATTGCATCTTTTAGAGTGACTAAAGTATTTGGAAGGAAACATACTTTAGAGAGACAAATTATTCAATTTAGTGAAATGTAAATCACTATAGTATTAATTTGGATTATTAAATCCATATTGATTCCAACGATGTAATGTTGGAAATTGACTCATACAGACTTTGACATAACTATGGAGGCACTTTGGTTGTGACATGATGTTTCGTTTTGAAAGGACTCATACGTACATCGATGTGTTTGAGTGGATGATACAACGGGAAAAAGATTGACAGAATGCAAACTGACGACATATCTCTCAATAAGTGTATTCTAAATTACTAGATGCACAACCCCCCCTTCCCATTATGCTTTTAAGCAATAAAGCATATCACTCATTTTTTTTACAAAATCTTCAGTAAAACAGGATCGAGACCATCCTAAGATGCAAATGGTAAAAATTCCATATTACAAAGAAAACAAGGTGAACTTTAGAAAAATATTCATGCAGAATGTGGACCATTAAAGTGACTGATCGATCTGGTGAATGTTTTGACATTTTGGACTAGTTATAGTTCCCAAGAAATTTGCGTTTGAAAACTCCTAGCACATATTACACAATGCAAAGTGCAAAGGCTAACCACCCTTGTTAATGCTAGAGAATTTACATCAAAAGGACTTGATGAATATTGCATGTTTAATATGATCAATATAGAACATCTTATACCCAATGGTCTCACAGAGGCTACCATCAAAGGTTACAGATAGTGTCTAAGGAATAGGTTATGCGTACCAACCTACCTTTTATTGCTTTGGGGATATGCAATATTATGCGCATCTTTACTAAAAAAAATTTAGAACCCAATATTAGTCAACCTTTTCTGCGCACCAGTTGGTAACTGAATTTAAGCCTGATATTTGTGTTCTTACGCATTTTGGTTACACTATATATGTGCCATTACGAGTCCACATCATACTATGATGGGTCACGAAAATGATTAAGTAATTTTGTTGAATATTTAATCTCAACAATTATCCGCATTTTAAAACCTTTGGCAGGAGATCTCTTACCGATAGATTTGCGGGTTGTCATTTTAATGAAACAGTCTTCCCGTCGTTAGGGGGAGATAAGAAAACTTATTTTCTAAGGGAACGACAGGAATTGTTGTGGTGTGTTCCCATTGTGTCTCATATTGATTCTTGTACTCCACAAATGTAAGTGTGAAGTGATAAAGGATAATCAATTTTCAAAATGCACACTGTTGTCGCTAAAGTGACAAAATCACACATACCAGCTGCAAATATTCCTGCAAGGTTAGAAATCCTCAGCATGGGGTACACCATAGACTAAGGTGTTGCAACTACACTTGGTGGAAGTGTAGTTGAGGCCGTGTATCCATAAAGGAAATTGGAGAGACCACTTGGTTCGATCAATCCTCACCAAGAAAGGAAGTAGGTGAGTAAGGCACAACTTATTTATATCATCAGAAATCATCTCCTAAGATTGTCTCTGAACATGTCCATGGATCAATACTGGAGGACACTCCGAAGTTTTAAATGATTCTAGAGAACAATGAAATCCTGACGGATTATAAGAAATGCACATGAGTCAATGGAAGGATCATGAGTGCAAAGTGATGATATAATCCATAAATAGTTGCTCCAGAAGTAGAGCACAATGAGATCTAACCATGCTTTATTTTGATTAATTTCAAATAAATAGCATATTTGACCTACACAATCCAGGTAGAACTTAGTTATTTGGCAAATATATTATATACGGGTATCTAGTGTGGTAGTGCTAACCAACCAAGTGTAAATCCTATTGGACATACATAATTAATTTGTCATAAAGCATAATGAGAAGAAAGTAGTCTTAAAGTACAAAGACTCGCCTTGTGGCTCGAGGTTTCTCACAAATCCCTGGAATTGTTCTCATGTAATGAACGTTATAAAGTTCCGCTACTTAGTTAGCTTGGTAATGTTCAAAAGGACTTGAAATGCAGCATATGTATGTGGTTGTTACATATCTCTATAAGAATCAAGAGATAGAAGATATTTATAAAAGTGCTTGATAGACTTTTGTTTCCCAAATCAAGTAACTCTAAACCGCAGAGTGCGTTTGCAATTAGATAGAACGTTCACTTATAGATTGAAGCAATCAGGCGGAAGTGGTATACCCGTCTAAGTGGCTATTTGATTTGGAGGGGATATACAAATAAGTTAAAAAAAAAAAATATTGCGTATTCATAAGAAAATTCCTAATTTGGAATTGTAGCTATTTATGTCGAGGGCACAGACATAATGGGCACTCTTGATGTAATAAGAGACCTTAAAAGCTATTTAAAAATCCGAATTTGAGATGAAAAATCTAGGGAAAGCTCGACCGAGTATTGATCTTGTGGGATATTATTCCACCAATTTGCATATGTCTAAAGTTTTCAGGCAATTTAATAAAGACATGCATCCTGATAGCACTCCCATAATTAGTCGAGCTTCAAATGTAAGTAAGTGACCATTTTGTCTAAAGGAAGATGAAGAATATGTGTTGGGAGATGAAATTCCCATATCTAAGTACAATAGACGCATTGTTGTACTTAGTATAATAATGTACTCGATTAAATTTTACATCCTCAGGTAACATGTTAGCTAGATATAGCTCAACGCCAACGCAACGTCATAGGAATGGTATAATGAATGTAATCATGTACTTAAAGATAACCATTGACATAAATTTGTTTTATCCCTACAAAGACATTAAAAGGAATGCTAATGAAAGTGCAATCCAAAAGTTGTTGATTATGAAGGAACAATAATCTCTTTTCCAACGAAAGTAATCAGAGGGAGATATGGTAGATTATTTTCTAATTCATTACCAATATTCAGTTTCGAAAAATACATGAATAAAGGAACTATCTGGAAGTAATCAGACGACATCAGGGGGAGGATCCAAGGATATGATGTCGAGATAATTTACTTTGAAATTGAAGTTGTGTTGTACTCTTTTTCCCTTCGATCGAGAATAGTTTTTCCCAAAGGGTTTTGTTACTCGACAAGGTTTTTAGCGAGACAATACTAAAAACATCAAGTATGTTGAACGTTGAAGATATAAAGATCGTCGTTGATATTACTGAAAATATCTGGATCAAAGAAATAAAATGCGATATTCTGTTAAGCAACGTAACTTCCAGAATCAACAACATTGTCTTATAAACATTCAAGTCACCAAAGTAAAGTGTGATAAACCCCTTCTGACTGCATTAGACTAACGAAAATTGTCTGACATCAGGGGGAGCATCTAATGGTGTGTTGAACTCTTTTCGTTTGTCGAGGTTTCTTTTTCCCACATGGTTTTGTTACTCAACAAGGTTTTTAATGAGACAACAACAAACACCGGGAATGTAATTTCCCAGCTAAGGCTATTATCTTTCCCACGAGGATTTTCGGCCTTAAGAGTTGTGAAGCAACTAGTCAACTTCAACAGAGCAAAGTGATCATCTAGAAACGGATCACCTTTACCTGCATTTGTCATGTTGTACTCTTTTCCCTTCGTCAAGGTTTTATCCTACTGGGTTTTCCTTGTCAAGGTTTTAATGAGGCAACACATTCGAGTCCAACTATGTTTTGAGTTTGCTTATTATTGTACTCATTTTCTTTAGCTCAGGTTTTGTCCCTTTGGGTTTTCCTGACGAAGTTTTAACGAGGCAATTAACTTAGACTCATCGATCTTTGAAGATAGTATTGCACGTGATGAACTACATGTAAAGTACGAGACAACATGTGAAGTACTACATATGAAGAACTGTACCAAGGTTTTGTCCCACTGGGTTTTTCCTTGTCAAAGTTTTAATGAGGCAATTGATTTCGACGCAAGTCATCAAGGAGAGGACGACATTTGAAGAACTACATTCAAAGTACTATATATGAAGCACTATGTATAAAGTTTTGTTGTTGACCCGCACAAGGGGGAGTGTTAAAGGGCCCATGCCCATGGATGTGCGGTCCAATATGGGAGTCCTTTGGTTTTCCCTTCTTCAGGTATGTAGAGTAGACAATATCCATGTAACCCTAATAACTATTATCAATAGAGAATTCTGCCTCTTTCTCCTTCCCTGCTATTCCACTATAATATTTTTTTAGTTTATAGTCGGTGTTAAACACAACAGATGATCCCTTGATGAAGTTTCCTATTTGAATCGGGCGAGTCAAGCTCTGAGAATCGGGCGAGTCAAGCTCTGAGAATCGGGCGATCAACTCTCTTTTCTCTTTTCAAAACTTCATCGTTTCAAGGCAAAAATTCATTAAACCAGGTGAATTTCATTACATAACTTAAAATGATTGGTGTTTCAATCATTTCGTCTTCCATAACTAGCTTGTATTCCTAGGTTTTTATTTTTTATTTTTTTTTGAGGATAAAAAATATTAGGTCTGCAATGAATCCTTTGATTGTAGATCTTTCAAAAAACCCTGAAATTCATCCATCTGTGAATTTGTTAGCTAAGAAGGACAATACAAGATACGAAGCTAGGAAGTCTTCATTAATTGGTCGTTTAGATTTTGTTCGAATTAAATTCTCTGACCTGCAACTATTCTTTGTAATAAATGGAAATTAAAGAATAAATACCAACTGATTCCATTAGGCAAAGGCTTTTTTACAATCAAATTATCAAATATTGAAGACAAAACTTATATTACTTCTGGTAAATAGGAGGTTCAAGATCAAGTGCTTAGGGTAAGAAATTGGAGTCCAAATTTTAAACCTGAAAACGAGAACATCCAAAGCAATGGTATGGGTTCAATTTCCTGGACTCAGTTTGGAATACTGGGATAATGAGACTTTATTTACTATCAGTAGAGCAATTGGAATTCCAATCAAGGTTGATGCAGCTACCTTACAATTTCAGAGTGGGTATTATGCTAAAGTTTTAACTGAGATTGATTTGGCTAAGACAATTCCTAATAAACTTTGGATAATCACAAGTTATGGAGTTTTCTCTCAAGGAGTTATTCTTACTAAACTTCTTAAATTCTATTTTAAATGTAAATTTGTTGGACACTTAACAACTGAATGTAAAGCTACAAAGCACTCTACCAGAGAAGGTAATATTAATCAAATTGAGAAGGAGATTATTATAGAACAGAAACAAAGCTCTCCATCCTCAACCTTGGTGCCTGATGAGCATACTACAAATCCTTCTAGTCAAGTTCAAATTCTTGAAGACCCTGGTATTACTTCAACCTCTCAGAATATTATTGAAATTTCTAATTCTGTCCCTGATCCTTCCTCTATGAATGTCCACACAAATGAAGCGGTTAATATAAATATTGTTATGGAAATCATCAATCCTACTTCTGGTATAAATATTACAAGAGAATAAAAGTGATCTCACTGACTCTGAATATGGGGAAATCAAAGAGGTTAATACATCCAATCTTTTAGAATTTGGTTCTATTTCTCAAACTATTGCTATTATTCCAAAGGTTTCTATTAGTAATCAGACAAATGATGAAGTAGGTCCCAGTAAAATTGTGGGAACTTCAAAGAAAAAACCTCCTTTAAAGCATGTTGTAGTTACTAGAAAATCTAGTAAAGAATATCTTAAACATATTGTTGACAAGGGGAGTTTATCTCCTCAATCTCCACCTTTTAAATGAAGATTCTTTTTTGGAATGTCAGAAGCTTTAAGAGACAAAAGGCCAAAGACAAACTAAGAAGTTTAGTTAACTCAAATAGTCCTTCTCTTGTATGGATTGTTGAACCAAAAATTAAAACAACTAATTTTCATTTCAAGCTCCCTAGGATGCATCATCAAATAATTCATAATTCTAAGGATACCTCTAAGGGTAATATTTGGTTTTTATGGAATTGTTCTATTACTGCTCCTTCTATTATTAAGGTTACTAGTCAATGCATTACTGTTGAAGTTGGTGGGGTTATTGTGACAGGAGTACATGCCAACTCTTATACTATCAATATAAGAGAATTGTGGTAAGACATGTGTGATATTAGTCTTATGGATAAACCTTGGTTAATCTTAGGTGATTTTAATACAATACTTTCTATTGATGAAAAAACAAAAAAAAAGGAGGTTGGAATCCCATATATGCTGCAATGAGAGATTTCCAGGATTGTGTTGATTATTGTAGTTTGATCCAAGCTCCCAAAAGTGGTCTAGAGTTCTCTTGGTGCAATGGTAGGGGTGGAAGTAAGAGAATTCTTTACAACCTTGATAGAGCATTGTATAATTTGAAATGGTTGGAAAAATTTAATGGTTGGCATTATAAAGTTGGTACTAGAGGGATATCTGACCATAATCCTATTATTGGTGCTGATGCTGTCATTCCTAAAGCTCTCAATCCTCCTTTTAGATTTCAAAAAATGTGGCTAACTTATCCTGATTTTATGCAAGTGATTTTGGATTCCTGGAATGAAGAAATTTACGGCAATCCCATTTATGTGTTTATGAATAAGCTTAAAAGACTGGAAAAAAAATTCTAAGGGTGTGGAATTGAGAGGTTTTTGGTGACGTGAAGGAAACTCTTTGGAAAAGCTGAAGAAAAGGTGATGGAGAAAACTTTGAAATCTGATAGTGACCCTACTGATATTAATCTGTTAAATAACCTTGTGACTGTTAGAGGGAAGTATGACATAGCTTCCAATAACTATAATACTTTTCTCAGGGATAAAGCTAGGATCAAGTGGATTCAGGATGGTGATGTTAATTCTAAATTTTTCCATACTAGTATCAAGCTAAGACAAGCTCAAGAACTCTATAACTGAAATAGAAGACTCTACTGGTAATATTATTACTGATCAAAATGATATCTCAAATGTGCTGATTGATTATTTTAGCAAGAAATTTGCTTATCAGAATGTTCATATAAATGAATCCTTCTTTGAAGTTGTTCCCAATGTCATAACTATTGATGATAATTCTTACTTAGAAGGTATGCCTGCTAAAGAAGATATAAAGAATGCAATTTTTGACCTAAACCAAGATGGAGCTCCAGGACCAGATGGATTCACTGGTGTTTTTTTACAGATATGCTTGAGAGATTATAAAAGGTGATCTGGTAGATGCAATTCAGTACTGTTGGCAGAATAATGTCATTCCTAGTGGTATGAATTCAAACTTTCTTGGTTTGATTCCAAAGGTGCATGGTGTTAAGAATGCTAAACAGTTTAGACTTATTGGTCTCAGTACTTCTGTTTTAAAGTAATTACCAAAATTGTTACCATGAGACTCAGTAATTACCTTCCAAAAATTGTTTTTCCTCGGCAATGTGCATTTATTAAAAATAGGAGTATACATGAACAAGTCCTTCTTGCTTCTGAGCTTGTTAATGAATTATCAGTTAAAATAAAATGAGGTAATTTGGGTCTTAAATTGGATATTTTTCAGGCCTATGATACCATGAGCTGGGATTTCCTCTGTAGAACTCTTATTAAATTTGGTTTCTCCTCTAATTTTTGTGATTGGATTATGGTCCTTCTTAATACTTTTAAAAAAATTATTATGTTATTATTAAATGGTGACCCTATTGGATTCTTTGGAGTTGGCAGAGATCTTAAGCAAGGTGATCCTCTTTTACCTATCCTCTTTATTATAACTTAAGATATTTTAAGTAGAAATATCACAAGTTGGTTCAAGATAAGAAAGTTCAACCCATGGTGATAAGAAATGGTATTCATCCTACATAGGGTTGCACATGGGTCGGTTTTGGCCTCACCCACCACCCAACCCACTGATGGTGGTGTCGATGGTGGATTTTAGATAAGGGGTAAAATCGTAAAACCCCATGACCTAGTGTTACCAGCAACACATTAACTAAGAGCATTTAATTCAGGTGTCAATAATTAATGGGGGTATTTTTTCAAAATACCATATTAGGGTTTTCGACACAGAACCCTAATTCCAAAACCAAGTCGCATACTGCGCACCATGGCAACGACGCCAAAACCAAGCCGCATACTGCGCACCATGGCAACGACGCCAAAACCAAGCCGCATACTGCGCACCATGGCAACGACGCCAAAACCAAACCACATACTGCACCCATAGGCAACCATGCCAAACTAAGACGATATACCATTTGGCACATGCCAAAAATAGCGCCCTAGGCTTGCAAACCGTGCAACTAGGTCAACTTGGCCGTGCGTGCCATTGGCACATGCCAACACGCACCACTAGCCAATTTCTAAGCCGCTATACCATTTGGAACATGCCAAAAATAGCGCCCTAGACCTGCAAACTGTGCAACTAGGTCAACTTGGCCGTGCGTGCCATTGGCACATGCCAACACGCACCACTAGCCAATTTCTAAGCTGCTATGCCATTTGGCACATGCCAAAAATAGCGCCCTAGACCTGCAAACCGTGCAACTAGGTCAACTTGGCCGTGCGTGCCATTGGCACATGCCAACACGCACCACTAGCCAATTTCTAAGCCGCTATACCATTTGGCACATGCCAAAAATAGTGCCCTAGGCTTGTAAACCGTGCAACTAGGTCAACTTGGCCGTGCGTGCCATTGGCACATGCCAACACGCACCACTAGCCAATTTCTAAGCCGCTATACCGTTTGGCACATGCCAAAAATAGCGCCCTAGGATTGCAAACCGTGCAACTAGGTCAACTTGGCCGTGCGCCCCATTGGCACATGCCCACACGCACCACTAGCCAAATTCTAAGCCGCTATACCATTTGGCACATGCCAAAAATAGCGCCCTAGACCTGCAAACCGTGCAACTAGGTCAACTTGGCCGTGCGTGCCATTGGCACATGCCAACACGTACCACTAGCTAATTTCTAAGCCGCTATACCATTTGGCACATGCTAAAAATAGCGCCCTAGGCTTGCAAATCGTGCAACTAGGTCAACTTGGCCGAGCGTACTATTGGCACATGCCAACACGCACCACTAGCAAAATTATAAGCCGCTATACCATTTGGCACATGCCAAAAATAGCGCCCTAGGCTTGTAAACCGTGCAACTAGGTCAACTTGGCTGTGCATGCCATTGGCACATGCCAACACACACCACTAGCCAATTTCTAAGCCGCTATACCATTTGGCACATGCCAAAAATAACGCCCTAGGCTTGCAAACCGTGCAATTAGGTCAACTTAGCCGTGCGTGCCATTGGCACATGCCAACACGCATCACTAGCCAATTTTTATTTTCAAGCCGCTATGCCCAGCTAGCGCCCACGACTTGGCCCAATAGTTGTGCATGCCATTGGCACATGCCAACACGCATCACTAGCCAATTTATATTTTCAAGCCGATATACCATTGTAGCGCCCGCGACTTGGCCAAAGTGGCCGTGCGTGCCATTGGCAACATGCCAACACGCAACCACTAGCCAATTCCCATTCCAAAGCCGTTATACCATTGTAGCGCCCGCGACTTGGACAAAGTGGTTGTGCATGCCATTGGCACATGCCAACATGCAACCACTAGCCACTTTTATCCCCAACCTGCTAGCCAATTTCCAAGGCATTCTGCACATGCCACACATACTCCACTAGCGACTTTGGCATTGCCATTCACACTTAAAGTGCAACTCGCGGCCAAGGCATTCCGCACATGACATTGGCACATGCCAAATGCTCCACCAAGCGACTTTGGCATTGCCATCCGCACTCAAAGTACAACTTGCATTCGAGACATCCCGCACATGCCATTGGCACATTCCGCAACGCTTCATTAACAACTTTGGCATTTCCACTTGCGCCCAACTCTCGAGATATCAACACAAACTGGGGGATGCTTTCTTGGGGTTTTGGTTTGGCAGTCACAACGTGCAGCGTACACTACGCTCGCAATAAAGCAAGGCGTGCAAGGAATGAATACAGTCAATTAAATAAGGAAATTTATGGTGAAAACGTTTTTCACCATAAAGCCAAAGGTTTCCACCTCCTCTATTTTAATTGACACATTTATTCAATTCCTTAATGAGGCCAGGGTACGTTCAATCTCACTTGTATAAATAGGTTTCACATATTCTGCCAAAACACACAAGTCTTGGTCAGGCAAAATACAACACTATCAGATAGCAACTTTGCAAGCTCTCTCAAAATCTTCCATCACTAGCAAGCTTCTACACTTCTGATACAAGTCGAGATACTACCTAGCCAGAACTCTCTGGTCTCATCACCCTTCTTCGCTATCCTCCCCAAATCAACCCTTCTCCTCCACTTTGTGACCGAAGCAAATATGGAACGACCATCTTCTTGGTTTAGGCCAGAGTTGTACAGATTGATATCTCTAATCAAAAGTGCTCACGTGCAACACATTTGTTTAAGGATTTAAACCAGTCTCTCCACCATCGAATGTACCAAATTCGGCAGAGGCGATTTTCTTCCCTAAACATGTGGGTAATAAAGTGGTCACCCGCAACCTACCCAACATCACAGTGTGTCGGTTTTAACCCGACCCACATTACGGTGGGTTGGTTCGGGTGAGGGCGGATTAACCCGTCTGGAAAAAATAATTAACAGTTACAGACTTACACATAATAGGCATCAAAAAGCTGATCCCAGATTCCCAAGTCTAATCGCAAGCAATAGCCAATAAATAAGCATCATAATAAGTTCAAAGTATTTACAGAATCCAAATGCAGAGAAGTAGGTGCTAACAATAACAAGAAATGACTCAAATGAGTTCAACTGTTCAAAGCTAAAAGGAAGGAATACAAAAGTGCATCGACAATGCTGATCCTACTATACATGAAGAAAAGAAGAACCATATCAAGCTTCCTCCTTCGAAAGATGTGGATGCTTTACCCCTGAGTGCACTGGAAACTTTTATCATCTATGATGACGGAAGAAGCAACAAGGTCACTAATAACCCTGCAACAAGCAAAGTGAACAATTAGAAAGAACGAAATAGAAGTACAAAAAACCTAACAAGTACTCTATAAAAAATAGTTGATGTTTTTGATTTGAGCATCCATTGTGATAAGGATGACTCAAATGCTTTTTACAGAATCTGAATACTAAACCATAAAGTAATAAGGATGACTCAAATGCTTATTACAGAATAAGGATGAGACAGAAATCACCGAATACAAATGAATCCAACTGTTCAGATATTTTAAAAATAACTGACAACCCATTGACTGATAAAACAACCTTATCACCACATATGACACAAATGAACACATATAAGCAAGAGGCAAAGGCTTAGATATACAAATGACAACAATAGTAATCAAAGACTGAAGTAAGGTAATCAAATACTGAATATATTCCCACACTATCAAAGCCAATGACAGAGGCAACAACAACAATATCAAATAACAATTTATGGAAACCCATATCTTGGGCATCATCAAGAACAACACCAGCTCATTCAATATAAAGACAAAAACAAACAAATATTGAAAGCATCAACACAGACTGGCCTGTTTTAGTAGACAATGTAATCAATGAACCTTTTTTTTTTCTACTCAAAGACTTTCAGTCTTCTTCAATTCAAATCCAACTATCATGCACACAACACACAAACATTTCCATATCTACAAAACAAAACAAAAATCAACGAGTCGAGCAAAAGATTAGAGAGAGATATCAAACCCTAATTGAAAGAAAAGAAAAATAGAATCACAAGTACCCTAATTGAAATAAAAAACAAGCAATTCATCAAACCCTAATTGAAAAATAAAAAATCAAGCAGTTCATCTGACCCTAATTGAATCGATCAGGAAATGAAATTATAATCGAAGTATCAAATAATCATATCAAATAAGAACATAAACTACCGCAATGATTCCAAACAAAACCCAATCTTAGGATTCTTAACATCTTACTCACCTGAACTTTGAATTAGTGTTTACTATGTTGAATCTTGCGTTGTTGCTTGTTGCGTGGTACTTCGATTTGAATTGAAAGACTGAAATCTAAAGTGAAAATGGAGGCAGCGACAGGGATTTTCGAGGAAGAAGAAGAGTGGAGAAGAAACTGAGAGAAAGAAAGAAGTAAAGAGGAAGCGATAAGGCTTTCCGATTAGGTTTAGATAAGAGTTCATTCTGTATAAATGGCTAGGATTAACTGACGAAGGTAATCTAAGGGTTAGGGTAGTTTATGGCGGGTGGGTGGGTTAGATCGGGTGAGGGAAGCTGCTACCCGTACCCAACCCAACATGTGGCGGGTTCAAATTCTGTGATCCATAGTCGACCCGCTCCTAGGTGGGTTGGTTCAGGTGTAGATATTTTTTGGCGGGTGTGGGTTAGGTTGGTGGGTTGGGTCGGTTTTGTGCAGCCCTAATCCTACACACCTACTATTTGCTGATGATATTTTCTTGTTTTGTAATGAAAGTATGAGGAGCATTAGTCATCTCAAAAGGTTATTGTTGGAGTACCAAGCTGCAACTGGTCGAACTATAAATACTTCTAAAAGTATATGCTTTGTGGGTGGAACTTCATCTGTGAGGAAAATACAAATTGCTGATTTCTTTCATATGAATATTTCATATTTCCCTGATAAATATCTAGGTGTGATGCTGGTTCAAGGGAAAGTGAAATCTTCTCATCTTTGGCACTTAGTAGAATATATGCAACACAAATTGTCTACTTGGAGTCGCAGATTATTAAGTTTTCAAGCTAGACTTACACTGGTCAAATCTGTTCTTTGTAGTATACCATTGTATAACATGTCAAGAGTATAAAACACAGTTTGGCTAACTTAGCCTGTGTAAGTGGTGGTCCAGATTTGTCTAGAGAGAAGATAAATCTATGGCCATGGTTTGTTCAACTTAAATACTATTAATTAGTATAAGTGTTTTATTAATTGGGGTCTCATTAATTTCTCATGATAAATGATTTATTAGTTTTACATCATGAATGTCCCTTAATTAATATTAATACATATTTTCATCAATAAATAATTTTGACAAAAATTATTTCAATATATATTGTTGGTGGCGGTGGTAGTAAAAGAAGAAGTAGGTGGTGGAAGCGGTTGCAGGTGGTGGAAGCGGTGGCAGGTGTTACTAAGTGGTGGAGGCGGTAACAATAGTTTTGGTCGAAGAAATAGTGGTGCTGAATGGTTTTAATGGTGGTGGTATTGGTTTTTTCTTTTTGAATCAAAAAAAATAAAAATAAAAATTACATGACGGGTAACATTGTATTGTGAAAAATATAGTTGGTTGTTTTTGACATGATCAATAAAGGCGGGTATTATTTTTTTTGGGATGATACCAAGTCATATAAGACAAAATAGTTGTTTATGGTACCGCTGCTATCTTTGGTAACCGTTTGTACGCATGATTTTCAATATTAACAAAAAAAATATAGTTGAATAAATTAATTGACGATCTAAGTTTGTTAAACCTAAACTTTATACATGATGTCGGGGATTGAATGTTATGAGTGTGCCCAATATTCTACGAGGGATGGGCAGTGGTGGTGGTGGAGAAAGAAGTGATACCTGGTGTTTTGTGGTGCTAGCTGGTATTGATGAGTAGTAATTGACTACATTAATTATGTGCCGCTACAAAAGGGTAACACTATAAAGTAGAAATGTAGTTGATCGTCTTAAAGCTTATATAAACTCGGTTAAAATACATGAAAATTAAGAAGAAAAAAAATCATTTGGATGTCACGTTATATAATAAATACTAAATACTAAAAATTACATATTTAGTATCAAGATTTCTCCCTCTAATAGATAAATCTACGGTTGTATTGAGATCCCGTAAGCAGAGCGCAAGTTGGTCTTGGATTTCTAAATGATAATAAGGAATATAATGAAAGGCTCCCTCTCGGTTTCTCCAATGAAAAACGAAACCTTCTAAAAAAATAATCAATCGAACAACACCTAGATGGAGCGCATCATCACCAATGTAAACTTATCTGAATTTCTACATATCCAGTGAAATTTGTACATATTAGTTTGGTGATCGTCCTACCGTAATTTTTAATGAGGTGTAGGTGTAAATTATCCCCAGGGCTAGGTGGCAACATCTCAAGCTATGAGATACCCAAACATGAAGAGACGAGAAGCACGGGATAGAGGCTGGAAGGCGCGAAATTTAAGGAGACATGTGGATCGGGCGTGATCACTCTACAGCTGTCGGAGAAGACTCGACCGCAGGCCTCTGACAAAGCTGGCAGACGAGACGTATTGGGTCAACCGAGGAGTGGTAGTCAAAGGGATAAGAAGATACGTGTCATATCGGCCAGATGCAAGGGCGACAGGTTGGAAGGGCGACATCGCACCAAGAGAACACCCGAACGGATCGCCTCGGACAAGGGACTACAAAGGGATCAAATCACATCGGCCATAGTGACGGAAGAAGGGGCGACGCAGGCGGTCCCGATGACAGGACTTCAAGTTAGATATGTTGTGACCAACACCCTAGTTTGGTTATATGTAGCCTCCCCTATAAATAGAATAACTTGTATCCAAAAGAGGGTATGACATATTGGGAGGAGAGAGACTTGTAATCAGAGAAAAAAAGAAGAAAGTTGAGAGCTAGTTCACTTTGTAAGGGAGTTCACTTGAGAGAGCAACACCATTGTAACACCTTGAAGTAATAAGATTCATCCTTTCACCCCCGTGGACGTAGGTAATCATACCGAACCACGTATATCCTTGTGTCTATCGTCATGTCCATACTTTCATTTGCACGAGTAGAAGATTTCTATCCTTTGGATGTAGGTTGTAGTAAAATACATCTACATTATGGCGCCGACTAAGGGGATCCAACTAAGATCTCCGGATACCTTGACTTGGAGACCTTCAGAGACGATCCAAAGCTCCTGTATACACGTTCAAGTGTTGTAGTTGAAGCTAGGATGAACTCTGATGGCCGAAATCGTTGTTGTGTCGAGTCATTTAGTTTACATGCATAGTTACAGCAGTAGAAGTGTCCTCACAAGGCGTGGTAAAGTTCTCATTTCTTCGCCTACCAACAGTTTGATCAGCAGAAAGTCTTCATAAGCTCACCGGCGACTAACAACACAGGTTCGGAGCTAGGTTGAAAGTCTGCTGATATGATGACTACTTGTTTTTGATGATTGATCGATCTTTAGCGGTAGATAAGCTGTTTTCTTGCGATGCTATAGAGCTTGAGTGTTTGGAGTAACAAAAGGTCAAAGCTAGGGTGTATTTTTGCATAATAAGCTGTCGATCTTGAGGTGTCTTGCCCGGCGATGTTAACTAGTCATAGGGAAGTTCTTGGAGAAGATTTAGGGAAGACGACCATAATAAGATCTTAGGAGAATAACAACAATAGGAACTTAACTTAAGTTTTGGATTCACGCGCCGTACTGTTCAATCATCATGTGCGTGAGTTTAATGATTTGGAGCATATAGAAGGAAGGACAAACAAGCTTAAATACGGAGGTCAAGTACTGAAGGCGACATCATACGGAGTGACAACGACGTAGCGTACTGAAGTTAGCATAAAGCCAAAATAGGGTATATAGGCAGAGCTCATTTGATAACCAGAGTAGGCTTTATATCTGCGAGCTGTGGCGTAATGACAATTTTTTGTGTCAGTCGAATTTGTTTCACCTTTTTGAATGTTTAGGTCAAAGTAAGGTGTTCTTTGTATTTGCTGACGTAGGTAGGGACGACACTCGGCTCACCGCGCGCCACACCCGATGGCTAGCACATCAGGGACAGGAAGGACGTTAAGGAATCGTACAGTGACTAGCAGCAACATGCAAACATGGGTAACAGGGCCGAGGCAAGAAGGTAGTTGACAACCACCACTCGAGGAATCTAGGGCAGCATCACGAGACATGCCAACTGTTAATGAGGGAGTGGATCTCGGGCGAGATGATGACACCCTACCTTTGGACCAGGTCATCTTGACCCAGAGGAGAGTTGACCAAATTGATGGACTCACAGTTTCCAATACAGAGGACGATGAGGAAGCACTTAAATCCCAGTCCCAGAGACAAAGAACAAGGCAACAAGCTGAGTACCAGGAAGCCTTAGGAAGAGAGCAGGATCGTCTCAGGAAGATTCAGCTGGGGCGAGAAGCAACGAGCAACGTCGGCCCTACCCCCATACATGCGACTGGACCGATACTACCTCCATCACAAATGTCGATACCATTACAGACTCGGCCGCACCACCCTAATGGACACTCTAGCCATGAAAGTACATACCCGACACTCTTAGCCATTTTAGAAAGTCAAAGAAGGCAAGAAACGGCATTAAGGGAGCTCCAGCAGCGGAATCTCGCCCCAGAGTTCGAAAATTATCAGTTGAGGAATCAGCGAACCAGATCAAGAGGTTCGTCCAGCCGAGGAACGTCGAGTCGTCATGGACGATCAGGTCAATCACCACCTATGATGGGGCCGAGCAACCCTAATCAGACCGGATGATCAGGTCAACAAACACCACCTCCCGTAACCCCCCCCCCCCCCCCCACACACACACACAAAGGTATGGACCACCCGAGGACTCATCCACTGATGACGAAAGGAGAGGAAGGGGCAGACGACAAAATAGGGCAACATAAGCTAAGCTCAAAGAGTTGGAAGAAAAGATCAAGGAGCTATCGGGAAATAGCGAGGAGAACAAATTGGCAGAGATTATAAGCGAGGCCGAGAAGATGCCTTTCTCCCAAGAACTCGAACAAATTCCGTTCCCACCAAAGTGTACTTTGCCTACATTTCCTTCTAGATTCGACGGAACAGGAGATGCGGTCGAACATCTAAAAATGTATACCATGTCATTAATTCAATGGAAAAGTAACACGGTAGTCATGTGTAAATACTTTCCAGCTAGTTTGGAGGGCGAGGTGAGAGATTGGTTCTATTCTCTTCCACCCGGATCAATCGACGATTATGACGCTCTTATTGAGGCCTTTTTTGAAACCTACATGCACAACAGCCGACCTCGGCCAAGAATGAACAAACTATTCACCCTCGCCCGGAGGTTCAGGGAGCCCTTGATAACCTTGACCGATAGGTGGAGGAAGCTGTGTACTGAAATCGGAAAAGTTCCGGTAGATCAAGCTATCTTTGGATTTGAAAATGCAGTGGGAAGATCGGACCCCATCTGGGTAGCTATGTTCTCTGAAAAGCCAAAAACCTTAAAGGAGATAGGAAGAATGCAAGAACATTTCATCGCCTTAGAAGAAATCCAAGCCGAGTCGAGAGATAGGGGAATACAAGAAGCTAGTACTAAAGCGGGTGCCGAGACTAAGGAGGTTATGGACAACCCGGCTAGGCGACCCGAGAAGAGATCGGACCCTCCACCAAGAGGTAATGAGAAGAAAGAATGGGTGGCCAAAGGGAAGAGGCCGAGGCAGGAAGCCAAATCGTACACCCCTTTAAACGCTCCTTTGGAAGAAGTATTCAAGGAAGTCGAGAAGAGGAACGATATAAATTATCCAGCATCGAGGGGAGTCCAGTTTCAAGAACCAAAGGCCACCCCGACTACTGCCAGTACCATCAGTATAGGGGCCACTCTACTAATAATTGTCGATAATTGAAGGATATCGTCCAACACCTCATCCGAGACGGGTACCTGAGACAGTTTGTTCGACATCCATCCCAGTTGACAGCAGCACCCGATGCGCCGGTCCATCAAGTCCACATTGATAGGTCAACTCAATTTGTGAATACCATTTCATACTCCACTATGCAAGACTACACTCTCGGACCGGTTATCACTTCAAGGATTCATAAGAGGGACCGCAATGGCAAAGAAATATTCAGTGTAGCTAAGACCCTACCAATGGAACCTTGGATGATGCAACCTATTTCGTTCTCGGCCAAGGATGTCCCAGCAAATGGGCAAGCACACAGTGATCCCTTGGTCATCACGTTATTAATTGAGAGATGGGGAGTAAGAAGGATACTCATAGATAGTGGAAGTTCAGTTGAAGTGCTGTTCTACGACATATTTAAGAGAATGAAGCTGTCGGACGACATCCTCGTCCCCTCAACATATCGCATCTACGGATTACCATCCCTAAGGGCGAGGTAACACTGAGGGTTTCAGATGGTGGGGGTTACCTTGACACTCTGACCACCTTTTGTGTGGTCGATGTCGCCTCGCCTTATGAAGGAATAATCGGACGTCCTTGGATCGCTGGGATTAAAGAAGTGGCATCGGCCTATCATCAGAGATTAAGGTTCCGTACCTACAAGGGAATAGCTGAAGTAGTGGGCGACTCCCAAGCGGCACGACAATGCATGCAGGCTGATGCTGAAATTAATAAAGATCGTTAAGCACGACAAAGGCGAGAGAAGAATAAAGCCAAAGAGGTAAAGGCTACAGAAGAACCAGAGGAGATTATTCCACAAGAGGTCATGGCATGCGAGACCCAAGAGTAATACCCTTTATAGCAATCAAAGGAAACGACTCCATTCGAGGGACCTAAATCCAATTTCTCAACAGTTGAGCTGACTCGAGAAGTGAATTTGGGGACGATGGAGGTGCCAAAGATAGTAAGGATTGGAGCATCACTTTAGGACGAACAAGCAAGTCAACTCATGACGGTGCTAAAGGAAAACTTAGACGCGTTCGCTTGGGAAGTACACGATATAGAGGGCATTGACCCGGAGGTCTGTTGCCACCATTTGAAGATTGATCCGAGGTTCAGACCCATTAGAAAAAAAATGAGATGAATCTTTTTTGAGTTCTGAGGCGTGGTCGAGGTCGAATTTGAAAAAGTTGTGGGAATCTGGGATAATCAGGAAATCCCATTACCCGCAATGGATATCTAATATGGTCGTGGTACCAAAGAAAAAAGGAGGAGTTAGGATATGTATTGATTTTAGTGACTGGAACAAGGCTTGTCCGAAGGACAGCTTTCCCCTTCCTAGCATAAATCAATTAGTAGAATCCATAGTCAGGTACGAGGCGATGACATTGATGGATGGATACATGGGCTATAACCAAATACCGTTAGCGCCCGAGGATCAGGAGCATACCTCCTTTTTCACACCAAGAGGGTTGTATTGTTATACTAAGATGCCATTTGGACTCAAGAACGCCGGGGCTACTTACCATAGATTAGTGGGAGACATGTTCGAAAACAAGATCCACGACACCATAGAAGTTTACGTAGACGATATGTTAGTCAAGAGTCGCCGAGATAAGGATCACGTCCGAGACCTTCGAGAGATTTTTCAGACAATGAGGAAACACAAGATGAAGATTAACCCCGCTAAGTGCGACTTCTGGGTTACATCAGGAAAATTCCTGGGATATATCATCACCCCCAGAGGGATAGAGGCAGACCCCGAGAAAGTCAGGGTTGTCTTAGAAATGCCTTCTCCCGCGACGGTAAAGGATGTGCAAAAGCTAAATGGCTGCATAGCAGCGTTGGGGAGATTCGTGTCACGGTCTTCGGACAAATGTAAAACCTTTTACGACATCCTGAAGAAAGGAAAACAATT
This sequence comes from Papaver bracteatum, assembly GCA_023529315.1. Classification (NCBI taxonomy): domain Eukaryota; kingdom Viridiplantae; phylum Streptophyta; class Magnoliopsida; order Ranunculales; family Papaveraceae; genus Papaver; species Papaver bracteatum. The sequence goes on from JAJJWX010003983.1 coordinate 187,332, forward strand.
TCAATGGACGGATGCAAGTGAATAGGACTTTCAAAACATCAAGTTACACTTAGCCAGCCTCCCGGTATTGCAGAGGCCCGAGTCGTCAGAGATCCTCACCCTATACTTGGGAGAGACACCATATGCCATTAGTGCAGTATTGGTCAAGACGGAGGAGAACGTGGAAAAACCGGTATATTTCACTAGCAAAACACTAAGCCCGGCCGAGAAAAACTACACCAGAATAGAGCAGATGGTTCTGGCACTAGCTTTTGCTGCTTCTAAACTCCGAACGTATTTTCAAGCCCATCACATACGGGTGCTCACCAAATCGCCTATTGAAGCTGTCCTGGATAATCCAGGGCGATCGGGAAGAATCTCTAAATGGGGAGCCTTAATCAAACAGTATGATGTGGTATACGAAACAAGGACGACGATCAAGGGGCAGGTAGTGGCCGACTTCTTAGCTGACTTCCCACTTAGTGATGAAGACGAGGTGGAAGATATACCGGGGATGATGGAAGAACGAGAAGAACCTGCTGACCTATTAGCATCCAATAGTCCTACAAGATGGGAAGTTTTCGTCGATGGGGCGTCAAACGAAGATGGATCAGGCCTTGGGTTAGTGTTCACCACGCCGAAAGGAAGGAAGATAGCGCATTCGTTCAGACTAGAATTCAAGGAAATAAACAATGTCACCGAGTATGAAGCGGTGATCCATGCCTTACGGATAATTGTAGAAATGGGGCTACAAGAAGTTCGCTTAACTAGTGACTCACAGTTGGTGATCCGACAGATTACGGGAAAATACGCTACACACGACCCCGTATTTCAAAATTATTGGGAGCTCGCCCAGTCTTACATCAACCAAATACCGAGTATTAAGTTCCGCCACATTTGTCGAAAATATAACAGACACTTGGACGCTCTATCATACATCGCCTCATAGCTAGTAGACCCGATCATAGAGGGCATTCGCGTTATGAGGCTCCTTACTCCCTCAATCCCAGAAACACCAGAAGTATGGATCGATGTGGCTATTAACATAGCCGAGCAATATAATGTGGGCGATTGGAGAAAGCCGATACACCCGATACCTAGAAACGGGCGAGCTACCTAAAGGTCGGCCCGAGATAAATAAAATCAAGAGTAAGTCGGGCGCCTATGAGCTAAGGGAAGGGATCTTATATAGGAAATCCTACTTAGGGCCCCTTTTACGATGCCTAAGTAAATAGGAAGGACACACGATCTTGCACGAGTTACACTATGGAGCCGCCGAAAATCACAGCTCGGGGAGAAGCTTATCGGCCAAAGCAAAGACGATGGGCTACTTCTGGATGTATATGAACGAAGATGCAAAGGAAATGGAGAAAGCTTGTGAAGAATGTCAGTGGTTCGGCAAGAAAATATAGGCGCCAGGAGTACCCTTAAACTTTGTTATAAGCCCATGGACCTTTGCCAAATGGGGCATAGACATTGTCGGACCATTACACGTAGGAACGTGGCAGAGAAAATACTTGATCATGGCCACATATTACTTTACCAAATGGGTAGAAGCAGCACCACTAAGGCATATACGAGACAAAGACGTCTTCAAATTCATCTGGGACCATATCATTTTCCGCTTTTGGGATCCCAGCAGCCATCGTCTACGATAACGGTAAACAACTCTAAGGGGAAAATATTGATCTGTTGTTCAACACATACAACATCAGGAAGAGTAAAGCGACCCCCATTTACCCTCAGAGTAATGGGCATGCCGAGATCACTAATAAAACGATCACCGACAACATGAAGAAGAAATTAGATGGTGCATATGGTGACTAGTGTGAGGATATATATAACGTTTTGTGGGCATACAGAACCACCCAGAGGGAAGCTACAGGGTTCTCGCCGTTCATGCTTACTTACGGAACCGAGGCAATTCTACCAACATAAGAGATGATCCCTACTACTAAAACAGAAGCTTGGAGGCGAAACATCTCGTCCGATCTAATTTTGGCAAAACTCGACGATCTGGAAGAAACAAGGGAGATAGCGTTACAAAGAATGGAAAACTATCAAAGAAGGTTACAACGAGAGTATAACAAACGCGTTCGCCCAAGAGAGTTCCAACCAGGGCAGCAAGTACTCAAATTTCTGGCTGAATGGGAGCGAGACAAAAAGGGCAGAAAACTAGCACCAAAGTGGGGTGGGCCGTACATAATTGCGTCTAAGGCAGGCGAGGGATCGTATCGGCTACTAAGGCTCAATGGAACAGAAGAGCCCAAACCCTGGAACATCAAGTATTTGAAACTCTACCACCCATGAACGGTGACGCGGTGAAAAGGTGAGCATTCTTGTCTTCTATTTTTGTAAAACCGCGAGGGTTATAAGATAGTGCATGAGCGACTAATGGTCATTCGTATTCGGGGCAAAGCCAATGTGGAAGTGCCGAGGTGACTTACACTCGAATGGTCATTCGTACTCGGGGGAAAGACAGTGTGGAAGTGCCGAGGTGACTTACACTCGAATGGTAATTCGTACTCGGGGCAAAGCCAGTGTGGAAGTGCCAAGGTGCCTTACAGTCGCATGGCTATTCGTACTCGGAGCAGTTGCAGTGTGCAAGTGCCTAGGTATCCTAAGGGTTCTGGTGGTTGGAAACCAGTTCCGCAGGTTGTTAAGACACGAGGTCTTCTCAGCTAGGTGGCCTACTTACATTTGAAAGGTCACCCCCATCGCAGGTGGCTGTGACCACTTGCCCGAGATTGGTTGATAGATAACCTCTCGGGATAATCGAGCCTAGAATTAGGTTGGCTAGTACCCTTCCACTGAATCCAAGAGATAGTGATGAGATACCCCAATAAGGACATGGCATTGGGCCCGATGACCCTCCTTGTTGGGTGTGTTCGACAGAAACGGTTAAAATACTAACACACATAATCAAAAAATTGCAGGAATAACATAAGGAACAAGGGCTAGAACGAAAATCAACATGCGTCAATTAAGAAAGCGCGGAAAATGTCATGAAACCACAAGAAACACAAAGTATAGCGGAAATAAAAAGAACAACATCGGCGAAGCATCACCCCCGTTTAAAACAAACAAGCAGTGTATCGGAAATAAAACGGGGAAGAAGTGTTCAAAGTGATTTACAACCCATGGCAAGGGGCGATTTAGTGATGCAGCACTACAAAAGGGTAATTCAATCCTTGGGGGGAACAGTGTCGGCCCTATTTTGCGCGACCTCGCGCCGCTTTTTCTCTATCAACTCCTCGATACCCGACTGAACCTTCTCGTCTATCTCATCTGCATGGGCGACACGCTCATCCTCAATCTGTTGAGTAAGTTAAAAATTGGCAGCCTCTGTGTCGGTTAACTTGGTGCCCAAATCGGCCTCAACCTGCTTCAATCGTCGGACCTCCAGATCCAGTTCCCGGGAACGTTTTTTCTCGGCTACAAAATCACAATAACACGGGATTATTCATCGGATAGGGCTTAGCAATTTCACAAGTACAAAGCATAATATAATCTTAAGAAACGGCCTCAACACATCATCTACAAGACCTGAAAGGGCGGGTAACACTTGACTGAAGCGATCCTACCGACTTGGACAATTCATCCTCGGCCTTAGACAATTTCATGGTTAGTTCGTTATAGTGCTTCTCGTTGAACTCGTTGCTGGGGCAGTACTTCTTATGCTCGCTCCACTCATCCATTAGCCTATTACGCGATACTTGGAGCACTGAAATTTGCGATTTACTCCATTCTAGTTCACCCACCACTTTGTTGAGTTCGCCCTCTTTGCCCATCAGATCACGGTTAGCTCTCTCCACTACATCTTTATCCCTCAGTATCCATCGGCGATCTTCATGAAGGTCTCGGTTCTGCAATTGTAAAGTATTTAACCGTTGCTCTAAGTTCGTGACCAAAGCGGTCTTCTCAGCATCTAGGCGTTGGGAAGAACCCAAGTGAGCCCGTAAATTGTTTATTTCTTCAGGGGCATACTCAAACTGACGATAGCGTTCTAATTCATCTTGAATCTCTTCGATCTCATAGGCCTGGCGATCTATTTTACCATCCTTATTCGCAATTCGCCGATAAAGATTCTCCACTAAATCCTTTTCGATATCCCACTTCCTCTTCATAATCCTAAACTCTGAAGAAGCATCTAAACCTATACTAGCTATCTCGTCTAGAAGAAGGATACCCGACTCAGGATACTGGCACGATAAACTCAATCAACTTAAGCTAAGATTATGGAATTATAACATACCTTTGGCATCAGCGAGTTTGATTTTCAGCTCGCGCGTGCAACTTTTTTCGTTCTGCAATTGAAGCTGGAGAGATTCCACCAGCTGCCTTTCCCTACGACGATTGGCGGCATCCAACTGTACTCGATTAAGAATCTGATACAAGTAAACAAGTTAGAATGGTAGGCGATGACAAGGAATAAACCAAGGGCACGGCATCACCCAAACATGCAGAGTTACTCACCACTATATCAAGAGTCTGAGCCATATCTCCATACAGGGGCACGACAACAAGCATTTGCTCATCAGTATACGCACCGAAGTCGGGGGAAGTCAGCGCTCCAAGAGAATTCATGATAGGTCCAGATACAGTAAAATAGGTTTCAACACCGGACGAGGACCCACTAGTAATCTGGGGCATACGATGAAGTGCTCCCGATTCAGCATTAACAGTATTTCCTAGCTCGGGCGCCTTCAGGGGTTCTTGTTTGTCGGCCAATTTAGGATTAACGACCACCTCAGGACCAACATTCTCGCCCATCTTCTTCTCATCGCCCTTATCATCCGAGAAATCCTCGCCGAATATGTCATCTTCATCGGGGATATTGAAGATTGGTTTCTGCCTTTGATGTGGCTTAGCAACAACATGCTTGCCCCTATGAGGATTACGTATAAGAGGTTGAGGGTCAATATCCTCCACATCGGCTTCATCATCATCACGCCTAGGGAATTTCTGCACAAGGCTTCTCGTCAGAACATGTGAAGGAAAAAAACAGGGGCAAGTACATGTACTTATAATAAAAACACTGTGTTTGTTACCTTCCCCTGGTCTTCCTCAACCCTTGTGCTAGTACCTCTTTTCCTCTATGATGCGGCAGCCTTGGTAGAGTCGCCCTGAGGATTTAACGATGACAAATAGCTAACCCGAGTAAGAACCAACAAGTTAGAAATTGAGGAAAGTAGAAGGAGACACATACCTTATCGGCCCTGTCGTCGTTAACTACCCAGAAAGGATAGGGCTCGGCCGGAAACGAAGGCGACGGAAAGCTACCATGTAAAATATGACCTCGGACAAGGAGCGGAACTCGGGGATAGATTGGATCATTGGTGTGACGGGGTCGCCTGTTAGAACCTTGGACTATGGGATCAGCATCCAGCATCATCCTCTCAACACCCTTGGGCATGGTTCTCTGACGATGGGGACCGGCAGCAAAACCGGCAAGATCACGTTGGTTGAGGTACCAGATCGATAGTTGACAAGGATATTGGCAACAATATACTCTGGAGCGTGCTCGGGCTTGTAGGTCAACCACTCGGCGGTAGAACCGTGACCATCTCGGCGAGCTCTCCATTCATCCATAATGCGAGAAGTGTTGCCAGTCCATTGAGCCAGGGAGCAATAAGGCTTGAGCTGGGAGATAACCTCATAATAAAAAGGGCTATCAGGGTTGTACAAAGGGAGACGAAGTCCTAGCTCTAGATGACCCTGAGTAATGACCACGCAATCAGCCGACTGATCATACTTATCCATGTCGGATTTCTTCAAGAGGCTGTTTTGGCCCGAGACCAGGGTAACTTCGTAACTTTGAAGATCGTACTTCTCTTTCAACTGCTCAATGAACTCTTTATCAGAGAGATCTTTCACCCTTTTCTCGGACCTGCACGAAATAGAAGGAGAATCATTAGGAAAGATAGATTTCATGGCGCGATCATCGTACTTAGAGGGACTATCAAACAAAAACAGGGAAGCAAGGGAAAAAGCATCATTCTCAGAAAAAACATCATCCACGCACCTTTTCTCAGTCATCGAGGGAGAAGAATCCATGAACGGGAATAATACAGAACTCGGAAATCGATAAAGGAGGTTGGGACGACGAAAATGTAATTGCACCCCTGTAGCACTCAGAGATGAAGAGATGAAGGAATAAAATCGAGAAGTCAAGGATTTACTGAGGTAGAAGATGATGAAGAATCTCGAAGAAAAAGTTGCAGCGTCTGGAGGCTAAAAAAGAAATGGTGAAGAAGAAAGAGAATAGGAGTTGGACTATTTAAAGAAGAGAAGTTGTAATCGGCACCGACGGTTACGGTAATAAAGTGGAGTTAATGGGGGACTGCATGGCGGAAATCTCGGCATGAACTAGGACGTGGGAAGCGGGGACGACTTTCTTCCACTCGTGTCTGCCACACGAGCGAAATAAGGGGCATAAATGTAGGTGTAAATTATCCCCAGGGCTTGGTAGCAACATCTCAAGCTATGAGATACCCAAACATGAAGAGACGAGAAGCACGGGATAGAGGCTAGAAGGCGCGAAATTTAAGGAGCCACGTGGATCGGGCGTGATCACTCTACAGCTATCGGACAAGACTCGACCGTATGCCTCTAACAAAGCTAGCAGACGAGACGTATTGGGTCAACCGAGGAGTGGTAGTCAAAGGGATAAGAAGATACGTGTCATATCGGCCAGATGAAAGGGCGACATCGCACCAAGAGAACACCCGAACGGATCGCCTCGGACAAGGGAATACAAAGGGATCAAAGCATATCGTCCATAGTGACGGAAGAAGGGACGACGCAGGCGGGCCCGATGATAGGACTTCAAGTTAGATATGTTGTGACCATCACCCTAGTTTGGTTGTATGTAGCCTCCCCTATAAATAGAATAACTTGTATCCAAAAGAGGGTAGGACATATTGGGAGGAGAGAGACTTGTAATCAGAGAAAGAAAGAAGAAATTTGAGAGCTAGTTCACTTTGTAAGGGAGTTCACTTGAGAGAGCAACACCATTGTAACACCTTGAAGTAATAAGATTCATCCTTTCACCCCCGTGGACGTAGGTAATCATACCGAACCACGTATATCCTTGTGTCTATCGTCATGTCCATACTTTTATTTGCATGAGTAGAAGATTTCTATCCTTTGGATGTAGGTTGTAGTAAAATGCATCTACACGAGGCATGCAATTAAATCTCTAATAGTGATTTTAAAGGTATTTAATAATTATGAAATTATCTTATAAGTTTTGTTTACGCAAGTATTGATTTAACTTGGGTTCTTATATATTTTTATTTTAAGTTGATGACTTTTTAATTTGAATACATGTTTGGTTAACAAAATTTGATACATATAGGGTACTTTCTTTTTAATATTGATGTTAGTCTCTCATTTTTCCCGTTAGCACTCTGTTTCGATCCCGTATTTTTAAACATTATTTGACTAATGTTGGGGTATTTGTTAAATCTCAAGGACGATTAAACCCAGTGTGTGTTCTACACATTAAAGGCGACAGAAGTTTGTGTCGGCTCTACCTTGAAACTAATAATTTTTATTCAGAAGGTTAGTTTAATTTATGTAGATACAAATATCAATATGACTATGCTCTTTATTGCTCCAAATTACTTGAGCAACACTAGATGTGAGAACGCCATTCATGCACTACTTAACATAGTTGGTGTGAAATATTTTTATCCACGGGTTTCTTCAATTTTATGTTATCAATATGATTGAGAAAGAATCTTACACATGTTTTGATTTACTTTTATAAGTTTACTTTTTCATCTCACAAGTGTATATCTCAGCCTTCCAATGGCCAAGGGTTCTTCATTTTTATAACTCTCACATTTGCAAAAAATAAATAAATAGTTTATATCTATAGCAGGGAAAATATTATGGGTTTTTGCTTCACTCCTCGTAGCCTTAGTTATCAATAATTTCGGAACCAATGTAGTCATAAACATCATGGAGTTGGATTTCCAGTTTAAGTATATGTACTATTAGATGAAATTTAAAATTATGGTGTGATGGAACAATAAATGGGGAAAATATCTATTTTTTTATTTTTTTTTTCATGTTGGCACAATATTATTATTCTGTCCAGATAATAAATTGAAATAACATGCTTAAGTAAAATAAAAAGATCAGGTAACCCATTATTTTTCTGCCAAAAACCTATTTGGATATCAAAATAATTACCCACGAAAAAAGTGAAGCAAGAGGAATGTGAACAATATCGTATTAGTGACAAAACATCCCGTTCCGTTACTGCACGGGTTAAGACCTATTCCATTTATAAATGGCCAAGAAAAGTAGTGGATACTTGTGAAAGAATAATTAGGAACTACTTGTGGTATGGTAATGCTGAGGATAAAAAATGCATCATACTTAAATGGAACAAAGTTTGTACTTATTTTGAAGAAGGTGGTCTGGGAATCAGGAGGCTAGAAGACATGAATAAAGCTTTATTAATGAAATTCCTTTGGAAAATGCTTCAATATGAATATGAATGGGCTCTTTTATTTCTAGCTAAATACACGGACAAGAATGGCAACTGGGTTACTGTAGATGGGGAAAAACGATTTGTTGGTTTTTACGGAATTGAAGAGCCGACCGTGTGGAGACTCTTTGAACCGAGCGAAATGTTGAACCTCACATAGATGCACTGCAAGAAGGGAGTGTTTTTAGTTCGAGAGATCAATCTGTAAGACCCAGGCCTAAACCAAGAACAATGGCCGTTCCAGAGTCAATTCGGTCACAAGAGAGGATGAGTTGATCTGTAGGAGGGAAGCTGAGAAATGTGTGAGATCAATGGTGATCTGAGATAGTAGGTGTGTTGTGAATTCAGCATGAAAATGCTCTGAATGATTGAATTTTTCCTGATTGAGAGTGATTTATGTGAGTTCGTGTAGACGAAAGATTGTATGTATGAACTTTGATGAGAAATTGCTCGTTTAAGCGAAAGTTGCTTGAATCTTCGAATTATTCGAATCTTGTTCAATGTTGTTCTTCCTTGTTGTTTCAATCAGGATTCAGAGACATTTTATAATGCCGGAGTTGAAAACACCATGATCCCATGAAGTGTGACAGTTTGCTGAAATCAGAGAGTGAGGAAGTGGGAAATCATGTTAAACCAATTACTCATCGTGCGGAGACTTGGTTAATTTTCCACCCACTACTTTGCTGATTCTTCCAACTGATTGCACGACTTGCTCACATTCTCATCGTGGGTGAACACACGTGCCGCAAACCGCCAGACCAAAACCCTAGTTAATATCCCCCCATTGTGACACGATTGAAATCTCGTGATTGTGGAGTCAGTTGCTGACTTTGTGGGACGATGAGTCCATATAGTGCTGAGTTGAACACGTTTTTATCAAATGTTCTGAAACTCATGAATTGAATGTATGTCTGCTGAGACGAGGTACCATTATGACCTAAAATGAGCAAACTGTGTTGCTGAATTGTCGAATATTGATAGTTGAACCAATATTCTTTGATCTGAGCAAATATTGCTAGTCTGAGCGGATATTGCTAATTTAAGTGAATATTGCCGGTTCGAGCAAATATTGCTAGTTTGAGCAAATATTTCTCTTTTGATGAATTTATTAGTAGCAGGACCGAATAAAATAATAATTTAATTTACTGAGTCGAGCAAAATAAATAAGAATGTTGATCATGGAATCAACATAAAATTATTAGAGTGTTTGAATCTGCTCAGAATCATGTTTCTGTGGAGCTCTGGATTCAAAACCCTAATTTTACCGAGATGATGATTTATTGCAAATCAACATGGGACCGGCTACATGGGATGACGGGTTCACCATATAACGCCCAGATGCTTGAATGAGCAAAAATACCAAAGTCTCTTAAGGACCAGTTGGTGATATAATGATTAAATGCTGGTTTAATCATTTACTGAATTACTGCTGGGTTCAGTATTAGATGATAAAACCTAGATATGAGAGATAGGGACCGACCAAGAGAGCTTGGGGACCGACTCTTGGTGGTCACGGGACCAATTGTTGGTCGTTTGAGCAAACTCCTAATAGTTTGGGAAGAGTTTGAACCTAATATGAGCAGTTGAGCAAATTAGGTTAAAATCAGTAAAACATGCGGGACCAGATGTTTGCAATCCTCAGGGTCACCCTTGGTCGGTCAAGGGGATGTACCCGTGTCACCACAACGTTCGTGTTTCAGTCCTAAGAATTTTGATATTTTCTGGTGCACATTTGAGCAACATTTGGAGAAAATATGCAAAATCCATGGTTTTGCTGAAACTGGGAAGAATACATGAGATGAGGGAAAATAAATAAAACAAGGAATTACAAGATGCGGGACCGGCCACAGCTAGGGCATGGACGGCCGGCTGACAACGGTCCCACATGTTTCTCCCAGTTTTATGTGATTTTATGTATTTTTCTATGATTTAAGAGAAATTCCATAAAAGTAGAGAACTTGGTGAAATTAGGGAATTCTCATAAGATGAGAGACATAAATAGATATAAAAATATGGAATGGGAGTGTGGGACCGGCAATGGCCACGGCATGGCCGGCCGGCCAATGGGCGCGGGTCCCAAGCCACTCTTCCCAATTTTACCAAATTTTGATGATTTTAGATAATTTTCATAAAATCAAGGAGATTTATTGAAATCAGAGAGTTTTCATAAAATCATGAAACAAGATACCAAATAATAATAAAACAATGGACACGTGGGACCGGCTAGGTTGAAAAACTAATTAGTGTCCTTTAGTAGAATCGATGTAGAATTCTCATACAGACTCGGATTTTGATGGTCCGCCCCTCCATTCCGTACGGAAAAGAATTTCCTATCTCCCAACGAGGGAATATTTAGGTTTTAAGCTCGTTCGAGGAGAAAAAAGCCCGAGAGTAAAATTCAGGAAGAATTAAAGGGGTCGATCCCACGATATTTTTTCCTAATTTTATCATGTTTGATAAAATCATGTGATAAAAATACATGAAATTATGTAATTTTAGAAAATACATGAAATCAAGGAATTTTGATAATTTAAAAGAAATAACCAAAATAATGGGGACATGAGGTGTGGGACCGGCCACGGCCAGCCGGCGGTCCCATGTCACCTTTCCCTAATTTTATTATTTTTTGATAAAATCATGTGGTTTAGATAAAAACACATGAAATTAGGTAATTTTCATGATTTTAGAGAAAATTCATAAGAAATCAGGGAATTTTCATAACTTGAGAGAAATAATAAAATAATGAGGACGCGAGGTGTGGGATCGGCCACGGCCAGGGCATGACCGGCCGGCCGGTGTTCCCATGCCACCTTTCCCTAATTTTATTATTTTTTGATAAAACCATGTGGTTTAGATAAAAATACATGAAATTAGGTAATTTTCATGATTTTAGAGAAAATTCATAGGAAATCAGGGAATTTTCATAATTTAAGAGAAATAATAGAATAATGAGGACATGAGGTGTGGGACCGGCCACGACCAGGGCATGACCGGCCGGCCGGCGGTCCCATGTCACCTTTCCCTAATTTTATTATTTTTTGATAAAACCATGTGGTTTAGATAATTTCTTTGAAATAAAGAAAATTGCTCGAACGAGAGGATTTTCATGAGATCAGGAAAATAGCAAAAATATGATAAAATATAAAATTGGGCACGAGACTGGTCACGGCATGACTGGCCGGCTGGTGAACCCAGTCCCCCAGCGCTCTAGCTAATATTTTTTTATTATTATTTTCCTTCATATTTTGCATAGGTTCCTCGTTCGTTCATGCTGGTCTGTGTATTATTTGCTAATTACACTTGCACCATTTTTGTCAGGGCTTATCCGATACTCAGATGCCTGTTTCGTCAGATATTTATCACTAACCCATGGCATTCTGCTGGGAAGAACCACGAATTGAAGTGACGAAATATAACAGAGAATCGTAGAATATTGCTGGATATTCAGACGATGGTTCGTAGAATATTACTGGATATTCAGAAGACGGTTCGTAGAATATTGCTGGATATTCAGACGATCTCAGATAATTAATTGATGGCTCTAGAAGGGATTCCTGTCTAAGAGTATTAATCATCTGAGGGTTTGAGCAATATGAACTTGCTGGAGTGTCATATTCCTTTTGCATAGTCGGGGAAAACCGGTCGCATCCCGAAGACGTTGTCACCCAATCTTTCGATTCTATACAATATGAGATGTGCCGTGGTCTCAGCTGGGAGACTGCACATCTGCATCTTCTCTGAGAGACTTTCTCCATCAAAGGGTCATGAGATGTGCCGTGGTCTCAGCTGGGAGACTGCACATCTATATCTTCTCTGAGAAACTTTCTCCATCAGAGTATTATGAGATGTGCCGTGGTCTCAGCTGGGAGACTGCACATCTGCATCTTCTCTGAGAGACTTTCTCCATCAGAGGTGGCATGAGCTTTCATGCATATAGAAATGAGTCTCGATACTCGTCCGATTGCCGGATCCGGAGTAATTACTGAAATTGCTCAGTATTCATGAGATGTGCCATGATCTCAGCTGGGAGACTACACATCTTCACGTACTCTGAGAGACAGCCTTCTCAGTCATAGATTTTCGGCATGAACTTTCATGCTTTAATTGAGAGACGTGAGCCTCAATATTCATCCGATTGCCGAATCTGGAGTATAGTTTTATAACTTTACCCTTTGTCGAAAATCCACCATCTACAATTACTTACTACAAAAGATCTTCAATTTGACCTGGAATTAGATGGAAACTTCAGGATTTTAATGATCTTACAAGATGGGTTGTTGGTGATGGCAGACAGATATCTCTCTCGAATGATAGATGGATCTATGATGAACCCATTAGTAAATTGTATCCTAATCACCCACTAATTTCTTTAAATCCTAGTCAGAAAGTCAGTAGCTTAGTTGTGAATGGTCAATGGATAATCCCTGGAGATTTTATCTAATTTTTTCATACTGACCAGCTCCATGTCCTTAGAAATGGTGTAGATTCCTTAATATGGTGTAACAGCCATTCTGGATTGTTCTCAGTAGCTGATATAATGAAGAAAATCAGTTCTCCCATGCCTAAATAGCACTGGTATAAAAAAATATGGAATTTTGCAGTACTTCCTTCTAGCTCAGCTAACATTGGGAAACTTACAAGAGAAACCTGTGCAACTAATGAAAATCTGACTAAAAAGGGTTTCCATATGGTGTCAAGATGCTACATTTTCCACACTGATATTGATTCTCTGAACCACATCCTATGGAATTGCAATTTAAGCAAACTGCTATGGAAATGGCTAAGAGGTATTTTTTACTTTCTTAACCCACTTTCATTTGAAGATGTTATTAAACTGAGTAAATCCTCTAGCCCAATGATAAAAAAATATATGGACTATCTGCTCTCATACTCTCATGGTAGAATTATGGTTTTTGAGGAATAACATTTGCTTTGAGGATGAGAAACCTAATATCACCAAAATAATTTTTTTTTTTATAAGAACTGTGCAGGATTGTGAAAGAAGGATGAAAGGCCTTATGTGGGTATCTGATATTGAAGGTCATATCTTACAATTTTTTCACTTAAAGTACAGTAAAATGCATAGAGTGAGAATTATTGAAATATTTTTCTATCTCCCAAATATGTATGAAGTTTTATTGTGATGTGATGGTGCCTCAAGAGGTAACCCATGGCTTGTTGGGTATGGTTTTATTGTCAGAAACAACACATGAGATTTTGTTTTTGCTAAGTCAGGTGGCCTAGGGGTCCTTACAAATTATATTGCTGAATTATTACAAGTGTAAGAGCTTTGGAATGGGACCTGGACAACCAGAAGCTCAAGGTGATTCTGCAGACTGATTCTAAAGCTTTTGCTATCTCTTTGATGAGTAAGAAGATACCATGGTTCTTGGTAGCAAGATGGCAAAGAGTCACTTCTGGTCTCCAATCTATTTGTTACAGGCATGTGTACATGGAGGTAAATTTCTCAGCAGATCATTTTGCTAAGAAAGGAGTGCACCTTCAAAAAGGCCAAAGTATGTGCTACAGAGATAGACCAAGTTCCCTCACTCATATGGAAATCCCTTATCTATCTTACTATAGGTTTGAGTAGTGCTATGTTTTATTGCTTTAGTTTGTCTTTTCTCCCTTTTTTTGAGTTTTCTTTTATAATGGGCCTTTCTGGTCTTGTAATTTTGACCTTCTGATTTTTTTAATGAAATCTTTATTTATTTATTTTAATAAAAAAAATTAAAAATTAAACACAACGGATGACGAGCAAATTATAGTCAAACGCATGTATAATCTCTGCCTAAAACGTAACGAACATATAATCAACGTCTCAATCACAGGCGAAGATTATAGTTACGCCTGAATCAGACCAACATTATAGCTACGCATGGAGTCGGGCGAACTCTATATATCTGTTTGCAATGAAACGCATGCAATACGTGCGCTTGATAAACAAACCAACATTATAACCTCGCCTGATAAAAAAACCAACATTATAACCTCGCCTGATAAACAAACCAACTTTATAACCTCGCCTGATAAACAAACCAACTTTATACTCACGTTCCAATAAACTAAGTTTATACCTTCGCCCCATGCGGACCACTTTTAATCTGCGTCTGGTTTATGCACGTAGCTTATACATTCATCCCACTCCAAACGAACTTTTAATCTACGCCTGGTATATAACGCACTTTTAATCTTCGCTCGACCAAATATAGTTTTGATCCGGATTTCAGACCAAATATACGCTGGATTTTGGTTTTACTCCAGACATTTGGTTTTACTCCGTACCATTATGATTGGTTTTTTGGACTAATTTTGGTTTTTACTCGTCCGTTGTGGACGCTCTTAAGGTGTACAAAGGGGTGGAGGTCAGCTAATTATTTCCAACAATTGCCTCCCAATTACGATTCAAAGTGTTGAGAGAAAAACCTTCGAACAATTTTGTAGTTAAAGGCCAAGTATACAAAGTACATTTGATAGCAATAATGAGTTGGATCAAAACCTTTTCAATTGTTTCTATAAAGTCCCCCATTTCTCTAATTTCAAACTGACCACCAAATTACAAATGGTAAGATACTCCAAAGCTTCCTCATGAAACACATGCTTTTCTTCCTTGATCACTCCCACACATTCTTATTTTTGGAATCAAAGAAAATTCTTTTAAAGTTAAAATTGTCAACAAAAAAAAAGCCAAAATTTTCTTGTTTCGGGACAATGCAAGAACAAATGGTTTTGATTTTCCTTTTCAATTAAAAACAATAAACATACACTAGACTAAACTCTACTTGCTTTGTGAAGAATATCAAGTGTGGGAGCACCATTATGACACAAAGACCATACCAAGAAGGAGACTTTTAAAGTCACCTTCATATTCCAAGCCTGTTTGTGAAAAGACGAGGCCACGAGGGTACCCAAATATACCTCAATCTAAAACTTTTCCACATATAAGTCCTTTATCCGAAAGTGATTGTCTATGGACTGAGTCGAGACAATACAACTAATTGGTTCACACTTCGTGTGATCGTCTATGGATACGAGATCGAGACAATACGACAACAAGATAACTTATGTGATTGGCTATGGATTCAAGATCGAGAAAATACAACAACGAAGTATGATTACTTGATAATAGGTTTAGACTTAACCAAACACTATAGGATTGCTATCAAATAATTAGGAATTAAAGTTTGTGTATTTTACTTCTAATTATAATACAAACAATTATAATTGCGAAAATAAAAAAGTAAAAGACACAATAAGATTTTATTAATGAGGAAACTGCAAATGCATAAAAACCCCGGGACCTTGTCCAGAATTGAATACTCTCATAATTAAGAAGCTATACAAACTCTAAACCAACTTCGTGTAGTTGATACCAAACAACTAAACTTATATTTTACCTAGTTCTCTCAGTATCCCTGCGCCTCCAACTTGTAATAAGTCACACACTTGGAACAATTCCTTTGGTTCGTATTCCAAACAGTAAAGGAACAACAAATCTGTTCGGTAACAACTAACAACTCTTTTCAAATAAATTGATATGAGTTTGACAAAAGGATCTTCCGTTCATCCCAATAAACTCCTTTGTCGGTTTCTTAGATCAATCTATTCAACAACTACCAAAGTAATTGTTTAGATTATGTAATCAATAATATGAATCACAAAGAAATATATTGATGCCGATCTACACAACTAATCAATCAAGATTATCATAAAGATAAACTGATTATAGTTGGATCCCTCCAGCCGATCAAGTTTTGTGCACACTAAAGATTATGAACTCAAATAAGAAATCTTCTTTGTCTTCAAATCTTCTTAGATCTTCAATAAACACCTGCACACAAACAACTTGAATCTCTTGTGATCAATCACACAGAACGAAGTATGTTAACGATGGATTATCACAAGATGTATTTAGATCTATAAACAGTTCTAAAGATCTCCATCGACACTTCGATCTAGTTTGAGTGAATCTTATATCAGAAGAGAAGATTCTCAAGCATAAACAAACTAGGTGCAATTAAAGTTCAACAACCATTAGTCAATCAAATCAATCAAAAACTAATAATAAACTGCAATTATCTAGTTTCCCACCAACGGTACTCGTAGAGCTTCTTAATCCCAAAGAAATCTTTAAAACGAGCGGTCGTAAGAGATTTCTCCTAATTATGGTACTTTCCTCTCCGAATAGACGACTCCACCAGTAACAACACAACTAGGTAGTTTTGCTGGCTCTGAGGATTAGTTTGCTTGAAATTCAAACTTCAACATTTATAGACCAAGGAATTTCCAAAACCGAATATTCCCAAAGATATGCAATAAAGTCCAAATACAGTTTTCATAATTCATGGAAATGCTCTGTCCAAAGATTGATTGAAATCTCATTAGAAAATCGCCAATTAGTAAATGCATATTACCAATTTTTATTTTCTAAAGATATGCATTTAATTGCTGGAAATTAAAAGCATATAAAACTAAAAACCTTAATTAAAAGATTCCCAATTTATTTCGATCAAGGATTCTCCTTTTGTTATTAAGGAATATCTTTGAACAATAAAAGATAAGAATTATTGCACATGTTCAAAGTATGTCGACATCTTTACTTTGTAAATACTTTTTCATATTTACAATCTTGGAACCGATTTGCCACACTTCCAAACAAGTTTGGAATTGGTTCATCTGACTTCCAAGAACTATGTGATTTATTATCATACCAATTCACCATTAATGGGTTTCACGGTTCCACCAAAACACAAAGCTTCGGTTCTACCTCCATGTGGTTACTAGGATCGGTCACACTAGCTTTCCAAAAATTGGTTGACTAGGTACTAGGATCGGTTACCACATAATTATGGTATTTTACTTGTGATCAGTTGCACAAGTCAAAGGATCGGTTACCAATTCCTAAGACTTGTTGCACCTCTTACAAGGATCGATTCCACATACTTGTGATTGGTTGCACCTCTTACTAGGATCGATTCCCCAATGTCTAGAGTTGGTCATACCAATTACAATATATCGATCATACCATCTCAGGTGATTACTTAAGATAGGTTTGACTAATAAAAATCATACCAATACAAAAGTCAAGCATTGTGAATAGTTTTACCAAGATACATAAACAAGTTATGAGCTGTTATACTAAACACACATATTGGTAATCCAAAGATTTGCAATGAATAACAATACCAATAAGCCTAGTGATTTCCCTTTCGATTAACAAAACAAGTTTATGAATTGTACTTCCTTTAAACAAATGTAAAAAACTGTTTCCTATGACAAAATCTTCACCCATACCCATACATAATCACAATAGCATTCATATGATTATGTCAATGTCTTATATATGAAGTTCAAAAGATAGACGTTATACTTCGTATTGTAATTCCTTAATACTATGTCTAACTAGAGTATAATCATTCACAGCTTCGCAGTTATGTTTTCAATATGCACGACTTGAAAGATACATTAGGAATGAAATATTTCAAGTCAAATATCACTAACCTCAAGAGGAAGGATGATGTCGTCGTTGTAGTTTTTTATTTCTTCACATTTTTCAAAGTCTTCACGTAATTCTTGTAAGTCTCATATCCTAGTAACTTTCTAGCTAACCTATACGAAGTTGACTCTAGTAAATAATAATCAAGTGACTCTTTAAATGAGTTTTGATTCACTAAAATATGACAACCAAACTTAACATACCAACGCTTGGTGGGTTCAACCGAGCAATGCTCTAACAGTCTGTATGGGAAAACTAGCAAAACATCTACATCAAGAGAGTTCTAGCAGTTTCCTACAAAGAAGTCATTAACAAATTCCCATTTTCTGCGGTTATTAATGTTGAGTCACCTATATCAGCCATATCGCCCACTTCTTGCTCATTTAAATTTATTTTACAACTTGAAATTCCAAGCATCATTTCCTGAGAGCATCTCATTCACATTAGCATGTTTAGCTCCTAAAATTTTGTAAAGTCGAGGAAACGAAATCTTCAAAGCATCCAATACATTTATCAGACCATAACCCTATTCTCTTTCCATTTTTTACACTACCTAGACTTTAGAATTCCATACCAAAGGCTCGTACCAACTGGCTTAGTAGAAGTTTTAGAAAAGAAAGAATCCTGGTCTCCTCCAAACTTCCCACGAACTATTTTCCTCCATAATGCGTTTGTTCCTCTCCATATCTCCGTATCCATTTACAGTGTAGTATTAACTAATTTCAGCTTCTTAATACCTATTTCCCCTTTAGATTTAGGTAGCACAGCTTTGAACCATCCCACCCAACTTCTCTTCTTATTAGAATCAGTAAAACCTCAAAGAACTTGCGCATTATGTTTTCAATCTCCTTAACGACAGAAATATAGATATGAAATATAAAGAGGTATCTGAAACATAGAGAGGTATTACACTGGCATACTAGCAATCACATTATTTATCAATATAAGCCTTTGTACTTTAGAAATGTGTCTCCTTCAGCAAGTACTTAATTTATGTAGGACATTTTTTAATTTATGTAGTACATTTGGACTTACTTCCTAGAGGAATCCCAAATAAGTGATTGGAAAACTAGTTAATTGGCCACACATTATTATGCTTAGAAACGCGATACATTGTCCCCCAATAGTCTATACTTTTCTATTTTTGCTGGATTTGAAGTTTACTTTCGTCCATATAATTCACTCCCCCTTAGACAACTCTTAGCAAAGCCATATGTCTTAGTAGATTTCTACTAAATAATTATCCCTAATGTTAATTTTTTTTTTTTTTGGGCGGATTCATAAGGAAGCTTGGGAGATATTCATCTTGATGCTTTTAAGGGGTGGGATGTATACAAATTTCGTTGTTGTTCACTTTGCACAATAATTTTTTTCCCGAAAATCCCAAAGTATATGGTTCATTAAACATGTAGAGTATTCCCTAAATTGTAAAACCTAACAAACGAGTAATATGCAAAGAAAATAAAAATAAAAATACGGTTTTTCTCTACCCCACAAGCACAGGGTTATTCGTCACTTTTTTTTTGTGACCAGTTCTCTAGAAAAACGAGATCCCAATTATTATCCTCGTACTACTAAATCATAAAGAAGAAGGGGTACTCCTCTAATGGAACTGACAGGCAAAAATTTGGTTGAAACTGATTCTCAAAGATTTGTTTTTGACCAAGACATTTCTTGTTGAACTTGGTAGGAAAAAAGTGAACGTGCATTTTGTGTTGTGGGGTATCCACTTTTATGTGAGAATCTCTGCAATGATTCATTACTTGTTTTCCCTCAAGTTTTACATGACTTGTGAACATAAACTAGTGTATAAATAAAATGAGGAACATGAGTTACTTGTTATACTTCAAGTTTTATCCAATTCTAAAAAATATTTCAAGTTCCACTTCCATCCAAGAACATAATTTTTTTTCCTTATTAACAACAATTTGAAATGTTGTTGTACCTGTTGAAACCTAACCAATTTTATGCAAATGATTCGTGGAAGACACTTGAGTAGTAGTTAAGTTATATCATGGAAAATTCTATTGCAGAGGTAATGAGAAACCCTTTAATATTACTTTCATCACTTAGGGATTCTAATAAATTGCATAGGTTTCAAGGATTTTATAATTTATTCTCGTTTAAGTTTTCAGCAACTTAATTCTATAGATTTTGAAACACATTCTCATTTAAGTATTCAACAGTTACATATGAAATTAACCATGCCTCATAAATATATTTTCTCATTTTAAGCATTCATATGTAGCATCTTACCATGCTTACTTTGTTTTATCAATTGACAACTAAAACAATGTATTCATCTGGATGGAATGAACAATATGTTTACTAGTAGGTATGACACATGTATAAACCTTACCAACTGGGAAAGAGTTGCAAACTTGCAGTTAAACCTTTTGTAAAGACTCTTCGATTGACAATACAGAACAAATAATGCTTAAAAAAAGTTAGGATTTAAGCATCTCAATATAATAATTCAAATATGTTCAAATGTCCAACCCTTTAAAGATTGCTATTATGGATATATCTTGAAATGCTTTATAGGTTGATTAGTTTTTAAGTTAATTATCCATCATAGTGCAACGAATATTTATCCATTTAAAGCATAAAACCTTTCCAATATAGGTCCAACTTGGTACCTTGTTAGTGTGATAGAGCTAGTAACTAACCACGTGATCCCAGGTAAGTTTTGATAAATATATTTTCTTTTAATCTTTGGTTATTGTTCTTTTTGATAGTTGTATATGTATATAGGATGTAAGTCTCTATTTTTCCATCTTAGAATGGATAGTTCTAGCCATGTTGGTGACAAAAGCATTCGTACAATTCATGAACAGAAGGATACAAAACCTATGGAGACGGCTTAAATGAAATTTTATTTGTGATACAACATTATGATCAGTTTAATTTTCACCGTTCATAGGTATCTATTTTGATTTGAATTTGATTGTATTGAAGTTTTATCTATGATTGTTCAACTTTTTATCTATGTAATTGATTTAACCTTTTATTAAAAGGTCACGGTATTAATATTATGGGATTAATAACATGAATAAGATTTAGCAGTTGAAGCTTAATATTTTTTTAATGTGTTGCCAAAATATTAACGTATTCCTCTGATATATGTTTCAAACATGGGATATTTGAAGAAAAAGTCAGAAAGGGAAACGACTATGATTATTTTGGGAGACATGGATTATATGATTTTGGAGAGTTTGGATTGGACAATTTTGTGGCCACTATCTCTAATGGGTTATCTCTAATGGGTTGTAAGTATTTCTAGTATTAATTAGAAATGATGATGTGCTTAGTTCTTTGATTTAAATGCAAGTAAACTCTTTAAGTCAAAAAAATAAAATAAAGTAGACTGAAAGTTGCAATATTGTCTTTTACATAACAAAATGGTCATAAGTTGTATGACGAAAAATCAATTAGAGATGTTTTTTTATGGAAGTTGATGACGGTTAGTGGATTTCAAAACAATTGATAAATAAATGACTAGCTTGTTAGGGATTGGTAAAGTTCAATTATATAAATTGGTTAAAACGTTATAATTGATGAATTTGCATTAATAATGGCCGGAGGGTCAAGCTTTGTAGTACTTTGCATGTCCAATATATAATGTCTATGCTTTTCATACGAAAGCAAAAGTTTTTTTTTTTTTTAAGCCTTGTTTCCGTACTTTGCCGAGAGTTCTTAAAAGAATCTGGCGCTACTCCGACAATAGTTACCATGTCTAGATCTTCATCTCTAAATTATGCTTCAAAAATTATGTTAATGGTAATGTAGTTGATCTTTCATAGGTATCTTATTATTATTTTGAATTCTAAAATATTGAATTGGATAGTACCCGTAGTTGATTATATTTTAAAACTAAACACTAGATAGTAGTAAAACAAACATCCTAAAATTATGATCATGGAATAAATTGTTATCTTCCAACATGACTATGGATCCAGTTAATTTCGACAACCTCAGATCTCATGTACGAAAAGCTAAAGTCGTTGCTCGAGAGTAAGTAAATAAAAGTAAAAATCGAGTATGTTATCTATCTTCGTAGTAAATACAAAAATATAATTAAATTGCATTTTTAGTTTCACGAATTCAGCGGGTCAAAGCTTCGCACAACATGTTCGAACCTAATGAGTGCAGTGGAGGCTAAGGACGTTGATAGGTGCAAAACAACATTTTCAGAACTAGAGACATCCTGTGGAGAGTTCTTATCCCAAATGAAGAGTATCTTTGACGTGAGTTTAAATAATACCATATTTTATTATATAATTATTTTTTATTAAAATCTTAATTACCCTAGTTTTTAATATAAACTGTTTTTTTTTACCGTTGATGCAACAGATGTTTCAGCCCCAAGTTAAGATCTTGAAGGAGGAGTTCCAGTGGTATAGTTTGTAGGAATGGTGGCACTATTAGTTGAGACTTTTTTAATTAAAACATTTAATATTGAGTTAGACTTTATTTATCAGAGATTTGGTTTTGTATTTACTTTAATGCCATATTGATGTGGGAGATTGTTCTCTTTAATTTATCGGGTTGTTCTCTTTAATTTCATATGTGGGAGTTGCTTAAATTGATTTATTGATCTTGATATTTAGACATAGAAAACGACCGAGAAAATGGAAAGAAAAAAAACCTTTCTTAGGCATATTCCTATGCACATGTCAAACACCAAATTTGCCACTTTTGCACCCACTATATGTATGTCAAAGTGGCGAACATATGTGTCAATGTGTCAAATATATCACATACCCCTTAAATTCTACTGAATACATACCATATATACATGTTAAGTTATGTAACTAATAGTAAAATATTTACTTGTCTTTTCATCGAACATGCGACGAGTAACCATAATTATCCCCTTACATAACATCTATCATTGAGAATCATTCTGAAAATTCATGGGCCACTAATCAATTCCACGAGTCATTGCTTTTCATAGCTCATAAGTGCACCAAAAGATCCTAGAAATCATTATTGCTAGAAATTTGTCATGTCACAAAAAACATATCTTTTTCAACACCCTTGGCCCTGTAAAAAAAAGTATGAAACTAGTAAATATTTATCCAAACAATATGATGATAAAAACGGAAGCAATGGGGATCAAGACAAGTATAAATATGGATGATAACTAATTATTCCATGATAATATCGTACAAAAACAAGTTTGGTTAGTATCTATATTAATAATCATTGATATTTTTCAAATAAAGTATAATGGTTTTAAAAAGCAAATCAAATTATTTTGTTTGTCAATTAACATATTTCGATTTATTCAAATCAAGATAGTGATTAAATGTTCACTTACAAGAATAACAAAAACATCAAAATACAAGATAATTATAACCATATATAAATAAAGATATCAACTACAAATAGACCGCGGAGAGAAAATACAAACCAATTGTGAAAGGAGAAATGAACCATCAAGCATTATCTTTAACAAAGAAATAATAATTTCTTGCTTTGTTCAAAGAATACACACTTGAAATCGCGCTCAATCCAAATTAAGACTCTTAAGAAAGAAGGGGAAAGGCTATTTCTTGCGATTTTGACTTTTCTAGGGCTTCATTTTTTCAATGGAGAGCTTGAATCAGATGGATGTAACTTTATTAATCATAATTTTTGTTGATTTTCATTGATGTTTAACTGGTTTTCGTTCATTTCTTTAGATTCTTGTTTCGTTTTTGCAAGGTTTTCTCCTTGGTATGTTTGTTCCCTGTTTTGTTTTTATCTTGTAGATTTTATCTTTCAACTTTCTTTATTTGAATTTAGTTATTCATTTTTATGTTCTTACTTTAATGATTTCAATTCCCTAGACTTCTCTTTTCCTCTTTTATTTTTGGTTTATCTCTTCTTAAGATTTTTTCTCTGTAACCGTGTAATTTTTTAGTTTTAATTACACCTTTGATTTTTCTCTGCTTTGTGTGCTACGAGAGTTGGTTCTTTCTCATTTATAATTATCTACTTAGATGGTTCTATAATATCATCTCTTTTGAGCTCTGGTCCTCATAAGGGAGGTCATTCCTCCGTGTGAGTGAGAACTTCTCCTCTTAACATAGTAGTTTTTTTTTCCCTGTTGATTTAAGTACTCTCCCTAATACCTATTTCAAAGGAAATTATCCTGCCATCAATTTTTCTTCTAGTATGTATAAGAAAGGCTTAACCCAATGGAAATTCAACCTCATTGGGAGGCTTGACTTGAACAAGATTAACCTAGAAAATGCTAAGTTTCGATTGTTCAATTAGTGAAATATTGTGGGAGAAGTGAAGCTCATTCATGTTGGATTTTTTTTTTTGCTGGACAATGAAAAAGCTAAGATCACACAGTTGACTGGAGGTTCATGGAAGATGGGAAATCAAGTTCTCCAAGTAAGAGTTTGCGAACCGACATTCATCTTGTGAAATAAGCGAACTTCCTTAGCTAAGGTCTGAATATTGAACAGAAAAAAACTTGTTAGCTTTGTCCAAAGCTTTCGGTAAACCGATTCAGTTTGACAAAAATAATTTTTCTTTAGATTATACTTTTTTCGCTAGTGTTATAGTCGAAGTCGATTTTATTAAAAGGATCCTGACCAAATTTGGTTGGGATAGGGATGCTGATGACAATAATTTTAGGTTTTTGGAAACTCGTTGAGATATCAAGGTCCCAGATTTTTTCTTTCATTGCGAAATTATGGGGAATTTGGTCTCGGAATGTAGATTAATGATGTAGTTTTTACAGTGGTAAGAAAGGGTTTGATTCTCAGACTTGTGAAGTTGTTGATTTTAAACTTACTTAAAGAAAATACTAAAACTAGCAAAAATATGGAAAATAAGGTAACAAGAGTAAGAGTTATCGGGACTCAGGATTTCACTGTTTCTCATATTCATGTGGTTCATAAATTAATCCTAGGATAATTATGGCTCAAATAATTAAATTCATTAACTCTTAATATTTTCCAAGATAGATTTTTGAAAGCAATGACTGTAAATCTAAAGCATGGGACATCAAATCATTTAAGCTAAGCATGACCCATCAATTGAAATAACAATCATTCAATAAAAATCATAAAACAATTAATAAACAATGCAAAAAGTAAATAAGAATTAATTCACGTTACCACATAGATGAAATCCAGCTTCCTCCTTTGTCCCAGTGATGGGGTTTAGCTCATCATGGTAGAAACACGCTCAAAATTGGGATTCATAGATTAAAAAGTGTTTACAAGAGGTGCAAAACAATAAAACAGTGAAATTGCAACGAGGTATAAGTGTTGCAAAGTCATTGTTACAGTAAATGATAAATCTAACGTGTAGCAGAATAAACGACTGACTTTGTGCGTCTGTTCTTCGTGTTCTTGAGAACGACACCTCTTTTCTATCATCTGCAACTCTTCTTCTTCTTCACCTGCTGCTGCTGCAACTCCTCCTGCAGCGTGATTTTATGCCTCTACTCTACCCCAAACTCCCGAAAACCCTTGCTCGACTTCCCAGAAGCCTATATATATACTCAACAGGGTTATTGATTCTCAGAGAAATCTCCAAAAATATCTATTTTTCTTCCCAGCCAAGCCACGAAAATAATTCTCTGCCAATCTTTTACGCATCTCCAACAGAGTCTGGATTGTGCAAAACTCTTCTAAACTTGGTATAAATCCTGAATATCTTCCCCTAAGTTCAACATAAATTCCTGATATAAATCACAGAAAATCCCGTAACTTATAAATGCCCTGTTTTAAGATAACTACATGGAAACCTTCATTTTCTTTCGATTTCGAACCAACCACCAAACCTGATTCAACCTAACATGCCCAAACTAATCCAAGTCCATGAGAATCTCTGATGAAATCCATGAAATACATCCAAACAATTATGAGAAAACTTTATTCCCCTGTGTTGTCGAGATTCGATTATCCAACCAAATTTACGCCATTAAATCACCTATACCATCCCTGTTTATCTCATTAGAGTCCACTGACAACAATTCTGGCGATTGAATCTCATTAAACACCTTCCAAAGTTCGAACCCTAAACTCTGTTCTTGATAAGTGCTTTATTTACATGCTTTTTGTGTCAATTCCATACTTGTTTTAGCTATGTTTATTGCATATTACCTTGTATTATGATTGTTTTCTAGTTTATGTCTTTTATTAGATGAATCATCCAAAAGAAGTGAAAATAACTACAAAAGTGAATACACAAGTGAAGAAGGGCCAAAGACCCAGTGAAACTCGTTCAAATGGCGAATTTCTAATCATCATTTTGGAGAGGATGAGAAGACGAAGTTGACGGCGAAAGAACGAAGTCATTCCGAGTTCGTACGAAGAAGTTACGAGCAAAAACAGAACTTAGAAGACCATAAGGGCAAAATAGTCATTTTAGAGATCAAGTGCTATCGGCACCCCCATTGTATGTTAAGGGACATTCATTCTGTTAAGGGGTGGACTGTTTCAAGGGAACTGCTAAAGACAGTCATGTCATTTAATGGGGGAGACTAGAATTCAAATTGTGTTAACGACACCCGACCTAATTACTCAAGGCTGCCATCTTCTTCTTCACCTCCAAACAGCGACCAGTTCAGGCAAAGATGCTGCAGTTTAACTAGATTCTAGTGGATCAAAAAGTGCTCGAGTAACAGATAATGAGGTGCTGCTGTGGTTTGGTTAACAATGATGGTTGCTGAGTTCGAGTTGTTTAATGCCAACACGATGGAGAAGATGAAGCTGAGGTGCTGTTGTGGTTTGGTCGATGATGGAGAGTGAAAGTGGTCGATATCGTGATCAGTATTGCTTCCGGTGACGAGAGGTGAAGAGTGTTACTGTTATCGATGGCGAATGGAGAAGGAACCGAGAGTTCGAGTCCGAGATGGGTCTGCTACTGACGTTCGTGGCAGTGAAGATACTGCTCGAGTGTATAGATAAAGTTGGAAGAGAAGGGTGAGTGATGGTTATGGCTTGCTGCCATTGTTGATGCTCGATGGAGTTCTGTTGCTTGCAAAACAGCGACGGTATGAAGAAGATGGGCTTACTTCCATGGATTGAAGAATTGATCAACGGAGGGGATGAACTGTTGCTATTGAGATCAGTTAAACTGAGATGAGTAAGTCCCTTGACCGAGAATTCAGTTAAGATAAGCTTCTGGCGATGGAAAGAGTTTAAGAAGAACAAGGAGCATGGACGAAGAGTTTATCTCTCGGAGAAGTTATCTTACGCGGTGAAAGGTGGGGATTTACTATATCACCGTACAACAAGTTGGGTGCATGGCTAGCGTTAAAGGAAACACGTCAGTCTACAAGGTCTTCACTAAATTACCAGCCAATCAGAAGCTGTGCTTATTCTAATACGATGCTTCTTACTACACTAAAATCATAGCACATGTTTCCACAAATCATAAAACACTGTTAGCCGACTTTACTTCCTTATCAAATCAGGAATTGTCGCACACGTTGGGTTGGTTTTGAAGCTATATAAAGAGCAGTAGCCGAGATAGAAAGAAGAACAACTTTTTGGATAGAAAAATACATAAAAGAATATAGAGGAAAGGTTTTATTTCATGGGTAAACCAAGATATTTTCTTCTTTTTATTTCATATATTTTTGGGATATTTTGACTTTGGGTCACATAAAAGTGACCAGAGTTGCGTTTGGGTCACCATGAAATTTTAATTAGAGTTTGGGTCATATGACCGTGGTTGACCGTTTTGACAGTTATCTAATTATTCATTTTCCAAAATTAATCTCAATATATTTAACTCCGTTAACTGCCGTTACCATATGTCATCCCACCTCACTCGCCTCCACCCACGTCTCCCTTCCTACGACAAAGATGTACTCTCCGGTGAAAATGAACATAAAAGCAATAAATCCAAGTTGAACAGAGAAATCAATCTCCACTGTTTCATTTCTAAATTCATAACAACTCTTTTTCTTGCACGTATGGAAAACCAAATCAATTACTCAATTGCTTTCTCAGCAATACCAAACCCAAATCTCTGCCAAACCATTCTGCAATCCTCTTCTTATTCCGATAATCACTTCAAACCCTTCATAAACAACCATTGAACCCATGACTAGAGCAGCGGAAAGAGAACGAAACTGATTGCGACAACGCATGACCTGTGGTTCAGGCATTCTGTCTAACATTTGTTAAGCATAAACTGGTGGTATTATTGAAAGTTGAAGAAACATTTTTTGTATCTCTATAATTCTTGTAACTTCGAATTCATGGTAAACCCAAGTTCCCTAAACATCAACTTACTGCTCAGCAATATTGACCAGGCCATCTCTGACCGCAGCGCAACCAACAACATCAATTTCAGTAACTCTCGCCTGCATATTGACCCCAAATGTCCTAATCTTTCCTCTTAGCCCTCAATGAATCTCTGAATCTCTTTCATTCATTCTCGGCTGAAACTCATTCCCATGGCTAATCACGACATCAACTACGATCAACATCAACAAACAATTTGTCATCTCTGTCAAAAATCCACAAATTCGAGTTATGATTCTAGCAAACTCTCTCATCACTTCCAAAAATTCACAGCATCTCAATTTATCGTTTCCCATAAATATCAATCTTCTAAAAATCAGATTAATCAACAAACACATAAACAACAAACTTCTAAGGAAATCCAACTACTTCGTATCACATCCATTTATCATCAATTTCTATCGGCAGAAACATCCCCCAAAACCTTTACCAATCTTCATTACAAGCTCCGTATAAAAATTGACAAAACCCTTGATTCCTAAGGTCCTAATACTTCAACCTAAAACCTCAATTTCAAGTTTCAGAGATTGGAAAATTGACGAAAAGGTGTTACCTTGATGTAAAAATCATGATTTGGATTTGATTGAAGAAGAGAGAACCCTGGAAATTTTTTGGGTTCTGAGGAATTTGGGGGTTTTGATAGTCAAAAGATTTTCTCCACCAAATCATTGGAAGATGATGGAGGCGATGAACGAGAGGGAACTCAGAGAAGTTAAACTAGCAGGAGAAATTGATTCGATTTCCTAAAATAACAAACAGAAGTTACAATGGCCATGTATGTAAATAAATCGAAATCTGATATTTTTCCGGTCTTTTAAGTGTTTAACTAACTTTCTTAACTGTCAACGTGGTCAACGCCGGTCTTGTGACCCAAACTCTAATAAAAATTTCATGGTGACCCAAACGCAACTCTGGTCACTTTTATGTGACCCAAAGTCAAAATATCCCTATATTTTTTATGGGTTTTAGTAAACTCATGTATAACTAATTTCCATTAATTAAGGATGAATTCAATGTACTAGAATGAAACTTTGTTAGTTATATAAATCTATTTGAAGTTTTAATCATCATCGATTGTCTTTTCTATATTCAAGGTTTATGAATGATTCTTAGATTGATTTGGGATGCATACTAGATTAGTCTATTGATTGTTCTATTGCCAGTAGATATTTGGAGCGATCCGTAATTGTCGTGTATCTCCTACACAAGTAGAGAACGTGAGACCTTGTAAATCATGTGTGAAGACAACACCAGTATGTGAACCGAGCGTACTGAGTTTAACTGCTGGGATCAAACCTAAATTCACAAATCCTAAAGCGTTCGGTTGAGTTACACCTTGTAAGTGTACCTCAAGGCGGCTCAGTTGGATAGAATCCGATGGCTAAGCGTACCTGTTATCCGGTGATACTAGGAGTTTTGGGGATAGCTAAGCGTACCTGCAATCCTACGGCTGGTGATGAATGGTTCTAACTAAGATAGATAAGTATTCTAATCTCAGCTATCGCTAGGTAACGGCGAAGGATTCCTTGATCATCTCTTTCATTTTATTTTATTCTTTTTATTTACGTTACTTCAATCAACCCCCCTTTGTCTTTTATTATTTTGTTGAACTAAATAACCTGTCAATTACACGGCTCTCTATGGGAACGATCTTTACTACCGCTATATTACCAGTTAATTAGTGGGAAATATATTGATTAATTTGTTGTGGTTACGACACACATCAGTTCTCGATGGAAATATTTTCCCGCCAAATTTTATATTTCAAATGGTGAAGATAGTACTCCCCCTAACCAGAGTGGGGTGCGAATATCCATGGGATGCCCCATATCCAAACTGGGAGTCTAAATAGCAGGTGTCCTCCGGATATGCCTTTAGCATTTTTTCGAGCCTATTTCTCCAAAAACGTAAATTGCCCAAAAATACCTACAAACACATAAAACACCATAATAAGTACAAAAATGGGTACCAACAATATAGAAAATCGAGATGAAAATAGACACATAAATGCGTCTATCAATTAATAAGAAAAAAAATGACTAGTGAAACTGTGAATATTAATCTTTCATATTAAATTATTAAGAAGAAGAAAAAACGATTTACTAAAACCAAAGAAACTTTATCAATAGATAGCCAAGAAGGTTTCATGATGTATACTGATATGAAGGCACATCTTGTTATGGTAGGGACAAGCACCACTTTTACTAATCCAACTATTCTGCCGACGTTTGTATTCCAAAACAAAAGTCAAGGGTTCGAAGAAGGAACATCTTGATATGAAAGCCTACAAATCCTCGACAACCTAACCATATGCACCTCACCAATTTCAACATGCCCCCCAATGCAACTCTGATCCAGAGACTGCTGCTTACATTTTGCTCCATTGTCAAGTTGCTGAAGATTTTTGGCATAATGGTCCAATTGTAATTGATGACTCTTTGGGTATCACATACCCTTATATAATAGTTTTATCGTAGTTTAATAAATTTCATGCTTCAAAAAAAAGTATAATTTAAAAATACAACATACTTGGGATAGTATAGTTTGCCGTTGATTTCTCCAACGAGCAAGTTTATTAAATTATTGATTCACCACTGACTCAACTCATCAAAACTAGAACCCAAAAATGACATGTATTATGTAACAAAAAATATTATGCAGCTAAAATGCTTAGTATACCCCAATAGGTGTCACACAAACAACAATATAATTCCTTAAAAACTGCCCTCCATGTTTCCCTAAGGGTTGGGGATCCAGGGTCTAAGGTTGTTAGGCATAGCTCGGTCAAACTCACAAGTTTTAGTATTGAAAACGCAGGGGATACCAAATACACCCAATTTTTTCGTTCGACAACATGTATAGACAAAACTTAACATAATTGCAAGAAGCCCAACTTGAACTCTCAATCTTTTTTTTTGAAGCATGCTTTGATCAGTTTTAGTTCCGAGACTGAATTAATTAGCGATTATCATGAATTGATTCAAAAGAGTTTTAAGACTAGAGAAAACATACCAACCTTTAGTTTAGACAATTTCAACCAAGAAATCTAGGATACATAAGGTACAAGCATCTCCTACAATTCCACATCCGCACTCCCCACAAAGATATTAATACTAAGCACAAGTTCAAAAAAACCTCTCTCCCATTTATGTCATTCCCGAAAGAACGACATGAGTGACCTTACTCTAGTTACAAGAGAAGGATTTTCTTGGACTTTAAATTTAATAGGCAAGTTACGAACAAATTGAATTTGTATCCAATATTTTTCTCACTTCTCACCATTTACGAACAAAAAAGTTAAACATAGCGATCTTAATGTTAGAGGCGCCAAGATATAATATTTTCTTGAGAAAAATCGTCAACACAAACTATTCTCTACGCCAGTTACGAACAAGAATTATAACTTCTCTAGCCATGTAAGACCGTAGAGTTCACCACTTCTTAAAGTTCACCACTTATTCCCAGGTGGTGACACAATCAAGGAGATAAGTCGATCCCTAAAGAACATCTTAAGAAATCCTGTAGCAGTTTATCCACAAAAATTGTAACCATGAAGATCAAAATTTCCATTATCAAAATAGTTTACTCCCCTTCTGCAAGAGTGAAAGAGCTTAACCTATGAGAAAATATGAGATATATGTTCTAATCACCAATAATGATAGCATAAAACAAATCTCACAAAATAAGTTGTACATATATATAACCATGTAGATTAAGTATTGCAAGTCATCTTCCAAAATAAAATTTAATTAATAAACTTTAATTATGCAAGATGATAAAGTTTTGGAATAGCTAATGTAACACATAAAAACTACTCCAAAAACTAGTATTCATCCTTAAACAATAATAAAAAGAATTCCTACAAGGAGTTAACTAGTAATAAGAAAGATCATCTCTAAGAGATTGTGCAGAGAACTCCTTCTCATTGTTAAAAAAGCTATTGATGATATGATCATTCAATTCTCTTGCATCCTCTTTCAAAGAATGATTGATCTTGAACAATATCGTTTATTCTAGTCACAAACTCTTTCACCTGGGCTCTAAAATCATTGTCACGATAACAGATAGACAATAAACATGTAGTAGAGGAAGTATCTGTAACGTCTGAAGATTTCCTTTTCTTAGTTCTTGATGATGAAATTCCTTTGCACCGATAAACATTAACAGCTTCTACTGCATCTTTCTTTGTAACACCTATAGTAATAGGAGCTATTGTATCTCCATTCTATTAAGGAGTTGAATGACATGTGTATATTTATAAAGGAGAATCATAAATTCAAGAATATTAAGAATAAAAGGAAACTGGTAAAACGTTCCATAGGAACAAAAAATACTGTAAATCTTTACAAAAGATTATGACAGACTTGAGTAACCTTGACATCAAAAACATAGTTCTCATGATGTTATTAGTGCAAACTTCATATTCTCAAATTAATATTATGAGGTTGCACTCATCACTAAAATTAAGTAGTGATGGGGTAAGTAAAACACTCACCAGCTGACACGACAAGGTTAGTTGTGGTTTTCTTACCGTTCCTGGGCTTCCTTTTTTCTTGAGGCACTAAAAAATCTGTAAGATTTTTCAATGCAAGACTCATCTTTTTTCATATCGTTCTGAAGTTTAACAAGAATCTTATCGTTTTTTTCTTCTTAGATTTATGACACTTCCCTTTAGAATGACAATAACTGCCACAAAAAGTGCAGTCTATGGCAAAAGAACTATCAGAACATATAGGCTCAGTCTAACCTTCATGTATATTTTCATTCTCCTTGGATCCTGCGAGAATGAAGGTAGTATTTTTGATGAAAGAGGTATTACTCTCAAGCCAAATTCCACTTGTGTTACCAAAAGAATTTTTACCAAACAACATAGATGGGATCTTTTCAGAACTACCTAATAGGTGAGACCAGAATACGTGGTGCAAAGAATGGTCCTCACAAAAAAAGGTACTTTTCGTAATCCCGAATCTAGCATTACAAAAGTTAAGGGTGATTGTTAAATCCTGGTCATATGGAAATTTATCATAGACGATGTAAGGATATTAATAAGAACAAAAATAATGCTAATTTGGTTATAAAAAACAAAGGTCAAAGATGAATTTCGTGGTACAGTGTCTGAAGTTAATCTGGTAACCAATGTGAGAGACTGGTGGGTGAACTCTGAAGCCACAAAGCATATCTGTAGAAGCATAGATACGTTTACCTCTTATAAGAAGGTAGGGGATGACGAGAAACTCTGTATGGGTAACTCATCTGCATAAGAGGTTGCGGGAAAGGGAAAGGTCCGACTAAAGCTCACATTGAAAAAACTTTTATATTAAATGAAGTTGTTCATGTTCCAGACATATGTACTTGTTTCCTTTTTCATTTTAGATGATAAGGGTTTTTATATTGTAATCGAACATGGAAAACTAGTTGTAACTAAGGGCAAAGATCATGTAGGTAAGGGGTATAAGACTAAGGGTACATACAAACTCAATGTAAACTCCGCTGAAATGAAAATGAATGATGTGTGTCCTTATATATGTGTGTCTTTGAATGTTTAGCATGGCAGACTTAGATATGTTAACTATAAATCGATGCATAAATTTAGCTAGCATATGATGCATACCAGAATTCACTATAGATAAAGAACATAAGTGTAAAATTTGTGTAGAATCTAAGCATATTAGATATCATTCAGTAAGAATTTACAGAAAAATTCTAAAACCTTATAACTAATTCATTCAGACCTATGAAATCGGCTCAAACTAGAGATGGTAAAAAATGGTTTATCATATTCATAGACGATAATATCTATTTTTGAAGCTCAATAATGGAAGGAAGCTTCAATCAGTAAAGCGGATTTAAACCAACAAAACTAGAGTCGGCATATTGTAAATTTACCTCCACGACCATATAAGTTATAAATAGATTGTTAGAGCAAGAGGTATGGGGGTTGAGAGTCTCTTTCAGATTTAAAGAGTTGATCAAATTTGATCAAATTAGGTCCTACTACGGGTAGAGGGAAACCCCCTTTCACCCCAAACTCAATAAGCCGCTCGTTCGTTTGAAAGAGTGCATGAAAGTCTTCCCTACACGACTCTTTATTTTCCGTTTGAGAGTATATAACACATATGACACTTTGTATGCCGTTCTAAATGAAAATGGAGTATATACGGCTGACCAATTCCCGTTTGAGAAGAAACTGGAGAATATACGGTTGACCAAATCCCATTTGAATAGAAAATATAGTATATACGGTTAATGGTCAGCCGTTTATATAGGTTTTGACAGTTAAAACTGTTAGAAAAAACGTTTTTAAAAAATTTAATTAAAAATGCATGAACCATGTTTAGATCCCAAGACCTTATGCTCCCTAGATGTTTTTTCATGTGAATGAATAAAACATTAGTCCCATATAGACTAAAACATTTAGAGTTTTAGACTTAAATAGCATTGGTTTAGCCTTAAGGGTATGGCCCTTTGGGTCTTTAGACCTTTGTGTATGGGGAAAGCCCTAAACTATGGCAAGGTTGCCTAAACCTTATTGCATTTCTTATTGCCTTTCCCGTTCGCGCGGTGCTTCGCACAGAAGCACGCTCGGCGAGGGAGTGGGTGTGGGTGTGGGTGTGGGTGTGGGTGTATCCGACCCATCTTTTCTTTTTACTGAAATTTACCACACGCTTCTCCCACACATGTAAAGAATTTTATTCTTTGCCTTCTCGGTTTTGGATATCCGACAGCCTCGAGAAGCATCTTCTTTCACGCGTGTCACACGATTTTCTTGACACTGTACACTTTGTTTTCCTCGAGAAGAATCTCGCAAATTTTGAATGCGTGTGCACTGTTCTTTTAACGCGATTTTTACCTTACTTTTGCAACGTTCGAGATGCGTGAATCACGGACAGATCTGTCGTGCTTTGGATTCTCTTCCAACGTTCGAACATTTTCTTGCTATAAATACGAGTTGTAAACTTCATTTGAAAACCATACCTTTCAGAACTCTTCTCTTCTGAAATTCTTATTCTTTTCTTATGCTTTCAGAAACAATTTCTTTTTAAGTTTACGAAACAAAAATCGAGTTCTTATCTTAAACAAGTTGTAGTTTACGAAACATAATTTTGTATAACTACTTCTTTGTTTACGAAATTAGTTTGAAACTTTGTTTAACGAAATTAGTTTACGAAACATCATAGTTTACGAAACATAAATTAGTTTTTATATTTATCCGAAACTGGTTGTAGTTTCGATTTGTGTTTTGTTTTATCATTTTTCTTTGCCAAGTTCTAAGGGTTCTCTCTGTGTGTGCTACACATAGAGGAGAACTAATGATAGTTGTATCCTGGAGGTAATTTGTTAATTGCTATAGCATCTCGGAGAGTAGCAGGCAATATTACCTTTAGCTCAACGTATCTCATACGTGCCTCTACTAAGTTTATTGAGTTATTTGTTACTACTATCAGTGTAATCTAAGTATTATTTCCCATTTGCATTCGATTATTGTAATTAATTCCATCAATCTAAAGGTAATATCGTGCCTTATTGTAATATTGTAATCTTTGTAATATTCGTTGTTGTAAGAACATGGGAAAGAATATCGTAGAAAAACCACCAAAGTTCAGTGGTAAGGACTTTAAGAGATGGCAGTCTAAAATGCTATTCTTCCTAAACGACCAAAGGTTAGATGGATATGCTTTAGAAAAACCCTCGAGAAAACTTCATCACCGTGGTAATGAAGATAAATTGGACAGTGGAATAGGAAGAATTATTTGTGCAAGAATCATATTCTTAACTGTCTTGATGACTCCTTGTATGACTTCTATAATGCAAAAGAAGATTTTAATGCTTTTGATTTATGGGAAGCTCTAGAAGAAAAATATCATCTTGAAAAGCTCTTTGGAAGTAAGAAGTTCTTGATGGCTAAGTTCTTAGAATACAACATGGTGATTTAAAAGCCTGTAGTAGAACAGTTCGTCGAACTTCAACTCCTTATCAGCGAGATTCTTGCTGAAGGCATGACTTTTGATGAAGCTCTACAAGTATCGGCTGTGATTGAAAAGCTTCCACCCTCATGGAGCGAATACAAGAGGAGGCTGCGACACAAGACTCGTGAAATCACCATGGTGGAGCTTGGCAAAAAGATCCAGGTTGAGGAGCTTATGTGCAGCAAGGACAAGAGCATGATGTTGAGCAAAAACATGTCCAACAAAGCTCATGTTTTGGACGATAAAGTCGCTTCAAAGAAAACTCTGGAGAATCCAAAAAATGGGTAATAGACGTAACAGACGTCGAAAACCTAGAGGTAACAATTTTAAGCCTAGAGGTGGTGTCACTAAGCACACCATCAAAGGCGACTGTTTTAATTGTGGTAAACCTGGACATATGGCTAAAGACTGTAAGGCCCCTAAAAGGATCAAATATGATCCAAAACAGAAAAATAAGGCAAACATAGTAGAGGACTCGGATATTTCACCGGCATGGTGTCTGAAGTCGACCTTGTCTCTAGTATGACTAATGTGAGAGACTGGTGGCTTGATTCTGGAGCCACCAAGCATGTCTGTAAATTCAGAAATGCTTTCTCCTCCTATGCCATAGTAGGAGATGATGAGAAACTGTTCATGGGAAACTCTTCCACCGCGAAAGTGGTGGGGAAAGGCAAGGTCGAATGAAGCTAACCGGAAAAACTCTCGCATTGAATGACGTATTTTACGTCCCAGACATATGCAAAAACCTTATCTCAGAAACCATCTTACTAGGAAAAGGTTTTAAGATTGTTGCTGAATCTAATACTGTTGTTATTTCTAAGCATGGTGAATTCGTAGGAAAAGGTTATGTTACCGATAACATGATTAAGCTTAGTGTATCTAATTTGAAATTGAATGTTAATGCATCTTCTTCTGTTTATGTTTGTGACTCCTCACATGTTTGGCATGATAGACTTGGGCATGTTAATTTCAAATCGCTAGAAAGACTTGCTAATTTAGGTTGCATACCAAAAATAAACTTTGATAAAAAACAAAGATGTGAAATCTGTGTTGAATCTAAATATGCAAGAAAACCATTTAATAAAAGTGTTGAACGTAGAACCGTTCCTTTGGAATTAATACACTCGGATTTAGGAGACTTGAAATCAACACCAACAAGAGGTGGTAGAAAATGGTATATCACTTTCATAGATGATTACTCACGATACTGTCAGGTTCATCTTCTTAGAAGTAAAGATGAGGCCTTAGAGGCTTTCAAGTTTTATAAACTTGAAGTAGAAAACCAAAAAGGAGTAAAGATTAAAACTCTTAGGTCTGACCGTGGCGGTGAGTATGTGATACCCATAGGAGAGTTTTGTAAAAATAATGGAATCATTCATGAAACCACTGCACCATATTCACCTGAATCGAATGGTGTAGCCGAAAGAAAAAATAGAACACTCATAGATATGGTAAATGCTATGTTAACAAGTTCAGGGTTATCTTCGAACTTGTGGGGGGAAGCTATCCTCTCGGCATGCTATATTTTGAACCGAGTTCCATTTAAAAAATCAGATAAAACTCCCTACGAATTGTGGAATGGTAAACAACCTTCCTATGCATACTTTAAAGTGTGGGGGTGTTTGGCCAAGGTGGCCATTCCTCATCCCAAGAAAACTAAAATAGGTCCTAAAACAATTGACTGTGTTTTCATAGGATATCCCGAGCATACAAATGCTCACGGGTTTATGGTCATCGGTTCGACCACAATAACATTGGTCCGAACACCATAATGGAATCAAGAGATCTTGTGTTTTATGAACACATATTTCCTTTAAGGTCTGGACCTTGTAAAAGGGCCCATGATGATCTCCCGGATGTTCCATCGACTAGTCAAACTCCAACTTTGGAGTATGAGACTGAACCAAGAAGAAGTAAGAGGGTTAGAACTGAAACAAGTTTTGGCCCTGATTTTTTGACTCTTACGGTAGAGTCTGAACCCCAAACCTATAAGGAAGCTATGACTTCTCCGAAGCTCCTTTCGGGAAGAAGCTTCATTAAATGAATGGGAGTCCATTCAAGAAAATGAAACTTGGGAGCTTGTAGACTTGCCTCCTGGAAGTAAATCCATAGGTTGCAAATGGGTGTTCAAAAGGAAACTTAGAACATATGGAACTATAGATAAATATAAAGCTAGGTTGGTAGCTAAAGGCTATAGACAACAGGAAGGAGTAGATTTCTTTGATACCTATTCACCAGTCTCTAGAATCACCTCGATTAGAATGTTGATTGCTATTGCTTCAATTTATGATTTGCATATACATCAGATGGATGTTAAAACTGCTTTTCTATATGGTGAATTGAATAAAGAAATTTATATGGATCAACCTGAAGGCTTTATAGTAAAAGGTTATGAAAACAAAGTATGCAAGTTAAACAAATCTCTTTACGGTTTAAAACAAGCACCTAAACAATGGCATGAAAAATTTGATCATGTTATGATAACTAATGGTTTCAAGGTTAATGAATCGATAAATGTGTTTACATTAAATCTGTGTATGATTCTCATGTTATTGTTTGCCTATATGTTGATGATATGCTCATATTAGGCAAAGCAACCTTGATATTATTAATACCATTAAAAGCATGCTTAGAGATAATTTTGACATGAAAGACTTAGGCCCTACTGATGTAATCTTAGGGATGAAAATCGGAAAGACGTCGATGGATATAGTCTTAGTCAATCTCATTATGCTGAAACCGTATTAAAGAGATTTAATTATGAAAATGCTAAATCTGCGTCTACTCCATTTGATCCCACTTGTAAATTGAAAAAGAACAAGGGTGAGGGTATTGATCAACTTGAGTATTCTCGCATTATTGGTAGTCTTATGTATCTTATGAACTGTACAAGACCTGATATTGCTTACTCAGTGAGTAGATTAAGCAGGTATACTTGCAACCAGCAAGCGGGATCACTGGAATGCTCTCTTGAGTTTTACGTTACCCGAGAGGGACCTCAAACTATTGCTTAAGTTTTGGGAAGTATCCTGCTGTGTCTGGAAGGGTATTGTGATGCCAACTGGATATCAGACTCAGAAGAGTGCAAATCTACTAGTGGGTACATCTTCTTGCTTGGAGGTGCGTCTGTCTCATGGAAGTCTACCAAACAGACATGTATAGATAAATCCACTATGGAGTCTGAGTTTATAGCCTTGGAAAAAGATGGAGAGGAAGCTGAATGGATGCGATGTTTCCGGGAGGAATTCCACTCGCCCAAGCCCGTGTCTTCAATTGACATCCACCGTGATGTGAAGCTGCTCTTGGTTGCGCAAAGAACAATGTATACAACGGGAAGTCTATACATATACGAAGAAGACATAAGACGGTGAAACAACTACTCTCTACTGGTATTATCTCGATAGACTTTGTAAAATCCAAAGATAATCTTGCAGATCCTTTGACAAAAGGCTTAACCAGAGAGAAAGTTAAATTTACATCGCGGGGGATGGGACTTAAGCTCATTGAATAAATCACCATGAAGGATACTCAACCTTGTGATTGGATTTCCAAGATCAAGGTTCAATGAGACAACTAATTTATGGTGATATTGAGAAAGCACTATCTTTGTCCCTCCCTATGGTGTAATCGTGCGATAGTCTTTGCTGCGAAATTAAGGATGATCTTTTGCGATCTTAATGGGTACCATGGCTTTGATTAAAGCGGGGTGTGGCGGGGACACTCTTTATGGACTCACCTTTGTGGATGTTGGAAGTGTGGCCGCTTCCTATGAGAATATGAGGTGATTCTCTAGAGACATTCATTAAGTCCGGATTTTAGCCCACGGCCAAAATGGGCACAAACCGCAAGAGCTTGGCAAGCTGTTTTCATCGGTTGAGGCATCAAGTGTGGATGTTATTTCTGAATTGCATTCATTGTTGGCGGTTCAAGACATTGCGTTCACCGTATCAACAAGCGATTCGGGTAACCTCTCACTAAGTTAAGGTTCAATCTTTGGGACACCTTAGCCTATATTGTTGCCTTATGTTTTCTCGTGTTTTATCGACATGTTTTATTATTCATGTGGGGGATTGTTAGAAAAAACGTTTTAAAAAATTTAATTAAAAATGCATGAACCATGTTTTGATCCCAAGACCTTATGCTCCCTAGATGTTTTTTCATGTGAATGAATAAAACATTAGTCCCATATAGACTAAAACATTTAGAGTTTTAGACTTAAATAGCATTGGTTTAGCCTTAAGGGTATGGCCCTTTGGGTCTTTAGACCTTTGTGTATGGGGAAAGCCCTAAACTATGGCAAGGTTGCCTAAACCTTATTGCATTTCTTATTGCCTTTCCGTTCGCGCGGGTGAGAGAAGCACGCACGCACGCTCGGCTCGGCTCGACGAGGCTCGGCGAGGCTCGGCGAGGGCGTGGGCGTGGGCGTGGGCGTGGGCGTGGGCGTGGGCGTGGGAGTGGGTGTGGGTGTGGGTGTGGGTGTGGGTGTGGGTGTGGGTGTATCCGACCCATCTTTTATTTTTACTGAAATTTACCACACGCTTCTCCCACACATGTAAAGAATTTTATTCTTTGCCTTCTCGGTTTTGGATATCCGACAGCCTCGAGAAGCATCTTCTTTCACGCGTGTCACACGATTTTCTTGACACCTGTACACACTGTTTTCCTCGAGAAGAATCTCGCAAATTTTGAATGCGTGTGCACTGTTCTTTTAACGCGATTTTTACCTTACTTTTGCAACGTTCGAGATGCGTGAATCACGGACAGTCTGTCGTGCTTTGGATTCTCTTCCAACGTTCGAACATTTTCTTGCTATAAATACGAGTTGTAAACTTCATTTGAAAACCATACCTTTCAGAACTCTTCTCTTCTGAAATTCTTATTCTTTCCTTATGCTTTGAAACAATTTCTTTTTAAGTTTACGAAACAAAAAATCGAGTTCTTATCTTAAACAAGTTGTAGTTTACGAAACATAATTTTGTATAACTACTTCTTTGTTTACGAAATTAGTTTCGAAACTTTGTTTAACGAAATTAGTTTCTGAAACATCATAGTTTAGAAACATAAATTAGTTTTTATATTTATCCTAAATGGTTGTAGTTTCGATTTGTGTTTTGTTTTATCATTTTTTGCCGCCAAGTTCTAAGGGTTCTCTCTGTGTATGCTACACATAGAGGAGAACTAACGATAGTTGTATCCTGGAGGTAATTTGTTAATTGCTATAGCATCTCAGAGGAGTAGCAGGCAATATTACCTTTAGCTCAGCGTATCTCATACGTGCCTCTACTAAGTTTATTGAGTTATTTGTTACTACTATCAGTGTAATCTAAGTATTATTTCCCATTTGCATTCGATTATTGTAATTAATTCCATCAAAAACTTCACACTAAATTCCCCCCACTATAAACTTTACTTTTTTGTATTTTAAAAATTCAAACTATTGCTAAACGACACATAATTAGCTGTGTAGTGTTTCATGGTCTCTATCTCATGGTGGAAACAACACTCTATCACATTGACTCTCATTCATTTTGAAAGAGATACAGTGACACTCTACCCCGGTAGCCCTTGCTCTTATGGGAACAACTTAACCTTTTCTACCGCCAGAAGTTTATTTCCCTCCAAAACCTCAATTTTTGGTTCACTAATTTCGGAGATGAGACCATTTCGATAAATTTAGGGCTTTCAAAAAAGTCAACAGCGGGAACAATCTATTCTATGTAAGTGAATCGTGTGTCACTGATTCCTTGATTTTCATTTGCACATGGATTGATTTTGAAGATTTAATATCAAAATATTGTTGTTTTTCTAATTCATTTTCATTTTAGGTTATTAATTAATAATTGGTATAACTTGTCTGTATTTTTTTAGGGTTTTGAGTTAAGGGTACAAGTAAATGGTCCTAACCCAATTCTTATCCCTCTGTGGCTCTGTACTTTTTCAGGAACCATGATTAACGGGAAGAAAAACAAGAATATGGGTGTATGTGAGGAGGGAAAAGATAGGATTAGTGAACTGCCCGAATCGATTCTCCATCACATCCTTTCGTTTCTTCCGATCAAATGTATTGCTTCTACCAGCGTTTTATCCAGGCAATGGAGGTATTTATATCTTACGAGTCCTATTCTTGATTTTTGTAATTGGCGGTCTACTGCTAATAGTGAAGTATCTGACGAGGAATGCCTTATGGAGACTGAACGATTTATGGAATTTGTGGATAGAATTATGAATCTTTGTGATGGCAATATGCCTAATATTAAGAGATTGTGTTTGGAATTGGATGATCAGTTTGACAAATCTCGGATAAATGGATGGCTTTCTAATGCGATCAGGCGAAATGCTGAGGAGATCTATCTCGAAGTCCAATCTGAATATATCTTGAGCTTTCCCCTTTGTTTGTTCAGTAGTGGAACACTGGCCAGATTGGAATTAGAAATGAATTGTGCTCTCCAACTTCCTAAATCAGTTTCTTTGCCAAGTCTTAAGAGCCTCATAGTCTCATGTCGTATTCATAAATGATAACTCGACTCGAGAATTTTTCTCAAATTGTCCCGTTCTTGAAGATTTAGTTATCTCAAGCTGTCGTTGGGTTAATATGAATGTGTTATGTATTTCAGCTCCTGCACTGAAGTGGTTGTCATTTGATGCCGAAAATGCTTCAGGCTCTTTAGATGATATTAGGGTTGAGATTCATGCACCAAATTTACTGTTCTTCCGCTACTGGGAATATGTAAAGAGGAGTTATGATCTGCGTAACTTTACATCATTAACTTATGCAGAGATCGATATGTTTGTAGACATGTCTCCATTTACAAGGGAACAAATATACCACAGTGCACGAGAGCTTCTTGGTGGGCTTTCTAATGTAGAGCATCTAAAATTATCTGTGGATGTCTTCAATGTAAGCTTCCTTTTGCTAGTATGTACTTTAGAAGAGAGCTAAGAGCGTCTGCAGTGGAGACCAAGAGTAAAAATTTGGTGCTAGTATGTACTTTAGAAGAGAGCTAAGCGTGGACGACCAAGAGTAAAAAGACGTAGTGGGACGGAGTAAAGACTAAATCGAAGACCATACCAAATTTCCGGACCAAATTTGGTCTGCGACCAAGACCAAACCCAAATATAGTCGGGCGTTGATAAACTTTACGCCCACACCAAGCTTTTTGAAGTTAACGCCCCACACCGAGCGCGGTGAAGTTAACGCCCCACACCGAGCGCAGCTGAAGTTCACGCCCCACACCGAGCGTTTATAAAGTCCCCGCCCCATATTTTTTTTTTTATTAAACTGTTTACGATGGGGCGTTAACTATACAAACGCCCCATACTTTTTTATTTTATTTTTTATTTTGATATGTTTGGGGCGGGAACTATACCCCCGCCCCATATAGTTTTTTTTTTTTTTTTAATTTCGTGAATAGTAGAAAAAACTATCAGGCGTTAACTATACAAACGCCCCTTCTCCAGGCGTAATCTTTGCCAACGCCCCACCGCGCGTAAACTATATCAGCGCCCCACACCGAGCATAAGCTTTACCAACGCCCCACACCGAGCGTAATCTTTACCAACGCTCGACCAAATTTACTCGCCCACCACTGCGTCACTCAAGGTACTAAACCCATATATGGTCTTTTTTTTTAGTCTTTAGTCTTTGGTTTTGGTCGTACCGCTGCAGACGCTCTAAGGCCATAGTTTCTTTTGTTGGTGATGCTGTAGTTTGTTGTTTTACAAATGTTATACGTGCTCCTTCCAAACTGACATACTTTGTTTGCGCCATGTGATTAGGCACTCTCTTTTGAAGGAAATCGTATAAACAATTTGCCGAAGTTTTATAATTTGACGTACTTAGAAGCCACTTTCATGTTT
Organism: Papaver bracteatum; assembly: GCA_023529315.1. Taxonomy (NCBI): domain Eukaryota; kingdom Viridiplantae; phylum Streptophyta; class Magnoliopsida; order Ranunculales; family Papaveraceae; genus Papaver; species Papaver bracteatum. The sequence continues at coordinate 231,399 of JAJJWX010003983.1, forward strand.
TCTTGTTCGAGTAATGGAGTTCTGCTGGACCTTCTCGAAATATCGCCTAATCTAGAATCACTTGTGTTTTCCGAGGTAAGTAGCGCTATCTTCTCAAGCTTTTCAGCCATTTGCCCCTTTTTCTACACCATGTGATTACCACTTTTTTGATTCACTCTTCGTTTTTCTTTTTTAAGACTGAATTACACTATACCCTTCAGTTAACATAAGGGTAATAATACATTTTGTATCAGTATTTAAATTTGTAATAATTTTTTGTAAATTTTTTCTGAGGATTTATAATCGGTACTAATAATACCCCATGTGCGATGCACATGCTTGAATTGGATTCTTTTAACAACACCAAATTTGATAATAATGAAGAAAAAAAATCTTAAAATAAAAATTTATCTTGTTTGTACTCATTATGTAGATAATTCAAAGAGCTTTCCAAATATACTAATTTTACAAAAATCCGATATATATTTTTAAAGATATCTAAGTTTTAATTTTTTTGATTTATTTTTAAAACAATGGTATTCATGTAAATATACAAACATTGATTAAAGACTTATTTAATAGAATATTGTTGTCATGTGAAAAGGCTTTACCAAACAATTAACTCTTTTATTTATATTAGTATAAGATTATTTGAGGATCAATTTAGACATTCCGCCATGCTACACCAAAACCACCCAAAAATGGGTCTTTTCTTTATTATAGTATAAGATTGTAGGGCCTTAACCCAAGTGATACTGATGATGATGACACTTGGAAACTGAATTTGATGACCCCTTGTTTGCTACCCAAACTTACGTCAATTGAAGTCAAGATTTTCAAAGGGACATGCAGGGAGCTAATCTTAGCAATACAATTTTTGAAGAATGCAAGAGTCCTGCAGCGGATGAATATCAAGTTTTCTAGTAGTTTATCCATAATTCAGAAAAACAAGGCCATGGAGCAGTTAATTTCTTATGAACTTCTTCGCTTGTTTGAGAAATGGCATTTTCTCCGTCTTTTTTGGGTCTTATAGATTTTTCATGGTTTTTTACCTCAAACTGTCAGGTTGATCTTACAACAACTTATCAGCGTTATAGAAAGTTCTGACATAGTGGAACTCAGATTTAAGTTGGTGTAGCTCAGTGCCTCATTTTTTTTATTTTTTTGCCACATTTATGCTTGTTTTTCAATGTTTACTGTGTTGTTTGTTCATGGCTTTTGTTGGATTAGCTGCATAGCGAAAGATGTTTAATTCCAAACTACACTTGTTGAAACGACAAGATAAGAAAACGAAGGTTTTGTTTATTTCTCAAAAGCTTGGTTACAGAACACGGAAATACTTGGTCTAAATAGGCAAATACGCCTTTACAAATATGGTGAGCATATTTCACCCAATTAATATCTTTCCTAACATATAACATATTTCCTAACTACCGTATATACTAAATACATAAGCAAATCTCTTAATACCCCCTCAAGTTGGAGCATGGAGATCACGAATGCCCAACTTGCGAAGAAGCTCAAACTGAGGACGTCCAAGCGCTTTGGTGAAGATATTTGCAAGTTGAGCCGTTGTGCGAATATGAGAAGTGGAAATAGCACCTGATTGAATGTGATCACGTATGTAGTGACAATCAATCTCAATGTGTTTGGTGTGCTCATGAAAAACAGGATTAGCAGCAATATGAAGTGCGCATTGGCTGTCACAATAAATACGCATAGGATGAGAGTGGGACACACCAAGAGATTTCAATAACGCCTTGAGCCAAGTGAGTTCACTACAAGTATGAGCCATAGAACGGTACTCAGCTTCGGCCGAAGAATGTGACACAGTGTGCTGCTTCTTTGTCTTCCAAGATAAAGGCGACCCTCCCAAAAATATAAAATACCCGGTAAGAGAACGACGACTAAGAGGACAGGAGGCCCAATCAGAGTCACAGTAAGAAATAAGTTGAAGAGTACTGTCCTTACGTAGAACAATCCCTTGACCCGGATGACCCTTGAGATAACGAAGAACTCGGAGAGCGGCTTCCCAATATGAAACTCGAGGAGACTGCATGAACTGATCCAACACGTGTACCGAATAACACAATTCAGGACGCGTAATGGTCAAATAAATCAAACGTCCAATAAGTCGGCGATACTGAGATGAATCTGAATACAAAGGTCCATCATCTAGAGCCAAACGATGATGTTGATCAATAGGTGAAGCAGCTGGTTTCGCTCCAAGAAGTCCAGCCTCAGAAAGTATATCCAAGGTATATTTTCGTTGAGATAAAAATAGACCTTCAGTACCTCGAGATATTTCAATACCCAAAAAATACTTGAGAGGTCCCAAATCTTTCATATGAAAGCACCGACTTAAGTATGTCTTAAAAGTAGCAATAGCAGCGGAATTATTCCCAGCAATAATCAAATCATCAACATAAATGAGTACATTAATGGAATTCTCACCTTGTCGTAGAGTAAATAGAGAGTAATCAGCATAAGACTATATAAATAAAAAAGCCTTGAGAGCATTTGCAAGTTTAGCAAACCAATTACGTGGAGCTTGACGAAGACCATACAAAAATTTATGAAGACGACATACTTTGCCCGAAGAAGTAGTCGAATAACTTGGAGGAAGTTGCATATATACTTCTTCATCAAGATCCCCATGTAGATAGGCATTGTAAACATACATTTGGTGCAACTCCCAATCTTGAGCCACTGCGACTGCCAAAAAAGTTCTAACCGAAACCATTTTGGCTACGGGAGCAAAGGTTTTATGGTAATCAACCCCTTCAACCTGTCTATTACCAAGAACAACCAATCTAGCTTTATACCTTTCGACACTTCCATCAGAATTGTATTTAATTTTGTACACCCACTTACAGCCAATAGCCTTTTTCCCTAGACGGAAGATCAGTAATAGATAATGTGCCATTTTTATCAAGAGCACCAATTTCATTAGCCATAGCGACGTGCCAACATGGAAGTTTCACAGCTTCGGCATAGCTGGTTGGTTCCTTAAGAGCAGTAATAGCGGCCAAAAATTGAGTGTGGTTAGCATAAAATTTATCACCGAGACATAATTAGTTATGGGATAAGGCGTACCTGAGGATGTTGACGAGTGAGGAGCGGAGGAGCTGGGGTCTATTTTATCGATAGTGTTACATACATAATTGCTGAGTCGAGTATTGGGTACCCTGGAACGAACACTTCTTCTAACCCCTGAATCAGAAATATCAATATTTACTGGGTGACATTCTGTAGCTGGTAAACCCTCTAAAATCTGAGAACTGTCATTACTGTCCTCATCTGTCAAGTTCTCAGGTGAAATAATTTATGACACACCACCTATCCTGGTATGTGAATCATCACTTGAACTAACAAGTTCTGAAATTACACGTGTAACCGTATGTGCGGTTCTATTTATCACAGACAACGACCTGTCACTTTGTTGACATTCCCCACAGTTCCTGCGTCTGCCATTTCTGTCAGCGCTGACAGAGCTGTCTCCCCTGTCAGTTATAGACACCGAGCTGTCCTCTTCCGGTCTATTGTTCTCAGCTGATTTCCTGTGAGTTCTATACCTCATGTCTGCAGTAATCTGTGTCCTTATATCTTGTTCCCCATCAGTCTCGTGTAGCTCTGTCTTATCAGTAAATAAAATACTGTCTGCAGCAGCAGAATATTCATCATTCACGGACTGCCCTGTCCTGGTTATTTTAGTCAAAAAATCATCGTGACACCCACCTGTGTTGTTATCTGAATAAGCATCTGCATAAGGGAATATATTCTCAAAGAAAACAACGTCACGAGAAATAAAAAATTGTCTTCTTTCCAAATCAAATAACTGCCAACCCTTTTTACCATAAGGATACCCGACAAATACACAACGTCGACTTCGTGGATTAAACTTGTTTCGATCACGAGGAACAAGACTTGCATAGCACAAACATCCAAATACTCGAACATGAATATAAATAGGCGACTTCTTATGTAACAATTCATATGGAGTTTTTCCATTAAGTAAGGTACTAGGTGTGCGATTAATAATATAAGCAGCACTTAGAATGCACTCACCCCAAAAACGAAGAGGTAAATTTGCCTGAAATCGTAACTCACGTGCCACATTTAATATATGACGATGTTTGCGTTCCACTCTTCCATTTTGTTGTGGTGTATCCACACAAGAAGTTTGAAATTCGATCCCTTCAGTACCATTATCACTCCGAACTTGCTTAACATGTCTATCAAATTGAGTCTTAGCCATAGCCCAAAATTTCTTAAAATTCTGCACCACCTCAGTTTTATGTACCATTAAATAAACCCAGACACATCGTGAATAATCATCAACAATAGGGAGAAAATAATGTGCACCACAAGAAGACGAAGTACTATATGCGCCCCATACATCACAATGAACTAAACTAAAGATATCATTTGCTTTATTCTCACTAATAAAAAAAGTAGCACGAGTTTGTTTCGCTTTAAAACAAATATGGTTCTTTAATAAACTGCTGACAATCAACTTTATTCATACCAGGAAGCAAAGAAATAATCTTATTAGAAGGATGACCTAAACGCCTATGCCACAAATAATAAGCTTCACCGGTGGTAACTCGATTTGCCATAATCTTCGCTCCACTGTGGAAGATATAGACCCCATCTCGTTCCTCACCCACACCAATCATCATCCTCGTAGTTCGGTCCTGTATCACACACAACTTATCAGTCAAAGTGACAATACATTTGAGATCTTTAATTAAGCATGCTAATGAAATCAGGTTGTAGTGAGGATCAGGAACGTATAAAACACGATATAATCTCATGTTGTCTCCAAACACCACAGTGCCTTCACATGAAGAAACTGAGTATGTACCATTCAGAATTTTTATTGAAGAAAAACCAATTGGATATGTTTTAAGAAAAAACTCTTTACTCTCTGTCATATGTCTTGAGGACCCTGTGTCAAGTATCCACTTACCAGTCAGCTTCTCCTTCGAACCATCAATGTTCGAGTTTTTAAACATTCCAACAATGGCTTCCCATTGGGCATCAGTAAGGGTATTAACAAGACCCAGACGATCCTGCGATGTGATTGAGCTTCCACTAGAATTGGTATTTGTCAGTGCAACATTAGCTATAATTGGGGACCACTTTCCACGACCAATATTTTTTCCTTGTTGACCGCGTCCTCGTCCTCGTCCACGCCCCATGTTATACTCCTCATTCCACCATTCTGAGTAACCTTTCAGCTTAAAACAATTTTCCATCTCATGGCCTATCTTTCCACAGTGCTTGCAAGTTGGTTTCTCAATAGAGACAAAGACCGCACCCTTATCATATCCCTTTGATATTTTCTGAGTTTGCGCCGCAAAACCCACAACATCAGCACGCACATCACGAGTTTTTGTAATTGTTTGATGCCTTTCTTCTTGAACAATAAGAGCATAAACACGACTCAAGTTTGGAAGAGGATCCTGAGCAATAATATGAGATCTAACAGTTCCATATACTGCATCATCCAAACCCATTAAAAACTGATGTATACGTTCTTCATCACGTTGCTTATTCCATTTAGTGATAAGAGAACAAGTACACTTACCACAGCTGCACAAAGGCGGTTTAACATGATCATTGATTTCTTCCCAGAGAGCTTTCAAACGTCCATAATATGCTGGTACAGTATGTCCATCTTGTCGACATCTTGCTAAATCTGAACGTAACTGCATCAATCTTGGTCCATTACCGATAGAGTAATGCTGCTTCAAATCATCCCATAATTCTTTAACAATATCAAAATAAGTCAAACTTGATCGAAGTGTGGATTCGATGGACGTAAGAATCCATCCAATCAGCATAGAATTAACACTCCACCAATCTTCAATATACACATCTTCTTCATCTGGCTGAGTAAGTTTTCCATTCAAAAAACATGTTTTTCGTTTGGCTCGAAAGACATTCATTATCGATCGAGACCATTCTTCATAAGTATCACCATTAAACTTCACCGGAGAGATCAACATACCCGGATGATCTGAAGGGTGTAAATAATAAGGTGAAGTTGTATCAACTTTCCGTTCTTTAACAGTTGAATCGTTTCCAGATTCCTTTCCAGTCATGATGCTAATCTTTTAGCAGATTTCTTAATTTGATTAGGTTAAGTCGAACCTGGCTCAGATGCCATGAAACGACAAGATATGAAAACGAAGGTTTTGTTTATTTCTCAAAAGCTTGGTTATAGAACACGGCAATACTTGGTCTAAATAGGCAGATACGCCTTTACAAATATGGTGAGCATATTTCACCCAATTAATATCTTTCCTAACATATAACATATTTCCTAACTACCGTATATACAAAATACATATGCAAATCTCTTAATACTTGTACTGCGAATAACTGAAGTTATAGAAGCTCTTGTTCATGTAAGTTATTACTTGCTCCACCCAACATAATAACCCTTCCCAGTACATAAGAAATTGCCAACATGGAATTCATACATCTAGCTTTTGTGGTTTGAGCAAATATTAGCACAATCCATTTTGGGTGGAAATATCCGTTTTACGGACGATAACAATAAAGAAGTGAAAGAAGAGCGGGAAAGTAAGACTTCTTTCCTCTAGGAAAACCTTATTCTTCCCCTCCGCCGATACTCATTTCCACTTCATCAACAACTATGAATTCCTTAGATTGGCTGAACTTCTTTATTTCAACCATCCATAAAACCGTTTCAAAATTTCCGAAACTTGTTAGAGCGGAAGAATTCTCTCAAAGTTCCAAATTCTTATTTGGGTATAGAGAAACTAGGGTTTGGAGAGATTGCTTCTATGCTTATGTTTTCATCTGACTAAAATCAATCAGAAACGGAGACAAGTGCTACTCGTGGGATCAAATAACAAAAATGTGAGGTTTGATTAAATTGATCATATGCTTAGGTTATTTCATTGGAGAAATTTCTTTTCTCATCATCTTTGATGTCTTTCAGACAAATTTTTGTTTTCTTGTAGTAGAATTTCGAACCAGAATTGTACTAGAATGTGTATAATTGATAATTAGGGTTTCTTGGAAGCCACCAGATATATAGTTGTGGTTCTTTGTTGTACTGGAGAACATGTTTCTTGATCTTTTAAGGTGTCTAGTATCTTATCTGCTTCTCCAGGTTAGAATCAATGGAATTTCATTTAATAAGTAACAGTTCAATCCCATGATTGATGATTGACTACTGATTTAAGTGTCTTTTAATCTGAGTTTTTGATAGTTGTTTTTTGACTCTACTTAAGAAAGCTTTTAAGTCTTCTTTGTATATATTTGTTTGTGATTAATCTTTGAAAGAGTTAGCATGCTTAATGTTGGCATCTTTTAGATATGTTAGTTATGGTACTGATTACTTGTCACTTTGACTCTTTCTATGCTTACTGTGTCGATGCTTTTCCTTTGTTTCTTCTTTGCTTGGGTAGCATCAGTTGATACAATGAGTTCAAGGGGTACAAGCATGGGTGAGCAGAATGAGATACAAAAAAACGTATTCTATTCAATTTCATATTCGTTCTTGCACTATTCCTTGTATGATTAAGGACTTTTAGAAAACAGTATGAACCACTACATTGTTTTTCTTGTTTCAGCTAATTATATTCTGATTTTTGGCACAAAACTCTTCCTTGCAGATTAATTTCATTAGAGAAGTGTACATTCCTCGGTTGGACAGAATGCTTCATTGGTTGGGTTTCAAGATTTTGCAGGTTCCTATTTCTTTAGAAATGTTTCCTTCTCATGTACCTTTTAATCTTGTTTGGTTCTATTCCTCTCTTCATTTTCTTTTTATCGAGTATCGTTTTTCATTGTATGACGAATTGAATCTGTTTTACAGCTGAAGCTTGATGAAGATGAGTTTCTCCGTAAGTATACAACGGGCTTGAAAATAGAAGATCTCTCCTGCACATATCACAAGGTCACTGTCGGTGCTCTATGGATGATCTGATTTGTTGGGAGAAACGAATTGTTGGATTTATGAATTTTCCGAGTGTCATGGCAGCTTTGAAATTACCTGGTGACCAGTGGTCCCGGTTGCAAATTCCTCAACTGAAGCATCGTGACAGCAACCAGAACAATACTTTGATAGACCAGAAAAGTATGCTAACATCTTTACCAAAGACGGAACGCCTTTGCAATCTGCAAATTGGCCTTCCTATATATTTTCTTCTTTTACACCTTTGGCTTCTTCTGATTCACCAGGCAAACCCGAATATTAGTAGAATGTTGTTCTGTCTTCACTCTCTAGGGATTGGAAATATTTCCAGTTATTTTCTGTCCCTCTTTGATATCTTTCAAACGAATGTTTATACTGCTTAGTTGCAGTTGAATTTCTAACCCGATATGTAGAAGGTCGAGATAATTGATTAATGGTAATCACGTTTTCTTGGAACCCACCAGATATTGGTTTTGGTTCTTTGTTAGGTTTTCTTATTGTGTACTTGTTTCTTGATTTCTTAACTATTTCATTTCTGTTGCACTATCCCGTTGTACTAGAGTTACAAGAACACTTTTAGAAATTCATAAGGATTGAACTCCCAAGTAAGAGTTGGTGGAATTTCTTTTATTAAGAAACAGTTCAATGCTGTAACTACTGAAATGAGAATGCATTTGTCTTTTGATCGAGTTATGATAATTGTTTGACTCTACTGAATAAATCTTTTAATGTATTCTGTGTATATCTTTGTTTGTGACTAACTGTTAAAAGAGTCAACCATGCTTAATGTGGGCATTTCATAGTTCTATAGTTGTAGTACTGATTACTAGTTTGTAATAAACTTTGTATAATGTCTTACCAACTGAGCATTGGTTGCAGTAGGGACAGCACCTTTCCCATGAAACCACTTTGACTACTCTTTCTATGCTTTCTCTTATTTCTTCTTTGCTTGAATAGCATCAGTAGATACAATGCGTTCGAGAGAAACAACCAGCATCGCTGAGCAGAATGAGATAAAGAAAAAGGTATTCCACTCAAATTCATATTTCTTTCTTGCACTACTCATTGTATGATTGAGGAATTTTGGAAACCAGAATGAACCACTTCATAATTTCCTTGTTTCAACTAGTTATTCTGATTTTTGACAACGGAACTCTCGATTGCAGGTTAATTTCATTAAACAGGTGTACATTCCACGGTTGGACGAAATGCTTCGTTGGTTGGACAAAATTCAGCTACCCTTTCCTTTAGAAAATGTAGCTTTTAATCTTGTTTGGTTCCATTCCTTTCTTCATTTTTTTTTAATTGGGTACCGTTTTCCGTTGCATGAATTGGTTCTATTTTACAGCTGAAGCCTGATGAGATTAAGGAATTCCGTGAGTATAAAACAGATTTGAAAACAGCACGATCTTTCTTGCCAAAATTACAAGGTCATTGTCGGTACGCTATGGATGATCTAATTCGTTGGGAGAAGCGGCTTCTTGGATATATGAAGTTGCCGATTCTCATGGCAGCTATTCAATTACCTGGTGACCTGTTGTCGCAGTTGCAAATTCCTCAACTGAAGCAGCATGACAGCAGCCAGAACAATACTCTGATAGACCAGACAAGTACGCTAACATCATTACCCAAAGCAGGAACACTTTTCAACCCTGTAAATTTACCTTCCTATGCACTTTATTCTTGCACACCTTTGGCATCATCTGATTTACCTGGCAAACCCGAATATCAGCAGAATGTTGTTCTGTCTTCACTACCAAAGGATGGAAATATTAGGCAAATGCTAGTTTCATCATTGCTCCAGCAGGGACATGCTATTGATAGTAGCATTCCAGTAATATCAGATTCTCCCTCAAATGAAAATTGTTCTTACCTAGAATGCTATCAGGGTGGTGGTACTGCGGCCATTATCAATCCTGGGAAGTTAGTTTCAACAATAACACCTATAGAACAATTATTTAAAGCGGTTAGTTGACCCTCATTTTAATTGTGTCTTTCTAAATTAAATATTGTTACTTTCCTGCGGCTAGTAAATTGTAGTACTGTGGTATTTGTTCAGGTAAAAACATCGGGCGAAGAAGGAGCCAAATCTTCTTTTCCTGAAGAACTAGTGTCTACCACAAGGTGTTGTGTTCAACGTAGGAACTTGGAAGAAATAAACGATGTAGGGAAAAAGAAACTGAAGCAATGCTTTTCAATTGAAAGTTCTCTAAATGCTCCGCCACTTGAATATAATGAAAATGCTGGTTGTAAGGAGGTAAATGCTTTTGAGTCATCTGAAAAATTGAAATCAGTTGTAACATCTGGAATTCAGAAATCCAGACTTGAGGTATGCCGCTCAAAAATTTTGTTCTCTGCAATATTCATGGCAAAATAATTACAACCTGTCAGGTGGGTACTTTAATGCAAATGAATCATGCCCTTGTGGAAGAAATCCGAGAGATAAATCATGTGCTAATCAACATAAAACTGGGTATTGATGACGAGTGTAGTCTGATGTCAGCTGCAGGTGAAGATGCTGAAGGAACGATTGTCAGCTGTACATTCAGCCCAATATATGGCAGTTCAACTGAAAAGGTGAACAATGCGACCTTTCTGACTTCAGTTAAATCATGGTAAACTTGAAATTCTTATATGTTATACGATGTTCTTGTACCAGTTTCCTGCTCTGCCCATGTGGTTCTTAATCCCTGCAAAATATCCGCTCTGTTCCCCTGTACTACTAGACAGTTTGCACGTCAGTCAGAGGTAAGAGAATCTACTCATCTATTGTTCATTTATCTTCAACAAGCAACTGACACAAGAATTAAGAAGAAGTTGGGTGTGCCATACAATCAGGCAGTCTCACATCACCAACAAACTAAAGAATCTCCTAATCACGTTGTCCAACATGTTACTATGCAAGTTATGTAAGATAAGTGTGGAAAAATCGACAAAGGCCTCTAACCGAAAAACGGATATCACCCGACCACAGTCTTTACCACTTGGGCTCTTAGGGCAATTCCTATGGGATGAACAAACCTAGAGTTTGTTTATTTTGATCCCACTATGGGATGAACAAATTTAGAAAATGGATGTTCAAATGAACATATCTGTTCATTTGAACACTGAGACACTCCAGTAGGCGCGCGTCTGGTGAAATGACGCGCGCCATGACTAATAATTCGGGCGATTTCAGAGCTGACGCCAGAGATTTGCACCAGAGCGCGTGTTTTGTACGCTGACGCTGGCAACTTCAGCGCAGACTCCAGCGTCTCCCTAGATGGCGCCAATGACTCCATCGAACGGCCGCAAAACCCTCGCGATCCAACGGCTACAATTTTTGAATTCTATAAATACTCATACTTTTAACTCTAAATTCACACATTCTACTTTCAACTCAAAATTCACTCTCAAAAATGCCTCCTACAGTTCGTGTTGGATTCTCACAACAAGAGGATTTAGCTATTTGTAGAGCCTTTGTTTTTCACACACAAGAAGCTGAAATGCATAATGTACCCGATTTGATGTTCACTTTCCGGGAAAAATGTTATAGAATGTTCACCAATGAAACTGGGAACATCCGTGGGCGTGGTTCTAACGAATTGGTCCATCGTTTTAGTGTAATTAGAACGAAAGTATTGGAGTTTGTCGCCCAACTAATGTCGAATCACCAAAATAAGCTGAACGGTGAAGCCGAACACGAAGTGTTGCCCAGAACTCTAGCGATGTGGCCAGAATCTCACCGCGGTCGTCCTTCCGCCTTCCATGCTTGTTTCAACATTCTTAGGGTGCTCAACAGATACAATCCCTACATCAACCTAGGAATTCCACCACCAGCTGAGAATTGACGCATATGTATTACGTTGTTTTAATTTAATGTATTTCTTTTATTCTCATGTATGATGTGGTTGTTCAATGTAGTATGTTTTTATTTATGATATCGATGGTTTTAGATAATCGTAATAACATCTAATAAACAACAAATTAAATAACGTAATACCATAATGAATCGATTTGTCCTACAACTTCAATCAGCCCACTCCACCAAAAAACACCTGGGATATTCCCAAAAATTCCTTCCATATGTGTCTTCTTCAGAAGAAGTCCGCAAATGCATAAAAGTCTTGCAACCGGGCTTTGAGCATGAACTGATTCTCTGTGGACAATGTTTGTATTCGTGATTTCCATATCCACAATGATTGCAGTGTAATAACTCTTTCTTCAATTTGGCTTTAAATTTGAAGTTTTTGCACATTGTTGCAATCTTTTCTTCTTCTTCTGTTTTAATCTTCATAGCATCATCTAGCATATGTGGTTCCTCTGGACAATTGGGATCTTGACATTGCAAATACCTGAGCTTTTCCGGTTGTGATTCAATCACCATTCTGATGCGTGAACAACCTTCCTGCGGACACTTTGAATACATCCAAGGACATTGCATAAGACTGTGGTTATCCATGAAACATAATGGGAAAACCTCTTTTGCTTCGACACATAATATTTGCTTCGCTTTGCCTTTAGAAAACATGGTGGATGATGAGAGAGAAATCGGTTGTTTTGGTTTCGAATAAAATCTAGTGAAGTATTTATAATAGAAAATAGGCGCTGGTAATTCAAACGGGCGCTCGTAGGAAATTCTTGGGCGACTTTACAAATGTCGCTCGTGACTTTACTAATGTCGCCCGAGACTTTATAGCAACCGCCAACGGCTAAATTTCCATTCCCAACGGCAAATTTTTCGTTCTCAAATCCTATAAAATTCATTCATTGTATCTCAAAAATCACATCTTCTTCTTCTTCTTCTTCTTCTTTCTTATATCTATCCTCCTCCTTTACAGAAATGTCTCTTAGAAATCGTGGTCCCAAGTTTACCGAAGATGAGGATATAACTCTATGCAAAGCATATTTCTTTCATAGGGTAATCACTGGTGTTGTTATTTCTCATGATAGTTTTTTTTTTGGAGAACGTGTTTTCAATGTTCGTCTCATTGACGGGAAACCCAGGAAACCGAGATGCTCGCCAATTGCGTGCTCGTTTTCAGCGTATTAGGCTTGCAGTCCAGCCATTTCTTGAACATGTAATGGAAATTGATCGAGAAAAGTTCGTCGGTGTAACTGAAGAAGAAGTGATCCAAATAACTCTTGATAATTGGGAGGAAGCTCACGGTAAGGCTTTTCGTTTCGAAGCGTGTTTCAGAATTCTAAAAGATGGCCCATCTCAAGTACATCGTTCATCGCACTCGAGTCGTTGCGGAATTTACAATGGAAGAAGATGTTGCTCTAGTTCGATGTTGGTTACATTGTATGGCGAGACCAATGAACCATGACCAGTTCTGGGAAAGAGTGTTGGGACATTTTGTATTTTTGCGGAACGAAGCAATAAGAAACAATAAGATCCTAGAACTAAGAATTGCATTCATCAGTAATGAAATCAAACATTATACGGAAATATTGTGGATGGTTCATCGTAGCAATTCTGGATTATCCAACGAAGAACTGAAAACCATCGTTGTGACCAAGTTTACCGAAGAAAGCGGGAGAGAGTTTAGGCATTTTGAATGCTATGAACTTTACAGAGAGAATGTGGCTGGATTTGATGTAGTTTGATGTTTTTGTTGTGGTTTGTTAAAATGTAGTTTGATGTTATTTGCAAGTTTAAATAAATGGTAATAAATTTCACGTAATTTGAAGTGGAAATCTATTTTAAAATATAAACATTTTCATTCATTGATATTACTGCCAATTTTACAAGATATAAACTTCGACAATATTAAAAACTTTAATAAAAATCAAGTACAAGTTTAGGCCTCCTGTTTATCTTCATTTGACGTATTTTCCATTCAACGAGCTCTTTGATTGTTTCACCTTTGTTTTTGAATTTTTGGTTGTTAAGTTTCAAAACATGAGCTTTTCTTTGCCTTTTACCGGAACATTTTCTTGGAGCAACTTCTAAAACTTGCACTTCCCTTTTACAATTTTCAATCTTTTTAAAACTCCCACATATCTTAGAAACAGCAGCTTCAAGTTTTGCATCGCAGAAAAGTGTGATCGCTTTTTCAGCCATTTTTATAAGAGAAATTCAGGTGAATTTTGGTGTACTGAATTGTTCGAAGATTACGGCAATTTATAGAGGAAAATGTGAAATTCGAAAATTTAAAACTACCCGTTGGCGCCACCAGTGAAAACTCCGGCGACAGGAAGGCTGTCGCCAGTGTTTTCTCCCTTGACGCCAACGTTTTTCTTCTGAGCGCCACCGTTTTCCTAAATGACGCGCGCCTAGTTGGCTGACGCTCAATGTTTTCCCATAGTGGAAAACCCACTTTGGCCATCCACCTGGCTGAACAGAATTTTATGTTTGGCCATTGCCATAGGAACTGCTCTTAGGAGTTAAGACCCATCGTGATATTCTAAATATGTAAGCTCAGTTTTTTAATGAATAAATTCCAATGTTCAGAAGAAAAAAAAAAGGTAGTACGGTAACAAACAAAGAAAAAAAGAAACCCTTTAGTTAAGTCGGAATTTTTAACTTACCAACAAAAGAGTTTTCTCTCGTTCTTATCCGGGGGGAAAGTCAAGCGAAAAGTCACCTGAAGTCAACTTAGTCAAACCTCAAATTTTACTCAGCCCATCTTCAAATTCAATCTTCCTTCTTCATCTTCCTCATTGATTGTACATAACTTTTTGTTTCTCTTCTAGTTGTTCTTTTTTAGCCCTTTTTACCCTATCTCTTTGTTCATCTTTATCCATCTGTAATTTTCTAACCTAATTTTAAAATTTCCCTTCTTTTGATGTAATCGAATCTTACAGTTAATTGGGTTTTCTCTTCTGTTTTATTGCTTGATTTTGCTTCATCAACTACTGTTATTAATAAGGTTTTTGTTTCTTTTTGTTTTCTCTACAGTGTAATGCGGTATTGAAGACGTGTTGTCCACATCAGTGATTGCAACAATGTCTCTCACCTTCAGTTGGCTCAATTTCAATTGCTTACTGGTCTGTTGGCTTATCCTTAATTCAGTGGTGCAACGAATTTATCGTATCATGAGTATTCACAATATGTTTGATACTTGCTTTCACAAGATTGGTGTTGTTTGCTTTTATTACCTGCATCATAAACCTTATACAGTTAATCCTACACCTGGTGATAAATTATATTACCCACCTTCTCTAGTTTCAATACCTTTCAATACTCATCATCGACAAATCTTCATCACAATTACAGCTACCTACTGCTTATGGTCTCAATCTTTATCCTCTTATACTATAAATACTATACCCATCTTTCTTTCTTATTTATTTTCACAATTTTCCTTTCTAGATTTTCATTTCACTCCTTTAAACATGTCTGATAACATAAACAATATCTCTCAGGCCTCAGCATATGGAGGGTATTTCTTTAGGAAATCTGCCTGCTAGAGCTAGAGTTGTTACTCTCATTCAACTACAGCTCTACTTCAAGGCATCAAAGATTGGAAAATCTGCCTGGCTGGTAAACTTTATGCACCTGGTATCATGTTGTGGCAAGATGCTAAAAAATCTGCTAAATATCTTTGGCCTCATCTTAAACGCAATAATCAATGGCATCTAATTAATGGTAAGATCACTGGAGCCAAATATTTTTGCTATCAGATTTAGTACAACTGAGGACAAAGATGCAATTTTATTTGGTGGTGCTTGGAATTTTGATGGACATTTAATTGTTCTTAGAGATTGGCATCCTTCTTTCCCTTATCAACACCTTAATTTTGACACCTCATGGTTGAACCTGATGGTATCCACCCCATCACATAGGGGTGGGATTTGGGTTGGTTGAGCGTGTTATAAGGCTTGGCCGAGGCAGACCCGAGTTAGGAATCCTTAGCCCAGATTTCCTATCGAACCCGTGGAACCTGTGGAGGTACTGCCCAAGTTATGTTCCTCGGGTTCTTCGGGTTGGCCCAAGTTTCACTAGACATACGAGTTTTTTAATATGATAAGAGCTTCTCCAATGGCCATTGTGTGTGTTTCTTATGTGGCAACACAAATAAGACATCCTCGATTTATTTTTCCTTAAAATTAGGGAGAAAGAAAAATCCATCTCCAACAATATTGCATGTAACCTCTTCTTTTAATTAGTATAAATTTTATTTTCCATAATTAAGATTTTATTACAGCTAAAAATGGTTAGTTAATATATTAAAGTCAATTCAATTAAATAAAAACTGACTAGGATGGTAGACAATGTCAAGGGGAATGTCTAAAACTAGACATTCACCTTGACAATGTCTACCCAAAGTCATCTATACATTGGTTTAAGACATCACGATTGGAGAATGATTTTACAGAAAATGGATGTGTATCCTAGATGGATTTTGACATTTATTTGTACACACATGCCATTGGAGAAGCTCTAATACCAAATTTTAGATGTTATAAGATTTAATTGCTACATTTATCTTAAATTTCCAATTAATTTAAGATTACTTACAATAATATATATTTTTTTCATATTGAATAATTAATAATTAATAATGACATAGATATAATTTATATTTTCATTATTAGATTTAAGATAATGTCTAAAACTACTATAAATAAAGAATAATACCAATTATAAAAATAGTTTTATATAACTATATTATAGTTCTTCGGGTTGGGCGGGTTGCTTGGGTTAGAAATATTTGTGCCCATGCTTGCCCAAATTTAACTCGGGTTTATAAAACCTATGCCCAAGCTTTCCCAAAGTTTTGAAATACGTTGCCCATGCCCGCCCAAGGTTCGGGTTGGGTATGGGTTGGGTGGGTTAACCCAACCCAAGTCCCACCCCTACCACCACATCCACAAAGTTCAGAGCCATGATAATGATGAGAGTTACTACTCCTATGCTTAAAGGAATTCGTGCTGCTAATGCTGCAGGAGTGTCTCGATGGGTGGGCTTCTTCTTTTAAAAACAACCATACAAGCTATGTCAAGAATGTCGAGTTGCTGATCATGATAGAGACTTATGTAATGATAGGAAGACTCGTCGAATCAATATGGAAAGCACCATTCAAAATTTTGGACCTGCTGTTGAACAAGTGGTTCTGCTAGTTAGAAATCCTCAAGAACTTGCTAATCTTTTCATGCATCATGGACACCAAAGGAGATCGAATATTAGAGAACCGGTTGCTTCTCAGGCTGGCCCTTTAGATGGTATGCTCCTTTTTTTTTTTTACGTCTACTGATTCTCAATCCAACTCTTCCATTGCTCCTGCTGACATAGCAATGCCTCATCCCAACTCTAATATGCTGGTAGCTAGTAATAACTCTGGTACTCGTACACCATTCGTCAGAAAAGATGTCATAATCTTACCACTGTAGTTTTACCTGATGATGAATCTGACCAAGCTTCTACCAGTCATCATGCATCTACTGGTCATCCTCAGCATAGTTATGTTCAGCATGCCAATCAAGTTACAATATCTCCTGAGCCAATTTTGAGAGACATTGCTGCTGCGGTTCATTCCCCGAATCGTAATATCTCTGATGCTAGTCAATAGATACTTTCTATCACTACATTTTTTATAACTTTTGTTTTGAGTTCTGTTTTTCTTTGGTTTAACATTTCCATTATCATGAAACTTCTCTCTTGGAACTGTCAGGGTTTTGGTAACCCTTCCACAAACCTTGATATTTTCTTTTTGTCTGAAACTAAAACTAAAACTTCTACAATGCATTTCTACCTACAACAGTTCAAGTATCCTAATTACTGGCATGCTCCTTCTATTGGTTTGTCAGGTGGTATATCTATTGCATGGAAACTAGGAATTGACCTTGAAATAATGCATACAACTCGACATGACATTCATGCCATTTTGCATATTCACTCTCATCATCCTGATATATTAAGTAGTTGTATGTATGGTGCTCATGATAGTGCTGAAAATCAACAACAATGGCAGTACTTATTAGATATGCAACCTCAAGTTGATTTACCATGGGTTTTAATTGGTGATATTAATTTCATAATGAATGACTCTGAAATTCAAAGCTTTCACAACACTCATCATCTTCATTCTAGATTAATTAGGCCTATTATTCAACAACTAGGTTTAATTGATTTAGGATTCACGGGATCTGCTACAACTTGGTCAAACCATAGAAAAGATAGTGCTCATACAACTGTTAGGTTTGACAGAGCTTTAGTGAACACTTTGTGGATGAACAACTATTCTTCTGCTTTTCTTCAACATGTTCCTCCTGTTGCTTCAGATCATTCTCCAATCATTTTGTCAACATGTGGTGATGTTAGTTCTAAACATATACCTTTTCGGCTGTATAGATGCTGGTTTTCTCAACCTTCATGTTCAGATGCTATTAATGATAGTTGGAATCAGAACTTCGTAGGTTCTCCATCCTATCAATTTACCTCTAAACTTAAAAATACCAGACATCGTCTTCAACTTTGGAAGAAACAGTCTTTTGGCAACATAGAATCGAATATTCAATCAATACATCATCAATTACAACATTTCACCAGCCTAAATTTGCCTTCTTTTGACCCCACCATTTCCAACTTAACCAATTCTCTTCAACATTGGTTATCAATTCAAAAAGATTTTTACATGCAAAAAGCTAAAGCTAGTAACAATGATGCAGACAGAAATACTGCATACTTCCATTCTATTGCCAATTACAATAAGAAAAGAAATCAGATAGATGTTATACAAGATTCAATGGGTATTTGGCATGATTCCAAAGAAGAAATTGAAAGTACACTTTTACAATATTTTTCCAGTATCTCGACAACTACAAATCCAGTTACTGATGCAAACATTTTATCTCAGTTTCAGACTTGTGTTTCAGCTGAAGATAATGAAGCTCTTCTTTGTGTTCCTTCCGGACAAAAAATTAAAGAAGCAGTTTTCCAAATTAAACCTTGGGCTTCACCAGGAGCATATGGATTTCCAGTAGCTTTTTACCAACAATATTGGTCGATGGTCAGTAATGAGGTAACTTCAATGGTCTAGCATTTCTTTATTCATAAATTCATGCTTCGTGATATCAATCGTACCTTTCAAGTTCTTATACCTAAAACATTACATCCTCAAACACCTAATGAATACATGCCAATTAGTTTATGCAATGTCAGCTATAAGATAATATCCAAAATCATTTCTAATCGATTGAAACCTCTTCTTTCAAAAATCATATCACCTACCCAATGTGCTTATGTACCTGGCAGAAAAATTCAAAACAACATCATTATTGCACATGAACTGATTCACACAATGAAGAAAAAACGAAAAGGCAAAGTTTCTTATACTGGCCTTAAACTGGATATGTCGAAGGCCTTCGACAGGTTAGAATGGCCATTTCTTTTTGACATTCTTCTGCAACTTAGTTTTCATCAGGACTGGATTCAGCTGGTACAACAATGTGTTACTACATGATACGGGACGTATTTGGTGCCTGGTCATTGTTTTCAAGATTTGACTAAATCTTGAATATGTATTAATTAGCATTTTTAATTGTTAGGATATTTATCTGTTTAGGAAGATTCTAGACTTAAGGTTTTATGTTTACGACTATATATAGCCTATTTCATTGTCATATCTCTTTAGCTGCGGCTCGCCATTGTTATTGATTATTAAACTATTAAGTTTGTTTGGTTAAACAACATCGTTATTGTCTTTTAACTCTTGGATTAGAGGCTTTGCTCCTGGATTGGAGTTTCTATCATCACTATTAAGGAGTGGATTCTCCTTGTCATTTTATCGCTTCCGCTCGTGCCATATCAGGTGGTATCAAGAACAGGTTTTCCTGCGCTGTTCATCTGTGAGGCCGCCTAGAAGAATCAGTCGAGGATCCATGTGATCTCTAGGTTTTCTATCAAAAAGTTCTATCAACAAAAAAAAAAGAAGGGAAATCATCGGATCTTGTTCGAAAAGAAAAGGGAGGCAGGTGAAGCTTTCGGTTCCTGTTTATTGTCCATCACCGCCTTATACAGTAAGTTTACATCCCATCACTTGCTATTGTTACTTTATTTGAGTACTCATTTGTTCGGTGGAGCCCTAATCCTATTTGAACTGGGGAGGAAAAGTCCTTTCGGCTAGAGAAACTAAGAAAGGGAAAAAGAAAACTAAATATCGTTATTGGGTTTTCTCTCTTTCTTACTCGGTATGTCAAGCCCACTAAATATTTAGTCACCTAAAGTCCACCTATCAAACACGTTTCCAGCAAAGTTTATGCATATGCCGACACCTATTTATGTAATTTGATGATGGAAAACACAGCCGATCAGAGGAACAAATTGTTTCCAGGTTCTATTAATGGTAGTGTTTGTCGCTTTATGGTTGATCATGATTGTATTGATAACTTGGTGTCAAGAAGAACGGTGGAGGCCTTGGGTATGGAAATGGATTGGTATCCTTGTCCGGATAAAATTGTGTGTGTCAGCAGGGGGACGATTATTTGTATCGGTGTTTGCAGATTTCCGTTGTCAATCGGTAACAAGTATTCTGATTCAATTGTATGTGAGGTTGTTGACATGGATATCGATCTTGTGTTGGGAAAGCCATGGGTGCTCGAAGTTGGTGCTAAGCAGAGATGCTGGGACAAATCGTACGAGTTTCGTTGGGAAAGAACAAAGGTAATTTTAATACCAGGGTCCAGATCTGCGAAAGGAGCTGAAGAAGTGGAGTCCAGGACTTTAGGCGACACACTTGACAACATGAATACTTCCATTCAGTTAAGTGAACACGGTAAGGTGTATGAGAACTTTGTGAGTAATGTTTATAAAGATCCTTTGGCTTTGTTTGGTGCTGCAACTTCCGTCAGATGCCGTCAAGATTTTGTTTGGAAGGTTTCATGGGAGTTCTTACATTGCAAGGGTGGGTAGAAGTAACATGGGTTGCGGAGACGTTACTTACATTCAATGAATATTGCAAAATTGAATTTATTTGCGGAATGGCTAGTGATTCCAATGCATAACTCAAGGTCAACTTGTGTTACGAGGGGTAGTACCAAATTTATATCTCCAGTTTGTCATTTCTTGTTAAAACTCGAGACGAGTTTCGTCGCAGTAGGGGAGCCTGATACGTGACGTATTTGGTGCCTGGTCATTGTTTCCAAGATTTGACTAAATCTTGAATATTTATTAATTAACATTTTTAATTGTTAGGATATTTATCTGTTTAGGAAGATTCTAGACTTAGGGTTTTATGTTTACGACTATATATAGCCTATTTCATTGTCATATCTCTTTAGCTGCGGCTCGCCATTGTTATTGATTATTAAACTATTAAGTTTGTTTGGTTAAACAACATCGTTATTGTCTTTTAACTCTTGGATTAGAGGCTTTGCTCCTGGATTGGAGTTTCTATCATCACCATTAAGGAGTGGATTCTCCTTATCATTTTATCGCTTCCGCTCGTGCCATATCAGTACAACAAGCATTGCTCTCCTCATCAATGGTAGCCCATCTGCTTCCTTTACTCCTTCACGTGGAATTCGCCAAGGTGATCCGTTGTCACCTTATTTGTTTCTCATAATCAAGGAAGGTTTTTCAAGAATAATTCAATCTCAAATCTTACAAGGTAACTTGAAAGGAATTACTGTTGGGAAATATAGCCCTCAGGTGAGTCACTTATTTTTTGCCGATGACTGCCTTTTATTTCTTGAAGCTTCTCCAAACTATCTTCGTAATCTTCAACATATTCTTGATCAGTTTAGTAAAGCTTTTGGGCAAGTAGTTAATTTACAAAAATCTACCATTTATTCAGCAAAAATGTATCCCCTTCCCTCAGAAATCAATTTACTAATATTCTTCACATGGAAATTATGGGTCTAGGAAAAAAATATATGTGAATACCTCTACTGCTTCATAGATCAAGAACAAAAAACTGCAAGCCAATTTTGGAGCATATGTCTGCGCGCCTACAAGGATGGAGTAGTAAAATTATCAACCAAGCTGGTAAGACTACTTAGCTGAATTCTGTTCTTAGTACAATGAGTTTGTACCATATGCAAGTTTTAAAACTTCTTGAGACAACTATTCATCAAATGTAGCAACTTCAGAGAAACTATTGGTGGAACAGTCCATCGAGTCATAGTAAAAAAACATTTTATATCTTGGGAAAAAATGAATTTTCCTAAGAGATTAGGAGGTTTAAGACTCAAACAACTTCATCATTATAATTCTACTATGTTAGCTAAACTAGCATGAAGTATCATTCATAGTCCAGATGATCATTATGTGCAACTATTGAAGTCTAAGTACTTTCCTTATTATGATATTAAGCATGATCCACCACCTAACATTACAAATTCTAGTTGGATTTGGCAGAGTATAGTTCATGGTTTGCAGATTGTTCATAAGTTTGGAAAATGGCAAGTTGGTGATGGTAAAACCATCAACATTTGGAAGCGCAACTGGATACCTAGTGAATCCGCCGCTTTATACTCTTGGGATGCACTTAATACACATGATCTTCAGTGGGTTTCTCAACTTATTAACTCAGACACAGAATAATGGAATGTCAGCCTCCTACATCAACTATTTACACCCATCCAGGTGATTTCTATCTTAACTATACCTTTGCAGTTACAATTTGAAGATTCTTTACAATGGCCTCTTACATCAACTAGACAATTCTCAACATCTTCAACATATCAACATATGTGTAAGATTAACTCCCCCACAGTAACTAATATCCTTGGCTCAACTTTTTGGCTAAAGTTTTGGAAGTTAAAAATCCCATATAAGTTGCAAATTTTCATGTGGAAGCTTATACATAATGCGTTACCAGTTAAATCTAATCTGCATACTTTAGCTGATGTTTCTTGTGCTCTCTGCAATACACATCATACAGAAGACATAAATCACTTGTTTTTATCTTGTCCTTTTGCTACTGCCATTTGGAAAACTTTTCTGCCTTAGCACTTTAATTATCGTCAACAGTTTGCTACACTGCATGACTGGATAGCTTCTTGGACAACGAATGCAAATATTAACTTCAATTCAAAATCTCTTTCTCTACATGCAATCATTGCAACTATCTGGTATCTCTGGAAATATAGATGTACAGTAGTCTTCCAACATGAAACAGTCAATCCTAACTCTGTTTTACATCCCCTGTTTAATTACTTAGCTGGTATTACTCATTATTCTCATACATTTCATACATCTCATACTAGACAGTCTGTAGATCATTCCCATTGGACACCACCACCACCACCAGGTATGTTAAAAATCAATGTGGATGCCTCTTTTTATAAAGCTTATTACTTGGCTGGTATTGCTATGTTAACAAGAGACTCTACAGGATCCTATGTTGCAGGAAAGGGAGTCCTTCGAAGAGTAACTACTGCTCATCAAGCGGAAAGTTGGTCTTTGTTAGAGGCTATGCAATGGGCTGAGCAACAACAATGTAAAAATATAATATTTGAATCTGACTGTAAAAACTTAGTGAGCTCTATCAATATGGGTATACATCCTCCTTGACAATCTTCTCCTTTGTTATTTAACTGTGTGTGCAGCTATGTAATAAGTATAACAACTGGTCTTGTAAATATATCTCAAGAGTTTGTAATAAGACGACATATTGTCTAGCCAAATCTGTCTGCATGTCTTATAGTTCTGGAGAGTGGTGGCAGGTTCAACCAGCTATTCTAAATGTAAGCTTGGCTATTGATGTATCTTTCCTTTGATGTTTAATATATTTATCTTTGTCAAAAAAAAAAAAAAAAAAAAAAATTGGGTGGAATATATTTGGAGAGAAAAGAAACTTTTGGGTGGAAATATTCGTTTTGGTGATGATAAGAACAAAGAAGAAAAAGAAGAGCGGGAAAAATAAGCCTAACTTCTTTAATCTACTCTCCTCTTCCCCTCCGCCGATGCTCATTCCATCTTCAGCAACAACTATTAATTTCTTAGATCGGTTGAACTATTTAATTTCAACGATCCATAAAACCGATTCCAATTTCCGAAACTTTACAGAGCGGAGGAGTTCTCTCAAAGTCCTCAATTCTTATTTGGGTATAAAGAAACTAGGGCTTGGAGAAATTGCTTACATGCTTATATTTTCATGTGGTTAATGTAGCAAAGATCAATCAAAATCGGAGACAAATAAAAAAAAAAAGTGAGGTTTGGAGAAATTTTCATCGGGAGAAATTTCTTTTCTTTCGTCGTTGATATCTTTCTTTTCTTTTATTAGAATTTCTAACCAGAAATGTAGTAGAATGTCAAATCGGTGTATAATTTATAATTAGGGTTGCTTGGAACTTACCAGATATACAGTTGTGGTTTTTGTTAGATTTTCTTATTGTGTACTAGAGAACATGTTTCTTGATCTTTTAAGGTGTCTAGTATATGTATTTCTCTAGGTTAGAATTAGTGGAGTTTCTATTAATAAGAAACAGCTCAATGCCATGATTGATGACTAATTACTGATTTTGAGAGTCTTTAATCTGAGTTTTGATAATTGTTATGACTACTATAGAAAGCTTATAAGTTTTAATGTATACTTTGTTTGTGATTAATCATTGGAAGAGTTAGCATGCTTAATGTTGGTATCTTTTAGATCTGTTAGTTATGGTACTGATTACTTGATTGTATAGCTTCTTACCAACTAGGCATAGGTTGCAGTAGGAATAATACCATTCCCATGAAACCACCTTGACTCTTTCTATGCTTTTTTATCATCCAACTTACTGTGTCGATGCTTTTCTTTTGTTTCTTGTTTGCTTGGGTAGCATCAGTAGATACAATGAGTTCGAGAGGTACAAGCACGAGTGAGCAGAATGAGATACAAAAAAAGGTGTTCTAGTCAATTTTCATATTCGTTCTTGCACTATTTCTTGTATGATTAAGGACTTTTAGAAAACAGAATGAACCACTACACTGTTTTTTCTTGTTTCAGCTTGATTTTTGACACAAAAATCTTCCTTGCAGATTAATTTCATGAGTGAAGTGTACATTCCTAGGTTGGACAGAATGCTTCGTTGGTTGGGTTTCAAGATTCTGCAGGTTCCTATTTCTTCAAAAATGTTTCCTTCTCATGCACCTTTTAATCTTGTTTGGTTCTTACTTATATTCCTCTCTTCATTTTCTTTTTATCGAGTATCCTTTTTAGTTGCATGACGAATTGAATCTGTTTTGCAGCTGAAGCTTGATGAAGATGAGTTTCTCTGTAAGTATACAACGGGCTTGAAAATAGAACGATCTCTCCTGCAAATATCACAAGGTCACCGTCAGTCCTCTATGGATGATCTGATTTGTTGGGAGAAACGAATTGTTGGACGTATGAATTTTCCAAATGTCATGGCAGCTTTGAAATTACCTGGTGACCAGTTGTCGCAGTTGCAAATTCCTCAACTGAAGCATCATCACAGCAACCAGAACAATACTTTGATAGATCAGAAAAGTATGCTAACTATCTTTACCAAAAGCTGGAACGCCTTTGCAATCTGCAAATTTACCTTCCTATATACTTTCTTCTAGTACACCTTTGGCTTTTTCTGATTTACTAGGCAACCCCGAATATTAGTAGAATGTTGTTCTATCTTCACTCTCTAAGGATGGAAATATTTCCAGTTATATTCTGTCCCTCTTTGATATCTTTCAAACGATAGTGCTTAGTTGCAGTGGAATTTCAAACCCGATGTGTAGAAGGTCGAGATAGTTTTACAATGGTAATTAGTTTTTTTTGGAATGCACCAGATATTGGTTTTGGTGCTTTGTTAGATTTTCTTGTTGTGTACATGACATGTTTCTTGATCTTGTAACTATTTCATTTCTGCTGCACTATCCTGTTGTATTAGAGTTTCAAGAACACTTTTAGAAATTCATAAGGATTGAACTCCCAAGTAAGAGTTGGTGGAATTTCTTTTATTAAGAAACAGTTCAACGCTACAACTATTGAAATAAGAATGCATTTATCTTTTGGTCGAGTTATGCTAATTGTTTGACTTTACTGAAGAAAGCTTTTAATGTATTCTGTGTATATCTTTGTTTGTGATTATCTGTTAAAAGAGTTAACCATGCTTAATGTGGGCATCTCGTAGTTCTGTTAGTTGTAGTACTGATTACTTGATTATATAATGCCTTACCAACTAAGCATTGGTTGCAGTAGGGACAGCACCTTTCCCATGATACCACTTTGACTACTCTTTCTATGCTTTTTTTATGATCCCACTTACTGTTTTTATGCTTTTATTCCTTCTTTGCTTGAATAGCATCAGCAGATACAATGAGTTCGAGAGATACGACAAGCATAGCTGAGCAGAATGAGATAAAGAAAAAGGTGTTCCACTCAATTTCATATTACTTTCTTGCACTACTTTTTGAATGATTGAGGAATTTTGAAAACCAGAATGAACTACCACATTGTTTCCTTTTTTCAACTAGTTATATTCTGATTTCTGACAACACAATTCTCGATTGCAGGTTAATTTCATGAAACCGATGTACTTTCCACGGTTGGACGAAATGCTTCGTCGGTTGGGCAAAATTCAGCAGCTACCCATTCCTTTAGAAAATGTAGCTTTTAATCTTGTTTGGTTCCATTCCTTTCTTCATTTTCTTTTTACTGGGTATCGTTTTCCGTTGCATGAATTGGTTCTATTTTACAGCTGAAGCCTAATGAGATTAAGGATCTCCATGGGTATAAAGAAGATTTGAAAACAGCAAGATCTTTCTTGTCAAAATCACAAGGTCATCGTTGGTATGCTATGGATGATCTAATTCGTTGGGAGAAACGGCTTCTTGGATAAATGAAGTTGCCGATTCTCATGGCAGCTGTTCAATTACCTGGTGATCTGTTGTCGCAGTTTCAAATTCCTCAACTGAAGCAGCATGACATCACCCAGAACAATACTCCGATAGACCAGAAAAGTATGCAAACATCATTACCAAAAGCCGGAACACTTTTGAAGCCTGCAAATTTACGTTCCTATGCACTTTCTTCTTGTACGCCTTTGGCATCATCTGATTGACTAGGCAAACCCGAATATCAGCAGAATGTTGTTCTGTCTTCACTACCGAAGGATGGAAATATTGGGCAAACGCTAGTTTCATCATTGCTCCAGCAGGGACAGGCTATTGATAATAGCACTCCAGTATTATCAGATTCTCCTTCGAATGAAAATTGTGCTTACCTAGAATGCAATCTAGGTGGTGGTACTGCGGCCACTATCAATCCTGGGAAGTCGGTTTCAACAATAACACCTATAGAACGATTACTCAAAGTGGTTAGTTGACCCTCATTTTAATTGCGTCTTCCTAAATTAAATATTGTTGCTTCCCTGCGGGTAATAAATTGTAGCACTGTGGTATTTCTTCAGGTAAAAACGTCGTCATCTAAAGCATTAAGTGCGGCTGTCAGTGACATTTGTTCAGTAGTCAGTATGACTGATGTATTCGCAGGATCATACCCTGGCGAAGGAGCTGGATCTTCATTTCCTGAAGACCTAGCGTCTACCACAAGGTGCCGTGTTCAACGTAGGAACTTGGAAGAAATAAACGATGTAGGGCAAAAGAAACTAAAGCGATGCTTTTTAATTGAAAGTTCTCTAAATGCTCCGCCACTTGAATATAATGAAAATACTGGTTGTAAGAAGGTAAATGCTTTTGAGTCATCTGAAAAATTGAAATCAGTTGCAACATCTGGAATTAAGAAATCCAGACTTGAGGTATGTCGCTCAAAAATTTTGTTCTCTGCAATATTCTTGGCAAAATAATTACAACGGTCCGTGGGTAGTTTAATGCAGATGAATCATGCCCTTGTGGAAGAAATCAGAGAGATAAACCATGTGCTAATCATCACAAAACTGGGTATTAGTGACGAGGGTATTAGTCTGATGTCAGCTGCAGGTGAAGATGCTGAAGGAATGATTGTCAACTGTACATTCAGCCCAATATATTGCAGTTCAACTGAAAAGGTGAACAATGCCACCTTTCTGACTTCCGTTAAATCATGGTAAACTTGAAATTCTTATATGTTATACGTTGTTCTTGTACCAGTTTCCTGCTCTGCCCATGTGGTTCTTAATCCCTGCAAAATATCCGCTCTGTTCCCCTGTACTACTAGACAGTTTGCACATCAGTCAGAGGTAAGAGAATCTACTCATCTATTGTTCGTTTATATCTTTAGCATCACTGCTTTGTATATTTGGGAGTTTTTCAAGAAAAAAATCATATCATCATAAGTATAAGAAGGAATTTCAGCAAAGAACGTATCATAGATGTCAAAACCACTTCGTAGTTTACTGATTATCTATAAGCAATACTTGTCCATATATATGTATGGAAATAAAATCTAGATCTAATGGGTTTGGTCCAAATCGAACTATTAATTGTCCTTACTACGAAGAAACACAGAAGGTTTCCTACATTTTGTTTTGACAATGACGACTATGCGTACTAAAACCTGATAACTTTTGATAGTGGCGACTGCGCATACGAAAATCTAATAACAGAGGCATGGATTAATTTCCACGAATTCCTCCGCTGCATGCCTGAACCAACATCACTTAAGGAGATGGCCAAGAGTTTGGATTCTTGTGCTAATGCAGTGTTTTCTGAGTATGCCAGAAGAATGCAGAAGTAAGCTTTAGTTCCAGATTTTGTACTTGGGAATATTTGTAGAATGGGCTACTTAAATACTACCAAATTAGAAGTTAAAACTTTGGCTGTGGGATGTCTTCTTTTTTACAATTTCAGTTCTTGTATATTCCACTGTTACAAGGAGAATTAACCTTGAAGCATATTAGTGTTCTACATGTACTACTTATTTTGAAAATTTGTAGGATATTTCCACCCAATACCCCACTCTTTACACCTGACCTGACCCCTCAGCTGCACTGTCTACTTCCGATACCAACTGCGTTTAGAATTGTGTTCTTGATGAACCAGATGACATAAATATAGTCCTAGAAGAAAAAAAGAAGCTAAAACCTTGATTGATCAGAATCCTAATTAACATCTCCGAGATCATTAAGTTAATTAATTACAAAATAAACAAATAGACATCATCCATCACTTGAGTTAATAAAGAAAACAGAGATGATCATCGCACAAAAAAAAAATTAGCAAAAAAGAATGTGTATATATATCCAAAAACCGCGACACTTAGTATTAAGATAAAACCAAGCTTGTTTGATTATTGAAACCGTTGGTTATGTAAGCAGCTCCTCCTTGGTTTGAATAATAGTAGTGATCAAACTGAACCAATTCACTTGATGTATACTGATTATTATGGTGATCATCTTCATAACCACATACAATTAATGGTGGGTAATTCACTGAAGCCGCAAAAGGATCATCTTGATGATAGTTCTGATTAATCATTAGGTTAGGAGTATCACCATTATTTTTGTGATCATTATCATCATCAATGTCAATAACTGGACGACTAAAATCATCATCAAAAACAACCCAATCTCGAGTAACAACCGCTTTGGCTGAATTAATCTTTGCATTCTGATCCTTAATCTTTTCTTCTCGACTTTGATGATGATGTGATTTGAAACCACCACCAAGTTTCTTTTTTTCTGAAACACCATTCATGATAATTTTTTCTAAACCTCTTATATCTTCTTCAGGAATTTGTTCAACTTTCGGAAATTCTGATGCGCTTAGAACACCAATATCTTTACAAAACTCAAAATAAGAAGATAGTTCTTCACCTTGAGAAGCTGCTTTCTGTAATATTCTTAAAGCCATTTTGGCTTCTAATTGACTTGCTCCTAATATGCCCACCAATATTCCTGCAATTCCACTACATATTTTGCTATAAACATCGAAAATCTCGACAATAATACAATCCATTGCTTCAAGAATTAACGTATAAGTATTAATCCCATCTGGTCTGATTTGAATTAACATGTCAAGTAATTGTTGAGACCTTTGTAACTCTTCAAGTACTTGGACCATTGGAGCTTCACGTCTATGCGGTCTCTGCTTCAACTCGTGATCTTCTTCCGATTGCATCGAATCAAAAGCCGATTTTTGATCAAGATATGCAAAAAAAGCTCTAACGAAAGCGCTTAAACTCCAGATTCTATTAGATTTAGAATGTCAATCATGGAAATTCGATAAATCAAATGGAAGTCGTCCAATTTTTTTAACAATAGGGATTTTACAACAGAAGATACCATGCATGAGCATTAGACCTTTAAGAGCAACAACCCATGAACGGGTTTTTTCCATACGTGTAGATAATGACCATATCAAAGGTTTAATAAAAGTAAAAGAGTTTCGTACCCAGTTGAAGACTCGTTGTGCATTCTTGTAATCAATCTTTGATTCATCATGACTTGTCGCTTTAATTATCGCTGTCTCAAGATCTGGATTTCTGTATGATGATTTTCTACTTAGTTTTGCTAGAAGGATACTGTTTTTATCTTTTAATAATGCTGAAGTTGTCTTCAAAATTTTCATCTCTATGAATGAATAATAATAATCAAACTTTTCTTTTTCTTCTTCCTAGCAAACAAAAAGTCCTATCCTTCTGGCTTGTTAATATTTAGGGTGTTTTCTGTTTGGTTTTCTTCTTCTTTGCATTCAACATTGCATTTGATCTTCATCCATCATAGATGATAGATCAAACGCGTTGAATCTTTGTTTATTTTTCAATTTATTCTGAGAAGACAAGAAAACAAAAAAAAAACGTTTGTTGGCCGGCAGTTGTTTATAATCAAAAAAATATTGCATTTTTTTCCTCCAAATAATTTTTTTTTTTTGTTTTGGAATGGCTGAAGCCGTCAAGTTTGGATGGTCGTGAGGCTATACTTCGTCAAAGTCGTTATTTTGTTATTAGAAAAGTGAAGTCAACTTTATAGAGAAACAGATTCATCATATTCGACGGCCGGGCCACATTTTACCGTTAAATAATCAAGGGTGATTCCAATGTAACATGGCAGATCAAGTGTAATATCTGTTCTTATCGGTTTATGATGTAGTACATCTTTCTCTGGATCAATAATGATTGTTGATCCTTTTCTTCTTTATCAACTTTAACAGTTGATCCCATGTTTATGGATCAACAATGACTGTTGATCCCTTACGTCAGTTTAAGTTTGTTTGCTTTGCAAGTATTTCCTTTTCTAGTTTACGTTAAACTCTTTCCTTTATTCATCTTATGTAAGCCTATATAAAGGCTAGTTCTCTTGTTTACAAGACAGATCTTATTATCAATTTACAACCTTAGAATCTTGATCCTTGAATCAGATTTTAGCTAAGTTTCTGACGAAACTTAATTATCTTCAAAACCCAAGCAACTTGTTTGCTATATCCTGTTCTGTGCTACACTAGTTGGTATCAGATACAG
Organism: Papaver bracteatum; assembly: GCA_023529315.1. Lineage (NCBI taxonomy): Eukaryota > Viridiplantae > Streptophyta > Magnoliopsida > Ranunculales > Papaveraceae > Papaver > Papaver bracteatum. The sequence continues at coordinate 262,602 of JAJJWX010003983.1, forward strand.
AGTTTTTAGATCTTTATCTAGAAACAGATCCTTTACACAGCTTCCGCAACAACTCAAAACCCTAAACTTTCAAACAACCTACCTTTTCGTTTTCAATGGGAGAAAAGTTTACACAAACTGATATTGCCGCCCTTGCCAAAGCGCTTTTGAAACCATTATCAACTGCCCTCATCGCAGAGATTAAACCAGACCTTGAAACCAATATATCTTCTATCGTAGAAAAGAAACTTGAATCATATGAACACTATCTTATTAAGTTATTGAAACACACAGGTCTAGATGAGGAAGGTATGTCGTGTTTAACTGATGATAAGGATGTCAATACTGAAGAAAATAAAACAAAGGATAAAGAAGACGATGGCGAAACTACAGTTAAGAAGAATCCTTTTGTTCAGAATAATTCTATTCCATAAGAAATATCAAAGTTTCTTACGTTCACAAAACAATTTGAGAGCTTTCTTAATAGTCCTTATAAGAAATCTGCAACTGTGATAATAAATAGTGATGAAGATAAAGACAAGGCTGAAGCAGAGTTAGAAAAAACTGGGAAGATGAAAAAAGATTGAAATCTAATTCTTATGGGTCTTTACCAGAATATAAATTGAAAGCTGATATACCCAACTTCCATGGAAGTTTAAATATAGAAGAGTTGTTAGATTGGATTTATGAAGTAGAATCATTTTTCAACTTCATGGATGTACCTGATTCTTCTAAAGTGAAATTGGTTGCATACAAACAGAAACGTGGTGCTGCAGCTTGGTGGGACAAACTTTGTGATGATCGTCGAAAATATCTCAAGCCTCCTATACGTACTTGGAAAAGAATGAGAGACTTGTTAAGAGCTAAATTTTTACCTAAAGATTATATGCACCAGCTCTTTCTCAAACTTCAAAATTGTCGGCAAGGAGCTAGGTTGGTTGAAAAATATGTAGCTGAATTTTACAGTTTAGTTGCACGTAACCAACTAAATGAGACTGAAGAACAGTTAGTTGCACGTTTTGTTGATGGTTTGAACAATTTAATTCAACAAGGCATGACACAATCATCTTTTACAATGGTTGAAGCGATACAACAAGCTCTTAAAGTTGAAAGACGTCTACTCAGTACTTCTCACCAGGAAAATCCAAGACAAGCTCGTTATCAACATTTTTATAAAGCATCCAGACCATATAACTATTCTTATAGTTATCAGGGTGAAAAGGGTTCAACATTCATTGTTGATCCATATTCACAGGTGTTTATGGGTGAAAACTATCTCTGCCGGTTTTGGTAATTTTGGGGTGTGTGGATGAGAAATGAGTTTAAACCTTAAACAAATGCACTGCACGGGAGTGCTTTTGATTCGAGAGATCAATATATACAATTCTGACCTAAACCAAGAAATGGTCGTTCTAGACTTGTTTCGGTCACAAAATGAAGGAGATGGGGTTGATCTTAGGGAGGGAAGCGAAGAAGGTGTTGAGATTGTGAAGGTGTAGATTATTTTATGACTTGTAACAGAAAGGTGAGTAGGCTTATGAATAATGCAAGCAGGCTTTGGGTGTTTGAATACGTTTCGTATTAACACTTGGTTTCTGTGTTGTCTTGTGTTCTGGAAATAGGGAGGAGAACCTATTTATATAAGTCATTTGAGCCTTATTCACGTCTCTCGTGGGAAGTGGAGGAAGTGGAATGATGGAGTAGTGGAGTTGTGTGTTAGTGTCACACGATTAGTCTTGCCCACTTCTCCCATCATCACTAACCGTCCATGTCTTCCTGACACGTTCTTGTGATGGTGTGTTGCACGTTGTACGCCGTAAACCGCCAGACCAATACCCCAGTATGTATCCCCCATTTTGTGAAATGATTGATATCTCGAGTGTGTGGATTGTGGGACCCACAGAAAGTAGCATGTAATGCTTGGTTAAATAACTAAGTTATTTAGGAAGTCGATACTTGTAAAATATCATGTGTATTCTATGCATGTTATGCATCGAATGTATTCAGCATATATGAAGCATTACTGTTGAGCATTATGCCCTGCCTACTTCATGTGATGGTTTGGAGGATGCGCTAGCAAGCCCTCCCTTGGCCGACCACATGGTGTGGTAGAGTGGCGGATGGTGATCATCGTGACGCCTCATTGACCAATTAACTCCTGACTAGGGTTGTATAACCAAGCAGGTAAAGTTTAACGGACGAGATGATCTTTGAGACGCTCATCTGCGACCGTTAGTGAAATTAGGGTTTATGAAGAGGTGTGCAAGCATCACTCTTCAGCTTGGTCGAATCCAAGCTTGGGACACATTTTTGGCAGGGTCGACCGTGCACGTGTGTAGACAGCATGACGGTGTAGGCGTCCATACCTCATTGTCTCGTGAAAGTGTGATCTGGGCCACTCAATTCGTCCGGCGAAGTTGAGTGGTCGAGATCGATTTGCGATAGAAATCCAATGCCGCAAAGGAATTGGAAACCGCGCGACATGGCTACTTTAGGCGCGCGTTTCAAGACGTTCGGCCATGGTTGTCCTTGGTCGATTAGTCATGCTTGTATATGGGCCCATGGTGATCATGTTGACATGCTCGGGACCTTTTAAGTATACATCTACACCCTTCATCTAAGCTTGCGAAGATGGACGCTCGTGATCGATTTGCGACACATGTAACATGTCGCAAAACCCTAATTAGGGTTTCGTATAGTTCACGCCCATGCAACTTCACCCGATCGGTTTTGCATGCTATGCTTCTCCCTTAGGGAGGCCGAACGTGTGGGGCCTACATTGGACAGGCGGTGAGCATGTTGGTACCTGTTTCATGGCCATAGGTTTGATCTAAGCCATCCAAACATGTCGGTGAAGTTGGATGGTTGTGATCAAACTGCGACACATAACCCTTTAAAGCATCACGCCAGCCTTTTTTCGAGTAAACGTTTGTTGCTCTAAGGCTTTGCTCGTGAGAAGGTCGGTCAGGTAAGTATAAAGGGGGCCCGCCGGTGTGCATGACAAGCTTGTCCGACCGGCCATAGGATGATCCACGCCGTCCGATCGCTCCGGCGAAGTTGGACGGACGTGGCTGATTTTAAGACCGCTGCTAGCAGTCTTTGCTCGTTCATGTTTCCTTCAAGCTGCTTCACGACCATCCTTCTTTAGGCTGGCGTTTGGTGGATTTTGGGAGATGTGATGTATGTTTGACCGATCGGGCATAAACGGGACCGCTGGCTAGGGTTCGTTTAGGTTTGTTAACTCATGCGGCCAACTTGCGTGGTCGTGATTGTTTCTGAGACTGCTATGGACAGTCCGGATGCTCAATCGGGCTAGTATAGCACACCGACAGATATATGCTCAATCGGGATAGTATAGCACACTGACAGATATATGCTCAATCGGGCTAGTATAACACACCGAGAGTGACAGCCTATACGGGCATTTCATGCATGCCTCACTGTTGGTACTTGGATATTTATGCTACTCTGCTGTGAGTAACAATTAGTCATCATGCCGCACCAACAATGAGAGTTCTGCTAAGAACAACACAGGAAATGCAAGGCGTTTTACGCATTAATTGGTAATGCTAAAATTCACAAAATACTTGGGGATTGTTGCTACATGCTCCATTCTATGTGAATTAATAAAGAGAAGAAGTATTCATCGCTTATCAAATAGCCTTATCCTCTGCAGGATGGCTGCAGAAAATATTAGTTTTACGGTTTTAGCCCTGAACTAAATCCACCATCAACAACAGGGATCAACTATCTTTGTTGATCCACATAACAGAAGTGCAAGCCAACCGTATCAGCAACCACAAACAACATCATCTCTTTCAGAAACTGCTCCAACGATGATTATATCATCTGCTAAGCTACCTCAGGTTAATTCTCAAAAAGATGTTGCTCGCAATACAAGAGGTAATCAATATCACCAACAATTTCCACCTTTATCTAAGCCTTCTAATCCTTATTCAAAATTTAGAGGCGATAGATGTAACAAGTGCAACCAAACTGGTCATACTTCTAGTGATTGTCACAAGATTCATGCTTACATTAATGAAACTCACGATGAAACACAAGTAGAAGAGGACTTAGGTGATGATGATTTTAATTATTTGCAAGAACCTGAGACTTTTGATGAAGATTTTCTTGGAGTTATTCGACCAGTTTTAATCACTGAACCATGTATTACACAAATGCATCATATTTTTAAGTCTCGTTGTATCATTCAGGAGAAGCTTTGCACCATGATAATTAACAGTGGAAGTACAGAAAAGTATGTTTTTGCACAATTGGTTGAGAAGCTTGGTTTAACTGTTACTCTTCATCCAAAACCGTATTCAGTTGGTTGGATAAATATCTCTTCTACCCAGCAAATCACTCATCAATGTTTAGTCAAGTTTTCTTTCCCTGGATATTCATATTATGCTTTGTGTGATGTTATTAACATGACGGAAGCAAGTTTATTATTGGGAAGACCATGGAAGTATGTTATCCGTGCTGTTCATAACTGTTATGAGAATACTTATACATTTCTTCATGAAGGATTTACCAAAGTTTTGTGGCCTTTACAATCTTCTTCTTCACTCAAATAACCAGCAGACAAGAAGACAACTGCATTAGTCGCTACAATTGTTCATTCTTTGAGCTCTCATGAGGATACTAAACCTATGGTAGAGATTCCAGACAAGGTACAACCTTTACTGTCTTCTTTTAGTGATTTATTTCCTACTGAATTACCAAATACTCTACCTCCACTAAGAGATTTGCAACATCAAATAGACTTTGTGCCTGGATCTTCTATTCCTAATCAACCACATTATAGGTTAAGTCCTAAAGAGCATGAAATTTTATAAGGTCAAGTTGATGATTTGTTACAAAAAGGTTTAATAAGACTAAGCAAGAGTCCTTGTGCTAGTCCAGCTTTTCTTGTAGACATAAAGGATGGTGGATTTCGTATATGTATAGAGGCGATAGATTGTAGATCTTTAAACAAAGTTACTATACCATATAGGTTTCCTATACCAAGGATTGATGACATGATTGATATGCTTTCTGGTGCTAAAATCTTTACCAAGCTTGATTTGCATAGTGGGTATCATCAAATTCGTATTCGTGAAGGTGATGAGTGGAAAACAACATTCAAAACAAAAGAAGGTTTATATGAATGGTTAGTAATGCCTTTTGGTTTATCTAATGCTCCTAGTACCTTTATGCGTCTCATGACTCAAGTTTTGCAACCTTTTCTTGGAAAGTTTGTCATAGTATATTTTGATGACATACTGATTTTTAGCAACAATGAATAAGAGCATATTTCACATTTATCTCAAGTGTTTAAGGCTTTACAAGACAATGTTTTGTATGTGAACTTGAATAAGTGCACATTCTTTACAAACAAAGTCACTTTCTTGGGCTATGTTGTGTCAGATATTGGTATTTCTGTAGATGATTCTAAGATCAAAGCAATTGTTGATTGGCATGTTCCAACTTCTATACGTGAAGTACGTAGTTTTCATGGTTTAGCTTCATTCTACAGAAGATTTGATGAAGGGAGATTTATGGAGAAAAAATATATTATTTTATTATTATTATTTGTATTTTATTAATGATATTTTTAGTAGAAAAATAATTAAAATTCGGATTTATTAATTAGGGTTAATTTAGAATAATCTAGAAGCTTATTTTAAGAGTTTTAATAAGTTAGGAAAGTTACCTAAAGGTAGTAGATACCTTGGGAAATAAGTTTTTGATATTTCTGTTAAGTTTAGGGTTTGTTTAGGGGGAGTTATCTATATAAGGAGCTCCAAAAACGAAAATTGGAAGACTTTTTGGAATATTAAAATTATGTTTTGATGTTAAACTTTGTTTAACTTTATCTTGATTTTTATTTATAGTCGGGTTCATCCTGAGGTCTAAATAATCATCATATCCATAGTTGTGATTCTTCGGAGTTACGAGGTCTGGATTATCTTTGTTCATAGTCGTTATTCGTAAGAATAATTCGAGGTCTGAACAATTTCTATCAGTTACTTTTTCAATTTTTATTCCGCTGCGGTAATTATCATCTAAAACGCTTCCGAACTGCATCAGTTGATGTTTCTCCATAAATCTCCCTTCATCATTCTACCGGTGTTGGAGAAGATTCGTCCTCGAATCTTGCCGATATCATTTTCTGCATGTGTAACTTGTTGTTGAAAATAATTGAGCACATGAACAGTTGTTGTAAAAAAATATTTTATGCACCATAAAGAAGTATGAGACATGGTGGAAACCCAAAACGGATCTTCACAAGTTGATTCAAAAAAATCTCTCTTATTATGGTAGATATGAGAAGCCATCACAAAGTTCACTCCTTGATTTCCAGGAACAACTTCAGTAAGTTCATCATCTTCAGGAGCATCATCAAAAATACCATCAATGTTATGTCAAACAAAGATACCTTCGATGTCTTCCATTATTTCATTAAAATCTTCTAGAGTACCTCCTCGACCTCGACCACGACCGATTTGTACTCTTGGTAGCATCTTATCAACCCTAGAATCAACCTAGCGCCGGTACCAATTGATGCAGTTCGGAAGCGTTTTAGATGATAATTACCGCAGCGGAATAAAAATTGAAAAAGTAACCGATAGAAATTGTTCAGACCTCGAATTATTCTTACGAATAACGACTATGAACAAAGATAATCCAGACCTAGTAACTCCGAAAATGATGAAGGGAGATTTATGGAGAAAAAATATATTATTTTATTATTATTATTTGTATTTTATTAATGATATTTTTAGTAGAAAAATAATTAAAATTCGGATTTATTAATTAGGGTTAATTTAGAATAATCTAGAAGCTTATTTTAAGAGTTTTAATAAGTTAGGAAAGTTACCTAAAGGTAGTAGATACCTTGGGAAATAAGTTTTTGATATTTCTGTTAAGTTTAGGGGGAGTTATCTATATAAGGAGCTCCAAAAACGAAAATTGGAAGACTTTTTGGAATATTAAAATTATGTTTTGATGTTAAACTTTGTTTAACTTTATCTTGATTTTTATTTATAGTCGGGTTCATCCTGAGGTCTAAATAATCATCATATCCATAGTTGTGATTCTTCGGAGTTACGAGGTCTGGATTATCTTTGTTCATAGTCGTTATTCGTAAGAATAATTCGAGGTATGAACAATTTCTATCGGTTACTTTTTCAATTTTTATTCCGCTACGGTAATTATCATCTAAAACGCTTCCGAACTGCATCAAGATTTGTGAGGAATTTTAGCACAATTGCAGCTGGTTTAACGGATTGTTTAAAACATGATACTTTTGAATGGACTGAAGAAGCAGATAAGAGTTTTAATTTACTCAAAGAGAAGTTATGTATTGCCCCTGTTCTTGCTATGCCAAATTTTGATAAGACTTTTGAGATTCATTGTGATGCTTCTGTTGTTGTCATTGGTGCTGTTTTATCTCAAGAAGGACATCTAGTTGCATATTATAGTGAAAAGAATTCAGATGTCAGGAAGAAATGGTGTACTCATGAGTTGGAATTAATCTCTCTTGCTCAAGCTCTTAAGAATTGACATCCTTATCTTATTCACATTGAGTTTGTTGTCAACACTGATAATCAAGCTCTCAAGTTTTTGAAAACTTCAGCAAAGGTAAATAGGATGCATGATAGGTGGTTATCTACTATCAATCAGTATACCCTTTCTTTCAAACATCAGAGTGGAAAACTTAATCAAGTTGCTGATGCTTTGAGTATGAGAGATCATATTCTAGTTACTCTTAAACATGAGAGTTCAGCTTTTGATTTCTTGAAATATTTATATGGTGAAGGCAAATAAATTCAGAAACTCTGGGAAAAGTGTGGTTCTTCAACAGGCTGTGTTGATGATTTCCTCATTCAAGATGGTTTTCTTTTTAAGGGAAATCATTTATGTATTCCTCACTGTTCTTTGTGTCTTCATTTAATCCAAGAATTACATGGAAGTGGCCTGAGAGGACATTTTGGACGTGATAAAACCATAGCTTTGATTGAAGAACGTTATTTTTGGTCATCTATTAAAAGGGACGTTCAAAGGTACATACAAAGATGCATGTTTTGCCAACAATCTAAAGGGGATATTCAAAACACAGGTTTATATACTCTACTTCCAATACCTGATGCTCATTGGGTGGATATTAGCATGGACTTTGTGCTTGGTTTACCACGTACTGCCAGGAGGAATGATTTTATAATGGTTGTTGTTGATTGTTATTCAAAAATGGCTCACTTCATAGCATGCAAGAAAACTACAAATGCCTCTAATGTTGCTTACTTATTTTTCAAAAAAGTAGTACGTTTGCATGGAATTCCCAAGACAATTACTTCTGATCGAGACACTAAGTTTTTGAGCTATTTTTGGAAGTCTTTATGGATACGTTTAGGTACTAAACTTCAATATAGTACAACTTCTCACCCTCAAACAGATGGCCAAACTGAAGTGGTTAATCGATCTTTAGGAAATCTGATTAGAGACAAGGTTATGGGAGGTAAAGAGAAGCAATGGGATAACCTCCTTCCAAATATGGAATTTGCATATAACACTTCAGTTAATCGATCTACAGGTAAAACACCTTTACAGATTGTTTATTCTTAGGTTCCTAATCATATTTTAGATTTGGTGGTGCTTCCCAAGCTGCGTAAATCAAATTCTAAGGCTGATAACTTTATTGAGAAAGCTTCACTCATACATCAAGAAGTTAAGTCCAAGCTTGAAGAATCTAATAACAAGTACAAAGAGGATGCAAATCAGCATAGAAGTCATAAGACTTTTTATGAAGAAGAATTGGTTTTGATTCATCTTAGAAAGGAAAGGTTTCCTACTGGTACTTACAACAAAACCAAGATGAAAAAATATGGACCATACAAGATTTTAAAGAAAATCAGTGATAATGCTTATGTTATTGATCTTCCATCAAATTGGAACATCTCTAATATACTCAATGTGCAGGAATTTTTTTACTTTTCGTGGAGAGAATGACGTTCTTTCTAGACATTAACTCGAGGACGAGTTTCTTTCAAGAAGGGGGGACTGATGTAGTACATATTTCTCTGGATCAACAATGATTGTTGATTATTTTATTATATATCAACTTTAACAGTTGATCCCATGCTTATGGATCAACAATGACTGTTGATCCCTTACGTTAGTTTGTTTGCTTTGCAAGTATTTCCTTTTCTAGTTTACGTTAAACTTTTTCCTTTATTCAGCTTATGTAAGCCTATATAAAGGCTAGTTCTCTTGTTTACAAGACAGATCTTATTATCAATATTATTATCAATACAATTATCAATTTTACAACCTTAGAATCTTGATCCTTGAATCAGATTTTAGTAAGTTTCTGACGAAACTTAATTATCTTCAAAACCCAAGCAACTTGTTTGCTATATCATGTTCTGTGCTATACTAGTTTAATATATGATATGTGAGCCATCGGCTCACACGATGTTAAATTTATTTTTTTCATAGGGGACTTCCCATCACAGTAGCTTGCTGCTGGAGTTCTCGTGCGTCGCCTTGGCGTTTCACTATTGCAAACCCCTTTAAAAAAAGAAAAAAATGGAACATGACAGATGGAGTTATTTAGGGTCCACGATGGCAGGGCATAATACCAGCTTCGTATAAATTTGGCGGACCCACAGATTTATTTAAGTGATGGGTTGGATTCCGGTTAAGTGGTACTTTTTGAGTATCCCCATCTTCTTTTGTTCTTTTATTCCCTTTATCATCATATATAAAAATAAAAATAAAGCTTTAAAACCTAAATTGATAGTATTTCCCTTCTATTTTTTCTTTTTTTCTTCCTCCTTTCTTCGATTCATCTTAATTGATCGACGATCACTAGTGGAAAAGGGGGTTTTAACAACCCACATCCGCGACCCTCAATAACGATCAACCGACTGTGGACCGGTCAAAGCAGTCTGGGATATAAGAAAAATACGGAGCACATCCCGGAGTGTTAAAAACAGTCGCGGTATAAGATTTTTTTAATTCTTATTTTATCTCTCTCCTTATCATCTTTCTATCTCTCTTCTTATCATCGTTCTAACCTAGTTCACTGTTTCTCACTCCTCTAGATGCGCCTCTCTTATCTTCTTTAACAACAAACCGAAATCTGAAAAAAAATCATAAGAAATCATAAGAAATTACTAAAATCATTTCCCCTGAAACCAACCTCTTTCTCTATCTTCTTGATCTCCTCCAAAACATCCAAGTTCTTCCGTGAACCCAATCTAAACCTGTAACCACAAAACGAAGCAAAGGGGTACCATTCATTCTTTTTGAACCATTTTCTTCTTTTCGTCTTTGCTGTTAACGTTTGTAACTTACCGATCTTCTTGTATTTTACTAGAGAGTTTCGTTATATAACTACTGTTCAAATTTGAAATGAAATTAGGAATTTGATCTGGGAATTTTTAGGGTTTTTGTAAATTGTATTTGTAGAAATTTTCATTGATTTTTATTTAATTTCGTATCAAATTCTTTGGGTTGAGTTATGTGTATTTCAATTTCTGATTTAATTCTCTTTCAAGCATACAAGTTTTGACTTTCTTCTTTGCGGAACTTTTGCTAATTACTTATTTCCTTACTGTATGCATTAATCTTATGGTGAATTATGGTGAAAATTTTCTAATTTTGCTTAATTTTTTATTTGTAGATTATCAATTACTCAAAGGAGATTAAAGAGATAGCTAAAAAGGTCAATGATTTATGGCTTATGTGGTATGCAATCTTCTTTCTATTACGGTAATAATTCATGAAAATTGTGAAAATTTTGAGCATTTTTGTTTGAAGCTGTAGATTTGGATGCAGGACGGAGCAAGTTATTTAGGCTGGGGGGAGGGGTAAATATAAGCGGTGAAAGGTAATATGGATACACAAACTGGAGATAAAGTTTTAAGGCAACAATCTCTGGGTAGTTTGATATAACCGATTTACTAGGTTCACCTAACCAAGATGAGAAACGGAAACCTGTTGGTTCATGCCCAGAGAGGGATTACATTAAACATCTGCTTAAGGTCTAGTTTTTGCTCTCTTTTTCAATTTTTGTTATCTTATTGGATTTATTTTGAGCTTGTTCTTTCATATTGGTATTAGGATTGTTTTAGGTTACTTCCAGAACATGTATCTCAGGATAATGTGGCTCTTTGGAAGGTTATTTCCGTATTATTAACTAGAAAAATGCAAGGAGAGCTGTAATACCATCAATTTTATCTCAAAACCAAGCTAAGTATTATTTATCTATTAGTTTCTCTATGGTGTCCATATGGTTCTTAGTATTATTATGTAACTGTTGGTGGTTCACCAATATTCTTGTTTGAAAATCCAGGGAGAAGTCCAAAGCAGCTGGGAAGATGAAAGTTTGGCAAGGTTATGCGCATGCTGGTGTAGTGGCTTTAGCCGCATGGTTCTGCTGGGAAACAGTTTTTGAGGTTCAATATTGATGAGTTTGAGGTTCTACAGTTTGTGCTTCTATCTTGAATTCAAGGTCTTCGTAATTAGCATTGATATGATTATGAACCTTGCAGATGAACTGTGTACTATTTGGTGATTACTCTTCCCAACTTCTTATAATTAGTTGAGATATTTTCTTTGTAGTTCAAGATTTTTTTATAAAAGAGCCTAATATAAATTAATAACTTGGTTTCTCAAGGACCAAATACTGCACGACAAGTGCTTGATAAAAGTCCTGAAAGAAAACAAAATGGGGTGACTGTTTTCTATTGCTTTCTTTATATATTCTAGAATTATAACTTGAATTGTGTAACTTGGATGGCTTGTGGTATCTTCTATTGTTGGTTCTTGGTTTTAAAACTAATATGAATGGCTCGTTAACATATGCTAGTTTAGTAGCTTTGTTATCGACAACAAAGTTAACATTTTGAAGTCTTGAATTATATCTCATGCAGCCATTTAGATTGTATCTTATTGACTATTAGTTAATTAATACCTTCTATAAAAATAAAATCTAAATCGAAATAATGTTTTAGGAATTGCCTTGATCCTGGAGTCGGAATCGCAGTTCAACAAAGAGCAAAACAAAAATCTCAAAAATAAATTTCATTCAATTGATAAATCGCAAAATTTAAATATAATTTTCAGTTACATAATAACTTTCGGCATTGATCGATGGATGAATACAATGCCGATTGCAGTAGTCGGTATTGTTTTTAGGACGCATGCAATGCTGAAATTTGTAGTCAATATTGATTTTTGGTTGAATACAATGCCGACTCCAATGTAAAGTTCTCTGGGTTTTTTTTTTACATGTTTGGAGTCAGTATCGTCTTCATACCTTGAAGTGATAAAGGACTGACCGCAGTTCATCCGTTTAGCGACAAGCAACTTGAGCCAACTCGTTTTGCAAGGCCGTCGCCAAGAAATGCCTAATCCTCATAGACTAAATGGTCATTTGAAAATGATGCGCAAGAATGTGCGTCATGGTCATTCTGTCAGAAATACATCAATAGCATAATGATGCCTATGCATCATATGCTCTATCGACAAGGTTGTGCCATATTGGGTCTAGGCCAGCGTAACCTACGTAGTACGCAACCGTAAGCTTGAGATAGAACTTCATATCAATCTAATGACGTATCCTTGAGCATGAGCCATGAAAAAAGTGCGGGTGTTATATTATTCATCCCTTTAAAGAATTTCGTTCCCAAAATTCAAAACAAAAACTATTATGGACAATTTATTTGGATTTCCTAAGCATAAATCCCATACCAGATGCTCAGAATAATCGCAATATTTCTTCAATTTGCCATGAACAACAATTAAGACCTTCTAAGCATCGGTCCCATACCACATGCCTAGGAATCCATAAAGCGTCCACAATGTTACCGAGAATATCGATTTGGCAATGCCAAAATATATCTCAACAAGGTATCCTAAGTGGGCATCCCATATCACACACTCAGGAGTCCTTAAGTTTCGCAAGGTTAAAGCAAATAATTTGGAAGGAGTCAAAAATGGTAAGCCATTACTTTTTTTGTAGTACCATGTGGAACAAAATCCAGTTTCCTACCATCCTAGATAGTCTTCCAGGTTTCCACTCGCAATTGGGATGCTAAACGGCCTAAAAAGCGCACATTGTTGGCTGGTTATTAACGGGTGGGGATGATCAGTCTCATTGTCTACATGAGAGTATCCTAATTAGGTGAAATCTCTTACCTGGCCTTTAGTTAAAGTCTTATACGGGATCAAGAATCTTTTAGTAGCACCATTGGTGGGAAACTAAATCGTATCGTTATTTTAGTTTTTGATTATTAATTTGATTGACTAACGGTGAAGTTGATCCTTGATATATATAGTTTTTTATTTTGTGATCCTTCATTTATGATATATAAGGTCACTCGAACTAGTTTAAGGATCGACGTTTCAGATCTGCTTTATTGATTCAAGATCTGAAGAGCGGACTAGTGATCATCTATTTTTACAGACTCGATTTTGTGTATAATCGATCATTAGTAGAAGAAACCAAGTTGTGCAGGTACTTTGAAGATTAAAGACTAAAGAATATAATTTTTCTTTTTAGTATTCTGATGTTTGTGATACTTCTTTCACACTTGATTAACTGGGATACGACAAGTTGTGTTAGCGCATAGATCCGTTGAACCCACCAAGTGTTGGTATGTCAAGTTTTGTTATCATATTTTAGTATCAAAAATCATCTAGAGTCGCTTGATTAAATACTAGAGTAAGTAAAAAAGAAAATACACACGTACGTTTGTTAGAGCATTGCTCGGTCGAACTCGCATGCGTTGCTATCTCAAGCATGTTTTTCAATGTTAGTGATCAAAACTATAAAGTCTTGATTTCTAGTCTATTATAGCTAAGGTCTCGGACTAGGATAGAAAGTGTAGTTGAGCTCAAGAACTCTATGACGATCATCATACAAGACAAAGGACTACTCAAGGAACCAGTGGATCTTCATCGACTAAAAGGTATGTGGAGACTTGAACTTATCTATCACTCAAAAGTATATCTACTCTATTTCCTATCTTGAGGCGAAAGTCGTATCACTATATAGACTAAGATTATACACATATGATATTTCAAGTTGAGTATATCTCGCTTATCTATTTCTCGAAATATGTGTTGGTAAAGCTTTCGCTTTAGCCAAGTTCATCTTTACCTAGTGACGAAAGTCATGTTATGTTTCAATCATTTCGTAAATCGCTCTGACAAGAAATAGTTTGTGAATAACAACTATATAACGTCCTCTGAGAATGTTACAATGATTGAAATGAGAGTTTATACAATATAACCATTGGAGGATATAAGCATTATTGTGGTAACACATATATGTATAAGTCCTTATTGCTTGAACCGAAGTTTGCGAACTTTGTTGATCAAGTGAAACCGGAGTAGTGCGTGAGCTCAGTCCGTGAACTCAGCATACAAGCTCAGTCCGCGAACTGGCGTAGTTCTCGAACCCGAAAATTTCTGCTTTAGTTTGTGAACTTCGTCCGGGAACTTAAGTCCGCGGACTTGAGTTGGTTATGTCTAAAAATGATGTTTGTGAACTTATTATAATAAACTAAGGAATGTTATTGCAAACCGTGGCTTTATAGTTCATGAATAGATTCGAGTGAATCACATCGTTTTTGCTTCAATTGTGTCTTGTGTAGTACATAAAGAATTCTTATTGTCTCGATCTCGTACCCATAGATGATCACACGAAGTGTGAACCGAATTTGTTGTATTGTCTCGACTCTGTCCATAGACGATCACATTCGGTAGAGGACTTATAAGTTGATAAATAAAAGATTGTGGTGTATTTGGGTACCCTCGTCTTTTCAATTGGTTTCAGAGAGGGAAAAAACGAAAAGATCTAATAATCTGTCTTTGATGCAATCCAACCTATAAGAAATGAATTCGAGTTCTTATGAATCAATTTCTGTTAATGTACATCCAATATTTGATGGCACAAATTATCTGTGGTGGAAATTTCCTATGAAATCTTTTCTTCAATCACGCGATTTTTATACTTGGTTATAGTCGTTGATGGGTATAATCTTCCAAAAATAGAAGGATTGGAAACTGAGTTTAAACGCTTAGTTGATTATACAAGTGAAAAAAAGACACTTTCAAAGCAGAATTCAGATGGTTTGAATGCAATCATACATGTTGTAAGCCGAGATCTACAACATTATGTCTCTACATGTCAAATTTCTGAATAAGCTTGGAATAATCTTCAGACCGTATTCGAAGGAAACACATCAGAAAAGGAAGTCAGACTTCAAACTCTCACTATTGACCGGGAAAACCTTCATAAGGATGATAATGATACATTTGAATAGTTTCATATTAAACTCTCTGAGATTGTCAATGCTTCTTTCTCTCCCGGAAAGACTATTTCTGACAAATATATAGTGTGCAAGCTTCTCCAATCGTTACAGTCCATATACGAGTCTAAGAAACATGCAATCATCGAATTTAACTATCTTTCCAACTTATCAAGAAGTTCTCTTATAGGAAAACTAAAGGTTTTTTATCAGGAGTGTTGGTCAAAAGGGAAAAAATACACAATCTTGGCTTTCAAATTCATTGCAAATCCGCCGATTCAGGGTCGGGAAAACTCCATAGATCATGTAGCTCTAGATGATGAAGAAGAGGCTGAATTAAATCATCATTTGTCTCTTATTAATCAACAATTCAAGAAGTTATTGAGATATTGGAAAAGAATTCTCTCTGTATCAAGTAGAAATCATTCTTCTACCCCAAAGACAAAAGAAACATGGGATGATGATGATAATAATGCTAAAAATGTCAGGGCTTTGGTCATATCTCTCTAGACTGTCCCACTAAGGATATTCAATGGAATATAAATGCATATGTTACGACTCTTGACTATTCCCCTAACGATGACAATCAAGACTGTAAGACAGATCATATTGCAATCATTGCGGAAATCTTACAATTCCGAAATACTTTCAACTTTAGATATACAAGAAGAGTTCACCTCTAAGGTTTTTCAACAAGAGAATCTTTGTCAAGATAAAAGAATTCAGTCTCTGGAATCTAAAATCAAAGGAATAAAATCATCGTTTGATCAAATCAGATTAAGTTATTTGAATGATAAATAAAAACTTAACAAGCATCTTGTGAAAAACGAACTCTTTTTGTGTCCGAAAAAGAACAAGTATCTAAACTCATCAAAGACATCAACTTTTTTCATGACGAAATCAGAAAGTTAAAAGTAGAAAATTCTAAAATTTAGGAATACATTTATCTGTTCTGGTAAATCAAACCTTAGTGTGCATAAACCAAAAATTGATCACAAGAAAAGGTTGGATAAACCTATCAAAACTAAAGGTTGTAATCAGAATACATTTGGTTCTTCTTTTCAATGTAAACAATGGGGGCATTATCAGAAATAATGTCTTAGTAACTCACAGAGAGACAAACATTGTCGATCTAAACGGGCAAGATCTTAGTCCAAATCAAAAATTATTCCAGAGAGTCAACTAAGGGAATTGAATGATGTGATTATTGGATATCAAGGCTTTGTATCAAAATTGAGAAAAGAACCTAACAGTTCAAAAATAAAAGACTCTCGAATTTGTAAGAATGTTGAAATTTCTAAGGAAAGAAAATTCAACAACCGAAAATTGATAACCTAACTAGGCTATCATAAATTCCTTTTCAATAAACAGTAAGGATATGTCTATAGATATTTTAATAAAAACATTTTGAATAAATTTTCAGTGAATGTAATTAAATGGAATAATATTCTCAATGATTGTAAGAAAACCCATATTATTTATAGGATAGTGAAATTTACATTTCATTTCTAGTTGCAACTTTTACAATGTTGAAAAATTCTGGACTATCTTGTTTCTTAATAACAGACTTCCTATTGAATCTTCAGATGGTGGTTCAGACTCTGCTCCAGAACCTAATCAAGATGTTCCTAATGGAGAGATTTCATCCATTAATGATAATTTTCTCAAGAATCTGTCACTAAAACTAGATCTAATTTTATGTGAAGTACGGAACATGGAAAAGGATTTGCGAAAGTAAGTAAAGGAAGTCAATAAAAATCTTATGAGTCTTGAATCAAGATTAGTTATCATTGAATATGATTGTGATCCTTGGAGATCTCCTGATCTAACTCCAAAGAAAACTGAGAAGCTCTGAGAGAGTTGAAAGTTCTTATTTAGAGAAAATATACATCAATATGTAGATTTATTTTGATATTCTATGTAAGGTCTATTTTGAATAAAGCTATCAATATTTATTTATTATGAATAAAAATATTATTTTATAATTTAGTTTCATGTGATAGTTTCCAATTGCATAGCCTCTATATGAATGTCTATATTTTTGCTATGTGCTTTCAAATTTATGAGATGACTTCGGTTTTTATTAACCTTAATATTCAATCTCATATGGTGATGCCCTTATGGTTTGTGTGGATTTTTTATTTAGCGGGATTAAGTTCTAGCCCATGTTGGTAGGCTTTATCAAAGGATCATAAGGTGTTCCGATTGAAACTCATATGTGAAAATTTATAATATATTGATAATCAATTTATGCTTACATAAGTTGTATTTAGCATAACATATATGTTTCGGGTTTCTACTTTTTCTATTGGCACGCATTAGTTAAAACCGATTCAACCTTTCTCTGGTAAAGGTTTCTTTTGTTGTTGTTCTTTTGTTCTTGCGAGAGGATGACAACACACTGGGGGAAAGTTCTTATTTGAACTAGTGCTTAATGATATATCTTTCTGGGGAGTAGTGGCTACGGAAATTGAGGTAACAATTTTTATTGTTAGTTAATTGTTTTTCATGTTTAAGAAAAGCTTGTTTATATTGTATATATATTTCTTTTGCTTAACAAAATCTCATTACAATTGATATGATCCATTATGATGTGTATGGGATTGATTTTATGATTCAATTATTTCCGGTTAAGAAAAAAGAAAAGGGGATTTATTGGCTTATGATTTGGTATCTTCTTTATTGTTTGGTATCAAGTGTTTTTGTTTAACGAAATTCGGTGCAATTGCGGTGCTGTAATGATTATATTTGTTCCAATTGCTTCCAGTAGAGAAAAACAATTGCAAGTCAATTTCTTTTGGTTTATATCTATTGTTTTGGGCTTAACAAAAGTTACGGGATCATTTG
The DNA here is from genome assembly GCA_023529315.1 of Papaver bracteatum. Classification (NCBI taxonomy): domain Eukaryota; kingdom Viridiplantae; phylum Streptophyta; class Magnoliopsida; order Ranunculales; family Papaveraceae; genus Papaver; species Papaver bracteatum. Next base: position 280,736 of record JAJJWX010003983.1, read on the forward strand.
TTTAGTTCATATGATTCCGGATAAGAGAAACTAAATTAATTATGATCTTAGTTAGACTTAGCAAATTAAAGGATTCAGTTATTCAAGTCTAATCGAATGCCTTGACAAGAAATACTAGTTGACTAACCTAGTATTTGTCTTGTCTAAAGTGAAAGATCTAAGTTATTGTCTGAATAATTAGAGGAAAAATTATGTTTGGAAGGCATTCGATTAGACTTGAATAGTCCCTTCAAAAAAAAATTAGACTTGAATAGTTACATAAACTACCACGAGCTTTCCAATATACCAAAGCCGGGTAGGATCTTTTTCGTTAATACCGTGTGTATCCTAAAAAAAAAGTCGCACCTGTATCGCGAAAAGCAGGGCCATATAAATTTGAAAACAAGCTTGGTAAAGGGGCGTCATGAATTGGTAGAGGGGGGTCAAGTGTGATAGCAATGTCCCTTTTATTGGTTAGGGGGTGTCCTATAGGGGTGTAGAATGACTAGATTACCCCTTTCATCTTAAATTAACCAAAATCAAATCAATTTTTTTTAATTAACCAAAATCAAATCAGTTTTTTTTTTCATCTTCTCTTCTCCTCCATCAACCCTAACCTCCATTAAAACCGAAAATGTCATCGTCTTCGATTAATCGGCGATTTGAAAAATGTTTGGAAAAACCCAGTTAGGGTTTAGTTTATTGTGTTGGATTTAAGTTAATTTTGTATCAAAAATTAGGGTTTTGAATGAAAATTGAAATTGAAATTTTTGGGTTTATGCTAGTTACGGTTGGTAATAACTCAAATACGAACCAGAATCGTAGATTGGGTTGATGTTACGGTTGGTTTAAACTCAAATACCAACAGTAAGTTCTTAGTTTTGGGAATATGTTCAGTTACGGTTTTTATTTGCATCATATTTATCAACAGTAATTGAGTTACGGTTTGAAACTCAATTAAACTTACCAACCGTAAATCATCCTGAATGTTAACAACTTATCAAATAGTTATGTACGGTTCAAAAGTTAAGATGACTTACCAACCGTAACTTGGTAACTAAATTAAATTACCAACCGTAACTGGGTTTACGATTGGATCTTCCCCAAATTTAACCAGTTACGGTTGGTATTCGATAACTTACGAACGTAACTAAGAGTTACGGTTGGTCACGAGCAAAATTGCAACCGTAAGTTCTTCTGAAAATTCAAAATTTTGATTTTGTTATGTAATTTAGATAATTTTGAGCGAGAAAAAACTAATTGGAACTAATTTAGAAGTATATCGGGTCACTGGAATCACTCATTTTGGTGGAGTGAATCAAAATCTAGGGTTTCACAAATATCACATAAGTTTTCTTCTCCTCAATTTTTTTTTTTTATAACTCTAAAAATCTGATTTTAGAGTTATAATACACTAATCTTGATTATCAACACTAATCTTTATAATCAACACTAATCTTAATTATCATTACTAATCTTGATTATTAACAATAAGGGTTAATTAGTCATTTACAGATTTTTATTGATAAGGGGCACTTGAATTTACTTCTAATGACTTTTTTTGTCTTATTAATTTGACGCCCTTTACCAATTCATGATGCCCTTTACCAAGCTTGTTTGAAAAAGACGTCGTTCTAGAAAGGAAAATCTCTCTCCTATCTCTCGTCGCGGATGAAACCTGGTTTTTCCGGACAAAAATCATAGTCTGGTTTGCCATCGTCAATAAATTATTATCTGTTTAGGTCGAGATTTAAAGTCAGGTATATCTGTTTCATTTTTCATTTCATCCCGCTGGAATTTCAAACCATTTAAATCCCAAAATTAAAACCTTAGATAACAGTTCTAAAACCACATCACCATGGAGAAAACTTGACAAATTTCTCCTTCCTAGATTATCTACACAGTCACGGCGGTCTTTTGCTTGAAGAGATTGAATCGATGTCACCAGGTAAATTTCTTAAATGTTTTATCAAATTTTCTGATAACAAAATGGGATAAATTCGTGGTTTAATCTCTGATGATTTGGTTGATAACTGGTCGATGCTTAAATAGTCCTCTTCAATCTTCAATGAGTCAAGGGTTTTAATTTGTTGCTTTACCTTTAGTTGTTAATTCAAGACAATTTCCCCCTAATGAGTTTAAAATTTTCATTTCATACAAGTGATATAATTTTATGCTTCAGTTTGATAGGTTCATACTAACGGGTTCAGAGGATGGGAGCATGCGAATCTGGGGTGAGTTAATTTTTTTAGTAGATTTTTGCTAACAAAAATATTACAATTTCCAAATGATTCTTTCTGTCATGCTTTGTTTTTCTAAAATCTAATGCATCAATATGAGTGTGACATGTAACCTTAACTACTCACATATGTATTTGCAAACAAGACGAGATATACCAAAATTGTTGGATTAACTGTACTATTTCCCGTGAACTAATGGTTTGAGCCATGCTTGAGTTTTTGTTGCACTTCTGCCATTTGATGTGTGGTAATATGGATTGCAGAAATGTAAAATGTATTAACGCCATAGATCCAGAGAAACAAATGAAGTCAAAGGAAGCTTTCCCATGGGTTAGTTGAAGTGAAAGCTGGATGGTAAGAAATTAAGAATTCCTTTGTGTGCCTATACTACAATGTCTATTTTTTGTGGTACTTCAATTCGTAGTCGATGTTTCTCTTTTAGGTGCGTTTGTATCACAGTTTCGTCGTTGGACGCCCATATGGAAGTGGATTGTGGAGGTCAGTGTTTACTCTTCCGTGGAATGCCCTGTACTGAAATATCTCTGTGCATAAATCTGAGGAAAGAAGCATCTTGGCATTGATCATTCTGTTCAGGTCGATGTGACTAGAGCAGAAAATGCCGTGGAGGATAACATGAAGATTGTATTTGAGCAAAACAAGGATAGACTTGCTTATCTCTCCTCCCAGATGAACCCTTGGTTATTTTGGACAAAAATCATAGTCTGTTGCTATCGTCTTCTTTTCTAATTCAAATTACTAGGGATTAAGATTCACTCCATTTTATTCAAAAAGTTACAAGCGTATCACAGTATCTTAAGTCTAATATTCTTGTTCCTGTTATCATTTTTAAATTGCTCTAAATACAGGAACATTCCGTTTTCCTCAAAATAAATTTGTGTTGAGTAGTTGTGTATCGTAGTACCAGTATTCAAGGCACATTCTGACACACTACTTTCCAGACAAGTTTCTTGTTTTTGGATATGTATCTCTTGGTTTACTAGAAAGGCTATGTACGAATTATGTACCAGGATATCAAATTGCATTGCTTTTATACCGGAACTATTGTTTATGAGATTTGTTTCTTCAGTTGGGAAAGTAGGTTATGGTCGAGGACTTAGGGAAGTGATTGGTTTATCGAGTCTTTGATGTTGTGCTATCATAGTCTTGTAAGTAGTTATTACCCCTGCTATATACAGATTATGGGATTGTAACAATGAACAAAACCCAAGGAGTTGAAACTAATTCAACGATATAGAACTATTAGTTTGATATTTTCCCTCTTTTTATTGACTGTTGGTTTCATCATGTTAGAAGGCTCCTCAATTAGCCTTGAATAAGAGGGCATATTTTTCTCCTTAAGTCTAACTCTCTTGTTCCATCATCAAGTTTCTCCTTTCAATTTTCTATGCTTATTGTGTTCAACTAGACGAACATTCCTTGCCAGCAATTTTGTTTGAGATTTATCATTCTTGCACTTAACAATGATATGACTTGGTTCCTCCAATCATATCATAATCAAAGAGAAAATGTGATTAGAAAATCAGAGTTAATAGTTAGGTTTTTTCATGTTATACGACTTGGTTCCTCCAATCATAGCATCTGGAAAACCCTGGACGGTACCATGGTCAACAAAAACCATAATCCAGGTATGTTTTTTCATGTTATACTCTTCCTTTGCTTTTTGGTATCCACCAATGTAGTCATATCTTAGTATGCGGTTGCCTACTTTTTATTATATGCTAGTTGCAGGTGAAATAAAATAGTAAGTGGCTAAGTGCAATGGAAATGATAACTTACGTCTGTAGTGAAATATTAGAATGGAAAATGACTAACTTTCGACTTTTCATTCTGTTGGCTTAAGATTTGAATCGCAATTCAGAATCTGACTCCTCCTAGTAGGAATAAGTGAACTGTATTCAGTTTCAACATGTTTGTCAGCTAGTGAAAGACGCCTGTTGAATTTTGTAACGTGCAACCTGTACTTCCTTTATTATTGGCAGGTCCTGAACCCATGCCTGCTGAATTTTCTTACTGATCTGCCACTACTTTCGGATCAGGAAGGTTCAGATATTGTTTTCTAAATTGCTAGTGAAAAGCTTCATGCTCGTAAGTTGGTATTGGCTGCTTGATCCCTTGTATTTGGAGATGAATTGATGGAAGGTATGGAGGAAGACAAATGTGAGGTAGTTGAAGATCTGGAGTCAAAGGTTTTTAAAGGTAAGCATTATTTTAGTCTTTATTATGCTTTTAGATTTAATCTTAAAATCAGTGTTTTATGAAAAGTTGTAAAGATCTTTTTTTTGTTTTCCTAATTGTCATCTCGCATTTGACTGGCAATGCTTCACTTTATATATGATGATGCTCTTATCCAAGATGAGGAGCTAGTTACATCAACAGTATCTTGTGTTTCTGACATATTAGTCAGGAAATTATTAGCTGCTGTAGAAATTACGTTTGGTGAGACTAGGATTGGTGTGTGAGTCTTATTTGTGCAAAGATATAGCCATTAATTCAGTTGCAAGTACTCTGGCGTTGGCCGACAGTTGCCATGCCACAGAGCTGAAAGCTTTTTGTCTAAAGTCTGCGGCTGAAAACCTTGCAGGTGCGCCATTAAACTCAAATTAGACTCAATATCCTTGCTGTTAGTACATAAAATAATGTGACCATGTGCTGATGTGTGAATATGTAGCTATGTGCCTAAGTCATCTAGTTATGCAATAGTGTGTGAATTTGTGCCTATGTGCCTAAGTCTCTCTCTCTCTCTCTCTCTCTATGTAGATGTGCTTGTGTGTGTGTATATAGACACTGCTAGTTGTACACATAATATATGCACTACAACATCGCATACTTACCCTTCTTTTCTGTAAGGCTAGAATCTATAAAGTTCATACTTGCTAGTTGTATTTTCCTAGATAGGTGTCTTCGTGCCAGTATTGATCTCCATCTCTAACATATGAGCTTACTTTTTTTCATCTGCAGATATCCTACATATTAAAACCGCTAAAGCGGTAACACTAGATATTCTTACGACACACTGCATACTGTCACCAGTGTCTGATAATCTGAAGACATGAATCAGAACTGTGACAGCGTAGGATATGTGATCTTCTTTTTTTTCCTTGTGTACCTAGTGTAGTAATTCAATGCGGTAGAAGATGTCATCTCAGTCTTGCAACCAGTTTCTGTATGCCTTGGCTTTTCATGTTGTTTCCTGGAGGTTCATGAATTCCATGCTTAACAAATTATATTGTTATATAGGTCAACTACCCTTGATGTGCCTTAGCTTTTCATGTTGTTTCCTGGAGGTTTATGAATTCCATGCTTAACAAACTATATTGTTATATAGATACCCTTGATCTAAGTGTAAGAAAAATCTGTTGTAGAATTCTCTTTTTTCTTTTCTTGTTGAATTTTCTTAGAGAAGAATCAAACTAGGTGAATAATATTGAGTAGTTCCTATAATATTGAGTAGTTCCTTTTTATACTAGCTAGCAGTATTCCTTTAGCTAGCCTTTCATGTTGTAGTTTACTTGCACATATCATATCCTGATAAGTTGTGATTTTAGGACTTTAAAATTCAAAACATCGTCGGCTCTTGTGAGTTTCTCATGTGTTTTATTTCAGTAGATTATGTTCTCTGTACTCGCTAGTTATTTGTCCTTCTGTTATACCAAGTAGTTGACGCCTGCGTAATTTTGTAACTTGCAACTTGTACTAACTTTTTTATTGGCAGATTGCTTGAATAATTGCTATGATTGGAAGGATTCTGCAAAAGTTTGCATGCTCCCTTCAACAAATGGCTTGTCAGGATTGCCTTCAACAAATGGCTTGTTAGGATCGCCTTGAACAAACGGCTTGCTTGTCAGTACTGGGAAATTGAGTTATTCAGCTAAAAAGATCTCTATTCCCTGTCAGTGGATACTAAGAAGGTTTCTGATGGTGAATATTCTGTTTCATAAAGTGAATAAGGTTCATGTGTCTCTGCTAATCCTATGAAAGCATTTCTGCAAAATTGATTTTTCACCCTTTCTCACGTGGATAGTTATTTCTGCACCCTTTAGTTGATGAAGGCGCTTATTGCTGTGTTCACCATTTTTTATGTGAAATTCTGTTTTTGCACTTTCGTTACAGGCATATTCTAAGTGCAGAATTCTATTTTCTGCAACATGCCTTTGTTGTTCAGCCTTCTGCCATGACAAGTATAATGTGATATCTCCTTTATTTTCATCACATGGGTCTCACTGGGGTGGCAAAGGGGTTGAAGTGCATTCAAGCATTTCATCTTTTTCGGATGAACTTTTTATTTAATGTTGTGTTGTTAATATATTCTATTTTTCAATTTAGGCCTGATGACTTATTGATATGCAGGTACGCAAACGCTTCAACAGATTCATCATTGGGACAACATCAAGATCAATTATGTACTCGAGGATACCCAGGATTGCCTTGCTATTATTGAGACTGCTTATCACGGGGTCATGTGAGGTAGGGGAGATTTGACGATGATAAGGTAGGGGAGATGGATCAGATGGTTGGGGAGGCTAGAGCAGCTTCCTATGACCATCAAGATGCTGATGATCTCTAGTTTCTGGATTCGCCGACGTTTCTTAGTTGGGTTGAAGAAATCTCACTTCCCGTGTAAAATGCCATGCTTCTCTGATCTTTTTGTCCTCTCACAGTAATATGGCCCCATCATGTGAGAGTAGATAAAAGTAGTGTAGGTTGGGGTTGATCTTTACAATATTGAATTGATCCAGTGAAATTTCACAGGGTGAATCTGGGATGTGTCCATGTAAAATTATTGAGCCCTTATGGCCATGTAAAACGTATCTTGGAAGATGGCCCTTTAGTGTTGTTGCAAGTTCAGGTTATAGAATTTTTACTTTTGTTTCTTCATATAAGTTTCAATTAAATGGGTTTCAACTCTCCCTGTAGCATATTTAAACTTGTTCTCTAACTGTTTCATGCTTGCAAATCCATCTTTCGTTCCCATAATAAAAAGTTTGGGTTTGAGAGATTTTAAGATGGCTTTGTGGTGTCTTCCGAGAAGGATTGAAGCTGTCCGCCCAAAAGGATATCCCAAACTAACATAGCCTACTACTTCTGTTTGATCATCTGCAGAACCTGAAATTAGTGCACCTACAAGAATAAAACAAAACCACGGCAAGTTAGTGAATTCAACTAAGGGTACTCCTATGTAAAAAAAATAGTTTTATCATGAAATTCATTAGAACTAAATGCAAAACATCAAAAATTGATGCACTTAAGATAAAAGGATTAAAGGACCAAAAAAAGGGTCAAGGGTCCATCGACAAACAGCAGTCATGCACGTATTCTCTGAATGCTAGATATATTCTTTACAACAGAAAAATGACATGCCTAATGGAAAACTACAATCTCTTCCATAGTTCCCTTCTAGGTTCGCGTCTAAAGAGGAGTAAATTGGATGACACGCTGAGAAGGGTAATAATGTGTAATACAGGATGTGAAGAAAACTGGTCTCGTGCCTCTCTGAAGTGCAGTCAGACGTAAATCATGTATCATGCCCATACTAAGGTGTATTTTCTTAGATCCTTCTTGAGGAAGGAAATGGAGCTTTATGGAGAAAAAAAAAGGGCGAGTATTTTGTAAGATTCGAAGTCCCCGAAAATAAACAAAATGATATTGGGAAAATACCCAAAAATAGCAGTGTCCTACATCTTTGATTATTTGATTATTTCAGTTATAAAAATTACAGCCGATAGTATTCAAAAACACCTTAGATACTGATAAAAGAATAATGACCTTAGACACTGATGAATAATGACCTAAGACACTGATAAAAAAAATAATGTCGTTTAGCCTCCATAATAGTTCAATAAGAGGAAACCAAAAGATGTTACTAATCCCTAATGCCCTGAATATTACCTAACATCCATGTAGAGCAACGTAATTGAAAGTTATTGGATGAGATACAGAAAACCCTCTTAAATCCATGGGCCATTCTACAGAGAATGCATCTAAAACATCATAACTTCACGTCTACCTAACTTCCATGGGCCATTCACAATCACAAAAATGTGAATTACAAAACTCTATTAACTCTAATGTCGCAGGGTTCATTTGGCCAACACCCTGTAGAGATAGCAACATCGTTTCGCTGACCCGAAGCTCTGATGAGAAGTGTTTAGCCTTGTTGACAGCTCTAGCCAACACTCTGAAGGGATGGAAACACCTTCTAGACAACCTGTAGCTTCATTCAAATTGAGGGAAATTGCAGAATTGTAAGAATCTTGTTCCCAAAATACAAAGGCATGTAGAGTCAAAGCACTCTAGAGAAACCAAATAACTAACTCGCATACCTCATTCATGAAGCAGATCAAAAAGAGAGAGACCTACAACCATTCTTGTCGCAACTAGAAACCTCCCAAGTAGAAAATGTTTCAGCCTCTCTGTTCTCACACTACAAGGATTTGAATTTTGCACTACAGAAGCAAAGAGCATCCATTGGAAGATAGTTTTACCTTCGCTGATTTCCAACTTGATGATTTCCAACTTGCAAACATGGACAATGTGTGCTGAATAGAAAACCCATAAGTCTCATCAAAATTTGGAAAACAGATTTCATGGTACATATTTCATCAACAGGGGAACATCAAAAACAAACCAAGCGAGTTATTACCTTTACTCGATCAGCATCGGACAAGGTTAAGCAAGTGCATCCCTGTTCAGGAGCTGGGTAAAAAATTCTATGACAGTGACAGATAATGTCTCAACTCTCAATGAATGCAGTGGTAGACATATCTACAACAAAAAAACAAAAACAATGAACACTTAGCATTGAACTATGCAATATTCGGCTTGCTCAAATAAAATGACCAAGTAATGGCTTGTGCATGTCGTACATAGATAACTAAGAAGTTGTTAAATGACCATATCATACATGTTAAAATCCCACATTGGCAGATTAAATAGATTTTAGGAATCATCAAATATAAAAATTAGAACGCATCGATATTCGATGAAAGACCCATTTGAGTTTGAGTTAAGGTGAATACTCTAGTAAAAACCTCACGAACTTCCCAAGCCTTCATAGAGTACCTGTCTTCACCCCAAATTGGGGAAATAGAATGAACGACCAACAAGAGCATACCTATTATAACCAATAGAAATCAATTTTTGGAAAATCTCAATTCGAATGGATAAGTGCTTACCTGTTGCAACTCTCAATTGAAAAGACAATTATCCTGGAGCAATTCTTTAGCAATCTATCAATTCTTGCTGGAAAAATATACAAGGTACCTCAAATCCAGGCAGGCAGCAGCTTCACGACCGTCAGATAACTGGGATCCATGATCTGTTATCAAGATAGGAAGATCAATGTGCGTCCAAAGAGAAGAAATACTAAGAAGAGCATTAGGCCAACCACTATAATAAGAATAAGTCTCATTCACAAAGATAACAGGGATGATAATAAGAAGCACAAGTGCGTCCAAGCGTTAGTTACGGTATCATATAAAAGTACACACTGTAAGAACTTTAAGGATCTAAAATCTAAATATACCTTGAACAACTTTTCCTCCAAGGCGTGCAAACTTCCCTGGGTGATTGAGGAACTCCACCACTTCCCTGAATTCGTAATTTGTAATATGAACACAAACCTGGTTAGCCAACTCCCACACATGACACAATTAGAGCAGCAACTTGTCCAGCGACAAGATCAATTTGCTGCAATGTTAAGAGGACAAAGACAACAGTTTTTCCTATTCCAGATTTTGCTTGGAAGATAACATCCATACACAAAATAACTTGAGGAATGCATTCGTGTTGAGCTGATTGATAACCTAAAGAAAAATTGGGGCCGAGAACCTCAGTGAGTGAGAAATGATCTCTAAGAACTCTAATGGAAATGGTAACCAATAGTTTTTCGCCTCCAAAACCAGGGGTGAAAAACTAGTGATTTTTACCTGCAAGTCAAATAACACACCTCATCTCAGAATATGATTCCACTAAGGTGAACTACAATTAAAAAAAAATGAAAATACAACCCCCACAACACCTACTCAATTTCAAATACCATAATCTTAAACAAAACTAGATATCAGCAGATACACAAATAAATACCATAATCTCTGCTACACACATCTGCTTCATACTCACATGATATCATGAAATTTTTGATCAGTAGACTTGTTTTAGATCTCATCACTACATTCAAACACGTATATAACCAAAATTATCAGCAAGATATTTTCGATTAAGTCCTTATGAACATAAATCACACAAATTGAAAAGTTAATTCATCTGTATTACTAAAACCAACATCACAAAAACACAACTTCTCCTATTAAATCAAAATCCAAAACAAAACTTAAAAGACCTAATCCAAAAATCCAAATCTCAAAACCCATTTTATAAACAACATAGCAATAAACCAAAAGATTAGCAAAACACCCAATTTTCACAATCAAACCCACCGAGATTTATAGAAAATAAAAAAAGAAAAAGCGATTACAAAGATTTGTAGAAATCCAAAATCTCTAATTGAATCAAAACCCACTTCTAATTTTAACAGAGATTTCTACAAATCTAACTCCAAATCTCTAATTTGAACACAGAATTGTAGAAACCTTAAATCCACAATCTCTAATTTAACAGAGATTTGTCCAAACCCTAACTTTGATTTGATATCTTATATTTGAAATCTTAAATTGAAGAAAAAACAACAAAATCATAACTTTGAAATCTTATATTTCAGCTCAAAACAGATATTCATCACTGTTGAGATATTGAAAGAAGAAGAACCACGGCTATTTCTTTTTACTAGAACTATTTCTCTCTATTGCGAGAGGAGTAGCGAGTTGGATATAGAGGAAAGATTAGCAGAGAGAGTGAGGGTTAGTTTAGAGAATGAATTATATGCCTAGGGTTTTCAGTGGAGGGAAAAGAGAGTTTGGTGAAAGTTTTGGTGGCAAACACCGCGCCACAACAATCAATGGCGGAAAATTTGGATGGTTCTAGATATTTTAGGTGGTAATACGTATGACTTCATAAAGATGCAATCACGATCGTTGGATCAGATGTATTTGGCTTTCTATTGGCCGGATTATCAATTTAATAATGTCATACGGATCAAGTTAAATGTGTTTTCTCATTGTGCTTTTGTGCTTTCTCTTTCTGCTTCCGGTTTGAATTTCGACTAGTCACATAGGTCATGAAGTAATTTCGACTAGTCGTAAAAGTCATGAAGTAGCTGTAGTTCACACTTGTAGAATCAAGTAGCATACAAACTATGAACCAAAAAGCTCTGGGAAGTAACTGACTTCAAACTTAGCATGATACATCATCGAAATCGATAAATATGAAAGTCAATGTCGATACGGACTTCAAATGTGGTATAACGGCATACAAAATATGAACCGAGAAGCTTCAGGAGGGTTCTGACCTTTAACTTAGCATGATACATTATCGAAACCGATAGATATGAAGGCCAATGTCAACTTGAACTTCAAATTCAGTATAATGACAAACAGACTATGAACCAAGAAACTCTGGGAGGGTTCTGACTTCAAACTTAACATGATACATCATCGAAATCGAACTTCAAATATGGTATAACGGTTATACAAACTATGAACCAAGAAGCTCCAGGAGAGTTATGACTTCAAACTTAGCATGATACATCATTGAAATCGAAAAATATGAAGCTCGGTATCGATTCGAGAAAGAAAGTGGCTCCGAGCTCGAAACCTGACCGCGAGTTGACTACCATAAGTCAGAAACTTCGTGAGAACGATGAATCCAACCATTCGTAGGTAAGATTTCATGGAATATTCACTGAAAATCAGAATTGAACATCACATGTTCAAAGATTACTAGAGTTAGGCCTGAGTTTCTCGTTCGGATGAACTGGAGACGAAATATATCATAATTGAACATCACATGTTCAAAGATTACTAGAGTTAGACCTGAGTTTGTCGTTCGGATGTACTGGAAATGAAATATATCAGAATTGAACATCACAGGTTCAAAAATTACTAGAGTTATACCTGAGTATCTCGTTCAGATGAACTGGAGACGAAATATATAAGAATTGAACATCACAGGTTCAAGGATTACTAGAGTTAGGCCTGAGTTTCTCGTTCGGATGAACTGGGGACGAAATATATTAGAATTGAACATCACAGTTCAAAGATTACTAGAGTTAGACCTGAGTTTCTCGTTCGGATGAACATAAGACGAAATATATCGGAATTGAACATCAGAAGTTCGAAGATTATTATAGTTAGACCTGAGTTTCTCGTTCGGATAAACTGGAGACGAAATATATTAGAATTGAACATCACATGTTCAAAGATTACTAGAGTTAGACCAGAGTTTGTCGTTCGGATGTACTGAAAGCGAAATATATCAGAATTAAACATCACAGGTTCAAAGATTACTAGAGTTAGACCTGAGTTTCTCGTTCGGATGAACTGGAAACGAAATATATCATAATTGAACATCACAGGTTCAAAGATTACTAGAGTTAGGCCTGAGTTTCTCGTTCGGATGAACCGGGGATGAAATTATTAGAATTGAACAACACATGTTAAAAGATTACTAGAGTTAGACCTGTATTTCTCGTTCGGATGAACAGAAGACGAAATATATCAGAATTGAACATCAGAAGTTCAAAGATTATTAAAGTTAGACCTGAGTTTCTCGTTCGGATGAACTGGAGACGAAATATATCAGAATTGAACATCACATGTTCAAAGAGTACTAGAGTTTGTCGTTCAGATATAGTGGAAGCGAAATATATCAGAATTAAACATCACAGGTTCAAAGATTATTAGAGTTAGACTTGAGTTTCTCGTTCGGGTGGACTGGAGACGAAATATATCAGAATTGAACATCACAGGTTCAAAGATTATAGAGTTAGGCCTGAGTTTCTCGTTCAAATGAACTTGGGACGAAATATATCAAAATTGAATATCACAAGTTCAAAGATTAATAGAGTTAGACCTGAGTTTCTCGTTCGGATGAACTGGAGACGAAATATATCAGAATTGAACATCAGAGGTTCAAAGAATACTAGAGTTAGGCCCGAGTTTCTCGTTCGGATGAACTGGGGACGAAATATATCATAATTGAACATCACAGGTTCAAAGATTACTAGAGTTAGACCCGAGTTTCTCGTTCAGATGAATTGGGGACGAAATATATCAGAATTGAACATCACAGGTTAAAAGATTACTAGAGTTAGACTTGAGTTTCTCGTTCGGATGAACTGGGGACGAAATATACCAGAATTGAACATCACATGTTCAAAGATTACTAGAGATAGACCTGAGTTTGTCGTTCGGATGTACTGAAAGCGAAATATATCAGAATTGAACATCACAGGTTCAAAGATTACTAGAGTTAAACCTGATTTTCTCATTCGGATGAACTAGAGACGAAATATATCAGAATTGAACATCACATATTCAAAGATTACTAGACTTAGGCCTGAGTTTCTCGTTCGGATGAACTGGGGACGATATTATTAGAATTGAACATCACAGGTTCAAAGATTACTAGAGTTAGACATGTGTTTCTCGTTCGGATGAACAGAAGACGAAATATATCAGAATTGAACATCAGAAGTTCAAAGATTATTAAAGTTATACCTGAGTTTCTCGTTCGGATGAACTGGAGACGAAATATATCAGAATTGAACATCACAGGTTCAAAGATTACAAGAGTTAGACAAGAGTTTGTCATTCGGATGTCCTGGAAACGAAATATATCAGTATTGAACATCACAGGTTCAAAGATTACTAGAGTTAGACCTGAGTTTCTCGTTCGGATGAACTGGAGACGAAATATATCATAATTGAACATCACAGGTTCAAAGATTACTAGAGTTAGGCCTGAGTTTCTCGTTCGGATGAACTGGGGACGAAATTATTAGAATTGAACATTACATGTTTAAAGATTACTAGAATTAGACTGTGTTTCTCGTTCGGATGAACATAAGACGAAATATATCAGAATTGAACATCAGAAGTTCAATGATTATTAAAGTTAGACCTGAGTTTCTCGTTCGGATGAACTGGAGACGAAATATATCAGAATTGAATATCACATGTTCAAAGATTACTAGAGTTAGACCTGAGTTTGTCGTTCGGATCTACTAGAAGCGAAATATATCAGAATTGAACATCACAGGTTTAAAGATTACTAAGTTAGGCCTGAGTTTCTCGTTCGGATGATCTGGGGACGAAATATATCAGAATTGAACATCACGGGTTCAAAGATTACTAGAGTTAAGCCTGAGTTTCTCGTTCGGATGAACCAGGGAGGAAATATATAAGAATTGAACATAACAGGTTCAAAGATTACTAGAGTTAGACCTGAGTTTCTCGTTCGGATGAACAGAAGACGAAATATATCAGAATTGAACACCAGAAGTTCAAAGATTATTAAAGTTAGACCTGAGTTTCTCGTTCGGGTGAACCGGGGATGAAATATATCAGAATTGAACATCACAGGTTCAAAGATTATTAGAGTTAGACCTGAGTTTCTCGTTCGGATGAATTGAAGACGAAATATATCAGAATTGAACATCACATGTTCAAAGATTACTAAAGTTAGACATGAGTTTGTCGTTCGGATGCACTGGAAGCGAAATATATCATAATTGAACATCACAGGTTCAAAGATTACTAGAGTTGGACCCGAGTTTCTCGTTCGGATGAGCTGGAGACGAAATATATCAGAATTGAACATCACAAGTTTAATGATTAGTAGAGTTAGGCTGAGTTTCTCGTTCGGATGAACTGGGGACGAAATATATCAGAATTGAACATCAAAGTTCAAAGATTACTAAAGTTAGACCCGAGTTTCCCGACCAGACTACGCCTATCGGAAATAAGTAAATGAATTATTACATACTGCGAAATGTCTATATTACCCTTACTAGAAATTAGTGCAAAAAGTATTATGGTGACTATGAAAATTACCAGACTACCCTTACATGAAATAAGTAAATATTATAGACTGTGAAAATGACCATATTACCCTTATTAGAATTTAGTGTAAATAATATTGTGCAGACTATGAAAATGACCAAACTACCCTTATTAGAAATAAATAAAGTAAATATTAATAACTGGGAAAATGACCATATTACCCTTAATGGAAATTAGTGCAATAAATATTATGAAGACTGTGAAAATGACCAGACTACCCTTATCGGAAATAGGTAAAGTAAATATTACTGACTGTAAAAATGACCATATTACCCTTACTAAAATAAGTGCAATAAATATAATGGAGGCTGTAAAATTGACCAGACTACCCTTATCGAAAATAAGTAAGTAAATATTACATACTGTGAAAATGACCATATTACCCTTATAGGAAATAAGTGCAATAAAGATTACGGAGACTGTGAAAATGACCAGACTACTCTTATCAGAAATCAATAAAGTAAATATCACGAACTATGAAAATGTCCATATTACCTTACTGGAAACAAGTGCATTAAAGCTTTCGGAGACTGTGAAAATGACCATTGTACCCTTACTGAAAAAAGTGCAATAAATATTTTGGAGATTGTGAAAATGACCATATTACCCTTGTTGGAAATAAGTGGAATAAATATTATGGAGATTGTGAAAATGGCCAGACTACCCTTACAGGAAATAAGTAAAATAAATATTATAGACTGTGAAAATGACCATATTATCCTTATTAGAAATTAGTGTAAATAATATTATGCAGACTGTGAAAATGACCAGACTATCCTTATCAGAAATAAATAAAGTAAGTATTATCGACTGTGATAATGACCATATTACCCTTAATGGAAATTAGTACAATAAATATTACGGAGGTTGTGAAAATGACCAGACTACCCTTATCAGAAATAAGTAAAGTAAATATTATTGACTGTGAAAATTACCATATTACCCTTACTAAAATAAGTGTAATAAATATAATGGAGACTGTAAAATTGACCAGACTACCCTTATCGAAAATAAGTAAGTAAATATTACAGACTGTGAAAATGACCATATTACCCTTATAGGAAATAAGTGCAATAAAGATTACGGAGACCGTGAAAATGACCAGACTACTCTTATCAGAAATCAGTAAAGTAAATATTACGAACTATGAAAATGTCCATATTACCTTACTGGAAACAAGTGCATTAAAGCTTTCGGAGACTGTGAAATTGACCATTGTACCCCTACTGAAAAAAGTGCAATAAATATTTTGGAGACTGTGAAAATGACCATATTACCCTTGTTGGAAATAAGTGGAATAAATATTATGGAGACTGCAAAAATGACCAGACTACCCTTACAGGAAATAAGTAAAATAAATATTATAGACTTTGAAAATGACCATATTACCCTTATTAGAAATTAATGTAAATAATATTATGCAGACTGTGAAAATGACCAGACTATCCTTATCAGAAATAAATAAAGTAAATATTATCGACTGTGATAATTACCATATTACCCTTAATTGAAATTAGTACAATAAATCTTACGGAGGTTGTGAAAATGACCAGACTACCCTTATCAAAAATAAGTAAAGTAAATATTACTGACTGTGAAAATTACCATATTACCCTTACTAAAATAAGTGTAATAAATATAATGGAGATTGTAAAATTGACCAGACTACCATTATCGAAAATAAGTAAGTAAATATTTCAGACTGTGAAAATGACCATGTTACCCTTATAAGAAATTAGTGCAATAAAGATTATGGTGACTGTGAAAATGACCAGACTACTTTTATCAGAAATAAGTAAAGTAAATATTACAAACTGTGAAAATGATTATATTACCCTTACTGGAAACAAGTGTATTAAAGCTTCTGGAGACTATGAAAATGACCATTTTACCCTTACTGGAAAAAGTGCAATAAATATTATGAAGACTGTGAAAATGACCAGAATACCCTTATCAAAAATAAGTAAAGTAAATATTACAAAAGTTAAAATGACTATATTACCCTTACTGGAAATTAGTGCAATAAATATCACGGAGACTGTGAAAATGACCAGACTACCCTTACAGGAAATAAGTAACTAGGAATTACTGGCTAGTCCAGTTCTAGTAGACCCGGTTACTGGCTAGTCCAGTCCTAAATATCTTTTACTGGCTAATCGAAAAACATGTTTTTGGACCAAAAGATTTTTCCCCAGATCCACAACACGTGTGGTTCATATAAGGCGTATTTTTTAAATTCCCAAAACGCCCAAACTTCCTTTTTCTAGTTTTTATTTTTTAGATCCAAGCTTTGGCGGAGATTTTTTTCTCTCGAGAGAGGATCTATGCGATGGAGGAAAGAAGATGACCATCAAGTGATACGGGAGAAAAAGAAGAGGATTCGATAATAGGTCAGTGAAAGAAAAATAGATTTATTAATTTTTGGTTTTTATAAACTTTTTAATCTTCTTATTGATTTGGATTTTGATATCTAGTGTTAGAAGACGAAGGTTTGTCTTCCAACAATACGATTTATGATTAAAGTGATGATTATCGTTCTTTATGTTTCCGATTAGTTTGATTTCATTTTATTTCTTTGTTAATTTTCTTTATTTTTGGTTTTAACTTCTTAATGTTTTTTAGTTTCATTTCTAGGTTTTTATTTTGAATCTTTCTAACTTATAAAAATTCTGTTGACGAAAATGATGTTAATTCTCTGGTGTTACTGTTTAGGAAACCATTTGGTTCTTTATTAGTTCCATTTCAACAGTAACCTAGTTCAAGTAGGAAGAAAGGAGCGGATGAAAATTTTCTTCGAACTCCATATGTAGAATGTTATATGAACTAGGTTATTGTTGAATCTTGAGAAAGTGAAGCAAAGTTTTATAGTAAGGGAAAGTTCAATGGTGATTGACACTGTATTAGCCTACGAGGTTGATTTGGGTGGATGTGATTACTTAAATAGTGGTATGAAAGAAAAACCTTCAATGAGTAATTAATATGTGTAGTTTATTTTGTCTAATTTGATTTAATTGTCCAATGGTTTTGATAATCATATGATGGATGTTGCTCACAGTAAATCAGACATAGAGTATAGAGTCTCAAGCACTGGGTACATATCGATATGTACTGGGTTTTCACTCGGGTACATGGCAGTATGTTTTGTGTTTTCACTTCTTGTTTTTTCAGTACATGTGTTTATATACTGTTTGTTTTCATTTTGAGTCTCTCTAGAATTTATTGGATTCTAATTTTTTATTTTGATAATATTTACCAGATTAGTATGATGTAATGTGATGACAATTATAGAACATAAATTGTGTCAACGCATTCAATTGTTTGGATACTTCTACGTAATTATTTCGATCCATGTACAATCTTATAGTTGTTCAAATACAAGGACATGTATGACCACAAGAATGTTGTGCATCTTATTGAGTTGAAAAAAATAATGGGAGCAATAAGATTGTGCATCTTATTGTACATATATGTCTTTTTATTTGAAAAAAAAAAAAAATTTAATTTGGTCCTTTTGTTATTTTTGAAACATGGTTGTGCAGTTCATTGGAGAGAAAGTTACATATGCACTCTTTAGAGAATTGGAGGTGGTTGCTTGTGTCGGTGGGAGTCTTTAACAACGAGAGGAGGGCATACTATGAATATTGTGGATGAACAAACAAAATCTATTGCAGGTACTTTCATATCCCCTAATGCTATCTACTACTTAAATGCTTTAAGCCAACACTTTCCTATCATTGTTGCTTCATTACTTCTGAGGGAATTATCATCTTGAAAATGTATGATTATAGTGAACTTCATTTATGTGTAGTTATCAGCATGCACTAGATACTCGTAATTTTACGTAAGTAGCTATTTTTTGAACAGTGATCCCTGTTAAGATATTTGGTGGAATTTTTTATGTATTTTGAATGAGTTCAGTGGATATATGGTTCTTGGAGAGTTGTTCCAAGTTCTCCTGTAAATTAGTTCCGTGTCAAATACAATCCAATATAGTCCTTTGATCCATCTTCTTCTAGGTTTTGTTCCCTGCATCACATATAAGATCTAAAATTTCAATAACGTATAAATATGCAGAATTCACACAGTACATATCAAAGTGTACTATGTGATACCTACTAGGTTCCTACATATCTTGTTTTCTTCAGTACATTGAATATATAATGTAATATCTAGTAGGTTTCACTTGGTAGGTATCATTATCTACTATGTCTTCACTTAGTACATATCAATATCTGCTAGGGTTTTAATTCTTTTTTTGTACATGTATATATGTACTGTGATTTTCAATGGGAAATCGATCTTGATATAGAATTATTTTTAGGTTAGGACGATTAAGTTCTTGGACGACAATCATGTGTGTTCATTTGTAAAACTGGAGTCATTGGACTGGTTTCGATAAACGAACGACATGCCATATGAAATTCTGCTATTATGATATGTTATGCACATAATTTGATGATTCTACTTGGGCACTGTAATTGTTCTCATGTTGAAGCTTGAACCAAAACTTCCCTGACTTGTTAGTATCACATAGAAATGAAAGCATGCCATCCTAAACTGTTGGAGTGTCATATTAGTTCTTTGAATTTTAATGTGGTACATATCTAATTGGGTCTTCGTATGTAGAGTCAAAAAAAAAAATTATGTGCTAGAAGCATTCAGTTCTCTCATTTTTTTATGATTCAAGTCTGATTCCTCCTGTTTCAGAAACTTATAATTTGGTTGGTATCATTTTCACAGTCAAGGATCCTTTTAGAGCCATGCATTGACAGTATGAACAGCGTCCCTCCCGAGAGAAATCCCCCAATAGATGAGTGGGGTCTTCAGCATAAATCTGAAGATTTTTTGGCTATAGAAAAGCCACACCCAGAAGGTGTCAGAACTGGTGAGAGAGAAAACTATCAGTAAAGATTATTTGTGAGAACTAGAGCATATAAAATCTAAGGATACAGATGATGGAGCTGACAAAGATTCTAATATTCAGAATGGAAATACAACTTGCTTTGCTAATGGTACAACAAGTGATTCAGAGATGATCCTTTCAAGAATTTTTATACAATTGGGTGCACAAGTTTCTGCGATATTTTTACAGTTTGATTATGATGTGATATGTTGTATTTCCAAAAAGAAATAAAATTATGTTGCTTTTATATATTTGTTCTGCTTCAGCGCTGCATCTAAATGTATTTTTTTTACAGTACATTCTGATATGTACACTGTTCGAATTAATGTCAAAATCAAATTGAATGACTTAATATACTTTTGTTCGTCCAATATGTACTCCTATTTGGTAATTTCAAAATTTGCCTGATTTTTTCTTCAATACAGCACAACATGTACTGCTGGATTACAATATATTCAAAAAGAAATACATGACAAACCTTTGAAACCCATAAAGAAGAAAAGATATGTTAGATACGTAATCCTTGGTTATAACACTAACTTGGTACCCTGTAAATGACACAATATGTACTTCACCTAAAATCACCCTTTCCTTAAGTACGTATCAGTATGGATTATATGATCATATTTAAGCATAACTTGGTGGTTTATACGGTACATAATGATATGTACAACATCTACAAATCACTATTTCCCTAAGTACATACGGATATGTACTGTAAGATCATGTTGAAATATAAACTAGGGGTTTATACAACACATAATGGTATGTACTGCATCTAAAAACACTTTTTTCCTAAGTACATACTGATAAGCAATGTAGGATCACGTTCAAGCATAAACTAGGGGTTTATACATCTAAAAATCACTCTTTCCTAAGTACATATTGTTATGAAAGTTACTTCGGAGAATCATATTAGTATGCTCCTATACATATAATGTTATTGTTATTTCTTATTCAGTGTATGTCAGTATAATGTTAACAAACACAAAAATGCTACTGTCATAAACAAAGTAACACAATGCAAATTACTGACAAAATAACAATTCGAATAACATAAACTGTCAATATAAGCTAGTTACATATCAATATGTACTGCTGTGATAACACTACATACCAAAATGTAGTGTTAGATAGTACTAATGAAGTACATACCTCAGGTACATATTGGTACTTAAAAGTAATTAATGTTACCAACACAACAATAATATTGTCATAACAAAAGTAAGACAATGTAAATTACTACCAAAATAATAGGGCCAATTTCCAAACACAACAATAATACTGTCATAAATTTCCAAAATCCCCTAGTGCATATTGATATGTTCTGTCAATATAAAGCTAGTTTACTTCTTAGTACATATTGATATTTTCTGTCAGACTACTTTTAGCAATTGGGATTTTTATATGTCAGTCTCCAACTCATCTCTGGTGGAGATGTTGTTAGTAATATCCATGCTAAATTGACCATTTGTTTCTGAATATTCACTTGCAATATCTCGGCATCTCCCAAACTTACCCTTTTTTTTTCTTCAGGACAATTGCTTTCTTCCCTTTTTTTGTTGGTGAAGGAGTATCATCTTTTCTCGTCCTTTTTGCTTTTGGTGAAGTAGCTGCTGCTGTTTTTCGTTTGGTTTTTGCTGTTGTACATATTGACACAATTGATATGTAAGTATCCACTACATATTGATACTAAGTAACACTACATATTGATAGGGTACATGACGTTTTCACATACTACATATCCATATTGACAGGTTTTCACATGTCAATATGTAATTTCAATATGTTAATATTCTACTTATTAACCACTACATATTGAAAAGTTTTACACACAAACATATATGCTACTTATAGACCACTACATACTGATAAGTTTTACACACAAAATACAACAAAATATAAGTAACACTTCATATTGACAGGGTAAAGGAGGTTTTCACATACTACATATCCATATTGACAAGTTTTCACATGTCAATATGTAGTTTCAATATGTTAATATGCTACTTATTGACCACTACATACTGAAGTTTTACACTGCAAACTGATATGCTACTTATGGACCACTGCATACTGATAAATTTTACATATAAACTGATATGTACCACTACATTTCTTCAAAATCAAACTGATAAAACTGACAATTTTTACCTTTTTTTAGTGCCGCTGGTGGAGTAACAACTTTACTATTGCTTCTTGTTGTTGGTGAAGGTGAATCATCAATTGTATAAATACATACTACATGTTATTCAAGCCAAACTAAGGCTAGGGGTTTATCCATATATATATATATATATATGTTCTACATCAATGAAACACTTTTTCGTTAGGTACATATCAATATGTACTGCAGTATTATATTCAAGTATAAATTAGAGGTTTTTACAGTACATAATGATATGTACTGCCTCTGTAAATCACTTTTTCCTTCAATACATATCTATATGTATTATAGGATAATATTCAAGCATAAATTAGGTTTTTACCTAGCACATATTGATCCATACGGGTATCCAACAATACATATCAACATGTACTATTTATTAGTACAATACATATGCATTGCAGTATCCAACAGTACATATTCAACAGTTCATATCAATATGTACCGACGCTTATTCAATCATAAATTAAGTTTTTACTTACCACAGACCTATTTGCAAAATTAGAACATAAATTGATGTTATACCTTTTTGGGGTACTATTACCGATAGTGGTTTTCTTCCTTTTTGATGTTTGATTATGGATTGACAGTGGTTTACTTCTTTTTTGTTGTAGTTTAAATAGTACCACGGGTTCTCTTCCTTCTCCCTTTTGGTGAAAAGATGATTCTTCAATTACTTCTCTTTCTTGTTGTAACCATCTTCTATTGCTTAGGTTTTCTTTAGAAACCAAACTAACCATTTTTTCTCTTCAACGAAAAATAGTTTTGGTTTTTCGATTTGAAAAGGATTATTAAATAAAGATGATGAAACTGACCTAGATTTTGGAGAAGAAAAGCTGGCCTAGTTTTTTATTTTGAATAAAGAAGATGAATTTGACCTAGATTTTGATGTTGTTTTTCGATCTGGTTTTGTGGATTTTGTTTTCTCTGAAGAAGAAGAAGGAGAAACTGAATTAGCGCATGTTTTCTTCTCTGCGTTTTCTGGCTGTGACTCTAACACGCATGTTGTTAGGGTTAGCTTAGTAATTTTGCTCTTTTCAAATGTTTTCAGGACCATCGATTAAATGTTTTCTGCTGCTGGACTAGAGGATAAGCTGGGTCGGGTTTTTTGGAACAACCAACAATTTTCTCAATAAGTAAAGTAAATATTACAGACTGTAAAAAAGACAATATTAACTATACTGGAAATAAGAGCCATAAATATTATGGAGACTGTGAAAATGACCAGACTACCCTTATCAGAAATAGGTAGAGTAAATATTACTAACTGTGATAATGACCATATTACCCTTAATGGAAATTAGTACAATAAATATTACGGAGGTTGTGAAAATGACCATACTACCCTTATCAGAAATAAATAAAGTACATATTATTGACTGTGAAAATGACCATATTACCCTTAATGGAAATTTGTGCAATAAATATTATGAAGTGTCAAAATGACCATACTACCTTATCAGAAATAAGTAAAGTAATATTACTGACCGTGAAAATGACCATATAACCCTTCATGGAAATTAGTACAATAAATATTACGGAGACTGTGAAAATGACCAGACTACCCTTATCGGAAATAAGAAAACTAATTATTACAAACTGCGAAAATGACTATATTACCCTTACTAGAAATTAGTGCAAAAAGTATTATGGTGACTGTGAAAATTACTTTACACAATGTGTGGTCATTTTCAAAGTGTGTAATATTTACTTTACATATTTTCGATCAGGGTAATATGGTCATTTTCACAGTCCATAACATTTACTTTACTTATTTTCAATAAGGGTATTCTGGTCATTTTCACAATCTCCATAATATTTATTACACTTATTTCCAATAAGGGTAATATGGTCATTTTCACAGTCTTTGAAATTTTTATTGCACTTATTCCGATAAGGGTAGTCTGGTCATTTTTGCAGTATTCGGAAGAAGCATATAGTTTTGTTGTGGTTTTGTCGATAAAATCGAGAGAAAAGGTTGGTATTTGTCCAAGTCAAATTTCCTACAAAGTCATGACTTGTTGACTTGGTCTTGATCCTGTTTTCTAATATTAAGAAAATAAAAAAAATAAAAAAATAATAATTGATTTTTAGAAATTAAATAAAATTGTTATTTTGTATAAATGTTGCGAAAGTAGCGACAAGCAAAATCATAAATGTTACTAATTTGGGGTTGTTTTAAATGTGGTGAAATTTTTGGGTGGAAACATCATTTTAGATTATAATTGTGATTGTCTGGATAATTATCAACAAATATTATTGTTACTAATATATTTTTTTAATATTCCCAATTATTATCACGAATACAAAATTTAACAACAATTATAATTGTTACACGACTTATCAAAGGTGTATCAGTGTCTGAAAAATAAACTTTGACATGTTATACTGTGAGAAAATCCTGGTTTTGGTTTTGGTGTATTTTAAATATCTAAGCTCATCCAATGAGATCAAACAAATTTCAATTACCTTAGAACGCGCTACATATGTACAAGTGAAGAAAACCTTTTTCGACACACTTTAAAGTTAAAATTGTTATAAAAATAATACAAAAGAGAGTCATGTGTAAGAGGTTTCTTGTTTATTGTCTCAACAAAGAGAGACAAATTTTTGAAATAGACGTGCCAAGTATTAATTGATGCGTATAAAAATATGATGTGACATTAAGGCTCACTTTCCCCAAACATGTCATATACAAGTCAAAAAACTTTTTTTTTTCTTTTTCAAACAAAAAGATAAAATATCTATCTCTCTCTAACTTTAATTTATCAAACACGTGAACCAAAACATAGTGGTCTCACTTATTTTATTTTTCAACCTTTTATAAAAAATGTTGAAATCATCAAGTACATACAAAACCTATTTTTGTTTATAAAATCGAACTAACGGGTGCCGCATCAAGTTTACCTCTCTAGCAAATACATATCCAATTTCTCCGTATGAACCAGGGTACCAGACTCAAAGTTTTAACACAAGTTGTTTATGGAGAAAAAAAAATCGAAATCAAGTATATGTTATCACTAAGTTTATCTCTTAAGACACAATAAATTCAAATAAATGTCGTAAGTGGAGTAAATTTATCTATGGATGGTCTATTTTAAATATCTAAACTCATCTAATGAGATTAACCAAATTTCAATTGCCAAGGTTTAAAAAAAAAAATGTGTTAGAACACGTCACACATACAAGTGAAGAAAACATTTTTCAACATACTTTAAAATTGGAATTGTCATAATAATAATACAAAAGAGAGTCATGTGTAAGAGATTTTTTGTTTATTGTCTCGACAAAGAGAGACAAATATTTGAAATAGACGTGCCATGTACTAATTTAGGAGCGTAAAGAGATGATGTGACATTAAGGCTCACTTTCCCAAAACATGTCATACACAAGTCAGAAAACTTTTTCTTTTTTCCTTTTCAATAAAAGAGGTAAAATCTCTATCTCTCTAACTTTAATTTATCTAACATGTGAACCAAAACATAGTGGTCCCACCTATTTTACTTTTCAACCTTTAATCAAAAATGTTGACATCATTAACAATAATGTTACGTTGACACAAAAAACACACCGCAAAAAATCCCGCTATAAACAAACTCATGGGACCCGCAACAGAGATTTGTAGGGGGTGGGCTTTACCCACCATGGGTCCCACATAATTTGTTTCTTCTGGTGCATATCACGGGATTTTACCCCCGGTAGACGTAGAATTGTTACATCATTAAACGATAATTCTTGGTGTACCGTGAGGGAATACCGCAGCTATCACCGTGTGAGAGGAGAAAAAAAGAGCCCCCCACCTTATACACCCCCCCCCCCCCAGGGCTCCCATCTAACCGTTCATTCCCTCTCACAGGTTTTGTCACGGTGATAACTGCGTTCAACATAGCATTACTCATCATTAAGTACATACAAAACCTATTTTTGTTTATAAAATCTAACTAACGGGTCCCGCATCAAATTTATCTCTCTAGCAAATAAATATCCAATTTCTCCTGATGATCCAGAGTATCATATTCAAAGTTTTAACACAAGATGTTTATGGAGATTTTTTTTTCCGAAATCAAGTATAATAAATCAATAAGTTTATCTCCTAAGAAATAATAAATTCAAATAAATGTTGTAAGAGCAACTGCAGTGGTACGACCATAACCAAAGATCAAAGACCAAAACGAACGACCAGATTTGAGTTTAGTCTGTAGTGTGACGCTATGGTAGGGGAGTATATTTAGTCGAGCGGATGTATAATCTACGTTTGGTTGTGGAGCGTAGGTATAAAGTTCGTCCCGTCGAGGCGTTGATATAGTTCACGCTGGTTGTGGGGCATTGGTAAAGATTACTCTGGTTGTGGGTCGTTCATATAGTTCACGCCGAGAGAAGAGACGTAGGTATAATCCACGCTTGTTGGGGCGAATGGGAAAATGAACGCCTGAATGAGGCGTACGTATAATCTCTGCTCAGCTTTACACCCGTAAACAGCACATGTGGGTTAAATCCCAGGCTGACGTATAATCTTCGCTCAGTTTCAAAATATGAAATTTCTGCAATTTGTGATTTTACAAAAAAAAATAACCTTTTAGATAATGAACCTTTATCCTCGACTACACGTTAATTTGATTTGAGACTTTCTGTCTTCCATCTTCGACCACAAATGCATATATTACTCAACTATTTTAGTTTTTCATTTACGTTTCAAATTCTAAATTGAGTAATGGATGTAGTAATATTTAATTATATATGTATCTAATTAAAGACTTCATTTTCAATCCCATTTACAGTTCATATCTTCGGAAGAACCTCTGGGACGTTAACTTTATGAACGCTTGACTTAGACATGCGTATAATGTTCGTCTCATTGGGGCATTAACTATATGAATGCCTGATGCCAGGCGTAAACTTCAGCAACGCCCAATCAGGCGTACATTTCAGCTACGCTCCATTAGGGCGTAGTTTATATGCACGCCTCTTTGTGGGACGATGACTATACATGCACTTCGTGTGAAGCGTACTTTATATACCCGCCCGGTGACAAACGGACATTATACGTTCGCTCGACTATATTTGGTTTTGGTCTTGGTCCCAGACCAAATATAGTCTAGGATTTGGTTTTGGTCGGGTTTTTACTCGATAGTCTATCCGTTGTGTCTCTTTTCTTGACCAAATATATAGGTTTGATCGTCCACTGCGGTTGTTTCTTGACCAAATATATAAGTGGGTACCCAGAAATTGTAAGAAACATATTATTTGCTCTGCTATTTTTTTCTTTGTTTTTGCTTTTCACGAGGATTAATAGATCGAAAGGTTACTTCACTGATCTAGTACTTACATGGTGAATTGGTATATATTAGACTTGTCTTGCGTGGTGAATTGGTAAGAGATGATGTGACATTAAGTCTCACTTTCCCATAATGTGTAACATGCATATTAGAAAACTTGTTCTTGGTTTTTTTCAATCCAAGAGATAAAATCTCTCTAACTAACTTTGATTTACATGTGAACCAAAAACATATCGGTCCCACCTATTTTACTTTTCAATCTTTAATCAAAGATATTGTAATCATCAACTACCTACAAAACCTTTTTTTTTTTTTTTTTTTTTGTAAATCTAACTAAGGGGTCCTGCATCAAATCTATTTCTCTAGCAAATACATATCCAACTTTTCAGTATAAATCAAATTACTAGACCCTAAGTTTTAACACAAGTTGTTTATGAGAAACTTGTTTAAGTGACCATTTTATCATCTTGGTAGTATTTCCTTGATGTATTTATGAAAAGCTCCCAACCATTAGTGATTTCATAACTTTGAAAAACGGATTCCAAATTGTTTTTTTGGTAAAAAAACGTTTTTTGATTTGAATCAAACTAAATGTGCAGATTTAAACGTTTTCATCAATGAGCCCGCTAGTAATTTTGTCACTTGCAACGCGAGCTACCTGACGTATTTGAGTTTGAAATTACTGCTGATGCTATCACCGACGAGTTTTGGAACTATTGTAGATTTTCATCGGTAAGAGGGATCATAGTAGAATAATAAAATGTATTACTTAACTTGTTTGAAGTGATTAATAGATTATTGAGCATGGTGTCAACGTATTCAATTAATATATTCAGAAAGTTTATTTGTTTTCATTATACAATTTACTTAGTTTTTAAACAATCACGAAATCTCAGTACAAGAAAATGAGTGCATATAAGTTAAACTCTTAGATTATACAATAAATCAAAAATAAACTGAACAAACTTTAAGATTTAAAAATAAACTCTTTGAGGTTGTTCAACTTACTTCACCCCATTGAGATCTAAAGAGAATAAAGCAAGATGTTGCAACTCTCCGTGTGGTCTTGTTATTAATTTTATGGGAAAAGCAAAAGTGCAAGTAAGTCCAATTAAAAATATTAAATACCACTTTAGAGAGGACTAGTCTTGTCTACTTCAAGTCTTGTCTTGAATTGTCTTGTCACTCTTGTCTTGTCAATCTTTATCTCTCTCTAACTTGTTTTGTCTCCAAATCTTATCTTGTCAATCTTCATGTCTTGTCTTGTCTTCAAGTCTTCAAAGATTTTCAATCCAAAAGATAAAATCTTTATCTCTCTCTAACTTTAATTCATGTAACATGTGAACAAAAATTATAGTGGTCCCACCTATTATACTTTTTAACATTTAATCAACAAAACTAGTCATAAAAACCCAAGGTGACCAAACTTGTGGTACAAAAATCCCACTCAAATGTTGGGATCCATTAAAACTCCATTGTAAACAAAATTGATATAAAAACCATAAATTTTTAAAACTTGATACAAAAACCCCAAATTTTAATATTGGTTTCATCGTAAAATTTGATGAAATCAAAATAAAATTTGATGAAACCAATATTAAAATTTGGGGTTTTTGTGTTTTTTTTTTTTTGGGTTTTTGTGTAACTTTTGTTTTCATGTTTTTTTTGTGGATGGATAGTGACACCTTTGGGGTTATAACTCGCAGACCATTTAATCAAAGATGCTAACATCATCAATTACCTACAAAACCTATTTTCGTTTATATAATATAATAACGGGTCATGCATCAAATCTACCTCCTTAGAAAATACATATCCAACTTCTCTGTATAAACCCTTAACTCCTCCAAGGGAGGGAGCATGAGAACCCCGGACCTTGTAATTGCTAGTAGTATTTAGGGGCCAAAACCAACCGTTGTACTAATCCATAAAAAAAAAAAACTTCTTTGTATAAACCAAAGTACCAGACACAAATTTTTAATACAAGGTGTTTGTACGAAATTTGTTTTCAACATCAACTATCGTATATCACTAAATTTATTCATTGAGACAAATTAATATAAAGTAACAATGCATAAAATATTAAATAAGTATCTTACAACAAAGAAAAACAATAAATAATACAAGTATTGTTGTCGATAAAATTATTTCCCACTGTGTATTTGAAATGTTGATATGCATGATTTCTTTTATACACGTTAGATTATACATGATGGTTTTCTATTGGTTGGATTAAGATCATGCGGATCATACTTGTTTTTTTAGATTGAATTAAGTAACGCTTATGTGGAAAGTCATTCTTGCACCCTATAAGTTATGTATAGAAGGTTTTGTAAGAGGCATATTTTAGGTTCAAAATTCTTTTTTCAATATTTTGTGTGAAAATTTGGTTTTGCATCATTTTGAAAGGTTTCGAAACAGTTCCACATCCAGGTAACCTTTAGTCTCTACTTTGTCAGGTTTACTCTTCTTATATGTTAAATATTGTTGGATCTTAATCTTTGTTGGATCTTAATTTTGACATAAATATATGGCTACTTAAGAAAATTAATTTCGTAACGGCAAATTCAATGGTGAAATTACGAGTTTTACTCAAAACACATGTGAAAAATGGATTATTCAATTTGAAAACACATGTGAAGATTAAAATTTTCACAAGAACATCGAGGTTGAAAAATATAATTTTTCATAAAAAAATAGGTAAGAAATATTATTTACACTCAAACACGGGTGAAAATAAAATTGTTCACACTAAAGTTTTATTATTGTACTCACCTGAAAATGCAGTCTTTTGGTCAAAATGTTTGTCGTAGACAATCGAATGGCTTTGAAGTCATAGCTACAACAAAAAAATTTCTTCTGTTTCATCCTTTTAAGTGCAACATTTCCAACACATATAAAGTATGTAGGTCATATCTCTTGCTTTCTATTGTAAGGTGAAGAGTGTAGTATGCTTCATCCAAATTTTACGTTCTTCGTTTTGATTGGTATTCATTAAAAAAAAAAAGGGTTTCCCTAGCGGTTATCGCACTATAAAATTGAAACAAACCTTCTGAAACGAACGAGGAAGGATCCCCTCACACTTTTATTATCACACTATCTCACACGTTCGGCATCATTTTTGTGAATAAAAACCAAACCATAACGGATTTGAAGCTAATATTTTGGGGATATGTTACTATCACATAACTATATGTTCATACCGAAAATGAGCGTATTCCGAGACGTATAACACCACTACTACTACTTTGAAAATGAACCGTTAAAAATCAATGGATTTCAAGCCGTCGAAATTAAGACCAGTAGATTGTGAGGTTTTATATTTCGGAATGTGCTCATTTTTAGTAGGCATATATAACTTGATAAGAGGAACATATCCTCAAAATATAAGCTTCAAATATATTACGGTCTGGTTTTTATTCACAAAAATGATGACGAACGTGTGAGATAGTATGATATTAAAAGTGTGAGGGAATCCCTCCTCGAAACAAAATTAAAGTAACAATAGTGAGAAACAAAATAAAGGAGAGAATTCCATCAAAAAAAAGTAATAAAGAAAAGAAAATAAAACAATCATGTGTAAGAGGGTGCGAGAAACATTCACGTGTACTCATCTGAAAACGCATCATGTTTTAGATAATTGTCACTTTTAAATAAAAAAAAATCATATATAAGCCAAAGAACTTGTTCTTTTCTTTTTGAATCCAAGAGATAAATTTTTATCTCTCCCTGAGTTTAAGTCTTGTTTTGTCAATCTTTATCTCTCTCTAACTTGTCTTGTCTTGTCTTCAAGTCTTGTCTTATCAATCTTCAAGTCTTGTCTTATCAATCTTCAAGTATTCAAAGATTTTCAATTCAAAAGATAAAATCTTTATCTCTCTCTAACTTTAATTCATCTAACATGTAAACCAAAAATATAGTGGTCCCACCTATTTTACTTTTCAACATTTAATCAAAGATACTAACATCATCAACTACCTACGAAACCTATTTTTGTTTATACAATATAACTAACGGGTCACACATCAAATCTACCTTAGCAAATACATATCCAACTTTTCTGTATAAACCAAAGTACCAGATACAAAGTTTTAATACCATGTATTTATGCGAAATTTGTTTTCAAGATCAACTATTGTATATCACTAAATTTATTCATTGAGACATATATTAATATAAAGTAACAATGCATAAAATACTAAATAAGTATCTTACAACAAAGAAAAACAATAAATAATACAAGTATTGTTGTCGATAAAAGTATTTCATGATGTGTATTTGAAATGTTGATCTGCATGATTTCTTTTATACACGTTAGATTATACACGATGGTTTTCTATTGGTTGGATCAAGATCATGCGGATCATACTTGTTTTTTTTAGATTGAATTAAGTAATGATTATGTGGAAAGTCATTCGTGCACCCTTTAAGTTATGTATACAAGGTTCTGTAAAAGGCATATTTTAGGTTCGAAATTCTTTTTTCAATATTTTGTGTGAAAATTTGGTTTTGCATCCTTTTGAAAGGTTTTGTAAAGTTCCACATCCGGGTAACCTTTAGTCTCCACTTTGTCAGGTTTAGTCTTCTTGTATATTAAATATTGTTGGATCTTAATTTCGACATGAAATATGGATACCTAAGAAACTTAAACTCGTAACGGCAAATTCAATGGTGAAATTACGAGTTTTACTCAAAACACATGTGAAAAATGGATTATTCAATTTAAAAACACATGTGAATATTTTGCACATGAACATCGAGGTTGAAAAATATAATTTTTCATAAAAAAAATAGGTAAGAATTATTATTTACACTCAAACACGGGTGAAAATAAAATTGTTCACACTAAAGTTTTATTGTTGTACTCACCTGAAAATGCAGTCTTTTGGTCGAAATGTTTGTCGAAAAAAATCGAAAGGCTTTGAAGTCATAACTACAACAAATTATTATTTTTGTTTCATCCTTTTAAGTGCAAAATTTCTAACACGTATAAAGTATGTAGGTCATATCTCTTGCTTTCTATTGTAAGGTAAAGAGTGTAGTATGATTCATCCAAATTTTACGTTCTTCGTTTTGGTTGGAATTCATTAAAAAAAAAGAAAGATTCCCTAGCGGTTATGGCACTATAAAATTGAAACAAATCTTTTGAAACGAAATTTAAAGTAACAATAGCGAGAAACATAATAAATGATATAATTCCATCAAAATAAAAATAAATAATAATAATAATAAAGAAAAGAAAAGAAAATAAAACAATCATGTGTAAGAGGGTGAGGAAAACATTCATGTGTACTCACCTGAAAATGCATCATGTTTTAGCTTATTGTCACTTTTCCAAAAACATATCATATATAAGTCAAAGAACTTGTTCTTTTCTTTTTCAATCCAATAGATAAAGAAAATTTCAATAAGTTAGGTATATATTATTTTTTTGACATAGAACGCATCACACATATAGTTGAAGAAAAACTTTTTCAACACAATTTAAAGTTGTAATTAGCATAAAAATAATACAAAATAGAGTCATCAGTCATGTGAAAGAGGTTTCTTGTTTTTTTGTCTCGATAAAGAGAGACAAGTTTCTCAAATTGACATGCCAATTATCATTTGATGTGTTTAAAGACATGATGTGACATTAAGGCTCACTTTCCCAAAATCATGTCACATACAAGTTAGAAAACTTGTTTTTTTCTTTTTCAATCCAAGAGATAAAGTCTTTATCTCTCACTAAATTAAATTTAGCTAACATCGAACCAAAAAATATAGTGGTCCCATCGATTATACTTTTCATCCTTTAGTCAAAGATGTTGACATCATCAACTACCTACAAAACCTATTTTCGATAAAGAGCAACAAATTTTTGAAATTGACGTGCTAAGTATTGATTGATGTGTGTAAAGAGATGATGTGATATTAAGCAAATAAAATAACATAAAGTAAATATGCATAAATTACTAAATGAATACAAGTACTATTGCCAATGTGCATAAAGTGATGATGTGACATTAACGGGTAAAATAACATAAAGTAATAATGCATATAATACCAAATAAATATCTTACAAAAAATAAATAATACAAATTCCGTTGTGTATCTGAAGCGTTAACTCACATGATTCCTTTTATACGCGTTGGATTATGCATGATGGTTTTCTATTAGTTGGATCAAGATCATGCGTGTCATACTTGTTTTCTTTATTGTGAATTAAGTTATGATTATGTGGAAAGTCATTCTTGCACCATTTTAGTTATGTATACAAGGCCTAGTTATCAATTCGGGATACAACATACGTACGGCACGGCAAACGTACGAGTATTATAAGGATTCGTAAAAATTAAATTCGGTCAAAAATCCGGTCAACGATTCGTGATTCGGCAGTAGTACGGAACATGATATGTATGTGTATAATTTGTTTTACTAGTCTGAGTTCGGTATGGAAAATACGGCAAACATTAATTAATAAAATAATATGTTTTAAGTGTTGAGGGTATGATTTGTGATAAAAATGCAATATATATTTAATATACCTAACTATAACATTAACACGCGGCTGGTGTAGTGGTTGAAGGTTGGTTTAGTAGGCAACAGGTTGGACATTCGACTCTCCCCACTCCCATTTTTGCGAAAACAAACCAAGAGGACTAATATCTGTCTGTGGGGTCTGAAGTACAATAGGCTTGTGAGAGTATTGGTTGGTGGGCTAGGAACTATAGTTGGGCTGCAAACTATACTTGGGCTTAAGTTACAATCCAGCTGGCGAACCGAATGTCCGAATGATTCTAAGATTCGTAAAAATCGCGAATTATTCGCTAAGCCCATAATACACGCGTACTAGGTACGGGAGTGGAGAAATTCGGCCGTATTATTCCGGAACGAATGATACGGAAAAGTTTGGGAATAATTCGCATATGATACGTCGAATTACTAACTAGGATACAAGGTTCTGTAAGAGGCATATTTTAGGTGCAAAATTTCTTTTTCAATATTTTGTGAAAATTTGTTTTTGCACCCTTTTGAAAGGTTCTGCAACTGTTCCACTTCCAGGTAATTATTCATCTCTACTTTGTCAGGTTTACTTTTCGTGTATGTTAATACATCTTTTAACTTCTCTATTGCGGAACTGGTTTTGGACTTACCGGATCTCTGGGGTTATATAACGCTCTGGTTAATAGATCAACATCGTTGTATTTGAAGGGTATACTACTTTTTTTCCCTATAACATATCACACATAAAGTTGAATAAAACCCCTTTCACCGAAATGCAAAGTTGGAATTGTTATACAAATAATACAAAATAGAATCATATATAAGAGGTTTCTTGTTTATTGTCTCGACAAAGAGAGACAATTTTTTGAAATAGACAAGCCAAGTATCAATTGATATGTATAAAGAGATGATGTGATATTAAGGCCCACTTTCCAAAAAACATGTCATATATACAAGTAAGAAAACTTGTTATTTTTGTAAGAGGTTTCTTGTTTATTGTCTCGATAAATAGAGACAAGTTTTTGAAAAGGACGTGCCAAGTAATAATTGATGTGTGTAAAGAGATGATGTGACATTAAAGCTCACATTTCCAAAAATATGTCATATACAAGTCAGAAAACTTGTTCTTTTCCTTTTCAATCCAAAAGATAAAATCTATATGTCAAACTTTAATTTAGCTAACATGTGAACCAAAACCATAATGGTCCCACTTATTCTACTTTTTAACCTTTAGTCACAGATGTTGACATCATCAACTACCTAATATAGTGACTTATACAAGGCTAAACTAATGGAGTGACCTATACAAGGCTAAACTAATGGAGTGACCTGCACAAGGCTCAACAATGTAGTAAAAGAGGTTATTGCGACCCTTGTGATACCTCATCGCCACACTTGTGAAACTCGTTTGTGACCCCGACGAGATCCCCATGTAAACTATGTGCTTTCTACTTTTTAACCTTTAGTCACAGTTGTTGACATCATCAACTACCTAATGGAGTGACCTATACAAGGCTAAACTAATGGAGTGACCTGCATAAGGCTCAACAATGTAGTAAAAGAGGCTATTGCGACCCTTGTGATACCTCATCGCCACACTTGTGAAACTCATTCGTGACCCCGACGAGATCCCCATGT
The DNA here is from genome assembly GCA_023529315.1 of Papaver bracteatum. Lineage (NCBI taxonomy): Eukaryota > Viridiplantae > Streptophyta > Magnoliopsida > Ranunculales > Papaveraceae > Papaver > Papaver bracteatum. The sequence continues at coordinate 316,402 of JAJJWX010003983.1, forward strand.
GAACTATGTGCTTTGACCTTTGTACTGAACTCCTGTTCCCGCACCCTATGGCTTATATGGATTAATAAGTTCAAGACTTTCATGCTTGGATGGTGCCAATCAGAAATGTATGAACTAGTTAGATGCTGGCACTATACTATTATCTAGAGCCACACTAGGCTCAATAATGTAGTAAAATAGGATCTTGCGACCCTTGTGATACCCCATTGATAAACATGTGAGACTCATGTGCGACTCTGGTGAGACCCCAACGTGAACCATTTGCTTTGACATCTGCTGAAAATCACATATTCCCTCACCTTCTGGTCTCTATGGTTAATAAATTCAAAAAAATTATGCTTGGATGATGGTGCCGATAAAAAATACTAAATAAGTATCTTAAAACAAAGAAAAACAATAAATAATACAAGTACTGTTGTCGATAAAAGTATTTCCCGCTGTGTATTTGAAATGTTGATCTGCATGATTTCTTTTATACATGTTAGATTATACATGATGGTTTTCTATTGGTTGGATCAAGATCATGTGGATCATACTTGTTTTTTTAGATTGAATTAAGTAACGCTTATGTGGAAAGTCATTCTTGCACCCTATAAGTTATGTATACAAGGTTCTGTAAGAGGCATATTTTAGGTTCAAAATTCTTTTTTCAATATTTTTTGTGAAAATTTGGTTTTGCATCCTTTTGAAAGGTTTCGAAACAGTTCCACATCCAGGTGATGTGAAATTAAGGTCCACTTTCCAAAAAAATACATGTCATATACAAGTCCTGAAACTTGTTCTTTTTTTTTTCTTCCCCAATCCACGAGATAAAATCTCTCTCTCTCTAACTTTAATTCACATGTGAACTAAAAACATAATGGTCCTACCTATTTTGATTTTTAACCTTTAGTCAAAGTTGTTGTAATCAATAGCTACCTACAAAACTTATTTTTGTTTATAAAATCTAACTAAGGGGTCCCATATCAAATCTATTTCTCTAGCAAATACATATCGAATTTCTCGTATAAACCAGAGTACCAGACTCTAAGTTTTAACATAAGCTGATCTAAAGAGATCAAGCGAATTTCAATATGGTGGGTATAAAAAAAAAATCCTAGAACGCGTAACGCCTATAGTTGAAAAAAACTTTTTCAACACAATTTAAAGTTGAAACTATCATAAAAAGAATACAATAGAGAGTCATGTCATGTGTAAGAGGTTGCTTATTTATTATCTCCAAAAAGAGAAACATGTTTTTTAAATAAACGTGTCAAATATTAATTTATGTGTGTAAAGAGATGATGTGACATTAAAGCTCACATTCTCAAAAACATCATACATGTCTTAAAACTTGTTTTTTTTCCTCCCAATTCAAGAGATAAAATCTTTCTCTCTCTAACTTTAATTCACATGTGAGCCAAAAGTATAATGGTCCCACCTATTTTACTTTTTCTACCTTTTGTCAAAGATGTTGTAATCATCAACTACCTACAAAACCGACCTTGCTACAGCTGGGACAATGGGACCTTGTCCAATCTTGGGACACGACGTGGCATAATCTGAGTGGTGGAGAGGGAAATGACTCAAGAATCGGGATTAGTAATGGGGCGAAGAGGGGAATGATCAAAGGCCTGGATTTGTTGTCCCAAGATTGGCCCATGTTAGTTGTCCCAGTTCTAGAGTTTTGCCTACAAAACCTATTTTTGTTTATAGAATCTAACTAAGGGGTCCCACATCAAATATATTTCTCTAGCAAGTACATATCCAACACCTCCGTATAAACCAGAGTACCAGACTCTAATTTTTAACACGAGCAGTTTATGGGAAACTTGTTTTCAAAATCAACTATCGTAAATCACTAAGTTTATCCTTTGAGATATAACAAATTCAAATGAATGTTGTAAACAGAGCAAAATTATCTATGGATCCTCTGTTTCAAATATCTAAACTCATCTAATCAGATCTAATGAGATCAACCGAATTTCAATATTGTGGGTATAATTATATTTTACCTAAATCGCGTCACACATAGAGTTGAAGAAAAACTTTTTTAACACAATCTAAAGTTGGAATTGTCATAAAAAGAATACAAAAGAGAGTCATGGCATGTGTAAGAGGTTTCTTGTTTATTGTCTTGACAGAGAAAGATAAGTTTTTGAAATAAACGTGCCAAGTATTCATTGATGTGTGTAAAGAGGTGATGTGATATTAAGACTCACTTTTCCAAAAACATGTCGTATACAGGTCCTAAAACTTGTTTTTTTTTTTCAAAAACCAATCCAAGAGATAAAATCTATTTCTCTAACTTTAATTCACATGTGAACCAAAAACATAGTGGTCCCACCTATTTTACTTTTCAATCTTTAGTCAAAGATGTTGTAATCATCAACTACCTACAAAACTTTTTTATTATTATTATTTTAATAAAATCTAACTAAGAGGTCCCGTAAAAAATATATTTATCTGTCAAATACATATCCAACTTCTCCCTATAAACTAGATTACCAGACTCTAAGTTTTAACACGAGCTGCTTATGCATTTTTTTCTTCAAAATCAACTATCATAAATGACTAAATTTATCCCTTGAGATATAATAAATTCAAATGAATGTTGTAAATGGAGCAAATTTATCTATGGATCGTCTGTTTTAAATATCCAAGCTCATCTAATCGCATATAATGAGATCAAGCGAATTCCAATATGGTGGGTATAATATTTTTCTTCCTAGAACGCGTCACACATAGAGTTGAAGAAAACAACACAATTTAAAGTTGGAATTGTCATAAAAAGAATATAAAAGAGAGTCATGTCATGTGTAAGTAGTTTCTTGCTTATTGTCTCGGTAAAGAGAGACAAGTTTTTGAAGTAGACGTGCCAATTATTAATTGATGTGTAAAGAGATGTCATGTGTAAGTGGTTTCTCTAAATTTAATTTAGCTAACATGTGAACCAAGATCATGCGGATCATACTTATTTTCTTTAGTGTGAATTAAGTAATAATTATATGAAAACTCATTCTTGCACCCTTTAGGTTATGCATACAAGGTTTTGTAAGAGGCCTATTTTAGGTGCAAAATCATTTTTTCAATATTTTGTGTGAAAATTTATTTTTGCACCCTTTTAAAAGGTTCTGAAATAGTTTTCACTTCCAAGTAGTTATTTATCTCTACATTGTCAGGTTTACTCTTCTTGTATGTTAAAGCTTGTTATCCTCTTAGTACCTTCTTCTTGCATCATTCTAATTATTATTGAGTTTGCAGCCTCCTAAAATTTTGAACTAAAATAGTCAAATCAATTGTTTTCTCAAAATTCACTTTTTTTTACAGGATCATTGATGCTTTATTTGTTATCTAGAGTTTATGTAGATACAAAATTTTATAGTTTATTAACACATCTTTTAACTTCTCTATCATGAAACTGCTTTAAGACTTACTGGATCTCCGCGATTATATAAGGCTCTGGTAAATTGAAGGTAAATTTTCTTTAGATTTTACTAATGTTTTAGTTGTTTTTTGTCTACCTTGTCTAGTCTTTTCCTTTATATTCTTGTGGTTTTGATTAGAGAAGCCAAAAGAGCAGAGAACTGGTGACAATGTAAGAGAGACAACAAAAACTCCCGCTAGAAGGTAGTGAAGAGTGTTGTTTACACCTCATCCACAAGTGAATAATGTCGCTTGCACGACCTAAAACTAGAAGTGGGTTTGAGATATTAGCTTTGAAGAAGACATGGCTAAGGGTGAGCATGGGCCGATATAGACATGTTTTTACCTCATCCAAGAGATGGAACCCAAGATCTAAAACCCAAAACCGTTTCCATCCCGAGCCGTCAGATTTGATATAGCTTCTAAGCATCCAAAGGCATCTCCATGTGGTACATCAACGTTTTCTACTCCCGCGTCACACCCTAGCCTTTTATTCTTCTCTAACTCGAGCAGAAGCCAAACAACTCCTACACATCATTTTCATCTTCTCTCCAACCTCCGCAAAACCTCTCAGTTCACCTTCCTCCATCACTTCCATCCCCGACCACTTCTGAGCACAGCCACCCTATCAGCTAGCCATCAATCAAACTTCTAATCTCTATCTATCTCCATCTTAACTTCTCTCTTATCAAAAACAGTAACTCTAGAAGCTAGGATTGAGAGAGATAAGATTAGGGTTAGCATCAACAGCCGGAGAACATCAAATCAAAGAGTTGCAGAGTTGAATTGCACAAGGGATTTGTTGGAAAACGTATTTTGGGTGAGTAGGTTTTCTCTAATTATCGAATTAAGAATCTGTAGCTGTAACTTAGTAAGCATCTTAGCTATGTAGCAACAACAAGTTTTTGATTCCCAATCCTTTCATTTGTATAAACTGCATCATAATCTTATCTCATTCTAGTTTGAGGCTATCTGCATCTGCAGCTAGTTTCATTCCGTAACTTTAATATGTAAACCTCAATTATTCCACAGTTTGAGGTTGTCTGCATCTGCAGCTAGTTTCATTCTCTAAATTTAATTTCTAAACCTCAATCATTCCATATTCAGTTATATATTTGCATCTTTGCATCTTTTTTTTCGATCTACTTGGATTCTGCTATATTGCATTCCCATAACTACATCTGAGGAAGTTTTCTTTCAATTCTTCTGTAGTAGTAACCAATTTTCAGCTGCGTTTAATTTTCTCAGTTTGTAATATAATTCCTCCAGTAAGTTAGGAGTAAGTATTCTGTGAATATGTAGCGGTGTAGTTGATCTGTAGTTAACAGGATAACTATCAAGTAAGTATAGGTTGATGTTGAGAATGAGCCGGGGACTCGGTAGGTGTAGTTGATATGTAGTTAATTTTACTGGTTTTTAGTATAACCCTTTATATATGTGTTTAGATTTTTGTTTTTCTGTTTTCATGTTGTTAGTATGGTCTCTTGTTGTATTCTTCTGTGTCATTATAGTATAACTTAGTAGTTAATCCATCTTTTATATATCCTGCATCATTGTATGTCTTGCATTGTTCTAGTTAAAAGCTTTCGATCATTATAATCTATAGCTTTCAGTTTTTTGCAGTTTGTGTAACCATTTCCTATCACATCTCTGTTTTGTTATTTAATCAATCTCGTCCATAGCTGGTAGCACCCTGTAGTTTGGATTGTAAATCTGTTATGTTCTCTTTTTGTTTTTCACTATAGTATTTTACCATCAGTAAATATTCACCTTTAGTAATATAGGATTCCGTAGTATTGAGTTGCACCTGTCGTACTACTACAGGTGCATTAATGTAATGTTTTCTGTTTTAGTTATCAATTCTCATTTTAGTTTAGTCTTACGGTGTCCAATTGTATATACAGGTTCTGGAAAAGGATTTGCAATATGTGGGTTCTTCATTTCCTTAGGAAGTACGTAATTGGTTTTATCTGAAGTGGTGAGAACCTAGCTAACCCTTTTGTTTCTTCACATTACTTGTCTGATGTTTGTGTTGGTTCTTAACTTGAAAGTGCTTTTTGGTGAGAGTATTTTCTTCTCAATTGTTGTTAATTGTTCAGTTATCTATGTCGTAGGCTGAAGTATCAGGAGGAAGTATTAACCTAAATGGTAACAGTTGAAGTAAGATGACCAAGAGGTGAGACCGTCGCAGGTGAAATTATTGGAATGGTCGACGAAGTATAGGGAAAGGAAGCAGCTGGCTGATAGGGTCTTACTCCCTGTTCCCATCTAAGTAGACCGAAAGTAGTCACTCTTGTACACCGTTAGTCTTGCTTTTTGATAACAAGAGAAGAAAGTTTTGTTTATTTAACCAGGTTGCTGGAAACTTCACATATGGATTGATGACACTCTTGGCTGCTACACTTATGTTTTAGAACCTTGCAAACTAGGTCATTGTTTTAAGAAGTTGCAGTTTCGCTTTGCATTTTTTTATGCGTTGGGTGTTACTAAATATAACAAGGTACAAATCTTCTTGGCGTATGTAGTATAGCTACTGGGAAATCAATTTTATCAATGGATCAGAAGTGGTACTTAATATTTTTGATCGCTTCCATGGAATGAGAAGGACAGAGACTCCACATGTGACTTCTGTAGTTCTCATCAGGTAAGGATTTTCTTCATTTGTATGTATCTACTTGCTGAAGATGAAATTCCTACATAGAGGGTCTTTTGATAGGTGTTTGCTTCACGGATAGTAAAGAGCATTTACTCTTGGCTTCCGTAGGGTTCTGTTAGTTACGGTTTGGGGGTTTTCTTCGTGAATTTGTGTTTTTCTTGTTATTTTACGTTCTCTATCACCAATTCTAATGCTCTTGAATCTGTATCGCCTTCACCAGCACCAATTTCAAACCCATCCATGTATTCAGCGACATTCCCTTCACCTAAACTATGGTTTTGTTTTCTTTACTTTTCAATACATTTATAAGCTTGAACCTGTAAGGTAATAACAGGTCAGCACCACTTCATTTTACAGGAAAGAAAGCTAAAGGATGAAATGCAGAAGCTTAACTTTAGATTGCAACATCAAGATACATACATTGAGAAACTGAATGGGTAAATTTCAGGTTACTGGAATACTTGCTAGACCTTAAAGTATACAGAGTATTATAATTCACATTTCTTTGTGATTGTAGTTCGAAAGTAACATAAGTTTACACAATTAGTGAGAACGCAGGGGTATTAACAGGGAATTTTCCCCACTGGTTTCTGATTGTTTCCATCTATTTTTTATGTAGCTTTGATCCTAGCATCGTCTTCAGAAGTGTACATTGAAGCAAGTCCTGTTTTACACCTTATTCTCTTTAAATTCCTACCTTTTTATGTTTTTAAGTTTTCATCAATCAAGTCTTGTTTTAGTGTACTATGTACTCGATAATGGTTACGAACTTTGTACTTTATTTGCTTCTTAATATCTTTATATTCTCCTTTGTTTAAACTTTAAACCTCCATTGACAGTTGGTATCAAGTGTTGGCCATTTTTAGGCATTGGCCGAGTATACTAAGTCCATTCCTTTCGCCTACTACAATTGATTTTTAATACACTGAACTGATTTTTAATTGGCTTACTTTTTAGTTTTCTCTATATGATTTTTAGTATGTGTCGCAGGTCAACCCTCAACTTGAGTTGTGTTTGGGTATATAACTGCTACGTTTTGGTCTCTTTGATGTAGGATTCAGCGAGCGTTGGAGATGGTGGAGGCAGTGTTAGTGGAAATTTGTAGTAGTACTGCTAGTGAAGGTATTGGTGTTGACTGGTATAGTTGAAATGGATGGTACCCGAGATGGCGGAGGTGGTGCTTTTGTAGTAGTATGGAACGTGTATGAGATGGTGGTATAGTAACTTGTTGTAGTATATACGGAGGCGGAGATTCTTAGTACTATGGGTGAGTGGATATGCACTGGAGATTAATACTACCGAATATGTTCCATACACGGCCTGTCAAATCAACTATCTTGTGGCAGGTAAATCCCTTTGTCAGACCCTTTACTTTGTTCCCTTTATTTGTAGGTACTGTTACTAATTTAACAAGTATACTATGCATTTCTCAATTTCGCATGTATTTTGCGTTGGGTGTTACTAAATATAACAAGGTACAGATCTTCTTGGTGTATGTAGTATAGCTACTGGGAAATCAATTTTATCAATGGATCAGAAGTGGTACTTAATATTTTTGATCGCTTCCATGGAATGAGAAGGACCGAGACTCCACATGTGACTTCTGTAGTTCTCATCAGGTAAGGATTTTCTTCATTTGTATGTATCTACTTGCTGAAGATGAAATTCCTACATAGAGGGTCTTTTGATAGGTGTTTGCTTCACGGATAGTAAAGAGCATTTACTCTTGGCTTCCGTAGGGTTCTGTTAGTTACGGTTTGGGGTTTTTTTCCGTGAATTTGTGTGTTTTCTTGTTATTTTACGTTCTCTATCACTATTGCCTATGCTTCTTATGACAAGGAGATTGAGTATAAGTGACTGCTCCTACTCCACTTGCATATTTCTCTTCCCCATTCTTGCTTTCTCTCACTGGACAATAAAGGAATAAATGGTCTACAATCATGGAAAAGTATCATTTAGATATCTTCATCGTTCCCATTTTCATCAAAAATAAGGGAGTTGAGGATACCGTACAATCAAGAGAGTGACCTATACATGGCTAAACTAATGGAGTTACCTGCACAAGGCTCAACAATGTAATAAAAGAGGATATTGTGACCCTTGTGATACCTCATCGCCACACTTGTGAGATTCATGTGCGACCGTAGCGAGATCCCCACGTGAACCATATGCTTTGACCTTTGTTCCGGTCACATGTTCCCGCACCATATGGCTTCTATGGATTAATAAGTTCAAAATTTTCATTCTTGGATGGTGCCAATCAGAAGTGTATGAACTAGCTAGATGCTGTCACTTTACTATTATCTAGAGCTACACTAGGCTCAACAATTAGTAAAAGAGGATCTTGCAACCCTTGTGATACCCCATTGCTACACGTATGAGACTCATGTGCGACTCCGGTGAGACCATGGGTTAGTAAGTTCAGAATTTCCATGCTTGGATGCTGCCAATCAGAAAAGTATGAACTAGCTAGATGCTGGTACTTTACTATTATATGGAGCTTTGTAGGGCTCAAAAGCAAAAACTAAAAAGTTTTTGCAAGGTTTTTTATGACAAATATTTTGTTTATTTGGGATTTTGAGTTTTTTCATCCTGCTTTTCTTAAGGAGAGGCATAAGGTGAGCTAGATGCTTTGACATTTGAGACTCATGCGCGACTCCGGTGAGACCCACACGTGAACCATGTGCTTTAACCTTTGTTGTTAATCACCTGATCCAGCATCCTCTAGCCTCTATGGTAAGTTTGGATTTTTCATGCTTGGATGGTGTCAATCAAACATGTATGAACTAGCTAGATGTTGGCACTTTCCTAATATCTGGAGCTAAACAAGGCTCAACAATGTAGTAAAAGAGACTCTTGCGACTTTTGTAATACCCCCATGCCACATCTGCGAGATCCATGTGCGATCCCTGTGAGACCCACACGTAAACCATGTGCTTTGACTTTTGTTCCAATCACCTGTCCCCTCACTCTCTGGCCTCCATCCCTTTGTTGTTCAGCCTCCTGCCATTGAAAAGTATAATGCAATATCTGCTTTCTTTTCATTCATTTGTAATCATGTTCTATGACCGTCCATTAGGAGCAAAGTTCAAAGCACAAGTTTCACATAGGGGCCTTACCGTGGTTGCACATAAGTCTCACATGGGTGGCAAAGGGGTATCACAAGGGTCTTACTTTCAAAGTTCTGTTTTGATAAAGGTATTGCGAACCAACTTTTGATTTTCTAGGATTTCCTCTCAAGAGTTGAATTCTAAAATTTCCACTCCCAAAATCTATCACTCATATCACTCTAATATTTGATTTCCCACCCAAAGCCACAATTCATTTTACTTCCAAAATCATTCATTCACATTATCAGATATATATTTTTTTATTATCAGATATATATTTTTATTTTTAAGTATGTGTAAAATGTAAAGCAAGGATCCCATCCACATAATACAAGCAGCATTAAATCCATGCTCAGAAAGTCCAATAGCTGCTCTAAGTCCTGCACCACAACTGCGTCATATGTATGATTAACAACTGAAGGATTCTGCATTGAAAATAAGGATTCTGCATTGAAAATAAGCCCGTCACAAAACCTTACATTTATAGATTAAGTTGTGGAGGAAACACTACCGAAAACAGTCTAATATCTTACCAATACTCACATCCTATCTTAGTATCCATGGCAACTGAGCCTCCGCAGTGGTCAAATTGCATGGTTAAACTCACATCCCATCTTAGTATCCATGGCAACTGAGCCTCCGCAGTGGTCAAAATATGCATGGTTAAACGGTTTCGTAACCATATGAAGGGTGCAAAAACAATGTCACAATAAAAATGGTGAAAAAAGAATGTTGCGCTAAAAATATGCCTAGGTGCACAAATAAAATCTCACATAAAAGAGGGTGAAAAAAGATTTTTGCAGGACAACAACTTTTTTTTTTTTTTGCTTGGAAAAATAATTTATTCCTTGACCAAAAGAAATTTATCTACTCATATCAATGGAGTTCATAACCAATAAGAAGAAATAAAAATATCATGTTCACAAACCCTAAAAAAATAAGTAGAGGAAGAGATAAGAATAGATGAAATATGTGAGGTGTAGAGCTCTTAATATGAATAGTCTCTGTTATCCGGCCAATTTCCAAATCTTGGTGAACCCATCGCCAAAATCAGTCTCTCACAGCCGACTGAGTCAAGCCCATCAAACTCTGGCTTCTTAGTTCCTGAAAACTGACAGCCTACTCCAGCCTTCAATCACACCTCCAGGCCATGACAATAACCAACTCCTTCCCTGCACTTTCTTACATTCACATATTCATGCATAATTGACCCATAGAGCTACGACATGATTCAGCTCATCCCTTCTTTACATTGCAGCAACACAAACTCTCGAACACCACAGCAAACTCCAGTATCCACTTCTCTTTTCTCCACTGAACTGAACAACAAGAGGCACCACAATCCTGCAATATGCGCATCACCATTCATACTCAGACTTCTTCATCTGTGTAAGCTTACCATCACTAGCCACCAGGTCTATTCCTGCAATCCATTCACTTGTTACCAAAGCTGCACCAATTCCTACTGTTCATACATTCTTCAGCCATCACTGCCTCATACCAAAATCACAACTCAACTCCATACAACACTACCATTTCCCTGTATCTTCAATCAATAATTCAGCTCAGCATTTCCATTACACTTCCAGCCCTTCTTACCAGCTCACAACACCAGTAGCTCTTTGATCTCTTCCCAGCTTCTATTCTCCTATCAGCAACACCTGAATAGCACCAGTTACTCAGTTAACCACCCAAAATCTTAACTCTTGCCTTCTGATTCCACCATTCCCAACCGCCAGCTCATCTTGAGCTCAACAGCAACACAGCCCACCAGAAACTACATCTTAACCTCCATAGCAGCACACATAATCCACCCTTGCATTTTATCCTACACATTCATCTAAAACGCAACATTCATTTAGTCACAGCTACCACCACGAAAAACAGCCGCAACCATTTCCTTTCTATTAATGGCATATCAAGTATCACAGCTGAAAACTCCTCTCAAGAGTGTGCCAAAACTGATAATTCAAAAGATGGTGGTACTGAGTAATAACTCAGGGTGCTTCATAACAACTGTAGCCTGTGTGTGCTTTATATAGCTGTCTCTACCTGTATCAACTTTAACTTTAACTTTAATTTGAATCATTTTCATTTTCTTTTAATCTCTCTCTCTCTCTTCTGTAATTCAGAGAATGTAAAACTCAGTTTAGATTTTTGTTGAATGAAGAGATGATTAACAATGTTACTATCTATCACCAAATGCAACATCATCCATACCAGCTTGCACTTGCCATACTCAACTGCATCATCTGTAGCTCATTGTACTGCTGGCACCATGGCTTGAATACATTAACTGAAGTTTACCAGACTTCAACAGCTCCATAAACTCACCTGCAATCTCCCATTTATCTTCTCAACCAATTCCATCTCTGTAATCAGTACTACATATTTCAGCTTCAACTCCTTTTGCAATTCTTCCACAACTATTTAAGCACCCCCATACTACAGCTTCAATATCACTGCCTTCATACTAACACCTGCAGTTGCTCATCAAGCTTAGCATACTTAAGCCACCACAACTGCACCATTTCTTCTCTGCATGTCATGCGAACTCAGTTGCAGTGAGCAGCTTCACTTCCATAACCTTGTTCTTCTGCACTCTCTCTTGAAACATAACATCCACCTGTAGCTCAAGCTCAACCCAGTACTTAAGCTTCACCATCATTAAACCCTTCAAGCACACATCAATTTCAGTTAAACTGCAATCATTGCAACCATTCTCCTGAATCTCTAGATCATGCCTTAATCCTTATTTGTTGCACACTATTCAGCTTCCATGTATAACAACACCAGATTCCTATGGCCTAGCCATCTGAAATAAGCTCCAACCATTCAACCATCATCAGTCCTGTAGCTCATTCAAACTCATCTTCTATATAATCACATACCCATCTTCTATCTGAGTTCACAAGCACCTGCTCAACTCAACACTAATTCATAAGCAATGTAATAGCTGGAAAAGCCCAATGTGTGTGTGTGGTATGCATAATAAATATAATATTACAAATATCAAAAGTCTTTGAATGTAAGCATTACATACCTACTCTCGCTATCTACGTAAGCCTGAACAAGTTCCCCGACATAATCGATGAGTTTCTGGAAGTTTGTAACCCACTACAGTCCCACTATTTGCTATCCTTCTCTGAATTTCAGTTTCAGAAGCAATTCAACCCCCACACAATCAAATACAGCAACCTCGGACTCCTCAGGCCAACAACACCAACTCAAAGCCATTTCAGTTGCACACCAAGTCCATATTCTCTGCAGTATTAGACCAGCAAGACCTCCACTTAACAGCATCACAGCTCCAGTTGAGCACAATCTGCATCTATTGCAGAGGCCAACAAACTCAACACATGCAATCTCTTGTCACAAACAAGACCACTTGAATTCCAGCCAACAATGCCTCAGCTACACCCCCAAGTATAATTCCTAAAACACTCTGCAAGAGACAAAATCCAATTAACCTTTTGAAGTGGGAACAAACCAATAATGCCCATTTATATACCATTCAAAAAACAAATTCCTCTCCAGATGGTAATATCCATGACTTAAGACGACTTGCCTACATGCTAATTTAGTTTACCTGATTGTATTGAGTATCGAAGGAATTCTTTCCTTTGATGTAGACGACTTGCCAGAATGCATTGGCATCTACATAATCAACACAGATTGAGCCGTTAAAATGTAAGATTATAAGTGTTTCCCTCAAACTTTAATATACAGTACAATTATGCTATGATCACTTTGATCCGTCTCTTTACAAATTTGTTCAAGACAACAACTTAACAAGCCACACCTGAAGACCCAGAGTATTTGCAGTCGCAGCAGGGCTATCCAAAGCATTTTGTTCCTCAAAAAGCTAAAGGACTAAATAGTTTCAACAATCCAAACAGGCCTATTCTGATGCAGTTAACTGGTACATTACAAACAAAAGTTAATCTCAGAGAGACTCATTAGCAAGAAAGTCAAACTTGAAGAGATGGCAATCAGATACTAAACACTGAATAGAAGTGCAGATATATTCCCGGGTGACTTCAAGTACTCAAATATTAGACTGCATCGACACCAATAAAATTAAGTAAATGCTAGAACAACACCATACAAATGGACAAACAATATTAACGTATGTCATTGTAGCTCACACTAGCCTAAGGCAGCACTACCAATATGATACCATTCTCTGGACAACAGATTTCAAAATACCTTTGTATGCAGTTTTTATTGCTGCTATAACTATAGATAACCAGCAACTCTCTGGCTCAATATAAATAAACACACCTGAAAACAAGATGACATCAAGGAATTGAGATTTTTTATAACAAACCTGTGATGTATACACAAGAGGTTGGTTTCCATGAACTAGTAAAAATATACCACCAATTCTTAGAACCTTGTGCGACATAAGAGCTACAAATTTTACTCGGCTCTTAAAAATATACTACGCATTGTTAGAACCTTGTGCGACATAAGAGCTACAAGCCGAGAAAAAACATCTCGGCTCTTAAAAAAGTACCATCAAATTTGAGAACCTTGTTTTCAGGTGCGACGCAAGAGCGATAAGCCGAAGAAATGTGCGACGCAATAGTTACAATTTCTGAATCACTTACTCGTGTCTGACTCAGATCTTCTTCATCAATCTTTCTTTTCTTGTTCTTTAACTTGAAAACCATCTGAACCTTCATGTTATCCTAATTACTTCCATCAACCTTCATTGTTAAAACCCTAATTGAAAACTAAGATTTACAACCGAGAAAACCCTCATTCAATCGAAAAGAAACAAATCTTAAAACTAATTGAAACAGAAACTTAATTCGACTAAGAAACTATAAACATAAATCAAGTTTACAAACTAACCCTAAAAAACTTTAATCACATATAATACGTGAAGAGGTTGAGATAAATACTTGATTCCATCATCAAATCGAGTATATCAGATATTTGAGCTAACTGTACATCAGAGATTTGAGCTAACTGTAATTGAGTACACTGGAACTGAGTTTATGTGCAACACATTTTCTGGGATATAGAAGTAATTAATTATTTTGTTAGTGTTAAAACTGTCCATATATGAGTCAGACAGCTTCAAATGGTATTAATTTTAAGGTGTGGTATTTTGTTTTCACAACTTCTATTGTGGTAGAAATTGATATTGGCCCAATAATTAGAACCTGATGAAAAGAATAAAGTTAATTCTGATCTTTATTTTGGTCTTGTCGAAACAAGAAATTGTACATACGCAATCGGTTCAACAATGGAATTAAGTATCTTAGTCGATGTGTTAGACTATAGGGAAAATTGCTTCGGGCAATTGGTTCCTTGATAACATATTGAAACTAAATTACTTTTGTAGTTTTGGATTTAATATCGGTTATCTAAAATGGTATGTGAAACCTTCGTGCTTAACTTTTATAGGTTGTACAAGTCTTATAGATTTGTAAGATCCTTTCGGTTTGACTTTTATTTGCTCGAACCTTTGTCATTTTTGTGACAAAAAGGGGGAGAAATATATGGAATAAACAAGTGAATTTTAATCACTAGGAAAGGGAAATTATGCTTAAACGTTATATCTAACGAAAGTGTTAAGCATAAACTAAGGGGGAGAAACATATCGTAATGATGTGTAGTATTTCTGACTACAAAAGGGTAATAACAAAGATGTTCAGATTGAATATTTACCTAGCTTACCTTTAGGGGAGTAAAAGCTTTTGTTATTCAAATGTCAACATCGACATTTATTTATTGAATATATATGCAGGATATTGTGTTGTTGAGACTTGTAATCAAGCGTATGAAGAATGAGTTATTTTGTAATTCATTTAGCTTCATATGTAATAAGTGTTTTGTTACTAAAATTGACAAAGGGGGGAGACTGTTAGAGCACGGATCAGTTGAACCGACCAAGCATTGGTATGTCAAGTTTGGTTGTCATATTTTAGTATCAAAACTCGTCTAGAGTCACTTGATTAAATACTAGAGTCAACTTTGTTTAGGTTAGACTAGAAAGTTTGGGAGTGTTGAGATGTACAAGTATTACTCCGAACACCTGAAGAATGTGAATAAGTAACGACTACAACGAAGAAATCATCCTTCCATTTGAGGTTAATAATATTGACTTGATCTTGTTTCCATTCCTAACATATCTTTCAAGTCGTGCTATATTGAAAACATAACATGCGAAGTTATATATATTGTATATAATACTCTAGTGATGTGACTTAGTCATAATAGTATGATCAAAGTGTCGATGAAAACATATTACGAAGTATAAACACTTATCTTTTGGAACTTCGTAAGTACGACATCGACATAATCTATTGTATATAGTTATTTGATTATGTGTGCATTATATAGGAATGATTTCACCCTAGGAAACAATGTTTTATAACATTTTTTTAAAGGAAGTACATTTATGAACTTGTTTCATAATCGAAAGGAAATCTTGATTGGTCTTGCTATTCATTGAATATCTTTTGGATGACCAATGGAAGATGACTTTGGTAGAAACTATCTTAACTTGTTGAAATTTTTGGTATAACATGTCATAGCCTATATAATATAGTTTGTTGCAATCGGTCATGAGCTTCATTGTAAATCAAGGTGTAACCGATCACAAGCTATATTGGAATGCAAGTTGTAACCGGTCACAAATTACTTTGGGAACCAAGGTATATCCGGTCACAATATGAATTGGGAAGTTAGTTGTAATCGATCAAAAGCTACCTTTGGGAAGGAATGTGTAACCAATCACAAGCTAATTCAGGAAGTAAGATGTAACCAATCACAAGCTACCTCTAGGAAGCAAGGTGTAACCTGTCACTACCTAGTTTGGGAAACATGGTATAACCGATCGCAACTTACATTGTTAGGTTGGGACAACCGATCCCAAGATGCAAAATCGAGTTTCCAATATTCACATATCTCTGTATGTTTTGTGTGAAGCTTGGAATTAGGGTTTGCTAAGAAACTTCTATATGTCGACATATTTGAACATGTACATAACTCTTATCATTTATTGTTCAAAGATATTCCTTGATACTCAAGGTGATCCCTGGTTCGAAAAAGTGAAAAACACTTAATTATGATTTTCATCATATATGTTTTAATTACTAGCAATTAAAGCATATCCTCCGGGATATATTATAAGTTAATTTGCTAGACTAATAATAGAAGTTTTCCATGAGAGTTTTCGGAAATATTGGTGAACATTTAATTGGGAATAGGAAAACCGAATTTAGGTCCTTAAACGCATATCTTGAAAATATTATCGGTTTTGGAATTTCCTTATTGTCCAAACAACCTTGGTCTATAAACACTTGAGTTTGCATTTCTTGCAAACTATACTAAGAGCCATGTGAACTTCATTTCTTGTTGTTTACGGTGGAGCCATCTATCCGGATAGGAAAGTACCCTAATTAGGCGAAATATCTTACGATCACTCGTTTAAATACTTTTGTGGGATCAAGAAGCTTTACAAGCACCGTTGGTGGGAAACTAGATAATTTCAGTGTTATTCATTTTCGATTATTAATTTGATTGACTAACGGTTGTTGAAACTTTGATTTTACCTTGTTTGTTTATTCTTGAAATTCTTCCTTTCTGATATAAGATTCACTTAGACTAGATCAAAGTATTGACGGGATCTTTAGAACCATCTTCAGATCTAAAGACATCTTGTGATAATCCATTGTTAACAGATTTCGTTTTGTGCGTGATTGATCACAAGAGGATTCAAGTGTTGTTGTGCAGGTGTTTGGAGGAAATAGAAGACTTGAAGACGAAAAAGAATTCTAATTAGTTTTTGTATCTTGTGGATTTAGTGCACAAACCTTGATCGGCTCGGATCCAACTAGAATCGGTTTATCTTTGATAGACTTGGTTGATTAGTTGTGTGAGATCGGCATCACTTTATAGTTTCTTTTTGGGATCTTTGAGTGTGAATCTATAACTTGATTATTTTGGTAGTCAAAGGATAGATTGATCTAACCAGACAAAAGAGTTTATCAGATTAAACATAAGAGCTTTTGTCAACGACTCATTTATCTTCTAGCAAGATAGATTAGAGTGGTTACCAAACAGATTCTTCATTTGTTGTTTGGAATACAATCCAAAGGACTTGCTATTCACGTGCGTGACTCTAGAAGTCAGAGGCGGATGGATACTGAAGAAACTAAGTAGCTAGGGGTAGTCTGCTTGGTCTCAACTATGCGAAGTTGGTATTAGATTTTGTATAACGGCTTAATTAATTCTGACAATATTCAAAACTGGACTAGGTCCCGGGGTTTTTATGCATTTGCGGTTTCCTCGTTAACAAAATATTGTTGTGTCTTTTACTTTGTTTCCCGCATTATAATTGTCATTATAATTAAGTAAAATACACACGTATGTTAACTCCGTCATACTTGATATTGATCCTATAAAGTTTCGGTTATTACCGAACCTATTATCACTTTGTTGTCGTATCTTCTCGATCTTGTATCCGTAGTCAATCACACAAGTGATCTTGTTGTCATATTGTCTCGATATCGTATGCATAGACGACCACACGAAGTGTGAACCACATTTGTGCATTGTCTCGACTCTGTCCATAGACGATCACATTCGATAGAGGACTTATAGGTTGATAAATAAAATTTTGTGGTGTATTTGGGTACCCTTGTATTTTCAAGTTGTTTATCTTGAATATATTTAAATCTTTTTGTATAGATCGACAATCTATCTAGTTGTTGCTCTTTGAGATATACTTTGATAGTTTGTAAACTGGTATTGATTATTTCGATAATCTTAACCTTAGTTGATCAACAACCGATAAATGAGTTTATATTGATTAAATGGAAGAACCATTATACTCAATTTATCTCTGATTAACTTGTTGATCTATGAGATTGACAGAGATATAACTGAACATGTTAGTCCTTTACCGTCTCAGATTACGATCAAAAGGAGTTGAGTTGCGGAAGTCTTCACAGCGGGTGAAGAAACTTTACATAGTGGACTCTATCTTGGGATTCACGTGTGTAGACCAGATTGGTTGTAGGTGTAGGAATACTGAAGGTACTGAGTAACTAAAAGTAGTTTACTTGGTCTCAACTATACAAAATTGTGGTAATGAATTTGTATATCGTCTTAATTCTGAGAGTATTCAAAATTGCACTCGGTTCCGGGGTTTTTCTGCCTTGCAGTTTTCCACATTAGCAAATTTTGTTCTATGTCTTTACTTTACTTTCTGTATTATAACTATAATTTTAGTTATAATTAAAGTAATAAAACTTTATATTAATCAACACTTGGATTGATTCCATAGATTGGTAAGGTTTCAAGTTTACGCTATATACCAAGTGTACACATCTTATTTAAGTGATGTCCTTGACTTCATGTATGTATTACATTACACAAGGTTTGCCTGTAGTAGGTTGATATCAAAAACAATTATTTGACGCGAAACTGTTTCAATACTTCAAACTAAGGAAAGAACCTCAATGCAAGTTAAATTCAAACTATAAAAACATGATTCTTTTGCATCTAAGGAAAGAACTTAGACTTGGCAAAACTGAGATTATTTAAGTGGTAAGAAACTGATTGCATGATCGCATGCAAACAAAGCACCTAATAGTTAAAGTCTTCCACTGGATTCATCATGTGTTAGGAAGATTCGTTTTTTTAAAAGAAAATCATATAGTGTTAAATATTTTAACAGCATGTGCTTTTCCTAGATACCAACTTGAATGGTAACTCTTTTGGAGGATCTTGTAAGTACTAATTATTGAAATTTGATGTGTTAAAAAGAGATTGAAATAAATGTGCTCCCAAAATCATATGAACTTCGGTTGGCCAGTCAAACCAATCCTTGAGCATGTGTTTGCTCAATCCAACATCTTTTAGCTAAAAAGTGTTAGGTGTACACTCTTAATTATATATTAAATTATACATGACTATGACAATGTTAGGTGTTTTTACTAAATATTCTTCGTTATTTATAGTCATACCGATTTCTCATACCCCGATTTTTTTTTTGGTGTGTGTGTGTGATTTTTACTTGATGTAAGTTTATTTTTCTTATCATGGAAACATATCTTGGTTAAGTTTTACCTCTTCTCGAAGTGGAAATAGTTTTTATCCCTGCTTTGTTGAGCTAATTTCTCTAAAGAGATGAGAGTCTATTTTTCAAGAGATTATATGATTTATTTCTAATAGTTTATGACTTTGAATCCCAAAGTGGTTGTCATAATTGTCTTCTCACACCTGTAAAGGGATAAGAATCTAAATAATGAACTGCATGATTTTTCATTCGTGAATAATGAACTGCGTAATCTTAAATGTATGTAGCAATTATGGAATTGATAACCGAATATATACGACAGGGATGATGTGTCTTATTCCTGCAGTAACTTCAGTTATTGTTGTTTATTGGAGGTTTGAAATATTTTTTGTTCAGTCAGTTGGAGGAAAATTAACCACTATAGGCACGGTTATGGAATGGTTGTGCAATGGCACTGAGTTTCTAGAAAGGTGCAGAAATCCCAATCCCATTAGTTAATAATTTCCAAATGATACAAGTTTTGCTGAAGAAATCATGGCCAAGGACATTAGATTTCAAAATTGTACATGGACAATTATGAAGTTGCAAGATGTGACATTGATAGTTGCAGCTGATATGCCATCTTTTATAAAGTGAAAATAGACGACTACCAGGATACATTATATGTCCATGCTGACCAACAATTTTATAAAGAATGTATAATTAATCACATGGACGATAGATTTCATTTTTTGTACAGGAATGATATTACTCCAAAACTACAATATTGCAAGTAAGGAAATAAATATCCAGTCAAACATAGTGCTTAGCAGCGAAAGGAAAACAAAGAATTATCAAGATGCACCCGTCTTCCAAAATTGCATCATCACAATAGGTTGGCATGAATGGAGAATTAGTATTGATTTCGCTATTCATTTTTGGCACTAATAATAATATTTACTTATTTTACTTGATCTTTTTTCTAAAGAATAAATAGATATCATTTAAACCAGGCTACAATAAACTACCTAACAACATGAGTTTAATTAATTTTCTATATGTGATACCACACATATCACATATATGTTACCACTTCTATACACATATTATATGACTAGTTTTGATACACTTTTATGTAACGCAATTTTTAAAATATATATACAAACAACAACCAAGAAAGTTTCGAATCTGTAATCTAGTTACTAAGAAAAACTTAATTAAACAAGATACTAAATTATTTATTAGTGAATTAACATAAACATATATTATAAAATAAAATAATATAACATAATTTAGACAACTCTTGAGTTTGTGAACCTAAGCTAGGATATACCTAAACGTGAAAAGCTTATACTAAGACTTATCATTCATTTGAGTTCGTGAAACTAGTTAGTAAATCTAGAAATATAAATCGACCAAAGCTATGTTTGACATATTGTACTTTCATTCTTTATTTTCAAGGAAACCTTTTCACACGCTTAAGAATTGTTATACTTAAAATAATTCTCTACTGTAAAAGTTATTCGTTCTTTCGAAGAATTGATCTAACTTGAGATGCAAATTTGAATCCTAATTCATGCAATTGCAACTTCGTATGCACACATATAACTATAACAATTTGAAGTAATCGTCAGATGTAACTTACTTATGGTAATTATTTTATACTCAATTGTTTCAATATTTCAAACTAACTGAAGAACCTCAATACATAGGTAAGTTCTTAAAAAAAATAAACTTCTTCTGTATTTAAGGAAAAAAATTAAACTTATTAGCATTCATGTTATAGCATTGCTCGGTCAAACTTACAAGTTTTGGTATGTCAAGATAGCACTCAACTTTAATTGATCAAAAATATATCTTGATTTATAGTCTACTAAAGTGAGTCTCGAACTAGGAACAAAGCATGGTAGTTGAGTATCATAATTCACCAATCGTCCTTGAAGACTAAAGAACAACGTAGACATCTACGAGAACTACATCACTAATGGTATGTGAAGACTGGATATCCTATTTACTCATATTTTCTACCATTTCGATCTACTGAGGTAATATCATATGACTTTAGTATTTGATGAATATTGCAGAGAAGATATTTTGAATTCAATCTAGTAGCTGATAAATCTCGAATGATAAATTCAAGCAATGAAGAACTTATCGCATAATATGTTGAGAGAAATTCAATATATCGTAATTGGATACAAGGTTCATATGATACATCAGGTTAGTTTTATGTTCACGAACTGATTTGGTCAGTGCATGAACTTGAAGGTTATAAATAATAAAACTTGATGAATTATTCTCTAATTAACTTACTACACCAACTGATTTATCCAGCTTGCGAACTGCTTGATTTTGAGATATTTCCGAACTATTTTAAATTCTCATGGACACAAACTGAATTTGGTTAGTACGTGAACTGGTTTATTTTAAGAGGTTTCTGGACACTTTTGTCACTTGAACACGAACTGATTTGGATAGTTCACGAACTTATGGATATGAAAAGTTCCCGAACTCCTAAACGATATTTTTTTTCACAAACTGTTTTGGATAGTTCACAAAATGATTTAGTCTTTGTGAGCTACTAAACTCCATGATTTCTTGATGGTTCACGAACAACTTAACCATTATTTTTGAGATAACCATCTGGTGCACAAAGATTACATCTATGAATACGCGAGGTGCACATTCTTCTATATAATTCAAAAAAAAACTTCTCACATGCTTGCGTGATCAACATATATTGAGAAGTTAAGCTTACTTGGTGGTAAAGTAATTCGTTAGCACAAAAACTAGTTTATGAACGCAGTTTTGGTATTAAGCTACCTAGCCTTGCTCATTATTGTAAATAGAGGACTCTTTGCATACTCGAATATCAATCCTGACACTTCTATTTCCTAGATGAGGGTATAGTCGTCCTATAAAGACCTGGTTTATTTGTGGAACTTTATTAAGTTACAAATTAAAAGTCTTCATTAAGAGATTCGTGAATCCCTGTCATACTATATTTTACATGATAGCTCTTGATATTCCAAATCTTATCTTGATCATCATAATTCTTGTCTATTATAAGGTTCGTTTCTTCTGCTATACAATCATTCAGTAATTATCGATCATGGAATGTTTAGAGCATCGAACTCATAAGTTTTGATATGTCAAGCTTGTTATCAATGTTAGTTGATCAAAATTATTTCTTGATTTATAGTCTACTAAAGTTAGTCTTAGACTATGAATAGAGAATGGTAGTTGAATATCAGAATTCATCAATCGACCTTGAAGACTGAAGACGACGCCAGTTGAAAGTTTATCAACAAATATATGTGAAGACTGACTATCCTTTTTATTCATTTTATCTACCATTTGATATACTAAGATAATTCATATGACTTTAGTATAATGATGAACATTGCAAAGAAGAATGCAAAAAATAAGGAGTAATCAAGTTAGTTCTTAAAGTTTACAAACTGTTTTACCAGTCACGAACCTTAACTTACAAAAATAAAGACTTGATTATTAAATCTCAATTAACTCTCACATAAATGAACTGAATTGCTCACTTCACGAACTAGTCGATTTTGAGAAAGTCCTGGTAACTATTTAATTAAATAGTACACGAAGTGATTTACGCATTTCTTAAATAGTAGTTTTTGAATATTTCATGTACACCTTTTTATTTTCAAGTACACAAACTGTTTTAGGCAGTTCGTGAACCTGTAAATCTAAAAGGCAACTGAGTTACAAGACGAATATTTAGTTCACAAACTGTTTTGACAGTTCAAAAACTGATTTGATCTTTTGATAATTTAAGATTGTCGAATCTAGAAATACTTAATCGTGGCTCTTTGGCAAACCACCTCACGCATTACGTATACTTAGGGCCTCACACATCTTCTTTGATATTCAAGACAAACTTCTCACATACTTATATGGACAATCAATATGGAGAAGTTTAGCTTACTTGGTTACAAAGCAATTATTAAACATGAAAACTAATACACGAACCTAACTTTGTTTGTAAGATATTAAGCCTTGCTCATCAATAAATATAGAGGAGTCCATGCACACTAGAACATCTTGGTACTTTTTTGCCCAAGTTGCGACTAGAAGAGACCGCGTGCACCAACATAAATTATTCAGGATAACTTATAATGCTATATAACTCACGCCTGCAAGTGGATTTGGAAATCCGATTCACAGGATGGGCCCGGACTAACAGACAATTATTTTACAAATCTCATAGGTATCTGGGTGGAAACATCTAACTAATAAAAAAGAGACCGCGGCACCAATAGAAATTATCAGGAGGATAACTTATAATGTTATAAAAAAACTCACGCCTGCAAGTGGATTTGGAAATCCGATTCACAGGATGGGCCCGGACTAACAGACAATTATTTTACAAATCTCTCATAGGTATCTGGGGTGGAAACATCTAACTAATAAAAGAGACCGCGTGCACCAACATAAATTATTCAGGATAACTTATAATGCTATATAACTCACGCCTGCAAGTGGATTTGGAAATCCGATTCGAGGATGGGCCGGACTAACAGACAATTATTTTACAAATCTCATAGGTATCTGGGTGGAAACATCTAACTAATAAAAGAGAGACGCGTGCACCAACATAAATTATTCAGGATAACTTATAATGCTATATAACTCACGCCTGCAAGTGGATTTGGAAATCCGATTCACAGGATGGGCCGGACTAACAGACAATTATTTTACAAATCTCATAGGTATGGGGTGGAAACATCTAACTAATAAAAGAGACCGCGTGCACCAATAGAAATTATTCAGGATAACTTATAATGTTATAAAACTCACGCCTGTGGAAGTGGATTTGGAAATCCGATTCACAGGAGGATGGCCCGGACTAACAGACAATTATTTTACAAATCTCATAGGTATCTGGGGTGGAAACATCTAACTAATAAAAGAGACCGCGTGCACCAACATAAATTATTCAGGATAACTTATAATGCTATATAACTCACGCCTGCAAGTGGATTTGGAAATCCGATTCATGAGGATGGGCCCGGACTAACAGACAATTATTTTACAAATCTCATAGGTATCGGGGTGGAAACATCTAACTAATAAAAGAGACCGCGTGCACCAACATAAATTATTCAGGATAACTTATAATGCTATATAACTCACGCCTGCAAGTGGATTTGGAAATCCGATTGGGAGGATGGGCCGGACTAACAGACAATTATTTTACAAATCTCATAGGTATCTGGGGTGGAAACATCTAACTAATAAAAGAGACCGCGTGCACCAAATAAATTATTCAGGATAACTTATAATGTTATAAAACTCACGCCTGCAAGTGGATTTGGAAATCCGATTCAGGATGGGCCCGGACTAACAGACAATTATTTTACAAATCTCATAGGTATCTGGGTGGAAACATCTAACTAATAAAAGAGACCGCGTGCACCAACATAAATTATTCAGGATAACTTATAATGCTATATAACTCACCTGCAAGTGGATTTGGAAATCCGATTCACAGAGGATGGGCCGGGACTAACAGACAATTATTTTACAAATCTCATAGGTATCGGGGTGGAAACATCTAACTAATAAAAGAGACCGCGTGCACCAATATAAATTATTCAGGATAACTTATAATGTTATAAAACTCACGCCTGCAAGTGGATTTGGAAATCCGATTCACAGGATGGGCCCGGACTAACAGACAATTATTTTACAAATCTCATAGGTATCGGGTGGAAACATCTAACTAATAAAAGAGACCGCGTGCACCAACATAAATTATTCAGGATAACTTATAATGCTATATAACTCACGCCTGCAAGTGGATTTGGAAATCCGATTCACAGGATGGGCCCGGACTAACAGACAATTATTTTACAAATCTCATAGGTATCGGGTGGAAACATCTAACTAATAAAAGAGACCGCGTGCACCAACATAAATTATTCAGGATAACTATATAATGCTATATAACTCACGCCTGCAAGTGGATTTGGAAATCCGATTCACAGGATGGGCCCGGACTAACAGACAATTATTTTACAAATCTCATAGGTATCTGGGTGGAAACATCTAACTAATAAAAGAGACCGCGTGCACCAACATAAATTATTCAGGATAACTTATAATGCTATATAACTCACGCCTGCAAGTGGATTTGGAAATACTCACGCTGCAAGTGGATTTGGAAATCCGATTCACAGGATGGGCCCGGACTAACAGACAATTATTTTACAAATCTCATAGGTATCTGGGTGGAAACATCTAACTAATAAAAGAGACCGCGTGCACCAACATAAATTATTCAGGATAACTTATAATGCTATATAACTCACGCCTGCAAGTGGATTTTAAGGGATTCGTGAATCCCGGACAAACTATCATTTACCTGATAGTTCTTGTTATACGGATCTTGTTTTTATCAATAACCATAATTCCTAAACTGTAGATCAGGAACAAGGTAGATAGAAATCACAAAGTACTCTTCGTCTCAGACTTTATGATTCCACAAGATAGATATCTAAATCATTTTTGGATTGATTTGTTTAGATTGTTCTTGTGAGATAAAATTGATTAGATTTCTCTATAACTTTTGAAGAGTATAAGCTCATCCTAATTTTGAGTTTGCTCGACATATTATTTTCTTGAAGATCCCTCATAAGCATATAAATTTTCATACCATGATTGAATATTAATCCGAGGGAAATCAAATAGGCTTTCAGTTAGAGGCAGAATAGTCGAAAAGTCTTCACTTACGCTGAAGCAACTCCCAGTCCTGTAAAGGATGTCAGATAGGGGAATCATGTTATATTAGGTCCTGCGATATCCAAGAAACTAAAGGAGCACAACTAAAGCTGAATTTCTTGTAGAGTCGATTCTGTCTCAACTATAGTCTAGTCCAAAGACTGATAATATGATATTGTGTGTAGCAACTTAACACAGTGTGGTGTTAAAGTTTTGGACTAGGTCACGGGGTTTTTCTGCACTTTGCAGTTTTCCTTATAAAAATATTTATGGTGTCTAGTGTTATTCTTTTCCGTATTATATTGTTTATATTTCTAATAGAAAGATCACAAGAAGTGCGTGTAACCTTGGCGTTTTTTTAAGCCTAAATGACTATATAGAACCTATAAGATTTATTTTTGAAAATTCAATATCTTGAAAGAAAGACTACGATATTTGTTCTTGTTGGAATTTGGTTATGTGACAGTTCGGGTGCATACTAGGTTATTATTTGAAAATTAATTTTTGAGATCGTCCACGTAAACCTTATCTACATATCAAGTATTGAATCTCTTAATGTTGATCTGTGTAACTGATTGTGACAAGTTTTTCAATATATGTTTCTGAAAAAAAATCCGGTGGTGTACTTGGTACCCTTTCCTTTTAGAATAATCTAAACTTTGTAATTCCAAAAGTTTCATATCTGTTAGATTGATCTTGTGAGGTGGATCTTATTAGGAACCTCTATAACCTTTTGAAGAGAGTAAGCTATCCTAATTGTTTAGGTTTGCTTGATATTTTCATTAAACATATAAAAACATATTTTCATTACCCTAATTGTATATCTTTCGAAGGGAAATCAATATGCTATCTTTTAGAGGAAAAATAATTAAAATTCTTCACTTTGGTTGAATCAACTCATAGGGGTGTAAATGACGTCAACTGGGAGAATCAAGATCATAGGATTATGTTGGATCCACGGGTGTAAGGAGCATAGTTGAAGTTGAATTTCTCGGAGGGACGATTCGGTCTCAACCATATTCCAATCCGGAGTCTAGTAGTTGGTGTTAGAGCATCGCTCGGCCGAACTCGCAAGTTTGCTATCCCACGCACATTCTCAATTAGATGAACAAAAATATATCTTGATTTCTTGTCTACTAAGTCAAGTCTCGGAATAAGATTAGAATATGGTAGTTGAGTATTTGAAATCATTGAATAATCCTCGAAGATTGAATACAAAAGAATAAATGAAGACATTTGGGAGAACTTCGTCAAAAAAGAGGTATGTGAAGACTAGACTTTCCTATTTACTCACAATACTTACCATTCAATTTTATGAGACTTTGTCGTATAATTTTACCTAGCTTGATTGGGGTATAACCAGATTAATTGGGGTATACCCAATAAGACAAAATAGGGTCATTTTGAAGTAAAGCTAAGCCACCCCTTAACCTAGATTTTTCTAAATGGCTAAAATGCCCCCACAATGATTAACTCTAATTTAACTAAAATTATTAGATTAGTTAAATTAATTAGATTAGTTAAATTAATTAGATTAGTTAGTTGATTTAGTTATATGTTGGGTTTTAGAAATCATTTAGAGAGAGAATTAGTATGAAGTAGTAGAGGAGGTTTTGGGGAGGGGGGGGGGGGGGAGTTAGGGTTTTTGTGAAATTTGTGATATGAGTGAAATGAGTGATTCAAATCCTGGTTTTGAAGTGGGGGAGCCTTCTAAATTTCCTCCTACAGATGAGTACTTGTATGATGATCTACCAGACCATGATCGAATGGATTATTTGCATGATCCTCACTTTTATTTTCCTCAAACTCAAGATGGGTATGGAAGTGATAAATGTATCGATCCAAACGTAGAGTCCAATGACCAAGAAGAAGATAATGGAGCTGCAAGTAATCAGGTAGACAACCTAAGTAATGAAGATTGTGATTTTTCCATGCAAATGATCGATTTTTGTTTTTTTTTTCCACTTCTGTTGTACAGGGTCGGAAAGGTCGACGCTTGTCGATCATGCCGGCTATAAAGGCCGGCGTGGTTTTACTTTGCCGAAAATGCCGACTTTTCATGACCAGTACCACGCCGGTAGTGTATAAAATTTTAACCTTGCCGACTTCCATTTTTTTGAAACATAAGAGCCATTACTTGAAAATTCTTACGCCGGCATTTTCAAGTTTTAAGACAGTGCTGGCTGTTTCTATGTCGGCATTGTTTATATTCCCTTACATTCCGTCCTTTTTTTGTCGGCAGTGTTTTATATGTCGATCATGCCTACCGTGTTAATACATATTAACTACACTTTTGATATTTTGTAGATTATGGCATTGGTAGCTATGGCGGATCAGCTTCAAGCTCAGAAAATTAGGGGTCCCGATACTTCCGAACATTATGCTAATGATTTGGAATGGAAGGAAAAAAAGGACGCGGTAAATTGGATTGTTGAGAAAGCAAAAGAGAAGATGTGCGTTCTAGTAAAAAACACCCAACAAAAATCTACGCGGTTTGAAATGGTATGCGAGTGTTATGGATCGCCGGACAAAAGTCACAAGAGAAAGGGTTATGTGTATGATAAGAATACGACTAGGGTGTACAAGACGAAGTCTAAGAAGTGTGAATGCCCATTCAAGATTATTTTTGGGAGGAAAGAAAAAATCGATAGCATGTGGAAAATGAGTAGAGTTGATGTTGGTTGGCATAACCATAAAGATCCGCAAAGTCTTGTTGGGCACTGTCAAGTTTCCAAGTTGAAACCGAACGAGTTCGAACAAGTAAGAACAAGTTGGGGAATTAAACCAAGCAAGATCCTTCGTAGGTTCAAGAGGGACGACCGGAATAACCTCTCTTCATTGTCTACAATTTATGCAGCCAAGGAAACCATTAAAAGAATTGAATGGGATGGAAGAAAGGTGATGGAAGAATCACAATGGTTGGCACACAAATACAACTACACGGTGGGACACCATGAGTCATCGGATGGGAAGGTGGATCGTATTTTTCTTGCGCACCCCGATATGATTCAATTGGCGCGTTGCTTTTACCAAGTTTTGTTCATGGATTGTACTTATAAGACGAATAGGTACAACATGCCTTTGTTGAACATTGTAGGACAAACCTCGGATAATCAATCGTTCACGGTGGCATGGTGTTTTATGGATTGGGAGAAGGATGATAGCTATATTTGGGCATTGGAAACTTTGAAGCTTCTCTACCACGAAGACGAAACTCCGGGGGTTATAGTCACCGACAATGAGCAAGCATTAATGAACGCCGTGAGGATAGTTATTCCCAATGCACAAAATTTCCTTTGCACTTAGCATATACAATGCAATCTTAGAAAGAATTGTAGGAATCATATCCAAAATCCAAAGGCAAAGAAAGGTACTAAACGTGAAAAGGAGGAAGATGAACGTCTTGGTAAACTAACTAAAGAGGAGAGAGAGGAAGAGAAGAATAAAGAAAACGAAGAATGGAAAGAAGGTGAGATCAAGTTTGGGTTATTCATGAAAGCGTGGGATAAGTTGTATTGGTCGATGAGTGTGGCAAGATATGAGATAAACTGAAGGAGTTCGAGGATGATTGGGGCACTAAATACCCCAAAGTAGTGGAATATTACAAGAGACAATGATTGACGCCACACAAAGAGAGATTTGTGTATGCTTTTACCTACGACTATAAACATTTCAAACTTGAGTCCACAAGTATGGTAGAGCAAGCTCATGGGAGACCAAAAGGTCTACTTTTCACGAGTCAAAAAGGGATTGTGACGGTGCAACATGCCATCCATGAGTACACTAATAATGATATCGACAAGATAAAAAAAACAATTCCAAGAAAGTAGCTTCCGGAAGTTGAAGGAGTTTAAGGAGGATGATTGGTTGCTTGTTGGTATACATAGAAACGTCTCGCATTGGGCAATACATTTCATGATAAAACATCTCGCATTGTTTAAAAAGTATAATTAGTTTGATGACCCAACACTCCTTGTAAGTGTAGGATAATGAAGGCTATCGGACTTCCGTGTCGTCATATGCTTGGTAGGTATAAAACTCCCATTCCTCTTGATGATATCGATCCTTATTGGAAGAAATTATCTTTTAAACTGGCTCCAAGAGAAGATCCCGGTGAAGAGTTTGGCGACATGGATCTTGGGCGAATAATCCTCGATAAGTACCCCACGTTGAATAGGTTGGACAAACAAACTATGAAGGACAAGTTGATGCCGATTGTTTACCATTTTATGGAAGAACTTGAAGAACCGGAGAAACAAGATCCAAATGGTAGACCAACTACCAAAAAGACAGGGGCGGAAGAAAGAGAACAACTCAAAGAGTTTTTGAGTACAAATTGCGATGAAGATCAATCCGAAAGAGAACGAATCAAAGCGTTTTTAAGTACAAATAGTGATCAATCCAAAAAGAAAAACATTAAAGAACATTTGAGTAAAAAGTGCGATCCATCCGGACATGTTTACACCGAGGCGCAATACAAGGAGGAGCCCGCAAAAAAGAAAAGAGGTCGTCCAAGGAAGGATTCAACTACACCAATGGTCTTTAACTTGAATACAAATGGCACTCTACCTCTTAAGAGTCAAGCAAGTGTGGATTTTGTTGGAAATAAAAGGGGTCGTCCAAGGAAGGATTCAACTACACCAACGGTATCTAACTTGAATACAAATGGAACTCTACCTCTTGAGAGTCAAGCAAGCCAAGGAAATGTTTCGAATAAAAAAGGTCATCCAAATAAGGTAGTACAACCGGTGTTGCAAAAGTATCACAAGCAACTCCCTCCAATTATTCAAGATTTCGTGATTGGTACCGACGATGTTCCGAAGGATGGAAATTGTGGGTTTCACGTTATCTCGCAACAATTGGGACACCTAAGTGGAGTGGTTGAAGATAATCTCACCCAATGCCAATACATTAGAAAGAAGATGTCCGCTCGACTAGAAAACAAAAAAGAGTTCCATATCTCAATGATGCTAGAAGGTTCCATGGAGGAGAAAGAAGCAACTTTCAAAGGTTTGCTAACTAATGTTAAAGGCCCGGAGGGAAATGCATCGATCAAATGGGAGCATTGGTTAAGAATTCCGGAGTGTGGACATCTATTGGCGGATACGTGGAATTACGTGGTACATTTATTTAGTGAGGGACTATCTATAGCATTTGCACCGAAACATGCGGTTTGCGTGAACCAACTCAAGCATAGAAGAATTGTCATTTCTTTGGTGGATAAAAATCATTTTATTGGTCTACAACTCAATAAGGAATGTCCATTACCTCATCTATGTAGGTTTAGTTTGTGGGTGAAGTTCACAGACAACAAGAGCAAGGAATGGATGAAAATTTATGAGGACAACATGGCCCTTTGGAATGTTATAGATGAGTCTAGGGAATGTCCAATAGATTCGACTAAAGGAGGTTCAATAGATTTGAATGAAATCCTTCCAATAGATTTGAGTGAGGGGTGATTATGATTAGGGAATAAGGAAGCTTTTTGTGTAGTGTACAATGGAGTACTAGACAAAACATTCGTACTTTTTGGAGTACTTTTGTAATCGCATGCGTGTTTTGTGTAATGTACTTTGGAGTGCTACAAATGAATGAAATGGATGTGTTTTTTTGGATGTATTTTCAATTTTCCGGCATCATAGTTATTACACAACCTTGCCGGCTTTCCCAGGGTCGGCACGATATTATCTCATCAAACTGCCGGCCACAATACATGACAGTAAAGGAAAAAACTGCCTCATATGGCCGGCAAGGTATTGCTTTTACCAAAATGTCGGCGT
This sequence comes from Papaver bracteatum, assembly GCA_023529315.1. Taxonomy (NCBI): domain Eukaryota; kingdom Viridiplantae; phylum Streptophyta; class Magnoliopsida; order Ranunculales; family Papaveraceae; genus Papaver; species Papaver bracteatum. The sequence goes on from JAJJWX010003983.1 coordinate 348,124, forward strand.
TTACCATGCCGGAAATTTTTATGAAATTCTTTATGCCGGCAGATAACTCCCTTAAAAAGATTGTTCCTGGACGTTTTTTTCTATCAGGCCGGCATGTTCCAGCTTTTTCCAAGTTGACGGCTTTAATTGCACCAGCATTGTGTTGAAGGATAACCATGCCGTCTAAGAGCTCACTCAAAATTTGTTCATGAATGTTATCAAGCCGGCAATGTGTATTATAATATCCATGCCGACAGAACAACCTTTGGCAGGCTTTTAATTTCCGATAATGCCAACTATAAGGCCGCCGACAAGCCTATATTTAGAATATCACCGACTATACATCGGATACAAACCTTAATTAAAGCATACAAACGTTAAAAACTTAACCCTAACACATTTGGGACATAAATAGTATCTTTTTCCCTTACACAATTTCTTAGGAGAGGTAATTAGCTTCATCTTACCGTCGCAATATGGATCTGTGCATGGTAGAAGGTTGATTTTAGCAACTTCATCTTCATACGGAGCTAGGCGCTCATCTATCCAATAGAAAAACCCACAACAAGTGCATTTTGAAGCATATGGATGATATACACCTCCTATTGCAGCTTTCATGAGAAATAAGAATCCTTTACAACCTTCAATAGTGCATTTGCTTCCTTCAAAGGGACAATCGTTTGCAAAATGACCACTTAGTGTACAAAGACTACAAATATTTGGTGGTGAAACTTCCATTCTTTATGCAAGGTTGAAGATGAAGTTGGGAATGCTTTTATAATAACAGCATACCTAATATCTTGATTTTGAAATTTCTAGCCGTTGAGCATTCAATGGGTTGTACTTTGTACCTAAAAGGTGCAACTAACATTTCGGTAGGCAAGGTATATATTTCATACCATGCCGGCCTCAAGTACGGTCGGCAAGGTATATATTTCATATAATGCCGGCCTCCAGTACTTTGTCTAAAACTGCATAAACAAAATAATAACTTCTAAAGCAACTAAAACTGAAAATTAAAATAAGTTTAACAAGTCTAAAACCACAATCTAAGAGTTCAAACCAGATTCTAAGTTTCTAAAGCAAGTAAAACATAATAAAGTTTAAGAATTTCAAGGATCCTTCTCATTGTTGTTATCTTCCTCCCCATCACTAGCTTTTTCACCGGCATCAGCTTTTACTTTTACCTTTCCCTTCACTGGACCTATGTAGTCACCATCCTCATTGTAATAGGGGTTCACTCCAGAAAAGTCACATGCCCTGAAAAAAGTTCTTGGATCAACCTCCTCTTCTTCCTCCTCTTCTGATGATGTGCATTCAACATAGTTGAGGGGATTGCTAGGACTATTCATAAACCTTAGAAATTCTTCAGGATCTTCCTTACCCATCAAACATAGTTTTCTTATAGGGCAATTCTTTTCAGTTTCATCTTTAGGATCTTCTACATTGGGATAAATTGCGTCAATAAATTCTAATAGCTCTTCTGGAGTAACCGAACAAGGTAGATCTTCTTCTTTTTCCTCTGGGAACCTAAACAATACACAAATAAGAGATATAAAAACAAACAATATTGTTGAACACAAATAAGAGATCAAAATTGTTACACATTGAAATTTGGTTCTGGTCATCTACTAGCCGGCAAGGTATATAATATATAAACTGCCGACCAATAGGTGGCCGGCATGGTAATAACCATTCACCTAGCCGACCAAACAACCGCCGGCAGGGTTGTACTAAATAATGATGCTGGCTCTAACTTAAAAAATATCAAGTTTCTGATGCCTACAGTCGGCAAGGTCCAAGTACAATACAATGCCGGTTACACATCAGCCGGCATGATGTTATTGGTATTGCATGCCGGCCCTGGTTATTGTCTAATAATCGCCATGGATAATATGAAACGTCGGAAGGTTATTCATCCTCATACAATGCCGGCGCTTAAGAAACAACAACCGCCGGCATGATGTTAAACTATCGGCCTTGCCGGCCAAAAACCCTAAAAATCTAAATTTTCAGTTTCTAACCTAATCTAACAATCAAAAAACACCAAAAAATATTGGGTTGAGTTTAGAAATCAACTTATAGTCTTCTTTTCACCGGCGGAGGGTTGTTTTCAACATTCTCAGGGATTGAAATTTCGGGTTTCCTAGTTCCATCTTTTCCCTTACATTTTTTCTCTGATTTGGATCTTTTAATACTTCCTGTTGAATCTATGTTATCTCTTGATCATTTGGAATCAACCATTTTTCAGGATAATCAAACTCTTCAATTTTTAGATGAGATGAAGAATAAGAAGACAAGTTTAAGAGAAAATTAACGGTTTGGTTAAGTTTTTAATTTTATAATTATTAGATTAAGTAATAGGGTTATTAGTTTAAGTAATAGGGTTAATTAGTCAAAGGGTAAAAAGGTAAACTCACCACATTTTGGCCTCCCCTTAGTAAGGGAAAATGTCCATTTAAATTTGGATATACCCCAATTAATCTGGGTATAACCCAATCTCGCCAGGTAATTTTAGTAGATTTAATATTGGAAAGAAGAAATTTCGAGCTAAAGTATGTCTTGGATAAACTCTCAAAATATGATTCAAGCAATGAGTATTCTTAGATCTTTAATAATCTTAGTTAAAAATGTTATTGGGAATGTTTCAAATATATTTATAAGATATTTAGAAATTCTTGGAGCAAGGTACACACACATACTTGTATGGAATACCTAAATCAGTCCGAATTCCATAGACTGTACATGTTTGCGAACCCTTTAAAAATGAGTTACAAATGGGGGTAGGTTTGCAAACCCCTTGAATCTGAATCCACGAACTTCCAAGGTTTTGACTTCGTGAACTGCCATCGGTTTGCAAACCCAGTTTGTAAACCTATTCATTTCTATTTTATTAGAAGGCCACAAACTATTCTATATGACTATTTTAATCTTTTACTACAACTCTAATGGACATTTCTAAAACAAATTTATTCACAAAATCACTTTGGTCTTGTAGATTATTGTTTAGTTTTCAGTGTTATTGAAAACCGTCAACTGCTTGTAAGTTCAAAGGCATACTTGCCACTATAGACTATCATTGTGCATGGATCCAGAATCCTGGAGCATAATACATATCCTTCTATCTAATTTCAAGGAAGATTTTTCACATGCTTACATGAATTCCTGATAAGAATTTCACCTAAACTGAGAAAGTATTTGTTTGGATATCAAGCTATCTTAGCTTGAATTCAAAGCTACTTAGAGCCTTGAAAATCTGTAAATAGAGAGACTTTTGCAACAAGATTTCTCAATTTATGATACTCTTGTTTCCTAGTTATAAATATAGATTCGTCATCTATAACCTAGGTTATTTATAGAACAATATTCTAGGTTACGACTTTGAAGACTTCACTTAGGAATTCGTGAAGTCCGATCAGACTATCTTTTTACCTTATCATTCTTGTATTTGGATCTTGTTATATTGGTTATTAAAGTTCAGGGACTTTAGATCAGGAACTAGATAGATAGAGATCACAAAATTCTCTTCGTCTCAGATTTTGTGATTCCTCAAGATAGATACCTAAACTCATCTTTTATTGATCAGTTTAGGTTGTTCTTGAGAGGTGGTTAGTATTCCAGGATTCTCAGATAAATGAGTGTAAGTGTTTCAGATTCGTGAGGTTTGTTGGACTATTTTTCTTCTGCAAACAGATTTCCAAACCTAGATTGAAACATATCAAAATGAAAACCAAATATGCTTCTCTGTTAGAGGTAGATAGGTATCAAAAGTCTTCATTGAAGTTGAAACAACTCTTAGGCTGTAAAGGAATCAAGTAGGTAAAATCTTGCGATGTTCAAAAGACATAAGGAACACGACTGTTGCTGAATTTCTTGGAAGGTTAATCCAGTCTCAACTACATTCCAGTCTGAAGTCTTCTAGTAGGTTAGTGTTTGTAGTGTAGTTTTTTTCATTTACAGAATTCTTGTGTGTGTGCTTTTTTACTTTTTCGCATTAAGATTTATGATTTTGATTGTTAAAAGTAGTATACAGGTTCATCCTTCTATCAAACGAAAAGTTGGTGGCGTATTTGGTACCTTATCCTTTTCAGATGGTATCAGAGCGGGTGTGTTTACTATGGTGTAACAGCCGGCACGACAACCCCTCGCTTTGATAAGAACAGTCTGTGTACAAGTTTGATTATGTTTTAGAAACTATCAACGATAATTTGTGCACTGACCTGAATAAAGATATAAATAATATTTGTCACGAGAAATAACGGTTGATAAGAAATATCGATGGACTTCATTGTGAACTGTACATCAAGAATTATAATATTCGAGAAGGATCTGAAATAGAGAGTACTCATTAAAAAAAGGGCTGGATGATCAAATCCGTATAAACAAGAAAATAATTGCCATGTTAGCTGATGCAAAGGATTCTTTGATAAAAGCTTTTGAGGATTCGAAACCTGATAAGGAAGCATCCAAACCCTCGAAGGGTCTGAACCATCCACTTTTTTCTTAGGCAATCTATATGGACAAACTCAATACAACTCCGAGAGTTAAACTCAATAAAGGAATAATATGTAGAGTTATATTTCTCTCTCTCTCTTATGATTAGAACGTTTACAGAATCAAATCCTTGAACCTAATCACAAAGAGATTACTTGGACGGTACCAATGACCAATGTCCAAGAATCATTCAAGTCATATCCAACAAACTAGGTCGGATGTATCTACTATGATTGATTAACGTACAACCTGTGATATTTCAATTATAAAGATAAATAATATAATGCGAAAAAAAAACAGACACCAGAAGTTTTGTTAACTAGGAAACCGCAAATGCAGAAAAACCCCGGGACCTAGTCCAAATTAAACACCAAACTGTATTAAGCCGCTACAGACACTAGATTACTACCAATTTACTTCGGACTGGAATGTAGTTGAGACCTAAAAGGTATCCCACTGAGTAAGGTATAGTCGCGCTCCTTACGCCTCTTGAATCCCAGCAGGACTCCGCGCAATTCATTCCTTTAGCTGACATCACACCAAGTAAGAGTTGTTTCAACTCAATTGAATACTTTGAACCAATCTGCCTCCCACAGATTAATCTTATATATGATTTCCTTTTACAATCAAAAATTTTGATCAAAGGTAATGAAAATTGATAACAATAGACAAAGTCTAGATCTTATGCAACATGAAATGCAACCTAGATTATTATTCACCTCACAAGTATAAAACCTGTGGAATCAAAAAAGTTTGAGACGAATAAAACTTTGATGATATTTATCTATCTTCATCAAGTGAGCAGCCCAACAATCGATCAAGATTAGGATACTCGAGTTATCAAGGAAAGATAACTGGACCTGGATTCATGAATCCCTATGAAGTACATGTAGTCGCTAAACCCTAAAAGGGTTAGGAAGAGGACGACTCTATATACAACTAGGAAACACCAAAAAGTAGTGTCGAGATTCAAAGATCCCAGTTGCTTGAAGTTCCCATTTTATAGAAATTCAAAGCATAGGTTGCTTCAGGTTTTAAGCTAAGATAACTTTGGAACCACACAATCAATATCCATCGCTAGACGAATCTTTGAATATGATTTACATAAACAAGATATACACTCTGGTTAGGTGAAACCGTAACCGAACCGTGTATAAAGACTATGTTCAACGTGGTTATCCAAAACTAGCCTATTTTAATTTAAAAGCTTGACACTCATTTTCATGAATATTTAAGACATTATCCTTGAGTCACAATCATGTGATCTAATAAGTCTAGTGTTTTAGAGAATTAATCAAATGCTAATTATCTCGTAGAAATAATTTAATCGCACTTGAATATAATTGACATGTTTAGTAAATGCATAAATTGTAAATACTATAGATATTCGTGACTCAGGTCAGTCAGAGTACGTGTACCGATTTGTAAATATTTAAGCAAACTAAGTTCCGGAGTTAACATAACTATTTAGGTATGCGTACCGGTTTGGAAACCTTAAGACTATGACCGATTCCGGAGTTTACAAAAATATTTTGGTCTGCGTACCAGTATGGGTACTAAACCGAGTTCGGGAACACATAATTATTTTGGTACATGTATCTGTTTGGACTAATCCCGGTTCGGTAACCACAATTCCAAAATGGTTTGCATACGAGTATGCGTACCGATCAGGTTCACGATTTAAACATATTTTCACATGATGTGCATAAGAATATGCGTACCACAAATTTGTAAGTCGATATATAGCTACTCTGATATGGGTAAGAGTACATGTAATATGGGTTCAGGCTCATAACAGTTTTCCAAGTTTGTAAGACTGATTACATTGTCTTATATCCAAGTCTAGTAGTTTTATATTTCTCTCTAGATCGATTCGAAACATTCCCGAATAACATCAATGACACGTGTCACTGTTTCAGGCTATTTTTAAATGATAAAAATTGAATCATGATTTTTATTCAGAACAATAAATTATCTTGGACCGAAATTCATCAAGTATGAACAATTTTTCATTAAGCTTAGTCATTATATTTCGAGAACTAATTACCAAGATAAACTTGACTCGAAATTCTTGTATATGCATAATAGTCTAATTAGTTATACGACATAGTCTCAATGATAGAAAAGTGAATATAATAACTTGAGAAATAGGTGGTTAAGTCTTCACTTACCTTTTGTTGATGAATTTCTCCAAAATCTTCGGTTGATCTTTGCCTTCAAACGGTAGAACGCAATGATGAATGTCGTGGTCCACTGTTTCTCAACTACATATCTATCCTAGTCCGAGACTTAACTAATTGTAGACTAGAAATCAAGACATAGTTTTGACAATTAAATTTGACAACAATCTTGAGATAGCAACACTTGTGAGTTCGACCGAACAATTCTCTAACAATCTACTCCTTTGTCAATTTTAGTGACAAAACTATCATTACATATGAATAAAAAAAAAGGTTTCGATAACTCCTCGAATCCATCATGTATTTATTTCCTTGGCTTCTTTAACTCCTTGAACTCTTCATAATTTTAAGCGCTGAACTCAGCGTCGTTGTTGTTGAAGAACCGTATCCATAGCAATAACAACTTTGAAAATAAATATTCTTAATCGTAGTTATATAGAAACATATTATTATTACTTCTCCAAAGTTTAATTGTATCCCAACTATGAAGTAATACTATGGTGATATGTTTCTCCCCCTTAATCAATACTTACATCTTTTGCATAATAGGTGAAACCTATAGATTATTGATTCACCCCCCCCTTACATAATGATCCGTAAACTATATGTATGTAGTATGAAACTACTAAATAAATGATCGCTGTCGTATGCGTCAAAAATAAATTACACTTTCTTACTAATCAAAATATAAATATAGCAAGGGCAAGAAAGGATCGACCCCACAGAGAGGACTAGGTTGTCAATATATATTCGGTTTCCTATAAATAACACGGGGATTTTTCTGATTTTTATATACTAAAATAAAATAAAAGCAAATAAAGAAATAAGCAAACAAATCAAATAGAAGATATATTGGTTAAGGATTCATCTTCATTCACAAACATGCTTTCAAAACAATAAGTAGAATTGATATTTAATCTCAACTTTTATCAAAAGCCCTAGAATACCTTGATCGCAAGAATATCCCGCTAATCTCCTTTTGTCATCAACAAACACATTAAAAGATGCGAGTATGAGTTCTATCTAAGAGAACAACCTAACGTGTAAAAGCACTAATCAAGTTTAATTCCCTAGATGCATTAAGTTCTATGAAATCAGGCCAATCAAAGCAATTGAACGTGGAAAGCGCACCAATTCAATTTAACAAAGGTCACGATTCACATATGATCATAAGAATATATCACTACAAACTATAATCATATTTATGCTACTTGTATTCAAGGATTATCACTTTTACATATAATAAACCCTAAACTAGCAATAGATGTGATTAGAAGTTCTACCAATTTGCAACTTGACAAAACAATCAATCAAATCATGTTATAATACGTCAATCATACAACTATATTTTCAGAGAATCGTGAACGATAAGTATGAGACAAAACTAATATATTGAATCAAAGAATCATGCTTTGTGAAATCCAACTATTCCATAACCAATAATAAAATTAAGTACTCATGCTTAAGGAGTTCATAACAAGAAAGAGAAGAGTTTTCATGTCTAAACCCTAGAAAATAAAGTAGAAGATGAGAGATATAATAATATATTTGAGATTAGGTTATTCTCTTTTATATGTTTCTCAATTTACATAAAGTATACTCCTTCCAATATTAGGTCTTCTCAAAACCCATCTCCAAGTGGTCCACCAAGCCCATGTGTGAAAACCCGTGTGAAATTCTGTCCCAAAATACGCTTGCCGGAAAACTAGGTTTTTGGCCGGAATCCGGCGCCGAAAAGTTGCCGTCGGTTATCTGAGATTCTCCTCCGGTTATGGAATATTCCGTTCAGGTGCCGTCATAAGTAACGGTCTAACTGACGGTCTTCTGTTAGTCAATGGGTCAAAGAAGGGAAGTCAATCGAGTCAGTTAGACATCTGACTGGTCTGAATCGTCTTACTCAACTGAGTCACATGGATGGATCGGTCATCGAACTCGTCTGGACCGGTCATCGCCGGTACCGATTCGACTCATCATAATATAAAACCGTCTGAGTTTCGGCTATTTATAGGACTTTCCCAGGCCAAATTCAGGCCGATTTAATGCCTTCTTTCCTGCGACAATCCTAACATTCATCTAAGCACTGCACTCCAGCGACATCACCATACCTTGTCTTACCATCATCTATTCCTCTGCTACTCAATTCAATTTGAATCTGCCACAACAATTCTTCCTCCATTTCTGTATTGCAGCAGCACTAACACAACTCATATTTGAGTCTCAGAAGTATCACGGCAATAATCTGCTTCAGCCTGAACTCGTCATAGATTTACTTTCCATCTATATGTATTACCCATGTCTCCATATCCTGTCAATCCACCACCAACCCATCTCTTAATTTCTGTAATTTGAGCATCCACAATCTCTGATTTCATCAATTACAACCCATCTTGATTCAAACCATCATTCCCATCTGCTCAGCTGCAATACAAGTCATGTGGCTCAGCAAACCTATCTGATAATTCATCATACTCGAACCCATTTTTATCTTGATTCTAAAAGCTCACAGAATCAACATCTTCCTTCAATTGAATCTCGAATCAACCACAAACCCAGTACTTCACTCTTCAATTGCAGTGACCACCATTTGTATCACCCGTATCTTCTTCTTCATTCGATTCCCATATTTCTTTTCTCAAACCCTAATATATCTAGCCACTAATTTGTCCGTCTGCTCCATCATGAAATCAAAGTAACAACACCACCATCTTTTCCATCTCAGATCCACTCTCTAGCTTGATTCCTCCCCTCAATTCTCGATCTCACTCAATCTCACATCAGCAACAACTGTTTTTTTCCCTCTCTTCATCTCTTTCAGGGAATTCAGGTGCTAGAAAGGAAAGTGAACGAGGAAAAGAAAATATCTTCTCGATTGACTAGGGTATAGGTGTTGGGATGGATTAAGACACCCCTCATAAGAGCCACCCAGATTGGGTGTTTTTAACATTTCTCATCTAATACAAGATAGGTTACCCCTTAACCAGAGCTGACTGTATTTAATACTTCTCCCAAAAAGAGTTGCCCCTTAACCTTGACTGGACTCCGGATAGTGTCCGCTTGTAAAATGACAATCTTGCCCTTTTTGCTCAAATTGGGTGATTCTTCTTCTTTTTCTCCGTGTGACTCCATGGTACCTAATAACTCAAAAACACACGTAAAATACATAATTTACTAGAAAAATAGCAAAGAAATCATAAACTCTAAATAGTAAATACGGTGTATTCTACACCTATCAATAAATCTCCCTCTTTTTGTCAATAAAATTGGCAAAAGTACAAAAATTACGGGATCATAATGAGAATACAACCAAAAGATATGTCAAGTTTTTAGGAAGTTAGAGATTCTACATTATATATAACATAATTAAAATGCAACTCCTCGTGTCAACATTTTTAGATGATATCACATAGTAAGAAAATACTTAACTCTCGTCTAGGAGATTTAAGATACAAGCATCCCCTTTAAATTCCACAGTTGCACACCCCACAAAGATATAATAATTAAGCACAAGTTCATTTACCATTTGATGTTATTCCCAAGAGAACAACATGAGTGACCTTGCTTTATAAAAGAAGGATTTGTCGGACATTAACAAATCACATGGATTTGTATCCGAAAGTCGACTTAAAATAATCTCTACGCCAGTTACGGACAAAAAGATAATTTTAATCGGTATGACTCAAAATAAAATAAAAAATACAGAGTGTGTCAAGCAGTAAAAATACAGAAGTGTGATCACGAGTAGGTCAATACTGCGAGAAAATTCTCAAAGAGTTTGTTCTATATTCTGTTTATAAGAAATATATAATAGATTTAGCTTCCGAGCATACATGAGATATCAATTCAATTTACAAAAAATAAAGGATACATATGTCTCGTAATACTTTGCAATATATTAAACCAATAATGATTAAATACTACAAATACTGCCATCATCTTATCTAAGAAACAAACTTGTACAGACATACAAGCTGATTTGCTCTTAGAAGGAAAAATAAATCTTTTCTGCTAGGATTTACACCAAGATATGCTACCAAAAGCGTATAAAAGATTTCCTTGAAAAGGAAGAAGATATACATATATATAAATATATAACTCGTTAAGAATCGTGCATCATATGTTCACATATAAACCAAAGAGGTTAAGAACATTCAAGTAATAACGGAGTTCAATAACACTCAAGACTTAAACTATGAATCATGATCAAAGTTATTTTACAAGTGTTAGAGAGTGTTTTTATAATGCCAAACATATTATGTAAATAGTTTGTATGCATCTGAAAAATATTTGGCAGGAACCGGACCCTAAGTTACGAACAAAATACCTAAAATATAGTTCGTGAATCTTGGCCCTCATGGTACACGTACCAGTATGCGTACCATCCTTTTTTTAAAAAAAAGTTCATGAACTTTTTAGTATGTATACTGGTATGCATACCCCTTGGTTCGCGAAATTTAGAGTTTCCATGGTATACGTACCTATATGTGTACCCTCCTGTAGACGTCAATATTCGATAAGCTTGTTTTGCTATAACTACTTCGTCCGAACTCCGAATCACCTTTTATATATATATATATATATATTATCTTTGTAGTTGAATTATATTCAAGATGGTGATGATAAATCCTTAATTTGAATAAGTTAAGCTTGATATTTGGCATGTCTCTTGATTTTGAGCATCTTTGCTCATTTTCGTCACACTTCTTCCACTTCTCTTCGACTTTGGCACTTGGATACTTGCAATACTTATCTTCATAGATATTTTTAGCAAACTCCTTTTTGGATGATTCACCTGATAGATACAAATAAGATAAAAAAAGAGTAATAACAAGAATACATGCAAGAATAATAGCCAACATGATATGTGCGCCCTGATTTTTCTGTTTTCCTCACCGTATATTCATAATAGGGCATTTCTTGTTAAGGATGCAATTTCAATACAATGAAGTTGTGTTGGGGTGAACAATGTCTTGATCAACACAGGTGGATGAAACAAACTTTTCGGCATATATGGATTTTTCACCATCTATAGTTTTTGGCTTTTTTCATTTCTTCTTCCACCAATTATTGTGTTTCACTTTTGGATTATCATGAAAGAGATCACTTTTAGACCAATTCATATCTAAATCCATCTTTCCCAAGAAATTTTTAACTTCCAACATCATGGATTTTGCCTTTTCCATAGTTATGGAATTTTCTGGGAGATCATTCCCTTTTACACTCAATACATCATTTACTTTCTTTGGTATTCGCTTCTGAGTGCGTTGAGGAATAACCGGAACCTTCTTCCCATTATTCTCTTCAAGATTTCTCGAAAGAAAACTGGATTGACTATTCTTTTGCAAGTTAGTCTTTCTCCAATTGGGAGTATCGGATCTTGTCTTCGTCTTTACAAAGGTAACCTTTTGATAATCATTACAATTGTGAAAAGGCTTTGTATGGTGTTTGTAGGCAAATCTTGGTTTATCACAACACTAATTCCTTTACCTAAAGGTTGGACAGATACAACCTATAATATTAAGGGGATTAACCTTAACATATGATCTAGGTTTCATGACTTCTTGTGGTACCCAAATGATCGCTGTCGTAAGCGTCAAAAATAATTTCACTTTCTTACTCAACAAAATATAAATGAAGTATAAAGTAAGGAAGAGTTCGTATCCACAGAGAGGCGATTGTAGTTATCAATTTCTAGTTCCCTAGTAACCAAGATGGGGGATTTCTGATTTTTGTAAAATAAAAGTAAAATAAAAGCAAAGTAAATAGTTGGAAGTAATCAATAGAGAAAGATATTGGTCAAGGAATTCATCTTCAATCTTAAACATGTGCATGCATATATGATTAGAATTTCAATTTAATCTCTTTTATTATCAAGAGCCTAGAAAATCAAGAGAGCAAGATAATCTAATAATTTCCCAAGTTAATCAACACACACATTAGAGCTGCGTATGCGAATTCTACCTAAAGAATAACCTAACGCCTTGCGCTAATCAAGTTCAATTCCCAGGAGCATTAAGTTTTGGAAATAGGCTAGTCAATGCAATTATCATACGTTGCGCATAACAATTCGGACAATGGTCAAACTCTACATATGATTATAAGAGTGTATCACTACAAACTATAATCATATCATGCTACTTGTATTTGGGGTTATCGCTCGATGAAAAACCCTAAAATAGTTATGGACAAGATGCAAGTTCAATTAATTGTCCACTTAACTAAACAAACATAAAAACCCTATCACAATACATCAATCATGTGATATTAAAAACAGTAGAGATATGAACGATAATCAAGAGAGAAAACTAATGCATTAATCAAGCACAAGTTATAGATATAAGACTACATCTTTAACCAATAATATAATATTTAGCTACTCATAGCTATGGAGTTCATCATAATCAATAATAAAATCAAGAAGATGAAAAAAAGCAAACCCTAGTAGCGTAAGTTTCAGCGGCACTCTCATCTGCTCCAAGAATATATGTGATATCCAAAAAAAAAAAGTAAAACTTCTCCTTTTATAGCTTTTCTCCAAAATTAGGTCCAACTCTTCAAAGTCCATTAGATAAAAATCCACCAAGCCCATATGTGTGAGAAACCCATGTAGAAAATATGTCCCAAAATCGCTCGCCAGAAAACTGGGGTTTTGGCAGGAAATAGGACGGAATCCGGCGCCGAAAAGTCGCCACCGGCAACCTGAAAAGTCAAGCCGTCAACGGGTCAAATCGGTCAACCGGGTCAACTTGGTCAAGCTCAGCGAGTCAACTCGGTTCCAGGCCAGGCTTGTTGCACAGGCCAAACTCTCTGGTGTATCCACCCATGATGGCTGTGCCTTCCCTGCTATTCTGCAGCTTTAGTTACAGCCATGAGGGCCCTGTTCTGTGTTGCACCATCTTACACTTCACAGCCAAGATGGCTGTCAGTCTGCTCCTGCCATATCCTTCATTCCAGGCGGCAACAACATCATTACGCCCACCTGCAATGTCACTGCCTTTTCAGCTCAGCTGCAGTTCATAATCTCAGCGTCCAAACACCAGCAACAACAGCTCCAACTGCAAAGATTCCTGCAATCGCACCTGCAATGCCCTGCTACACAGCTCACCACCTTGGTACTCGCAGCTACTCCACCCAAACTACACCTCCTTGTACATACTCATAACAACAGTACATCTGCTGCGACTGAGCTGTTTCACTCCGCACAGCAGCCATGACTACACCACTATATGGCTTTCCTGAACTGCTCAGAATCCACCTCCAAATCAAACCAACAAACCACTTCCTTGCGCTAACTGCAACAACAACATTTCTTCTTCCATGTCAGTTCCCAGTTTAACTCAAGCTCTTGAACCAATCAACAACACTACCACTTGCTCACCCCATTCTTCCAGTGCAATAATCCTTGTAATCCCAGCATACACATCATGTACACCAGCTTCTCCAATTGTTCCATAACACCACCAGCTCTACCTACAATGCCCATTTCAGTCCAGAATTCACCACCAGTGCCTTGAGTCCATTGCAGCTGCATCTCCCCAACTAGCTCCTGCAACTGCATCCATTCCAATCAAAGCTATCAGCTTTCTGTCCATTTCCCTTGAACTTCATTACACAGCTGCACCTCAGTCCCTGCAATATCCTTGTAATATGCAGATCAAACACAACATCCATAACCTCCCCCTGTAGCACCAGTTGCTTCCTAGCCTCTGCCCTCTCATGACATCTCAGATTCAGTCTGAGTTCTCATAACCCATCTGAATCAATGGAGCACATCTCATCATAAACCTGCACATCTCAGTTCAAATCAAACACCACCTATCTGCACTCCTATCATTCCATTTCAACCACCTAATTGCAGAAACACACACACAACACCAAAACCAACTCCTGCAACAGTTCATAATCCATGGCAGACTGGAATTTGATTCATGTGCAAACCCTAACTGTAAATCCAAACCCATTGTTTCTAACATCTTCAAATCTTATCTCTTGGGTTGATTTCCACTCAAAAATTCATCCAATTCCATCCACATCGCAACAGCCCAAATCCGCCAAACCCTAAAAAAAAACTCCACCAACTTCAATTCGAGAATCGATTAACAGCAACAAATTCTGCTTCAAACCCTCTTCATCATTTCAATTTGTCTTCTTATCACTATCAATATCAAGCCCTGACTCCGATTCAACTGCCACCATCTTCTCCACAACAAAAGCGTAATTATCACACTCCCAGTTCATCTGTGAATCTCTGCCTCTCCACCCTTGAATCAACCTCAGATCCTTCACCAGTCACAGGCCTTCTTCATAATCACAAAACCCCTCTTTTCCTCCACTTTTGTTGAACAACCATTTCTTTTCTCTCTGAATTTCTTAACTATCGCCATGCTTTCAGACAATGATGGTGGAATAGAAACAAGAGAGAAATATTTCTCTCATTCTTAGGTCGTGTAGGAAATGAAGTGGATATATCCACTCCACGTACAGCCGATAAGGGCCACTCAGTCCATACATGGCCTGTCGGTTCTAAATAACCGATAGCCCAAATTCCTAATCAACTCCACTGTCAGTCATGCGAAACTGACAGTTCATTCTTCCGCTCCTTTGCTGCGCAACCTTAGCTGGTTCTAGCCATCGCTCGCCTGTGAATGCCGATTTTTCCCTTTATGCTCCAAACGAACGCTCTCCTTCTTTTGCTCCCTTTTCGAATTCTACCACCAACAATATTTGTCTCTTACTTCTCAGATTCACTTCTTCCCTTCAATGTCCCTTCATCACTAAAGCTGTCATGCTTTTCAGACAAAATTCGCATCACTAAAGCCGACATACATTTCAGACAGAGATGAAGAAATAATCCGCCTCCAATAACAGTTGCACATGAGATGAGACTTTTGCGCTGTTTCCTCTTCTTTTGTTCCAGATGACTCCAAAGTACCTAAATACTCAAAAACAAAGCATAAGATACATAATTTACAAGAAAACTAGCGGAGAAAGCATAAATAATAGATAAATAATAAGGTGTTTTAGACACCTATCAAATTCCCCCACACTTAGACTTTGCTAGTCCTCGAGCAAATCAAACAAAATAATTATAAAACATACATACAACTCCGTCTCGTCGAGGCTACGGTTACTCTAAGCATAAATAACAAGCCTTTGAACCCCTAGGTGTCCCTAGTGGACGAGTTTTAGTCTCGTGAAGGTTTACAAGAGGTCTGCCTACAAAACCTATATTTCCAACTCCGTCTATTTGTGACAAATCAATGAACGAATCCAAAATGACTACAGGAGGAGGTACCTAGCACAAATTTAATTCATATATTAGTAAATAAATCTTTAATTAGATAGCCGAACAAGCCATAATACTCAAAAACTAACAAACCACAATCACATTGAAAAGATAAAGAAGATGGATATAGATGTAGATGTTGGCGAATGTTCACAAGTGATCGATGTTTCCCATATATGTATGAAGGTCACTGCCAAGATGAACCTATGCATCCTATTGGATTGAGCTACTGGTTTGAATTCTACATCAACTCACTGGCATATACAAGGGAACCAGGAGTGACTTTATTCAACCAATATAATACTTTTTTTTTTTAGAGACAGCATGATTAGATCTTTTGGATCCAATCGCATGCTTCTTATTAGCAAGTACATGATAGTTGCCTTGGATCCTGCATTCCACGCTTGTTTAGGCGACATAGACAGGGACAACGTTTCACACATACTGCTATCCAATTGTCTTTTTATTCCGTTTGGTCTAATTGGTCGGTCTCTTTTTTTTTTTTTTTATAGCAACTCAATCACTCTATTTCATCCTAGCAGTAATAACAAGTCGATGTCTAGTGACCCACCAAAACACTTCGAGAACAATATATAAATATGGAAAGATAAAAATAGAATGTGATATGGTGATATTCTGAGATATGGTAACAACTATCATGTTATTTGTAATTTCTGAGCTATGTTCATCCCTTTTAGTTAATTGGTTCCTCAACTCCTTCATTCAAAATGGTTCCATCCACTAACGGTGTCATCCTAAAGGAACAAGTTTCTAGATTTCGGAGTTCAAAAAGCACAAATTTTTTTCTTGGTTTTTCTATTTTTCTGATTTTTTTTAAAGGCATAAAACACACTATACAAACATATAAATGCTCCCCCACACTTAAACTTTACATTGTGCTCAATGTAAAATTGAATCATCCAAAGAAAGTTTAAGGTGGGAAATTCCGCAAATATGCAAAAACAAAGAAAATAAAGATAAAAGCAAATGCTTAAAAATAAAAAGATAAAGGTAAAGATACAAAACCGGTGGGTTGCCTCCCACTTAGCGCTTGGTTTAAAGTCGTCAGCCCGACATTCTCCTTTTTTGCTAAGACTCCTCCAGAGGGAGCACTTACACAAGGTTAACACCTTCCACGACATCCGAAGAGAAGTTCTCATAATATGGTTTCAACCGGTGCCCATTCACTTTAAGTTCATTTCCTGTAGCTAAAATATGAATTTCAACTGCACCATGAGAAAATACATTAGTCACAACAAAAGGTCCAATCCAACGTGACCTTAGTTTACCCGGAAATAATTGCAAACGAGAATTAAACAAAAACACTTTCTGCCCAATGCAAAATTGTTTCTTTGTAATCATATTATCATGAAATGCTTTTGTCTTTTCCTTGTAAATCCTTGATCTTTCAAATGCATCATTGCGAATCTCTTCTAACTCTTGTAGTTGCAACTTCCTTTGCTTTCCAATACCATCCAACTCCAT
The DNA here is from genome assembly GCA_023529315.1 of Papaver bracteatum. Classification (NCBI taxonomy): domain Eukaryota; kingdom Viridiplantae; phylum Streptophyta; class Magnoliopsida; order Ranunculales; family Papaveraceae; genus Papaver; species Papaver bracteatum. The sequence goes on from JAJJWX010003983.1 coordinate 365,545, forward strand.
ATTGCATTGCTTAATAGCCCAAAATGCCTTATGCTCAATTTCAACGGGTAAGTGACAAGGTTTACCGTAAACAAGACTAAAGGGAGACATCCCAATAGGTGTCTTGTATGCGGTTCTATACGCCCACAAAGCATCATTGAGTCTCAAACTCCAATCTTTCCTTGTTGGATTCACCGTCTTATCTAGAATGGATTTCACCTCTCGGTTGGAAACCTCGGCTTGTCCATTGGTTTGTGGATGGTAGGGTGTTGCAATCCTATGCGACATATTGTACTTCCTTAACAAGCCTTGCAAAAACCTGTTTTTGAAATGTGAACCTCCGTCGCTAATTATAGCCTTTGGAATTCCAAACCTTGAAAAGGCTTCGTATCTCATGGGAAGTGGAGAAACTGGAGTGATGGAGTAGTGTGTTGGTGTTACACGACCAGGCTTGCACACTTCTCCCATCATCACTAACCGTCCATGACTTCCTGACACGTTCTTGTGATGGCACGTTGGGCGCTGCACGCTGTAAACCGCCAGACCAATACCCCAGTATGTATCCCCCAGTTTGTGACATGATTGATATCTCGAGTATGTGTGGATCGTGGGACCCACATAAAGTAGCATGTAATGCTACGTTATTTAGGAAATTGATACTTGTGAAGTATCATGTGTATACTATGCAGGTACTGCATCGAGTATATTCAGCATGTATGAAGCATCGCTATTTGAGAGTCTCAAAGAAACTTCATGTTCAGCCTACTTCATGTGATAGTTTGGAGGTTGCACAAACAAGTCCTCCCTTGGCCGACCACATGGTGTCGTAGAGTGACGGGTGGTGATCACCATGACTTCGCACTAACCAATTAACCCCTGAACAGGGTTGTATAACCAAGCCAGTGAAGTTGGACGGACGAGATGATCTTTGAGACACTCATATGCGACCGTTGATGGAATTAGGATTTATGAGAAGGTGCGCAAGCATCACTTTTCAGCTTGGTCGAATCCAAGCTTGGGACACAACTTTGGCTAGGCCGGTCATGCATGTGTGTAGACAACATGACGGTATAGGCGCCCATACTTCATTGTCTCATGAAAGTGTGATCTGGGCCACTCAATTCGTCCTGAGAAGTTGTGTGGTTGAGATAAATTTGCGACAGAAAATTGGTGCCGAAAAAGCCGCACGCCGTACCAACTTCGGGCGGGCGTTCCAATACGACCAGGCTTGGTCGGTCTTGGCCTATTTCTCCAACGTGTAGGTGGTAGTCTAGTGTTCATGCCTATGCCTTATCATCCCATGAAAATATGATCTAAGCCAGTCAATTATTCCGGAGAAATCGAGCGGCTGAGATTAGTTTGCAATTTGGAAAGAGCGAACATGCATGTTGGAGGCGCGCGAACCGAGGAGAAAAGGAGAGTTCAGTCTCGGCCGATCAGGTGAGGGGATAGACGGGTCCACGGTGGTCATGTTGGTATGACCGGACCTGCTTTGATCTAATCTCGGACCCTCCATTCGTGCCGGAGAAAATGGACGCTCATGATTCAAAACCCTAATTTTGGGTTTCAAGGCTTGCGTCATGCTCCATTCAGGCGCACAATTTGGAATGACCAACCATGGTTGGTCCTGACCGATTGGTTAGGTATGTAGGTGGGCACATGGTGATTGTGTGAACATACTCCGTGTTCTTTGAATCTACATCTGCACCCTCCATCTATACCTGCGAAGATGGATGGTTGAGACTGTTTTGCGACACATGTAATGTGCCGCAAACCCTAATTTAGGGTTTTCGTAAATAATTCTTTGGTTTGGACGTTTTGGCAAGCTAGGCCAAGGGGAGGCCGACCATGCGGGGCCCGCATTGGTTCGGCAGCGGATATTCCATACCTGCTTGGGGGTTATGGAATCGATCTGGGCCATCCAATCATGCTGGTGGAGTTGGATGGTCGTGATCATATCCAGACTGATATGGTCAGTCCGGATGCTCAATCGGGATAGTATAACACACCGAGAGTTGCAGCCTGTACGGGTATTTCGTACATGTTTCATTATAATGCTTGGAGATTCGTGTTGCTCTGCTGAGAGCAAAACTCAGTCGTCATGCCACACTGATAATGAGTACATGAAATACAAGGCTGGTTACGCATTAATTAATAATGCTGGAAATTCACAGGGTATATGGGATTATTGCTACATGCTCCAACCTGGATGAATTTCGTGTATTTTATTCACAGAATGGGATTGTTGCCACATGCTCCATTCTAGGTGAACTAGTAAAGTGAAGGAGTATCCATCACTCATTAATGGCCTTATCTTTTACAAGATGTTGGCACATAATTTTTAGGTTTTTCAATTTTACCCTTAAATGAAAATCCACCATCAATATTAAGTCCCCTGCCTAGCACATAATGGTTACACTATTGTGGGGTAGGCATGAGATGGTGACAAATTTGTACACTGAAATGACCAAGCTAAAGTGAATGTATATTTACCAGATAGGTCGACCTCGTCAGGCGTTGCCCTGGGAGTTTTGGTTAGGGTTGTGAAGGAAGAAGGACTTGATCCGATGAGTCACTTTGATTCCTTTTGTACAGGGCATAGCTCGGTCCCTTCCTTGGGTCCAGTGTACTTCCTTTCATCATACGGCAGCTTTCCTCATATGTATGCGATAAGCATCGTTGATTGCTATCCCGAAATAGTAGCCTTCATAGGTGGTAAGTAAAGACTTCATTTCTCATGGGATTCTGTCGACTTGGGAGATTATAAAGAATTATCTCACGTAGTTGTCCCTTCCATACCTCAGGTACTGCTCCGCACTTATCTGATCTTCTGATTGATTGATTGATTTTTTTTATATAACTTCTTCTTCTTTGCCGTTTAACATGGAGGCGGTGGAAGACCATCATATCACCTCTCCATAAAGAAGCTTCAAAGTTGATAAGCCTGAAACTCATGCGCACAAAGAAGTAATGGCTAAGATCGACCTTCCGCTTCGCGAAGTTGGCCGTGCTATACATGGGATGTCTATTTTGCACCTGCGTATTTCCATGGGACGTATCTGTGAACTTTCAGCTGTGATTGACATGGAGGAGCGGTGGAGGCGTGAGGAAGCGTTGCAGGCACCAATAAGCGCAAGAGCAGAGAGATTTGCAGCGCGGTTGAAGAGGCGGAGGGTTGAGCATAAACGACCTCCAAATAAAGATAAGTGCGATTACCCAATTCAGAACGGCATGATAATTCTCGTTTCCGACACAAATGAACCTGAATGTTTAGAAGCAACCCGCATGACTCCTGATGCTGTTGTGGCCTTTGACGCTCCTGCTGATGATGTTGGGATGAAGTCCGTTGCTATGAAAATATCTGATGCGGAAGCTGAGGCAGATCCAAAGGGAGGAGCATCACCTGCGGAAACGTGTGTTGCAGAAGCTGGGGTAGATCCGAAAGGATAAGCATCAACAGGTGATGGTATTGAAGCAGAACTTGACGGTGGTGCAGGCGCGGTCGACCCCCTCAACGACTAAAACCTTTTTTTTCTTCTAAGTATATTCCGTAATTTGTGAACATCTTCCTTGTATTCAGTGGCCGCTAAGTTCAAGGTTTTCTTCTATCATTTGATTAATTGAATAAAGGTTTTACTTTATAATCCTTTGTTAAGATCGCGACTGAACTTTCTCAGGTGCAAGGGTGCGCCTTTACATGTAATTCTTTGTGATAAAAGAAATAATTCCATAATGGAATACCACGGACCTGTGTTCCTGACTCAAGATCTTCCTAGATTTGCTGGGGTGAGTGGTTCAAAGCCCCTTCCCTTTCCACGCACATCTTTTCCCTTGACTCTTTTTCAGGATGTTTTTTCTTAGGGTTTCTTTCATGCTCTAGTAGATTGGTTTAGGCTGGATTTTGTATCTTTAGGGATAAAGAGGATCTCAGATGGAAATAATACTTCAATTAATTTTGAAAATTGAAAATTGAAACCCTAACTATGAATGCAAGTATTGCAATCATTTTCTAGATGAATTACAAATATAATGTGAAATTATAAGGGAAAACACGCTGGAGGAAGTAGCACAGCATCTTAAAGCGTGTAGGATGCTGGAAAGTGGTAGCACAACGTTTTAAGTACGGTAAGGTTTGAGCCATCACGAGTGAATTGTTACGCCTTCTAGCTTGTCAGCGTTGATGAGTTTGCAGTAGCCTCCTAAGATGACATCTGCTACCATGTATGGTTCATCCTCCTTTTCGGTGGGTGAATTAGGTGAGGTATCCATTTTCACTGTAATGCTTCCAACCTTAAACGCGGTTGCCTTCGTTACTAGGTCTCCAATTCCGAATGGGTTTGGGCGTGTAGACATCAGGGTCTTTGTTTTGTCGTCTTTGATCGAGACATCTTCTAGACTCTTGATAAACTGTTTAAAGGGGCCGGCCTCCCATTCGCATCTCTTAGCCAAGGTTGGTTTCTTGGCTAGATCCAGTCCCCAAGACTTACCAGAATGAGGGGCGGTTGGTTGTAAAAAGGGTTGCGTGATGAGACTTACTTGAGATTGGAACCTTTCAACGTACGTTTACAAGATCTCCCCGGGAAGTTGCATCACATTGGCAAGTTGTTGGTGCAGCAACAAATAGTCGTCAGGTCCAGAAGGCGTGTTGGAGATTCTTTCAGGTATCGAAGCCGGTAGAGGACAGACTCCTAGCGTTGCCCTGTTGTCATATATCCAAGGGCGTCTTAGGATCATGTCATATTTGGGATGATCTTTGACTATGTAGAACTTTTCTTGTGTCGAGGCATCACCCAATTTTACTTCAAGATCAATGTATCCATATGCATCTCTGAATTCTCCTTCTGGATCCTTAATCACAGTTGGGTGACGAGTAGCTTCCTGCTTCGGGATCTTTGCCGCTCTCAAGGTCTTGACAGTAATGATGTTAAATTCGGAGGTCGTATCAATCAACGCGCTATCGAACTCAACGTTTCTAAAATGAGTGACGGTTAGGAGTCCCCAGTTTCCTTTGCTCACATCTTTCAGGAAAGACTGGGGTCCCTGGACTGCTTATGGATCCAAACGCCTGCCTGATACAATGCGGTTGAGAGCTGTAAATATGTCTTGACGCTGTCCCTTGGATAAATACAAGATTTCACACAAGCGCTCCATCATAGATTGTACAGTCTTGCGAACAGAATCCCCAGAAATCATACAGTTCCTGATAGGAAGAGGATCTCTATGAACACCTTCATTTCCAAGTTGAAGTTATCCTGTCTCTATCTTTTCCCTGAAGATTTGTTTCAGCCTGTTATAATATTTGGTTGGATGGTGAACGAACCTATGGTAGCAGCAGTATTTAGGGTCCGCCATGTCTTTCTCAGTGGGAGGACGTCTGATAGGAGGCATCTTGATGGCGTCGTCTTGGATCCACGCTTCTAAGAGTTCTATCACTTTATTCATGGGGAAAGGAAAACCTGTATCTTCGGTGTCTTGTGCATAAGTTTTGTCCGCTCCTTTCCGAGATGAAGTCTTGTGTGCCGGAGATGCCCGCTTGGTTTGTTGTTCTGTCGCTGAAGCTTTCCTTTTTTCTCCTCCGCCTACTACACTCACAGAAGGACCAATGTTGTATTGCTTGTTCGTGAGACGCCTGTTTCCTCGACTTTCATGTGAATCTTCACTTCGAACAACTCTGGTTCTTTCTAGCAATGCTGGTGCGGTTGTTGCTGAATTTTTGGCAGCTTCATGGAGTTTAGAGAACATTTGAAAGCACAGATTCTCTAATAGAGCGCGGTATATGGGTATCATCCCATTGATGCACAATTCCACCAATTGTCGTTCGGTGATGTTCGGGTCATGACAATCCAGTGCTTGGGTTCTGAACCTCTTAACGAAGTCGTTGGGATGCTCGTTGTTCCGTTGAAGAATTCTCCCCAGATTTGAAAAGGTGATCTGTTCGGACACGAAGAAATACTTTCTGTAGAAAGCACTGACCATCTCGTTCCAATTGGATATGTTGTTAGGTGCGATGTTGTTGTACCAGGTGTACGCCCTTCCCGTAAGTAACTTTGAAAATTCTTTTAGGCGAAGAACATGATTGTAATCATGCTCCCCCAAAGATTCTAAGAATCGAGATACGTGTTCACGAGCATTACCAGTACCATCGTAGAGGGAGAATTTGGAGAGGTGTAACCTCTGGGAAGAGGAATTCGTTCCACATCTTGAGGGTACGACGGATGATGCTGGTGTACATCCGTTATGTCCCCTTTGCCTCGATTTTGGAGAAGTCATGCCAGGTCCTCACTTGTGATGAAGTTGGATGGTTGGTTCCTTCCTCTTGGGCGTTCATGGGAAATACGAGTTTCCTCCTTCGTGTGGGACAGGATAGAAATGTCTCCCGCGGGTTGTCGTGAACCTTACGGCAATCATTCAGTCAAAGTTTTGAGGAAAGTGAGTACCTCTTTCTGAGTTGCGGCCATATCCGTTTGGGTCTTAGCCAGAACTTCCTATTTCTCCATTAAGTCTGCAATGGTAATGGGTGGTGGTCCTCCTCTTGTCCCTCCGGATCCTCGTCCTGATGAAGGAGTGAAAGTTATTGCTCTGGTGACCACCGGAGGCGTTATGCTTGAGGAGATGCCGGGATTAGCGGATGCTATGTCTCTGGTGGTGGGAGGTGTTACACTTACTGGAATATTTCCTGCTACGCTGGTGCTGACGGTAGAGGTGACGGCTCCACGAGATGTATTGATCACGGTAGCTCCACAGACAGGTACATCGACGCCGGGAGTGTTAACCACGCTAGTTCCATCGGAATTGATTGTTGATCCAGACCTGAGTTCCACCATCTTGAAATGAGTTTTTGATTGAATTGGTTCTAAGATCTACCCTTTTGAAATTGATAAAATCAAATCGTATTTCGAAGAAATTGACTTTACAACCGAGAGATCAACCTCCCACTGTGGTCGCCAATTGTTTGTGGGTGAAAACTATTCCTGCCGATTTTGGTAATTTGGGGTGTGTGGATGAGGAATGAATCTAAATCTTAAACAATGCACTGCGCGGTGAGTGCTTGTAGATTCGAGAGGTCAATCTGTGCAAGTCCGACCTAAACCAAAAAGAATGGTCGTTCCAGACTTGTTTCGGTCACAAAGTGAAGGAGATGGGGTTGATCTTAGGGAGGGAAGCGAAGAAGGTGTTGAGATTGTGAAGGTGTTGGCTATATATGACTTGCAACAGAAAAGTGAGCAGGCTTGTAATTAACGTAAGCAGGCTCTGGATGTTAACACTTGGTTTCTGTGTTATGCTCTCTCTGTTCTGTCTTGTCTTGTTTGAAAATAGGGCGGAGGGCCTATTTATACAAGTCTTTTAGCCTAAACTTCGTATCTCATGGGAAGTGGAGAAAGTGGAGTGATGGAGTAGTGGAGTAGTGTGTTGGTGTTACACGACCAGGCTTGCCCACTTCTCCCATCATCACTAACCTTCCATGACTTCCTGACACGTTCTTGTGATGGCGCATTGGGCGCTGCACGCTGTAAACCGGCAGACCAATACCCCAGTATGTATCCCATAGTTTGTGACATGATTGATGTCTCGAGTGTGTGTGGATCGTGGGACCCACAAAAAATAGCATGTAATGCTACGTTATTTAGGAAATTGATACTTGTGAAGTATCGTGTGTATATTATGCAGGTACTGCATCGAGTATATTCATCATGTATGAAGCATCGCTGTTTGAGAGTCTCAAATAAACTTCATGTGATAGTTTGGAGGTTGCGCAAACAAGTCCTCCCTTGGCCGACCACATGGTTTGGTAGAATGACGGGTGGTGATCACCATGACTCCGCACTGACCAATTAACTCCTGACCAGGGTTGTATAACCAAGACGGTGAAGTTGGATAGACGAGATGATCTTTGAGACACGCATCTGCGACCGTTGATGGAATTAGGATTTATGAGAAGGTGCGCAAGCATCACTTTTCAGCTTGGTCGAATCCAAGCTTGGGACACAACTTTGGCTAGGCCGGTCGTGCATGTGTGTAGACAACATGACGGTGTAAGCACCCATACTTCATTGTCTCATGAAAGTGTGATCTGGGCCACTCAATTCGTCCTGTGAAGTTGTGTGGTTGAGATCAATTTGCGACAGAAAATTGGTGCCGCAAAAGCCGCACGCCGTACCAACTTCGGGCGGGCGTTCCAAGACGACCAAGCTTGGACGGTCTTGGATGATTGCTCCAACGTGTAGGTGGTAGGCTGGTGTTCTTTCCTATGCCTTACCATCCCATGAAAACATGATCTAAGCCACTCAATTTTTCCGGAGAAATCGAGCGGCTGAGATTAGTTTGCAATTTGGAAGGAGCGACCATGCATGTAGGAGGCGCGCGAACCGAGGAGAAAAAGAGAGTTTTGTCTTGGACGATCAGGTGAGGGGATTGACGGGTCCACAGTGGTCATGTTGGTATGACTGGACCAGCTTTGATCTAATCTCAGACCCTCCATTCGTGCCGGAGAAAATGGACGCTCGTGATTCAAAACCCTAATTTTGGGTTTCAAGACCGTACGTCATGCTCCATTCAGGCGCACGATTTGGAATGACCAAACATGGTTGGTCCTGACCGATTGGTCAGGTATGTAGGTGGGACCACAGTGATTTTGTTGACATACTCCGTGCCCTTTGAATCTACATTTTCACCCTCCATCTATACCTGCGAAGACGGATGGTTGAGACTTTTTTGCGACAAATGTAATGTGCCGCAAACCCTAATTTAGGGTTTTCGCCCATACTGCTTTGGTTTGGACATTTTGGCAAGCTATTCCAAGCGGAGGCCGACCATGCGGGGCCCGCATTGGTTCGGCAGCGGATATTCCATACCTGCTTGGGGGTTATGGAATCGATTTGGGCCATACAATCATGCTGGTGGAGTTGGATGGTAGTGATCATATCCATACTGATACGGTCAGTACGGATGCTCAATCGGGCTATTATAACACACCGAGAGTGGCTCAATCGGGCTAGTATAACACACCAAGATTTGCAGCCTGTACGGGTACTTCGTACATGTTTCATTATAATGCTTGGATATTCGTGTTGCTCTGCTGAGAGCAACACTCAGTCTTCATGCCACACTGATAATGAGTACATGAAATACAAGGCTGGTTGCGCATTAATTAATAATGCTGAAAATTCACATCGTATATGGGATTGTTGCTACATGATCCAACCTGGATGAATTTCGTGTATTTTATTTACAGAATGGGATTGTTGCCACATGCTCCATTCTAGGTGAACTAGTAAAGTGAAGGAGTATCCATCACTCATTAATGGCCTTATCTTTTACAAGATGTTGGCACATAATTTTTAGGTTTTATAATTTTATCCTTAAATAAAAATCCACCATCAACACAACTTTAAGTGAATTTAAGATTAATGTGAATACAATCCAGAACGAACAAGGTCGCAAACTAAAAGAAATCATGAGTGATCGTGGGACAGAATTTAAAGATACTAAGGTATTCGAGTTATGTGACACACTGGGTATAATTCAATAAGAACCGCTACCTATAAATCCACAAGCTAATAGAGTTGCATAAAAAAATAATCCAAGAAATGCCATGGTAATGCTCCATAATAAAAAATTACCTTTAATTTTTTGGGGAAAAGATGTCTTTAAAGCACGTTTCTTGATCAACATGGTTGGAAAAGATGTCTTAAGGTATTTTAAACTTAAGTTGACATACCTTGAATAGCCCATACGAGTTATGATATAGTAAAAAACCTAACTTGGGAAATATTTGAGTGTTTAAAAGAAAGTGATATATCCTCAAGTATCGAGACCAAAAAGGAAAATTTGATTCTAAAAGTGACGAATGAATATTTCTAGGCCATGCCTCAGATAGTCTTGGGTTTAGAGTACACAATCTCAGAACCAATGCCATGCTGGAACCAACTAGTGTTATTAGTTGAAATTATCAAACAATCCTAGAATTAGAATATTAGAATAAGTGTGTTTGTTTGGTCCAGTTGACTTGATCCAATTGCTCTAAGGTCCTTTTTGAAATATATTTTTAGTTTCGTCCAAAACTTGGTCTAAGGTCCTGTTTGGATGACGCCATCAATTTTGAAACAGTGTCAGAAATATCCTTTCCTTTATCTTTTCTCTCTCTCTCCTCATAAAAATAAATAAAATTTAAAACTTAAATATCTTTTGAACCATAAGTCAAATAATAATAAATTAACGACATTCTGGTCCGAAGTATGAAAGTAGGCTAGTGTTTGTAGCGGTTCAAAATAGTGCGCGCAAAGCTGGATGAGGTCCTAGGGTTATTTTGCCAGTGCAGATTTCCTTATTAACAAAATTCTTTTATGTGTGCTCTTTACTTTTACGCATTAAAAGTAATTATTTTGATTGTTAAAATTGGTACATGTCTCTTAGCAAATTGAAAGTTTGTGGTGTGGTACCCTGTCATTTTAAGTAGGCTAGTGTTAGTAACAGATTAATATAGTATGGTGTTCGAACTTGACTAAGTTTCAGGTTTTTAAATAAGATTGCAGTTTCCTCGTTAACATAATTTTTGGTGTCTTGTTTTATTTCTTTTCTGCATTATATTTTTTGTATTTAAAATAAAAATGTCAAAGTAGTATGTTAAACAACCTAGATGTTTTTTAAGATCAAGTTGTCTGACCTACAAGACTTGCTCTTGCGAATTCGTATCTTGAAATATATATTACAAGACTTGATTTTCTTGGAATTTGGGTTGTGTATAGTTCGGGTGCATATTAAGTTGACTTTGGATATTGATTTTTTAGAAAGTTCAAAGAATTTGTTTTATAGTTAAGTGCAAGGATATTTTATGTTGATCTATACTTATTGATCATAACAAGTTTTTCTATGGTTCCCGAATGAAAAGGTTAGAGTTTACTTGGTATCATATCATTTTCAATGAAGATTACTTAGGTTGCGAGAAATTAATTATTTACATCTAAAGAAACCTAGACTTAACCATTCACTTTATATATGAAACATCATGCAACACATAAACTCAATTCCCTATACGTTGTGTATCTTTTTGTAAAGGTTGTCCTGATCACCAAAGGTTCTTCGAGAACAAAGGGTGAGATTTTGAGGATTTCATTTGATAATTTTGTTAAATGTATCTTGATTTAATTCATTTTATAATTCTTGCATATTCCAAGGTCATTCTCTTATCGTCATTCAAGAAAAAACGTTTATTTGCCGAAATCCAAGCTTAAAGATTCCACAAAATGCATCTAAGACTTATCTTAAGATTGATATTCTTGTAATATAGATTTAATTAGGTATCTCTATAAGTTTTGAAGGATAGAAATCCTAATATTTGACTTTGATCATTCTAATTAATCCAACCACTAACGTGCCTAGCAGTACATTTGCCTTACGATATTGTATAAGTTGAAAACAATCAAGGATATGAAATTGCATTTCCTATATGTTTGTTCATAAAAATGGATAACACCACCAGAATGTCTCAAAAAATAAAAAGAAAGCATCCTTGATTAAGTGTTCATGGGTGGTCTGCAACAATTTTCCAACATGCCGACCATATTAATCGCTCCAGTTTATCTAGGAGTCCAATTCAAAAATGGAAGAACTTCTAATCAAACCTTTGCACCTCTTTTTCAAAGACTAGCGTGGAAAGCAAAATAATGGATGACAAAATGTCTAACTCAACTGGAAGATTGGTTCTCATTAAAACCTCTCTAACGCCCGCCTCAAACAACCTCATGCAAACACAAATTCTCCCCACCAAAGTACACAAACAAATAGATTGTATCACCATGATTTTTTTCTGGGGACATGACTCGTTAGTTAAAAAGCTCCACCCTATTGGCTGGGATAAAGTAACAAAAACAAAATCCCGAAGGGAGGGGGGCAGAGATAATGAAAAGTAGTGAACATAAAGCTCTTCTCATGAAAAACATATGAAGTTTGCATGATCAACCTGACTCTGTATGTGGAAATATCCGCAACGAGAATTATCTTAAACAACAATCAATTCTACGGGGAATAGATATTATTTCGTCTTCCTTCAGTGCTCAATGGAGGCAACTGACATCCCTTTCCCCCACCATGAAACAACTGATATTCTATCATATTGGAATGGTCTAATTAAAACACTCATCGAGGCTAATTGGATTCCAAACTTTCCAAACCTGGACCCAACACAATGTTACCCCATCCAGATAATAGTGGATATCATCAATCTAATATTCATAACTGGATACAGGAAAAGTAACACTCTCCCCCATCTTGCTGTCCAAAAAATCATAAACATCCTCCAACCCAAGATTTATCCCAAGACAGAATTATCTAGCTACATTAAAAATCTGGAAAGTACACTACATTTTCGGGATACAAATGTCTAACCCAACAAGTTGGTTAACTTCCTCAGAACCCCCACCTAGCTATCAAATTCGCGTGGACATTTTCCACCAAAAATTTCAGCTTTTCTAGTGGAAATCAATCAACGAATGTCTATCAACATATCCTAAACTGCATCCATCTGACCAACTTTGACATTTTCCTCAACTGCAATGCTGATCCAGAATCCACGAATCATATGGTACTTCACTTCCCTGTAACGGATACATCTTGGAGCATCTTACTCACTCAAATCTCAACCATACCAAATTCCAATTATATATACCCACAAAATTGCTATAAATCCTCAAACAACCATCTCACAACTATTATAAGTCATTATGTTTTTGGAATGACTGGTGGAACGAGAATAAGTCCTTTAAGGATAAGTATAAGTTAAGTAAGCAAAAATTTCATACTATTGCTATGATGTTTGAAGATGGATGGAACTTCCAATTCTCGAGAGAGTTAGATCTAGCAGAAAGGATTGATTTCTCGGAGTTGAAGTATGGCATACGAAACGTGATTCTTATTCAAGGGGAAGAGGATGTTTTGGAAGGTTATTTTTCTTCTAAAAACTTATATACTAAGTTAACTGACTCTGAGCCAGATTGGGATGGGTATCACATTTTATCAAGCAAGTTTGTTCCTCCTAAAGTTCTTTTCATATTTTGGGCTTCTCTTTATTATTCTTTGCCAACTAGGATAATGCTGCAGCACATGATAGTTGTGCTTCAATCAAATCTATGTCTTTTTTATAATACAACGGAGGAGACTTTGGAACATCTCTTCATCCACTGCAGTTGGGCTTCTCATTTGTGGGAGTACTTTATTTCTTCTTTGCAGATGGTTTTGGTAATGCCTTTCGATTTCAAAGAGTTAATGAAAAGCTGGAGGATCCACAAATGTTCTAACAAGACTAGGTTGGTTTGGCATCTTATGCCTTCGCTATATGTTGGGGGCTGTGGAATGAACGTAATAGAAGGATGCATGGTGTAAGACCAAATTCTAAGGCTGAGCTTGAGCACACTGTAAAACTCTGCATATGTCTTTGGAGCTCAACTTCAGATATTTTAAAGAATTATTCGATGAATTAGATTATTAATCATTGGGAGGATATTATGAGTTTGTAGAAAATTTGTGTCTTTTTTAAGAGGTCTTGTGACTCTTGTATATAATTTGTAAATAGTGTTTTTCCTTTTAATATATATCCTTCCTTTTCAAAAAAAAAAAAAAACAACGTTACAACAATCATCACCAATATCTTTCATCTCCTCATTCTGTTTTATATTCTGGACCTTATGGTTTTCTAGGAATGAGCTAGTATACCTCCAAAAGAAAACAACATCAGATGAGCACTCTATAGGGTTGCCGCTTGCAAGTCGGTCGACTAGGGCACTAGTGGGCCCGTTGATGATCATGCTTGCGCTTCCTTAACTGCTTGTAGGAGGATCCAAGCCGTCCAATCAGGCTGGCAAAGTTGGACGTTCGTGATGCTTCTAAGACCGTTTTGAACAGTCTAGCTCGTTTGAGCTTTCTTTCGACAGCGTGATCATTCACGCTCGAGTTTGGTGTTTGACAACGCTAGGATGCGTTTAGGCATGGTCCAATCAGTTGGAGAGTTGGTGGGCCCGCCAACGATCATCATAATAGTTGCCTATTTCCGCCAGGGCTTGTTGAATTACGCGGCCAAATTGCGTGGCCGCGATCATTTTTATAGACTGGTGTGAACAGTCCAGATTTTCCTTACGGAATTTAAGCGCGCTCGATCGTGCTAACTTTTAATTAAAAGGTGTGCGAACGCGCTGATCTCTTTGTCAAAGGGTGGTGTAGCCTATGTGAGTGTTTTCATGCAGGTCTCAATACTAACACTTCGGGAGATTCATGCTACTCTATTGCGAGCGAACATTTAATCGTCATGTCATGCCAATATTGAGAGTTCGTTGGGGAGCATAGCATAGGAAAACACTAGGCAGACCATGCATTAGTGAATAATGCTGGTGCAAGGTAAAATTTATAGAATATTTGGGATTGTTGCTACATGCACCATTCTGAGTAAATTTTATACATAAATATATTGAATTTCTCAATACATATATGAGCGAAGAGGCTTAGGCACTCAACACTTTTAAATGGCTCCATTTCATTAGTGAATAATGCAACTAGGAGCTTAAATACTCGTTAGGCTCTATACTAGTGAACAGTTCATCTAGGAGCTTGAGTTTCAATACAATATGAAGAGCGGCATAGGCACTCATCAGATTTTGATATATTCTTCAAATTCCTTGCAGAATATAGACATATCAAGGTCTATTACTTCCGATGTCGGGTCAGGTAGATAGACTATTATTTTTCGCCCTAAACTAAAAACCACCATCAACAATTACGTAAAAAAAACCCACAAATTACTTACAAATTGTGCAATGGACAAGGTGAAGGAGCGAGTGTTAAAAATTCGAGGTTGGAGAGCCAAAAAAGCAAGTATCGCTTTTTCGATGACTAGGTGCCTAGCGTGGATTTGTTGAATACTTCTTGTATTAGGATTCTCAAACTCTTTGATAAATTTGTTGTGTACCCTAGCCCAAAAGGTTGTGGAATCCTCCCTTTCGGAGGATTGACGTCTAAGTCGATTTTTCGCATACCATGCTTTGGTGATTGCCAAATCTTCCGCGGAGTCAAACAATGTCATTTCTTGTACGTATATGTATGAAATAAGTAGTTGTGGAGTATATGGAGTGAGGGGGAATAAGATGATCAATTTTGGGGAAAATTGGGTCCAAGGGTGAGGTCTCTATTTATAGAAAAAGTCCTAACAATTTTTTTTTGAAAAACGTGAAATAATTTGCTATAATCGGTATTTTAGAAGGTCTGTAAAACCCGATTGTGTTGATATGCCACAAGGAATCGGTTGTTCTTGCGACCAACGTAAACCGATTAAAGACATGCTAGATTTTGATGGAGAAGAAGCCTCCATCAGGGTTTTTTGATGTGACACATGAAGCTAGAAGTGTATAGTTGCTCGGAAGTGAAGTTTGTATTGCTAGTGAACAAGCTAACTGATCTGGAAATGGTAATGAGGCTGCCCGGTCCACTAGGAGATCTTGTGCAAATATAGATCAAACAATTGAACTTTGGTGAATTTTTATGCCAAGACTGTACATTATTTCCTTTTCCTGTAATTGGTGATATCCACTAGAACAGCTCTTGTGAAGACAATTATTTCACATTATTTGTCATTTTTTTCGGCTACCATAATCAGCTTCATACGAGCACCCTATGTCATGTTACTGTAATCTTAGTAGAACACCAATCAATTCAGTCACCACATCAGTTTTGATCCATTTTAAAATGGATGCACTGTTATGGAACCAGTAATTTGCAGCCGACTCTTGCACAAAAGAGGAAGCTGCTAGGTGCACTTCTTATTTTAACTGCCTGGTCAGTTAATAACTTAAAACACAGAGTCTCCAATCCCAGTGACTTGAGTTGAACAAATACAAAAGAAGCTTTAAATAACAACCATATTCCACGTGTTCACAAATAAAGAGAGAAATTTGAGCACTAACAAAGAAAATAACATTCTTTCCAAAGACCAGTGACAACAATATTAAAGTGGACAGTGGATGCCAATGTCAACTGTTAAAGATGAGATATTGCAGACGCCAAAAGAAAATGATCCGAATTACATGAACCCTTAAAAACCAAAGAAAACTTGGATAGAGTATTTAGCAAGAAAATATCTAGCAGATAATCAAACACTAGCGAATGACTCAATGAATTGATAAGCTTCAAACCATGCAGTCGAATACATTTCTGGCCTATAACCCAATGGCAACTCATGAATTACCTTGAAACTTTTGTTGTTAAGATCATAAGATACTACCCGATCTACTATCCTTATCACCATCTTTAAGGATTCTTCTTTTTCCTCAACAAGCAATATCGAAAAATCCACACCGAAAAAATCATGTTCAATCCAATTCTTCTGTTGAAGTAGCTCTGGGTACTGGCGAGTCATTTTTCTAAAACTGCCGCGATACTTGACAGTCCATCCAGTGTAGTCAGACTTCAACTCCAAGATTTCAAATCTAATTCTCCAATGAGGATAAAAAATTCGAACAAGATACAAATGTCCTCCATTTTCTCCAAAATATACTACTGACGTACTATCCCATTTCCATTTATTAGTATCCTCATCCTCATCAGTGTCACTAGCATCATCTTCGTCAGTGTCTCTTTCTTCCTCTTCTTCATCGTCATCGCTGTCACTATCATCATTACAATCAGGTAGTGTCGGCATTTCCTTTACTAATCCTAGACCAATATCTAAATGAGCTGAAGTACACCCTTCTGAAATCCAATGCAGTGAACCATTCCAGAAAACACCAGTGTTGTCCGTTACAATACTTGTAAATTCAGATTCAGAAATTTGGCCCTCAAAGATAGCTTCACAAAGCTTCCATGAAGATGTTTTGGAAGAGTATATCTCAATCTGTGCATTCTTTTCGTCGTTTCTCGAGAAACAAATAACTTCATAATCAGGGGATTTTAGCGGATCAAAAGCCAAATTCATACTTCGAACTGAACAGCAACCATCTTTCCTGAATGGAGATTCAGGAACGACTTTATAACTCTTTGTGGTTGGATTGTAAATGTAATAAGACTTGGTTTCGGTCCCTCTATCACCAATCCAACCAGACTCGTTTTCACGCAATTCAGAATAACTGCAGCAGAGTAGACCATTGCAAGACTGTACAATCTTCATACACACGTCACCACGATTATTCAAAAAATTCAGGGTTTTGGGTGGGACATCTCTAGTGTCAATTGCATTTCTGATACGCTTATTGGCATTTCTCTTTTTGATAGGTTCACTGACATCTTGTTTATCAAGAGGGATAAACGCATATAATGGTGGTTCAGCCGCATACGTCCATTGGTTCAAATATAACCCAGATACTGTAACACGATTATGAACTGAGTAAGTACGGACTAATTTTGGATCAGAGATGACAGAAAACCATTTCTTTGACACCAATTTGGATCTAACTAGGTTTTTAACTGGTAAACGCACTAGGATATGTATCAACAGATCATCATTTCCAACAACTAATGAAGAATTCAGAGCAGTTAAAGTATTACCTGAATTCCCAGCAGATGTTTTGGGTTTAGGACGAACCTTGCGAGAAAGTGAAGCCATTGCGGAGAGACAGTCGGTGTTCTAAGTTGAAGGGGCGGGAGCTTAGGGCTTATGTAGTTGCAAAGTTAGGGTTTTGAGAATGAGCGAGAGAGAGTGTTAAGTCTTGGTTGATGGTCAGACCGTCAAGGTCTTGCCTTTGGCTCTTGGGATTTCACATTAGGAGTCAAGTCTTGCCTAGTTTCTAGGTTGAAATGCACAAAATTTGAGAGCCTAATAAAAACTCGCGACTTTGGAGTTCAAATGCCATGGTGCCTGGAAAAAGGATTGTGGCACGCATACAACACAGCTGAAGGCCAAGTAGGGCAATTGCCCCACTGGCACAATTTAGTAAAACGATGTGGTCCATAAATGTAAGTCTTGCTCTCTCAAAAGCGCGGGAAGCTAGCTCTGGTTCCATAATCCAACTGAAATCAAGTGTACACTTTGATGTTCTCTGTACGAAGTGAAACTAGTAAGTTAGAATTCTCTCTTTCATATGCATTTCCTTGTTCAAATAAAATCTGGTGTCTTTTCTTATCTTAGGGTTTGCCTTGTTTTCTCCTTTTGTGGCGCCATACTCCTGTTTCCTTCGAATAGGTTTTGTTTTGGGATTTTTTTGTAACATGGGTTTTGATTGATTTGTCAGTTAATGTTTTTGTTTAGGTTGGATTTTTGTTTGAAGGTTTAATTGAGTGGAATGTTGTGTATATATATTGCAGAATAGAAAAATGAAAACATAATGAACAGACTCAACTTGGGGGGTTTTCTGATTGTGGATTGATCTTATAGAGTACATGCCCTCTAAGGTAGAAGTTGTTATCGCAGCAGTGGCAAAAATGATCAGAATTTTGTTCATGGAATTGAGAGAGGACTGCTTTGCAGTTTGATAGTGGTAAGCTATTTATGATGATGTGTATGGCATGCTTGGTTGAATCAGCAAAGTTAAAGTTGCCTAATTTCAAGGTTGAGATCACTTCCTTCACTTAATGGCTAGGTTAAGATTGCGTGGAACAGGAAGGATTGGCATGTAGCATGTTCCTGGTGGTCACCTCAAAGACGAGAAGTTTTGATGCCACTGAATATATTGGTAATTTCTTTCACTGGGAGGTGCAGAAAATGGATAGCATTACAGATGCTTATAAGTTATAACATACATACTAGAAAGGTGAAATATAGGCTCTCTTGAAGCGCTGATGCTGACAAGCATACGAGCATGGTTCATGAATTTTTCGAAGTCCTCTCATGTTATAACAAGGAACGAGGCGTTAGTGGTGGGTCTATGTTTTAAGATCGAGGGGTTTGTAGGTCCATCCGAGCCAATTAAACTATGGAGTGACTTACTTTCATGTACCACTGAGTGAATTTCTCATATTTGCATAGGGTTACTTTGGTTTGAATGGCTGCTACAGAATGGGAAGATGTATATGAAGGTTAGTCTGACCTTGATCCTGCTCCCTGCCTAGTAACCTTGGCGAAGTTTCTGAGTCCTTATATGTGAAAGTAACGGTTGAGTTGGTATCCTCGGCAAAGTTTCTGATTCGGTTGATGTGAAAGTAAATGTTGAATCCATACCCTGCAGTTATTGTTAAATATTTAGTGATGGTTCTGGAGCAGCTCACTGGGTTTAAGACAGTATTCCAGGCCAAAACTGAAGCACATTTGATTTCATTACAGGCACACTATGATTGAAAGTTGTTTAAGATGATTACATCCGGTTTTCCTGCCATCCAGTTGATGAATGCACAGTATGGGGGTTTGCTTGGCTGTTGGAGTTTGATCACAAATCACTGCCAGCTTGTTTATTTTCTCCAATTTAAAAAAGTATTGAGGTTTTGCCAATTGCCGAACAGCCCAGGTGTGTCCACTCTTTCTGAACCATAATTGAAATATCATTTCTAATGTCCTGTCACATGTAATTACCAAGTTGCATAATGTAGCTCATTTTGAACTTAACTGTTGTATGCATTAATTTTTATAACGTAAACCCACTCCATTGATACCTCTTAATATAGAAATCTAAAGGTGTTTGCCTCTTCTTTCAATGCTGCCGAACTTTTCTATTTGTTGTGCTGCTATTGCTGCTCATTATTACACTTCACATGAGGTAGTGCAAACACTTACCTCTACACTCTGTATGAAAGAAACAGGAAATTAACTGAAGACTACCCAATGATTTAAACTGACTGTGGGAACCTTTCTATGTATTGAGTATGCACACGTAAGACTAAGAGTCAACTGTTGTGTCAGAAGGTGGTGGTAAAATAACTCCATGCTTTTGGCATATGAACTTGAGATACACATGATTAGAGGCTATCTATGTAAAAATTCATCTCTAAACAAGTAAACTTTATGCTGCCAGGTCTTCACTGTTAGGGGGATTGTACTCTAGTTAATGCCAAAACAAGCATGTTACCATTTCAAAATAACCATTTCAATTGACCTATTCTCATACATGTTTGATATTTCCATTTGAAGCCAACTATTAATCTGGTGTCAGGAGCTGCACAAACAGCGCTCCAGAATATGTATATCAGTAACTTCAAAAAAAAAAAAAAAAAAAAAAATTCAGTAATGTATATATAAAAAGCCTTAAACGGTCAGATTACATTAAGTTGGTAGTTAGCCTGGCAACAAGCTGGGCACCAACACCCTTTTGGATTGCTAAACCTATTCTATGAAAAAGAGTACCCCCTATCTTATAATTAACATCATGATTGGTGATACAATTCTTCAACCTCTTCAAGAGAATGATAGTATCTTCGCCCAACTCCCCTAAAGTCGTAAATGCTAAAACAGCAAACCCGTACCCGTTAGTGGAACACTTATCAAGGTATTTGATTCGTTTACGCGTTGTAGCAATCGAAATGGCCTGACCTGGGATAAAAGTACGCACTCCCCCACCAGTGAACGGTGAAACAACCGTAACATCAAAACAAACATCCTGGCCATTCTCCCAACCGTGAACAAGCATGTCAGCCGGTCTCAAGGGCGTATTGTTGTCTGATAATAATCCAAGATCCACCTCCTTCCTCACATGTAAATAGATCCTTAATTTTAGTTGGAGGTTTGACTGTAGATGTAAATAGATTCTTTACAGAGGCTAATATAGGGTTTCTAAATTTAGTAGGGTTTGGTAGGGTTGGAACTTGGATGCAGTATAAAAAGATAAGAAACCTAAACATTTTGCAGCAGATGTTCTCTGTGAGATTAGTGTTTGAGAAAGAGGGTAGAACACCATACCTTGGAGACACATTTGAACACTTGAAGAAATTATTTTTCAGGAAGAAGTTCAAGTGTGTCTCAAAGGCATGACGTTTATGTCCTCTTAAGAATCTACCAATATCCTAAATCCAGATAATCTTGTGAAGAATTCATATCCAAAACATTGAATTAAACCATTACATGAACCTGAAAGTTATTGTAAGATTTTAAATCTTTATTTTACATGTCAAGTTCATGTATAGGTTTGATTTCATGTAATAGAGGATATTTGACCTGTTCAGGTGTCTCAAAGGGTGAAGAATTCATATCCAAAGCATTGCATTAGACCATTACATGAACCTAAAAGTTATTGAACATGGAACAGGTTTTTAAATCTCCATGTATAGAGGTTAGGTTCAAGTATAGGTTTGATTTTATGTAATAGAGGATATTTGATTTGAAGTGTTGTATAATTTAATTTTTCTCTCTAATATTAATGTTCTGAGTTGGATTATGTTTAACAGATCATGGGTAGTAGCTTGTTTTAGTAGTTACTTTGAATTTGAACCTCTGAAATGAATGTTTAAATTTACATTTTTTTTTATTTTTGATTCACTGTGCTGCTATCTGGTTATGTACACCGAGTTTGTTTAATCTATGGGTTTTCATCGAGATGTTTTAGATCCAAACTAGACTGACCAAATGATGATAAAACTGAAGAAGAACCAAAACTACAGATTCATAATCTGATTTGGTTGATGATCTGTCCTAGTCTTTCTCATCTTCACTCATTTAAGCCTCTAGGGAGAATCTAAGATAAAATTTGACCAATTTGAAACTGAGATATTCTATTCTGAAATGAATTTATCAAGTTTTATGTGCTTAAGGATATTCAGTAACATGAGATTTAGCAGATATGCGTCATATTTGTTGGGTGCAGGTTTTATTCTTCTCATTTTAATTCCTATAGAATCAATCCATTATACAGCAGTGCTGCTGTTGCAGCAGCTACATTTGAGCTTTAATTTCTCCTGAAGATCAGATTTGGCCAGGTCATTTTATCTCTGACCGAGATGACGATTGTCTTGCACTCTTGTCAGAGCGTTTGGAAAATTTACCGTCTATGCTGCCTTTAAAGTGTAAAGTTATTTTATTACCCCCTTATAAAGGATTTGGATTGAAGTCCAATGTCTTGGAAGTTTTATTTATTAAAATATAAGAACAATGAACTTCCCTTTGATTGTTGACATTTAAGAGCTTCGGATTTGTGATGTATCATCTGTTAAGTAAATGGAGATGTCGATGATTAACCTTTCGATTTGATGATTATCGAGGATTATGATGATTACAGGGAATGGAGATGAGACGATTATCTTCAATACAATCATCAATAAGATGAAGAACGTTTACTAGATCTGTCGTCTCAGTTTTGATATAATTTTCAACCAATTTTTCGATTAATGTTTAGACTTGAAAATTGATCAAACCCTAGCCTTGAAAGGATTTGAATTAGTAGAATATGAGAAATGAAACCGATATGAATACGGAAATGAGAGAATCACTCGCATAGGGTTCCTGCAGAAGGAAGAAGTTTTTTTTGTTTCTCTCTGATATGTGGAATCAGTATAATCTATATCACCAGGCCACATCACCACACCAACTCAGCCTGCGTGAAAGCAGGGAGTAAGTAGCGATAGCAGGGATGTGCCTAGCGCGACCGATGAATTTACGAAAATTCCAAATAGGATTGTCTCATACAAGAAATTCACGAAAATTCCAAATAGAATTGTCCCAAACAAGAAATTCTGCAGAAAGGGATTGCCATATAGATCTCTAATGGACCTCCTGTTTGTTCCAATACCAATGAAGGTATGTAGTTATAAAACCAGCATGGATCAACAGTATAATCTAGGGATATCCCTGATTATCCCTAGATTATAAAACCAGCATGGATCTTGATGGCATTCTAGCCAGGAGATATATAATCGTTTTCATATTTATGCTTGTTTGAATTTTTTTTTCTTACACATCTCCGATCATGACCATGCATTATTTTTAATGGCTCTATTTTTTTTTGTATATGTTCGATTTCAACGACTATTTTTAGAAAGAAAATTGAGAAAATTGTAGAAAATTATTTTTCTTCTCACCCCAGATCATCTTCTTTCAACTTGGTTTTTCTCTCAAATATTCTTAATCATCTTCTAAAAGACTATTTTTGTTCTATTTTTCATTTCATCTCTTTTGTAAACAAAATCATAGAGAAAAAAAAATACAATCTTCAACTTGTTACTTCATTTTATGCTGTTTTACCTATTTGCCACATATATTTTTCCAATTTGCCACCCTTTTAGTTCACAATTTCTAATATAATCTTACTTTTCAATTCCAATTTCTCTTATTTACCACCTATGAAAGTCAAATTAAATTTGACCATAACTGTTATCACCCTTATTTATCTTCTTCTTCCCTAATCTCTTTTTTCATTTCAAAAACCATTAAAATGCTGTTAAACTCTAACCTTTTTTTTTTTCTTCGTAAAAGGTATATATAAATATAAAACTACGATTCTTCTTTTTCGTTTTAAACTAATCAAAACTAGCAGAAGTGTTCATCCATAAAACTTTTATTAGTCTGTTAAAGAATATATTATTGTCAATGTATTACAAAAGGAGGAAGGATCTCTTCACACTTTTATTATTACACTATCTCACACATTTGACGTCATTTTTACGAATTAAAACAAAACCGTAATGGATTTGAAGCTAATACTTTGGGGATATGTTATTATTACATAGACCTACTTTCCTACCGAAAATGAGCGTATTCCGAGACGTATAACACCATCATCTACTACTTTGAAAATGAGCCCTTGAAAATTTGAGGATTTCTGGCCGTCGAAATGAAGACCGGTAGATTGTGAGGTTTTATATTTCAGAATGAGCTCATTTTTGGTAAGCATGTAGAAATTGGTAAGAGGAACATATCCTCGAAATATTAGTATCAAATCCGTTACAGTTTGGTTTTTATTCACAAAACTAATATCAAACGTATGAGATAGTGTGATAATAAAAATGTGAAGGGATCTTAATCAAAAGGAATATATATAATTAATTGATGAATAGGTTACCTACGAAGCTCTAAAATCCGGGGAAAACTATAGTCGTAGCTATATGAGTACTCGTCTAGCACGTGACTATTGAGAAAAGTCCTAGTTGTTCGTACTACCACTCAAGCATTGATAGTCGTCCAGATTTGGAGGACTACAAATTTTATTTTGATCTTGACCGTGGATATCAACAGGGCCGGCATCTTGTACTCAGGGACGTCCAAATGAAAGGGACGTAATTTTTCTCACTTTTTGGTAAGTAATATTCACAGGGCCAAAGTTCCAGAGCTTTCCGAGAATTCATGGGAGAAATCCGGCAGCTAATTAGGAGGCAAAATTGAATTTCTCAATTGATGATTGAGTTGAATTGGTCTCATCAACATAAACAGTATCAACATATTTTCCAAAAGTATGAGCAGATCTCGGAAGATTTGGGTATAAAAGACAAATTGATCAAACTATTCTTAAACCAGTAAGAAGTCTTGAGTTTAGTTGAATAGTTGTTGAGTAAAGTGATTTTCCCATAACATAAAATCATTTTCCTTTGGGTTTTTTATCTCTGTTTCCAAGAATTATAACATGAATTTTTGAATAATAACGTGAATTTCCTTACAAAGTATTCTGAATATCAAAATATAATGGTCGGGACTTGGGTATGCTTGCGAACAACGGTACTTCTTTGAGACCGGCAGATGTTCTTGTGCTCAATTGGGACAATGGTCGGGACGTTTGCTTCGATGTTACGATTGTGTCTCCCTTTGCTGGGAGTAATGGTCGTACTTTGGAAGGGGGCAGGCTATCAAGGATCTTTGTCGATCGCAAAAATACCAAGTATTTAGAAAAATGCAATCGCACAAGGATATGGATTTGGTGCTTTGGCTTTCACTACTCTAGGTGAATTTGGGGACGGAACAACGAGACTTAGTTCATGACTCATTCGCAACTATATTGCTAGTCATGATGCTAACGTTCGTGTAGGTGTTTTCTTTTTCATAGGTTAAGTGTGGTAGTTCAAAAGGAGTTGGAGTAAGAACATTGTTACAGCTCCATTAATTCTTGTCTGAATTTGGAAATTAAATGAAAGTAAAACTTTATAAAAAAAAAAAAAATATAATTGGTGAAATTCATATTTTTGAACGGAATAGGAACTGTTGAAGGAAGAACAACTACAATTACTATTGGTGGAGATACATTTGAAGCTGGTGGATCTATCATTCATCCTAAGAACTATTATGCTTTAAATTTCACTTACTTAACCTGAAAATCAAGAAGCCCTCTAGTGAATCTTTCGGAATTTGGGATGGTTCTCAGTTTCTCACTAAAACCCTTGATAATAATTAAAAAAAAAAAACAGTAAACTCTCTTTACAATTCAATCATCTTGATTACGAAGATGGTGGGGAATAAAGACTTTGATGGATTGGGGATTAAAGGGGGAATTTCAGCTTTCAATCAGCCATGGAACTCTATTTTTTCCTAAGTTTTTCCTAAGTTTTTCCATGGGTATGCACTCGTTTCTTCTGTTTTTCACTTTCTTCAGTTAGGCATACCCACTTTCTTTTTCATGATTTTTCATGCTTTTATTCCTATATTGATCAGATGAACCCAATTCCTTTAACATGCTTTCAATCTGTTTATTGATTTCTTTGAGTTTTAATGCCTTTTTAGGTCTTTTTTTTTTTTTTTTTTTAGTTTCTTTCTCTAATCAAAGCCCGTGTTATTGTCTAGCTCTTAGGAAAGAATTTTCGTGTTGGAACTCCTCGGTGTTCGTTGATGGAGTTGTTTGTTTAAGCTGTGTGGGTTGATTAGTTTTTCTGATAGTGTCGCTGGTTTTGTTCTCCGGTGATTTCTGTTTGTGTTTCAGGTAGTACTGTAGCTTGACGTAATTGCAAGTTTTGGTTTATTTTATTATTTAAAAAGAAAAAGTAAGAAAAAAAGAAAAATTAGAAAAAGGGAATATGTCAAAGGTCAACAGCATGTTGATGCATGGCGTGTTGTTTTGTAGAATAAGGGAATCCCCTTTTCCCCTTATCCTGACAGGGTGTAGGTGTTGCGTGTCGGTGTGTGTAGGTGTTGCGTGTGGGTTTCCAAGTTTAGGTGTCTTTTTTTTTTTTAGGGCTTTGTTTTTTCATATTTATCTCTTAAGACAAAAAGTAACTATGGAATTTATCCTGTGATACTCATCTTTGGATTGTTACCACATTTAATTTCCCCAAGAGCCCCACCATCCTAAATCACTCACTAATGATGACCAAAAGCACAAGTCACATTTGCCAGCCCCGGTAAGTTACTCGAATTAGTACTCTTTTAAACCTTTTATAGTACTACTAGTTGTTTCTTAGATTTTTGTAAGTACTATCTTATAAAACACATCTTTGACTGTTATTATTTGTTTCTTTGGTATTATAAGTGCTATCCTATAAAGCACATAGTTTAGGTTAGTGTCACGTCAATCACCCTTTTCAGTTAGCAGTACAATCCCTTTTGTGCCTCTTATATTAAGTGTAATAGTTGCATTAGTCTAGTTGCAGCTTAACTGCATTTAGCATATGTATCGAATGTTCCAACTTCCTCAAACAGACGCAAGAAAAGATCCAAGGGAGGACTACCCGACAATTTTCGCCATCAGCGACATTCATTGGCGAGAAATTATGGATCAAGCAACATCAAAAGGAGGCAATCAAGTATCGTTCGGGAAATACACCGCAGCATCTGAATACAATAGAGTGACTACAACTTTGGATCACTTGCATCGCAACCATCTATCTCCATCAAATTTTCTATGGACTTTGTGTCCATCAAAAGTACAGCTTTTCTTGTGTAAAGCATTGACCGAAGGCCATTCGACCTTCGAAACCCGGAACCATTGCCACCTGCTCAACTCCAACATCAACCATCGATGCAAATTTGATTTAAAGACTGATACTCGGTTTTTGAACCAATTTCATGTTGCTTTAGATTCATGGTCTACCAATCCAAATGTAATCGCTGAATCTCGTGTAATAGTAGCCCTCTAGTAGTTTAATAAAATTTATGCTTCAAAAAAAAAATCTTGTTTTTCCGTTTCGGGCACTCCCTCCTCAAAATGGATCCATTCATTAAGGTTTGTTTGTCTCTTTTATGGATTCATTTTTGTTGTTAAATTATAACATGTACATGAATTTCTGAATTCCGTATTTTGTTGTTAAATTAAACAATGCTCGTTTTCAGATCCATCATCACCGGAGTGGGAGCTAGTTCATCGGTTTGCAGTGGTGGGAGGTAGTGAACGGCGATGGTCAATCACTGTTTTTGCTTTTTCAAAACTAACTACTTTTTCGTCCAGCTAAATAGACACAAGTCAATATAATTTTGGCCTTGTATATAGTTTTAATTGGCCATGTGTACAGCAGGGGTCTTGATCTTCCCTCTCCTAGAAAAAATATTTAAAATCAAACCAAAAGGTAAAAGAAAAAGAATTAAAAAGAAAGTGAATGGTGGGTGATGATGGAGCGGAAGGTGGTCGGTGGTGGAGATGGAGCAGAAAAAATTGGTCGACAGTGGAGATGGTGAAAAAGAAAATTATTTGCAACTTACTTTTTTTTAGTTGATCAGTTTGTTTTGTTATTGGGTGTAAACAAAAAGTCGATAGGTAGTAATTAGGATTTATTACAAATTATATGGATGGTAAATAGGATAAGTGGAGGTGGGATTTAATGAGAGTGCCAAATAGGAAAAGTGTGGGTGGAAAATAGGTGAAACCTTTTATGCTCTGGAGAGTAAAGGAACTTATAAGAAGGTGTTGATGGTGGTTTTTAGCCTAGGGTTAAAATCGTAAAAAAAAACCTAAACCCTAGCAGACAGTGACGTCACAACATTTAAGTAATAAGCATTTACTAGGCACATTTATTGAAATCTTTAATGTGTCTGTAAATAATTACCGGGGTATCTTTTTCAATTAGGGTTACAACAAGCCAAACCCTAATTCCAACCTATGCCAATGGCAAATCATGCCAGCCATACTAACCGCGTCAAAGCATGCTAGCCGCACCCCTATGCCAATATCAAATCATGCCAGCCACACTAAACCGCGCCAAAGCATGCCAACCATGCTAGCCACACCCCTATGCCAATGGAAAACCATGTCAGCCATACTAAACCGTGCCAAAGCATAACAACCATGCTAGCCGCACCTCTATGCCCATGCCATCCATACTAACCGCACCCTGTGCCAACGGCAAACCATGCCAGCCACACCTACCGCGTCATGCGAAACGCACCTCGCCATGGCCCCATGTCAACTTACCTGCGCCACCATGCTGTCCTTCCCTACGCGGCTACCAAAACGTTTCCATATGTGGGCTCCCTTTTGGGCGAGCGGATTGATTTAGATGTGGTGTTTCCATATGTGGGCTCCCTTGGGTGCGTGCAACAATAAACGGTTTCCCTTCAATCCCATGAGCAAATCCTGGTCGTCTAGGGTTACCAAACAACCTTTGCCCTTCAATCCCATGAGCAAATCCTGGTCGTCTAGGGTTACCAAACAACCTTTGGCCCAAAACCCTAGCCAAAGCTAGACATGCCATGCGCCCATGGAAAACCCTTGGCCCCACATGCCAAGCCAAAACCGTACCTATCCAAAGCTAGCCGTGCTATGCGCCCATGGCAAAACCCTTGGCCCCACATGTCAAGCCAAAACCGCACCTAGCCAAAGCTAGCGCCCCTGGAAAACCCTTGGCCCCACATGCCAAGCCAAAACCGCACCTAGCCAAAGCTAGCGCCCCTCGCAAAACCTTGACCCCACATGCCAAGCCAAAACCGCACCTAGCCAAAGCTAGCTCCCATGACAAACCCTTGGCCCCACATGCCAAGCCAAAACCATACCATGCCCGCGGCATGCCAACCTAGCCGCGCCACCATGCTGGCCTTCCCTACACATCTACCAAAACGAAGGCGTGCAACAATCAACGGTTTTCCTTCAACCCCAGGAACAAATCCTATCCATTGAAGGTTACCAGACAACACATGGTAACCTTTGGCCCGAAAACCTAAGTTTGGAAACGCCAAACCATGCCATGAAAATGGCATGCCAACCTAGCCGCGCCACCATGCTGGCCTTCCCCACACCGCTACCAAAACTAAGGCGTGCAACAATCAACGGTTGCCCTTCAACCCCAGGAACAAATCCTAGCCATCCAAGGTTACCAGACAACACATGGTAACCTTTGTCCCGAAAACCTAAGTTTGGCAACGCCAAACCATGCCATGCCAATGGCATGCCAACCTAGCCGCGCCACCATGCTGGCCTTCCCTACACGGCTACCAAAACGAAGGCGTGCAACAATCAACGGTTTCCCTTCAACCCCGGGAGAAAATCCTAGCCATCCAATGTTACCAGACAACACATGGTAACCTTTGGACCGAAAGCATAAGTTTGGCAACGCCAAACATGCCATGCAAACGACATGCCATCCTAGCCGCGCCACCATGCTGGCCTTCCTCATGCGGCCACCAACAAACAAAAACGTGCGACGATCAACGTCTACCTTGCCTCTTAAGATGCAAGATCTCGACCGTCGAAGGTCACCAAGCTATCAAGTCTCCCAAGCTCGACGCGCCACATGTTTTCCACAAAAACTTTCGAGAAATCAAACACATATCACAAACTGGGGGATCCTCTTTGGGTATTGGTTTGGCGGTTTACCGCGTGCGGCATACATTACGCCCGTCATAAGGAAGTGTCATAAGGGTAAGGTGGTCATTAAATGAAAAGAGTCAATGGTGAAACGCTCAACAATCAATTTCATGCGTTAACAATCTTATGGAACATCAATTCCATACATTAACAGTTTTATGGAACATCAATTCCATACGTTAATGGTTTTATGGAACACCAATTCCATGCATGTGGTTATCAACTCCTCCCATTTACTTACCCATTTGTCCATCCCTTAATGAGACCAGAGTACGTTTCACTTCGACTTGTATAAATAGGTCTTACCTATTTCTACAGAACAACAAGTTCATTCGGGAATATACAACACTCAGAAAATACTTGCTAACTTACCACATGTTAGCCTTCCCATTTTTTTGATACAAGTCACAGTAACACAACTACTCTTCCAGAAACAACTATTCTGGTCTCATCACTTTCTTTGCTTCCCTCCCCAAAACCAACCCATTCGCCTCCACTTTGTGATCGAAGCAAGTATGGAACTGCCATTTCTTGGTTTAGGCTGGATTTGTACAGATTGATCTCTCGAACTTAAAGTACTCACTTGCAGTACATTGTTTAGGGTCTAAATTGTTTCTCACCCGTACACCGAAATTACTGAAATCAGCAGAAACCATTTTCACCTAAAAACAATTGGCGACCACAGTGGGAGATTGATCTTTCGGTTATAATGTCAATTTTCGACCGTCAATCTCGTGCTTCGACCCAGACATCAAGATGGTAGAAGAATACGATCCACTTCGGCTAAGTTACCTGACGACCCGATTATCATTCATGACATGACAAGGGATGACTGGGAACTTCCATGGAAGTTAGAAGCAAACAATCCGCCCAAGAACCGACGACTCGGTTATCAGATAACTCAGTAACGACTGGGGACTTTCCACAGTCACGGCGGTGTTTCCCATAAAGCTCGGTATTACACTTGGAAGGTTCACTTTTCATCAGGAGACCTAAAAACTGAGTAAGTCTTACCTAGACAAGATACATGGTTTGCTATTTCAAGTTTTCACGGGAATGGTAAAATCGATAGCCATGTTACGCTTTACCCCATGTCATCTACCAACACACGGTTCTAAGGTTTTCCTGGGATGTTTACATCACTTGCAATCATAACCAAAACAATTAATTCCAAAACAATTCATCATAAAACAATTCATCCAAGAAAAAATAACTCAAAAAAAAAAAAACATCAAGGTAACATTTATCTGTCAACCACAAAAATCTAGAAAATCAAAACCATAAACTAGGCGTTTCATTTGCCTTTCAAAAAAAAAAAACCTAAAAATAAGAAGTTCAAAAGACATAAATGTATTCAAGTAAAGTTTTCCAACAACGGCTTGCTCATCTTAGCAAAAGTCTCCCTCGTGCTCTGGAGAGCCACCCTTTTCAACTTCAGCTGCCTGCACAATTTTTGAATTCCGCTTCCTGCTTCTTCACCATGTCTTCGGAAGGACCTTTGACTGTTTCGACCAGCAACTTTTCAACCTCAGAGAAACCTTCGACGAACCAAGGAACATTGAATTCGAATTTCACACACATGTCACGATGGAAACTCCATCTCGAGATTATATCCTCAGAAACAGTATGATCAGTCACATTGCACATGTTGTCAATCGAAGACAAAGCTTCCTCCACCCGCTTACCAGACATGCATACCAGATGCGTTTACCAGACGTGCATGCCAGATGCGCTTACCAGACGCGCTTACCAGATGCGCATGCCAGACGCGCTTCCCAGACACGCTTACCATACGTGCATGCCAGACGCGCTTACCAGACGGACATGCCAGCCGCTCTTACCAGACGTGCATGCCTGACGCGCATATCATACCCTGCGCTAACTGCTTGCATCCTTCCAGTGCTAACATCTTGCGCCATTCCAGCGCCATCTTCTCTGCTCCACAACCAGCCAAAGCAGCGCCATCCTCACCCTTTGAAACAACGCCATGGCTCCAGCACTCCGTGATCAAAACCGTGCCACCTCTGCACGATACACATACGATCACCAGAACCAGAGCCGCTTCCGCCACCCCAACTTTTCTTCAAGCATGACAACTCCAACTGTCACCAGAGACGCTACTCCACCATCAGGGAAAAATACTGGAAGATCCGGAAGATGCCGACCTCCTTTTACCACTATTGATTTGATGAAAATACAAAAGACACTTCAGCAAGACGTGCGTTTATAGATGAAGAGGATTGAGCTGCTCTTGAACTCCCAGTAGAAGGGGATCAAAAATCCAATTTCATCTCACGTAAAGATCAGGAATGACTTCTCCAAAACCGAGAGCAAAGGAAATCAGCAACCCTCCCGAGTTCACAGAGACCCTCTTCCCGTCAGGACCTGCACGATGGGAATTTCGCCCATAAAGTCGTACAGTCTATGATGAAACAGTTATGTGAGATCATATATTTCTCCAAGGCGTAGCGTCAAGATATATTTGCATCCCTCAACCGCACTGCATCAGGAAAGCAGGTGTTTTCAGCTTGGGAAGCCGTTCCCAAACCCCAACCCCTCCTGGAAAGCACGATTGATAGATGTAACTAGGGACTCCTAACCACTGTCCACTTGAAGGGCGTGTAGCCTTACAACACACTGGTTGACGTAGCCTCTCCAGCAGCTCCGCTTCAATGTTCAGTTCAGTAGCCGCTCCGCTTTAACATTCGCTCCAGAAGCCGCTCCGCTTTAACATTCGCTCCAACAGCCGCTCCGCTTCAGCGTTCTCTCCATAAGATGCTTTAGGATCCGAAGACGAAACTCCATCGTTTTTACTCCATAAGTTTCAACATCTTCTCCAAGATCCTAAGATGTTTCAACGCCGCTTATTCCTGCAAAGGATCATACCTCCACGCTCCACATATCAAGGAACATAGTCACAGCCAGCCAATCTTCGTAGTCATGGACACCTTTTAATCCATCTCGCCAAAACTCGTGATCATGGACAGTTTGCTCGCTTACGCATCCATCCAATCCTTTTACTTCCACGGAAGCCCATACAATTCCAGCCAACCTACTTTGTTACCATGATAATGTAGTATCTCCTGATTACATCTCCTACCAAGAACTGTTGTCGCTCATTTGTTGATACCAGACAGAGCTTCACCACAGCGGCAATTACTAAAAAGATGGAAACACGTAAACCATGCTTGAGGACTGAAGATATACACGGGATCCCTTCATTGTCAAAACTCAGAAGACACAGTCCACCAAAAATTCATACCCACAACAAGGTCCTCTACTCTTCAAGGGTGCAGCGCAAGAATATAATCACCTCTATGCCTAGAAGATGCCTCCAACACTTTACGAGGCCTCGGAGGATCCCAAGCCTGCACTATCCAGAATATTTCATCATGTAAGTTCTGAGCATCCCAGTGTCACATCCAGAAAAGTACGATATGCTTATATCAAATCCCATAGACGGGGATTCAAGGCGATGTAATGAAAGTAGGTTACGCATGGGGACTACCAGCATGAGATGCTTTCACTCCCCTCAACCAGGTTATTACTGATTTCAACATCATCACTGTCGAGGTTTTACGATCCGCGGGAATTTCTCAACATTAAGCCGTACATGTGCACCGAAAACTCCAAAAGTATGCTAGAAGGTTACATTCACATATTCATCCATGCCATCATATCAAATCGAAGTATAAATGGGGACTTCTCACCGCATCCCATTCCGTACGATAGTCCAAGATTCAGAAGATGGTTCGAAGGATGTAACTTGGAACAAAGTCCCGGGGGAATTGATAGCAGCGCATCGGCAATGGAACGTCTCCTTATTTCATCCAAGGGCGCCAGAAGTTTTTGACCATGAAAGCATTCACAACACATCATCATCACGATCAGAAGGTCCACTGGACAATCTAAGATCGAGGATGGACCGATGATGCAACCACAATCTCCAAGATTATCCCTAACGTGATCGTTTCCGAGCATATATTTCATCCATCCATCCCAAGAATACAGCGGAGTTTTGGTAAATTTTTGGAATCCACTGGAGAGACACTGCAGATAAAAATACGAATCCATATGAACAACAGAAAAACATAAGAGGGTCGACACCTCTTTTCCTGCGGACAGAGTTTTTAGAGCTTGAACATAATGAATATTCCTTCTTGCTCCATGAACGAGAATAGGTGACTAGAGCGCGACTATGCCACCCCGGGCCCGCAACATCCCTCCTGAATTTTTCCTAATTTTCACTGTCGGGCCGTTTTTACCTCCTAAGAGAGCTCGAAACCTAAATATTCCCTCAAAAGGAGATAAAGAATTCTGTTTCGTGTCTGATAAAGGGACGGACCGTCAAAACCTGAGCTTGTACTCGGATTCTACAGCGATTCTAGTAAAGGGCACTAATTAGGGTTTCGGCGTGTCAAACCCTAAATCGCAAGCGCTTCCCTTGCAAGCGCTTCCCTTCCAAAGCGCTTCCCTTACCAGCATCATGCCTTGCCAAGCGCTTTACAAAGCAGCCCACACCCGTTTCATGCCCGTCAGTGATAATGGGTCCCCCTCATGCCAATTCCATGCTAGCAGCTCCACCTCGCGTTCCAAAGCCTAACCCCGAAGACACCCAATCATGTCGGGATTTGCGCAAAGCTACCAGATGAAAGCATTGCGGATGCTACCAACCTATCGAAAAAGATTTTTGAACAAGGAAAGAATTCCATGTTAAAGCCGCACATGAATAAAGGAAATCGATCCCACAAGAGCAAGCCTTGCCACCCCCAAGACATCTGCGCTTACCTTGAAAGTGCCAGTCTTGCCAGCGCTCCATGTTCAATTTTTGAAACAATCCGCGCCTTTCATGCCAATGCCAGCCAACGCCAAAGCTCCACGCTAGCCAGGACAATCCGCGCCTTCCATGCCAACGCCTTGCTAGTGGACCATGTCAGAGCCTTACCAGCAACCTGTGTTTTCCCTTACCATTGTCGTGGCCACATCATACCAAAACCGTCTGCCATGCTTTGCCATCCACACATGCTTTACCTCACCAAACCATCCGCTATGCTTTGCCTTCCAAGACCGTGCCCGTTGTGCCTCGATGATGTACGGCCAGACCAAGCCGGAAACTTTCATCTCACCACTCCACGGTCTGCATCCCCAGTACAACTTATGCAGGGCCGCCAACACGGGAAGCAAAAACTCTCTTCACCCCTCAAAAAGGTTAGTCAGATTTTCCTGACCATCTTTGCAATGATTTACGTCTCGATTCCGTCCTTATTTGTCACCATCATTTGATTACCTCGCAACAAGGCACATGTTCCGAGCTAAGCAAGGGACTTAATGTTGATGGTGGTTTTTAGCCTAGGGTTAAAATCGTTAAAAACATACCTAAACCCTAGCAGACAGTGACGTCACAACATTTAAGTAATAAGCATTTACTAGGCGCATTTATTGAAATATTTAATGTGTCTGTAAACAATTACCGGGGTATCTTTTTCAATTAGGGTTACAACAACCCAAACCCTAATTCCCACCTATGCCAATGGAAAATCATGCCAGCCATACTAACCGCGCCAAAGCATGCCAACCATGCTAGCCTCACTCTTATGCCAATGGCAAATCATGCCAGCCATACTAAACCGCGCCAAAGCATGCCAACCATGCTAGCCTCACCCCTATGCCAATGGAAAATCATGCCAGCCATACTAAACCGCGCGAAAGTATGACAACCATGCTAGTCGCACCCCTATGCAAATGGCAAATCATGCCAGCAATACTAACCGCACCCTGTGCCAACGGAAAACCATGCCAGCCACACCTACTGCGCCATGCCAAACGTACCTCGCCATGGCCCCATGCCAACTTAGCCGCGCCACCATGCTGGCCTTCCCTATGCGGCTACCAAAACGAAGGCGTGCAACAATCAACGGTTGCCCTTCAATCCCATGAACAAATCCTGGCCGTCTAGGGTTACCAAACAACCTTTGGCCCAAAACCCTAGCTTGGTCACGCACCTAGACAAAGCTAGACACGCCATGCGCCCATGGAAAACCCTTCGCCCCACATGCCAAGCCAAAACCGCACCTAGCCAAAGCTATCCATGCCATGCGCCCATGGCAAACCCTTGGCCCCACATGCCAAGCCAAAACCGTACCTAACAAAAGCTAGACATGCCATGCGCCCATGGCAAACCCTTGGCCCCACATGCCAAGCCAAAACTGGACCTAGCCAAAGATAGCGCCCCTGGAAAACCCTTGTCCCCACATGCCAATCCAAAACCGCACCTAGCCAAAGCTAGCCATGCCATGCGCCCATGGCAAACCCTTGGCCCCACATGCCAAGCCAAAACCGTACCTAGCCAAAGCTAGCCATGACATGATCCCATGGCAAACCATTGGCCCCACATGCCAAGCCAAAACCATACCTAGCCAAAGATAGAGCCCCTGGCAAACCCTTGGCCACACATGCCAAGCCAAAACCACACCTAGCCAAAGCTAGCTCCCCTGGCAAACCCTTGGCCCCACATACCAAGCCAAAACCATACCATGCCAGCGGCATGCCAACCTAGCCGCGCCACCATGCTGGCCTTCCCCACAAGACTACCAAAACGAAGGCGTGCAACAATTAACGGTTGCCCTTCAACCCCAGGAGAAAATCCTAGCCATCCAAGGTTACCAGACAACACATGTTAACCTTTGGACCGAAAACCTAATTTTGATAACGCCAAACCATGTCATACCAACGGCATGCCAACCTTGACGCGTCACCATGCTGGCCTTCCCTACACGACTACCAAAACAAAGGCATGCAACAATCAACGGTTGCCCTTTAACCCCGGGAGCAAATCCTAGCCATCCAATGTTACCAGACAACACATGGTAACCTTTGTCCCGAAAACCTAAGTTTGGCCACGCCAAACCATGCCATGCCAACGGCATGCTATCCTATCTGCGCCACCATGCTGGCCTTACCCATGCGACCACCAACGAACGAAAGCGTGTGACGATCAACGGATACCTTGCCTCTTAAGATGCAAGATCTCGACCGTCGAAGGTCACCAAGATACCAAGTCTCCCAAGCTCAAATTTCCAGGAAACCATGACGCGCCACATGTTTTCCACAAAATATTCGAGACATCAAACACATATCACTAACTGGGGGATCCTCTTTGGGTATTGGTTTGGCGGTTTACACTACTCCCGTCACAAGGAAGTGTCATAAGGGTGAGGCGGTTAGTAAATGTAGGGAGTTAATTGTAAAACACTCAACAATCAATTTTATGTGTTAACAATCTTATGAAACATCAATTACATACGTTAACGGTTTTATGGAACATCAATTCCATACGTTAACGGTTTTATGGAACATCAATTCCATGCATGCGGTTATCACCTCCTCCCATTTACTTACCCATTTATCCATCCCTTAATGAGACCGGAGTACGTTTCACTTCGACTTTTATAAATAGGTCTTACCTATTTCCACAGAACAACAAGTTCATTAGGGAATATACAACACTCAGAAAATACTTGCTAACTTACCATGTGTTAGCCTTCCCACTTTTCTGATACAAGTCATAGTAACACAACTACTCTTCCAGAATCAACTATTCTGATCTCATCACTTTCTTTGCTTCCCTCCCCAAAACCAACCCATTCTCCTCCACTTTGTGACCGAAGCAAGTCCGGAACGGCCATTTCTTGGTTTAGGCTGGATTTGTACAGATTGGTCTCTCGAACTTAAAGTAATCCCTTGTAGTACATTGTTTAGGGTTTAAATTTTTTCTCACCCACACACCCGAAATTACCGAAATCAGCAGAAACCATTTTCATCTACAAACAGAAGGATAAGAAATTTTTCATAAACAAGTATTGCAAATTTTTTAGAAGTTTCTGGTGGAAACCTAACAATAACAATGGTACAAAATATGGATTTGTATATACATTTAATACAATCAAGGTTGAAGTGGTTGAATTTATTAAATGCCTTTCATAAAACATCCCACCTTGGGTCTATTAACCAAGTAAGTTAACTAAACTTGTTTACAACATTTTTTTTTATGATTTTGTTTATATTTCCTTTCTATTAACTTATACTACATTCACATTAGTATAGGTTGTAATTGCTAAAACTGATTTATTCTTTTAATGAAAATAGATGCAAATTTCAAGCGCGATAAAAAAAATGAGTTGCTTATAGACATTGAAAATGTAATAGAGGATGTTGGCGAACACGTGAAAATTCAGGTCCGACTCACACTGTATAATTATGAAGCCTGAATGTTAAAAGTTGGTACTTGAAATGAAGAGCAAAGCTCGCTTTAAGTTTGATTGAAGGGTTTCTTGCTGATTCTGAGTTTTATGAAACTAAAGTGTTCCCATATATTAACGCGTTTTAGCATGGTAATCACTAAAGCACTCATATTGCATCTAAATATGACAAGTGATTGGTGATTATATTCGAATTCATGAAGGGTTCGAATTTTTGACTCAAGTAGCCATGCAAAGCAGTTTCTTCCCATCGTGTCAACCATAGGAATGGAAAAAAAGGGCATAAATATAGGAGGAAATATTTGAAAAATGCATGTGGCATCATCCTAAGCTATGAGGTACCACAAGGCGAACATATGAGAAGTATGGGATCAGATCGATGGACCTAGGTACAGAAACCGAAATATCTACCACACCCGATCAGAAAGGTGACATGTGTAAAGCATGATTAGGATCAACGGCTCAATTTAAATCGGGTGACAAGGCATTAAACACCGCTTACAGAGTACGTGTGATGACATAAGGTTCAAATCAAGATGGGCCCGCTGACAGGAGACCAATGGGACATTAACTCGGATCGGGAGAGTCAATAATCGCAGGCGAAGAGGCATCAAAACACTTATATTTCTGGTGGATACAAGACTAAACGACAGATATCGGAATGGTTCGGTTATGGCCACCCGACAAATGATAGGATAGTCTAACACTATAATTTCATTGTATGTAAGCCTTTGTGTATTACTACCCATAAGTGAGTAAGCAAGGGAAAGACTAAGTGTAGCTATTATTGAGTGTTCTACTAAGCATTACAACCATTGTATCATTGTGTAAATGTAATAAGATTCATCATTCACCCCCGTTGACATAAGTAATCATGCCTAACCACGTATATCTTGTGTTCTTATGTCTCCCTTTGTTTGTTTATCTTTAATATATACCTCAATTTGAATGTTAGATGTTAGATTTTCTACAACTACAGATGAAGGTGAAGATGGCATTGAGTTTCTAAAGTTTTTTTTTTTTTATCATCTTTTGTTCTGAATCGATTTTAAAAGCTCCTTATATTATAACTTTCCTGTATTTTTTTTTTATTTGCAGGTCATAATTTTAGAGCTAATGACATTAGTGAACCTGTTTCTATTACGGGAGTTGGAAACACAACTGATAGTATTAATAACCCTCTTTCATTTATTGGTTCTGAGAAACCAATTGATTCTGATATGTTTTCTTATTCTTCTTCCTATATTTAATTAATAAGTATTTATTATTTACTGTTTTTAATTTATTTCTCAGTTTCTGAACCTGTTTTCATGGGTACATGCAGGTGATGGGTCCGAAAAGAGTACTAATAACCCTCTTTTTTTTTGACGGGGAAAGGGCAAAATACTAATAACCCTCTTTCATTTACTGGTTTTGAGAAACCAACTGATTCCGATATATTTCTTATTCTTCTTCCTATATTTAATCAATAAGTGTCCATTATTCATTGTTTTTAATTTATTCCTCAGTTTCTGAATCTGTTTTCATGGGTGCATGCAGGTGGTGGGTTCAGGGTCATGAAATAGTAGTAATGACCCTCTTTCATTTATTGGTTCTGAGAAACCAATTGATTATGGTATGTTTCTTATTCTTCTTCCTATATTTAATCAACAAGTGTTTATTATTCACTATTTTTAATTTATCCTCAGTTTTTGAATCGATTTTCATGGGGTGCACGCAGGTGATGGGTCCGGAAAGAGTATTAATGATGAAGATGGACCCAAGGATATATGGACATCATCTTGTCATTAATGATGCTGATGCTGGATCAACAGCCGGTGGAAATCAAGAAGGTGTCAGTGCACGTGTTGCACAGTTAGCTATTATACGAACTGATTTGACTGGTTTAGTGAATGAGGCTAAGTAAACACACAAGAAGTATAGCAAATACGTTAAAGGTATTATATCACGTGTCAAAGTCATTGATGTTTTGATTGCAGAAGCATAAAAGAGCCTACAACAACAAAAGAATTAATAATCTACATTTAGTTTATATTTTTCTATTGAATCAGTGTCGGTAATATCATCCAATTTGGGTATGGGGAGAATGAAAAGTTGTCTCGACATCAAAATATATATCAATATATCTATATTTCTATAAACATATAAAATAGAAAAGTTCCAATGTTTTTGTTATGTTTTTGTTAACCTTGGGCTCGAATAATTTTTTATCCTTACGTCTTTCTATTTTAGTTGCAGCTAGTGTGCCTCCAAAAAACCTTCAATATTATTTTACCGGGATTTCAGATTTTAAATTAGGTTGTTTTTTTTTTTTTTTCTTGCATGTTCAATCCACCAAACATAAATATCGTAGATAACTCATGGATGAGTTGTATCCATGCAAACTCAGCAAATACAAACATAGTAAGATGGATAATTCCTGAAAGATTACTTAGCCTTCAAAGGAAAAAAAATAGGTCGGATATGATGCATCGCAAACAATTGGTTTGCATGTTCCAAAAATTAAAGAATGGCATGGATAAAATAATTTATCATTTCAAAACCTTAGAATGATGTAAAATAAATGGGTATATATAAGGAACAATATACAATTAGTTTTCTATATCAATTTTATAACTTTGTATCAAATCTGGTGTATAATTTAAAAGAAATCAAGATATTTTATTTCTTATTCTACCCTTGGGAATTTGTTTAATGCGACTTATACAGTCATTAGACAACAAAATTAAATTTTATTCCTTCATAAATCATGCATGTATATTCGTATTTCGTGCATCTATATTTAATTAGTACAATCTTATTGTCCGTAATTAGTTTCACATGATCTTGAAATAGGTATTTACCACACTAAAACAATACGTACGAAACAAGGCACGACCTGAAGGTTCCATTGCCGAGGCATACATCAACAACGAATGTCTTACTTTTTTGCTTTGTGCATCTACATGGAATTGAAACACATTTCAATCGGGAAGATCGAAATCATGATGGTGGCTCTGGACAACCAGTTAAGGGGATGAGTGTTTTCTCAAATGGTGTTTGACCACTTGGAGTTGCTAAAAACATGATGTTAGACTTGAAAAATATCAGCAAAGATAGATTTTGTGTTCTGAACAACACTAAGAGATATCATTGTACATTGAGTAAGTGGATATAACTTAGATTGAAGTTATTTATAATGCTTATGCATAATTAAAAGAATGATGTTTTTATATATTATACATAGCAGACAACATATGGAAGAACTAGAAAAGGAAAACCCTCGTAATGTGGGTATGAGACATGAAAGATATTTTGCTAAATGGTTTGATGAATGAGTAAATACTAAATCGGATTATTTTATGTAGCTAGACGTTATCGATGTTGCTATGATAATTCGAAACCATCGTTACTAGTGTACGTAGCATATTGTTGTAAAAAGATGTATGTATGAAACTTAGTATATTCATGGGTATAAATTGTGTTAGTT
Source organism: Papaver bracteatum (assembly GCA_023529315.1). Classification (NCBI taxonomy): domain Eukaryota; kingdom Viridiplantae; phylum Streptophyta; class Magnoliopsida; order Ranunculales; family Papaveraceae; genus Papaver; species Papaver bracteatum. The sequence goes on from JAJJWX010003983.1 coordinate 406,791, forward strand.
GGACGAGGAGTATTTTAGGCAATTTGAGAATGTCTACATAGTCGATACTCATTTTTTTATCTCGATTATACTGTGTATATATAAATAAAATGGGTAATTTTGAATTGTTAGCCAAGATATATACACATAATCTTAAAATAAGAAGATGACCAGCAAGCACCTAGATGTGACACCAAATTTTTTTTATTATATATTATTAACTGCAAATTTTTTCATTTAATGTCTTGATTTTTAAGACTTCCTCCTAAATTCTTATTACACATTGAGTGTCATTATGTTATCTTTATTGTGGTTTTGTACCCAACTTGCTCGGACCTAGTACACTCTATCATTGAGACTAGAATAAACTTTTTATTTCTTTGTAGGTGAATCGTTGATGAGAATAGAATTCTCCTAATGTTTCAGATAAAATATAGCAGTTGGCTTGGCCCTGATCCACGTGTATTGCGATATAGTGGGTGTATCACTAATGAAATTCGTTTTCATACAAGGGATCGGGAAGTAAACTTGCGAACACAAAATAATGGTATTGTAATAAAAGGGGAGTACCAGTCTAATGTTGCTAATTTTTATGGTGTGTTAACAGATGTCTTAGAGCTAAGTTACTTGTATGGAAAGAAATTTTTTATTTTCAGATGTGATTGGTGGGACACCGACAAGATAAGGAAAAATGTTGTTGCAGATAGCCGCTTCACTAGTCTTAACTTCTCCCAGACATGGTACAAAAACGATCCTTTTGTGCTTGTTGACTGAGTGCAACAAGTTTTTTACCTTAAGGACCTTAAACTGCGCAAAAAATGGCATGTTGTTCAGCATATTCCTCAAAATGTCTATGATGTCTCGGAGAAAGAGGTTGGTCCGGAACCAAATAATAACGAGGTACATCAACAAGATGAACACTTCACAACACAAAATATCGTCCAAGATAATTCTGGAAATGCATCAAATTGCAATGAGGAAGTTACTAATTCAAATTGGTATAGAATGATGTCGCCACCGAAGAACTTGATATAAATACTGTTATTGCTGATCTTGAAGGTTTCGAGGACTATATTGAAGAAGAAGAAGAAGAACTTGAAGGAGAAGGTGGTCTTCTAAGTGAATATGATAGTGAAGATGAAGGTATTATATCATGTGGTGATAGTGAAATTGATTAAAGAATATTGTATATCAACTACATGTTTTTTTTTCTTCTTGTTATAGTTATTTTATTATTATTATTATTTATTTATTTTTGTTAAGAAATAAAGTTTTTATAAATCTTCAGTCGAAAGAAGTTTATAAGATTTTATTATTTTTTTTGATATAGACCCTTTTTTCTATCTTTTGCAAAAGCTTGATTGCTAGTTGTTTGGATACGTTGACCTGTCATTTTAATGAAATTTATGATTTTGAACTATAATAGTAAACAAACTTTCGAAGATGCTGGAAACAAAAAAAAAAGTATGGAAAAGAGATGCACCACAAACCTAAGTTTACTTTAAAAAAATATTATCCACTCTAGCGACCATAACAAAATTGTGCAACATTAATAAGCATCATGGTGGATGCAAAATTTGAAAAGAAAAACTCAAATCATATATATTCTAATCAACTAAGACATTGTACTTGTGGTTACATCGTATTTTAGTTGTAATGTGAAAAACTACAGACTGTAGAAATTATTTCTTTTAAGACATATGAAAATATTTAAAATAAAAAACATTTATCATGCATTATATACATCAAGGATAACCATTGTATTTACAATATTTTATATTGTTGATAATGTAAAAAGGTATTTGTAATAGATGCATGTGTCGCAAAAAAAAAAGTTATTATTGTAACATCATCTTTAAACCCATCTTTGCAAGCCATCAACAGGAAACTTGATGAGGAAAATCCCAGAAACAAGCGACCACAAAGGGAGAGGTAGAAGAAAAGGAAAAGGAAAAGGAAAATAGAAAATCTTTGCTATTTTTAAAGGTCTCTATACAGTGCTAAACAGACTCATGCGTTGGGTGGTTGATAAAGAACAGTTTTTGTGAAAATCTTGAGAGGGTACTAAGAACAGAGAAGGAGAAGTGAGTGGGTACTACTAGTACTAGTAGATAAATTCAGGCTAGAGAGAAAGAAACCTAGTAGTACTGAAGCGGGAGAGTAGATAAATTTTGTTTTTTGAAGCATAAGAGAGTAAGTAGATAGATAGTTCTTTTTATATAGTGGCAAATAAATATTTTACCAACATAATAAAATGTTGGTAATACATGAGATTATTTGCAATGGATGAGAGTGCAGGTAAAAATATATTATTCTCAACTACTACACAATGTCATTAATAATTGGATGTTTGTGACAGATTTGAGTGTTAACAATATACATGACTATTTGCAACATTTATGAAGCATCAGTAATAGAAAATAATAATTATGCATCTTCCAAATATTTCTTCCTACATCATCATTATTCTCGACTTGACCTAGATGTGAGTATTGATTTCTACCAATTATAGCAGCTCTGGTAACAGAAATAGGTTTAGTATTGTCTTTACTTCCACCTACAGATAAAAAATTTTTTTGCAGAGAAGTTGTTAATATACAAAGATTTTGAAATCTATTCAGAATAAAAGATAATCAAAAAAACTTTAAGAAACACACTACCATCTTCACCTTCATGGTTATCGTCATCTATCTGAGATGTACTCCCAACTTGAGTAACACCTAGCGGTGAGTAATGACTTTTACTAATTATCGAAGAATTCGGGTCACCTTATTCAAATTCCGATTTTCCCAAAGCCATTTTAGATTAGGGTCAACTCGAGTAAAGAACCTGTTGTAAATGATCTTACCACCTTTCTCCTGATTGGGGTAAAACTATCTTGATAGTTGTTTGAAGTGATGTAGTATTTAAACTTAAGTGAGAAAATTGAATCAAAATAAGAAAATAAATCGATAATTGTCTATATAAGAAGCTGATATATTTAAGCACCAGTTCAGTATGAACTCCCCCCCTGTTTGTTGTCATCCTCTCGCAAGAACAAAAGAACAACAACAAAGACAAAACAACCTTTACCAGAGAAGGATTGAATCAGTTTTAACAATTGTGTGCCAACAACAATAGATTAAACCCAAAACATATATGGTATGCTAAACTCAACTTATGTAAACATAAATTGATATCAACATCATTGTGACTTTCACACATGAGTTTTAATTATATATCCTTATGATCCTTTGATAAAGCATACCTAAAAAGGCTAGAACTTAATCCCGTTAAATCAAGAAGTCATACAAATCATAAGGTAATACCATAATATTAACATATTTCTTTATGTTGTATGTGGAATTGAAATTAGGGTTTGCTAAGATAAGAAACTTCTAGATGTCGATATTATTTGAACATGTACATAACTCTTATCATTAATTGTTTAAAGATATTCCTTGATGCTCAAGGTGATCCCAAACCGAAATAATTAAAAAATATTCAATTATGATTTTCGATTTTATGTGTTTTAATTACTAGCAATTAAATTATATAGTTTAGAAAAGGATTATTAGTTAATGTGCTAAACCAATAATAGAAATTTTCTACGAGAGATCGTGGAATTATTATTTGACATTAATTGGAAATAGGAAAACCGAAACTAGTACTTATTGCATATCTTGAGAACCTTTCGGTTTTGGAATTTCCATGTTGTCCAAACACCCTTGGTTTATAAATACTTGAGTTTGCATTTCTTGCAAACTATCCTAAGAGCCAGGCAAACTTCATTCATATTGTTTCTGGTGGAGCCGTCTATCCGGAGAGGAAAGTACAATAATTAGGCGAAATCTCTTGCCACCGCTATTTTAAAGACTTATGTGGGATTAAGAAGCTCTACGAGTACCGTTGATGGGAAACTAGATAATTGCATCGCTATTTTAGTTTTCGATTACTGATTTGATTGACTAATAGTTGTTGAAACTTTGATTGCACCTAGTTTGATTACTCTTCAGAGCCTTCTCTTCTGACATAAGGGTCACTCAAACTAGATCAAAGTATCAACGGGATCTTCAGAACTGTTGTTAGATCTAAATACGTCTTATGATAATCCATTGTTAATAGACTTCGCTTTGTGCGTGATTGATCACAAGAGGATTCCAGTTTTTGTGTGTAGGTACTTTATATATAATCGAATATTTGAAGACGAATAAGATTTATCTAATTAGTTTTCATATCTTGTGACTTTTGTACACACATCTTGATCGACTGGGATCCGACAATTAGATTTATCTGATCATAAAGTCGTTTAGATCGAAAACTATCTGATAGACACATTTTTGTGTCTAAGTTGTCCTCAATTTCTCTATGTTGGTACTCGATTTTGTACTTATTATGATGTTTTGTGGGAAACAAACAATTTTGGAAAAATCGGATCCAAAAATTATGCGGAGCACCCCCGGAGGACATTTGTTATTCGGACTCTCACTTTGGTTAAGGGCCACCTCAATTACTATTTACACCCCAGGGGCACCAACTGCTATTTGCACCCCCGTCTCAATTAAGGGGAGGTCATCCCTACCATTCAAATTTTTAGTTTTGGCGGGAAATGGTAGCTGCAGAAGAACAAAATTTTGGGTCGAGATTTCAGGATGTTTTAGAGAGACTCAACGGCTAAAACTCTTCGGGATGATGTGATTGGGCTTATCAGGCTTCGTAAAGGCCTTTGGTTTTATTGAATTTGGTTAGATAATTCGAGAGAAGGAAACAGAGTGACACAGGTTATAGTTAGTCCATTCTGAGTTCTAAATGTGTGCTCGAGAGGTTTTCATGTGCCTGCTCTGTGTTATACCACTTCCGGATGATGGCTCAACGTGTTGGGAGTCTTATGTCACGAGAAAACAGCATGTGGAGTTAAATCTGGGAAGAAAATATTCCCGAGAATATTTTTCTTCAATGTCGAGTAATGGAAGATTATATGCAGTTATGATGGGTAATTTGGGGGCAGTGATGCTATATAAGTCGTTGAGGGTCGGTAGAGTGCGAATGGAGAGTTTTGGGAGATTTTAGAGCAATAACAGAGGAGATTGATCGAGTTACAGAGAACACATTTCTGCTGCTGTTGTGAAGAACACGAAGAACTTAAGACGCCTGGTGACAGTCGTTCATGCTACAGTGACAGTGACACTTCTTATATACCGTTCTCTATAACAATTGGTTTGTAACAAATATAATCGTTACAAACCATGTTTTTCATCATTTCTCCCTTATTCATCATTTGTAAACTATTTTTGAGCATAAATAAATTATTTGAAAGGGTTTTCACCATGATGAGCGGATAAAATACCCAGGGGACTGAGGCAACGGAGGAAACTATTCACTCATGCTTGATTGGTAATTTCTTTTACAATTTCTTTAATTATTTATTTTATTTAATTCACTATGATCAACATAAAGATAAAATTGGTTTTCTTAATTAGTTGTGAATCAATTCGATGTGTTATGCTTAGAATTAATTCTTTGATAATTCATGCTTAGGGATTACAATTTAATGTTTGGACACGTTATAGATTAATAGTGAATTAATGATAAAAAGAGCTTAATTATAATTCTTGAAATATATCATTATAAACCAATCAATTAGGAGGAATAGTGGAATCTGAAGCCTTGGTCTATTTTTAAATCTTCATATCACTTCTTATTTTGAGTTTGCTATATTTTTAGTTTTAAAATTAAATTTGAAATCTGCTTTCACAAGTCTCAACGAACCTAAAACTACAAAAATTTTGAAATTACATCAATTTTTGGCGGCGCGGACGCAGACTTGTGTTTAGGCTAGAAATTTTTTTATTTTTTTATTTTTGGTTTTTATTTATTTGTTTTACTTTACGTTTTTGGGCTTTTGTTTTTTTACTACAGATTTTGGAATTTGGAGCGAAAGAAAAAATTGCCAAAGTTATTGGTGAATACTTAAAGATTTGGAGTTAAAGACAAAGAGAAAACAACGAAAGAATATAAAAAAAAAAAAGAGAAAATTTTATTACATTTTGTTTTTATCTTTTAGATTATTTTTTGTTTTTAGAAATTGTATTAGGATAAAATTTTCTTTTTATTTTTGCACTTCCTTATTTGGACATTCTTTTATTTTTAAACCCTACGGAAGGGTAGTATATTAAATATTAAACTGTTTGCAAAGAATGACGGCAATTATGATATTGCCTCGGCCCCTTGGGTTCGTACATGACATAGGAATTGTGGCCCGAGCCGACTACAACGGTTCTTCGCCCATCTGGGACGGGAGGTAAGTTTATCGAAACACCCGTGAATCCCCTGTCAGCGGGTTTATTGTCTTCCTTCGTATGCATATATGTTGAGGAACTGAATACAGATTTATTTTCTAGTAAATGGCAAGGCCTTGCCATACAAGATGAGGGTTCGTATTTTATCACCGCTCCCTTCTCGCCCGCCTTAGGAACACACAACCTACGCGAACCTAAGCTTAAAATACTGACTAAAACGAGACCGATAGGGTAACGAGCTTAATAGGAAACTCGATCAAAAAATATTGGTTGCTCTATCAAGCATACTTCTAAGTTCATGATGGTTAATGGAAGTTGAGCGTGCCGCCTTGTAACCCAAGTGAATGTTTTTCCAGTGAGGCCTGGGTGTCAAAGCTCCATTGAACTTCCCTTCTCTCTATTCAACATACTTTAACTCAGATTGATTCCATAGGGGTTTGCTTAAATTGTAACGAATTCCCTTTCGAAGGATTATAAGTTGGTCAAGAAACAATCTAAGTGGAGCCATCATGCTTTTTGTTTACTAGAAATCAGTAGGTTTGATGTGGTGGAGTATGTGGTTGCAGGAAATCCCACAACACACTCCATATAATATCTTAATAATAATTTCTAGATCTAATCATAAAAATGATGATAAAAGTGCTAAAATTATAAAATGGACATAAGATTTTTTACATGGTTCGATCAATGTGATCTACATCCATGGTTCTTCACTATGATTGTTTGAATTTACATTTGATTTACATTGATATTCTCCATTAACGGTTGAGTTCTAGATCTAGTTTTTAGGGAAGAAGATGATAAAGAAAAATATATCATCTCTCTAAAAATATCTTTATGTAAAAATATTTCTCTCTCTTGCAAAATTTTCCTCCCTTTCTCTCTCTTGCTATTCTCTTTATATAGGTTCTTACATAGTAGATGACAACCCACATACAACTCATACTTCCTCTATTTTAGGATCCCTTTCTATACTCTCGCAAGCTCTCTCCATAATTTCACATGCTCTCTCTCTCTTGCTACATTCTCTCGAGCTCCCGCCTTGTTCTCCCGAGCTCCGCCTTGTTCGCGAGCTCCGCCTTGTTCTCGCAAGCTGTCTCTATAACAACCATAAAATCTTCACATCTTTCTCGTGTTTTATGTTGTCGTTGTCTATTACGTCATTCTTTGAATCATTCTACGACGCTCGCAGTGTGTTGTTGAAGAACTCGCAGAAGTGTTGTTAATAATTTTGCAAGAATATTGCTGTGGCGATATTCTGATCCTACATCTTGCCTCTTTTTCCTTGAATATTGCTTGAAGAGCGATCTTTAAGGAAAAATCAGTTGTTGTAATAGTCTTTGATCTTTATTGATGAAGGAACGAGCGAAATAATACTGGACTTGAAAAGTACGTACTTTCCTCTATTCTTTTGTGAAGTTCCGAAGCTTTGCCATGTAAATAAGAAGTATCAACTCTTGAAGTATGCGAAGTATGAAGTATCCTTGAAGAAATATAAGAAGTACTCAATCCTTAAAATATAAGAAGTATCCATCCTTGAATGAAAGTCACAAGTATTGCCTCTATTCATGCGAAATTATCACTTCATTTTTGGTGAGAATTCTTGTCCATTTTGGAAATGATTCTTGCCGAGAAGATAAAGAACATAAAATGTTTTCTTGGTAACCCATAGTTGCCTATGTTCTTTATCTATGAAGGTAGAATCCTTGAGAAAATATTGAATGAGCGAATTGTTTCTTTATTCTTATCTTGCCTCTGTCTTATGTTCTGTTTTCTTGTGAGATTATAATCTCTTCAATTTGCTTCAAATTTTGCGAAATAAATGAGCTGAATAACCACATTCTGCGAAATTTTGAATAACCTGCGAAATTATGAATAACCCTGCGAAATTCTGAATAATCTGCGAATTTATGAATAACCCTGCGAAACTCTGAATAATCTGCGAATTTATGAAGGACCCTGCGAAATTATGAATAGTGCTCCTGAAATAGTGCTGCGAAATAGTGTTGCGAATAGTGCTCCTGAGAGATTCAGAATATTACTCTTGAGAGATTTTGAATATTTTATCTTGCCTCTCATTATCTTTCTCGCAATGAAAAAAATTTACCTGCATTTCACTGAAATAGTTAATTTTTGCAATTATTCTGTTGGTCTTATTTTGCCTTCCTAGTTAAAGGTCTTATTTTGCCAATTTTTTGTTTTGCGACAAAATCGCAGGACGTCCTTACATTCGCATGTAAAGACCCATTGATTTTGCATTATCCTTATTTTTTCAATTTCTATGCGACAATATGACAGGCCTAAGTTTTCTCGCGAAAACAAAGCCCCATGACATTGCCGTCTTGCGATAAAATCGCAGGACGTCTTTACACTTTCATGTAAAAACCCATTGATCTCATCTTATCTTTTTCTCATGGATTTTTTCCTCTGTATAGTTGTATTCTTAAGATGCTTAATAGCTCCCTAATGGAGGGTGTAGCCCTTATCTTCCCCCTGGTTTCCCCTTAAAGGAGACGTACATCATTCATACAAGACTAGCTCCTCCCATCCGGTCTTAAAAACAACCAGTTGTTTTCGCATCCTCTTATCCTTTATGCCTATATGGCTTATAGTTACGAGACTGCACCCTAAGTGGGGTTTTCTTTGGGCCGAGTGCATCATATCCAAGACTTGCCAAGGATGGCCAGGGTAGTTTCATACGCCCCGGGCACCCTTGGCTCAACCGTGTACCTCGGCGCCTTGGTCATACTCGGCACTCCTTAGGAGAGACCCTCGGTCGTCCAACTAGGGTATAACCTTATATATATAGTTGGAAATCCAAGGTACCTCTCCTGTATAGGCTTTCATGGGCCCCAAATCTCCATGACTCAGGTTCCAGCAGTGGTATAACCTTATCCCTGAGCCATGCAAAGAGATACCCCCTTATATGACGTACTTTAGGTCTTACATTTGCCTCTTGCGAAATTTTATCCGCGAACTAGGGTGTACGCCATAAAGTTTCGTCCCATTCTTATGTCTCTGCGAAATTTTATTCGCGTTTCTTTATTCTTTCATTCATTCTTTCATTTCTGTCATTTCTTTCATTTATGTCAATTCTTTGCGAGATATCTCTGCGAAATAATCACCAACTCTCTTCTTTGCGAAATAAACATCTCTATGAAGTAAATGAACATCTGTGAATTGTTTGTTCATGCTGCGAACGTTTGCAAGGCAAGTGTCTGCGAAAGAAATGCCTATGATATAAACCTTTGCGAAGCAAAAAATTCTTTGCGATGAGGGAGATTCGAACCCAAGTCCTCTAGTTTGCATACTCCTTCACTGACCATCTGGGATACTTGTTGCTTGCGAAATAAAGGCATAGTTCTGATATATTACTCCATTTCTTCGCCCCTTGAAGTTCAAAAATGAGTCAAAAGAAAAAATATGCTTGGTGAGGGATTCGAACCTGCGATATTGAACTTCTTATCTTCGTTACTGACCATCTGTACTAGCTTTTTTTTGTGATTGAGAGGTATAATTCTAATTACTTAACCCTTTTTAATCGCTCTTTGTATAAATTTTGTCTTCGTCTTTGCTTCTTCTTTTCCTGTTGCTTTTGCCTGAAACTTGTACTCATTCTCCCTCCTTTATTCTTCTTCGTTCTTTTCCTTCGTTGGAGTTTTAATTTAACTTTAACTTGCTCTCTTTGTACTTGCAACAAATCTGCGAAGTTTTTGGTTAATAACAAATCATTCTACTCGTTGACTATTTCGTAATAACTGCGAAGAATGCCACAGATTCTACTCGTTAACAAATCTGCGAAGTTTCTCTCTTTAACTACTCTCTTTAACTTGCCCCTATGAGTATCATTGGTGGTTAATAACTGTCATGCGAAGTTTAAAACAAATCATATCACCCTAATATGAATTTGCACCATCATCTAAGGTACTCTACGTAATTTTTAAAGTCAAAAATGGGGAAGGAATGAATACGTCCCTCTCAATCGTTCTACTCGTTCCCTTTGGACTTGCGAGGCTTACAGCTTCAAATTTACCTAGTCATATGTATACTTGTCTTCGCAGATGTAGAATTTTCTTCGCAGCTTCTTATTGTTGTTCTCATTAGAGTTTTATTCATTCACTTCCTTGCTTTGCTGGTTTGTGAATCCTCCTTTTTGCGTATTTTTTTTGCTTGATGATCTTTGGTTTTCATCTGATGTTTTACCTTTGATCTCTTCGCAGGAACTGACTGGTCGATATTGACCTGTACTGAGTTGGTGAAATGGTGTTACATATTTGGAGTGATTGGACTAACTTTTCAGCTTATGAACTGCTGTGAAACTTTGCTGCCCCTAGTATTTCTCATGAGTAGTCATTCTTTTGAATTGGGTTGTCTTGATGATCAACTATAGCAAATTGTCTTCGCTGGTACTGCGACAACATCGCTGGAACAACTGAAGGTGTGATCCTTTTCACTCACCCGCTGCGGCAATTTCGCTGAGACTTTGTTGTTACTCCATTCCCTACTGCCGGTATTGATCTGCGAAGAAATATGCGAAATCCTCTCCTAGTACTATTTTGTAACTTTTCTGCGAAGATATAGACTTGTCTAATATTTTGTATCTTTTCTAAACTAAATTTTTGTTTTTATGTCTGCGACTGTATCTACGAAGATGTAGTTGGTCTGGCTTCGCTGGTTTTGAACTGAAAATGAACTTATTCACGCTGTACTTGTTTTCATATTTCACTGGCTTCATACCCTCTGCTCCTTTCATTTCTTTAATGTGTTGATAATTTTTATTCTTCCATTAGCCATTATCTTCGCATAGCATATATTCTTTGGGACTCCCCTTGCTTCTCCAGCCACCAAGCATCGTCATAATGTGAAAATGAATATACAAATGCAGGGAACAACCCACGGTGTTTCCATTGATTGTAAGGCTAAGTCATGATGAGAAGAGGCAATTGAAGTGCTACTCCAGAGATAGGAATTTTTGGTTTGCTGTGTGATTGAATTATTGTTTCAGGGAAGAAATTGGGTGTGACCTCCAATTATACAGCCAATGCCTAACCATCATCAGTTTGCTAGACACATATCAATTATTCGATAAAATGCTTGAATCAACATTTTTTGGCAGTCGACTTCAGGTCATGACAAGGTGTTATCCCAGAAGAAGATTCTGGAGGAGAGCAGATGGAAGAATTGGTGATGAGGCTGTGCATTACAGGAAATGGTGAACTGCAGGTTTATAAGAAAATGAAACTACAATGAAATGGAATGGATGGTGTGCAGCCGAGACTATAAAATGAACTGATAGTGGAATGTGTAAATGGGTTTACTGAGAATAAAAATTGCAGGTGGAATGATAATGCAAGGTGCAACGGGTTCTGGTGATACAAGGGTGAGCTGAACGGCATTGCGAGTGCAGGAGCTAGATAGCCATGGTAAGCTGCTGCTGCAATTGTGGAGTATATGTATGAATTACTGAAGAGATGGAGCTGTTGGAATTGGGTTAGCACAGTTAAGCTCAATGAACGATGGGTTGCAGTTGCAGTTGCAGGTGTCGTGACTGGAAAATTACAAATAAGAATGTTGCTCATTGCAGTTTATAATGTGCATCTACAGTGGAGCAGTATGTGGATCTTAGACATGAGTCTAAGGTTGGTTGGTGAGAAGAGAACTTGTGCTCAAGAATATCAGAACTGGCGCAGCTGAAGTAGAATGAGTTGGAGATGCTGCTGTCAAGAATTGGTACCGCAGGAAAGAGCTCAGGGGTCAAGGCAGGCTCAGCTGGACCATGTGGGTTATTTACAAAAGAAGAATGCAGCTAAGTAACTGGACAGATCTTGCCATCATCTAACCATGGCTGTGGTGGGTATCCGAGAAGACTTGGGCAATCAGATTCGAGTGTTGGGTGTAGTACCAGAATATCACCACAACGATATTCCTGCGATATTAACAACATTTCTGCGAGCGTCACAGACGATTCTTTCACAATATTTCACGAGCGTTGCAGAATAATTAAAAGAAACTGGCGATGGAATAAGTAAAAGAAGAATGTGTTGATCCTGCGAGGGCCATCATTCTTGCGATAGGGAATATTGTAACGATCGCAATAAGATTGCAGAGTAGACCCGAATTAAGGGGAAATCTTAACTGTCTTCCACTATATGTTTTCCTATATAAAGAGCACGATAGATCCACAAAAGGATGATGTATTTTTGAGAGTTGAGAGAATTTTGAGGAGAGAGAAACTCCAGAAAGAAAGTTGTATTTCTGAGTTTTAATATCTTCTGTAAATCTTCCTGAAAGTGAATTAATAAAGGTGTTGTTATTCATCCACAATTATGACTTAGTTTTCATAGATTCTTGACAAGGGTGTAGTGTAGGAAATCCTGAAACTATATTTTGGTGCCCGAAACAGGGAGAATCAAGTTAAGAAATCTATAATTACAACTTGAAAATTTGAAGAAATTGTTAGAATTGAAGAAATGGTTAGAAGAAGAAGAAACACATCAGAACCATCAACAACTGTGAGGAGGATTAAAAGACTTGCAGGTGAAGGAACAGGTGAATTAGAAGAATCTTTAAGAATAAGATCAGGAAGAAATAAGACAAGAAATGAAGCAGAAAATTCAAATCAACAGCCGAATCAACAATCACAATCGCAAAATAGGGATGAGGATTATGATAGAGTGAGCGTACACACTTGGAGGTCGGATTCAATGGAAGAAGCAGAAAATCGACAATTAAGAAATGGAGAAGAAGGAGAAAGAAATCAAAGAATGGCTGGAGAATTAGTTCACATGGTACGTGAAAATGGGACAGTAGATGATCTGAGGCAAAGAACACAGGAAGAAAGGAGATTAGAGGCGGAGGAACGTGCGAATCTAACAAGACAAAATCATGAACTAAGAATGGAGAATTTGAGGTTACAAAGAAGGAGGTCAAGAAGTACTGTAAGATCAAATTCAAGATCATTCATGGAAGAACCAAGGCGAAATTCTCCAATGAGAAATGTTAGAGAAGAAGTGCAAAATTCAAATGGAGAACAACGTCATAGAGAAGAAGAAATAAATGGTGATCGTTATAATTTGCGTGACAATAGAAATCAAGAAGTAAGAAACAACCAAACTGAAGAAGAGAATCCAGAGGAAGGTAGGAGGATATTGCATGGGCGAGAGAATCAAAGGAATCAAAGAATAATTGAAGAAGAAATTGAGAGATACTATGCTGAACAAGCGCAGCAGTTTGCGAGAGAGAAAGATTAAGAGCAGAAGTAGAAGAGCAAGAATTTCGAGAGGCAGTACGACAAAATAACCATGAAAATCGAGAAAGAAGGCGTACAAAAAATCGCTATAATGACAATATTCAAGAGGAGTATGATAGTATACAAAGGAGAATAGAGAGACAGCGAAGAGAAATGAAGAAATTCGCAGAGAAGAAGATAGGCAACTGCGATTTCAAGAGGACGGTGAAAGAGAAAATCGCAGAGAAAGACAGGATGATGATGAAGAAGGAGATACGCAAAATCTCGCAAGACAAGAAAGACAAGAACGCAGAAGAAGGGAAGCTGCATTAAAAAGGCCAATAGAACAAAATTCAGCTGAGAATGAGCAAATTTTGAGAGAATTAGCATAAATGAGAGGTATGATAAACAATAGAAGAGAAGGAGGTAGAAGGCAACTTGACAAAGATATTGAAGAAGCTGCGAGGACTCCATTTACTCAAGAAGTACAATTAAGAGGAATACCTCCAAAATGCAATTTACCAGGATTAACCAGCATTTTTGATGGAACTACTTGTGTTGTTCAACACGTCAAAGCTTATGTTAGATGTATGCTACAGCGGGAGAATCATGATGCTGTGCTATGCAAGTATTTTTCATCTAGCTTAACTGGCGAGGCGTTTAAATGGTTTGAGGGATTACCAAAAAATACCATAACTTCTTTTGATCATTTACAAGCTACTTTTTTAGGAGCGTATATTAGCAACAATTCATCGCGGCCAGGTATTGAAGATGTGTTTGGGCTAAAACAGAGAGTTGGCGAGAGTTTGAAGCATTTGACCATAAGGTGGAAATCAATATGCAGTGAGATGGCTGGAAGAGTGGATGAAAGATACCTGATCTTATCCTTCATTAATGCAATGTTTGCGACTAATTTGCTGTACATTCAAATTTTCAGAATCAAAAATACCATTACCATGACAGAATTGCGAGAGCTACAGGAAGAATACATTGCTTTGGAGGAGAAACAAAATGAGATGGAATCATATCCAATTGTGAACACCAGCTCGTTAGCAGCAAGTGGAAGTTTGCTTCCTAAAATGATAAATAATGTGGCGAGCACCTCGCAGACGCGACAAGAAAAAGTGGTGATGGATAACCAACAAAAATTGGTAGCAATGGGCAGTCGAGATCAAGAAGAATATGAGAGGGAAAAGAATTATTACAATCGCGGTGGAAATAATAAGATTTAAAGACTCGATCAACCTCAAGAAACTTATGGTGGACAAAGGCAGAATAATTTTAGAGGACAAGGCAATCAGAGGATAATATGGGAAGAAATAAAGATGCCAGCTCTCAATACCAGCATAGAAAAGATTTGGGAAGCTATCATTTTAATGGAAAATATACCCTCTCCGTGGAACATGGGAAAAGAACCCCATCCAAACAATCGAAGTCAAGAATTCTGTCCTTATCATCATTTTCATGGTCACACAGTAAACGATTGTAGGAATATGAATAGGATAATCTTGAGGATGATTGATCAGGGAAAGTTAAATCATTTTCTAGTAGGACATCCACAATCTCAGCAATTACCGCCAGCACCAGAAACTCGCAGATTGAATGCTATAAAAGGAGCGGAAACATTCGTAATAAAAGTTGGAGCCAAAGCAAAGAATTTGTTTTTTAATTCTATTATACATTCACGCAATTCTATAGAGGATTTCCATGACAATATTTTAAGCAGGGTCTTCGCGAGAGACACAAATGTAAGAGATATATTGAATATCGCGAGATCCTCGCCATTAGAGGAGTGGCAGAAGCAAACTCTAATTTTCACTGCGCAAGATGTACCTGAGGTTGGCGAGCAGCACGATAATCCACTGGTCGTACGATTAGAGATTAATCCAAAACAGATGCAAGAAGAAGATGAAGAGAATGATAGTAAAGTTGAAGATTCTTGGGCCATTAACAGAGTCTTAATAGATACAGGGAGTTATGTTGATATCTTATTTTATCATACATTTAAAACCATGAGAGGAAGAGACGAAGATCTAATTCCATCAACATACAAAATCTATGGTTTTAATGGCACAACTAATAAACCAAAGGGGGAAATTGAAATGCAGATACCGTTAAAAGGAATATCTTCAAAAATCTTATTCTGTGTTGTGGACATTGAATCACCTTACAATGCCTTGATAGGACGACCTTGGTTACACGAGATATTAGGTGTAGCATCTACTTATCACCAGTGTATCAAATTTCCTCATCCAAAAGGTGTCGGAGTTATTAAAGGAGATTGGGGAAAAAGCAAGAAATGTTATGAAATCGATATGAAGTCTTGCGAAGAAAGAGCTGAAAAGAATGGAAATTGGAAGTGAAAAATTAATCAACGACAGAAATGTGAAAGGTTAATGATTGATGCAATAGAACGAAAAGAAGATGTGAAAGCTGATGACGAGCGTATCGCAGAAAAAGAGACAACATCAAAACGTAGTAGAAGAGCAGAATCAGAAAATAGTAAGTAAAGAGGTAAAATGATGAACTTCAGAGAACTCTGCGAATAATAAGTTTGAAAAATATGTAATTGAACAATATATTATGCTTGAAAGAATCGCAAAACTTTACCAAAATGATCAAAATTATATCAGAGTTACAATACTCGCGAGAAACGTGAATAAAATTTCGCAGAAACGTAAGAATGGGATGAACCTTTATGGCGTGCACCCTAGTTCGCGAATAAATTTTCGTAAGAGGCAAATGTAAGACCTAATAGTGAGTCATATGAGGGGGTATCTCTTGACATGACTCAGCGATAAGGTTATACCGCATTCTTTGGAACCACGAGTCATGCAGACGATGGGGTTAAAGAAAACCTATCCGGGAGAGAGATCTTGGATTTCCAACTGTATATGGTTATACCCTGGTTGGACGACTGAGAATCTATTCAAAGAAGTGCAGAGTATGACCAAGGCGCCGAGGTACAAAGTTGAGCCAAGGGTGCCCGGAGCGTACGAAACTCTCTTGCCATCCTTAGTAAGTCTTGGCTACAATGCACTTGGCCTGAATAAAACCCCACTTAGGGTGCAGTCTTGTAACTATAAGCCATATAGGCATAAAGGACAAGAGGCTGCGAACACAACTGGTTGTTGGCAAATCTGGATGGGGGGATCTAGTCTTGTATGGCCGTTGTGCCCTCCTTTAAGGGGCAACCAAGGGGAATATAAGGGCGGCACCCTCCATTAGGGATCTGATAAGTGTCTTAAGACGACAATGTCATGGGGATTTATGATCGCAAGAACATTCAGGCCTGTCATATTGTCACGTGACGTAAATAATGCAGAGGCAAAAATCCACGAGAAAAATGTTAAGATGAGATCAATGGGTTTTTACATGAAAGTGTAAAGACGTCCTGCGATTTCATCGCAAGACGATAATGTCACGAGGCTCTGATCTTGCGAGAGAACTTAGACTTGTCATATTATCGCAATATAATCAAAGAAGAAATTTAAGGCAAGATCAATGGGTCAATACATGCAAATGTAAAGACGTCCTGCGATTTTGTCGCAGAAAGAAGAAGCGTGGAAAAATAAGACCTTTAATTAGGAAGGAACAATAAGACCACAAGATTACTGTGATAATACTCGCAGATGTTATAAGAATTGCGATTTCACGCAACTATTATTGACGGTAAGATCGCCAATGTTAAGGTAAATTTTGATTTTTATTTAATCCTTAATCAATTTTTATATTGCAGATGAATAATAGAGGCAAGTATGGGAATGCATGAGAACGATGAAATTATTATTCATCTATCATATAAAAATTGCATAAAAATAGGCACGCAGATAATTAAAAGAATAATAGTTATATTGATTGATTAACTTGCAGAAAAAGAGATGTTTTCTGATTCTTACAGGTAAAAGCAAAGAGGAAAAAGAAATTTACAAATGTAGAGAAACTAATGGCAATGTAACAGAAAAAAGAGAAGGAAAAGGAAGAACTAGTTAGATCCATCGTCATCTTCTTTATCAGACCCCTCTTCATCGTTAGATTTTTCCCTTTCATCACTGTCATCATGATCTTCTTCTTCGCCAGATTTTTCACCTTCATCATCATTATTATCATTTTCTTCCTCGTCAGAATTCTCAGCCTCACTATCAGAGATATCAAGATTTGGAATCACTTCGGGTACTCTCTTTGCAAGATCAGGATATAGAGAAGAAGAAATCCCATGGTCATTGCAAACCAAATTAACAGAATCATTGCGAACAACAATGAGAGATCTATTGAAGTTCGCGGTGGTGATGACAAACTGCTTCTTCAGTTGAGAATATTTGTAATTGCGAGCAGCAAGAGTATTCGCGAGTTGATCCTTATCTTGTTCAAGCTCCTTGATTCTTTCAAGATAACCTTTTTCAGCTTCTACAAGAATATAACAACAAGTTAGAAATTTTATAAAAGAGAATAATGAAAACAAGAAATTAGCGAGAACAAGAGTAGCCAATAAACTTCTCTGTTAGAAATCATATCTCTAATTAGAGACGCATGTTCGACTTGAAGGCTAACATTTACACCTAAATCATTTTTGCCATTGTCAAGGACCTTCGCAGCCCAGGAAAACTCATCATCGCTATTAATAAGGAGAAGAGATCGAATTTGAGTCTCCCTCGCAAGAAGATATTCATTCTCATGGATAAGTTTATCTCTAACCTTTTGAACTTCTAGGAGAGTTTTATGAAAATATTCTAAGGTTTTAGCTCCTTTTTTTATGGCGAGATCCTTCTCATCAATAAGATCGCTATTCTTCTGCCTTAATTTATCTATTTCTTTCTTTGAATCAAAATAAAGGCGCCTATATTTGTCAGTTAAACCTAAATTGAATCTGTGTTCAAGTTTTAAGAGAGTAAATTGGGATCTAAGTTCATCTATGGAGAGGGAGTTAATCTTATCATCTGAGAAGTTACTCAAGGAATTATTAAGGCTAGCGAGAAGAGTATGATCATCTACAGGTTCATGGAAAGTTTAAAAGATTATAGCCTCATCAGTAAGACCATAAACATCTGCAAGTTAAAAGTGATTGCTTGAATAAGCTGCGATAGAATAAAAGGAATCAAGAGAGAAGGGAAATCAGTCATACCATAAAGTTGTTGATTAGCTTTATCGAGATTAGCGATCTTTTGCTTATTAACAGAAGCTTCCGTCTCCATCTGCTTATTCTTCTTGCGAAGTTCAATAACTTCAGACTCTAATTTTTCCTTATCTTGGCGAATCTTAGCTGCTTTTTCTTCAGCATTAACACATCTTTTATCTAAGTCGGAAGAAACAGCAAAAGAATCTCTTCCAACCTGCGAAGAAAAGAAATAAATTAAAATCTAGCGATAGAGAAAATATGAAAAAATTGAAGAAATGAAAACATACCAAAGCACCAAGAGAATTCAAGAGACTGGGAGTCAATGATCTTGAGATTCCTTGGAGAGAATCATTATCTACTAAGATAGGAGCATCGCAAACTTTAGCGAGAGCTTGGGAAGTCTTTTCAATAACTTCATCCTCGCCATTAGAAGTCATGCTATGGGAAATATCGCTGAAAATTCTGGACAGATGAGTCATTGAGGAATCAGAAGAAGAAGAATTTCTTATTGAAGGAAAACCGCCAACATTAAGCTCCTCGTCAATATCTTTATCAAGAATAGCACTGGGATTCTCTGGAATATTTTGAGGAGTTGAAGAAGAAGAAGGTTGAGTTTTTAATTTCTTTAGCGGAGGATCGCTAGATTCATCATTGCGAGGGGCAGAAGATCTTCCCCTAGAAGAAGTAGAAGGCTTCTCCTTTATAAATTTCCCAGATGGTTCCTTTGGAGATTTCTCCTTGATCTTTGGAGGAGGCAGTGGTTCTAATTCTTCGATTTCCTGCGAGCACAAATGAAGATAAGAAATATGGGCAACAATATATTGTTAAAATTTATGAAGAAATATTTCTTACTTCATCTGTAAAATATCTCAAAGCCAAGAGAATGTTGGGTTTCCTAAGAGTTTGATAGCTGAGTTTCATTCTATCAATCTGAGAAAAATCAGAAAAGTTAGCGAGAATATAAAGAAGACAATAAATAATAACATGAAAAGTTGAGAGAATATACTTCTTTAGATCTGTCAGGCCAATTGAAGACCCAGGGTTGATATTCTGCAAGACTAGCGGGAAGTTCGCGAGAACCAGATATATAAGGACCTTCAAGACTTAATGGGAAGATGAACCACTTGTCATCGTTAGAATGACGAGGACCTTGGTTAGTAGATGTATGAAAGTCAATATCCGTCATAAGAGCATTGTTACCAGTGACCTTCTCTTTCTTCAAACGAACACCCCAACATGTACTATCCCTTTTCATAGGGACAATTCTATAGTTTACAAAGAAGTTGTCCACAGTATAATCGCAAGAAACAATGGGGACATCTTTGAACAAAGGATTCTTTGGAGCCTCGTGGTAGCGAGTTCCTTTACCAGCGCCACAAGAAGCATATTCAAGTAGTAATCTGATGCAATCCCCACCCAATTGGTATATTTCTCGTGAGAATCTCTCGTCAGAAATTATTTGATAAAATAGCGGAAGCTCTGGATCATATAGAGGGATAGGGAGATCAGATTCAAGTTGTCCTAGCGATACTATGATTTTTTCGCAAGAACATTGATCATCAGTGAACAGTTTAAGGGAAAGTTCTGATTTAGAATCTTGATCTGGAATTAAAGACAAATTAAAACCTTTAGTTCTAAGTCTCTCGCGTATTTTATTGAAGGCCTTCAAATTTTTAGCACCAGCAGCAACCATTTTAAGTATGGGAATGAAGGAAAAAGTTGAAAATAAGAAATAAATCACAGCGGTTATAAAAGCACAATTTGCGGAAGAACAGTAAAAATTGCAGAGAGAATATGGAGAGAAGGAAGAAGAAAGTAAAAGAGAAAATAAGAGGAATGAGAAGAGTATTTATAGAAGAAGAAAATTCTCGAAAAGGATGAAGGCAATTAATGCAAAGGAAAGACGTGGATGGTCAGATCGCAACGGTTACAGAAGACGTGTCAAAAATTTATTGGTAGAAAGAAACTCGTGAAAACAGCTGGCGAAGGACGTAGAAACGTGTCAGAATGGGAAAGCAGAAAAGATAAGCGATTATGGCATTCTTAATTCTCATGATCTTCTCTTCTTCGCAGAAAAGACATGAGAAGAGGCAAGATGTAGTACTAGAATATCGCCACAACGATATTCCTGCGATATTAACAACATTTCTGCGAGCGTCACTGACGATTCTTTCACAACATTTCACGAGCGTTGCAGAACAATTAAAAGAAACTGGCGATGGAATAAGTAAAAGAAGAATGTGTTGATCCTGCGAGGGCCATCATTCTTGCGATAGGGAATATTGTAAAGATCGCAATAAGATTGCAGAGTAGACCCGAATTAAGGGGAAATATTAGCTGTCTTCCACTATATGTTTTCCTATATAAAGAGCACGATAGATCCAGAAAAGGATGATGTATTTTTGAGAGTTAAGAGAAATTTTAGGAGAGAGAAACTCCAGAAAGAAAGTTGTATTTCTGAGTTTTAATATCTTCTGTAAATCTTCTTGAAAGTGATTAATAAAGGTGTTATTATTCATCCACAATTATGACTTAGTTTTCATAGATTCTTGACAAGGGTGTAGTGTAGGAAATCCTGCAACTACATTGGGTTTGGCCGAGAAGTCAGTGAAAGAGAGAAATGGGAGTTGTGAAGTCTTAACTAATGATGAAGTGAAGTGGCAAAATGAATTGCACCTGCAAATACAAGGGTTACATCATTGGCTTGTTGCTGGAATTACAGCGAAACAATGAGAAGTGGTTCGCAGCTGAGTTAGCTGCAGAGTAGTTGAACCAAGAAACTGAAATGTGCGGTGTTGATATTGCAGTAAGGCACTGGCAGCGAGACTGGTTGTTGCAGTGGTAGCTGGAATAGAAAATAGAAGGATACGAGAGTAAATTAGGAGCTCGTTGTAGAGAATATGCTGGTGATGAGATGGAGTAGTTTCAATACAACTGGTGCAGAGAATGCTAGTGTGATTGAATTAACGAGAGTGAATGCTCGAGAAACTGATGAGCAGTGGATGATTAAGAGCTGGTGAACTAAAATGATTTAATGCTGGAGTGATTTGCAGGAAATGGATTAGGCTGCTACATGAGTTAGGAGAAGTTACAAAATGTGATGATGTTGCGGTATGGACTGAATAGTGAAGGTTGGTTCTGGTGGAGTTGCAGCTGCAGTGCGAAAACAGAGCAGAATTAGTGCACCGGTGGTACTAGCCCGGGATGCCGGATTTCAGAGGTTAAAGTGTCGATCACAATGTTTTAGTGAATTATGAAGGGGGTATGAGTTGGATGCGAGAGTTGGCCACGGGATATGGGAGCTACGAGTCGCGCTTTTGGGTACGTTTTCGCAAGTACAAGGAGTTGGCTTAAATTGTTATTTTGTGAATGTATGGACTGCAGAAAAGTAGAGTTGAGGTACTGGAAGTATACAGTTAGTCTGGTGATAGTTTTCGATTGATCATTGACTTGAAAAGTTTTCCGGCGACCGAATTCCGGCGCCGATGACCGGATTCCGGTGATGACGTCAGCAATCCGGCACCCAGTTTTGGACCCAAAATTTCCAGAGACATATTTCTCACACCTGGGCTTGGTGGACTACTAGATGGACGTGGACTTGAAGATTTGAAGGCTAGACCTAATTTTGGAACAAGAAGAGCTATAAAAGAGAAGACTTTTCTCAAAACAAAAGATCCATCTTCTTCTACTTTTGTTTCTAGGGTTTACAATATGATAGGGTTTCTCTTTATTCTTGTTATGAACTCCATTAACATGAGTACCTAGTTTTTATTATTGGTTATGAAATAGTTGGATTTCACAAAGCATGATTCTTTGATATGATAAATTAGTTTTGTCTCCATACTATCGATTATAATTCACTATTTATATTGTTACATGATTTGAATGCTTGTTTGATCGAGTCATGAATCGGTTGAGTTTTTTTTCATCTCTATTGATAGATTAGGGTTTGTTATACGTAAAAGTGATATATTCCTGATTACAAGTAGCATGAATATAGTTATAGCTTGTAGTGATGCATCCTTATGATCATATGTGAACCATAACCTTTGTTAAATCGGATTAGTGCGCTTTCCACGTTCGATTGCTTTGATTGGACTGATTTCATAGAAATTAATGCATCTAGGGAATTAAACTTGATTAATGCTTTTACATGTTAGGTTGTTCTCTTAGATAAAACTCATACTCGCATCTTTTAATATGTTTGTTCATGACAAAAGGAGATTTGCGGGATATTCTTGCGATCAAGGTATCCTAAGGTTTTTGATAAAAGTTGAGATTAAATATCAATTCTACCTATTGTTTTGAAAGCATGTTAGTGAATGAAGATGAATCCTTAACCAATATCTCTTCTATTTGATTTGTTTGCTTATTTCTTTATTTGCTTTTATTTTATTTTAGTATATAAAAATCAGAACAATTCCAGTGTTATTTAGAGGAAACCGAAAATATATTGACAACATAGTCCTCTCTGTGGGATCGATCCTTTCTTGCCCTTGCTATATTTTATATTTTGAGTAGTAAGAAAGTGTAATTTATTTTTGACGCCTACGACATCGATCATGGAGCCTGGAACCTGTAGCTAAGATGAACTGGTGACTATGAGAGAATGGTGTTATGATATTGCAGCAGGTGCAAGTAATACAGCTGCACTGGTTTTGTTGTGGAGTCATTACAGGTGATGAATGCCAAGAGACTCAACGTAGAAATGGGTTTGTTGAAGAACTGGACAATGAGCAATGTAGATGAATGTTAGGCTTTGAATGACTGAAATGATGGTGGCTGCTTAAGATGGTTAGTAGCGGGGTACTGGTGGTGCAGCTGTTCAGCTGAACTGCTGGTGATTCTGTTATGGTAATGCTAGCTTGTAGTTGCAGCTCAGATGGAGATTAAGATGCAGCTGATTTGCTGCTGTGCAATTGCAGGTGGAGGTTTGTTGGCGGTGGCCTGTGATGATTCAATGGACTGGTGCAGTTGTGGTGCAATGCAGGTGGTTATGTGCTGCTACATATGATGCAATTATGTTGGTGTCGGGTAAATAGTTGGCGCTTATGGATCCATTATGAGCTAAACTAGATGAATTGGTAATAAAAAGAAGCTTACTGTGATGAAGGATGAAAAATGTGTTTGAATGAATGTTGGATTCAAGCCACAGGGAAGTGGTGGAAGTCTGCAGTTCTGTCATGGTTACCTAAGTTAAAGGGATTGAGGTTAAGATTGAAGCTATTGCAGGTGACTATGCAAACTGGAGTTTGCAGTTTGTTGTAGCAGGAGATGGATGTTGGAGCTTGAAGCAGCAGAAAGTGGTGCTGCTGTAGAATTGATAATGTCCGGTGGTTGAGATGAACTCAGGGAGATGTTACTGGTAGTAGGCATGCTAGTTGGAGTTTAAGTTGCATACTGAAGTAGTGAAGCGCCAAGATGGCGCAAAGTTGAGCAAGGCCAGTGCAAGTGGTCTTGGCCAAGACCACTTAGCCAAATCAGATAAGTCAGTTAGCTGACTCTAACCCGGTTCTGACTCATGAACTCTCTCACCTGACTCGGTCTGTTTGACCCGAATTAACTCAGCTTGACTCGTTTGACCAGTGACCGGGTGGACTTTTCCGGTCACCTGAGATATTTTCCGATGCCGAATTCCGGCCAACTTCCGGCGGAAAACATAGTTTTCCGGCAACTAATTTTTGGGACATATTTTCACGTGGGTATTTCACACACATGAGCTTGGTGGACTTCTAGTTATTGGACTTTGTGCTTTGAAGACCTAACTTTGGAAAGTTGAAAAGCTATAAAAGGGAAAAGTTTCTATTCTTTTTGGGTGAGATTATTATTCTACTGGAGTTTTGGAGGAGAGCAGCGACTAGGGTTTGCTTTCGTTTATTTTTCATCTTTCTTCATTTCATTTTTATCATTGATTATGAATATGAATATGATGAACTCAAAAACTATGAGTAACTAAATACTTATTATTGGTTATGGGATATAAAGTGGATTTCACAAATAAGATTTGATTCAATGTATTAGTTTTGTCTCAATAATTTACTGTTTATGATTTGATTGTTTGTTTGGTTGAGTCCGGAATCAATCCGATTGCATTCATATCTAGAGCTATATTAGGGTTTTCAATACGAAAACGTTGTTATCCCTGATTTTAAGTAGCATAAATATGGATAGTGCTTGTAGTGATATATCATACTAGTCACATATGAATCATAACTTGGGTTAAATCGATTTAGTGCTTTTACACATTTTGATTGCCTTGATTAGTCTTATTCCATAGAACTTATTTCTTTTAGGGAGTTAAGTCTAATTGTGCTTTTACACTTTAGGTTGCTTTCTAGGAAGAATTCACATATGCATCTTTTAATGTGGTTGTGATGAAATCAGGGAATTAGCGGGATACTCTTGCGATCAAGGTATCCTAGGACTTTTAGTAAATGAGAGATTAAAATTTCAATTCTAGTCATTGTTGAGAATTCGAGTTTGTGAATGAAACTATCATGTGACCAATACTTTCTCCTTATTGATTATTTAATACTTTATTGCTTTGATAACTCAAAACCCCCCCTTTTGGTTACTAAGAAACTGAAATTTTGCATAACAACAATAGCCTCTCTGTGGATACGAACTCTTTCTTATCGCATACTATTTTTATTTTAGGAAGTAAGAAAGTGAAATTATTTTTTCTCGGTTGACAACCGACCAAATTTTGGCGTCGTTTCCGGGGAGGCATACGGCTTGTTATTAAGTTTTTAGTTTCTTTTTACAATTTTTGCTTTTATCTTTGCTTTTTGTTTCTTGTCTTGGTTCTTACTTGTTTGCGAGAATTGTTTTCAGGTACCTAATCCCTGGATTCTAAGGATTGGAACTATCCAAGGTGAGGGATTGCTACTCGAAGAGGCACAATACTCCAACCAAGTCAAGACATACCGGAAGAGCAAGAGATATAAGTGGAAGAAGAATTACAACTAGAAGGAGAACAAGAGGTTCCATTTGTAGAAGAACCACTAGTTGAAGAAGAAGAAGCAATGGGTGATGCATACCGTACACTCAAGGATCTAGCTTCTCATAGGTTTGATGCACAACAATGGTGTATCCAAACAAACTCAACTTTCGAGATCAAGACGGGGTTGCTTAGAGAGTTACCGAAGTTTCATGGTATGGCGAATGAAGACCCAAACAAGCATCTCATGGAGTTCCATACCATTGTTAAAGCCATGCTTCCAGCGGAGACTGAAGCCGATGGTGCAATGTTGAAAGTTTTTCCATTTTCGATGGTGGATAGCGCTAAGGATTGGTTGTATTGTTTTCCATCCGGAAGTGTCACTACATGGAACGGATTGAAAAAACTCTTTCGAGAGATGTATTTTCCTGCGTCAAAGGCTACTCAAATTCGCAAAGAGATTTTTGGAATAAAGAAACATGCGGGAGAATCTTTGTATGAATGTTGGGAGCAATACAAGAGATTGGTGGCAAGCTATCCTCACCATCAATTCAGAGACGCTATGATAATCCAATACTTCTACGAAGGTCTTCAATCGAGTGATAAATATCTTCTTAATGCAACGGGTGGTGGTGCACTAGTGAACAAGACGGTGGCCCAAGCTGCCGAGTTGATTGAAAGCATGGCTGCAAACTCACAACAATTCTACACAAGAGGTGAACCAATGGTTAGGGAAGTGCATGAAGTTAGTGATTCATAATCATCACACCGTGATCAAAGGATGGACAATATGGAGCACATGATGCAAAAGATGGCTGCGGTTATATTACCTTCGTATGGTGAAGAGTTGGAGAAAGCTAATGCGGTTTTTCTAAACCCACAAAGATGGTATGATCCCTATTCCAACACACAATCCAAGATGGAGAGATCATCCAAATTTTAGCTATGCCAACAAGCAAGGTGCGATTCAACAACCTACTTTCAACCGTCCGAGTGGATTTCAACCGCAACAACAACAAGTTTAGCCGCAACAACAACAATTTCAACCGCAACAACAACATCAACAATTTCAGCAACCACAACAATCGGTTCAAAACCAAGGTTCCGATATCGATGCAAAGTTACAAACAATGATGCAAGGTATTTCTACCATATTCAAGGAAAGCCAACAAGAAACTAAGAGTGCTATCAAGGAGTTGCAGACTCAAGTGGGATCCATGGCAATTTATATCAACAAGTTGAAAGCACAAAATAGTGGGAGACTCCCTTCTCAACCCATTAAGCCAAAAGAGGGTGTCAATGCTATTACGTTGAGAAGTGGTACACAACTTGAGCAACCCAAAGTTGCTGATTTGGGTGAAAAGGAAGCTCCAAAGGAGCCGGTTTTGGAGGAAAAGAGGGATGAAATTCCACAAACACCTGAGGTACCTATTCCTAACTCTAAAACTCCGGTTTCTACTTATGTTCCTCCTATACCTTTTCCTCGCAGATTTGCAAGTTCTAAGAAGGAGGAACTAGAAAAGGAGATTTTAGATGTTCTTAAGAATATTCATGTGAATATACCACTCATTGATGCTATCAAGCAAGTTCCCAAGTATGAAAAAGTGTTGAAGTACTTGTGTACCAACAATCAAAGGCTTAAAGGCAATGAAGTGCTAAGTGTGGGGGAGAATGCTTCGGCAATCTTACAACACAAACTCCCACTGAAATGCAAGGATCCATGTAGCTTTGACATTCCCGTCAAAATTGGTAACACCACT
This sequence comes from Papaver bracteatum, assembly GCA_023529315.1. Taxonomy (NCBI): domain Eukaryota; kingdom Viridiplantae; phylum Streptophyta; class Magnoliopsida; order Ranunculales; family Papaveraceae; genus Papaver; species Papaver bracteatum. Next base: position 434,092 of record JAJJWX010003983.1, read on the forward strand.
TTTAACAAAGCAATGTTATACTTAGGTGCATCCGTTAATGTTATGCCGGCATCCATGTATAATTCACTTAATCTAGGTCCTTTGAAAAAGGCTGAAATTGTGTTACAATTAGCCGATCGCTCTAATGTTTACCCAATGGGTATTGTTGAGGATGTTCTTGTGCAGGTTAATCAACTTGTATTTCCAAATGAATTTTATGTGTTAGAGATGGATGAGGGTTCACCGGACTCATCTCTTTCATTGCTACTTGGGCGTCCCTTCATGAAAACGGCTAAAACCATTATTGATGTGGACAAGGGAATGTTGAATATGGAGTTTTATGGAGAAATAATACGTTTCAACATTTTCGAGACGATGAGATATCCTAGTGATGTCCACTCTTGTTTCTCCGTTGATGTTATGGATGCATTGGCGCAAAATGTGTTTGAATTGAATGGTGATGATGCTTTGGAAACTGTTTTAACTACATCCATGGATGATGGTGTAGAGTGTGGTAATGAAGTCAAGGAAGCCCTTGGTGATCTTAACTCACTACAAGGATGTCCGAACACTCATAATATCTCTTTTATTTCTTTACCATTCAATGATGAAAAGCTTTTACCTTCTATTGTTAAATTTCCAAAGTTGGAATTGAAACCTCCTCCAAGTCACTTAAAGTACTTGTACTTGGGTGATAATGAAGAGTTACCTGTGATTGTTTCTAACGAGCTTAGTGAATTAAAGGAGCAAAAACTTCTAAGGGTGCTAAGGAAACACAAGACGGCCATAGGATGGACAATCGCCGATATCAAGGGTATAATCCATGCCGTTTGTATGCACAAGATTCGTTTGGAGGATGATGCAAAGCCTACAAGGGAAGCGCAACGTCGTTTGAACCCTCCCATGATGGAAGTTGTGAAAAAGGAGATACTAAAGCTTTTGGAAGTGGGTGTTATCTACCCCATATCCGATAGCAAGTGGGTGATCCCGGTACAAGTGGTACCAAAGAAATCAGGTGTAACGGTGGTAGAGAATGATGAGAACGAACTTGTCCCAACTCGTGTGCAAACCGGTTGGAGGGTTTGTATTGATTATAGAAAGTTGAATGCCACTACTAGGAAGGATCATTTTCCTTTACCTTTTATTGATCAACTGCTTGAACGTTTAGTTGGACATGCTTATTATTGTTTCCTTGATGGATATTCAGGTTATAATCAGATTGTGATAACGCTGGAGGACCAAGAGAAAACCACTTTCACTTGTCCGTTCGGTACTTTTGCTTATAGAAGGATGCCTTTTGGCTTGCGCAATGCTCCAGCTACCTTTCAAAGGTGTATGGTAAGTATCTTTTCCGAGTATGTTGAAAACATCATTGAAGTGTTTATGGATGACTTTAGTGTCTTTGGTGATTCATTTGACCTTTGTTTGAACAACTTGTCATTAATCCTTGAACGATGTGTTGAAACAAACCTTGTGATAAATTGGGAGAAGTGCCATTTTATGGTAACTCATGTATATTTTTAGGCCATATAATATCTTCTAAAGGCTTGGAAGTTGATAAATCTAAGATAGACCTTATTTGTGCTCTAACCCCTCCCACTACGGTGAGGGAGATACGCACTTTTCTTGGTCATGCAGGTTTTTATCGTAGATTTATCAAGGACTTTTCCAAGATATCATCACCACTTTGCAATTTATTGCAAAAAGATGTTGTTTTTAACTTTGATGAAAAGTGTATGGCGGCATTCAATCGTTTGAAAGAACTTTTGATTTCAGCCCCTATCATTAAACCACCGGATTGGAGCAAGCCTTTTGAGCTTACGTGTGATGCTAGTGATTATGCGGTTGGTGCGATGCTTGGGCAACGTGTGGGGAAGATACCTCATGCTATTTATTATTCTTCTAGAACGTTAAATGAGGCCCATCAAAACTACGCAACCACTGAAAAAGAGTTTTTAGCTATTGTATTTGCACTGGAGAAATTTCGCTCTTATCTAATTGGTACAAAAGTTGTTGTTTTTTCTGATCATGCAGCACTTAGGTACTTGCTAATGAATAAAGATGCGAAACCAAGGATCATACGATGGATTTTACTCTTGCAAGAGTTTGATATTGAAATCAAAAACAAGAAAGGAATTGAGAACACCGTTGCGGATCACTTGAGCCGTCTTGCTGTAGATAAGGAAGTTATATCATTGCGTGAAAGTTTCCCGGATGAGCAACTATTCTCAATTGCCTTTGGAGAACCATGGTATGCAGATATTGTGAATTACTTGGTGACTAAACAAATCCCAAAGAACTTGTCTCGTGCTGAGAGGGACAAACTTAAGAGGTTAGGGAACTAATATATATGGGATGATCCATACTTATGGAAACATGGTAGCGACCAAGTAATAAGAAGGTGCATTCCCGAATCTGAGTTTAATTATATCTTGTAATTTTGTCACTCCTATGCTTGCGGAGGACATTTTGGAAGTTAAAGAACCACTCACAAGGTACTTGAAAGTGGTTTCTATTGGCCAACCTTGTTTAAGGATGCATATACATTTTGTACAACTTGTGATAGGTTCCAAAGAACATGCAATCTAGGTGCCCGAAATCAAATGCCACAAACTTTCATTCAATTTATTGAAGTTTTTGATGTATGGGGTATTGATTTTATGGGTCCTTTTGTCAACTCGCATGGGAATTATTACATCTTAATTGCTATTGATTATGTCTCTAAATGTGTGGAAGCTAAAGCCACCCCTACTAATGATTCCAAGGTTGTTTCAGATTTTGTGCAAGCTAACATTTTTGCAAGGTTTGGAATTCCAAGAGCCATAATTAGCGATGGGGGTTCTCACTTCAAAAACATGATTTTGCAAAGCTTGTTGAAGAAGTACAATGTGTCACACAAGATTGCAACACCTTATCATCCCCAAACAAATGGATAAGCCGAGGTTTCTAACCGGGAGGTGAAATCCATACTAGAGAAGACGGTGAATCCAACAAGGATAGATTGGAGCATGCGACTTCATGATGCTTTGTGGGCTTATAGAACTGCATACAAGATACCTATTGGGATGTCCCCCTTTAGGCTTGTGTATGGTAAACCTTGTCACTTACCCGTGGAGATTGAGCATAAAGCGTTTTGGGCGATTAAGCAATGCAATATGGAGATGGATGGGGCTGGAAAGCAAAGGAAGTTACAACTCCAAGAGCTATAAGAGCTTCGCAATGATGCATTTGAAAGCTCTCGCATTTATAAGGAGAAAACGAAGGCCTTTCATGATACTATGATTTCTAGAAAACAATTTTGTGTTGGGCAGAAAGTGCTTTTGTTTAATTCTCGCTTGCATTTATTTCCGGGTAAATTAAGGTCACGTTGGATCGGACCTTTCATTGTTACTAATGTGTTTTCTCATGGTGCAGTATAAACTCATAGCATATCTATAGACAAGGAACTTAAAGTTAATGGGCACCGGTTGAAACCATATTATGAGAATTTCACTTTCGAAGTGGTGGAAGGAGCCAATTTTGTGGATGCACTCCCTCTGGAGGAGTCATAGAAAGCAAGGAGCAAGTCGGGCTGATGACTTTAAACCAAGCGCTAAGTGGGAGGCAACCCACCGGTTTTGTATCTTTATCTTTATCTTTTTATTTTTATTTTTAGTTTTAAGCATTTGCTTTTATCTTTATTTATTTTGTTTTTTGCATATAATTTGCGGAATTTTCCACCTTGAACTTTCTTTGGACGATTCAATTTTACATTGAGGATAATGTAAAGTTTAAGTGTGGGGGAGCATTTATATTTTTGTATAGTTTGTTTTATGCTTTTTAGTTTGTTTTATGCCTTTAGTAAAAAAAAAATCAGAAAAATAGAAAAACCAAGAAAAAATTTGTGCTTTTTGAACTCCGAAATCTAGAAACTTGTGCCTTTAGGATGACACCATTAGTGGATGGAACCATTTTGATTACAGGATTTGAGGAACCAATTAACTAAAAGGGACGAACATTGCTCAGAAATCACAAATAATATGATAGTTGTTACCATATCTCGGAATATCACCATATCACATTCTATTTTTATTTTTCCATATTTATCTATTGTTCTCTAAGTGCTTTGGTGGGTCACTAAACATCGACTTGTTATTACTGCTAGGATGAAATAGAGTGATTGAGTTGCTAAAAAAAAAAAAAAAAGAGACCTACCAATTAGACCAACCGGAATAAAAAAGACACTTGGATAGCAGTATGTGTGAAACGTTGTCCCTGTCTCCGTCGCCTAAAAAAGTGTGGAATGCAGGATCCAAGGCAACTATCACATACTTGCTGACAAAGAAGCATGCGCTTGGATCCAAAAGATCTAATCATGTTGTCGAAAAAAAAAAATTATATTTGTTGAATAAAGTCACTCCTTGTTCCCTTGTATATGCTAGTTGAGTTGATGTAGAAATAAAATTGTTGACCACTGGTTCCCTTGTATATTCAAGTGTGTTGACACTAGAATTCAGACCAGTAGCTCAATCCAATAGGATGCATAGGTTCATCTTGGCGGTGACCTTCAGACAAATATGGGAAACACCGATCACTTGTTAATATTCGCCAACATCTACATCTATATCTATCTTCTTAATATTTTCATTGTGATTGTGGTTAGTTAGATTCCGAGTATTGTGGTTTGTTTGACTATCTAATTAGAGCTTTATTTACTTAAATATGAATTGAATTTGTGCAAGGTACCTCCTCCTGTAATCATTTTGGATTCTTTCATTGATTTGTCACAAATAGACGGAGTTGGGAATATAGGTTTTGTAGGCAGACCTCTTGTAAACCTTCACGAGACTAAAACTCGTCCACTAGGGACACATAGGGGTTCAAAGGCTTGTTATTTATGCTAAAAGTGACCGTAGCCTCGACGACACGGAGTTGTATGTATGTTTTATAATTATTTTTGTTGATTTTCTCGAGGACTAGCAAAGTCTAAGTGTGGGGGAATTTGATAGGTGTCTAAAACACCTTGATATTTATCTATTGTTTATGCTTTCTTCGCTAAGTTTTCTTGTAAAATATGTATCTTATGTTTGTTTTTGAGTATTTAGGTACTTGGGAGTCATGTGGAATAAAAGAAGAGAAACGTCGTTTTAAAGGCAAAAAGGTGCAACTGATGTTGGAGACTAACTATTTCTCATTATTTGTTTTTTTTTCTTCATCTCTGTCTGAAAAGTATGTCGGCTTTAGTGATGCAAATCTGAAAAGCACGACAACTTTAGTGATGACTCTCATTGAAGAAAAGAAGTGAATATGAGGAGTAAAAGACGGTTGTTGTTGGTGGAAGGCGAAATAAGGCGTTCATTTGGAGCGAAAAGGAGCAAAAATACCAGTTCACGGGTGAAATATACTTGGAGCAACCTAGTATGCACAAGAAGGAGTGGAAGAATGAACTGTCAGTTGCTCAAAACTGACGCTTGAGTTGAGCAAGGAATTAGCCTATCGGTTCTTTATAACCGACAAGCCATAGTTGGAATGGTTACCCCTTATCCGGAGGTGCAGGGTACCAATATCAATTTTAGTCATTACCAAGACCTAAAATTGAGAGAAAATCATTTCTCTAATCATTCATTTCTCATTCCCTATCTATGTGTGTGTCGGCTCCATTAGAGAGAAGTAGAGAAACTTTGAGATGGAGAGATTAAAAGATTGCTGGCGATTTTCGATCGAAAGATGAAAGGATCTGGAAGAATATTGGGTACCAATTTGTTATGAGTTGTGATCGATTTGAACTCAAGGAAATCAGTTGAAAGGAATTGATATAGGGTTTGCTGTTTCAGTGAATTCATGGGTTAGAAGATGAAATTAGTGATGTCATGGCAATAATTAATCAGGGTTTCTGTTGATTTTCATGGAAATGAGGAATTGATTGAGTTTAGAAAGCTTAGAGAGATTAAAGGGTTTTGAAGAAGATGGAACCTGGATGGGTCTGTTGGTGGTGATTGAATTATGAACTGGTGTTTGTGGTGGATAAATCGGTGATAGAAACATATGGAATTTGAGAGGGTTATAAGTGGATTCTGAATCTGAGACTGAGAAGTAGATGTATCTTCTGGTGAAGACAAAGAGAGACTCGAGTCTTGAGTTTTTGGTGGGTTCAATTGAACTGGTGATGAAAGTGTTGAATGTATGGTGGTCTGAGTTTTGGGTAACAGAAAAAGGTTGGAGCATTGAACGATGAATGAATTGAAGGTATCGAGAGTCTGTGCAGAAGCTACATCAATGGAGATAATTTGTAAGTGTGTTTGCTTGGCTTCTGACAAAATGGGGGGCAGACTAAGTTAGTTATGTTATGTTTTGAGATGTGCTGATATTCAGCTGCAGTTACAAGCAATGGCCGTGATGCTAGAAATGGCAGGGTGCAAATGAGCTGCTGCTGGAATATTATGCTATAGGTTTGAGATAGTTTACTGAACTAAATGGTTGGGTGGAACTGATATTGAAGCTAGTTCTGGTAGAGTTTATGAAGAGCTCAAATGGAATGGCTAAGCTGTGGTTTGAGATACAAACTGGTTCTGGTTGGTGATGTCACTGGTGATGGGGTGTCAAAGAATTGGTGCTGGGATGTAATTAAATGTTGCTAGATAGGTTGCAGTTGGAGATGGTGGTGTTGATACTTTGCAGGATGAATGAGCTAACTAGGAGATGACAGCAGAATGTTGGTTGTAGAGCCTGGAACCTGTAGCTAAGATGAACTGGTGATTGTGAGAGAATGCTGCTATGATAATGCAGTAGGTGCAAGTAATACAGTTGCACTGGTTTTGTTGTGGAGTCATTACAGGTGATGAATGCCAAGAGACTCAGCGTAGAAATGGGTTTGTTGAAGAACTGGCCAGTGAGTAATGTTGATGAATGTTAGGCTTTGAATGACTGAAATGATGGTGGCTGCTTAAGATGGTTAGTAGCGGGTACTTTGGTGGTGCAATTTGTTCAATTTGAACTTCTTTGGTGATCTTTGTTATGGGAATGCTAGCTTGTAGTTGCAGCTCAGATGGAGATTAAGATGCAGCTGATTTGCTGCTGTGCAATTGCAGGTGGAGGTTTGTTGGCGGTGGCCTGTGATGATTCAATTGACTAGTGCAGTTGTGGTGCAATGCAGGTGGTTATGAGTTGTTACAGATGATGCAGTTATGTTGGTGTCGGGTAAATAGTTGGCGCTTATGGATCCATTATGAGCTGAACTGGATGAATTGGTAATGGAGAGAAGCTTACTGTGATGAAGGATGAAAAATGTGTTTGAATGAATATTGGATTCAAGCCACAGGGAAGTGGTGGAAGTCTGCAGTTCTGTCATGGTTACCTAAGTTAAAGGGATTGAGGTTATGAGTGAAGTTATTGCAGGTGACTATGCAAACTGGAGTTTGCAGTTTTTATGTGAGAGATGGCTGTTGGAGCTTGAAGCAGCAAAAAGTAGTGCTGCTGTAGAATTGATAATGTCTGGTGGTTGAGAAGAACTCAGGGAGATGTTACTGGTAGTAGGCGTGCTAGTTGGAGTTTAAGTTGCATACTGAAGTAGTGAAGCGCCAAGATGGCGCAAGGTTAGCAAGGCCAGTGCAAGTGGTATTGGCCAAGACCACTTAGCCAAATCAGATAAGTCAGTTAGCTGACTCTAACCCGGTTCTGACTCATGAACTCTCACACCTGACTCGGTCTGTTTGACCCGAGTTAACTCAGCTTGACTCGTTTGACCGGTGACCGGGTGGACTTCGCCGGTCACCTGAGATATTTTCCGGTGCCGGATTCCGGCCAACTTCCGACGGAAAACACAGTTTTCCGGCAACTAATTTTTGGGACATATTTTCACGTGGGTATTTCACACACATGAGCTTGGTGGACTTCTAGTTATTGGACTTTGGGCTTTGAAGACCTAACTTTGGAAAGTTGAAAAGCTATAAAAGGGAAAAGTTTCTATTCTTTTTGGGTGAGATTATTATTCTACTGAAGTTTTGGAGGAGAGCAGCGACTAGGGTTTGCTTTCGTTTATTTTTCATATTTCTTCATTTCATTTTTATTATTGATTATGAATATGAATATGATGAACTAAAAAACTATGAGTAACTAAATACTTATTATTGGTTATGGGATATAAAGTGGATTTCTCAAATAAGATTTGATTCAATGTATTAGTTTTGTCTCAATAATTTACTGTTTATGATTCATGGTTCATATTGTTTATGATTTGATTGTTTGTTTGGTTGAGTCTGGAATCAATCCGATTGCATTTATATCTAGAGCTATATTAGGGTTTTCAATACGAAAACGTTGTTTATCCCTGATTTTAAGTAGCATAAATGTGGGTAGTGCTTGTAGTGATATATCCTACTAGTCACATATGAATCATAACTTGGGTTAAATCGATTTAGTGCTTTTACACATTTTGATTGCCTTGATTAGTCTTATTCCATAGAACTTATTTCTTTTAGGGAGTTAAATCTAATTGTGCTTTTACACTTTAGGTTGCTTTCTAGGAAGAATTCACATATGCATCTTTTAATGTGGTTGTGATGAAATCAGGGAATTAGCGGGATACTCTTGCGATCAAGGTATCCTAGGACTTTTAGTAAATGAGAGATTAAAATTTCAATTCTAGTCATTGTTGAGAATTCGAGTTTGTGAATGAAACTATCCTGTGACCAATACTTTCTCCTTATTGATTATTTAATACTTTATTGCTTTGATAACTCAAAACCCCCCCTTTTGGTTACTAAGAAACTGAAATTTTGCATAACAACAATAGCCTCTCTGTGGATACGAACTCTTTCTTATCGCATACTATTTTTATTTTAGGAAGTAAGAAAGTGAAATTATTTTTTCTCGGTTGACAACCGACCAAATTTTGGCGTCGTTGCCGGGGAGGCATACGGCTTGTTATTAAGTTTTTAGTTTCTTTTTACAATTTTTGCTTTTATCTTTGCTTTTTTGTTTCTTGTGTTGGTTCTTACTTGTTTGCGAGAATTGTTTTCAGGTACCTAATCCCTGGCTTCTAAGGATTGGAACTATCCAAGGTGAGGGATTGCTACTCGAAGAGGCAAAATACTCCAACCAAGTCAAGACATACCGGAAGAGCAAGAGATATAAGTGGAAGAAGAATTACAACTAGAAGGAGAACAAGAGGTTCCATTTGTAGAAGAACCACTAGTTGAAGAAGAAGAAGCAATGGGTGATGCAAACCGTACACTCAAGGATCTAGCTTCTCATAGGCTTGATGCACAACAATGGTGTATCCAAACAAACTCAACTTTCGAGATCAAGCCGGTGTTGCTTAGAGAGTTACCGAAGTTTCATGGTATGGCAAATGAAGACCCAAACAAGCATCTCATGGAGTTCCATACCATTGTTAAAGCCATGCTTCCAGCGGAGAATGAAGCCGATGGTGCAATGTTGAAAGTGTTTCCATTTTCTATGGTGGATAGCGCTAAGGATTGGTTGTATTGTTTTCCATTTGGAAGTGTCACTACATGGAACGGATTGAAAAAACTCTTTCTAGAGAGGTATTTTCCTGCGTCAAAGGCTACTCAAATTCGCAAAGAGATTTGTGGAATAAAGCAACATGCGGGAGAATATTTGTATGAATATTGGGAGCGATACAAGAGATTGGTGGCAAGCTATCCTCACCATCAATTCAGCGATGCTATGATAATCCAATACTTCTACGAAGGTCTTCAATCAAGTGATAGATATCTTCTTGATGCAACGGGTGGTGGTGCACTAGTGAACAAGACGGTGGCCCAAGATGCCGAGTTGATTGAAAGCATGGATGCAAACTCGCAACAATTATACACAAGAGGTGAACCAATGGTTAGGGGAGTGCATGAAGTTAGTGATTCATCATCATCACACCATGATCAAAGGATGGACAATATGGAGCACATGATGCAAAAGATGGCTGCGGTTATATTACCTTTGTATGGTGAAGAGTTGGAGCAAGCTAATGCGGTTTTTCCAAACCCACAAAGACGGTATGATCCCTATTCCAACACCTACAATCCAGGATGGAGAGATCATCCAAATTTCATCTATGCCAACAAGCAAGGTGCGATTCAACAACCTACTTTCAACCGTCCAGTGGATTTCAACCGCAACAACAATAATTTCAACCGCAACAACAACAAGTTTAGCCGCAACAACAACAATTTCAACCGTAACAACAACATCAACAATTTCAGCAACCACAACAATCGGTTCAAAACCATGGTTCCGATATCGATGCAAAGTTACAAACAATGATGCAAGGTATTTCTACCATGTTCAAGGAAAGCCAACAAGAAACTAAGAGTGCTATCAAGGAGTTACAGACTCAAGTGGGCTCCATGGCAATTGATATCAACAAGTTGGAAGCACAAAATAGTGGGAGACTCCCTTCTCAACCCACTAACCCAAAAGAGGGTGTCAATGCTATTACGTTGAGAACTGGTACACAACTTGAGCAACCCAAAGTTGCTGATTTGGGTGAAAAGGAAGCTCCAAAGGAGCCGGTTTTGGAGGAAAAGAGGGATGAAATTCCCCAAACACCTGAGGTACCTATTCCTAACTCTAAAACTCCGGTTTCTACTTATGTTCCTCCTATACCTTTTCCTCGCAGATTTGCAAGTTCTAATAAGGCGGAACTAGAAAAGGAGATTTTAGATGTTCTTAAGAAGATTCATTTAAATATACCACTCATTGATGCTATCAAGCAAGTTCCCAAGTATGCAAAAGTGTTGAAGGACTTGTGTACCAACAAGCAAAGGCTTAAAGGCAATGAAGTGCTAAGTGTGGGGGAGAATGCTTCGGCAATCTTACAACACAAACTCCCACTGAAATGAAAGGATCCATGTAGCTTTGACATTCCCGTCACAATTGGTAACACCACTTTTAACAAAGCAATGTTAGACTTAGGTGCATCCGTTAATGTTATGCCGGCATCCATGTATAGTTCACTTAATCTAGGTCCTTTGAAAAAGGCTGAAATTGTGTTACAATTAGCCGATCACTCTAATGTTTACCCAATGGGTATTGTTGAGGATGTTCTTGTGCAGGTTAATCAACTTGTATTTCCAACTGACTTTTATGTGTTAGAGATGGATGAAGGTTCACCGGACTCATCTCTTCCATTGCTACTTCGGTGTCCCTTCATGAAAATGGCTAAAACCATTATTGATGTGGATAAGGGAACGTTGACTATGGAGTTTGATGGAGAAATAATATGTTTCAACATTTTCGAGACGATGAGATATCCTAGTGATGTCCACTCTTGTTTCTCCGTTGATGTTATGGATGCATTGGCTCAACAAGTATTTGAATTGAATGGTGATGATGCTTTGGAAACTGTTTTAACTACATCCATGGATGATGGTGTAGAGTATGGTAACGAAGTCAAGGAAGCCCTTGGTGATCTTAACTCACTACAAGTGTAGTTGCAGGAAATCCTACAACTACACCCTTAGTAGAATTTGTAAAACTTTAACAAGTTCTTGATGAAGAATGACAATTTTGATTAATATTCTTAACTGATTACAAAGAAATATGTTAATGGAGATTAGAACAGTTACAACTTTCTCTGTTCTCTCTCCTAAGAATTTTTCTAATACTCACTTAAAGAACCTCCCCAATTTAACATTTGAACTACTATTTATAGTGAAATCTGTACAACTGTATATAGCTTGCGAAGTATCGCGACTTCTATTCGTAAGTTTATTCTATATTCGTAATCTCTTCGCACTTTTCCCATGTTTCTTCTATTATCGCATTATCTTGCGACACTTCTCTCTTGTATTTGTTACTATGTTCGTAACTCAATATCTTGCGATATTTTGTCCCTACATCTTGCCTCTTCTCATGTCAGTTCTACGAAGAAGAAATGTCATGAGAATCATTACTCTCGCAAATTTAATATAGTTATCATCACCTGTTATGTTCGGAACACGTGTTTTCTCTTCCATTAAAATTTTCAACACGTTTTTTCGTAACCGTCCTTCTCAACCTCTCACGTCTAATTGCATTGATGAATTTCTATCTTCATCAAACTCTTTTTTTTTATAATACTATCTTTAATTCCTCCTTTTATTCTTTTATCTTTTCATCTTCCTCATTACGTCTACTTCTGCAATTTTCTTCTTCTTTCTCCTACTACTATTTCTTGCCTTTTTTTATTTCTTTTCTTCTCTATTTTCGTTCCTTCATTTAATGGCTCCGAAGAAGAAAACTGTGGAACAACTTAATGTAGAGCTTGCTGATAAAGATCTCGTTCTTTATGAGATTAATGGTCATACCAATAAATCCCATCTCTGTATGGAACTCTTTACTGATCTCCATTGGGATGATCAGATAGTTTTAGTCTCACGAGGCCAAATCCTCGCAGGTCTTCCTATTACTCTTTATGATGTCAATCTTCCTTTATTCTATGAGATTATTTCTCACCCAAATTTCTCACGAGCAATTTATCAATTGGCTGGGGATTTCATTTGCATTCTGGTTGAGTTCGCAACCCGTGCTGCTAATGGAAAATCTTTATATCCAATTGAACTCAGGAAACCTGTATTTATAGATGTAGAGATTATCGCTGCAAATTATACAGTCGAGAATTTCTTTAAAAATTACACATTGATTCCTGCGAAGAGGGAAGATAAGCGTTGGGGTGTTCGTCTTCACCGTAAAACTGATGTCGCAGAAGCGGATCTTCTTATACATGATATTGATTACGCTTCTGGAAATAATCGAACCCCTCGCCATTCTCATGATGAATATTGGTACAATTATCCTCTAGCATTATCGGTTTCTTACATCTCTGGGATAGTAGATCTTCCTGCGAATCTTCATGATCGTAACTATCAACCTTGGGTCTTTTCTTGGCCTAACAGAGATAAAGATGTATGTATCTTCATCTTCTTATCTTCTTGTTATTTTTCTTCTTTTACTAATACTTTTGCAATATTTATCAGGTGAATGAACTTAAGGAAAGTTACCTTAAAACTGGGAAATCCAGTATTCGTGAGGCTTTCGAAATTTTTTCAAATGAGGTAAGAAACATTCTTATATGTGTTTTAAACAATATATTATTGCCTCTGTTTCTTATCCTTATTTGAATTTGTAGGTTCTTCCTGACTTCCCTAGGGCTGTTGTGAGTGAGAATAAAAATTCAACTTCTCCTGAAGCGCTAACTTCAAGATAAAAAACACTTCGCTCTGCGAAGAACACCAAGATTTCAGGTAATAAAGAGGATGTTCTTCGCAAAGAAAAAGGGAAACTTGAGGATATTGTTTCTGCGAAGAAGAGGAAGAGACTCCCACCTAGTGCTTACTCCAATGTAATCTCCTCTAGCAAGGATGTTTACAAAGAACAAAGTGATAAAGATGATAGACCTTTTGAGAAGGATCTCAGTTCTAATTCTGATACTGACTCTGATAGGAGGAATGATGATGATGATGATGAAGAAGATGAAGACTACAACAATATGGAAACTTTTGAGTCTGCAATGACTCAATTGTCTGAGGCTTTTCTCAACTCTTCTCGTGGATTAGGAAACTCTTCTACTGCGAATGATCATAGGCATATTGCGAAGGCTTGCAAAGTTCCAACTGTAATCAACAATAATTCCCTTAATGGAATTTCAAGATTTATCTCTCCTGTTGTATTATATTCTTTGGGAAGTATGGTAAGTTTGTCTTCTATTCCTTGTTAATTTCTCCTACTTCATTGATTTCTAATCCCTTTTATTTGCTCAGATTGGGAGGGTTAGCTTGTGCATTTTGTCAGATTGGGAAATACGTCATGCAATTGCTGAGAAGAAAACTTTAAGTCGTTGTAACAAGCTGGAGGTTGAGAATGCAAAACATCTCCAGAAGATAGAGGATTTGAATATTGATAATGCAGAATTAAAATCCCGCTGCGAAGATAATGCGCAATCTGCGAATATCGCAACTGGAAATTCTTCTCTCCTTGAGAAGAATAATCAACTTGATCTTGAAGTCACTTCTCTTCGTAATGATAAGAAGCAATTAGAAGGTAAGTTCGCAAATCTTGATCACTTTAACTTCACAATTTGCTAATCAATTCCTTAACGTATTCCCTTACTCTTTATTCCCTTATTTCTTATTTATCCTTTTTCTTTGTAAATGCTGAAGAAAATTATACGAAGAGGATTGAAGAGCTGGAAGCTACTCTTGCTGCGCGTAATCAGAAGATTTCTGATTTAAAGTCTCAATATCAAATTTCTCAGAACAACCATGGCTTAAACATCAAACGCTTCCGAGCTATGATGACTCGCAGGATTTGTGAAGACAATCAAATTCCTCTCACTAAGTATCAAACGCTCCTTTCTGAAGAAATCCCTGACGATACCCCAGATTTGGATATCTCTGATAGTGAAGCTGAAGATGATATCTCCGAAGAAGAAAAAGAAGATCATTTTGATGAAGATAAATCTCCCACAGAGTAGCTTTATTCCTTCCTGTATATTTGCTTCAGTTCTTTTCATCTTGTCTGTTTGAGTACAATATTTTCTTGTTTCCTGCACTTTTAGTCGACTAACAATTTTCTTTTCGCAACTTAATTAGTATCAATGTCTTAATTTTGCGATGATGAGTTGATCTTTCTTTAATTGAATGCTTTCCTTACTTGCATAACTTGATCATATGAAGAGAAATAATATATTTTTAAGACCTAACTTAGTATTCCTTTTCCCCTTATTATTGCTCTTCAGGTGATCAATTGTTGTTGTAAGTATTAGAATATCTGCCTCTGTTTAAGTTGCGAAGTTTCAGGTTGTTGCGAAGTAAATAAGAAATCTCCCCCTTGAAGTATAAGAAGTATGAAACCTCATTGAAGAATTATGAAACATCCTTGAATAAGGATGAAAATTATGAAACATCCTTGAAGAAGTATAAGAATTATGAAATATCCTTGAAGAAATATCAGAATTATGAAACACCCTTGAAGAAGTATGAAAATTATAAGATATCCTTGAAGAAGTATTCAATCTTTGAAAAAATTAATGAGTATGAAATATCCGTCCTTGATTGTGAACCAAATTGCCTCTTTTGGTAGGAATTCTTGATACGTATTCTTGTTGACGACATTGACTTCATTAGTTTCTGTGGTCTTATCATGCCTTCCTAAGTAAAGGTCTTACTTTGCCACCTCTTTTGCGATAAAGTCGCAGGACGTTGGTGCACTCACATGCCTCAACCCCTTGACTTTATCTTAACAATATTTTTGTGTTTGCGATAATATGACAAGTCTGAATATACTTGCGAATATACAACCTTGTGACATTATCGTCTTGCGATGAAATCGCAGGACGTTATCACACTTTCATGTAATAACCCATTGATCTCATCTTAATTTCTTTGTATTTAATTTTGCGAGTATATATATATATATATATATATATTTTATTATTTTTATTTTTACTCGCAGAAATACGATTGTTGCACAAATATGACAAGCCTTTATGTCCTTGCGAACAAAAAGCCTCGTGATATTTGCGTCTTATAGCACGTATCATCTCCCTAATGGAGGGTGCTGCCCTTTATCTTCCCCTTGGTTGCCCCTTCAAGGAAGCGTACATCGACCATATAAGGTTAGCTCTTCCCATCCGGTTTTGCCAACAACCAGCTTTTTTTCACAACCTCTTATCCTTTTTTCCTATAGGGCTTATAGTTACGAGGTTGCACCCTATGGGGTATCTTTGGGCCAAGTGCATCATTTGCCAAGACTTGTCAAGAATGGCAGATGTGCTTCAAACCCATCCGGCACTCTTGACTCAACCGTGTACCTCGGCGCCTTGATCGTTTTCTGCACTTCTTTGGAAAGACAGTATGCCTTAGTCGCCCATCCTAAATCATGTTACATCGCAAGATTAGGTTGAGAATCCAAGGTGTCTTACCCGGATAGGTACCCCGTTTTTGGGTTATGTACCCCGTAATGTCCATGTACTCAGGTTCCGTGGTGGTGTTCCGTTTCCCCTTAGCCATTCTTATAGGTACCCCCTTAAATGACGTACTTTAGGACTTTGCCTCTTGCGAAATGTTGCTTCGCGAACTAAGGCGTACGTCACAAAGGTTTGCCTGTGTAAAATTTCTGCGGCTTTCTTTCTTTTTTGAAAGCTGATCACAGTTTGCGGCTTTCTTTTATGAAAGCTGATCGCAAATAAATTTTTGCGTCTTTCTTTAATGAAAGCTGATCGCAATAAATCGTTTTTATTCGTAAAAAATCATCACAAATTTTTCATGTTGCGAAATACCTCATTTGTTATACGTTGCGAACATTTTGTTATACGTTGCGAACAAATATGCTGATTACCTTTTTGTTTCATTACCTTTTTTCTTCATTCTCTTTTCTTCGCAAACCATATCCCTTTTCTATCATCGTAAATTTCTTGTATGCTTAACATTGTAACTTTATTCCTTCATGCCCTAGTCCTCAGCCATTAAATTTTCGCTTCTTTTCGCAGCCTTTGCTCTTTTTCTCCAACTTTCCTTTTCAACAACTTTTCCTTCGCAAACTTCTACTTATGTATCGTAACATTTCTTCCTTCTGCCCAATCACCCTTGATAACTCCAATACCCTTTGGATGAGGAAATTTTATGCATTGATGAAGAGTTGAAGCTACGCCTAGAATCCCATGAAGCCAAGGTCTCCCTATCAAAGCATTGTATGGTGATTCGACATCAACAACGCAAAATAGAATTTCAGTTCGCATTCCACTTAAGGGAATTCGCATGCTTACTTCTCCTTTAGGTTTATTAGCAATTCCATTAAATCCATAAATCCTATAGGTAGAAGGTATTAGATCTGCGTCTTTTCCCCCATGGTTTTGTAAGCAGGATAGAAGAGAATATTGACAGAACTTCCCGTATCAATTAATATTCTATTAAGACCAAATGATTCTTCGTCTGTATCATCTTCGCTTTCTCCCATATTCAGACAAATTTCTAATCTCACTACCAATGGATTATCATGTATTTCACAACCCTCTAGAATTTTTGTGGCTTCAAAAGAAATTTCACGCTTCTGCCAATCTTCAAGTCGTGAAATTTTTGCGATGTTCATTATTTCCCTTCCTTCACCATCTCTCGCATATACCCTGCGTAACACATTATCATGAAAATATTTTATGGTTTTATATGAGTGAACAATAGAATTGCAGAAAACATTCCTTGCTTTTGGTCCCACTTCTATGTGTAAGGTTTCCTTTCCATTTTCTTGTATTGTGTTCTCCATGCGAGTTATCATTAGAGCCTATGGTAATTGTTGCGACTGTGCTTGCTTGAGTAAAAAGTGGTCCAGTTTACCTTGATCGATCAATCGCAAGATAATCCTTTTGATATTATTGCAGTTATTTGTAGAATGTCCATGAAAGTGATGGTACAATCAAACTTCATGACTTCTTGGACCCATTGGTGGTTCTTTTCCCATGCTCCATGGTGTTGGTATATTTTCCATCAAGATGATCGCTTGGCATATATTTTCTACACTTGTATTCAAAGGTGGCATCTTTATTTCTTCTCTTATCATTCTTTGACCTCCCTGTCCATTGTTATAGTTTTGTCTATGATTCCCTTGTCCAAAATAGTTCTGCCTTTGTCCTCCATAATTTTCCTGTTGCTGATCTAATCTTGGGATATGGTTATTTCCTCCTCGGCTATAGAAATGCCTTTCTCTATCATACTCTTCTTGATCCTTGCTACTCATTGCTACCATTTTTGGTTGACCATTGCCAACTTTCTTCTCTTCTGATATCTGCGAAGATGTTTGCGAGGATGTCTGCGAGGTACCTGCTACGATATTGACTATTTTAGGAAGTAAGTTTGCTCCTGTATCTTGAGTGTTGGTGTTTGTCACTGGATATGACTCCATATTGTTTTGCTTTTCCTCTAATGTAATGTACTCCTATTTCAATTCTCGCAACTCTGTCATCATAATGGAATTCTTTCTTCTGAAGATTTGAACATATAATTGCTTAGTTGCGAACATCGCATTTATGAAAGACAAAATCAGGTACCTCTCGTCCACACGCCATGCCATATCACTGCACATATTTTTCCATCTTCTTACCAAATGCTTCAAACCTTCACCAATTCTTTGTTTTAAACCAAATACATCTTCAATACCAAGTCGCGAGGAATGATTCGTGATATATGCTCCTATGAAAGTTACTTGTAGATGATTAAATGATGTAATAGTGTTCTTTGGAAGTCCTTCTAACCATTTTAGAGCTTCTCCTGTTAAGCTTGATGCGAAATACTTGCATAATACAGCATCGTGATTCTCCCATTGTAACATGCATATTATATACGCTTTAATGTGTTGTATAACACATGAAGTCCCATCAAAGATGCTGGTTAATGTAGGCAGATTGCATTTTGGTGGAATCCCTCCCAATTGTACTTCTCTAGAGAAAGGAGTCCTCGCAGCTTCTTCTATTGCTTCATTTAATTTCCTTCTATCTCCTCCTCCTCTACTGTTTATCATTCCTCTCATTTCCGCTAATTCTCGAAAGATCCGTTCATTTGCCTCAGAATTCTCATCCATTGGTCTCTTCAACGCAGCCTCTCTTCTTCTACGTTCTTGCATTTTTTTCTCTTGAGATCCTTCGCATTCTATCATACTCTTCATTAATGTTTCAATTTGCACAATTTTGCAAATATCTTCTTTCCAGATTGTCACAATTGTTTTGTTGCAGACCATCTTTAAATTCTTGTTCTTCCATTTTGATTCTCCTCATCCTTCTCATGTGAATATCAGGAATTTCTTCTTCTTCATTTCTCCTTCTTCTGCGATTTACCTCTCCCCGATTTTCCTGAATTCTGTTTTGAAGATTTGGTTCATTCCTTACTATTTTTGTTCGTTGATTTCCAACTCTCCTCTGAATTTTATCATACTCAATATCTTGATTGTTGCGAGCCTGTTCATGTCTTCTTACTCCATCTTCGTAATTGTTTTGATGCATTGCTTGTTGTCTCTCAATTTCTTCCGCAAGTTGATGCTCTTCCTCTCGATTTTCTTCGCCATTCTGGTTATTTTCCCTTGGAAATGGTTCTGTTCGTAAATTTTCCACGTTTTTTTCGTTGTTCGGTACTAAAATGAAGCGATTTTCTTGATTTCTTTCAACCAGATTCTGTGTTTGTTCTTGCATAACACTTTCACTATTGATTGTTGGTGAATTTCGTTCTTCTCTCTCTGGTCTAACACTTGATCTCGCAGTACTTTGAGATCTCCTTCTTTGTAACATCTCATTTTCCCTCCTCAATTCTTGATTCTGTCTTGTTAGATTTGCACGTTCTTCAGCTTCAAACCTTCGTTCTTCCTTAATTCCTTATCTCAATGTTTCTAATGCCTCCATTTCTCTTTCATGAATTATTCCTCCCATTAATCTCCTATTTTCTATGATTTGCGGTTCTCTATATGCTTCAACTGGTGTATCAGTTCTCCAAGTGTGTACACTCACTCGATCATGATCTATTACCCTTGAGTTACTATTTGTTGAGTTTGATTTCTTCGGTTGCTCCTTCTCCTACTAGGTTCTCCTGTTACGTTTGCTTCTCCACCTGCGAGTCTTACACTTCTTTTTACTGCAGTCAATGGTTCTGATATATTTCTTCTTCTAGCCATTTTTCTGATGCAAAATTCTTTAATTCTCTCTGTTACGTTTGCTTCTTTTCCCTGTTTCTAGAGCCAATTATGTAGTTGCAGGAAATCCTACAACTACACCCTCAGTAGAATTTATAAAACTTTAACAAGTTCTTGATGAAGAATGACAATTTTGATTAATATTCTTAACTAATTACAAAGAAATATGTTAATGGAGATTAGAACAGTTACAACTTTCTCTGTTCTCTCTCCTAAGACTTTTTCTAATACTCACTTAAAGAACCTCCCCAATTTAACATTTGAACTACTATTTATAGTGAAATCTGTATAACTGTATATAGCTTGCGAAGTATCGCGACTTCTATTCGTAAGTTTATTCTATATTCGTAATCTCTTCACACTTTTCCCATGTTTCTTCTATTATCGCATTATCTTGCGACACTTTTCTCTTGTATTTGTTACTATGTTCGTAACTCAATATCTTGCGATATTCTGTCCTACAACAAGGATGTCCGAAAACTCATAATATCTCTTTTATTTCTTTACCATGCAGTGATGAAAAGTTTTTACCTTCTATTGTTAAATCTCCAAAGTTGGAATTGAAACCTCTTCCAAGTCACTTAAAGTACTTGTACTTGGGTGATAATGAAGAGTTGCCTGTGATTATTTCTAACGAGCTTAGTCAATTACAGGAGCAAAAACTTCTAAGGGTGCTAAGGAAGCACAAGACGGCCATAGGATGGACAATCGCCGATATCAAGGGTATAAGCCCTGCCGTTTGTATGCACAAGATTCGTTTGGAGGACGATGCAAAGCCTACAAGGGAAGCGCAACGTCGTTTGAACTCTCCCATGATGGAATTTGTGAAAAAGGAGATACTTAAGCTTTTGGAAGTGGGTGTTATCTACCCCATATCCGATATAAAGTGGGTGAGCCCGGTACAAGTGGTACCAAAGAAATCAGGTGTAACGGTGGTAAAGAATGATGAGAACGAACTTGTCCCAAATCGTATGCAAACCGGTTGGAGGGTTTGTATTGATTATAGAAAGTTGAATGCCACTACTAGGAAGGATCATTTTCCTTTACCTTTTATTGATCAACTGCTTGAACGTTTAGCTGGACATGCTTACTATTGTTTCCTTGATGGCTATTTAGGTTATAATCAGATTGTGATAGCGCCGGAGGACCAAGAGAAAACCACTTTCACTTGTCCGTTCGGTACTTTTGCTTATATAAGGATGCCTTTTGGCTTGTGCAAAGCTCCAGCTACCTTTCAAAGGTATATGGTAAGTATCTTTTCCGAGTATGTTGAAAACATCATTGAAGTGTTTATGGATGACTTTAGTATCTTTGGTGATTCATTTGACCTTTGTTTGAACAACTTGTCATTAATCCTTGAACGATGTGTTGAAACAAACCGTGTGCTAAATTGGGAGAAGTGCCATTTTATGGTAACTCATGGCATAGTTTTAGGCCATATAATATCTTCTAAAGACTTGGAAGTTGATAAATCTAAGATAAACCTTATTCGTGCTCTAACCCCTCCCACTACGGTGAGGGAGATACGCTCTTTTCTTGGTCATGCAGGTTTTTATCGTAGATTTATCAAGGACTTTTCCAAGATAGCATCACCACTTTGCAATTTATTGCAAAAGATGTGGTTTTTAACTTTGATGAAAAGTGTATGGCGGCATTCAATCGTTTGAAAGAAATTTTGATTTCAGCCCCTATCATTAAACCACCGGATTAGATCAAGCCATTTTAGCTCATGTGTGATGCTAGTGATTATGCGGTTGGTGCGATGCTTGGGCAACGTGTGGGGAAGATACCTCATGCTATTTATTATGCTTCTAGAACGTTAAATGAGGCCCATCAAAACTACACAACCACTGAAAAAGAGTTTTTAGCTATTGTATTTGCACTGGAGAAATTTCTCTCTTATCTAATTGGTACAAAAGTTGTTTTTTTTTTTTCTGATCATGCATCACTTAGGTACTTGCTAATGAAGAAAGAAGCGAAACCAAGGCTCATACAATGTATTTTACTCTTGCAAGAGTTTGATATTGAAATCAAAAACAAGAAAGGAATTGAGAACACCGTTTCGGATCACTTGAGCCGTATTGCTGTAGACAAGGAAGTTATCCCATTGCGTGAAAGTTTCCCGGATGAGCAATTATTCTCAATTGCCTTTGGAGAACCATGGTATGCAGATATTGTGAATTACTTGGTGACTAAACAAATCCCAAAGAACTTGTCTCGTGCTGAGAGGGACAAACTTAAGAGGTTAGGGAACTAATATATATGGGATGATCCATACTTATGGAAACATGGCAGCGACCAAGTAATAAGAAGGTGCATTCCCGAATCTGAGTTTAATTCTATATTGTCATTTTGTCACTCCTATGCTTGCGGAGGACATTTTGGAAGTAAAAGAACCGCTCACAAGGTACTTGAAAGCGGTTTCTATTGGCCAACCTTGTTTAAGGATGCATATACATTTTGTACAACTTGTGATAGGTGCCAAAGAACAGGCAATCTAGGTGCCCGAAATCAAATGCCACAAAATTTTATTCAATTTATTGAAGTTTTTGATGTATGGGGTATTGATTTTATGGGTCCTTTTGTCAACTCGCATGGGAATTATTACATCTTAATTGTTGTTGATTATGTCTCTAAATGGGTGGAAGCTAAGGCCACCCCTACTAATGATTCCAAGGTTGTTTCAGATTTTGTGCAAGCTAACATTTTTGCAAGGTTTGGAATTCCAAGAGCCATAATTAGCGATGGGGGTTCTCACTTCAAAAACAGGATTTTGCAAAGCTTGTTGAAGAAGTACAATGTGTCACACAAGATTGCAACACCTTATCATCTCCAAACAAATGGATAAGCCGAGGTTTCTAACCGGCAGGTGAAATCCATACTAGAGAAGACGGTAAATCCAACAAGGAAAGATTGGAGCATGCGACTTCATGATGCTTTGTGGGCTTATAGAACTGCATACAAGACACCTATTGGGATGTCCCCCTTTAGGATTGTGTATGGTAAACCTTGTCACTTACCCGTGGAGATTGAGCATAAAGCGTTTTGGGCAATTAAGCAATGCAATATGGAGATGGATGGGGCCGGAAAGCAAAGGAAGTTACAACTCCAAGAGCTATAAGAGCTTCGCAATGATGCATTTGAAAGCTCTCGCATTTATAAGGAGAAAACGAAGGCCTTTCATGATACTATGATTTCTAGAAAACAATTTTGTGTTGGGAAGAAAGTGATTTTGTTTAATTCTCGCTTGCATTTATTTTCGGGTAAATTAAGGTCACGTTGGATCGGACCTTTCATTGTTACTAATGTGTTTTCTCATGGTGCAGTAGAAACTCATAGCATAGCTATAGACAAGGAACTTAAAGTTAATGGGCACCGGTTGAAACCATATTATGAGAATTTCACTTTCGAAGTGGTGGAAGGAGCCAATTTTGTGGATGCACTCCCTCTGGAGGAGTCATAGAAAGCAAGGAGCAAGTCGGGCTGATGACTTTAAACCAAGCGCTAAGTGGGAGGCAACCCACCGGTTTTGTATCTTTATCTTTTTATTTTTATTTTTAAGCATTTGCTTTTATCTTTATTTTTTTTGTTTTTTGCATATAATTTGCGGAATTTGCCACCTTGAACTTTCTTTGGACGATTCAATTTTACATTGAGGACAATTTAAAGTTTAAGTGTGGGGGAGCATTTATATTTTTGTATAGTTTGTTTTATGCCTTTAGTAAAAAAAAATCATAAAAATAGAAAAACCAAGAAAACATTTGTGCTTTTTGAACTCCGAAATCTAGAAACTTGTGCCTTTAGGATGACACCATTAGTGGATGGAACCATTTTGATTACAGGAGTTGAGGAACCAATTAACTAAAAGGGACGAACATAGCTCAGAAATCACAAATAATATGATAGTTGTTACCATATCTCGGAATATCACCATATCACATTCTATTTTTATTTTTCCATATTTATCTATTGTTCTCTAAGTGCTTTGGTGGGTCACTAAACATCGACTTGTTATTACTGCTAGGATGAAATAGAGTGATTGAGTTGCTAAAAATAAAAAAAAAAGAGACCGACCAATTAGACCAACCGGAATAAAAAAGACACTTGGATAGCAGTATGTGTGAAACGTTGTCCCTGTCTCCGTCGCCTAAACAAGCGTGGAATCCAGGATCCAAGGCAACTATCACATACTTGCTGACAAATAAGCATGCGCTTGGATCCAAAAGACCTAATCATGTTGTCGAAAAAAAAATTATATTTGTTGAATAAAGTCACTCCTAGTTCCCTTTTATATGCCAGTTGAGTTGATGTAGAAATAAAATTGTTGACCACTGGTTCCCTTATATATTCCAGTGTGTTGACACTAGAATTCAGACCAGTAGCTCAATCCAATAGGATGCATAGGTTCATCTTGGCGGTGACGTTCAGACAAGTATGGGAAACACCGATCACTTGTTAATATTCGCCAACATCTACATCTATATCCATCTTATTAATATTTTCATTGTGATTGTGGTTAGTTAGATTCCGAGTATTGTGGTTTGTTTGACTATCTAATTAGAGCTTTATTTACTTAAATATGAATTGAATTTGTTCAAGGTACCTCCTCCTGTAATCATTTTGGATTCGTTCATTGATTTGTCACAAATAGACGGAGTTGGAAATATAGGTTTTGTAGGCATACCTCTTGTAAACCTTCACGAGACTAAAACTCGTCCACTAGGGACACCTAGGGGATTCAAAGGCTTGTTATTTATGCTAAAAGTGACCGTAGCCTCGACGACACGGAGTTGTATGTATGTTTTATAATTATTTTTGTTGATTTGCTCGAGGACTAGCAAAGTCTAAGTGTGGGGGAATTTGAAAGGTGTCTAAAACACCTTGATATTTATCTATTGTTTATGCTTTCTTCGCTAAGTTTTCTTGTAAGATATGTATCTTATGTTTGTTTTTGAGTATTTAGGTACTTGGGAGTCATGTGGAATAAAAGAAGAGAAATGTCGTTTTAAAGGAAAAAAGGTGCAACTGATGTTGGAGACTAACTATTTCTCATTATTTGTTTTTTTTTCTTCATCTCTGTCTGAAAAGTATGTCGGCTTTAGTGATGCAAATCTGAAAAGCACGACAACTTTGGTGATGACTCTCATTGAAGAAAAGAAGTGAATATGAGGAGTAAAAGACGGTTGTTGTTGGTGGAAGGCGAAAGAAGGCGTTCATTTGGAGCGAAAAGGAGCAAAAAGACCAGTTCACGGGCGAAATATACTTGGAGCAACCTAGGATGCACAAGAAGGAGTGGAAGAATGAAATGTCAGTTGCTCAAAACTGACGCTTGAGTTGAGCAAGGAATTAGCCTATCGGTTCTTTATAACCGACAAGCCATAGTTGGAATGGTTACCCCTTATCCGGTGGTGCAGGGTACCAATATCAATTATAGTCATCACCAAGACCTAAAATTGAGAAAAAATCATTTCTCTAATCATTTATTTCCCATTGTCTATCTGTGTGTGTGGCGGCTCCATTAGAGAGAAGTAGAGAAACTCTGAGATGGAGAGATTAAAAGATTGCTGGCGATTTTCGATCGAAAGATGAAAGGATCTGAAAGAATATTGGGTACCAATTTTTTATGAGTTGTGGTCGATTTGAACTCAAGGAAATCAGTTGAAGGGAATTGAGATAGGGTTTGCTGTTTCAGTGAATTCATGGGTTAGAAGATGAAATTAGTGATGTCATGGCAATAATTAATCAGGGTTTCTGTTGATTTTCATGGAAATGAGGAATTGATTGAGTTTAGAAATCTTAGAGAGATTAAAGGGTTTTTAATAATATGGAACCTGGATGGGTCTGTTGGTGGTGATTGAATTATGAACTGGTGTTTGTGGTAGATAAATCGGTGATGGAAATATATGGAATTTGAGAGGGTTATAAGTGGCTTCTGAATCTGAGACTGAGAAGTAGATGTATCTTCTGGTGATGACAGAGAGAGACTCGAGTCATGAGTTTTTGGTGGGTTCAATTGAACTGGTGATGAAAGTGTTGAATGTATGGTGGTCTGAGTTTTGGGTAACATAAAAAGGTTGGAGCATTGAACGATGAATGAATTGAAGGTATCGAGCGTATGTGCAGAAGATACATCAATGGAAATAATCTGTATGTGTGTTTGCTTGGCTTCTGACAAAATGGAGGGCAGACTAAGTTGGTTATGTTATGTTTTGAGATGTGCTGATATTCAACTGCAGTTACAAGCAATGGCAGTGATGCTAGAAATGGCAGGGTGCAAATGAGCTGCTGCTGGAATATGCTATAGGTTTGAGATAGTTTACTGAACTAAATGGTTGGGTGGAACTGATATTGAAGCTAGTTATGGTGGAGTTTATGAAGAGCTCAAATGGAATGGATAGGCTGTGGTTTGAGATACAAACTGGTTCTGGTTGGTGATGTCACTGGTGATGGGGTGTCAAAGAATTGGTGCTGGGATGTAATTAAATGCTGCTAGATAGGTTGCAGTTGGAGATGGTGGTGTTGATACTTTGCAGGATGAATGAGCTAACTAGGAGATGATATCAGAATGTTGGTTGTGGAGCCTAGAACCTGTAGCTAAGATGAACTGGTGACTGTGAGAGAATGCTGCTATGATATTGCAGCAGGTACAAGTAATACAGCTGTACTGGTTTTGTTGTGGAGTCATTACAGGTGATGAATGCCAAGAGACTCAGCGTAGAAATGGGTTTGTTGAAGAACTGGCCAGTGAGCAATGTAGATGAATGTTAGGCTTTGAATGACTGAAATGATGGTGGCTGCTTAAGATGGTTAGTAGCGGGGTACTGGTGGTGCATCTTTTAAGCTGAACTGCTGGTGATGCTGTTATGGGAATGCTAGCTTGTAGTTGGAGCTCAGATGGAGATTAAGATGCAGCTGAGTTGCTGCTGTACAATTGCATGTGGAGGTTTGTTGGCGGTGGCCTGTGATGATTTAATGGACTGGTGCAGTTGTGGTGCAATGCAGGTGGTTATGAGATGCTACAGATGATGCAGTTATGTTGGTGTCGGGTAAATAGTTGGCGCTTATGGATCCATTATGAGCTGAATTGGATGAATTGGTAATGGAGAGAAGCTTACTGTGATGAAGGATGAAAAATGTGTTTGAATGAATGTTGGATTCAAGCCACAGGGAAGTGGTGGCAGTCTGCAGTTCTGTCATGGTTACCTAAGTTAAAGGGATTGAGGTTATGAGTGAAGCTGTTGCAGGTGACTATGCAAACTGGAGTTTGCCGTTTGCTGTAGCAGGAGATGGCTGTTGGAGCTTGAAGCAGCAGAAAGTGGTGCTGCTATAGAATTGATAATGTCTGGTGGTTGAGAAGAACTCAGGGATATTTTACTGGTAGTAGGCGTGCTAGTTGGAGTTTAAGTTGCATACTGAAGTAGTGAAGCGCCAAGATGGCGTAAGGTTGAGCAAGGCCAGTGCAAGTGGTCTTGGCCAAGATCACTCAGCCAAATCAGATAAGTCAGTTAGCTGAATCTAACCCGGTTCTGACTCATGAACTCTCTCACCGGCCTCGGTCTGTTTGACCCGAGTTAACTCAGCTTGACTCGTTTGACCGGTGACCGGGTGGACTTTTCCGGTCACCTGAGATATTTTACGGTGCCGGCATCCATGCATAATTCACTTAATCTAGGTCCTTTGAAAAAGGCTGAAATTGTGTTACAATTAGCCGATCGCTCTAATGTTTACCCAATGGGTATTGTTGAGGATGTTCTTGTGCAGGTTAATCAACTTGTATTTCCAACTGACTTTTATGTGTTAGAGATGGATGAAGGTTCACCGGACTCATCTCTTCCATTGCTACTTGGGCGTCCCTTCATGAAAATGGCTAAAACCATTATTGATGTGGACAAGGGAAATTTGACTATGGAGTTTGATGGAGAAATAATATGTTTCAACATTTTCGAGACGATGAGATACCCTAGTGATGTCCACTCTTGTTTCTCCGTTGATGTTATGGATGCATTTCTTCCATTGCGCGTCCCTTCATGAAAAGTATTTGAATTGAATGGTGATGATCAACATTTTTGGAAAGTGATGTCCACTCTTGTTTCTCCGTTGATGTTATGGACATCCATGGATGATGGTGATGATGCTTTGGTTTTAAATCCATGGATGATGGTCAAGCAAGGAAGCCCTTGGTGATCTTAACTCACTACAAGGATATCCGAAAACTCATAATATCTCTTTTATTTCTTTACCATGCAGTGATGAAAAGCTTTTACCTTCTATTGTTAAATCTCCAAAGTTGGAATTGAAACCTCTTCCAAGTCACTTAAAGTTCTTGTACTTGGGTGATAATGAAGAGTTACCTGTGATTGTTTCTAACGAGCTTAGTGAATTACAGGAGCAAAAACTTCCAAGGGTGCTAAGGAAGCACAAGACGGCTATAGGATGGACAATCGCCGATATCAAGGGTATAAGCCCTGCCGTTTGTATGCACAAGATTCGTTTGGAGGACGATGCAAAGCCTACAAGGGAAGCGCAACGTCGTTTGAACCCTCCCATGATGGAAGTTGTGAAAAAGGAGATACTCAAGCTTTTGGAATTGGGTGTTATCTACCCCATATCCGATAGAAAGTGGGTGAGCCCGGTACAAGTGGTACCAAAGAAATCAGGTGTAACGGTGGTAGAGAATGATGAGAACGAACTTGTCCCAAATCGTGTGCAAACCGGTTGGAGCGTTTGTATTGATTATAAAAAGTTGAATGCCACTACTAGGAAGGATCATTTTCCTATTGGAGGGTTTGGGACATATTTTCACGTAGGTATTTCACACACATGAGCTTGGTGGACTTCTAGTTATTGGACTTTGGGCTTTGAAGACCTAACTTTAGGAAGTTGAAAAGCTATAAAAGGAAAAAGTTTCTATTCTTTTTTGGTGAGATTATTATTCTATTGGAGTTTTGGAGGAGAGCAGCGACTAGGGTTTGCTTTCGTTTATTTTTCATCTTTCTTCATTTCATTTTTATTATTGATTATGAATATGAATATGATGAACTCAAAAACTATGAGTAACTAAATACTTATTATTGGTTATGGGATATAAAGTGGATTTCACAAATAAGATTTGATTCAATGTATTAGTTTTGTCTCAATAATTTACTGTTTATGATTCATGGTTCATATTGTTTATGATTTGTTTGTTTGTTTGGTTGAGTCCGGAATCAATCCGATTGCATTCATATCTAGAGTTATATTAGGGTTTTCAATACGAAAACGTTGTTTATCCCTGATTTTAAGTAGCATAAATGTGGGTAGTGCTTGTAGTGATATATCCTACTAGTCACATATGAATCATAACTTGGGTTAAATCGATTTAGTTCTTTTACACATTTTGATTGCCTTGATTAGTCTTATTCCATAGAACTTATTGCTTTTAGGGAGTTAAATCTAATTGTGCTTTTACACTTTAGGTTGCTTTCTAGGAAGAATTCACATATGCATCTTTTAATGTGGTTGTGATGAAATCAGGGAATTAGCGGGATACTCTTGCGATCAAGGTATCCTAGGACTTTTAGTAAATGAGAGATTAAAATTTCAATTCTAGTCATTGTTGAGAATTCGAGTTTGTGAATGAAACTATCCCGTGACCAATACTTTCTCCTTATTGATTATTTAATACTTTATTGCTTCAATTTATTTTTATTGCTTTGATAACTCAAAACCCCCCCTTTTGGTTACTTAGAAACTGAAAATTTGCATAACAACAATAGCCTCTCTGTGGATACGAACTCTTTCTTATCGCATACTATTTTTATTTTAGGAAGTAAGAAAGTGAAATTATTTTTGGTCGGTTGACAACCGACCAGTATGCATATATTTTCGCCACTCGCCACGTGTCCTCGGATAAACACGTGGAGAGCATGTGACGCGAGGCATCAAAAGATGATGCCACTAGCACACATCCAAGAGACGTGTCCGATCAAGAAGGAGCCCTCATCTAACAGATCCGATGGCTCCGAATCAAGGAGCACCGAATTAAAGCACTGCTGTGAAGGACTGGAACACCCTCGGGGTCACTTTATCCCATCTCGAGACAGATCCCAGATCGACGGCTAGGACAAAGCTGACTGACACGGACGTGACTGGAGCAGAAGACCGTGGTATGGCGCATGCACAGACCCAACCACCGCATTAAACACCTTCCGCGGCACACGTGTCAGCCAGCCAACGGAAGAAACAACCATGACTCTTCGGCAATAATGAAGAAACGATGGGGGCATCGTAGAAACCGAGGAAGCTCCGCGCACTGGCACAAAGCACAAGACGATAAGGTTGCAACGACTCCCTCAGTGGACCCCACGTCAGAACCCCTATAAATACCCCTCCTCACTAAGAGAGAGGGGTAAGTTGATTCGAAATAGAGAGGAGGAGAGAATTAGGAAGAGTAAGTAGCTATCCTAATCCCGATGCCTCAATTAAAATCCCTAAAGTCATTTGACTATGTTTGTAATCAATCTACCTATAATAAAACCCCCCTTTTACCCCGTGGATGTAGGCCTCAGTGCTGAACCACATAATTACTTGTCTTATTTACATTTAAAACAAAAGAAAAGAAAAGACGTATAAAAAACGAGGGATAGGGAAATTAGGTATCGGGTCCATATTACGGGTATGGCTTGTTTACTTTGCTCATGCCCTGTTTGGTTAAGTTAACCACTTAATGGACTAGAAAGTCATTTCAGACTGGTTTTATGTCAACCAGGACAACTGATTTGACTCTGTCCGTCTAGTAAAAAAATTTGAAACGGTGTCCTTCTGGTAAGGAAAATAGAAAACATAGGATTTCTACGACGGTTGGCCTAACGTTTTCCATGGAAATGAAATTGTTAACTTATTGTATTGTATCTTATTGATTTATGAATTTAACATTTTCATAGGAGGGGAAAAAAATTTAAAAAAATAGAAACAGTACACAGCTAGTCGTCTGGATAAAATATTTAAAACACCAGTTTTTCTTTTATGCCTTTTTTCCCGACCTTAATAAATTCTTGCTTCCCTGTATCAGATTATCTTGCTTCAAAAGAAGAAAAAGAAAAAAAATTAGATTATCTGGCTCCGTTCGTCTCTTGGTGCATGGATAAAAGGCCTAGCGGTAGAGAAACAAATAGAGAGAACACAGCTTACATGCCATGAAGGGCGATGCCCCACTGGCACAATTTAGTGTAAGACCACAAGTATAACAAATCTTGGTCTCACATGCTTCAAAAAAAAAAAAAAAATCTTGGTCTCACAAAAGCGCGGGAAACCGTCTGTGCTTCTTTTGGTCGGATTGCAGGAAACTAATTGAGTGTACATTAACCTAAGAATCATACACTTTGAAGTTCTCTTTAAGAAGGAACGAAGTGAAATTAGTAAGTTAATTTATCTCTTTCTTATGCATTTCCCTGTTCAGCTAACATCTGATGTATATTCTCATGTTAGGGTTTGCCTTGTTTCCCCCTCTTGTCAGTCAATGTTTTTATTTAGATTGGATTTTTGTTCGAAGTTTTAATTGACTGGAAAAATGAGAACAAAATGAACAAACTCAACATGTGGGGGTTTTGACTGTGAATTGATGTTTTAGACTTCATGTCCTCTATGGTATCTGTATCATAGGGATGCTGTTAATGAAGGGGCAAAAATGATAACAATTTCGCTTGTGGGATGTGAGAGAGGACTGCTCTGCAGTTTGATAGTTGTAGGCTATTCATGATGTAGATGGCATGCTTGGTTGGATCAGCAAAGTTAAATTACCTTATTTCAAGGCTCATATCACTTCTTTCACCTGATGGCTTGGTTAAGATTGCTTAGAACAGGAGATGTTGGCATGTAACACGTTGCTGGTGGAAAACCTCAAAGACAAGAAGTTTTGATGCCACCGAATATATTTGTAAGTTCTCTCATTGGGTGGTGTGGGAAAGGGGTAGCACTACTGTATCCCAG
This sequence comes from Papaver bracteatum, assembly GCA_023529315.1. Taxonomy (NCBI): domain Eukaryota; kingdom Viridiplantae; phylum Streptophyta; class Magnoliopsida; order Ranunculales; family Papaveraceae; genus Papaver; species Papaver bracteatum. The sequence continues at coordinate 465,682 of JAJJWX010003983.1, forward strand.
AAAGGTGAAATGGGGGCTCTCTTGAAACACTGATGCTGCCAATTCTTGTATGATTCATAGGCTTAAAGTTTTCTCAGGTTATAAAAAGGAATGAGGCGTTAATGTTGGGAACTTGTGCTTAAGATCGTTGGGTTTGTAGGTTCATTCTAGCCAAGAAAAGCTATGGAGTGACTTCCTTTCATGGATTACTGAATGAATTCTTCCGTTACGAATGACAGGTTGAGAATGAGAAGCCGTATATGAAGGTTAGTCTGAACATGATCCTGCTTCCCTGCCTAGTAAGTAGCCTTCACTTGACACTAAAATCTAAACTCATATCATAATAGATAGACAGTCAATTACGAACACCTGCTAAGACAAGCATGTCTTCAAAAACTAATTGCTGGGGCTAGTGACTTCTTTTGTGAATTTGGTTGTAGATAGAATTCAAGCAGTGAAGACGCCCGATGTTTGGGAAAATTAGATACCCAATCAAGGGGATTAATGTTCTAAAACCTCATGGTCAAAGGCAAAGAATGGCTATTTGTTGAAGGGTTATGCTCTCAATACTTGTCGTTCTGCACAAGGAATGCCAACTAGAGTTTCCCCTGCACAAATTGCATGCCTTCATTTTAATCTTCAGAAGACGAAGATGCAGATTGGTGTCCAACTCCTGGTCAATGGACCAAGGGAACTTTATAAATTCAACAAAGAGAAGCTGACATGACAAAGGTGCACATTGAGAAACTACTGAAAGCAGGAGCCAAAGTTTTTCTAACTACAAAAGGAATTAATGATGGCACTTAAGTATTTTGTCGAAGCTGGGGCAATTGCAGTAAGGCGTTTCACAAAGAAGGTTTGCGTCATGTTTCTAAAGCAACTGGTGCCACCGCGGTCTTCATGTTTGCTGACATGGAAGGAGAAGAAACATTTGATCCATGACTCCATGGATTTGCAGATGAAGTTGGAGAACAACACATTTCTGAGATGATGTGAGACCAAGAGCAATCTCGCTGTATCGTCACTCCTCAGAGGTGCAAATGACTACAAGCTCGACGCGATAGAAAGAGCCTTGCATGATGCTTTGTGCATTGTCAAGAGGACCCTTGAGTCCAATGTGGTGGTTGCTAGAGGTGCTGTCGAGTTTGCATTATCTGTATATTTGGAGTACCTTGCTACAACTATGGGATCTCGGGAACAGTGGGCAGTAGCGGAGTTTGCTGAAGCTCTTCTGATCATACCGAAGGTTCTTTCTAAATGCTGCAAAGGATGCCACTGAGGTTGCAAAACTTAGAGCTTACCACCATACTGCGTAAACGATGGCAGACAAGCAGCATCTTTCAAGCATGGGTCTAGATCTTACATAGGGAACTACACGCAACAATCTAGAAGCTGGTATTATTGAACCTGCAATGAGCAAAGTGAAGATAATACAGTTTGCAACCGAAGCAGCAATAACGATTCTTCAAATAGATGACATGATCAAGCTTGTCAAAGATGACCAGGGCGAGGATTAAAGTGTGGCCTAAGTTACCAGAGAACCCAGGTTGGAACTCTTTCTTCACTATTTGGACACTCTTCTAAGTGTGGCTTTCCCTTTTAGGGCCCTCTTTAGTTGCCTTACAGAACATGAATTTTAGGAATTTCAGGATTGATATAGAAACTTGGTTTTAACAATTTATTTTCTTAGGAAGCATAATTACTGTCCTGGTTGTGCATAGTATTTCTGCCAGGTCTTCACTGTTAGGGGACACTGTAGAAAATGCCAAAATAAGCATGTCACGGTTTGCAAGGTATGGGTTATGTCAAACTAACTAGGTCAATTGACCTTATCTTATCTCTAATACATATTTCCATTTGAAGCTAAAGCTAAATCTGGTGTAACTTGTAAAGAGCTGCACAAACAGGCATCATTATAGGTATGTTTAGTAACTTCGGCAATGTAGATCCTTAATTTTAGCTGGAAGTTTGACTGCAGCTGTAAATAGATCCTTTACTAGAGGCTAATATTGGGTTTCCTGGTTTAGTAGGGTTTGCTAGGGTTGGAGTTTGGTATAGTATAAATAAAAAGATAAGAAACCCTAAAGCATTTTGCAGCAGATGTTCTCTATGAGATTAGTTTTTGAGAGAGAGGATAGAGCGCCTTACCTTTGAGACACATTTGAACACTTTTGGAGGAATAAGTTCAAGTGTGCTTCAATGGCATGATGTTTATGTTCTCTGAAGAATCTACCAATATCCTAAATCTAGATAATCTTTTAATGAAGGCATATCCAAAACATTGAATTAAACCATTACATGAACCTGAAAGTTATTGAACATGGGAAATATTTTAAATCTTCATTCTACCTTTCAGGTCCATGTATAGGTTTGATTTCATGTAATAGAGGATATTTGATCAGTTCAAGTGTCTCAAAGGGTGAAGTATTCATATCCAAAACATTGAATTAAACCATTACATCAACCTGAAAGTTATTCAACACGAGGAAGGATTTTGAATCTCCAATTTATACCTGTCAGGTTCATGTATAGGTTTGATTTCATGGAATAGAGAGGATATTTGTATTAGGTATAATTTTCTTCTCTCTCAAAAACTTATTTTCTGAGTTGGATTAATTTTAACAGTACATGGGTAGTAATATATCGTATTGGGTTACTTTGAACCTGTGAAACAAATGTTTAAATTTGCATTTCTTTGATTTTTGATACACTGTGCTAGATCAAGTTGTGCCTATATACACTGATTTCTAATCTATTGGTGGAATGACTTCAACTGCAGTATGCTCTATAATAGATCAGATAATGGATTCTCATTGAGATCTTTAGATCCATACTGATCCATAACGATCAGTGAGCATAAGGATTAGAATTCATAGCTAGATACTGATTAGAATTCATAAGGATTTGTGCAAGTTCAAACAACTGCAGAGCATAAGCTATTGTCAGAGCATCACTACTAGGATTACAGAATTTTGTACGTGCATCTTTTGCTGCTTGCTTCAGTTGCTTCTGCTTCAATTTTTCTTGCTTATCTAGATCTTTCTTTGAATTCTTGGTAGCTGACTCATCATCTTCATTTAAGGCCATCATTATTAGCTTGTCCTCCATGAGCTGCATCATCAGAGGATTAGACATGCTCAAAGCTGCAGCAGCAGCAACCATGTACCCTAAAACTAAATTAGCTCTGTCATAATCTTTCACTTTCCTCATGATTTGAATAACTGTTAGGGGCATCTGGGGGTGGCGAGGACTCATGGGATAATGTGACATGGCTTTCCCAATGGGCGTGAGGCTTCCTGAACTGTCAAGTGCCTCTAGAGCTAGAGCTTTTAAGCAACGCACAGCTTCAACCAGTGCAGTATCTAAGAAATTGCTGAGCATTTTAACAAGAACAAATGTTTCACCTTATTATGCTTGTTAAGGATTTGATGTAGTAGTTATTGCGATTTGATCAGATGTAGGATCTTTTATCCCAGAGCAACTTTTTTCCATCGATGATAGCTTTATAATAAGTGTAAAGAAAACAGGTGTAAGAAATTGCTCCAGGACAAACCGATTCTACATTTGATCTATTCGTGCCTATTACATCAGACACCCTTTCAAGCTTTATTTGTTGAATTTCTTTAGTTTTCCTTGGAATTTCATTTGGATCCAATGCTCTTCCTATATAGTCCGATTTTATATTTAGCTCAATTCAACAGTGTTAAGCCAAAACTACTAACAAGCTAGTTATTTTTATAACTTAATACAAAGTTTGGTGGCTCTAATGGCTAAGTAACATCAAATTTGTCAACAAAAAACAAGCCGTTGCGACATGGACCAGTGTTATTGGTGTGAATAAGGCTTTTGCTTCCTTGGTGTTAACTTATACAAAATTTGTGAACAATAAAAAATTTCTTACTATGATTGCTAAGGATTTAAAACCCTGGCACATTTAGGGGCGACACTAAAAGACAAAAAAGGTCATCCAAACGTAAAATTGAGCTACCCCTTATCTGTGATTTTTCAAAATGGCAACTATACCCTTTTATAATCGGTAGCCAAAACAACAATCGGTAGGTTAGTTGTTAATCGGTAGGTTAAATTGAAACTATACCTACCGAATATTGTGTAGATACTTCGGCAAATAATCCTTTGTTTATTCGGCAACTTATCCAAATTTTAAGGCTACCGATTATCAGGAGCCCCTTATATAACCTTGGCCAAATCCCGGAGGTTCTGAGGGGTGCAGAGCCAACCATAACCACTTGGCTTGAGCTTGGATTTATCGGTAATCGGACGGATAATATGTTAACACCCTATCGATTATAAGTTGCCCCAAAATGATATTATTTCTAAAATCCTTCACGTAGAGAATTTTGAAATCTTCGATAATCGGTAAGTTATACAACTACAAAACCTACCGATTATATCGACCCCCAGATCGAACCTTTGCCATATTTCAAAGGTTTTGAGTGTACACAGCGAGCCATAACCACTTGGTGCGTGTTTTGGGTGCAACAGTAATCAGAAGTTTTTTATATTACAAAACCATCCGATCATAAGTAGCCCCAAAATGATTATTTTCGAAAATCCTTCATGCATTGAATTTTGAAATCTGACATAATCGGTAGGTTATCTAACTTAAACAACTTACCAATTATAAGGAGCCCCAGATCGAACCATTGACAAATTCCATAGGTTTTGAGTGATCAGAGCCACGGATAACCACTTGGTTCGTGTTTTGAATGTAGACATATTCGTAAGGAAAATTGGTTCCACAACCTACCGATTATTGGTTGCCCTAAATTCAAATTTTGTAAGCTACTATATTCGGTAGGTATTATTAATCAAATTACTACCGATTATTGGTTTCTCCACTTTCAACCTTCGTCAAATTAGCCGTTGCATGTTGAACCAAATTTCAGAAATATCCGTTGGAGTTTTTGGGAAAAGAAAAAACAACCGTTGGACCCTAAGTCTATATAAAGAAACTAATATCTATCACCCCAATTGCACCAAACTCTTTTCTCTCTTCAGTTCTAATTTAGAAGACCTAAAACATGGATATTGCTTTTGCAGAAGAAGAAGATTGTGCTATTTATAGAGCGTGGGTTGTGGTAATTGTTCATGATATTGTTCACAAGCTCCACAAACGGGAATCCGAAGAGCAGTTATGGAACCGTATTTTAATGGTATTTGAGGCGTTAGATGGTAATCGAATTCAAAGATCATCCAATGACATTAAGATGAGAATGAAGGCGATCGATAAGGAGATTGACAAGCTTGAAGATGAAGAACGATTTGTTAGGGATGCTTTTCCTCAATGGACGTATCAAAAACGAGTAAGTATCTTTCATAACTCCGGCTCACTTGTTACTCATTCGTTAATACTAACTTGGTCATTCGTAATTTCAGAGAAATCTTGCTGATTATCGGTATATGGACCTCTACGGGAAACGATTTGAACATGAAGGATGTTACAAAATCAAGAGGGACAATTTCTGCGGTGTCTGGACGTTATGATCTTTTTTAATACTTTTATGGTCAATAAGGAGTATGGATTTAGGTGCTTTTGACGAAATGGTAAGGTTGTGGTCTTTTGAGGTTTATGTAATGCACTTAATCGGCTGAATATTAATATAAAAAAGTTTCTGATTATTAATATTCGGTAGAATGTTTCGCCAACTAAGTTCCCGATTAACATATTCGGTAACTTTGTGAGTCCACATAATTTCCGATTATGTTGTTATTTAGTTCCAGGAAACCAAGTTTTTTCACACAGAATAATCGGATATTAAAAAAAACATATATCGTACCGAATATAATTATTCGGATGTAAGGGTGAACATTTACCTCCCGATTGTTGGGTTGTTTGGCTACATAAAAGAAAGTTTTTGGGCACAGAATAATCGTAAGGAATTCATAAAAACAAACTACCGTTTAATATAATCGTTAACCAGTGAAGGAATATAGATTCCCGATTATGGTGTTATTTGGTTCCAGGAAACAAATTGTTTTCACACATAATAATCGGAAATGAACCATTAAAAACCCTACCGAATATTGTTATTCGGAAGGAATGGTGAAACATAACCCTCCGATTGTGGTGTTGTTTGGATACAGAAGACAAGTTTTCTTTACACATAATAATCGAATGGCAGATTATATTATTAACTTTCCGATTCTGACTAAATGTTTTGCAAAATCTCCAGAATCGGTAGGTTAAAAATATATAAAGCTCCTGATTCTGACAAAAAATGCAAAAACCCCAGAATCGGTAGGTTCTTATATAAAATTAACCCTCCGATTATGTTCCAGAATTCAACAGTTACATGTCTTATCATGTGATTCGCTTGCGAGTCATCGTTAAATGCATAAACATAGCAATATAGCACTAGTGGAAATCAGCAGTTTCGCGACCGACAAAGCAAGTCATTTAACTCGTATCTATGACTTGCTTTGTCGGTCGAAGAAAGGGTCATTGTTTGAGCGTCTTTTTTAACTATGACGTGTCTCTGGGGGTCGTTGAAAATCATATATCAACGACCGATTTTAACGGTCGATTCTTTATGACTGACTTCCATCAGTCATATATAAAAATCTTGATAATAAAAAAAATGATTCAAATTGGCTGACTAGCCTGACTGAATCTGACTAAATCTGAAATCAAACATAAATGAAACTCAAATGAAAACTAAATTCAAATGAAACTCAAATTAGAATTCAAATGAAAACCAAATTCAAATCAAATAAAAATGAGAATCAAATTAAACTTGCACACAAATAATCATTCAATTTAACATTCATTGATTCATTGGTTTCAAATTACACAAAGGATTAAAATCTGTAGTTCTGACCCTTGTGATCTGTACAAAACGTTGAACTAAAAAACTATTGATTAAACAGCAAAATGATTTTCTCCCCTCCCTTGTGATGGAAACCATATCAAGTGCATAAATTTCGTTCTCCTGAAATTCTGCATCATCAACTCTGGTTTCAGGAACATCGAGTACAACCAAGGCAGCAACAACTTATGAAAAGCAGTTTTCAAGAGAACAAATTTCAGTTCATTGTTGTTCACAATTGTGAAATTATTTGTATGACATGCTATAATGAGTCTGACAACCAAGTATTTAAGAGATACACTTCTTATGTAAAAACTATTTAATATTCAGTCGTAGTGAAAAAATGCAATGAACTCCTAAGATTGTAAAATTATGGCAGTAAGTTACTAGTCTAATCCGGTAACTATCAAACAATCAATATTTAATATTCAATACATATAAGTAAAAATAAAACAACAGTAAGTAAAAATAAACTGACCTGAACATTTGGGTATATCCCACACCACACGGCAATGGATGATAGAGTCGAGTAAGGTTCGCCCAACAAATGATTATTTCCATGGTTAACATTCATTGTTACCATCGATGCGCCAATGGTAACATCTTTATTACAGAACATTCAGAAACTGTAATTCCAAACATATAGTTTCGTTAGTCGACACCAACTGGACAAACCAACGATATCTTAACAGAAAAAACTCCTGGGATAGTACTCTAAAAGGTGGATCGTAACAACTATGTTCTTATTCGGCATTCTCATAGGAAAGAAAAAACAGTAAGCCAACAAAAATTATGAGTTGTCGTTCCTTGTCGTGCTTAGTTAGACTAACAATCCAGTTAAAGTTTCTATAGAGATCAGCCAATTTCCTACACATGAGAAGTTCGTGGCTTTCCACTTCTATTGCAATCAGTGCATAAGGTCGATAGCCGAATTATCTACTAATCCAATCACATAGGCACACACCTTCGAAAATATGCAGAAACACCATGACATAATTCTATGCAAAGCATCAACACTAAGCAGCAATTTTCAACCCTACAGTTAATTTTTTTTTCTATCTCGACTTTCAAGGAGTTGTTTTACAGGAAACGACAAAGAGGACAACATATATTACCTTAATGCCATTGAAACAACCTTTTATTAACTCATCTTGATTCTTCATCCTTCCATCTAAATCCTTGTGCATCTCCATTGCACCTCTGATATCTCGAACAAGAGAAATACTATGAACTCCCTGTCTGCTTTCTGTAGAATAAGAAACTCTTCCATTAAGAAACCAAAAGGTAAAATCTTGAGATCGTTTATAAAAAATTCTTGTTCACAGACAATAATTGAAATTCATATGATAAGCAAATAGAGAATCCAAATAAGCAAACACCTTTTCCATATGCAGATTTAAACGAGTCCCAGTCGCCAAATCAATAGTCAACTCATCATCAACATATAAGCCACCCAACTTAGCTGTCTGCAAACAAATTATAACAAAATTTCTAAACTCAACTGCTTCAAAAAGAAGATACTAGTAAAAAAAGTTACAAATAGAAAGTGGAGCATCATAGCTGACCAGATCGTGCATTCTTTCTCCATGCATGCTGCATTGCATTCATAACATTCAGATTCACCCACCGATATCATTGAGACTTCATCCCCCTCTGCAGCAAGCTCAAACCTTAAGAAAATTGCTTTTGCAACCAGACAAAAATAACTAAAAAGGGTTACAAGTTACAGGGTTACAACAGTTCAAGTACCTGGAAGCTGGACGCTAGATTTAACTGAATCAAGTACAACAACACTCTAAATGTAGCTGCCAAATTTCACTCTAGCTGAGATCTGATCTGCTAGTACGAAAAAATTACTCTAAGTAAATCCTTTGAGATTTATATGATCCATTATCAATGCTAGAGCATATTGTTCTGAACTATTCTGGTGGAACCCCACAAATTTCCAACATTCCATCCAGCAAATTTCGGTGATTCAGTTTTATCTACAACAGACAAGAAGTATTAATAACAAAAATGACTGCAGTGAAAATAAAGAAACAAACAAGATACACTTCTCAATTATTGCATTAACTAGGGTATATAAAGTTTGTTCTTTGGTACTTACGATGTAGTATTTGAGCGGTTGTGGATGATATTCCAGTATCTCCCTAAAAAACGAGATCGTTAATGTCGTCCTTAGCAACTGGTGGTCTCTCAAACTCAAACTCTAGCTTTTAAAGTACAGATCAGCCAATGCCTGACCAAAAAAGGGTACTCTGACAATATATTATACAAGAAATAGAACAGTCAATATATGAGATTCTAGAGCATCACCAAAAAAGCTAGAAAGAAAAAGCCAGATGTCTTTAAATGTAAGCTTAAATTTAATCACAGGATAATTATCTGTATGAGATTGTCGAAACTGAAAGTGAAAAAATAATTATGTTTACCTCTTCTGCATTTTGGTCTACCCTTTAGATCAAAGGCTAAGAGCCTTTTAAAAATTTGACAGCAAAAGGATCGAGGTGGGAACTTCTGGGTGAACGACACCGGATTTTTCTTCCTCATGCTGGTAAGGTATTTCCTGGACTTATCATTGCGGACCTACACATATAACACAAATGAATTGACATCAAAATCATCACTAAGAAAAGAGTACAACTCAAATAACAAGTGTGATGCGATACATGAGTAATACTAGCATATTGGCTAGCTCCAGAAAATAAGAAATTTAATTGAAAAGTTTAAGAATAATCTAAACATCAATACCCATTACCAATCCCTGTTGCAAGGAAACACTAAATATTCTTGTCAATAAATCGAGAAACTACTCTTTGGATTTTTAGTTTAAAGAAGGTTAGTTGAAGTTTCTTCCATTCACTGGGTAATGATAAGGTTGGCTCTTATATTTTGTTTATATAGATTGCATGGACAATATGGACAGTACATTGACCTATTTATTTAATTCTATGTGCAATTGCTTAATTATTTAACGTATAATGCCTTAATCAGTATGCTACTTTGTGTGGGTATAACAAGGTAGGAAAGGTTAGATAACATACATCTACGTAAGAGTTCATATAGCCTCCTTATGAAAGTGACCCCTGGTGAGCAATCTGCAAATCAATTCAAATGAAACCCAATAAGAGACACAACAACAAAACCATTTGACAATATGCACTAACAAATACATTAAGATTCATGAGTTCTATTACTTGAGGGTTTTGACCTGGCTGAGCATTACCAGATCCATCAGCACCCTTAGCAGTTCCTTTTATATCACCCTACAAATTTTACGGAATTTCACAATCAAATCAATATTCTAACACCACAACTGAGCAGATAACTATAAAAAATAAAACATATATTACCTCCATCTGCAACATCACATCCCATCCCCCCAACACAAACAGGCAACAAAATTACAGAATAGGCAGATTAGATTTCGGTTATCATAAATGAAACAAAAGAAAGACCTGAAAAGATTTGAGGAAAAAAAATACACAGAAAAATTACCTTTCTGTACATATTGAGGTACACCTTAAGTGGATCTATATAATACTCAAATCCTAAAGTAGCCATTACCCATAAAAGATCATCTCCATTAATAGTCTTTCGCTTTTCTATCTGACGTCCATCACTTTCCCTGCGAATCAAAACCCAAAAAGTGAAATCAAATTCCAGAAAAACCCTAAAAACAAAGATCCCCAAATTGAAAAAAAGAAGAAATAATTAGGAAGCTCCATTACCAGCTCCACCACCACCACCTTTAGTACCCACTCCATACTACAACAAATCACAAGCACGGGAGCTTTCCATATCTTGTTGATATCTCGATCCTGATTTGAATCATTCAACTGTCAAACATATATGATTAAAAACATCAATGTCATACTCAATAACTTGCTTAAAAATGTGCATCAACTCAGAATCTTAAAAGATCGAATTACTGAAGAAAGAAAGTTCTCATGATGGAAATAAGTATAAACACCTAGAGAAAAAGAGATCACTGAAAGTTCTAAGGTATAATTGTACATTATAGGATCTAATATCAATCATCAAGCCATTACACAATACATGCATCAACTTTCAAAGATGCAATATCTTTAGTATGACCAGCTGCGGAATCCAACTAAGATAACGGTTTGAGCATTTCTAAGCAACTAAAAGCTAATTCCAAGAAGGCAATTATTATCAAACAAGAAACTCAAGAGAATTCAGAGAGATGCTTAATCAAAAAGATAAATACAAACCAACCAAACCTAAATAATTTCTTAAGTACTCAACATCACTCCCTAATACAGAGAATCAAATAGTGCTCTCCTACAAAGAGATTCCCCATGTAATCAAATTAAAAAAATAAATAAAAAAAATAACTAGCTTAAATTAGATTCTTTAACTAAATGGAAGGGAACCAAAAATGCATTATATTCTTACACTTTGGAATTAAACCAAGGTGCTGTACCCAGTAACCATCGCACTGCACACCTTTTTGGAACACACAATCAGTGCCATATAAAATCAAGTTATCCATGTATCCAATAAGAGAAGGGTTTTGTTAAATTACCTGGTTCACAAGCCTTAGCCAATCTAAGGAATTCCTTTTTCATGACAGTTTTTGCACCAAAGTTAGAGGGTTCTTCTGTTTGTTAGTCTTAGTGCAATAATAAATATTATGGGGACTGTGAAAATGACCATACTTCCCTTATTGGAAAAAAGTGTAATAAATATTATGGACCTTTATGGTCATTTTCACAGTAGGTAATATTTACTTTATTTATTTTTGATAAGGGTGGTCTGGTCATTCTCACAGTCCCCATAATATTTATTGCACTTATTTCCAATAATGGTAATATGGTCATTTTCACAGTATGTAATATTTACTTTATTTATTTTAAATAAGGGTAGTTTGGTCATTTTCATAGTCTACATAATATTTATTGCACTTATATCTAATAAGGGTAACATGGTTATTTTCTCAGTCTGTAATATTTACTTTACTTATTACACTTAATTGGGTAGTCTGGTCATTTTCACTATCTCCATATAATATTTACTGCACTTATTTCCAGTAAGGGTAATATGGTCATTTTAAAAGAGTGTAATATTTACTTTACTTATTTTCGATAAGGGAAGTCCGGTCATTTTCACAGTCTCCATAATATTTATTGCACTTATTTCCAATAAGGGTAATATGATCATTTTCACAGTCTCCATAATATTTATTGCATCGATAATAACGAGGTGAGAAAAGGAGGGTCCCGCCTAAGAAAAGTAGCAGTGATTCAACTAGGTAAAGCAGTCGCGGTGTGGGTTGATGACTCGGGGATATAATCGTAATTAAAAATTTTATACAACGACCGTTTTTAACGCTCTAATTTGTGCTCCGAATTTTTTTTTATATCTACGACCGTCTTGATCGGTCCACGGTCCGTTGACCGCTATTGAGGGTCGAGGATGTGGGTCATTAAAACCCCCTTCTCCACTAGTGTAGCCATTCATAATCCATAAAAGGAAGAATTCACAATCCATAAACATAACGTAGCAACTAATAATCCGACACAAACTTTTAAAACGACATAATCCGACATAAACTTTGAAAACCATAAAGTTAACTAAAAAAAGCGAGAGTTTACAACATCAAAAGTTTATTTATTCTTTTTTGCCATGACTTTGCGACCTTTACTGCCTCTACCACTTGGACCAACATCATCACCGGTTTCATCAACTTGAGTGCTCGATGACGCCCGAGTTCTTTTTTTCACAACCTTTTTAGGTTGCTTGCCTTTATCCCCAAACCGAGATGTATAATCTTCATTGTCAATGTTATCAATCATCTCTTGGTGCTCTTTTATCTTCTCAAGTGGCACAGGCTCTCCGGATTTTATGCAATTAGTGCACCATTTGGACAAACCTCTTAACCTGTTCATCTGTTTTAAAACATAGCATACCATCAAGGACGGTTCTAGTTTGATTTTGACCCATAAAATAAAAATAAATTAAGAAACCAATACGTACCCATAAACAAACACAAAATAATGCCAAGTTGGTTTTAGTAAGAAGGATTAGACACCCGGTGTCAAAAATAAAGAATTTAAACCATACTTACAAATTGTTGGATTGACAAGCTTAAGTGGCTAGTATTAAACATCCTCTTTTGTATCGTTATATAATCATTTACCCCTTTTTTGACAAGTCGGAAACGATCATGAACTTGTTGGAGTGTGATAGGTGTAGAATACACCTAATTTACTATCTAAGAGTTTATGCTTTCTTTGCTATTTTTCTAGTAAACTATGTATTTTACGCGTGTTTTTGAGCGATTAGGTACTCTGGAGTCGCACGGACGAAAAGAAGGAGAAATCACCAAAATTGAGCAAAAAGGGCAAATTTGTCATTTCATAGGACGAGCACTATCTGGAGCCCGGTAATGGTTATGGGGCATCTCATCTCGGAGGTATACTAAACACAAGTCATCTATGGTTAAGGGGTTACCATCTAGGGTGTCCCTTATAAGTTATCAGTGGGTGTAATTATCATTGGGCACCCCTTATCCAGAAAAGCTATTGTGTTATTAGTACCCAATTGGGGTGGTCTTCTCCCTGGGGTGTATCATCCACACCAATAATTGTCTAACCCTAAAATCGATATTCTTCCCCCTTTTTCTCTCATTCTCCCATTCTGTTACTCAGTTGAATTTGAGAAACTTTGCGAAACCAAGAAATCGAGAGCTCAGAGATTGAGTTTGCTAGGATGGCAGAGATCGTGAAGCTGATCGATTGCATGGGAGAAATTAGGGTTGTGTTGTGCTTGTGCTGCTGTTGTCTGAGTAATTGAAAGAGGATTGAATCGAGCTAGCAGAGATCGAGAGGAGATTTGAAAGAAGATGGGTCTGATTTAGGAGAAGTTGATGGTGAATTCAAATAGGTTTGTGTTGGTGAAGCAAGAACAGTTTAGAAAATGGATTCTGTCATCAATTTGAGAGAGATGGGTTCGATCTATGAGCAGAAATTGAAGATGATTCTGAGGAAGATTGAGAGAAGATGTTGGAACTGATTTGGGTACACTGGGAATAGCCGATATTAGGTTTTCTGTGTATCAACTGAATTGAGAAACTAGAGTTGATAAAGAGGAGAGCTGTTGATGAAGAATGGCAGTGTTGTGTTGGTGTTACAGTTCAGGTCAATAACACAGTAGCAGGAGCAAATGAGAGGTGGTCTGAAGCAGCAATGTGCAAGAATAAGTGCTTGAAATGTGTAGATGTATGTTAGGTGTATTACAGGTGAAGAGAAAGGCCTCAAAATGGCCGGAAATGTCCTGTAATCAGCCGTGACTCGGCCGATTCTCCCCTACGGTGAGTCAACTCGTGCCGGCGATGACCGATCCAGAGCGATTCCGATGAGTCGATCCAGCGCAGTGACTCAGACGATTAAGAAGACTCAGCCCAGAATCAGAAAGCTAACTCGCCAGCTGACTCCCCTCCTTTGACCAATTGACTAACAGTTGACTGACGTTTGACTCTTTTGACCGTTAGTCCTTACGGTTGACCAATGGAATATTCCATTACCGTAGAAGAACTTTCAGGTGGCCGGCGACGGCCATCTTCCGGCCAAAAACACAGTTTTCAGACGAACAAAAATACAGAATTTTGTATGGACTTCTCTCATGTGTGTGAAGACTTAGAATTGGGAATTGGATGGAAACTTGGAAGTTTTGGAGAATTGGACTAGAATTTGGAATATGGCTCAAATTGGGAAAGTGGTGTTCTTTTGGAATGAGGATTCTTTTCCTACAAAGATATGGAGAGTATTGAAGCCTATAAATAGAGGAGTTCTCTACAACTTTTAGACACACATCTACTTTGGAGAAGGAGCAACCATCATCTTTTCAATAAGTTTTCTTTCTTCCTTAATTATTATTATTATTGTGTGAACTCCAAATTATGAGTAGCTAATTTTCTTATTGATTGAGGATGAATTCCTAGTTCTTAACATATGGTTTGAGTTTTGTTTCAATTCTACTTTAAAGTTTTTCATATGATTATCGTTTGTTTTTGCTAATATTAATGTTTATGATTGATTGATAGGTTGTTTGGAGTGCACGCTAAATTAATTTTTTAATTTAATCTAAAGCTAGTGAAAGTTAGGGAATACGTAATAGTTTCTTGACTCTTTACACAAGTAGAAAAAACGAGACCTTGCGGAGGGATTCCGTGGAGCAATTGTGTGCAAAAACAACGCTAGAAAGTGGACCAAGCGAACCGAGTCTAACTACTAGTACTAAACCTAAGTTCATAAATCTTAATGCGTTCGGGGAATTACATCTTGTAAGCGAACCTCAAGGTGGTTCTTTTGAATAGAATCTGATAACTAAGCGGACTTGTTACTCGGTGAAATAAGGAATTTTGGGGTTAGCTAAGCGAACCTGCTATCCTACGGTTGGTGATAATCTATGACTAATAAAAAGTGGAAAAGAACATAACTTTAATCATTGTTTTTCAGCGAAGAAGGATTCCTTGATCTATTCCCTCTCATTGATTTCAACTTACACTTTTAATTACTTTGTTTATTTCTTTTGCTTTATAAATTTTACAACCAATACCCCCCTTTTGTGACAATTTTACAACTATAATCTCTTGCTCCTCGTGGGATCGACCTTGACTACCCTTTATTACTCTTTAATTAGGTAGTAAAGTATTAATTAATTTGTTGTGGTTACGACACGCAAACAGAGTGATCTTTGCTTTGGATTTCCATACTCTTGCACAAATTGTCTATATACCCTCGACCAAAAGACTTCGACTGTTAACATTCCCGTTATGACATCTTCACGTCTTGTTTCATGATACCAGGTTTTCACAATGACCAAAGCTTCTGCCGCGTCAAACGTTGCCATGCTAGTAAGTTGAGATATATAAGGAATGAACTAGAGTAGATGATGGAAAAGATATTTGTAGAATACACAATGTTATATATGTGTTGTTTGCTGCATAAATAAGAAGAGTTTAACCACCTTATATAGATGACACTCCCAACGTCTTTTTTTTTGGAAAATATGGCCGTTGATGCGTACTTTACAAGACTATACTGAAGTTGCGTACAATTATTACACATAATCGGTAGTAAATTCTGTAACATCAGTAACCTATTATGTTAACTCGGAACCTTAGGATACTTGTCAAACTTCCGATTATATACTGTTTTGTTAACATGGTAGAAAGTTTCATTAGGGAGGTATAATCAGAGGTTTATCAATATGTTTTCTCTACCAATTTTGTGTGGTTTTCGAGGCTCGGCTTCAAAAATAGCCGTTGGAGTATAATCGGTAGTTAAATAAATAACATAAACTTCCAATTTTCTTGGTGTTTGGGAAATTCATTACAATATCACCTCAACATCATCATAATTTTATGTTGAACTTCCACAAATTCTATTACAATGTATTGTGATTAGCGTCGTGGACGTGTTGGACGAGTCCTAAACGGATTAAATCTTTCCATCGCCATAAGGATTCTAAAATGAGCTTCATAACGGAAGCTTGATCTTTTCCATCTCTGCCATTCCCCGAGAGATTGTTCTATAACCTCATCATTGGTTGCACTCCACAATCGATATTGATTCACAAGATAAGTTAAATTGACAAATTCTCCGACGCGTCCGTTTATTGAAACAATTCGGCAGAAAAGATCAGCAGAGTGACGGTTGTTTGGGTTACCAGTGTCGGCGCAGAATTTTTCGTGAATTCTCCCCAAATAACTCATACTCATTATGCCTCCTTGCCTCCGTTCTGCTCCCCATATCGGATAGAATTGAACGTAGCGCCTACATAAAGATAAATCTTCTTCAATCGTGAACTCCGTTGGATTAATGAATGGTTGGGACATTATGTTGAAGATGAAATTGGAGAGAGTTAAAAGGTATTTGTGTTCCATAGAAGGTACAAGGATACAATACTTATATATTTTTAGGGTTCCAACGGCTCTTTTTTTGTTGGGGAAACTGTATAATCGGTAGCCAAATAAGGTATTTAGCTACCGACTATACAGTTGCCCCAAATTTTGTTTTGGGAGAAATCTCAAATTTACGAATTTGAGAACTATAATAATTGGTAGTTTATATGACTACCGATTATAAGTTGCCCCAAATCTTGTTTTGGGAGAAATATCAAATTTTACGAATTTGAGAACTATAATAATCGGTAGTTTATATGACTACCGATTATAAGTTGCCCCAAATCTCTTCTTTGGGAGATACTATAATCGGTAGTATAGTGAGGTTATTATTACTACCAATTGTTATAGGACCAAGATTCACGTTTGGCACGAAATCTATATTAATCGGTAGTCAAATATGATTACTAACCTTCCGATTTAGTGTTACACAATCGGACACAAAATTGCTTCCGATTATATAAGGGCATTAACGTAATCTCCACGTTTTTCAACACCCCTTAACGTGGCCTCTGGGTTGGGAATAAAAAAGTCGCCCCTAATTTCAACTGAGTCGCCCCTAAATGTGCCAGGTATAAAACATTCATTGCTCGAATCATTTTCATTTTCGAGAGTTTGACCAAGATAAGCTTGAACTTGAAATTTCTTCTTTGCAATATTAAATATACTAAAATCATACGGCAATGTCTCATAAGATATATATATATATATATATATATATATTGTATTATATATATATATATGATGAGTAAAATAGGGCATGCCTTTACATACCTCTTTGGTGATGATGTTCTCGTAATTTTTTTTTGTTTGTTCTTCAGCCTTTAATCTTCAAGGTTTATTCGGTAAAGTCTGATACTCTACTACCATGTTTTAATCATAGTCTGAGACTTGACTTTAGTAGACTAGAAATCATGATATAGATTTCTTAATATTGACAACAAGCTTGAGATGGCAAAACTTGCGAGTTCGACCGAGAAGTCTACCATGAATATGAAAAGTGGTTGGATCACTAAAAACGATGAATAATCGATGATATTATTAGTTGGTTTACTGAACATTTTTGTAGCACGGATGCTACTAAAGAGGCTAATATTGACGTTGACATTATCAATCTCATTCCTACCACCATTAGTATCACTGTTAATGATATTCTCACTATCGCTCCTGAGGCTCATGAAGTCAAAAGTATCATTTTGAACAAGGAGATTGATAAGGCTCCTGGTCTTGTTGGTTTCCCCCCAAAATTATTCCAAGCCAACTGTGAGATGGTTGGCGAGTACATTGTTCACGTGGTCTAACATTTTTTCAATTCCGGTTTTCTATTAAAGAAAATGAATTCGACTTTCTTATCTCTCATACCAAATATTGAAACATCAACGTTTACTTTCACTAGAGACTCATATCTTTACGCAACACCACCTATAAGATAATTTAAAACTGCTTCCCAAAAGAATGAATCCTTTTTTTTTGCCAAACTTGCACCCTCATCTTAATCTGCTTTTATTCCTAAAAAATAAATCTTTTGACAATACTGCCAGTGCTCGTGAGATCATTTATGATATGGGAATTAGACGAGGGAGAATGGGGTAATCGGTGTTACGGGTATAAAAACTGATGTGGCTAAGGGTTTTGATAGGGTAGATTAGAAATTTTGTATGGATGTGATGTATAAAATGAGTTTCTATGATAAATGGTGCAATTTAGTTTATCAGTTTACTTCCACTACCAACCTTGTTGTTCTGGTGAATGGGGTTCTTGGGAAGTTTTACAATCCTTTAAAGGTCTAAGAAAATGAGGCCCTCTTTTTCCTTACTTACTCCTCTTTTGTGTGGAAGCTCTATTCATCCATGCTGAAAGTCTTGGTTTAATTATTGGTATGAGGATTTCTAAATAGGTTCTTATAAGTCATCACCTTTTTATTGGTGATTGCAATGTCTTCTGCAATGTTAATATGGTGAAATCTAAAAATATTTGTTTACACTTTTTAAGAATATTAGTTATACTTTTGGTCAACGCAATAAATTTGGTATTTTCTTTGGTGGGAACATTTAAGAGTAGCTAAGTATTGACATTGGTATTTATGTGGGAGTTCAATTGATACCCATTGATGATAAATATATTACTTCTCCACTCTTCACCCAATGGAAACAAAGTAAATTGTTTCAAACCTTGTGTTGAGAAGCTCAAGTATAGGTTGGCAGGATGAAAAAAATAAGAATCAATCTTCTATAACAAGCTATTTCAATTATCATTGTTTTTTTTTTTGGGGAAATTTGACACCCCTAGTGCAGTGGAGCACATGATCACAAAGGTAAATTGGTGTTTTGAAGTAAACATGGAGAAAGAATAAGAGATATAGAAGATAAAATCACAAACCACACAAGATATATGTGGTTCACCTTTACATGATACATCCTGGTCAAATTTCACCAGAAAACTTTCCCTAATCAAAAGACCACCACATGCTCTTTATGCAAACCCACAAGAGAAGACCCAAACAAAAGAGTTAATATGACCTACTATCACACCTGCAAATGTCCCTGGCAATTTTTTTTGCTCAACTGTTGTTGACACCCTAATTTCGCACCTTCTATGGGAAAATATCAGTCTTACACATTCAAAGCCGAATACAAGATAAATTCTTTGTGGACCAATTAAGGATTTTCATATCCTTTAATTCAGCCCACAGACACTACTCCTACCCATTTCATTACCCATTCAAACCCAGGAGTTCTTGCTATCACATTGAAAAGGAGTTATTTGCGATGAACAATGACGAACATCGATGAACAATGATGAATAGTGACAAACATCGATGAACGATGATGAACAACGACGAACATTGATGAACAGTTCTTGGCAGACAATTTTGAAAACAAAGGAGTCGCATGCGAAGGAAAAGCGATGACTGATTTTCTCCCCGTACCAATCAAGCGCATGCGAAGGAAGAAAAAAATAAGGCGGCTGGAATTTTCTCCGTTTACCATTAAGATATTGAAGGGTCCGGACTACTATAAATAGAGATCGAGTGAAAGAGAAGAAAAAAAAGACAGAGAGAACACTTTATGAGAAGAGAAACTTGAGAAAGAGGGAGAAGGGGAGTGAGACTTCTTCTAAGACTTCTTCCTTTAGTTCTTCTTTCACTTCTTCTTACGAGAAACGAGTGAGAAAGATAGAAAACAAGGTTTCCTCCCAAACCACACAACAACAAAGGTTTCCACCCAAACCACACAAAACATGGTTTCCACCCAAACCACACAAAACAAGGTTTCCACCCAAACCATACAACAACAAAGGTTTCCACCCAAACCACACCACAACAAAGGTTTCCACCCAAACCACACAACAACAAAGGTTTCCACCCAAACCACACAAAACAAGGTTTCCACACAAACCACACCACAACATAAGGTTTCCACCCAAACCACAATCCAAAAATCTAGGTTTCCACCCAAACCAAGAAGAATTATTGTCTCTCATATAGAAAATATTTCTTCTCACATGTTCCAAGTCTCCATGTATTTTGTCATTTAATCAAAGAGAAATCAAATTTTCTTCCTACATAATAGTTATCATTGTCTTATGCATTCATAGTTTATTTCGAGAAAACCCAAAAAATAGAAAGATCAAATCAAGTATTGTCTTTAAGTTTTTAAAAGATTAGCATTAAATTGCTAGTACTTTAACTACTTTCAGCATACTTAACAGAAGCAAGAAATCGTCGTAAGAATCCTTTCAAGTTTCAATATCATATTTCAGTATTAGTAAAAATAAATTATAAACATTTTCCCCTTTTAATCATTTAATAGAGGCCAATCTTACGATTGGGCGGTTGATGGGTGCCTAACACCTTCCCATCCCGTACTAGAATCTCCTTACCCAGACTCTCTGATAGCAGACCATAAACATGAAAGTCATAACTAGGTTTTGTTTTCCTCAAAAGAATTAAAACTAATTAAAGGGTCCTGACTCCCCTTAGTCAGGTGGTGACTTCAAATCATCTCTCATTCTCTTGCAGAGTTAGCTCCCTTACTAATGAACTAGTGAGAAGTTACCTCTGTCCGACCTTGTGCGGTAAACATCCACGAACGGATGAGCACATAGGCTTCTCCCCCATAGTAATTAGGGATCATAAAATTCCGGCTCTCGACCCGTGCCATGCCTCGATTTCTACAGTGGCGACTCTGCTGGGGATAAATTAAAGATTCAACTTGAAAAATGATTAAAAGGAAAATGTTTTTTTTTTACTAATATTTATTTGAGAAAGGTTCATACTTCAGGTACCATCGTTGGTTGTGAACCATTGAAGCTTATGGCTCCTACAACTAGAAGTGTTACCAGAAAAGGTGCTGCCACATCTGTTAAAGTGTATTTCCGCGAAGGAATCAAGTCCTCAAGAACGAAGAGGTCTTTTAACAAGGATGACGTTCCTAAAAAATTTCATGGTGACACAAGCTTTCCTGAACATGAAAGACATGTTATCAACTTAAAAGAGGTTACAAATGAATTCCTCAACCGGAAAAGGAGTTTCAAGTGTCGCATCAACTCCGCCATGAAGAAAGTAATGTCTTATAAGGATAAGTTAAAAATATCTGAGAAAGCTCTATCCAATCTAGAAGCTCAACTCAATAATTTCTTAAGTTTATCTAACAATGAAAAGGATTTTCCCGACAAGCATAGCAAAGAAGAAGAAATGCAAGAAATAGAAATCTCCAGGTTGCAAGAAGTCACAATGACACCGGATCAATTCCAAGAAGGCACTACACAAGCGTTCATGGACTATACGAGTGTTGAACAACAACTTCCTGAGGCGGATGATTTCTCGATCTACAATGGAGTGGAATCACCAATTCTTCAACTAAACTCATATCTCTCATATATGGAGAAATGAGAGATGAACAAAGAGAACTATCTAAGGTACTACTTCGGCGAAAGCTTAACTGGGAGTGCATCAGTATGGTATTCAACCAATGACCGCG
The DNA here is from genome assembly GCA_023529315.1 of Papaver bracteatum. Lineage (NCBI taxonomy): Eukaryota > Viridiplantae > Streptophyta > Magnoliopsida > Ranunculales > Papaveraceae > Papaver > Papaver bracteatum. Next base: position 487,401 of record JAJJWX010003983.1, read on the forward strand.
TTCTGCAAGCAGCTTGGCCAGAAACGACTAGTGTTTTCATCAAGTATTTTTCAAAGATTCGACCAGAACTGATCAATCAAAACCTGGAGCAGTACCTCGAAGAACAAAGAGAGAGATTCTGGAGGACCAACGCCATAAGGAGGGAGAAATCATCTGATAGAAGCGTCTACATGATAATTCCCAACGAAGCAGCAGAGGACGCTGGAACTTCTTCTGACACCAAAATAAAATAAAATAATGACTTGCAGCCTGCCATTCTCAAGCATACTAGAAGAAGGTTGCACAGAGTTTCAACAAACACGTGCAACCATGTAACTTCAACAAAGGAGATCTTGTGCTCAAAGAAATCCGTCCAGTAAAGCATACCGACCCAAGGGGCAAATTCAAACCAAAATGGGAAGGCCCGTTCATTGTCAAAAAGATTTTTCAGGGAATGGCAGTACAATTGATGGACCTAGATGGAAAAGAACATCCAAGGCCCACGAATGCAGATCAACTCAAGAGGTATTATTCCTAGTCAAAGACAACGTTCTAGCATACCTAATCCCAGCATCTCCTAAAAAGATCAATTGCTTTTGTGAACAACGAGTTATCTAAGTTAAGGTCTCCCCACCAGAGTCAGCGATCTGCACAGTCAGTGCAAGTCAAACCAAGGACAAGAGCACCACCGGAAGAAAACATTTCATTCACAAATGAAGGATTTAAAAGATCTTCGTCTACAAAAATGAAAATCATGAACACCTACTCATCTGAAGGATGCATGATCAGATAAAAAAAAAAACAACAGAAAAAAATGATCTGGCGACAAACCAAAGAAGAAGAAGATGAAGTATATAAAGCATAAGATTAGGGCTCCATCAAACTACTTTTCGGGCAAACCGAAATAAAGTCCATGACCCGTCTGGTTTCTCCAACCCATTAGGGTCATTCACCCGATCCGCTAGCTCCTTTTCCCTGTATCGAATCAAAAAAAAAAGAAAAAAAAATGCAGTCTACCTCGTAAAGAAGTCGAAGCGTGGACAATTTTTCAGAAAGAGTATCAATACGTGCCTGCCTCCCCAGGGATTCTCTATTAATTTCATCATGTCTCAACATGATCCCGTACATCTCATTCACCACCGACTTCAATTGACGCTCACGGCTATCCACCAAACGGAGCAAGTATTCTTGAAGAGGTCTGGAAGCCTAAAATGAGAAATGAGTTAATAAAAGTATTAAGTCATTAAGGAAAAAAGGGCAGAGTAGCAGCGGTACCTCGGGAATATCGTCCGGGAGAGGTAACCCAACAATGTTTTCACGATCAAAAGAGCCACCTTCAATTGAAACCACATTTGAAGTTTCCAAGATAGTTATTTGGAAGTCCCATGTTGGAAGAATATGGCAGAGAATCATTAATGGAACTTGTGGAGAAGGAGCATTGCTTGAAGATCCCATCAATAATGGACGAGGGGCAAAACCTGGATCACCCACTACAAGATTCTCTCGGCAAACTTGGATAGAAAGAGGTGTCCCTAAATAAACCAATCTCCAATATGAATCGAAATTCATTTCACGATCAACTGAATCATCATATGAACGTTGCGATTGGCGTGAAATCTCATCCATATCTCTAAACGATGCATAAGGAAAACATGTATCGCTAGGAGGAGGAAGACAGGGTGTAGCGTATGGTTGACTAATTTGCCGCCCAAATCTGTCACCAAGATACCAAGCACGGTAATCTGGGCCTCGTAACAAGTACGGAAGCATGCTAGACGACATGGCATGAATGGCTCTTTGATTACGCCGAATCAAATAATCTTTCCAAGGGTCCCAGCAAATCTGCGATCAAAATGAAGGTATACATATATAATAATATATATATATAAAAAGGGTTTCTTATAGATTCAACCATCGCTTCCTCCAAACAAAGGCGTGTATATGAAGTCGAGTAAATTCGAAGTGCACCTTTTCATCTGGCCATTCGAGGAAATGTTTGACTATTGGAGAAGCTTGTATCAAAAGGAGGGCAACTGATGGGAAAATATTCATAACACCAATACTGTTACAAAGAAAAAAGGTACGGGTGTTAAAAAGGTCTAGATCGGTCAGCCTGAAGCAAGGAGAAATGTACTCACATTCAAGACGGTCCAGAATCCACATAAGGCTTGTGTTTGAAGGATGTTGCTCGGGTTAGATAGGTGTAAAGTCGCGCCATCGCACAACTTCCCCAATCGTAAAAGCTTAACAAATTAAAGTCAGAAAATGCTGCCAAGTATCCTGATTTGATATAGTTACTAGAAGAGCTAAGGAAGGTATGACCTGCAACAAAAATCAGGAAATCTCTGGTAACCTCAATAGCTTTAGCATCATCTTTTGAAGCGTCGGCAGCGAGATCCAGCTCAGGGACCGAGAAATTCATCTTCAAGACAGATAAGCTGACGTACCATTGCTTAGGGAAGATATCCCCACAGTGTGCTCCCAAAAAAATTTGGACATTCTCCTCTATCATGTTTACACCCAATGGGACATGAGCTCCTACCCCTACACGGATGCCAGTAATCATGTAGAAATCCAGAGGATTGATGGTTAACTCACAGTGTGGCAGGTGAAATAAATTAGTATCACCCCGCCATTGCTCTGCCACGATTAAAGCATTCTCACCATCGTGGAACGCTTCCAAAGATTCAATAAAGTTGTACCAACCGATCTGTTGTACAAGCTCACGTACACTTTGCATCGTCTCAACACCAGCCACCATTCTGTTATGCCAGTGGTCCCTCCACGAAAACGCGGCCAAGCGTAATTTTATGAAAGAAAGCAATGGTTGAGAAATAATAAAAGAAAACATGGGAAGCGAAGAAGAAAAATTCGATCAACAAGGAAACTTACAGGGTCTTACCGAATTTTTGCAGAAACGTGATTATCCACCTCATGTGAAACCCCAACTTTTTGTCTTTTACGTACCAACGGCAAAGGAGGACGAGCAGAGAAAATGTCTGAAGGATGCCCAGATGCCATCTTGAAAGAGAAAACAATAAAAACAAATGGAAGAAGACCCCCTGGATAAAGAATAATCTTCTCCGCCAATCTTATAAAGAACGAAAAGTAATTTCATCTTCAGGAAGCTTGGAATAGAACGACGACCCTTTCCAAAAAAAAGTTTATTCCGCAAAGGAAAATCAATCGTATCAATCCAAGGCATGACACACCGAATAGTTATGACCTCAAAAACATAATCTGCAATGGGCTTCATAGTGCAAGGACCAACGCCTCCTAGGAAATCGACGAAGCTTAACCAAGGCAAACCTAGATAATGTCACAAATTCCTGTATCAATAGTTTAATCACCGTTTATCAACAACAAACGAAACACGAAATCGGAACCACGACTTTGTTCTTTAACCGCGACCGACTACTCTCAAAGAATATGCACTTCCAGAAGTGGTAAATGAAACTGACAAGCTCAACCGGGGAAAACCTGGCCAATGTTAGGATCTTTTCTTCATCAAATTTTTCAACCATTCAACCGGCCCGAACAAAGGAAAATCCAACTGAATCAACCGCAAAGGTTCCAAAACATCAGGAAAATGGAACTGATAAAGCTCAACTGGGACATACCCGGCCAACGTCGAGACTTTCTTCATCAATTCATTGAAACCTTAACCAAGGAAAACCTGGCCAATGTCATAAATTTCTGCGTCAACAGCTGAATCACCGTTCATCAACAACAAACAAATCTCGAAATCGGGTCTACGACTTTGTTCTCCAACCGCGAGCGATTACTCTCAAAGAGGGGAAATTATTGACACCCCAATTTCGCACCTTATATGGGAAAATATCAGTCTTACACATTCGAATCCGAATACAAGAGAAATTCTTTGTGGAATAATTAAGGATTTTCATATCTTTTAAATCAGCCCACAAACACTACTCCTACCCATTTCATTACCCATTCAAACCCAGGAGTTCTTGCTATCACATTGAAAAGGAGTTATTTGTGACGAACAGTGACGAACAACGACGAACATTGATGAAAAACGATAAACAGTGACGAATAGTTCTTGGCAGACAATTTGGGAAACAAAGGAGTCGCAAGCGAAGGAAAAGCGGCGGCTTATTTTCTCCCCGTACCAATCAACCGCATGCGAAGGAAGGAAAAAATAAGGCGGCTGGAATTTTCTCCGTTTCCCATTAAGATAATGAAGGGTCCGGACTACTATAAATAAACATCGAGTGAAAGAGAGGAAAAAAGACAGAGAGAACACTTCATGAGAAGAGGAACTTGAGAAAGAGGGAGAAGGGGAGGGAGACTTCTTCCAAGACTTCTTCCTTTACTTCTTCTTTCACTTCTTCTTACGAGAAACGAGTGAGAAAGATAGAAAACAAGGTTTCCACCCAAACCACACAACAACAAAGGTTTCCACCCAAACCACACAAAACATGGTTTCCACCCAAACTACACAAAACAAGGTTTCCACCCAAACCATACAACAACAAAGGTTTCCACCCAAACCACACCACAACAAAGGTTTCCACCCAAACCACGCAACAACAAAGGTTTCCACACAAACCACACAAACACAAGGTTTCCACCCAAACTACAATCCAAAAATCTATGTTTCCACCCAAACCAATAAGAATTATTTTCTCTCAAATAGAAAATATTTCTTCTCACCTGTTCCAAGTCTCCATGTATTTTGTCATTTAATCAAAGAGAAATCAAATTTTCTTCATACATAATAGTTATCATTGTCTTATGCATTCATAGTTTATTTCGAGAAAACCCAAAAAATAGAAAGATCAAATCAAGTATTGTCTTTAAGTTTTTAAAAGATTAGCATTAAATTGCTAGTACTTTAACTACTTTCAGCATACTTAACAGAAGCAAGAAATCATCATAAGAATCCTTTCAAGTTTCAATATCATATTTCAGTATTAGTAAAAATAAATTATAAACATTTTCCCCTTTTAATCATTTAATAAAGGCCAATCTTACGATTGGGCGGTTGATGGATTCCTAACACCTTCCCATCCCGACTAAAATCTCCTTACCCAGACTCTCTGATAGCAGACCATAAACATGAAAGTCATAACTAGGTATTGTTTTCCTCAAAAGAGTTCAAACTAATTAAAGGGTCATGACTCCCCTTAGTCAGGTGGCGACTTCAAATCATCTCTCATTCTCTTGCAGAGTTAGCTCCCTTACTAACGAACTAGTGAGAAGTTACCTCTGTCTGACCTTGTGCGGTAAACATCCACGAACGGATGAGCACATAGGCTTCTCCCCTATAGTAATTAGGGATCGTAAAATACCGGCTCTCGACCCATGCTAGGCCTCGATTTCTACAACTGTAACCCGACAAATAGTGGTTCAGTGATCTTTTATCACCCACGCGTATTTCAGCCTTATAAGTTTGCGCCTATGCTTCACAGAATTAGAGAGTACTATCGAATCAACAATATACTAAGACCAAACGTATAAGCCAACAAACAATCTTTTATTAGCTTAAGGGGAAGATACAAAACTCGTCCAACCAATGGACTTACAAGCTTGTTCTCTAAGCCTAACAAAGAATTCACTCTCTGCAATGTGGTTCCTCTATTTATTCTGCCAAGAACCAGGGCCAATCCGTGTGCAACTCTCTTGCACGCCTTATGAACAACCATATGTCCATAAGCAGTTTCCTAACCGCCACAGTTTGCTTTTAACTGCTAATTTTTGTTATGGCTTGCACAATGGCGCCACACTTGTCCCAGGCGTTTAGGCTATGCTAAAATCGGTTATAAATCCACTTTATAACCGTCTCTAACTTGCTCTTTCACTTTGGCATGCGTGTGATGCACACATACTCGCAACTGACAACTTGCAACTTAAATCTGACAATCATTATGCGTCACTGAACTTTGGCCCGTGCCAATGTTCGACAATGATTGTGATTTACTCAACTTTGGCATCTGCCAAGTCTTCAACAATAGTTGTGCTTCATTCACTTGCACTTCTGCCAAGTATTTGGAAATGGTTTCACTTTATTCATTCCGATCATGCACTTAGCTCATTTGGATACCAACACTAAAATATCATGCCAACTGAGTCTTGACTTACCTAATTAAACTTCATGATTCATATGCATCACTTGCATCCTTTTTGGCGAGCAATAATTACCAATAGTGCATCTGGCAACGCCATTATTGCATATGCATTGTCTAAGCCTTGGCCAGTGCTTGGAATGATACCAAAGTCATCTCATGACTTTGCATTTCATCCTTTACTCTTTCCTTGAGATGGGCTAACTCTGAATAAGGATATGCAACACTATCGCGTCGTATTTCATTTTCTAAGTAGCCTTTCTTGTCTCATCCATGTTGGCGCTACATCATCAGACTATGCAGATCCATCTGCCATATTACAATTTCAGTATATCGCAACTGTTGGTCCATGTCATAGAACTCACCCACCCAATACATTCAACGTCCTCGTTGAATGCAACATCGGTTCAGCCTCTACTGACCTTTCCTTGGCCTTGTACGCATCTGAGTCACTCTCAGAAATCAGAAACTTTGCTTGGCCTTTAACCTTGCCAAACTTCTTTGCCTAATACTTTATGCCACCATTTAGTTTATTTTCATTTCCATTAAGCATATGAATTCTAGCTTCACTAGTCACATCGTCGACTATGCTTCAATTCCACTTCATTCACATCTTAACACCCAAATGCTCTTGCGATTTGTTGTTATGCACTTTCAGAACTTCTCTGAAATTTAGCAGTATTCGTTAGCTACACCCTTAGACAACTTTCCACATCTGATTGCATCTACATCATAAATCTTTTCTCCAGACATTTCGTGCCTAAGTGTACACGTCAACCATCCAACATATCACCCTGATATGCATAACTTAGCTTACTGCCTTCAATTCCGACTGAGATTGTACTCTTGCAATTCAACATGCCTTACTTGCACCTCTCTTGTGAAAATTCGACTAGAATGCATGACATTAGCCATGACATAGGATACCCGGGACATTCCACCATCTCTTTAGACCAGGTTCCTCTTCACGCGTCTTTGAAACTAACAAGGCCTCAGTTGTTCTTTCAAACTGCTACGCTTTAATGTAGCGGAAAAACAACATCATGTTCTTCCTAACTATGAGTTACTCTTAACTCATATGATTGATAGACTTACATCTTCATTATTGCTACGTTACTCCATGCTATCGCTGCCAAATACTGTCGCACTTCTACGTAACTTTCCCAACAGAAAACTCGCCTATGCCACTAACTTCAATTCTTGCTTGGCCTTGATTTCAGCGTTTCTTATTGCATACTTTGGCTAAGTATACTTGTAGTGGTTTCCCAATGAACTAGCTTTACATTAAGCAAAAATAGACAAGGTTTTTGCTTAAACACCACCTTCATTCATTACACTAGTTTTACATAAGAAACATAGGGACTCCTTCTCATTTACACCACTGTCCAACACTCGGCCTTACTGAAAGCAAACACATAACCAAAGAAAACACACCAACAAACAGTGTGTTATCTTCTAAGATCATAAGATCAGCAATACTCAACTTAAACTTCAAACAGAAATAACTAACAGAACGTGTCAAATTCTCCATACTTCAGCAACCTTACAGGTTCAGGCACATGCAAACAACAATGCAATGCCCCTGCCTCATACATGCGCCAATCACGGTGAACAAGGGATGCTAAGATCCATATGATATCCAATTCCGCATGAATCGCAACTAAGTTTTCTTCGAACGAGCGGACAGGGGAAAACTCACTTGCCTTTCCTTTGTCACACTTCGTGTCAACCATACTAAATTTCCTTACACCTTTTACGGAACTAGGCGCACTTGGACATTGTATGAAAATCCCGCCAAGGTGAAGCATCATTGTTGCCTCTGCTTGCTTGAAAACGTTGTTACCAAGGATCATCTCAAATTCAATGAGATGTATCACCATTACACTGACTTGGCCACACCGTTCTCCCACTTCAACATTTTCCACAACCATCCCCTTGATTGGCTTATCTATATCATTCACCATCTTCATGTAGTGATCATCCTGATACATTTCCAAACCCAAGTACTTTGCCATCGACAGACTCATAACAGTGTCCGACGCACCTGTATCGGCCATGCCCCAAAGTCGATGATTTTGAATGCCAACTTTTACATAAACCAAGCCAGCGCCACTCAGCCCATGCTATGTTGCTACCTTTTGTGCTACTATGTTGCATAGTTAAATAGGATTAACATGTTCCAGTTCATCAGTTTCTTCTTTCTCGCCACTGTCCACAGTGACTATTGAGGACAATTTCTCTCTCATCACGCGCAAGGTGAGGACCCTTGTATAGGAAACAACCACCAGCTTTTTTCTTCATAGCCTGACTATCATCCCTTTGATAGTTCTTTTCCTTAGCCTCAAAAGTTTTCCTACTTCCATCATCCTTCTTCTTCTGGCCTTTCTTATCCTTGCCATTCCTATTAGCATCAGTTGAGGTATTGACTGACCTAAAATCAGCAAGGCTGTCCACGATTGCAATGACCGAAGGTAGGTTTTTGGCACCCTGCCTTCTTACTTCGTCTTGATCCCATGGTTGCAAACCAGATATGAAATTAAATAATTTATATTCCCTAGACATGTTGCGAATATCTAGCATCAGAGACGAAAACTCTTTCAATTATTCCCGTGGTGTACTGGTATGCCGCAGCTTACGCAAGTTTTCTCTGGATAGCTAAGCCGCATTGCTTGGTAAGAATTGACCTTTCAATTCTTCTTTCATGACATCCCATGTCATGATGCTTGGATGACCAGTAGTAAGGTCATCATCAGTTCTAGTTCTCCACCACAATGTCACATCACCTTCCAGGCACATGCTAACGAGAGTAACCTTTTGCTCTTCCGGGGTTCTGGCGGCATTGAAGTATTGGTCCATATCCCACATGAAATTATCCAATGCATTCGCATCTCTTGTGCCAGAAAATGCCTTAGGTTCTGGGACTTTAATCTTCGTAAAGTCACTGCCACTACCACCCGCAGTAGCTTGATCCGAACCAATCGTACTCATCATTATCCTTAATACGCTTAACTCATCAATAATCTCTTTCAATGCACCTGTGTACATGGTCTTATCATCATCGATTTGGCCTTCCAAATCAGCATGCTTCTTAGTTGTATTCTGGCTTGCCACAAGCATATCAGCAACATATGTGTCTAATGCTTGAATGCGATCCATTATCGTAGCATCATTATGATGGCGTACCTCATCACCAATCTTGTCTTCCAAGTCCGCTACCCTATCAGTTAAGGTATCCAACAAACTCTTCTTACCAACCATTACGATCTAACAATTTCAACAACTAAACTCGACCAAAATAGAGAAAATCTTCCAAAACAAAGCCAAAACAAAGCAATTTATGCTCTGATACCCGAAGTATCACACCTACAAATGTCCCTGACAAATTTTTTTTTCACAACTATAACCCGGCAATACAATGGTTCAGTGATATCTTATCACCCACTCGTATTTTCGCCTTATAAGTTTGCACCTATGCAAACAACCAACTCTACCTTGAGTATGCAACAAAAGACTTACTTAGATTTTCTCTTCACCAGTAATGTAGCCTGTACTACAGAGGGATTAATTCCATGATTATGTTTTACAGAATTAGGGAGTATTATCGAATCAACAAGATAGTAATACCAAATATATAAGCCAACAAACTCACTTTTATATTATCTTAAGGGGAAGATACAAAACTCGTCCAACCAATGGACTTACAAGCTTATTCTCTAATCTTTACAAAGAATTCACTCTCTACTGCAATGTGGTTCCTCAATACTTGAACTATTGAACAACTCCCATCTACCCTGGATATTTATATTGCCAAGAACCAGGGCCAATCCGTGTGCAACTCTCTTGGACGTACTATGAACAATTATCTTCCCATAGGCAGTTTCCTAACCGCCACAGTTCACTTTTTAACTGCTAACTTTAGTGTTGGCTTGTACAATTGCGCCACACTTGTCCCTGACGGTTAGGCTATGCCAAACTCGGTTATAAAGCCACTTTATAACTGTCTCTAACTTTCTCTTTCATTTTGGCATGCGTGTGATGCACACACACTCGCAACTGACAGCTTGAACTCAAATCCGACATTCATTATGTGTCACCGAACTTTGGTCCGTGCCAATGTTCAACAATGATTGTGTTTTACTCAAATTTGGCCTCTGCCAAGTCTTCGAAAATGGTTGCGCTTCATTCACTTGCACTTCTGCCAAGTATCTGGCAATGGTTGCATTGTATTCATTCTGATCATGCACTCAGCTCATTTGGATGCCAGTACCCAAATATCATGCCAACTGAGTCTTGACTTACTTAATTCAACTTCATGCTTCTTATGCATCACTTGCATCCTTTTTGGAGAGAAATAATTACCAATGGCGTATTTGGAAACGCCATTGTTGCATATGCATTGTCCATGCCTTGGACAGTGCTTGGAATGATGCGAAAGTCATCTCATGACTTTGCATTTCATCATTTACTCTTTCCTTGAGCTGGGCTAACTCTGAATAAGGATATGCAAAACTATCGCGTCGTATTGCATTTGCTAAGTAGCCTTTCTTGTCTCAGCCATGTTGGCGCTACATCGTCGGACTATGAAGCTCCATCTGCCAGACTACAATTTCAGTATAACGCAACTGTTGCGCTTAACTGTTGGGGCATGTCATACCTACCAAATAATACCATTGAGAAAACTTAAAAGTAAACTATCTAAACCATTCTTCAAACCATTCTCACGTCTTCTCTTCCATAACCTTCTTCACAGTCGCTAGTAAAATAAGGGAAATATGGAAACACTCTAGAAACTTAAATCCGGAATACTAGAATACCCAAATCCTCTCTATTAAAATTTTCTCTCACACTAATATTGAGATACACTGTAACACTTGACCCTCCCCAACAAAGAGTCCAAAAACCTAAACACAAGAATTTACCACTCTTCTAGGTTAAATGTCTATAAGCATAAAATTATAGTCATAATATATAGAGAACACGAACTTGACCACCAAGTATTAGTCCCCAGTTACTAAACTGAAATCTTTCCTAAACTTTATCCTACCTAGATTATTAAACTTACCCCAATTTAGAGAAGGACTAATAACAGGAAATCCATCTCAATATGGAAGAGGCCCAAAACAGGAAACCATCTATTTTCTTACAACTTATACTTTTAGATTGGGTGGAGACTATCACAAGTTAAATGCTCTCTATCGTATTTTGTCACAAAGTCCAAGTATACCAAGGATAATGACATCCTCAAGATGAGTGCGATACCAAAAGTGACTGATTACTGGATTTTTGGGGAAAAAATCTGGAAGAAATAATAATTTTTCAAAACAACAGTATTTGGAAAATAGGGAATGGGATAAGGTGAATATATGGGATGATAAATGGATAAGAGATGCTAAATATTAATATTTCTAAACTAGCCAATTGCATAAGTAGTTTAATCTTGGCGAAGCACCTCTACACTTCTATCAGGGATTGGGATATCATGGTGTGTGTGTGGGGGGGGGGGGTTTGGTGGATTGGCTCAATCATGATGAGCTTATTTCCATTGGGAAACTACTTATAACTTGCAAGATGAAGACAAATTTATTTGGGGTCTGACTGAAAATGAATATTCCATTGTTTTACAAGGAAAAAATGGATATTATATAACTAATTTTCTTTCCAGTGATTGGAGTAAAATTTGGAAAATGGATATTACACCAACCATTCGTATGTACATATGAAAGTGTGCTCATGTAATTCTTCTTACTAATGCTAAAACCTCAAGAATCCTTTTGTACGTTGATCATATCCAATAATTGCAACTGTGATTAAGAATCTCTAACTTATTTGTTCATGGAATGCGCTTTCGCGATTTATGGTTGGTAGAAACTTCTTAATTATGAAAGACATTTCTATGGTTCTTCAACCAACTTTCACGGTTAGCTGAACGCCTGGTTCAATAATTATGCCACTACAAAGAGTTGGTCTACACTATAATTTTGTGGTTGTTGGTCTATATGGAAGGTTAGACGTGACTTAATCTTCAAGAAAACTGTTTAAGTGTTGATTTCACTGTTAAAGAGCACAAAATAAAACTTGTGATCCTACAAAAGAGTTAATCATAACTAGGGACATGTTATAAATTATCGCTTCTACAACAGGGAGATAACCATTAATGAATACATGCGATTGTTACACATAAAAAGAAATTTGGCATAACAATAAATTTATATATCCTGTAGAAATCTGGCATCCTTACTAAAATCATTGGATCTTGGGGATATCCGGGGTACTGCAGTGGATATATAGCACATTAAAGATCTAATTTTACCTTAAATTAGGTCAAAAATTTACACCAAGCTAATGTGCATTTGAAGCTGAAGACACAAATATTCTCAAACTATTTAAATAAAGTTTTAAAATGGAGGTCCGAGGAAGATTTTCTCTGAATTATCAAGGTAGTATTAAATAAGTATCTTTTGTCTTAGGAGATCTTAGGTTAATTCACAGACATGAAAACATGTTTGATGCCCATCTACCATGCATTTATTCTTGTTATTCAATCATTAACGGGATGAGCCAAATCTTAATATTATGTTTAGTAATCTTCAAAACTGTTTAGTAATCTTTAAAACATCGGCAATGTAAGTGATGGTGAACTGAGCTTTGTTGGGCAGAATAACTTAGTTGGTAGTAGTGTGTTAGAGCAGGCACTATGGTGAGCCTAGGCTAGACCAAATTGAGGGTTTCTAGCTTAGCCTAGAAATGGAGAAAGACCAGAGGCTTGGCTATGTGGAGTTGAGAATTAAGCTTCTGCTTAAAAAAAGGTTGGTGAAAACTGAATATCCGACTTCAAGAAAAAAAACTTATTTACGTGTAAAAACAAGCCCAAAAAAAATTGTTTAACAACACTGAGTTCTCCCTTGCGGGGAAAGGCAATTTCCGACAGCTTAGGCTAAGGTACAACTTGCAACATGCATGGGGCATGCTAAAGCTTAAACTAAGATGTCTACTATAATGTTGAAAAAGTGAGCACGATAATAGTTGCTCTTCTCCACATTTCTAGAGATAAATTATAGTGTGATCATGCTTGCTTCACAAACTTGTATTATTTGTTTCCTATTAAAAAATTTAATCATGCCCTCTTGCTTATGGTAAGAATAGAGAGCAATGGGTTCTTGCCTTTGTAATCAAGCAATCAAAGGTTCCTATTAAAAAAATTAATCATTCTGTTAAGGTTCCATTTTCTTTATAATCAAGCAATCAAAGGAAGATTCAACCCAGGGCCGTCTTATCGTTTTGGGGTGCTCTAGGTGAACTTAAAATATGGGGTATTTTTATAGGTTACAAAACCAGAGATAGAGATATTTTTTAATTTAGGGGAACATACATCAATATATTCAATGCGATAAATTTGAACCGGCTATGCGGCCGAAGGCCGCCTAAAAATTTTCAGTCTTTTTGGTTGGATTTTGGGGGTTTTAAGCTCGTAACTTAGCATTAAATACGCCTAAAATGGAATATTGATTCAAAAACCAAAACATTAGTAACGACTGTATAGCTGTTCCAAAACAGTTAGTAACAATTATTATTATCACTTATTTTCTAATAATTTAAATCACTGTAACAAAACAGTTTTGTAACTGTCACATACTACCTATAACAACAACAATTTTTTTTCCACAAAATTGGTTAAAAAGACCAAAATTAATAATTCCTGGGTGAAAAGGACATTTAGATTTTGATATTGTTTAAATGGACAAAAATGTAAAAATAGTCAGGATTTAAACAGTTTCATCCTACCCATTTTCAAATATTTTTTCTTATTTTTAATTTATATCACGATGCATCCAGTTTCATCCTTGCTATTTTTTAAGTTTAAGTCGGAATGAATCCAATTTCATCCTTGCTATTTTTTTATGTCCATTTCACCGATACTGATTTTTACTCATCCATTTGAACCATGTTTTAAAAATATTTAGGGCTCTAGGCGGCCGCCTATACCGCCTAGTGCCTAAGACGGCCATGATTCAACCTTCGACACTATCAAGATTTGCAAAGTACTACTACAGACAATCGTTTAAAAAACATTTCAGTCTCTTTTGTTTTAACTAGTCTTACTTATATTCATAGACTACAAAATATGCAATCTCTCTTAGTATTGCAATTATGTGTAAGAACTATGAAAGTGGCTTGGTTTAAGCTCTGCTACTACTCTGTTTGCTTCTTAGGCTTGCCTAAGTTTTTCTATTAAAAAAAAGGTTCTTGGCTTTGGTGGCCTCTTGGGATTCACATTTAACAAGATTTGAACATTCTTATTCACAGTTTCAAAGTTGGAGTTCACAAAATTTGAGAGATTAATTAATAAAATCTTAGAAATAGGACTACAAGATCAACCAAATCGGAGGATATTTACACCATTCCCACTTGTGTCTCTTGGTGCCTGGAAAGAGATTATGTGGTGCCGCTGGTGCGTATGCTAGAGCTATATGGGGGTTGATTGGCTCAATCATGATGAGCTTATTTCCATCGGGAAACTCCTTATAACTTTCAAGATGAAGACAAATTTATTTGGGGTCTGACTGAAAATTAAAATTCCATTGTTTTACAAGGAAAAAATGGATATTATATAACTGATTTTCTTTCCAGTGATTGGAGTAAAATTTGGAAAATGGATATTACACCACCATTCATATGTACATATGAAAGTGTGCTCGTGTAATTCTTCTTACTAATGCTAAAATATCAAGAATCCTTTGTACGTTGATCATATCCAATAATTGCGACTGTGATGAAGAATCTGTAACTTATTTGTTCATGGAATGCGCTTTTGCGAATTATGGTTGGTAGAAACTTCTTAATTATGAAAGACATTTCTATGGTTCTTCAACCAACTTTCACGATTAGCTGAACTCCTGGTTCAATAATTATGCCACTACAAAGAGTTGGTATACACTATACTTTTGTGGTTGTTGGTCTATATGGAAAGTTAAACGTGACTTAATCTTCAAGAAAACTGTTTTAAGTGTTGATTTCACTGTTAAAGAGCACAAAATAAAACTTGTGATCCTACAAAAGAGTTAATCATAACTAGGGACATGTTATAAATAATCTCTTCTACAACAGGGAGATAACCATTAATGAATACATGCGATTGTTATACATAAATAGAAATTTGGCATAACAATAAATTTATATATCATGTAGAAATCTGGCATCCTTATTAAAATCATTGGAGCTTAGGGATATCCGGGGTACTATAGTGGAGATATATAGCACATTCAAGATCTAATTTTACCTTAAATTGGGTCAAAAATTTGCACCAAGCTAATGTGCATTTGAAGTTGAAGACACAAATATTCTCAAATAATTTAAATAAAGTTATAAAATGGAGGTCCGATGAAGATTTTCTCTGATTATCAAGGTAGTATTAAAGAAGTATCTTTTGTCTTAGGAGATCTTAGGTTAACTCA
This sequence comes from Papaver bracteatum, assembly GCA_023529315.1. Lineage (NCBI taxonomy): Eukaryota > Viridiplantae > Streptophyta > Magnoliopsida > Ranunculales > Papaveraceae > Papaver > Papaver bracteatum. Next base: position 502,921 of record JAJJWX010003983.1, read on the forward strand.
TAGACATGAAAACATGCTCGATGCCCATCTACCATGTATTTATTCTTGTTATTCAATCATTAACTGGCATGAGCCAAATCTTAATATTATGTTTAGTAATCTTCAAAACTGTTTAGTAATCTTTAAAACACTGGCAATGTAAGTGATGGTGAACTGAGCTTTGTTGGGCAGAATAACTTAGTCTGTAAGTGCAGGCACTATGGTGAGCCTAGGCTAGACCAGATTTAGGGTTTCTAACTTAGCCTAGAGCTGGAGAAAGGCCAGAGGCTTGGCTATGTGGAGTTGAAGAATTAAGCTTCTGCTTAAAAAAAGGTTGGTGAAAACTGAATATCCGACTTCCAGAAAGAAAAAAAACTTATTTATGTGTAAAAACAAGCCCAAAAAAATTGTTTAACAACACTGAGTTCGCCCTTGAGGGGAAAGGAAATTTCCGACAGCTTAGGCTAAGGTACAACTTGCAACATACATGGGGCATGCTAAAGCTTAAACTAAAATGTCTACTATAATGTTGAAAAAGTGAGCACGATAATAGTTGCTCTTCTCCACATTTCTAAAGATAAATTATAGTGTGATCATGCTTGCTTCACAAACTTGTATTATTTATTTCCTATTAAAAAATTTAATCATGCCCTCTTGCTTATGGTAAGAATAGAAAGCAATGGGTTCTTGGCTTTGTAATCAAGCAATCAAAGGTTCCTATTTAAAAATTTAATCATTCTATTAAGGTTCAAGTTTCTTTATAATCAAGCAATCAAAGGAAAATTCAACCTTCGTCACTATGAAGATTTGCAAAGTACTAGTATAGACAATCGTTTAAAAATCATTTCAGCCTCTTTTGTTTTAACTAGTCTTACTTATATTCGTTTAAAAATCATTTCAGCCTCTTTTGTTTTAACTAGTCTTACTTATATTTATAGACTACAAAATCTTCAATCTCTCTTAGTATTGATATTATGTGTTAGAACTATGAAAGTGGCTTGGTTTAAGCTCTGCTACTAGTCTGTTTGTTTCTTAGGCTTGCCTAAGTTTTTTTATAAAAAAATAAAGGGTTCTTGGCTTTGGTGGCCTCTTGGGATTCACATTTAACAAAATTTCAAAATTCTTATTCACAGTTTCAAAGTTAGAGTTCACAAAATTTGAGAGATTAATTAATAGAACCTTAGAAATCGAACTACAAGATCAACCAAATCGGAGGATATTTACACCATTCCCATTTGTGTTTCTTGGTGCCTGGAAAAAGATTACGTGGTGCCGCTGGTGCGTATGCTAGAGCTAGAGGCCTAGCGATAGAAAGAAAGAGAGAATACAACTTATACGTCATGTAGGGCAATTGCCTGCTGGCATAATTTAGTAAAGGGACCACGAGTCTTGGTCTCTTAAAAGCACGGGAAACCAGCTGTGCTTCTTTGGTCGGATCGCGGGAAACTAGTTGAGAGTGTACATAATTCCACGGAGTGTAAGAATCATGCACTTACAAGGAACGAAGTGAAATTAGTAAGTTAATTTATCTCTTTCTTATGCATTTCCATGTTCAGCTAACATCTGATGTATATTCTCATGTTAGGGTTTGCCTTGTTTCCCCATTTTGTAGATGCCATATCTCTGTTTCCTTCGATTAGATTTTTTTTCTTTTTTCCTCGGTGAATGCTCTTGTTTAGATTGGATTTTTTTTTGATGGTTTTATTGACTAGAAATTTATTTATACATTGAAGAATAGAAAAGTGAGAACAAAGTGAACTGATTCAACCTGGGGGGGTTTCTGACTGTGAATTGATGTATCCATATCATAGAGATGTCGAAGAATAAAAATTGATAACAATTTCGTTTGTAGGATATGTTGGGATCTTTCAACAATTAACAGCACGTTAGATGTATCAAAAATAATATGTAAGAACTAATCCAAGACAACTCTACCGAAATAACTTGACGAAGGCAGAATCACAGGTTCAACAAGTTGTCCTTAACACATTAGTTCGCGGGTATACTCGAGTTGAGTAATGCTAAACCCCTCACAACGAAGATGTGTCCAGGATAAGACTGCCTGATATAACTTATATTAGCACAACACAAGTTACCCTTTCTTCGAACTCAGCAACGGGGATGGAAGTAAAAACCGTATGGAGAAAACCCTAGAACAAAAGAAGAATTTTCGGTGTGTTGAAAACAGAATTTCGAGTTGTATTTATAGGAGAAGATACTTGCAAATCAAGTTAGGTTTTGGTTTTCTTTAAAAACTAGTAAAACACCAAAAAGGAATTTACCCATAAATAAAACTCTAAAAATATTTTAGGAATTAATTTCCTAAACAAAAACTCGCCCAAAAAATAAAACCGAGTAGAAGAGGAACTTGGTGCATGGCATACGCGCATATCCACCCGTTCCACCCACAATGTTGTTTTACAACATATCCATAAGCATATGGTTATATAGTGGAGCTCCTTCTCTATTATACCCAATGTGGGACTAAAGAGAGATTCATTCACTCATAAAATGATCAAGTATCCTTGGACCCATAGGTCACTAGATCAAACCACACCAAGACCAAAACATTTTATTAAAAACTCATTTTTCTCCAACAATCCCCCACATGAATGATATCTCGGAAAAACGAAAAAATCAGAGTAAGGAAAATACCATTTAGGCAAAGGTGTCCATGAGGTCTTGAACCCTTGCTTAGTTAGAAGTTACCGGAACTACTTGCTAGACAATGTCCTTGAGGTCTTGAACTGCTAGCATTTGGTGCAATTCGCGACAACCACCACGCATGATATCTTCCTGGAGTTGCTAAGTTCGTGCCGTTTTGTCCAATTTGGCCCTGGACATATCCTGTTTCTCAGAATGCTCTAGAGAATTGGCTCAATTCTCATAGGAAGCGGCCCCACTTCCACATTCAGATAGGTGAGTTTCATCAAGAGTGTTTACTGCTACACCCCATTTCAATCTCAAATTGAAACTATGGAACTCATTAAGACTTATTTAAAAATCATCCTCCACATGCAGTCACACTATCATATCAGCACCATAGGGAAGGGACAGAGAATGAAATTCTCTGATAGTGTTTACCTTTACCTACCATAAATTAGTTGTCTCATTCGAAACCTTGATCATGGAATCTCCAGTCAGCAAGGTTGAGTATCCTTCATGGCAAGTTTAATTATTGAGCCTAAGCCCCATCCCCCTCGATGCTTTACTAACTATATCCTTGGACAAACCTTTCGTCAAAGGGTCCGCGATATTCTCCTTGGACCTTGTCCAATCTATGGAAATAACGCCTGTTGAGATTAGTAGTTTCAAAGAATCATGTCTTCTACGCATATGTATAGACTTTCCATTGTAGAAGCTATTCTTAGCTCTACCTATTGCAGATTTGTTGTCACAATGTATAGATATAGCTGGCACAGGCCTATGCCAGAGATGAATATCTTCTAAAAAGTTTCTTAGCCATTCGGCCTCCTCTCCTGCTTTATCTAACGCAATAAACTCGAATTCCATAGTGGAACGAGCTATACATGTATGTTTGGAACTCTTCCAAGATACAGACGCACCTGCTAGAGTGAATACATATCCACTCATAGACTTAGACTCCCCTGAGCCTGTTATCCAGTTTGCATCGCAAAATCCCTCAAGGACAGCCGGATACCCTTCATAATTCAAACAAAAGGTCATTGTGAACTTTAAGTACCTCAGCACTCTAATAAGTGCATCCCAATGTATCTGCCCTGGATTACAAGTATACCTTCTTAACCTACTCATAGCATAAGCAATGTCTGGTCTCGTACAATTCATCAAATACATCAGACTTCCTATGACTCTCGAGTATTCAAGTTGGTTAACTCCTACACCTTTATTCTTCATGAGATTACACTTAGAATCATACGGAGTACACGCAGTTTCTGATTAAACTGATTAAATTTCTTAAGTATGGATTCAACATAATGAGACTGACTCAGACTATATCCATTAGAAGTTTTTCTAATCTTCATACCTAATATGACATCAGCAGGGCCTAAGTCTTTCATGTCAAAGTTCTCATTCAGCAGTTTCTTAGTAGAATTAATAACATCCATGTTTGTACCTAGTATAAGCATATCATCAACATACAAGCATACAATCACACAGGCATCCTTGACAAGTTTAGTATAAACACACTTATCAGATTCATTAATTCTAAAACCACTAGAAATCATCACATGATCAAATTTCTCATGCCATTGTTTAGGTGCTTGTTTCAATCCATACAAAGATTTAACCAGTTTACAAACTTTCTTTTCATAACCTTTAACTACAAATCCCTCAGGTTGTTCCATATAAATTTATTCATCTAACTCACCATTAAGAAACGCTGTCTTTACATCCATTTGATGTATCTCTAGATTATAGACAGAAGCTATAGCAATTAACATCCTAATGGAGCTAATTCTACTCACTGGAGAATAGGTGTCGAAGAAATCTATACCTTCTATTTGTATATAGCCTTTAGCTACCAACCTAGCCTTGTATTTTTCAATAGTTCCATCTATCTTACGTTTTCTTTTGAAAATCCATTTACAACCTATGGCCTTACACCCTGGAGGTAAATCTACAAGTTCAAAAGTACCATTTTCTCGAAGAGAATCCATTTCACTAATGGAAGCTTCTTTCCACCATGGAGCTTCTGGACAAGTCATAGCTTCTCTATAAGTCTGTGGATCAGACTCGGCTAGGTATGTAATTCAACCAGGATAGGTTTTCTTAGTTTTAGCCCTTTTACCTCTTCTAGGTTCTACTTCTGGTTCATCTTCCTCTAAAGGTAATGACTGACTAGTTGAAGGCACGTCTAGGGGATCATCAAAACACCTCTTACGAGAGTCACGTTTCAAAGGAAAAACATTTTCAAAAAAACACAGCATCCCTAGACTCCATGATAGTATTCAACCCTATGTCAGAAATTTCAGAACTCACAACCATAAACCTGTGAGCACTAGAATGCTCAGGATACCCTATAAAAACACAATCAACGGTTTTGGGTCCTATCTTATTTTTCTTAGGAGGAGGGATGCCCACCTTTGCCAAGCACCCCCACACTTTGAAGTATTCATAAGATGGTTGTTTACCTTTCCATAACTCATATGGAGTTTTATCTGATCCTTTAAAGGGTACTCTGTTTAGGATGTAATTGGCGGAGAGGATAGCCTCCCCCCACAAATTCGAAGGTAATCCTGAACTAATTAACATGGCATTCATCATATCCTTAAGGGTACGGTTCTTACGTTCAGCTACACCATTGGATTGAGGTGAATAAGGGGCTGTAGTCTCATGTATTATGCCATGTTCTTCACAGAAATCTCCTACGGGAATTTCATACTCACCACCACGGTCAGACCTAATAGTTTTAATGGTAGTATTCAATTGGTTTTCGACTTCACTTTTATATATCTTAAAGGCTTCTAAGGCATCATCCTTCCCTCTAAGTAAGTAAACATGGAAGTACCTCGTACAGTCATCTATAAAAGTAATAAACCATTTCTTACCACCTCTTGTTTGAACTGACTTCATATCAACTAGGTCTGAGTGGATTAAATCTAAGGGTTTAGAGTTTCTCTGGACATTCTTATTGAATGATTTCTTAGCATGCTTAGATTCTACGCAAATCTCACACTTATGATTTTTATCTAAAGTGAATTTGGGTATGCAGCCTACGTTAGCCAATTTATGCATTGATTTATAATTTACATGACCAAGTCTACCATGCCAAACATTCAATGACACACACATGTAAGTAGAAGAATCATTCAATTTCAAATCAGGACAGGTTACATTAAGTTTATAAAGACCCCCAGTCTTATAACCCTTACCCACATAATCATTGCCCTTAGTCACTATAAGTTTTCCAGAATCGATTGTAACTTTAAAACCCTTATCATCTAAAACAGAACAAGAAACAAGATTTTTGTTGATGTCTGGAACATGAAGAACTTCATTCAATGTGAGAGTCTTTCCAGATGTGAGCTTCAGACCAACCTTTCCTTTTCCTGCAACATTTGAAGCAGATGAGTTACCCATATAGAGTTTCTCGCCTTCCCCTACCTTCTGGTAGGAGGTGAACATGTCTATGTTCCCACATACATGCTTAGTAGCTCCAGAGTCTACCCACCAGTCCATCACATTGGTCACCAAATTAACTTCAGACACCACAGCAGAAAACTCATCTTTGCTCTTATCAACCAAGTTAGCATTATTCTTCTTATCCTTACGTTGTCTACAGTGAACTGCCATATGACCAGTATTTCCACACACCCAACAAGGACCCTTAATTTTAATAATGCTAGATTCTGTTTTTACGAAACGTACCTTTCTTGTTAGGTCCATGCTTCGAGTTGCGATTATTGTTGTCACCTTTTCCAGCTTTGGATGACTTGTGTTCAGACATATGAGCTTTGTTTGCCATGTCCCTTGTAGATGACACGTTCTTGTCTTTGGTGCACAACATCTCTTCCACTTGAATCTTCTTTCCCAATTCAACCATGTTGATCTCGCCAGTTTCATGTCTCAGTTTTTTCTTGTACTCCGACCAAGAAGTTGGTAACTTCTCAATCACCGAAGACACTTGAAAAGTCTCATCAATGACCATACCTTCAGCAAGAATCTCGTTAATAATTTGTTGAAATTCGAGGAATTGATCCACAACAGACTTATCATTCGTCATCTTGAAGTCCAAAAACTTCGCCACCAGAAATTTCTTGCTCCCTGCAGTCTCCGCTTGGTACTTTGCTTCTAACGCAGTCCACAAATCATAAGCAGTGAAATTTTCTTTAGCATTATAAAAATCATACATCGCATCTTCCAAACCATTCATAATATGATTTTTAGCCATATAGTTACCCCGCGTGTAAAACGCTCTATCTTGATCAGTATTTTCTTCAGCAGCCATCAAAACATCAAGAGGACCCTGTAATACTGCGTCCAAATCATGATTGCTCAGAAAAAACAGCATCTTGGATTGCCATCTCTTGAAATCCTTTCCGTTAAACTTCTGTGGTCTTTCAACGTTCATCTTTGTTTCCATTGTTGACATCGTTGCAAGGAATTGTAATGTGTTAAGATTGTTGGGATCTTGCAACAATTAACAACACGTTAGATGTATCAAAAATAATATGTAAGAACTAATCCAAGACAACTCTACCGAAATAACTTGACGAAGGCAGAATCACAGGTTCAACAAGTTGTCCTTAACACATTAGTTCGCGGGTATACTCGAGTTGAGTAATGCTAAACCCCTCACAGCGAAGATGTGTCCAGGATAAGACTGCCTGATATAACTTATATTAGCACAACACAAGTTACCCTTTCTTCGAACTCAGCAACGGGGATGGAAGTAAAAACCGTATGGAGAAAACCCTAGAACAAAAGAAGAATTTTCGGTGTGTTGAAAACAGAATTTCGAGTTGTATTTATAGGAGAAGATACTTGCAAATCAAGTTAGGTTTTGGTTTTCTTTAAAAACTAGTAAAACACCAAAAAGGAATTTACCCATAAATAAAACTCTAAAAATATTTTAGGAATTAATTTCCTAAACAAAAAACTCGCCCAAAAAATAAAACCGAGTAGAAGAGGAACTTGGTGCATGGCATACGCGCATATCGCATGGGTTAAAATATGTATTTTTGCCCACCCGTTCCACCCACAATGTTGTTTTACAACATATCCATAAGCATATGGTTATATAGTGGAGCTCCTTCTCTATTATACCCAATGTGGGACTAAAGAGAGATTCATTCACTCATAAAATGAGCAAGTATCCTTGGACCCATAGGTCACTAGATCAAACCACACCAAGACCAAAACATTTTATTAAAAACTCATTTTTCTCCAACAATCCCCCACATGAATGATATCTCGGAAAAACGAAAAAATCAGAGTAAGGAAAATACCATTTAGGCAAAGGTGTCCATGAGGTCTTGAACCCTTGCTTAGTTAGAAGTTACCGGAACTACTTGCTAGACAGTGTCCTTGAGGTCTTGAACTGCTAGCATTTGGTGCAATTCGCGACAACCACCACGCATGATATCTTCCTGGCGTTGCTAAGTTCGTGCCGTTTTGTCCAATTTGGCCCTGGACATATCCTGTTTCTCAGAATGCTCTAGAGAATTGGCTCAATTCTCATAGGAAGCGGCCCCACTTCCACATTCAGATAGGTGAGTTTCATCAAGAGTGTTTACTGCTACACCCCATTTCAATCTCAAATTGAAACTATGGAACTCATTAAGACTTATTTAAAAATCATCCTCCACATGCAGTCACACTATCATATCAGCACCATAGGGAAGGGACAGAGAATGAAATTCTCTGATAGTGTTTACCTTTACCTACCATAAATTAGTTGTCTCATTCGAAACCTTGATCATGGAATCTCCAATCAGCAAGGTTGAGTATCCTTCATGGAAAGTTTAATTATTGAGCCTAAGCCCCATCCCCCTCGATGCTTTACTAACTATCTCCTTGGACAAACCTTTCGTCAAAGGGTCCGCGATATTCTCCTTGGACCTTGTCCAATCTATGGAAATAACTCCTGTTGAGATTAGTAGTTTCAAAGAATCATGTCTTCTACGCATATGTATAGACTTTCCATTGTAGAAGCTATTCTTAGCTCTACCTATTGCAGATTTGCTGTCACAATGTATAGATATAGCTGGCACAGGCCTATGCCAGAGAGGAATATCTTCTAAAAAGTTTCTTAGCCATTCGGCCTCCTCTCCTGCTTTATCTAACGCAATAAACTCCGATTCCATAGTGGAACGAGCTATACATGTCTGTTTGGAACTCTTCCAAGATACAGACGCACCTGCTAGAGTGAATACATATCCACTCGTAGACTTAGACTCCTCTGATCCTGTTATCCAGTTTGCATCGCAAAATCCCTCAAGGACAGCCGGATACCCTTCATAATTCAAACAAAAGGTCATTGTGAACTTTAAGTACCTCAGCACTCTAATAAGTGCATCCCAATGTATCTGCCCTGGATTACAAGTATACCTGCTTAACCTACTCACAGCATAAGCAATGTCTGGTCTCGTACAATTCATCAAATACATCAGACTTCCTATGACTCTCGAGTATTCAAGTTGGTTAACTCCTACACCTTTATTCTTCATGAGATTACACTTAGAATCATACGGAGTACACGCAGGTTTACAGTTAAACTGATTAAATTTCTTAAGTATGGATTCAACATAATGAGACTGACTCAGACTATATCCATTAGAAGTTTTTCTAATCTTCATCCCTAATATGACATCAGCAGGGCCTAAGTCTTTCATGTCAAAGTTCTCATTCAGCAGTTTCTTAGTAGAATTAATAACATCCATGTTTGTACCTAGTATAAGCATATCATCAACATACAAGCATACAATCACACAGGCATCCTTGACAAGTTTAGTATAAACACACTTATCAGATTCATTAATTCTAAAACCACTAGAAATCATCACATGATCAAATTTCTCATGTCACTGTTTAGGTGCTTGTTTCAATCCATACAAAGATTTAACCAGTTTACAAACTTTCTTTTCATAACCTTTAACTACAAATCCCTCAGGTTGTTCCATATAAATTTCTTCATCTAACTCACCATTAAGAAACGCTGTCTTTACATCCATTTGATGTATCTCTAGATTATAGACAGAAGCTATAGCAATTAACATCCTAATGGAGCTAATTCTACTCACTGGAGAATAGGTGTCGAAGAAATCTATACCTTCTATTTGTCTGTAGCCTTTAGCTACCAACCTAGCCTTGTATTTTTCAATAGTTCCATCTATCTTACGTTTTCTTTTGAAAATCCATTTACAACCTATGGCCTTACACCCTGGAGGTAAATCTACAAGTTCAAAAGTACCGTTTTCTCGAAGAGAATCCATTTCACTAATGGAAGCTTCTTTCCACCATGGAGCTTCTGGACAAGTCATAGCTTCTCTATAAGTCTGTGGATCAGACTCGGCTAGGTATGTAATGCAACCAGGATAGGTTTTCTTAGTTTTAGCCCTTTTACCTCTTCTAGGTTCTACTTCTGGTTCATCTTCCTCTAAAGGTAATGACTGACTAGTTGAAGGCACGTCTAGGGGATCATCAAAACATCTCTTACGAGAGTCACGTTTCAAAGGAAAAACATTTTCAAAAAACACAGCATCCCTAGACTCCATGATAGTATTCAACCCTATGTCAGAAATTTCAGAACTCACAACCATAAACCTGTGAGCACTAGAATGCTCAGGATACCCTATAAAAACACAATCAACGGTTTTGGGTCCTATCTTATTTTTCTTAGGAGGAGGGATGCCCACCTTTGCCAAGCACCCCCACACTTTGAAGTATTCATAAGATGGTTGTTTACCTTTCCATAACTCATATGGAGTTTTATCTGATCCTTTAAAGGGTACTCTGTTCAGGATGTAATTGGCGGAGAGGATAGCCTCCCCCCCACAAATTCGAAGGTAATCCTGAACTAATTAACATGGCATTCATCATATCCTTAAGGGTACGGTTCTTACGTTCAGCTACACCATTGGATTGAGGTGAATAATGGGGCTGTAGTCTCATGTATTATGCCATGTTCTTCACAAAAATCTCCTACGGGAATTTCATACTCACCACCACGGTCAGACCTAATAGTTTTAATGGTAGTATTCAATTGGTTTTCGACTTCACTTTTATATATCTTAAAGGCTTCTAAGGCATCATCCTTCCCTCTAAGTAAGTAAACATGGCAGTACCTCATACAGTCATCTATAAAAGTAATAAACCATTTCTTACCACCTCTTGTTTGAACTGACTTCATATCAACTAGGTCTGAGTGGATTAAATCTAAGGGTTTAGAGTTTCTCTGGACATTCTTATTGAATGATTTCTTAGCATGCTTAGATTCTACGCAAATCTCACACTTATGATTTTTATCTAAAGTGAATTTGGGTATGCAGCCTACGCTAGCCAATTTATGCATTGATTTATAATTTACATGACCAAGTCTACCATGCCAAACATTCAATGACACACACATGTAAGCAGAAGAATCATTCAATTTCAAATCAGGAAAGGTTACATTAAGTTTATAAAGACCCCCAATCTTATAACCCTTACCCACATAATCATTGCCCTTAGTCACTATAAGTTTTCCAGACTCGATTGTAACTTTAAAACCCTTATCATCTAAAACAGAACAAGAAACAAGATTTTTGTTGATGTCTGGAACATGAAGAACTTCATTCAATGTGAGAGTCTTTCCAGATGTGAGCTTCAGACCGACCTTTCCTTTTCCTGCAACATCTGAAGCAGATGAGTTACCCATATAGAGTTTCTCACCTTCCCCTACCTTCTGGTAGGAGGTGAACAGGTCTATGTTCCCACATACATGCTTAGTAGCTCCAGAGTCTACCCACCAGTCCATCACATTGGTCACCAAATTAACTTCAGACACCACAGCAGAAAACTCATCTTTGCTCTTCTCAACCAAGTTAGCATTATTCTTCTTATCCTTACGTTGTCTACAGTGAACTGCCATATGACCAGTATTTCCACACACCCAACAAGGACCCTTAATTTTAATAATGCTAGATTCTGGTTTACGAAACATACCTTTCTTGTTAGGTCCATGCTTCGAGTTGCGATTATTGTTGTCACCTTTTCCAGCTTTGGATGACTTGTGTTCAGACATATGAGCTTTGTTTGCCATGTCCCTTGCAGATGACACGTTCTTGTCTTTGGTGCACAATATCTCTTCCACTTGAATCTTCTTTCCCAATTCAACCATGTTGATCTGGCCAGTTTCATGTCTCCATTTTTTCTTGTACTCCGACCAAGAAGTTGGTAACTTCTCAATCACCGAAGACACTTGAAAAGTCTCATCAATGACCATACCTTCAGCAAGAATCTCGTTAATAATTTGTTGAAATTCGAGGAATTGATCCACAACAGACTTATCATTCGTCATCTTGAAGTCCAAAAAACTTCGCCACCAGAAATTTCTTGCTCCCTGCAGTCTCCGCTTGGTACTTTGCTTCTAACGCAGTCCACAAATCATAAGCAATGAAATTTTCTTTAGCATTATAAAAATCATACATCGCATCTTCCAAACCATTCATAATATGATTTTTAGCCATATAGTTACCCCGCGTGTAAAACGCTCAATCTTGATCAGTATTTTCTTCAGCAGCCATCAAAACATCAAGAGGACCCTGTAATACTGCGTCCAAATCATGATTGCTCAGAAAAAACAGCATCTTGGATTGCCATCTCTTGAAATCCTTTCCGTTAAACTTCTGTGGTCTTTCAACGTTCATCTTTGTTTCCATTGTTGACATCGTTGCAAGGAATTGTAATGTGTTAAGATTGTTGGGATCTTGCAACAATTAACAACACGTTAGATGTATCAAAAATAATATGTAAGAACTAATCCAAGACAATTCTACCGAAATAACTTGACGAAGGCAGAATCACATGTTCAACAAGTTGTCCTTAACACATTAGTTCGCGGGTATACTCGAGTTGAGTAATGCTAAACCCCTCACAGCGAAGATGTGTCCAGGATAAGACTGCCTGATATAACTTATATTAGCACAACACAAGTTACCCTTTCTTCGAACTCAGCAACGGGGATGGAAGTAAAAACCGTATGGAGAAAACCCTAGAACAAAAGAAGAATTTTCGGTGTGTTGAAAACATAATTTCGAGTTGTATTTATAGGAGAAGATACTTGCAAATCAAGTTAGGTTTTGGTTTTCTTTAAAAACTAGTAAAACACCAAAAAGGAATTTACCCATAAATAAAACTCTAAAAATATTTTAGGAATTAATTTCCTAAACAAAAACTCGCCCAAAAAATAAAACCGAGTAGAAGAGGAACTTGGTGCATGGCATACGCACATATCGCATGGGTTAAAATATGTATTTTTAGCCATATAGTTACCCCGCGTGTAAAACTCTCTATCTTGATCAGTATTTTCTTCAGCAGCCATCAAAACATCAAGAGGACCCTGTAATACTGCGTCCAAATCATGATTGCTCATAAAAAACAGCATCTTGGATTGCCATCTCTTGAAATCCTTTCCGTTAAACTTCTGTGGTCTTTCAACGTTCATCTTTGTTTCCATTGTTGACATCGTTGCAAGGAATTGTAATGTGTTAAGATTGTTGGGATCTTGCAACAATTAACAACACGTTAGATGTATCAAAAATAATATGTAAGAACTAATCCAAGACAACTCTACCGAAATAACTTGACGAAGGCAGAATCACAGGTTCAACAAGTTGTCCTTAACACATTAGTTCGCGGGTATACTCGAGTTGAGTAATGCTAAACCCCTCACAGTGAAGATGTGTCCAGGATAAGACTGCCTGATATAACTTATATTAGCACAACACAAGTTACCCTTTCTTCGAACTTAGCAACGGGGATGGAAGTAAAAACCGTATGGAGAAAACCCTAGAACAAAAGAAGAATTTTCGGTGTGTTGAAAACAGAATTTCGAGTTGTATTTATAGGAGAAGATACTTGCAAATCAAGTTAGGTTTTGGTTTTCTTTAAAAACTAGTAAAACACCAAAAAGGAATTTACCCATAAATAAAACTCTAAAAATATTTTAGGAATTAATTTCCTAAACAAAAACTCGCCCAAAAAATAAAACCGAGTAGAAGAGGAACTTGGTGCATGGCATATGCGCATATCGCATTGGTTAAAATATGTATTTTTTCCCACCCGTTCCACCCACAATGTTGTTTTACAACATATCCATAAGCATATGGTTATATAGTGGAGCTCCTTCTCTATTATACCCAATGTGGGACTAAAGAGAGATTCATTCACTCATAAAATGAGCAAGTATCCTTGGACCCATAGGTCACTAGATCAAACCACACCAAGACCAAAACATTTTATTAAAAACTCATTTTTCTCCAACAATCCCCCACATGAATGATATCTCGGAAAAACGAAAAAAATCAGAGTAAGGAAAATACCATTTAGGCAAAGGTGTCCATGAGGTCTTGAACCCTTTCTTAGTTAGAAGTTACCAGAACTACTTGCTAGACAATGTCCTTGAGGTCTTGAACTGCTAGCATTTGGTGCAATTCGTGACAACCACCACGCATGATATCTTCCTAGCGTTGCTAAGTTCGTGTCGTTTTGTCCAATTTGGCCCTGGACATATCCTGTTTCTCAGAATGCTCTAGAGAATTGGCTCAATTCTCATAGGAAGCGGCCCCACTTCCACATTCAGATAGGTGAGTTTATCAAGAGTGTTTACTGCTACACCCCATTTCAATCTCAAATTGAAACTATGGAACTCATTAAGACTTATTTAAAAATCATCCTCCACATGCAGTCACACTATCATATAAGCACCATAGGGAAGGGACAGAGAATGAAATTCTCTGATAGTGTTTACCTTTACCTACCATAAATTAGTTGTCTCATTCGAAACCTTGATCATGGAATCTCCAGTCAGCAATGTTGAGTATCCTTCATGGCAAGTTTAATTATTGAGCCTAAGCCCCATCCCCCTCGATGCTTTACTAACTATCTCCTTAGACAAACCTTTTGTCAAAGGGTCCGCGATATTCTCCTTGGACCTTGTCCAATCTATGGAAACAACGCCTGTTGAGATTAGTAGTTTCAAAGAATCATGTCTTCTACGCATATGTATAGAATTTCCATTGTAGAAGCTATTCTTAGCTCTACCTATTGCAGATTTGCTGTCACAATGTATAGATATAGCTGGCATAGGCCTATGCCAGAGAGGAATATCTTCTAAAAAGTTTCTTAGACATTCGGCCTCCTCCCCTGCTTTATCTAACGTAATAAACTCGGATTCCATAGTGGAACGAGCTATACATGTCTGTTTGGAACTCTTCCAAGATACAGACGCACCTGCTAGAGTGAATACATATCCACTCGTAGATTTAGACTCCTCTGAGCCCGTTATCCAGTTTGCATCGCAAAATCCCTCAAGGACAGCCGGATACCCTTCATAATTCAAACAAAAGGTCATTGTGAACTTTAAGTACCTCAGCACTCTAATAAGTGCATCCCAATGTATCTGCCCTGGATTACAAGTATAACTGCTTAACCTACTCACAGCATAAGCAATGTATGGTCTCGTACAATTCATCAAATACATCAGACTTCCTATGACTCTCGAGTATTCAAGTTGGTTAACTCCTACACCTTTATTCTTCATGAGATTACACTTAGAATCATACGGAGTACACGCAGTTTCTGATTAAACTGATTAAATTTCTTAAGTATGGATTCAACATAATGAGACTGACTCAGACTATATCCATTAGAAGTTTTTCTAATCTTCATCCCTAATATGACATCAGCAGGGCCTAAGTCTTTCATGTCAAAGTTCTCATTCAGCAGTTTCTTAGTAGAATTAATAACATCCATGTTTGTACCTAGTATAAGCATATCATCAACATACAAGCATACAATCACACAGGCATCCTTGACAAGTTTAGTATAAACACACTTATCAGATTCATTAATTCTAAAACCACTAGAAATCATCACATGATCAAATTTCTCATGTCACTGTTTAGGTGCTTGTTTCAATCCATACAAAGATTTAACCAGTTTACAAACTTTCTTTTCATAACCTTTAACTACAAATCCCTCAGGTTGTTCCATATAAATTTCTTCATCTAACTCACCATTAAGAAACGCTGTCTTTACATCCATTTGATGTATCTCTAGATTATAGACAGAAGCTATAGCAATTAACATCCTAATGTAGCTAATTCTACTCACTGGAGAATAGGTGTCGAAGAAATCTATACCTTCTATTTGTATGTAGCCTTTAGCTACCAACCTAGCCTTGTATTTTTCAATAGTTCCATCTATCTTACGTTTTCTTTTGAAAATCCATTTACAACCTATGGCCTTACACCCTGGAGGTAAATCTACAAGTTCAAAAGTACCGTTTTCTCGAAGAGAATCCATTTCACTAATGGAAGCTTCTTTCCACCATGGAGCTTCTGGACAAGTCATAGCTTCTCTATAAGTCTGTGGATCAGACTCGGCTAGGTATGTAATGCAACCAGGATAGGTTTTCTTAGTTTTAGCCCTTTTACCTCTTCTAGGTTCTACTTCTGGTTCATCTTCCTCTAAAGGTAATGACTGACTAGTTGAAGGCACGTCTAGGGGATCATCAAAACACCTCTTACGAGAGTCACGTTTCAAAGGAAAAACATTTTCAAAAAACACAACATCCCTAGACTCCATGATATTATTCAACCCTATGTCAGAAATTTCAGAACTCACAACCATAAACCTGTGAGCACTAGAATGCTCAGGATACCCTATAAAAACACAATCAACGGTTTTGGGTCCTATCTTATTTTTCTTAGGAGGAGGGATGCCCACATTTGCCAAGCACCCCCACACTTTGAAGTATTCATAAGATGGTTGTTTACCTTTCCATAACTCATATGGAGTTTTATCTGATCCTTTAAAGGGTACTCTGTTCAGGATGTAATTGGCGGAGAGGATAGCCTCCCCCCCACAAATTCGAAGGTAATCCTGAACTAATTAACATGGCATTCATCATATCCTTAAGGGTACGGTTCTTACGTTCAGCCACACCATTGGATTGAGGTGAATAAGGGGCTGTAGTCTCATGTATTATGCCATGTTCTTCACAGAAATCTCCTACGGGAATTTCATACTCACCACCACGGTCAGACCTAATAGTTTTAATGGTAGTATTCAATTGGTTTTCGACTTCACTTTTATATATCTTAAAGGCTTCTAAGGCATCATCCTTCCCTCTAAGTAAGTAAACATGGCAGTACCTCGTACAGTCATCTATAAAAGTAATAAACCATTTCTTACCACCTCTTGTTTGAACTGACTTCATATCAACTAGGTCTGAGTGGATTAAATCTAAGGGTTTAGAGTTTCTCTGGACATTCTTATTGAATGATTTCTTAGCATGCTTAGATTCTACGCAAATCTCACACTTATGATTTTTATCTAAAGTGAATTTGGGTATGCAGCCTACGCTAGCCAATTTATGCATTGATTTATAATTTACATGACCAAGTCTACCATGCCAAACATTCAATGACACACACATGTAAGCAGAAGAATCATTCAATTTCAAATCAGGATAGGTTACATTAAGTTTATAAAGACCCCCAGTCTTATAACCCTTACCCACATAATCATTGCCCTTAGTCACTATAAGTTTTCCAGACTCGATTGTAACTTTAAAACCCTTATCATCTAAAACAGAACAAGAAACAAGATTTTTGTTGATGTCTGGAACATGAAGAACTTCATTCAATGTGAGAGTCTTTCCAGATGTGAGCTTCAGACCGACCTTTCCTTTTCCTGCAACATTTGAAGCAGATGAGTTACCCATATAGAGTTTCTCGCCTTCCCCTACCTTCTGGTAGGAGGTGAACAGGTCTATGTTCCCACATACATGCTTAGTAGCTCCAGAGTCTACCCACCAGTCCATCACATTGGTCACCAAATTAACTTCAGACACCACAGCAGAAAACTCATCTTTGCTCTTCTCAACCAAGTTAGCATTATTCTTCTTATCCTTACGTTGTCTACAGTGAACTGCCATATGACCAGTATTTCCACACACCCAACAAGGACCCTTAATTTTAATAATGCTAGATTCTGGTTTACGAAACGTACCTTTCTTGTTAGGTCCATGCTTCGAGTTGCGATTATTGTTGTCACCTTTTCCAGCTTTGGATGACTTGTGTTCAGACATATGAGCTTTGTTTGCCATGTCCCTTGCAGATGACACGTTCTTGTCTTTGGTGCACAACATCTCTTCCACTTGAATCTTCTTTCCCAATTCAACCATGTTGATCTCGCCAGTTTCATGTCTCAGTTTTTTCTTGTACTCCGACCAAGAAGTTGGTAACTTCTCAATCACCGAAGACACTTGAAAAGTCTCATCAATGACCATACCTTCAGCAAGAATCTGGTTAATAATTTGTTGAAATTCGAGGAATTGATCCACAACAGACTTATCATTCGTCATCTTGAAGTCCAAAAACTTCGCCACCAGTAATTTCTTGCTCCCTGCAGTCTCCGCTTGGTACTTTGCTTCTAACGCAGTCCACAAATCATAAGCAGTGAAATTTTCTTTATCATTATAAAAATCATACATCGCATCTTCCAAACCATTCATAATATGATTTTTAGCCATATAGTTACCCCGCGTGTAAAACGCTCTATCTTGATCAGTATTTTCTTCAGCAGCCATCAAAACATCAAGAGGACCCTGTAATACTGCGTCCAAATCATGATTGCTCGAAAAAACAAAGATCTTGGATTGCCATCTCTTGAAATCCTTTCCGTTAAACTTCGTGGTCTTTCAACGTTCATCTTTGTTTCCATTGTTGACATCGTTGCAAGGAATTGTAATGTGTTAAGATTGTTGGGATCTTGCAACAATTAAAAGACGTTAGATGTAACAAAAATAATATGTAAGAACTAATCCAAGACAACTCTACCGAAATAACTTGACGAAGGCGTAATCACGGAGTTCAACAAGTTGTCCTTAACACATTAGTTCGCGGGTATACTCGAGTTGAGTAATGCTAAACCCCTCACTGCGAAGATGTGTCCAGGATAAGACTGCCCGATATAACTTATATTAGCACAACACAAGTTACCCTTTCTTCGAACTCAAAGAACGGGGATGGAAGTAAAAACCGTATGGAGAAAACCCTAGAACAAAAGAAGAATTTTCGGTGTGTTGAAAACAGAATTTCGAGTTGTATTTATAGGAGAAGATACTTGCAAATCAAGTTAGGTTTTGGTTTTCTTTAAAAACTAGTAAAACACCAAAAAGGAATTTACCCATAAATAAAACTCTAAAAATATTTTAGGAATTAATTTCCTAAACAAAAACTCGCCCAAAAAATAAAACCGAGTAGAAGAGGAACTTGGTGCATGGCATACGCGCATATCCAATTGTTCCACCCACAATGTTGTTTTACAACATATCCATAAGCATATGGTTATATAGTGGAGCTCCTTCTCTATTATACCCAATGTGGGACTAAAGAGAGATTCATTCACTCATAAAATGAGCAAGTATCCTTGGACCCATAGGTCACTAGATCAAACCACACCAAGACCAAAACATTTTATTAAAAACTCATTTTTCTCCAACAGGATATCAGAGAGGACTGCTTTGCAGTTGGGTAGTTGTGGGCTGTTTATGATGATGTAGATGGCATGCTTGATTGGATTAACGAAGTTAAGTTACCTAATTTCATGATTCGGATCACTTTCGTCACTTGATGGGTAGGATAAGATTGCTTGGAAGCCTTGGAGCAGGATGGGTTGGCATGTTGCTGGTGGCAAGCTCAAGGACGAGAAGTTTTTGGTAATTTCTCTCATTAGGCGGTGTGGGAAAAGGGTAGCAGTAGCACTACAGATTCTTATATAACATATATACCAGAAACGTGAAATACGGGCTCTCTTGAAACGCTGATGCTGACAACCATTGGAACTACGAGTATGTATCATTAATTTTTGTAAAGTCCTCCCAGGTTGTAGCAAGGAATGTGGTGTTAGTGTTGGGTACTTGTGGTTAAGAATGGGAGGGTTGTTGGTCCTTTCGAGCCAAGAAAACTATGGAGTGACTTACTTTCATCTGAATGGGAATTGTTGGTCCACTGAATGAATATGTCATAATTGCATAGGGTACCTTTGATTTGAATGACTAGTACGGAATGAGAAGACGTATACGAAGGTTAGTCTGAACTTGATCCTGCTTCCCTGCCTGGTAAACTTCACGCAGTTTTTTATCCTGTTGACGCGCAAGTAAGTGTTGCAATGATCTACACTATAACCTTGAAGAAACTTACCATTCCATTTATGTAAAGGTAAATGTTGCTATAGCTAACGGTATCCTCTGCGAAGTTTCTGATTCGGTTGATGTGAAGTAAATGTTGAATCCATTAATGTCTCAAGTGGATCTCAAGAAAAGGAAATGCCCCATTCACCAAAGAAGAGAAAAATCCCCTAACAAATGAATGCTATAGATGGAGGGGATTCAAAATTTGGAATTGGTCTGTGGTCATTTAGGCTCATGATGTGTACCATGTACAGTAATTGTTGAGTTTCCAGTCTTGGTGTTTGGAGCAGGTCACTGGTTTTAAGACAGTATTCCACGCCAACTCTGGAGCAGCATTTGATTTCATTCCCGGCTCATTATAAATAAAAATTGTTTAAATGATCCCACCCGGTTCCTGCCTTCCAGTTGACAGAAGCTGCATATTGGTTGTTAGAATTTCACCCCAAAGGAATGCCAGCTTGTTTATTTACTTCGAATTAAAAAAGTATTGATGTTTCGCCATTTAACCCTCTCCGTATGCGATGAAATTTTCACGAGAAAACAGCCCAGGTATGTCTGCTCTTTCTGAATCATGATTGAATTTTCATTTCTATTGTCCTGCCATACGTAATTACGGAGTTGCATAAGGTACCTCGTTTGGAACTTAACTATTGTATGAATTAGATTTATTATGCAAACCCATTCCATTTATACGTCTTAACTGTTGTCGGACTTTTCGATGTGTCTAACTATTGTGGTTTATTACACTTCACATGAGGGAGCTCAAAGCCTCAAACACTTATGTAAAAAGCAATAAATTAAGTGAAGATTACCCAATGATTAAAACAGGCTGATAATAGTGAGGGATCCTTTCTAGTTTCAATGTATACATTGTACACACACAAGAATTAACTGTAGTGTGAGAATATAGTTGTCAGATTAATTAATAACTCCATGCTTTTGGCATTTGAAGTAAACTTTATGCTACCATGTTTTCTTAATTTAGGGGGTGCTGTAGGAAAAAAAAAATTGTTTTTGTTTTTAGGTTGGCTGATAGCCCATGTAGGACTATTGGAGGGGGTGCTGTAGAAAACAACATGTCACCATTTCAATTGACCTTGTCTCATACATATTTCCATTTGAGGCTAAATCTGTTGTCAAGAGCTGCACAAACAAGGCACCAATATAGGTATGTTTAGTAACTTCAGCAATGTAGATCCTTATTTTTTGGTTGTAGGTTTGACTGCAGAGTGCAGATGTAAATAGATTCTTTACAGAGGCTAATATAGGGTTTCTAAGTTTAGTAGGGTTTGTTAGGGTTGGAACTTGGATATACAGTATAAAAAGATAAGTAACCTAAACATTTTGCAGCAGATTTAGATTAGTGTTTGAGAAAGAGGGTAGAACACCATACCTTTGAAACACATTTGAACACTGAAAAAATAATTTTTGAGGAAGAAGTTCAAGTGTATGTCAGAGGCATGATCTTTATATATATAAATCCTCTTAAAGCATCTTATCAGTATCCGAAATCCAGACAATTTTGTGCAGAGTACATATCCAAAACATTGGATCAAACCATTACATGAACCTAAAAGTTATTGTACATGGGAAGGATTTTAAATCTCCATTTATAACATTTGGGTTCAAGTATAGGTTTGATTTTATGTAGTAGAGGATATATTTGATTAATTCAAGTGGCTCAAATTTTGTGAAGAATACGTATCCAAAACATTGGATCAAACCATTACATGAACCTTAAGGTTAAGGATTTTAAATCTCCATTTATATCGGTTAGGTTCAAGTATAGGTTTGATTTTATGTAATTGAGGATATTTGATTAATGCAAGTGTCTCAAAGGTATAATTTTCTTTTCTCTCAAAAACTAATTTTCAGATTGGGTTAGAATTAACATTCATGTACCAACTTATTGTATTTGTTACTGTTTTCTTATCTATAGTTAGATTGAATTCAACTGCACCTTAGATGTTTCTTTGTAATCTAGATAATCTTGTGATTAATGCCATATTCGAAACATTAAAATCACAGCATTACTTGAACATGGATTTAATTTCAGGTTCTCAGATCTCCATTTATACCTTTTGGATCCAAGTAAAGATCTGGTTTTATACTTGGTCTGATCCATCTTCATGATGCTTAAATCTTCAGACACTGATTTATTGTATTGGTTACCCTTTTATATAAATGCACATTTTCATTTGCAATTCTTGATATTTCTTAAGACTTTCTGGTCTGAATGGGTTTTTCAGATCTTAAGATCCAAAGTAAATTGACCAAATGATGATAATACTGAAGAACCAAAAATTATAACTGGAAAGTGGATCTCACTTTGTTGCCACCCAAATCCTGTATTTGGGTTATGACTAGTTTTATCTGTGATGAGCTGAGTTATCTTCATTTTCACTCATTTTTGCATTTTGAAAGAAAGCTGGTTTAATAACTGAAATGTTATTTTTGAGTTATCAAGTTTTATGTGCTATTTAGTTACACGGATATTGGTTTGTAGATGCTAAGTTTAGCCTCCAGCCGGTTTTCATTTTCTTCATTTTATTTGGTAATATTGTCATTTTCTGTTGCATCAGCCACATTTGAGCTATAACCCGAAAATCGTCTTGCACTCGTACCACTTTAATTGTTCTGGAAATTTACTGTCTTTTATGCATTTGAAATTTACTCGATCTGTCGGAAAAAATTACAAGTTATTCTTGTCACTCTCGCTCATCTTTGGAAAGGAAATTATTCTTGTCAGTCTCATTGAATAAAGTGCCTTTTAAGTTTAACATTAGAGGATGTCAGACTGTATTTCAGAATAGGATTGTTGAGGACTAGTTATGCGGAAGGTGATATGTCATATAGACCTCGCCAGAATAAGATTCCCTATTGTAACTACACAACAGCTATTCTGAATGCTGGTCCGTGTGTAAACTGGATCCTCCTCCTGTATACACACTATGATGCAACTGCTGATGATTATGGTAATGGGGGTTTGGCTGTAGGTTCTTATGTTCGGTTTGTGAATGAGAAGTAGGGTTATTTGCAAATATTGTATCAGCAGTAGTGGTCCTGCTTGTATTATTATTATATTATTGTTCTCACTGTTAGTGTAACAACTCTTGTTGCTCCAAGATTTTGCCTATAGTTCCCATTCATATTGTTGTGATTGTTCTGGGGATTCTGCAGTTGTTCTTCATTTTCCATTTTTACTGTAGTATTTCTTTGCCAAAGGTTTCTACAAATTCTAAATTCTGGTGGTTCACCGGAAGATGGTTCTCTGAGTCAAAGAATACAACCGTGTGGGTTAGTGGTTCACCGGAAGATGGTTCACCGATGAAAATCAAATTGCCAACGCGGCAACGCCGTAACCAAAATAAAAATCAAGCATAAATTTTCAAATATTACACCAAGAGTAAAACATTGAACACCACCAGCACACCCTCAACCCTCCAACAAACTTAAATACTAATAAAATACATTACCGATTCGAAACTTGAGGCCTTCTAATCGGCGATCAGTGTACCTTCTGGAGACTAATGGAGATCAGTTTCTTCCTTGCCCTTCTTTGGTGGTTTCGGCCTCTGATTACTCTTATAAACTAACAAACCAACGCCACACAAAATAACACCAAGAAGACAAATCACGATTTCTGAATTCCTAACCAGGCTCGCGGTGTCTTTCTTAATACTCTTCGAAATCTCAACTATTGCATCAACACTGGATGTATCTTCCTTTATGCTTTCTGAAATCTCTAATATTGTACTCTGTCGATCTTTGAGAAAATGCTCCTTAAATGTTCCACTTCCATGGATTTGATGATCATGACCAGCCATCTACAAGTTGTTATGATTTTTCAGTTGATTGATAAACAAATCTAAGCTGATTAGAATCCAAATATAAGAACTGAAACCCTTATAAAGAAAACTGAAACTTCCTCATATCATAGAAATCTTGTGACGCTCACCAAGATGAAGAATATGCTTAGCTCAAAAAAAGAATATATAAGACACGTATCAAGCAAAGAATCTGACCTCGTCAAGAAAAATGTCGCCAAACTAGCTGTATAAGACAAAATATAATATTGCCTTACAACTGATTGATTGATAAATGACTGAAAAAAAAGCGAGTACCTCCACAAACACGCCTCGATCCCTTGGAAAGCTAATGAACTGGGTTATTTCTCAACGACAATAATAAAAGGAGAATGGTGATGATGGTGGTTTTTTTTTTTTTTTTTTTTTTTCATTTTCTTGGGAAAATTACTGGTATTTTAACCTGCCGAGATTGGGGTATAACCAGATTAATTGGGGTATAATCAATAAGACAAAATAAGGTCATTATAAAGTAAAACAAGCCACCCCTTAACCTTGTATTTTCCAAATGGCTAAAATACCCTTGGTTAATTAACATTAAAATTATGATTAGGTTAATTAATTGAGTTTAGATTAAAAATTTGAAATTATAAATTCACTAAATTAAACCTTTCATCCCACTTATGATTTCGATTTCGATCAAAAAAATTAGATTTTAAAAATACACAAGCCGCCAAGGTTATAGTTTGAATAACATGCCGGCTAATATGCACCGGCATGGTCCATTTTGAATAAGCTGCCGACTTTGGTCAGCCGACATTGTATTGGTTGAAGAACACGCCGAGTATCTTCGGCATGGTAAATTATACTACGATGTTGGCGGTTATAACGTCGGCAAGTAAATAGCTTTTATCACTGCCGGCTAACATATAGCCGGCAGGTTAGGGATTTATAACCTTGCCGACTTGTACTTATACCAAACAGAAAACAGAAAATATGGAAGATGTAATTCACTTTATTTATGCAATTTGGTTACTACATTGATTGAAACATAAAAACGAATGCACTTAGCATGTGCATCAAGCCTTTAAACCCCTAGGCGACCCTAGTGGACGAGTTATAGTCTCGTGAGGGCTTACATAGAGGTATACCCACAAAACCTACACTAAAACTTCTAAAACCATCAATCTTCCTCCGACGAAGACGATACCAAGTAGTCCGGGTTATCCAACGGGATTTTATCGGCCAAGAAGTGATAGCTTGCATCGAATGCGAATGCTTCCCCCTTTACTTCCAAGTAGCGCACTTTCACGGCTTCGTGCTTCAAAAACAAGCTTACATTTGTTAGTGGTGTTTCGTTGGAAGATAAAACAACATGGGTTACGTAAAAAAAACCACAAAATGACTTACAAATTCTGCAACGGACAAGGTGAAGGGGCGAGTGTTAAAAATCCGAGGTTAGAGGGCTAAATAAACAAGTATCGCATTTTCGATTACTAGGTGCCTAGCGTGGACTTGTTCAATACTTCTTGCATTAGGATTCCCATACTCGCCGCTAAATTTGTTGTGTACCCTAGCCCAAAAGGTTTTGGAATCTTCCCTTTCGGAGGATTGACGTCTAAGTCGATCTTCCGCATACCAAGCCTTGGTGATTGCAAAATCTTCATTCGAATCAAAAGATGCCATTGTTGTTTGTAGAGAGATATTGGGTGAGTTAGATGGAGTGTATGATGATATGAGCTTTGGAGAGTATATGGAACTATTTGTATGTTGTTTTGTAGAGAGAAGTAGTGTATTTATAGGATGGTGGACAAATTTGGCCGTTATAGTGCCCAAGTACAAGTCAATCAATGAAATTGTACTTGCCAAAAATTTGAATTTTGATTCCGCCGGCGAGGTATGTTTTCTCCAAGATGCCGGTCGTGTAAGATTGTAGGCATTAGGAGAAGATTTTTTTCCCACAAACCCGCCGGAAGTGTACTGGTACGCTACACTGCCGGCCATGTTCCAGTCGGAGGGGTCACAAATTTGTTACCGTGCCAGCGAGATATGTTTTAGGCATCAGGAGAAATGTGTTTTTGCAACAAAACCTCCGGAACTATATTGGGTCAATACATTTCTGGTGACGAACACACCGGAAGGTTATCATTTTTATACAATGCCGGCCCTGGTAACTACATAATTTTTTTGTCAGGGCCGGCAGTCTGACAATTCCGAACCTTGCCGGCCCTGGTAAAGCCGGCATTTTAATTTTATGGAAGCATTCCGGCTTATGCATTAAAACTTTACGTAGCTAAACAAACCATTCATTCAACAACCAGATATCCAACACTTTTTGTCCAAAATGAAAACACGTCCCATAAACCTTAAAAAACATTTGTCCACGCTAGAGGTGTAAATTGGGCTGTGCCAGCACGAGCACAGCCCAGCACAGCACGTGACTTAGCACGGCACGGCACAACACGTTAGTTAAATGGGACGTGCTGGGTTTGAATAATTGGCACAGTATCCCAGCACAGCACGCGACACGATTATCACGTGGCACATCACGTTAAGAAAGCACGTCATAATATGTATAAAATGCTACAAACCATAGCACAATACATCATATTTTGTGTCTATTTCACGAAAAAAAACTCTTATTCTAGCCAACTATTGACATTTTACTACCGTTATGCTGACTTATTTTCATAATAACACATATAATACCTAAATATTTGGAAAACATTTATATTGGAAAATATAAAATAAATGTGCCTGGCACAGCATGGCACAACACGTTTATTTTTCTGGCACAGCCCAGCACAGCACGCCTTCTAGCACGGCACAGCACGGCACGTCATAATCTCCGGCACAGCACATCACAGCACATAGCACGCTAAGCATGTGATTTCGCGGGCTGTGCTGTGCTGGGATGGCACATTTTACACCTCTAGTCCACGCCATTAACTTAAACATTTGTCCACCACAACATAGAGAAATAAACTACGAAAACATTCATTGACCACGACCACGTCCACGACGAGCACGACCCCGTTTTGGAGAATTACCTTCACCACCACGAACACTGCTTCTACCTTCACCACCACGAGTCCTCTTTTTATCAGCCTTCATCTTGGCTTGTTCTTCTCTCCTAGATTTTTGTTCATCCTTTACTTGAGCCTCAAGTTGCTTGAACATTTCATTGGCATCCTCATTGCCAACATTGTTAACATAGTCAATGTGCTTGCTTTGCTCTTCAATCGACAAAGGCTCTCATTTTTCTCTCGTGCACAACAACGCCTTCCCAAAGGTCTTCAAATGCTCCTTCAATTTTCAATTAAACAACAAATAATGAATAGAATGATTCGGTAATGCAGTCAATCTTAAAATAGTAAGAGAAACTCTAAATATAATTACAAAGAACTTAAGCAATGTTGCTAGGTCTTTCGCTTCCAACTTCTTCTTTAGAGCCAGTTCTTCAGCAATCATTTTCCTAATCACAGTAGGACGAGCCCATTCCAAGTAGCATGCCATGTATTTCTCAGTAGCTTCATGACCGTTGGTCACCTCGTCCAAAAGACTCACATCGATGTTACGGACACGTCTATTGTCCCAATGTTCTTGAGCCGACCGTGGAGCGTAAGAGACGTTAATTGTTTTTTGGGACGTGGTGCACTCGTCCCGGTTCACAGTAAAGAACGGCTTATCTTCATCGAAATGAGGTTCTTCTTGGACGTAAGCCAATTGTCGCATAATCCGATGTGGATCGTACATTGAATATCCTTCAAACACATTCATCAAGGGTCCATAGTATAATGCAACAACTTCATTTCTAGGATGGATTAAACCTTGATTTCTAGCATCCCAATATGGATAAAAAATCACCTCCTCCACAGTCAATTCGTCGATGGCACTTCGGAGTTTCATAAGCTGTTGCGGCATTTCCTTATCCTGAGTACCCTTAAAACTGTAACTTTGCACTCTTGGACTATTAACTGCAACACTCTCATCCACTTTGATGTAGGAGCTGTCTTTGAACAAGGAAGGGAAGTTCTCATATATCCAAACCTATGCACACAAAAAAGTTTAGTAAGAGCCTTATCTTACGAGAATATTCGGTAATATAAATGTTTTAGACAATAAAATTACCTGGAAGAGACATGTGTTACCGTTAACTTGCTTAGTGAGTGCCCTAGAACATTTTGTCAACTCATTGTTCAAGAAGGCGACCACCGCAGTACCCCAAGAATACTCACGCATCTTATTTAAGGGATCCAATAATTGCAAGTAACCGGCCTCCACTTGGATTCTGGAACTGTCGGGGAAGATACATTTGCCCATAACGTATAGCAAATAACCGGCCGCGGCAGCATTAATTCGCACCGGGTTCACCATTCCTTCCCTGTCAAGGATTGATTGTGTATCCCATAATGTGTCCCTCAACCTATTCGTATTAAACTTCTTGGTTAGACGACCATCCTTCGTGTCAAGAACAACCTCCGTCTGAACCTGATTCCAACCGAACAATTTCTTGCTCAAATCGTAAATCTTCTCGAAAGATATCGAATTATCCATCCCCTCACAGACTGCTTTTCCCTCAACCTCGAGGCCTAGAATTTGTTGAGCATCATTAGGAGTTATCGCCATCTCACCGAACGGGAATAACATGGTATCAGTCTCTCCGTAGAACCTTTCACAAAATGCAGAGACGGTAACTTTGTCAAGATTAATATTCGAAATTTCAATCGCAAGCATCAACCCGGATTTCCTCACAATCACTTTCATATCCTCACATTCCTTATCAACATCCCAAGTATGAGCCACTGAACACGAAGCTTGGTGCCTCATGAGACGGATGGCATGCTTGTGATCCTAAATACAAAAAAAAAAAATTGAAAATAAATGAAAACACTTGACGCAGATTTAATTAAGATAGTTACACACTTGAATAGAGAACAAATACGGATTAAGATTACTTACGACAGTATTATGGATCGTACATGCCCATGAGTCTTCGTATCCAAAAAGAACATTGCCACCATCTCTTGGGGTCCCCCTTGGGTCCTCATCTTTTTTCAGTTTAACTATCAAGTGTTCAGAAGGCATGTGAGAATTCTGTGGTTTAGTGATCACCCTCTTCCTCGCTCCGGTTGAAGTTGACCCTGAAGATTTAGTGGGTTCAACAATTTGTTCTCCATCTCCTTCTTCTTCTTCTTCTTCTTCTTGTTCCTCTTCCTCTTCAACAATTTCCTCTTCGACGGTTTTTTTACCTTTATCTCTATTACCATCATCATCATAATTACCTCTTCCAACAGGTGGCATATCTTGATCACCATCATCATCATCATCATTGTTGCCTCCTCCAGCAGCCGGAATTATTTTATCAACATCATCATCATCACCTCTTCTACCGGATGGAATTGATTGGTCTTCATCTGAAGTGTCGTCTGAATCACTGGGTTCAGATGGTGGTTCTGGATTATTGCTTATAATGATCTTTGTCGTTCCCCGCTCAACATATGCCCCTCGATGTTTTGAAGACAAGAGTTTATCACCAACACGAGGAGGTTTTGAAGGAAGACTACTAAGAGTTGCTTTCAGAGCAGCTTTCTTCTTTGCCGTTCGCAATCTAAACAAGAATAATTCAGAAAAAAAAAATCAAAAGCCGGCAGGGTCTACAAAAACAACCTATCCGGCGGACACATATCCGGAAAGGTCGACCAAAAGATGCTTACCGGCTAAGACACCCCGGCAAAGTGTCATCAAAATAGCCTTCCGGCCAACAAACAAATTTACACAGTAAATACAAGGAATTTTCACTAAACAGATCGGCAAGGTCCATTAACCATACATTTTCGGCTGACAAAGCACCGGCATCGTTTTATAAAATACCCTTCTGGGATAAAACATTCTAGGCATCAGGAGACATTCAAAGAAAAGTAGCCGGCAAAGTGAAAAACGAATAAAATACCGGCGTCGTTAAAACTAATATAACGCCGGCAGGTACTTAGTTGAATAACCTGCCGGCCCTGCTAGTAGCAGTTACAGAAACCATACAGCCGGCAGGTTCTTCAAGCTTATACCATTCCGGCCAAACCCTAACTATGAAACTCCGGAAGGGTCGATAAAAAAAACATTGCCGACGTGGCAACTGCCAATTCACAAATTTGAATTTTCTGACCTAATTTGACATGCAAATATGAAATCTAAGTACTAGAGTGAGTTTAAACAAGCCCTTACTTTCTTAAGCGCACCATTTCACGTGTTTCAGCGGGTTCAATTCCTTCTTCTTCAACCGTTTTTTTCTTCACTTTCTTAGCAACCGAACTTGCAATTCCAGGGTTATATTCATTGGGTTTGCGATTAGTTTCTTTCATACGAGTTGCATTCTTCTGTGGTGGATCCATTGATTGATGAAGATTAATCATACGACGATGCTAACGAATTAATCGACGCGTTTTGGTGGTGGTGGGGTGATGAAGCCGGTAGGGTTGTGGAGGGAGGAGAAGAAGAGAAGAAGATGAAATGGAAAAAAATTAAAACTGATTTAGAGTAATAGGTTTTTAAAGGGTAAGGGTATTTTTGTAACTTACCTATTAGGCCTCTCCCTAAAACCCACAAAAAATGTCCCTTTAAAATTGGGTATACCCCAATTAATCTGGGTATACCCCAATCAAGCCAGGTATTTTAAACGGAGGGTTTAGCCTTTGGAGTTTGGTATAGGAAGAGGCTGGCTGAAAAGTCTTACTCATCTTAGATTTTTGTGTACCTACCTCAGATTTCAGAAGAAGACAGTGATCTGGCTATCTGACTCGGAACTGAACGAATGTACAAACTCCCTCCTTTTCCGAGTCATTGGAATCTAACTCCTTTAAAATCATAAGGTCCTTAGGCTCCACGTTGAACGGTGACCCTCACCCTCACACAGAATTGTTCCGTTTCACTTTTCCTCAAAGGAGAGAAAAACAAGGCTTTTTTTTTTGCTAAAAGAAGTAATTTTTATATTTAGACAAAAACGACACAAAAAAGAAAAAAACAGTCTTTCCGGAACCACAAAAAAAAATCATTATGAAACCGAGAAGAAAAAACTGAAGAAAACTAAAACCCTAAAACCACAGCATAATGTTTGATCAAACAAAAAGCAAACTTGCAAGGACTATTAGACTTTCTCTTTTACTGAACAAGAGATTCTAATGAGATGTTACAGGCTTCACACAAGCGATGATAATTTTTTCACTCTCTGATCTCTAAGAACTCTAACCCTTGGATGTGATGATTTGCTATTGATTTGTTTTTGTTAGATATCTCCCTCACCCTCTTATCTTATTCATCGCAGGAACTGACGAGACGTTCTCTCTTTATCACCAACCTTTTTTTATTCTTCTTTCATTTACTAGTGATGTTTATTTGTTATTTATTTGATGATTTTAGTTTATCTTATTCGTTTCATAGCCCTAATCTTCAAACGGCGCCAACAAATCAGGTTTTGATTTGAACTTTTGTAGGTTTTGATTTTTGGTTAATCTTCTTTTTTGCATTTTGATTGCAGCTTGCAGGGTGATATTTTTGAATCTTCTTTCAACTATTGCCAGAATTAAGAAACTTTTGTTCTTTCAACAAAACCCTAATCCTTTTTTTTTCTTTATTTTCTCAGCCAGATTAAGCATACAACTCTGATACATGGAAAGTTTATAAAGGCTGTTAAACAATCGCATGACCAAGGAGTACCAGCCTTTGGGTTCTCTCAATTAATAGTAAGCAGCAACGTCATTAGTTTGTACTTAAATTGTATGATATGAATTCTTTTATTTTCAAACAATTACAAATGGGTAGACCTCATTTCATACATGAGATTTTTTATAGTTAGTTAGGTTCATGAATCTCCAAAAAGGTTTTGGAGTGAATTAGGAGGGTATTTCTTCATTTTTTGCAGATATTTTTGGTGTGGGATAGATTAATTTGAGGCTTTTGTTGAATATTTGAATATTGAATTGGTCTTGATTCCTCAGCTCTCAAGCATTCTTAGTTTGGGATTATTCAAATTCATCAGTTTTAGGTTGGTGAATGCCAAAATGCGTACAAAGTTAAGACATTCTTAGATAAATTGAAAAGCCTTCATGGTGCCTTTCAGAGAAAGCCGCCAAGACTATGTATTTTTTTACATTCATGATATTCTTGATTTTGTTAACAAACTTATAGGTTGGTAGCTGAGA
The DNA here is from genome assembly GCA_023529315.1 of Papaver bracteatum. Classification (NCBI taxonomy): domain Eukaryota; kingdom Viridiplantae; phylum Streptophyta; class Magnoliopsida; order Ranunculales; family Papaveraceae; genus Papaver; species Papaver bracteatum. Next base: position 534,786 of record JAJJWX010003983.1, read on the forward strand.
ATCTACCCATTTTATGCGCCCTCAAGTCCCAACCAACGTCCCAGACTCGATTTCCCTGAAATTTCCATCGATTTTCAACGAAATTTCAGTGCGTTGGGAGCATTAAAGATATGGGGGGAGAATTTAAAACATCCCCCAATTCTATGTGAAATATTCTTCCGTTACACCTTCAATGCTATTTACGAATGATACTAAATAGCTAGTAATGGATTGAAAAGATATATATTATCATGCTACTGTCCAGGTTGGGTAAATTCATGAATCTATATTATCCTTTATCATCTTTTGTGTTTTGTTTTAGCTGGAAAGTTGATTTCTTATGTTTTTATTATTTCTCACCATCGAATATCGGTATTTAAACTCATCTGTGTGTTTCAAAGGGACAAGTTTATACGGTGAATCTATGGAGCAGCTTCAACTGATAATACGAGTCTTCCGAAAGCATGTACTGGAAGCCTATTTATTGATCAGGTTAGTATTTTTTCTTCTATTTTCCCGTTTTCCTTATATTTTATTAGTTAGAAATTGATGTTGTTCATATAAACATTATACAGTTTCATCTTCAGGCCATGATAAAGCTCACTAATGTTTTATTTCACCATTGATTTAAGAGGTTAGTTCCTTTCTCTCTGTCACATTCATTATTTTTTTGGTTGATTTTCATCATTTATGGATGTTTTTTTTTTTGTGGGATTTTTCAAAAGAATTTGGCATTAGAGTTAAAATAATAAGTATACAGGGAATGGAATAAAGGATGGGTATGATCTGAGACAACTTTTTATTAGTCTGACCTTGCATAGTTGTTCTTAATTTTTTTAATTAATGGTAAAGAGTGATGATAGGGCTGGAATGCAAAAAGCAAAACTCATGAAATAGAATTTCGAATAGGATATTGAAATTTTCAGAGTTCTATTGTTTTTCCTTTGTGCAACGGAGGGTGCACCTAAAAGTCACATATTTCTCACAAATAACATTTCCATCATGAAATTTCTTATCTATCACTGCGTTGTCATGTACGAAATATTTTCTTATCAATCACTTCCCTCAAGGTTTATTTATTTTTGTCTTCTTATTTAATTCATGTTCTGATCCGATGATCTGCATTTGTCCGCTTTATGACGCAATTGTAAACTTTCAAGTTGTTTATTTTTTTTGCATTGTTCTCGCAGCTTGTGCAGTTGTCCCCTTATTTGAGCAGAAGTGCAAAAACCTGATCTTCTTTTGTATGTTCAATGTATCTTAGCTTGGTTAAGCTATTGATTCATGTGTCTTCTTTATGGCTTTTGATTTAGGATTTTTCGTATTGCAATTGTAGATGTATAATTTTCATTTTAGTATTTTACTTGCAACTTGCAGGGTAGTGCTTCCATTCATGTGAGTAGATTCCTAATCTTCTTTTGCGAGTTAAATAATTGAAGTCTTCGATTGGTTGTTTGATTTCGGCAGAGTTTCTTGCTTCCGTTTGTGGTTTTATTAATTTTCTCTGCATTTTGTTTCTTTTTATTTTATTCATATTCTATTCAGTGGTTGTGTTTTCTTAATTTACACTGCATTGTGTTGTTTTTTCTTTGATTCGTGTTCAATTGGTTTTGTCTTGAGTGTAAATCTCACGATACAGGTTTGTATAACAAGCTATATCAGAAAACTAACTATTTTTCGCTGGTGTGCAAGAGTATTTCAGGTACGTATTTGGGCTTTTCTCATATTTTTTATTGATTGGTTGGAAAAGTACATAAACTATTTCACCATATGTTTTGATAATTTTGGTTGTACATAAATCCAGGGATTTATTTTTCTCATTGTTTTAAGTTTGTGTATAGAATGTGTGCATTTGTAGGTTGATGATCAGTAAAACTGATTGATTTTTCATCCCTATCACATGCAGGTCTGTAATCCTATTTCATTATAGTATTATGCATTATCATTTCTTTTTCTACAGAGGTATTAGCATAAGTGAGTTCAGTTGCATTACTAATATATTGGTGCTACTAGGAAGAATAGCATCTCTAATATATTGGTAAGCTCTTGTTGTATAAACCACCATTCTATATTAAGCAATGGGAGGAGAGTTAATGAAGATTCTATATTAATCCTACGATACAGGATCAAATTGTGTGCTGCAAGGACTTAATTTGGTACCAACATTCATCCATTATAGATTCTCAGGTAGGAGAGTTAATGAAGATCATACACTACTAAGCTACATTTCTATTAGTTTCGTGAGACAGGATACTAACATTTGAAACTCTATAACAACATTTGGTTTAAGTACCTCATCGTGTTCACTATTACAAGTACCGTAGAACCTCATCGATGATGAACAAAAATCATGGGACCTTAAACATGATGCATAAAATCATGGGGAGACACATGTGAAAAATAAATAAACATGCATGTCTATGCTGCACACATCTTTGCTATATTTTGAATTGCAACAGTTTATGGCCTTTACTGATCTTCGTCATTGGGAAGAAATTATACTTATATAGAATGTCGTATCAATGTTCTACATGCAGTTATAGAATTCTAACCAGGACCGATATGTTGCAATACATTATACATGTGTACACTTTAGGGGACTTTTTGTTAATCTTGCTTATAGGTGTGTGAGGAGGTATGGCCAGTTCCTTGGTGCACAAGATTGCCTCTGACGAAGATCAAATATATCATTGTAGTCATTCTATTATATAGATGCCATTTTCTTTTTCTTTTTTCGTAACTATAACACAATGGGACCTTACCCCGTCACGTAAACAAAAGTTCTTTGAGTTCGAAGTATTTGATTATCATTGACGTCATCTTTATGTTCGGAGCCACATATAGCGTAGATATAATATTTGTAATTTTTATGTGATACTTTGTTTATACATAAATGTGAGCCACACCAAATCAAAAATTCATGACATGCCAATTTTGTTAAAAGAAAGAAAAAAATAGTTTAATGCATCGGGATCAAATCAGAATGGGGCGAGGCGAAGCCGAGCTTTACCAAATCAAATCGGGACTTGGGCGAGGCGAAGCCAAGCTTTACCAAATCAAATCGGGACTGGACGAGGCGAAGCTGAGCTTTACCATTCAGGACGGGGCGAGGCAAATCCGAAGCAGAGCTTTACCAAATCATATCGGGGAGGGGCATGGCAAGGCGAAGCCGAGCTTTTCCAAATAAAAAATATGGTCCAAAGAAAGAGGCAGTGATGCAATGTATTTGTAGTTTGTAGTTGTAGATTGAATTGGTGAACCAAGTTGGCGAAGCTTCCAGGGCGTAGCACGGGCACAAAATCTAGTTCTTTATATAAAAATAGAGTTTTTTTTAGCGTTGTGGTTAATCGGAGCTTCTGGTTGATTCTGGTCCCATCATTTTAATTTTCGACCAATAAAATTTGAGGAGAATCTTTGTGGCCCACAATATATTTTCCGGCCAATCACATTCAAGGAAAAACAATTACCTAAAATAGATAAATCTAATCAAAGTAAAATCACATCAATATATGCCATGTTCATCACAATTTCATCACAAAACTAATTTAATCATAAACGATTAAAAAAAATTGTCCAAGTCCAATGTCCGATTATAGTTTTATAAACAGTGAAATCCGAAATAATTAAACGAACCGTAATTACAATTTACGATTAAAATTCCTATGAAAGATCAAGTTTTGATCAATGAATGAAATTTAAAAATTAAAATAAAGAATACTTACCCTAGATCGTAGTATTTCTCTTTCTCCAAAAAATTGATTGTGATTCCTGTCCAACATTCAGCATACGAAATTGTTAGTAGAAAATTGGGATGAACAATACATGATATTAAGCAATATTCTAAGAATGAGTGCACAAAAAACGTTAGTAGAAAAAAAATGAATTAGTTTTAATACTACTTTTCGTATTATTTTTTTTCCCAAAAATAAAATAAATTTCATTCCTAAACATAGAAGCTGCTCAATAAGTTTTTGATAGAAGTAAATGTGTCAATCCAAAAAATATTTTCTTTTACAAGTAAATACGGTAAATATATTACATTATTGAAAAATATTGTGATTTATATCTGCATTTAAAAAGTATATCTCGAGGTGAATAGGATTGGTAGAAAATTTTATAGGTATGTGATTTCCATGGCTGGAGCTTGCCAAAAATAATACAATAGGTAAATAACTAACCAAAAATATTGAAATCTTATTGAAATCCTGGATGTTGATGATATTATTTCCATTGAAATCCTAGAAGTTGATGATAATATTTCCAAAACATACTCCTTTTAATTATGGGTTTAGTTCTCAATATAAAGCATCCCAGCAAATACCAAACGTGTTGTTTCGACAATTTGGTTTTTACATATTTTTTTCTCTCGATTCATGGTTTAGTTGTCTGATCCGTGTCTATTGTTATTTTTGCAGGTTTCTTAGGTCCGCATGGTACTGTAATCGACTGTCACATGAAAGAAGTTGGTATGTAAATTTCCGTGATCCCTTTTAAATCTTGGCATATGCATATATATAGGACAAACTTTCTCGAACCCATGTTAAGAGGGAAATATAGAAAGGTTTTTTCTTCTTCTTCTTCACCTTTTTGAGAACTGGACAGTTTGAGAAAAGAGAGAAAGTGTCGTAACGTAGAGAGCTTGTTTTATGGGTAAATAGATATGGAGAACTGGCGGCGACTTTACAATCATATGGTGCTCCATTTCTGTACACTCAAGGGGGTTTGTTTTTTTTTTCTTGCGGTTTATGATTATTTTTTTGTCTAATCATGCTGCAGCTATTTTAAACTTATTTTTGTCTAATCAACTAGAAATAACCCGTGCCGTAACGACACGGCATGAGGTTAACAAAGAGTTCTAATAAATATCTAGAGATAGCTCGTGCCTTAACGACACTGCTTTAATATGTTTTCTTACTGGTGCAATTTTTCTTTTTTTCCGGACTTTAAATCATGTTCCTTTGTAAGATAGTTTACAAATTTTTTTTAAACTAAAAATATGTCTATAAATACATTGTAAAATTATACATATACATTATCCAAAAATAAATAAATAAATTTTATTTCCCATTAGATCCATCATCCCACCACTAAATCTAATCAATGCATATATGATATTTATGATTTCATTTAATGTTTCATTGAATATCTTGAGTTAAGAGGTGATGCAATAATTAAAGATTAATAAATTTTGATTCATAATGAGAAGGGTTATAGAAACGACGTCCGTCAGATGTCTTTCGCTGGGATGAGACTGGGATGGTCGGATGCAACGTTTGTCTCTCAAATGTTATCCGACCATTCAATCTCAAAAACCCATTTTGTTTTGTATTATAGATATATGCACCTATTTTCTCTCTATATAAAGCATCCAGCAAAAGATAAACCTCATTGTTTCCACTTTCTCCAGACGTTTAGGATTTCTGGGTTTTCTTTATGTTTTTCCGATTAAGATTTTTTTTGTCTCATCGGTTTTCAATTTTCTTTGTACAGGTACCTTCCTAAGTGGCGCTAATGTTGAGTCAATGAGAGGCCATGGTAACATTTAGGGTTTCTAGGTTTTCTTTCTGATTTGATGTAAAGCAAGATGAGAACGTTGCTTCTGCTAAACTTCATGGTAAACTCACACAAGGTATAGCCACTTATTGTATGCGTCCATGTTTTACAGTAATGTGGAAGTTAATCATCTTTTTTGGCATTCCTAAGATTTTTGCAACAAAGTTAAAAGAATTGAGTTTTTTTTTGGTATTTTTGGCATTTCCCGCAGTTACCTAATTCCTTGACACGTTGTACTACTTATTAATGCTTGCTATATTTGGTAGGACGATTCTGAACCTAAAGAGCGAGGCTGCAAATCCGAACATAAAGTTCTATTAATGCTCTAATTCCTTGACGCGTTGTACTACTTATTAATGCTTTCTATATTGTTCAATAATATTTATTTTTTTTCTTTTTCTTTTCATCTGTCAACTTCCTTAGCAACTTGGTTTATTTTGGCTTTTGTTGGTTATAGTTACCTATATATGATTTGGTGGTTATTCTCATGTTTTTGTGGGGGATCAGTTTAGATTCTGTCACTTCACCCCCAGCAAAATTCCAGTAATTCTATATGTTTAATATTGTAGAACATATCCCATGTGGACATAATTGTTTCCCATCACCTGGAAACATCCGCAATGAGTAAGTACCGTTCTTACAGTTTAGTATGATTTTTCTTCCTTAAGTCCCTTATTTTCAGGTGTAATTACAAGAGCCAAGATAATATTACTATGTGATGTAATTGTACAGATGGTGTTGCTATGATTCCACCAATCATAATTCGATACGTAGAACAATAATTTGCAATGTTTGGTGGGAAACTAATAACATGTGCTTGGAAGTAATGGTAGTCAGTTTTTTCATGACAGTTATATAAAACATGTGCTTAGAAGGAAGAATGATCTCCACATTTAACAGGGCCAATGGCTTACCTGTCGGATCATCGCCTATTGAGGAAGACATGATCAATGCTGCAAAGTCAATTATCGAGAAGTCTAAGGTCAAGGAAGTCGTTCTTAATTTACCAGTTGATGTTGTGATTGCGGACAAGTGTGCTCCTGATGCGAACTGCAAGGTTTGTTTCTTGACACACTTCTAAACTTCGCATCGTATCTGATTATATGCCACTGTTAATGGGTGAATATTAATTGTTCTTTTGTAATATTCTTTTGAGATTTTTTTTAGACTGTCACTGAATCGTTAGACACACTGGACGTTAGACACTCTAAACCCTGGAACCAAAGGGTTGGACATCAACATATTAGTATTACATTGGAAATCATTTTCCATGTCTTAAACTAAATCAACATTGTGGCCAAGGCTAACCACATTTTTTGGCTTCGTTTGTATGGGACTGTAGGTCATATAAAACTGATATGGGAGTTCCATAAGAATAGTAATAGTAATACTTTATAGAGGTATGTATCAATGATTAATACGTATAAAATGATCCAACTGTAGATGCATAGTTAATTGCGTATATTTATTAGCTACACAGTAATGTGAATTTAGTGTCTAAAATTGTCACGACATTGGATAGATCTTTATTGCGATTATTCTTAGAGTTTGACATTGGCTAGATAAATGAATTTCCTCTACTAAAGCAAAGAAAATTTTGTATTGGATAAATTCATTTGACCAACCACAATCTTAATCTCTGTATCATAATGAAAGAAATTTAATAAATACGAATATACATCCATTCTTTAGTATCTTTACATTGTATTGAGATGTATTTTCTACATTGAGAAGTCACTAATTGCTCTGTATTTTTAACTTACCAATCGTTCTGATGGACATTAGTTTTTTCCATATTTAAGCTGTTGTTTCTTTGAGTGTATCGGAGCTCTATGTTTTCTTTGTTTAGCATAAGTGTAAGGACCCTCAAGCTCGTCAACGATATTAGACAAGTCAAGAGATGTTTTAGCCGCTAATAACTTGATTAGTTTAACACGAACGTTAATTAATAAGAATTAATTTAACAACGATCTAGATATGAAACTAGTACCGTTGGATAGATCTCGAAAAGTTACGCGGAATGGACTACTCGAACGCGTCATTCGGACATCGGACGAAGAAGATATCTGTTATTTTAAGTCTAGGGGTAAAATGGTCATTTCGTATTAGAGTTTTATCAAGGAAACCAACATTTCTTCTCAGGGCACCCTCTGTGGATAACTCAAAAGTAAATTGATAAGGTCGAGAATTTCTATTTCTCTTTCATTTTCTTTTCTTTCTTCTTCTTCTTTCCTCTTTCTTCTTCTGCTTCTCCATGTTCTTCATCTACTGATGATTGTGAGAATTAAACAAGGGTTTTGAGTTTGAATCAAGAGTAGAAAGATCATGGAAGGATCACTGGTGGTGTTGTTGACGTTATTTGAGCTCGAGAGAAGAAGGAATGATGTTTTCGAATCAATTAGGGTTCTGTTCTTGAGTTGGAAGAGAGATTAAGAGGAGTTTTGAGTTCCATTGGATGAAGATGAGTTGGTGTTTAATTAATGTTCTAAAGTTGTTTTGATGTTAGATTGAAGAGTTAGGGTTCATGAGAAGAACTCATAGAAGTTGTAAAAGATGAAATCGATTATTAGGGAAGCAGATTTGAGATGGGTATTGATCAATTGAATGAACTAGAGTCAAGAATGAGGAGTAATTCGAGATCAAAGAATTATTAAGGTTTTATAAGAAGTTCAAAGAAGAAATAGAAGATGGGTTCGCTTAGTTTGAAGATTGAATTGATGTTGTGTGGTTGTTTTCGATGAAGAATCAGTGAATTGAGGAATTGGATGGATTCTGAATTGAGACGAGGTGTTAAATCAGATCAAGCCAAATAAGAGGTTAATTCAATTGCCTCAATAACTTGGTCTTGAGGTAATTGCTTTGTCTTAGTAAACTAGTTTAGTTGTCCATTTCAGTTTTGAGTTTATGAGGATGTTAATGATATTTGATTTGAAATGAGTTTACTGAGGATAGTGAAATTGAAGGGTGTTTACTAAAGTTGGGATGAATGAGGTTACCTGAGTTTGAAGGGTAAGTGTTATGAATTGATCTCAGTGAATGGGATGTTGCAGAGTGTGTGTGTATGTTATTTGAGTTAAGAATTAGCTGAGATATTGTGGTTGAATAAGGAAATGGGAGTTAACTGGTTTTAGCAGAAGTGAGTTATTGGTGGTTCTGGTTTAGAAGAATAATTAGGGAGTTAATAAATCATTATGCAGGTAGGAACCGAAAATGGTGAAGGTCTTGTAATGTATATGTAACAAGAGTTTCAGAACTGGAGTTAGAGGTGTGTAGTTTTGTTGGGGTCATTGCAGATTGGGTTAATACATGGTTTGAGATATAAGAACTAGTATTGGTTCGTATTGAAAGAAGTGCAAGTGGGAAATGAATGGAAGTGGTTTTGAGACAGAGATTAAGCTTAGTTTGAATGAAGAGAAGTTAAATGGTTGATTATATAATTGTAGATTGTGTGTGTGGTTGTGAAGTCAATGGCAATGGAGTATAGAATGTAATCGCATCTCTTTGTAAACCGTTTGAATGTATCATTTAAGAGAATTTGTAACTGCAATTTCAGGTAAGATGAGTTGTGAAGTTTAGAAGAATAATTAGGAGTTAATAAATCATTATGCGAGGTAGGAACCGAAAATGGTGAAGGTCTTGTAATGTATATGTAACAAGAGTTTCAGAACTGGAGTTAGAGGTGTGTAGTTTTGTTGGGGTCATTGCAGATTGGGTTAATACATGGTTTGAGATATAAGAACTAGTATTGGTTCGTATTGAAAGAAGTGCAAGTGGGAAATGAATGGAAGTGGTTTTGAGACAGAGATTAAGCTTAGTTTGAATGAAGAGAAGTTAAATGGTTGATTATATAATTGTAGATTGTGTGTGTGGTTGTGAAGTCAGTGGCAATGGAGTATAGAATGTAACTGCATCTGTAGAATTTTGTAACTGCAATTTCAGGTAAGATGAGTTGTGAAGTCAGTGGCAATGGAGTATAGAATGTAACTGCATCTGTAGAATTTTGTAACTGAATTAGCCTTTGACTTCTTCTACAAAGTTGTAGATATTCATAAGACTTAGCTATGGACTACATAATAAATCTAATTGGATTAGTAAACTCTTAGTTATACTAAAGATAGAGAATAAGATACCATAATGGGCTTAGAACCATTAGATAGAATTGTATGATTCTTGCGTGAGCCTTTTGGCTAGATTCTTAGACTTCTTGTGTGATTAACAGTTAATCTCTATTAACAACGATCGTTCAAAGATGAACCAATGGATCATGGATCTCGAGGTAGGCGAGGCTTGTCATCAAAAGAGGTGAGAATCGATAACGAACTCTCTTGTATTCATTATTGTTTTACAAATCAATCTTTGTGTTGTGAAATTCATGCATATCTTGGTATGCTCTGTTTGGTATGAGATGTGTGCCGACACAATACCAGTATTCTATGGCTAGGGCGATACACCGCAATATTATTCTTCCTTTATATATATTCAGTATTCTATGGCTAGGGCGATATGCCGCAATATTATTATGGCTAGGGCGATCCACCACAATATTATTCTTCCCTTATGTGCGGCAACACACCTCATACATGGATGTTTACTGTTATTTATGAATGTATATGAAGAAGTTTCTACGTTATATTTTATTTTCTTTTCTTGTATTACCGACTTTCTATTAAACCTGCATTGTATTCGAATCATATTAATGTTTACTTGAAAGCTAGTTGTTATTTCTACTGGGCACCCCTTTTAGGGATGATGTGCTCACCCATTCCCACTTTATGTTCCAGTGACAGATCAGAGTAGCACAACAAAAGCTTCAAGTGTTGAGTTCGCTAGATAATTAACTTCTGCTACGTTTATTGTTGCATATTCTTTGTAAACCGAATCACTATTGTATATGTATCATTTGAGAGGAGATTTTATATATATGTATATTTTAGAGCGGGGCTAGTTTTGGGTTAAGTTGTAGTAGATTTTATCTTAATTGAATGCTTAAGTGTTTGGTTTAGATTCGTTAGTGCCTCTTTATTTAGTTTAATTCTTGGTTTAGTCAGCTGCTAGCTTAGGGGGCGCTACAATAAGGAGCGATGCGCTTTAATTTGTGTCTCCCTTGGTGTATTCGGAAGACATGCATTTGTTCTCTGTCGATGCTAAATGGGTCACTATAAATCATGTCCGCTTAATATAGTAAAATTCAGGCGGTGAACTTCTGCAGTTTAAGCATTTTTAGTTCCATGGATTTCTAAATGATTCCACACAATGCCTTTTAAACCCAAATGCATGATAAAGAGATTTTCACTGATGTATCCTTAGGAAACAAAAAATATTATGGTAGTATTTTTAGATGTCGTGATAGACTTTGCGGCTTCAATATTTTTTTTTTACAAATCACTAGGAAAAGCTTAAAAAATACTCTCATCCAAAACTAAAACCAAAGTCTTTTCCAGTAGCAAGTACCGGGTCGACTAGATAAAAACTCCTAAGAGTTAGACTTAAGTTTTACGCCGGCTCGTCCAAGCCTTGCACAACTTGCCTTAAAGATAAAAAAGTGACCTTTTCACTTGCCTTAAAAAATACTCCCATCATCCAGCCAAAAGTGACCTTTTCATTTTAAATTGTTGACCCTTCAATTCCGAGTATAATAAATATGTGTAACTTGATATTTAGATTCATTAAGGAGGTGTGTTAAAAAGATTTTCAATGGTTTACAAGTATTTACAGGTATCTATGGCACAGTTTGAAAGACTTCATTTCTAATTGTTATCCATAAGGATATAATTGGAATAAACACCTAAAAATATTTCTATTTAGTGCCTTAGAAGTTGTGCCAACTTAAAATAAGTCAAATTTGGTGGGACGCATGAAGTGGCATATAATTGTCATGATGGACTTACCACTTTATTTTTCAAGTAAAAATATATTGATATTCCATGAAATTCAAAATTGAACTTCAAGCAAGTCTCGCTGTGATTAATCACGGTGCTGACGAATTTCGTACCAATGACTTTACCACTATATTACAATGATATCGACATGAAGTATTTCAAAGCAAATAATTTATTATACTTATCTGTAAATTTTATTTAAATTTTGATATCTTTGTTGATTTCCATTCAAAATTGTTAAAATTGTTTTAGTTTTGTGTATACAAAGGTAAAACCACTTAATTGTCGAAGAAAAACACTGATCCATTTCCATTTTTCATTTTAAAAAACTGAATCACATTACCTAAAATCACATGACATAATTGGTACGAAGGCAAAGGATTGATTTTTTTTTGGAGATTACAATTATCGCCATCTTGATGACGCTCTTTCTTACACAGAAAACTAGGCAGAAAGATATTAAAATTTAGAAAAAGACTATAATCACATGGCTATTAATTAATTTATGAAGCTGCAACAAATATAGTGTTTGAAAATGTTGCACTAGGAACATATGACTTTTTTTCCAGACCTTGCTACAACCGGGACAACAGGGGATATTCCATATTTGGGACATGATGTGTCACAATATTAATGGTGAAGAGGGGAATGACTCTAGCATTGAGATGGGTAATGGGGTGAAGATAAAAATGATTAACGGTATGGATTGATTGTCCCAAATCTGGCCCAACAAAGTTTTTAAAAAGGAAGTTTATTCGGCGTGTACCAATAGAAAAGCGCAAAAAAAAATCCAGTCCCACGATATTTCTTTTTTTGGAAACAAATTTTTTGTTGCCAATAAAAATTTATCTCAAAAAATAAAACATTACCAAAAATAATTAAGTCATGCATTCACGATTTCACACAAAAACTAAATTAATCATGCATCAATCACAAAAGTAATCACGCAATTAATCGCATCATTGATCATAAGATTCATAAATTAAAATAAAAATAAAAAAATGTTCAATGTCCTGTTACAATTCTTCGAATTTCCTTTTTCTTAATTACAAGTTCGTTCTGATGCTAATGAATAAGTTCGTTCTGAAGCTAATGAATAAGTTATTCCCGATGGTTACACTTATGGTGATGAGAAACTTAAAAAGAAATGATTGAATTGATCATGGGTACTAATCTTTCGATCAGATGATGTGTCTCTCTTGCAAATAGCTTTATTTTTGATCATGTTTGCATACAAAAAATTATGCGATCGCTAAAATTTGAAACAAAAAAATGGGAGCAAATATTGATTAGCATACAAAAAAATCGAGCAAACAACATAATGGGATCATACAAAAAAGTCGAATTACTAAACATCATTTCCATGTTACTTTTCTTAAAATTGTTTATACCATAACTAAAACAAAATGGATATAAAATTAAAAAATTAATTAAATAAGGTGGATTTAATTAAAAAATTAATTAAATAAGGTGGTTTTTTGATTTTGTTATGTCTTAAAATGCCCCATATTTTGTATACTAAAATAAAATCTTGGTGAGAACAATGAAACAAAAACGAAAAATCAGTAACAATTTTTACTTGATAATTATATTCCAAAAATACAACAATAAATATACCTTTTCTAAATCAGTAAAAGATGTGCACGATTTTTTTGACGCAAATATTTCTTGCGTTTAATGTGGATATAAAAAAATATATTCGAGATCCAAAATTATAGAAAATTAAGTATATTTTGATATACTAATTAATATTAGTTCTTTTTAGTTTTTTGGAATTTCTAGATTTGGTCGCTCTCTATATAAAGCGCTCGAGCCAACACCAGTTCCATCGCTTAGATTTTGTTTATTCATTTTCTAGGGTTCAATTACTTTTCATTTTTTGTTTACGGTATTTTTATTAGCCTGATATAATCATTTTTTGTTTTGCATAAACCTCGAAGATGTCAACAGTGGCTGCGACAATGGAAATCCTATTTTTTTGGTATACTTTGTATTTGTTTTATGATTTTGTTTTGCTTTTTAGTTGATTTTGTTTTGAAGATGCTGATGATACCTCACGAGCTCTTATAGATTTTTTATATATTTATGGAATTTCCTATGGTATCTCACGAGCTCTGTAGGTATTCTTTGTCATGTGTTTCTCTTGCCAAATCCTTCGGAAAATATAGGTATTTTCGGCTACAACTTAACTACTCTCTGATTTAGTAACCACAGAGTTAAGATGGAGCTTGGATATTGGTTTAGGTATAAATGAGTCTCTAAAACATCCATTATTGCGTGTTTTTCTTCCTGCTTGAAGCTTTTTTTCCCATTATTTTGGAGCTTCTTTTTCTTGCAATTTTTTTAGGTTTAAATATTCTTTATTGTTTTTTTTTTGTTTTGGTATGTAGAATCATGGTTTTTTCTTCTACGGATATGGCCTCTTTTGCTCCGGTTTCCGTAGTATGAAATCCATTATAAGTAGTTTTTTTAAAAACAAAAAATAAATATGCTTTCGCCTGGTATTGCTTTTGTAAGGTAGTGTACAATAATACTTATGCGGATCTATTATGATTATAACCGACTAGGTAAATATCCATATGCCTATATGGCAACATGAGTTTCTTCATTTAAGTTTCGAAAGAAGAATGAAGGTGTGGTTAACAAGTTCATTGCTAATAACCGCCTATGCCCATATGAAAGCATGGAACCATTCCTTATCTACTTTGACAGTGGGTTGCTCTTCAATGTGTAATGCGGCAGGAGTCACATCTCTGCTTGCAGCTACTCAGCTCACTTCTGAGAGTCAAGCTGCTTCAATTGATCGAAGAGCAGCTCCACTTCTGGGTCTAACTATGACAGTGCTTTGTCACTCCTAACAAATGTCGTGTTAATATCGGTGTGTGTCATATTTTCTATTATCCCAATTATTTGTCATATTTTCTAATTTCTATTTTCCTAACCAATTAATTGGTAGTTAAATAGATTTTTCTTAAGTTTTGCTTTATCTAATTGGCGAACGATCTGAATCAAGTGGTGTGGTCGTCGGTGGTATGCATATATAATCAAGGTGTGGTACCTGCTTCCAGCTTCCAATAGGCAGCAAGTATTATTGGTGGATATTTATATCGAAATAGATATTGGTATGAAGGTTGATTTTCAAATGGGTATAACTGTCTCTAAAGAGTGCGAAGATAGATATCAAACGGAATATTTTCCAAGAAGAAACTAATGTATTTCGTCCCTCCATGATTTATTTTTGTTTTCTTTAGTCCTCCATGGTTAACTTCTCAGCGATTGAAGATCCTTCATAAACAAACGGTTTGATCATAGTTTAAAAACCTTTTAATCATCCTTTACCTTGAAACTGCTTAAATGCATTGGTACAAGGTTTTACGTCTGTCTATTGTAACTGATAATTTTCTATGGGCTATCAGTTTTAATTTGTTTTCTTATGAGTTTTAGGGTATCATAAGTAATTTGAATATATGATCTATTTCTTTTAAAATTGTTAAGTTACTTCTTTTTTTTCTGACCAGAAAAAGTAAAAAACTATACTGATAAAAGAATAAAGAATAATACAAGTGAGAATACGTATACTATGATCAAATGAACAAATCACAGTGCAGTCCATTACAAGCAGTCAGCTCTTCACTCTCTTACTGATTCCTCCCATCTGTAAATAAGGTCTTCAAAGTGCACTCCATTCAAGACTCCTGATAGTAAGTTACGTTAACTATATAGTCTGAAGCTTTTCCTTACATTGCCTTGAAAGGTAAAACAAAAATTGGGGCCTTGCGGACAATCACTATTCTACTGATCAGTCTATGTTCATTTTATTTTCTTGCGTAGACCAACTCAGGTATTAACTTCATGAGTTTTTTTTAATCAATTTTTATAATATTTTCTATACCAACCTTCCAATATTCCATAAGCAAGAAACAGACTCGTGCATCGCATGGGTGAGAAACTAGTTTGACATAAAAGAGCGAGCTATATGTAGAGGTGTAAATTGGGTTGTGTTAGCACGAGCACAGCCAAGCACAGTACGCTAACATTTGAGCACAACCCATCCCAACACGTGACTTAGCCCAGCACTGCACAACACGTTAGTTAAATGGGACGTGCTGGGTTTGACTAATTGGCACAATAGCACAGCACAACACGCGGCACGGATAAGCACGTGGCCCAAATTTACCTCAAAGACGTCATAACATGTACAAATACACCATATAACAAGGCATAATACATCACATTTTTTGTATATTTCACAAAAGAGACATTACTCTAGCTGGTTTTTAACATTTTATGATGGCTTATTTATAACAACACGTATAATACATTAATATTTGGAAAATATATTTCAATATCGTTGTTATAATGTCGTCACCTATATTTAACTAGAACATTAATTTACATGGCAATAATCCAATTTTATATTTGATAGGCTATTTCTTTTTATTGAATAAATTTGTTAATTTTACTTGAAATAATTTCAAATGATATATTGTCTAATTAAATTCTTGTGATAATGTCCGACTTAATGTGTACATTAAGTTATTTCAAATTGTTTATAGCACGTGTGCCAGCACGGCACGTTTATTCGTGTGATGTGCCTAGCTTTTGACTAGTAAAGCACATCACGTTTAAATAGTTGGCACAGCACGGCACATGGCACGTGGAGCACGCGACTTCGTGTGCCGGGCCGGCACGTTTTACACCTCTAGAGCTATGAGTCTCATTTTGTGCCCATTCACGAGCCTTCTATTTTAACCAAATTATATTTATTTATTTAGGGTGATTTACCGATATGCCCTCAATTTAATGAACACTTTACGTTTTTGTCCCGTTTTTTTAAGAAATTGCAAATATGTCCCGTTACAAACTTTTCCATCCCGTTTTTTTACAAACAGCTAACGGTCAAAAAAAGTCAAACGAAAGATACCAATAATTTCGGCTCCAAATTGGAATTAAAAAAATAATCTGCCCCGATTAACTTTTCACAACTGACAAATACATGTAGACACCATAGACTCATAGATCTACTTTTTCGCAATGGACATAATTCTTCTTCAACCGCCATTTGTAATATAAAAACCCCAATTGTCCTCGGTATCTATTATAGCATAGTTCAAAAGCCTACAAAAATATTTGATAATTATTTGACAAATAGATGAGCTTCATGGATGAAGGAGATGCATCATCTTAATCCAGTAGCAACAAGGTACATCACATCATTTTCATCATCTATGCAAGCTCTCCTTCGGCCGCTAGAATTTGAGTGATAAGTGTTTTCTTATTGTCCACATTATAACCATATTTTTCATAACTAGTGTGTGCCGCTTGAGAGTGATGGAGCAGCTGAACATACTATGGATCTGTTCATCTTCATAAATGAGGCATTAGACGGAAGGTAAGGGCTGGTTGACGAGAAGTTAAGATATGGACCTCCTAGGATGCTTTCTTTTCTTTGGCAAGTATCATTCTTTCCTCATATGGTCCTGAAGTATCGAATCATTACATATCAGTATGCTAGAATGATTCACAATTTTATAGTGAATTTTGGTTTTAAAATGTATAGAGATATTTTTTTCTATGTTGATCATCAAGATAAGTGGTGGGATAGAAGTTCTAAGCCTTGAGAAAACAAAATCTAGTGTAAGAAAGAATGGTGAAACCTCTTTGATAGGATTAAAATTCCTGACCGTGTGGCTGTTGCAAACACATTATGGGATGCTACTTTAACTTTGTACGAGAGAGGCACCGTACACAAACATTCAACTTATGTTGCTGATTTTAGGCTCTCTGCAACAGCCACATCACCTCTCTGATCAAACAATATTTGCTTTTTGACAAGCCAATCCATGCATGCTTTTGAAACCTGAAAAACGAAATCAATCTTAACAACAATGATATTCAGCCAAGGAGGTTATCAACATGTCAACAGTCCACGCATCACAATCAGAACTGTATATAGTAGATTGTGAGTTTGAAGGGGAATCACAACCATATTACTTGTATCCTTAATGAACTAAAGTACATGTGCTGATATTTCTTGTTAGCTAGAGGATTCTACTAGTCTGCCGTCTGATTGTCCCAAGACCACAATTGATCATCTATTTTAATGTTTTTACAAGCATACTATAACTGGTTATAATCGAGTCTGATAATGCAAATGCGCAATAATGAGAGCTTGTTTTTCTGAACTTCTGATCAATCTTTAGAAGCTCATCCAAGTAGGCTTGGACAAAAAAAAAAATTTGCAATTCAGGTTAGAAGAAAGTAGAATTACAGTTTCTTATCTCAACTGAGATCACAAGGAATATTTGCAAATTAGAAAATGCCTTTGTATTATTTGGAGATTATCCTCTCATTTTCAGTTTTGTTCTGGCATCATCACTTAACTATGCTTTGTGCATGATAAAAAAAGTGGCTAAGAAAACTAATTCCATTTCATTCTATAGGCAATAGTAGATTAATCTAAAGTTCGAGTGTTCTTTATTGATATAAATTGTTACTCTAAGAAATACGTAGCTAAATCCTGCTGAATTGCTACTACAGTTTGGGGTATCACTATCATTTTCATCACAGAGGTTTCTATCAATTTCGAGTCATGCTTGCTACTACCACATCAGTCCAACAGACGTAATATACCATAAAAAACTAAATCCCCTTAAACCAAATTCACAATTAACATATATAATCTACTAAAAACTGAAATCCATAATCATATGAAAAGATTCAGTAAGAAGATAGAAAAGTGAAAAAGTAAAGTTTCATGACTAATGCTCCAAATGACTTAAGCTACACTGCTAGTGTGTGCAGGATATAGAAGTGGCAAGTAAACTAATTTCAGTATATGGGTAGTAGTGGCTTGACAGAGCCCCAAATGCCAATGCCACCTTATCAAGATGTAACACGATTAATAAAACTAGAAAAGAGCATCATGATTAATATGAGAATAACAATATATACCTCCATAGCATTAACACGGGCATTTTATGCGCCTCTCCTCATCTATGAGCAATTCATATGCTTCTTGTATCTTTATAAATCGAGCTTCAGCTGTTTCACCTTCCTCAAGAGTTCCTCAACTGTTATATACTTGAACCCAAAAAAAAATCAGCACAAATCAATTCACTTTCTATTAACTCTTTCTAAATAGTACAACTGTTTCTAGAATTTATAGAGCAAAAATGCGAAGGATGTCATTATCGTGCAAAAAATGAACTCGTCCCCAACCCCAAAAGCTAATAAACAAAGAACACAATTCGATATATTGAGCAATCAACAAAGGTGTTGCTTGGCAATTAACTAACCATTGGGATGATAAAACGTTACTTTCTTTCCATCAGCATCTCTTTCTAATTTAGCAAACCCACAAATCAAACATCAAATATTTTATATAAATCAAAAAAAAAAAATGACGAAAAATTATTGGATTTGTTTCATTTCGTTTGCTTACCAAGTGTATCATAAGGAGATTTCTCCTCACTCCAATTAGAAGCCATAAGGCCCTAACCATATTCTTCTTGGAATAAATCGAAACCCTTGGTCAATCTTCAAAGAAGTAAGGGGATTAAAAGAAATCATTGAAAAAGATCTGTAATTATCAATAGGTTTTTTTGGGGGGAAAGTCTTTAACTTTGATTTGATTGTTTTTTGCAACAACAAAGAAAAGAGGTAATCACACCATGTGAGGACGATTATTTGTTTTTTGGAGATTAATCACTCCACTGGTAGATTTAAGATGTAACAGTTAAAAACCAGATCACTAATACTCTCTTAATCTTTTAATCTCATTTATCGTGACGAGATTTTGACTTTTCAATATCTAAACGGACAATGGATGCCTTACTTAACAGAGAGACCGTTTTTAAATTCGGAGAAGGATGTGGTCATCTTTGTCTATCGGCCCTTACATTGAGGGAAACTTTGTTAATTTTCCATTTTTTTATCTTGTTGTCACCGGATTGGGATGCCCAAATTATTTTGTACGAAAGTGAAATCCAAAACCCCTTGTACATATATGAAACCCATTAGAGGGGCTTCCCCATGATCCTAATGTCTAGTTTGTTGGTTATGGGGTGACCTTTCATCAATTTTTTTTTCTTTACTTCTAATCATCAACGACAACCAAAAATAAATCATCATTAACAATAATTCAACAATCAATCATTATCAACAACAATTCAACAAGAACGCACAATTGGGGGATACCCAATCTAATTGGGGGATATTGATTACGGCTTCTCTTAAATATAGCCCACACATTTATTAACCATAACCCAAAAAGTTTAAGTTAAAATGAAATTCCAAACACGTCTTAATTTGTATTAGCAATTAAAGTTAAATTCTTCTTCTCAATCAAAATCAAAATAAATTCTAACTTTTCTTTTAATCAAACATCATCATATTTATAATTAGTTATAGTTTTTCTTTTATTTATATTTCTAATTAGTTATAGTTTTTCTTTTATTTATCATATTTCTGAACTGATGTGCACGACGTCAGTTCAGAGGCGCAAGCTGCAGCTGTTGACGTTGATATGGCTATTACAAACTCAGATAAAGCGGACGTTGATGTTGTGGAGTTTTTGTCTACGGATTTACTAAACACCGTCCTCCAACGACAAATCCCCACGGTCGCCTGCATCCCCCACAAATGCAGATTAGCATTTTCCAGGGCTCTCAAGGTATGTCTAGACCGAGTTATTGCAAGTCCAGGCAGTCTTTCAGTATGGCTTCGTCTGCTTCTCATCCCGATTTGTACTCTGTATCTATTTTAACCAAAGAGCTCTACTGAACAGAAGTCTAGCAACCATAAACGGATGCAAGTGGCAGCTATTTTGTAGGCGCTTAATGATTGGAGAGAGCCAAATGGATGCTTTGTTTTGGCTAACAAATTGATGCAACAGCCGTTGCCGTGGGGGTCTAAGAAAGCCGGCGAGAAGAAGATGGAGGAGAAAAAGCAAGCAGCTGCTATTACAGCATGTCGGAAGAAGATCAATTCAGGGCATTTCGCAGCAGTTATACGGGTTTTGTCTTCACCTGGCGTTGCCCCTTACGAAGAGAAGACGTACCTTGACTTGTTAGAAAAAAATCCCACAGCATCCTCCCCTGAGGTTCCAGTAGACGACATCTCTGTGGATCCCATATTTGTGGATTCCAAGGCAGTTTTGGGAGCTATCAAAAGTTTTCCCAAAGGTACTTCATGTGGTCGAGATGGTCTAAGGGCGCAACACTTGGTTGATGTTCTTAGTGGAGCGGCTGTAGCAGTATCAGATGATTTGCTTGTTTCTATCTCTGGGGTTGTCAACCTTTGGTTGGCAGGAAAATGCCCTAGTGTTTTGGGCGAATACATGGCTAGCGCTCCTTTGACTCCTTTGCTTAAGCCGGGTGGAGGTCTTCGTCCTATTGCGGTCGATACAATTTGGCGTAGATTAGTTTCTAAGGTGGATACCTTTGCTGTTGGGAAGGACATGACTTCTTATTTAGGAGATTACCAATTTGGGGTTGGTGTTCCTGTTGGAGGTGAAGGTATTTTACATGTTGTAAATCGCCTTTTGGAGTTGAAGGGTCATTCGGATAATATGTCAATGCTGCTAATTGACTTTTCTAATGCCTTCAACATGGTGAGCAGATCTCAGCTCATCAAAGAGGTTCGTCTTCACTGTCCAGGTATTTCTCGCTGGGTAGAATTTTTTTACTTACGTCCGGCTAAGCTTTATTATGCCCAATATATTTTGTCCTCTTCTCTTGGTGTGCAACAAGGTGACCCTCTCGGACCCTTGTTATTTGCATTGACACTTCACCCCTTGGTGAAGACCATTGCTTCTCGATGCAAACTTGACTTGCACGCTTGGTACCTTGATGATGGTACTATAGTTGGGGATACTCTAGAGGTGGCCAAGGCTTTGCGTATAATTGAATCTGAAGGACCAGGCATGGGGTTGCATCTCAATATTAAGAAGACTGAGGTTTTTTGGCCTTCTCTTTATCCTAGGAGTACAATGGATGGTGTCTTCCCTACGGGTATTGGTAGGCCTTCTAAGGGCGTTAAACTTTTGGGTGGTCCAGTGAGTTTAGACATGGACTTTATTAGCGACATGATGTTGAATAGGGTACACAAAATTGTTCAACTAATGAATGGGATCAATAAACTCAAGGACCCTCAAAGTGAGATGCTTTTACTTCGCAGTTGTACTGGTGTGTCTAGACTTTATTTTGCTATGCGAACTACCAATCCTGCTGCAATACAAACGGCTACTGATCTCTATGATGACCAGATTTTTCAGTTTTTGAGGCTTATGATTACTGGAGATGGTGCGGGTTTTGGTCCTATACAGAAGAGATTGGCCACCTTACCTATTAAGGATGGCGGACTTGGAATTTATACCATGGAGGATACTCGTTCTTACTGTTATCTTGCTTCTCGAAGTCAGACTACTTCAGTACAAAAGACGATCCTTGGTAATTTATTCTCAACGGACAAAGGTTTAGCTTATCATCTGGCTCTTCAGACCTTCACTCAGGTATGTGGATTACCGTCTACTTACTGTGTCGATGACACTGCCCCCCCTTCCATGCATTCTCTGGAAATTGTTTACTTTGACGCAGTTAAGAAGCAAATCCCAGACCAATTTCATATGTCTGAAAGAGACTTCATCCCATGGAAATGTAACCGTATCAAGCGTGCTCAGGACTATCTTTTGGCGGTACCCATTAGTGGGCTCAACCAATGTCTTGGACCTAGGAAATTTAGAGATGTGCTTTGTTATCGTTTGGGTATTCCTCTGTTTATTGAGAATAGCTTGTGTACAAGTTGTAACAAGTCTATGGATATTTTTGGAGATCATGCGCTTCATTGTGCTAAAGATATTAGTTATAAATTTCGTCATGATGTGGTTCGTGATGTTGTTGTGGACATTTGTTACAAAGCCAATGTGCATGCGCGCGCAAGGAGGTTTCGGCCTTCAGTCGGATGATGGAAAAGATCTAAAACCCGCTGATATCCTCGTCCTCAACTGGGAGAATTGGCAAGATGTTTGTATGGACGTTACATGTGTTTCTCCTTTTACTGGTGATGGTGTTCGCTCCTTCACCCCTGGTAAGGCTATTTCTGGTGCGGTTTCACGAAAATGCACCAAATACTTGGATAAGTGTGTTGCACATGGTTATGGTTTGGGTGTGCTGGCCTTCTATACCTTAGGGGAGCTTGGTGAAGACACTTTTATTTTTTTTAAGCGTCTAAGGAACTGTCTGGTTAGTAATGACGCTAGTAGTGGCTTTGGTAGTTTTATTTTTTATCGTTTAGGTGTTTCGATTCAAAGAGGTGTTGGGGCCCAGCTTGTTGCTAGGTTGCCAACCAAAAGCCCTGTGTAAACTTTTTATTAATTATTATAAACCCTAATTCTTATTTTTCCCCAAAAACAAAATAAATCCTAATTCTTAATTCTCTCTAAAATGATATTCTTTTTTCTTAATCATGATAAAAGTATTAACATTAATAGGAGTATATATTATAATTGTTCTATTCAAAAACACAACAACATCAATCAAAACCGAATAAACTTAGGGTTTGATTCTTTTCCTATGACCATTTTCCTAAAACTCCATAAACACAATCTATAAAAGAGATTCTCTAAGTTGTTTTTTTTTCAATCATGATTGCACCAAATTTGATTGAGGATACTTTTTATTCTTCAAAAACATTAATCATGTCAAATAATTATGAAAAATTATATTTTTTTTATTATTATTTAGGGATTTAGTGATCATCTTAATATTTTGGGATATATATAATAATTATGTATAATTTTTTGGGCTATGTGTAATGATTTTAAAGGTTTGTTTGGTTAGATAAAACACTTATTCTAAATGGGTTATGGTTAATAAAACCATGGGTTATATTTAAGAGAAGCCTAGCCTTGATTACTTCCCCCACCCCATGATTTCGGCTAAGGGGTGACCAAGTGATATGAAAGTACTAAAATACCCTTTGGTTAATTAAAAAACTTTATGAAAAGACTGTTATACCCTTTCCCCTAAAACATTGAAATCAAAAACCAAAACATATATTCCTCATTTCTAACATTAGTTCCGGCAGTCCTTTAGGTTTAGGTTTTCGAAAGAAAAAAATCTTCATCATTCTTCACCGTTCCTTCTCTGCCGGCTCCTCACTTTGTTTTTTTGTTTTTGTTTTTTTACATTCGGTAGGGATGAAGACCACGCCGGTAGTGATGAAGACCACGCCGGTACTAGGTTTCAGCATAGTTATTTAAGATAAAGACCACATCGGTACTGAGTTCCGGCATGCTTGATATAAATCTATCCATGCCAGTAGTCAAGTGAAAAAAAAAATCAATTTCTGGATACTTTTCATCATGTGCCGGCACAGAAGTTCAAGCAACATACTATGCCGGAAGCAATGTCGGCATGCTCGAAAATTAGATAAATGTGCCGGAATTGGACTGATTATAAGAAAGAAAAAATTTATGAAAATTTCCAGCAAATGCCGCCATGGTTTTTTGGTTGAATACCATGCCGGCACCGAGCTTTTTCAGCTGCAACAATGGTGGATTCAAAGAAAAAAATCAAATTTTCAACCTCTTAGCAACAATTCTCTCTTCACAATCATCCTCCATTTTCACAAAAAAAATTCCCTCTCAAATATATTTTTCCCTCCTACTCTCACCTCACTCACACAAATTCTAATAAAAATACACACTAATTTATCCCCCAAATACTTAACATTTGTACTAATTATAATTAAACACTAATTAGGATTAGTGAGGGGTATATTAGGAATTAAAAAAATATTTGGATAGGGGGTAACCACGAATTGCTATTGGGACACCGTTTTTGTCCTATAGCTATATCCCACAATTAAAACCCATATCCCCCAATTGCGTGTTCTTCAACAATAACCCAAAATCAATCATCATCAACAAAAATTCAAAATCAATCATCATCAATAACCCTTTTATCAATCAAACCTAAAAAAAAAAAAACCTAATTCTCTAATTCTAATCAACGGCCCAAAATCGATCTATTGCAAATGGGATTGAAGTATGTTATTTTTTCTCAATCAAACTAAAAAAAAATGATTTCAGAGCCAGTTATGGTTGGCATTTTGGTTTTCAGAAGCCAATCGTAACTAGTTACAGTTGGATTTAGTGAGTTACGGTTGGTTCAAAAAAACCAAATATACCAGTTATTGTTGGATTTAATGAGTTACGGTTGGTTTCGAAAAACCAAAAACATGAGTTACGGTTGGATGTAATGAGTTACGGTCGGCTTTAGTGTGTTACGGTTGGGTTCGAAAAATTGAAAAAAAATGACCGTAACTTTTTACGGTTTAGATAATGGGCTTTTAGAATTATTTACTAGTGACCTTATTTTGTCTTATTATAGCAGCCCCTCTAATAGATTTATCAGCCCCTCTAATAGATTTCCCATATATATCTTTAGTAATGCCTAATTTGCACTTAAATTAATTAGCACTAAATTACTCATCTATTGAATTAATTAAGTTTATAATGTTAGATTAAATTTGTTAAGTAAATATTTTGGTTATTATTTTTGTTAGATTTAATTTATGGATCTTGTTAGGAAAAATTTGAAAAAAAATTGGTTTTTGAGAATTTTGTAAAGAAAATGAACTATTCTTGCTATGTCTCATAGCTATAAAATAAAATGAACTATTCTAGTCAAACACTGCTCAAAATGAAATTGGACATGGTTTTGTTGGTTTAATTCTTCAAATGACGGAAATAGTTCAAAGATTCGGAACTCATATTATGAAAAGTATCATAATCCCAACTGGGGCCAATTATACATAGTAATAGGCTCAATATTTTAATATGAATAGATTTTTCTAGTCCCACCATAAGGAATTTACCTCCATATATTAATGTAATTGTCATTATTAGAAATTTATAGATCTTGATACATCAATATTTAAGATGAAATAAAATACTTATTTGTAGTTGTTTGAGAAAATGATGTAACTTTTTGGAGTGTTATTGCATCTTTTGATTTGCAGATGTGTAAGACCACATATTAAGGGCATCTTCTTGTTAAAGCCAAAATATTTCCAACTTTTCGAGCATGTTTAAAGTTTCTTGGCATGAAACTTTTGGTATCTTCGTACTATCGTCATCAGGATTATCTCCCTCGGCTTCTTATATAATTCCATCTATGATTTGTTCTTCTGTTAAAGCATATACGACTTGTTGTTCATTTGGATAATTAAGGAAGATATCAATGTTCATTATCATTTACATACTTTGAGCTAAAAAAAAAAATCATTTTTGGTATACCTTCCTATATTAATAATTTTGTGAAGTCCCAATGTTATTAATATATGGAGTTTTTACTGTAATAATAGAATGACGACTTTTAATGGTCAATCAGATATCGTCATGTTGTATTTATTCAAACCCTGCCGGCTAACTATTACCAGACATTGTCACGGATATAGTTTCAAAAACATGACGATTAAATGCAAAAATGGACACATGAATATTGTTTTTTTGGTAATTGTTGGTCGTCAAGGTAAAAAATGTATCGAAGTGATGGCTATAACCTAGTCGGAAAGTTAGGTTTTGAAAATCCTGACGACTAATTATAAAATGGACTGCAGGAAAAACAGGTTTTTGACAGTATTATTTGGCATGATTTAGATTTTCATAACCTAATAACTAATTGCGTCCGTCAACTAGTCATGAATATTTGGGATGAATATCATGACGACCCTGTGAATGTTACTTTCAGAGATAAAAAAATCGTCACGATTTTCATCCCAAGAAGATGACTTGAAAAGTCGTCAAGGTAGATGAAGAGATACCCTGAGGACTGCATAACTGCAAATCAACAATTTCAATTTTTTTGACCTCATTAGACATCCAAACCACAAAATAAATTAGTGGTCGTTCGGTTGGTAAGGTGAATGAATTCATTTGAATTTGATAAAAACAAGGGGCTACTTTAATAGACGAGTTTTTCTTGAGACAAAATGAAGGAGAAGGAAACGATGGAAAATGAGAAGTAGTGGTTGTTAGGTTGGGAAGGAAAATGAATTGATTTGAGGTTGGGAAGAAAAATAATTTGACGTGGGTAGTTAGGTAATTTCAAACTATTTGAACACCATTTAACCTTACGAAGTCCACATAAATTTTTATATACCCCAATTAGTTTGGTATACCTTAATCCGACGAGATTTTTTTTTACTAAGATTTTTATCTTGTTTCTGACTGGAAAAACTCACACAAATAAAAAAATCTACCTAAAATCCTTCATCTGTTCCTTTTCGTTCCTCGATATCTTCGAGACTTCGACTATCAAAAATAAAATAAAAAACTTAAAATTCGATCTTTATATTTCAATAACATACATATTAAACTTATCGTAAGATTACTTTTAGTTAGATCATGATTTGTGATGAAGAGATTTAAAGAATTAATGATAGAGAACTTGAAGTGTTGAAAAACAAGTTTTCTAATTTTCCCTTTTCTTTTCTTCGAGAAAGAGGATCGCCTCATCAAAGTTTAATTTCGGTTAGATACTGATTCAAACAATTCGAAAATGGATTTGTTACAATATTATAAATAATATAAAGAATTACATCAGAGTTTCCATCATCACCAATAATATTTCTCCATCCATACAAACCAAAGGACTCCATTGTTACATCCAAAGTGACCAATAGAACTGTATATTGATGCTAGACAAGTATGTAGAATTAGGTTAAATAGCCATGTTTGGATTGTTAAAGACAAAACCATACAATTTAACAAAACTACACAAGGCAATAGTGTTAGGATCAACAAATGATCCATCCATTTCTCAAAGTTTCCAATAATCAAGTAACTAATTAAACTAAAGTAGCAGAGGTTAACTGGCTTGGTATGAATCGGTTGATAGCGTTTGAAATTGTGTCTGAAACAATGTATGAAACTATGTCTTTGGAATAGCAGTAGCTGGCGTAGTTGCCGTAGGAATTGTTGATGGTGTTGGTGGGTCTGTTGTTGTTGTTGTGCTTGGTGCTAATAGTAAATATGAAAATGAACTTCTTTTACAAAGCACCATATTCTTGACCTTCAGAGTCATCACCATTACCATGAGTTAGATAAGACCACCAACAAAAAAAGCACAAGATGTCCTTAAAAATAATCGAAGTAAAATAATAATTAAAAAAAACTAAAATAATGTTGATTAAAACTTCAAAAAGAAAATATCACAACTAAAAGTGATGATCTCAACTGAAAAGTAAAATAAATCATAACTAAAATGAGAGTGGAAGGGAAAGCAAATAGCAAGAGAGATTGTAATGAGTCTGATATGATCAGATCTGCTCCAAAAGAGAAAATATGAGCAGAAAGGGCTAGGCGGCTGTCAGGGTTTCTTTTATCTCTTTTTCAGCTATTACTAAATAGTATATACATATAACCTAGCTAGTTGCTAATTGATCATCTTGTCTCCAGAAATCCACTAAATAAATCTATCAAACAAAATAATCCACCAAATAAGCTAGGTCAAATCGGCTCTTCTTCAATAATCAGTAGTTGGTATAGAGAGTACCACAGCTTGATCCTAAATTCCTAGTCAAAACCAAAGTATCGAACGATAATCTACACTTCGTGAAATCTTCATTAGTGAATTATTTTTCTCATATAAAAACATAATACATGTAACATGGCTAAAAGAAATGTACGTAAATTTATCTGCTAGTTATTAGTATCCAAATTAGCCATGAAAAATTGAGTACACGTAAATGTGGCAAAAATATATACACGTAAGTTTCCTTATACTAAGTACTCAAATAAGCCATGAATTTTTTTTATAGAAATGCGTTATAAATAGACTCTCATGCTCTACTTCATAGTCACGTAGGCTATAGGCTCAACAAAAATATAAAATCGATTTTTAGGATTAAGTAAAGTCTTATATTTTCTATGATAAGAAATTAGTGGTTACATACGTAAGAAACTGGTAATAAGAATTTACATACAAAATTTTACAAAATACAGTTTTAACCATGTGTTTAGGTAATATTGTAGTTGCCACTATATGCAAAAGTAGTATGCTTTTCCAACCAAACAACATTCCACTTATGTCTCATATTGATATTTATCCACATCCAATATATTTATCATTTAAGATATATTGAGAAATCATTTGACAAGGTGAATACTTTTGTAACATAAGAAAGTGAAAACCTCGGTAATAAATTTGAAGGATCTGCTACACAATTCAACAACTACTTAAATGTATATGTTAGGTGTTTTACGATTTCTCCATGTACGAATTTTATCTTATCTCATTCCGGAAAAAACCTATAATATGGATGATGCAGAAAACAATTACATTCGTGGATTACTAAATGTTTCGATTTTGGGTTCGAGTTGGATAAAAAATGCAAAAAAAGTTACGAAGGATGTCCAGATTAAAGATTTTGGATTGAGTTTCAAAACTGCATGGTTAAAGAATACGAAACCAAAGCTTTTGTTGCCGGGTTCTAAAGTCCTAAAATCTAAGGTGTTTTTTTTTTTTACTTAGTAAAGAAGTTCTTTCGTTATAGAACTTGTGTAGTCTAGAAGTATACAATCATCTCTAGTAAATATTGATTTGTCGATGGGGATTGTCAAAAGTTTATGTTTTGAATTCAAATTGGATAAAATATAGAACAAAACCACTATCCAATTTCTTTCAGTTAATCTCCACTAATCTGGAGAGGAGGAATGTGCTAACCCAATTTAAGCGAGGTGCACAAATTTACACTCGCTTTATTTGTTTGAAGTTACGTATTTTTATTTTTTTTATTATTATTATTTTACTTTGTATTCCTCTAGTGTTTAATCTCACTTTTTATCATTCCGAAAAGATTTTGGGATCAAAATTTCTTTTTCAACTTTTTTCACCCAAATCACGAAAAAACCTTATTCATTTTATTTTCTAAATTTTATACGACATGAACATGATTAACACCTCAAGATTCAGAATATAAGATGATATTATGTCTCGACCAACTGAACTTGCACAATACTGCATCAAGCATGTCACTGGAGTTGATGAAGAAATGAGAACTGGCCATGCCTCCATTGGGGGAAAGGTGAGTTATAGAATGTTCAAAAGAAAAACTAAGAAAATCTATCTCTTGTACAAAAAATAAGAGAAAACCATTACTGGAGATATCACTGTAACTGTTACGTATGATCTGGGAAGAATTCCAAGTTCAAAAAAACTAGCATGGTTTTTGTCATTGATGTTGTTATAAAGAACTACATTTGAATGGAAGTACTACCAATCTAAACCTTCAGAATTCAATAGATTTAAAACTGAAAGCAGATATACACCATTTCCTATTTTGAAACTCTTAGAGTTAAGTATAGTCTTAGATTTTTTATAACAATAAATTGGTGTTTACATATATAAGAAAGGGAACGGATCCATTAACTTAAAAAATTAACTTAATTTTCCACTTAACTTCCCGACCCTCAATTAGTTTGTTTCCCACCATTAGATATCCAAGTCATAATATCGTCAGGATTTAATTTAGCTTGGCTTGAACCGAGCTAATTATCACCGTTTCCTTAAATATTTATCCCACAAATAAACAAAGTATACAATATCTTCGTCTTCGTCTTCTAGACTAAAACAAGTAAACATATCCTGATGGTGCTCGTATTTCCATGGCTAAAAAAAAATTGAATCATCTATTTAAAAAATCTCTTTGGATGTGCTTTTATACTTTCGAAAAAACATGGGTTAGGTACCGAAATCACATAGTTTAGGTTATATGACTTAAGAAACTAAGAACTACAAGCTTTATTGGTAAAAGGAAGTTCTCAACAGAACTGACTTAATATATTTTGCTCGTCTTGGTAACGTAAAGGGGTGTCGATGTACCTTGTTACTATGATTTTTGCTCTAGGTCATCGTGTATCATAAATACTATCAAAAACAATAGTTAGATTTTGAATCCAATGCCAGCATACGAGATTATCAAACATAACTCTAATATTTTGGGATTGATTATTAGCATCCATAATTATTGGAATATCATGATCATCTTCTTTTTGGCCGTCTTCCATGTTGCTGGATTCTTTTTTCAACTAAGAATCGATGAAATATATTTTTACAGTTACTTGCTTTAGGTGTTGAAGACAAAGATGATATTATGTACTAATACTTTACGGGATGAAAATAATTTAGGAGATATATAAGGTAAAATTCAATTGTTGACTCGGCTTAAGCCAAGCTAAAGAAATCCAAAGTATATTATGACTTGGATATCCAACGGCGGGAGATGAACTAATCAATGGTCACAAAGTTAAGTTAAAAATTAAGTTAGGGGATCCGCTCCCTATAAGAAATAGTAATAAGAGTATACAATTTTTCTTACAACATATATATTTACGGATGTCCATAGGATTATAGTTATTACTAAATGCAAAGGTATGTTGTCGTTTTTTCCTAACCAAGCAACATTTCACTTTTGCCCTCTTGTTACTATTCATTTATGTCTAATATTTTACTATTATTTCAAGATTCTTTTTTTGGTTAGTATTTTTCAATTGTTATTAACAAGTACAGGAGATATATTTTCATAATTAAGTTAGTATTAACAAGGTAAAAGATGTTACAAATTTTTTATCAATTTTTGTCATGATTATTTTATTAAAATATTTATTTGCAATACTTTGAATAATAACATGTATACTACAATCAAATAATTAAGCATATGCAAAAACGATTTTTTGTATCATAAAAGAAAACTTATATTCAAAAAGTATATTTATTTGTAAATATGAAATGAAATAAAATCATATCATTGATTATAATTTACATTAGTTTGTTAATCCCCGACAAAAGCTCGTTGGAGAATCTCAGGGATAACTTCCTTTCTTTTTCATGGTGAAAAACATGGAATATTACAATGAAACCAAAAGAACCACGAGTTGCAAGTGGATTAGACCTATTAATTAGTGATAGAAAAGAAAAATCTATATTATGTTTTACTTGAGGCAGATTTTAGATCTACTTATTTGGTTATGAACTTCTCTTTTGCTTAAGCAAAATCTAAGGCTCATGGATCATGTAAACTTTTGCTGGAAAATCAGAGCATAATAAAATATATTTATTTGTTCTCTATGTAAATATATTCTTGAGCAACTTGTTATTCTGTGTTGGTGCCTCGTATTAAAAAACTTTTGTTTTGCAGTCTATTTCATTTTTTCCGAATATATTATTGATGAAATGGACAAACCTTTTTAGGTTTAGAGACATATGGAAGGATGATTTTGCTTACTTCAAGAGCTACATAATAGCAATACAAGCTTCATTACCTAAGATTAGATTACTTAATCCTCTACGGATTCTTCGAGGACCCTTAAGATTTGATAGGGTTTTCTCCATTGTTATTGGACGGACGCTTCAGTTAATGTCATATCCAGTAAGCACCAATAACTCTTCCCAAAATTGGAGGATGGTTGCCGAAAAATCTAACACATATTTCTTTGCCCTTATCAAATGTCCAATTTAGTACACTCTAAATGTTTGGAATAAGATTTTAATTATCATTCGTTTGAGTCTTGATTTTTTTCCTGGGTTGTACCTTTCCTTTTTGACACAATAGTTGTATATGCGACCAAAAAAATAGGATAAAGAGGTAAATAATAGGGAAAGTATACAATTGAATTAGGATGCAAAGAAATAAAAAAATATGATAGATAATATGCTCATAATCAAAATATTAATTGGAATATCTATATTTACATTCTACCTGACATGGTGTTGGTCACGAGTTTCACTGGCAATACAAGTAACCTTACTAATGATCGAACAATATGATACTTTTTATGCCAAAATTTATTAAAGGCATTCTCCAAGCAATGCAAAAGTAGATCAATACTTAATAATACGGACTACACAAAGTAAAGAAAATGAAATATCGGTCGTGCAATCATCAATAATAAATATTTCCCTATTATTTTCTGCTGCCAGTACTTGCAAACCGGACGTAATACAAAACATCATACTCTCGGAGATCAACAATGCATTCTATAGAATTTAGAGATCTTTCATTGTTGTAATATGTTATAAAGGCTTACATAAAAAAAAATAGGTTAAATCAGGAAAAGTATGAAATACAAATCCTACCAGCAATTATACATATGATGAACAAAAAATGTAAAGACAAAGTAGAGATTAACACTTCATGTTAGAGCATCGCTCGATCAAACTAGCAAGAAGTAAAAAACAATTTGATATTAACTAAAACACTTAAAAGATTCATAATGATGCACACACATAAGTTTAAGTGATTAATGAAGTCTTATAAGTGTTTAAGAGAGTTCTAGTAACACTAAACATATTACGAAAATATTCTTTGAGCATATACTAAAATATAAACTGGGACAGTTGGTAGGACGGTTCGCCAACCGCATGAAATATTTACGAGTCAGGGTGCAACGGTTCGTGAACCTGGTTTGCCAACGGCTAGCCTATTATACCAACTTTGAAAATTCAGTTCACCACAGTTTGCCAACCGGGTTCGTGAAATGTAAGCAACTGAACTTGCGGTTTGCGAACTAGTTTGCCAACCTTCTTGTATTTCATAAACTCGGATATTTATGGTTTGCAAACTGGTTTGCGAACCTACCTTGAGTAGAAATATCAGTAAGCTCGATATTTCTCTCTTATGATGTTTGAAATTCCCAAATTAACTTGAGAATCAAAACTTCATTTAGGGGTAGTTTTGATTCTCAAGTTACATTATATCAGTAAGTTCAATACCCCTAAATGTAGTTCTATGATTCTCAACCTACCTCTAAATGTAGTTTTGAAAATCATTTGCATGGGCAATTTTCAATTGATCTACAAATTAATTCATAAAAGTAATATTGTTAAGGACTTTTAAACATCTTTGGACCGTTGAACATCTTTGATTATAATCATATTTCAATATTTTTCACAAGACAATCTTGACTCGAAACTTATTCTTTGTAAATCTACTAGAATTCATACGACATAATCTCAACCGATATAATGGTAAGATAGTGAGTAAAATAGAATGGTCCAGTATTCACATACCTGATACAATAATTCTCCAAATGTCTTTATCGATCTTCAGTCTTAGAGGGTGATGTCTGATACTCAACTACAAATTCCAACCAAGTCCAAGACTTGACTTAGTAGACTATAAATAAAGATATAGTTTTGATCCCCTAATATTGGCGACAAGCTTGAGATAACAAAACTTGAGCGATGCTCTAACAATTGTTATTTCAACACAAATTCATTCTTCTCCACCAACTCAATTAGTTACAACTTACAAATCCCACAATTCTTCTTCTTTTTATCAATTTCAAAAACACCAACTCCACAAACTTTAATATCAGTCTTTTTTTGTTCTTCACTCTAGATTTAAACCTTAATTGATATCTTTGTTTCAATCTTTCATCAACACCTATAACAACTTCATCACCTTCTTACTAACAAAACTGAACCTTAGTATTGAAAACGTGAGGGTACCAATATACACTACAACTTTTTCTTAGGAAACCTGTATGGACAAAACCTAAATACTATTCCGAGAGTTCAACTTAATGAATCTCAATTGAGGAATAATATTAAGATTTATATATCTTTCTCTCACAATCAGAATGTCGACAGAACCAAATCCATGAACCTAATTTACATGTGAGAGTTCTTGGACAATCTCAAAAATCAATATACAAGAATCAATCGAGTCGTACCCAACAAACAAAGACGGATTATTTACTTTGAATGATTTACGTACAACCTGTGAAATTTCAATTATAAAGATAAACAATATAATGCGGAAAAATGAATTTTTTAACGAGGAAACCGCAAGTGCAGAAAAACTCTGAAACCTAGTTCAGATTTGAATACCAAGTATTAAACCGCTACAGACACTAACCTAC
Organism: Papaver bracteatum; assembly: GCA_023529315.1. Classification (NCBI taxonomy): domain Eukaryota; kingdom Viridiplantae; phylum Streptophyta; class Magnoliopsida; order Ranunculales; family Papaveraceae; genus Papaver; species Papaver bracteatum. The sequence goes on from JAJJWX010003983.1 coordinate 569,127, forward strand.
TACCAATTAACTTCGAACTGGAATATAGTTGAGGCCGGATTAAACCCTCCGAGCAGGACTTCGCGCAAATAATTCCCTTAAGTGGTATCCTTTATATCCTAAGAGTTGCTTCAAATCAATTCAAGACTTTAAACCAATCTGCTTCCCACAGATAAGACTATATGTATGATTTCCTTTTTGATCAATTGATCAAGGTGAGACTGGAAATCAATAGCAATAGACAAAGTCTATCTAACCTCAAAATCCGGACTTATGCTTCTCGAAGAGCATCCTAGATAATTATTCAACTCACAAGTATTAAACCTGTGGAATCAAAAAGTATGAGATGAAGAGAACTTTGCGATTTTTATATATCTTGTTCGAGTGAGAAGCTCAACAATCAAACATAATCAGGATACAAGAACTATCAAGATAAAAGATAGTTGAACATGGCTTCACGAATCCCCAGGTGAAGTATTTTTAGTCGCTAAACCCTATAAAGGTTATAGGGTGAGGAGAAATCTATTTTACAACTAGGACACACAAAGAATAGTGTCAGGGATTCATGATAAGTGCATATTTCATATATATTTGGTGTCAATTCCATGCTAGTAATTGCTTATATTCTTGCAAATTATTGTATATTACATTTGTTTTTTGTTATTTGTGTTTTATTAGATGAATCATCCAAAAGAAGTGGAAATAGCTACAAAAGTGAAGTCACAAGTGAAGAAGGTCTAAAGACCCAGTGGAACTCGCTCAAATTGAGGATTTCTAGTCATCATTTTGTAGTAGACGAGAAGACGAAGTCAATGGCGAAAGAACGAAGTCATTCTGAGCTCGTATGAAGAAGTTATGAGCAAAATAAGAACTTGGAAGACTAAAAAGGCAAAATGGTCATTTTCTAGGCCAAGTGCTATTAGCACCCCTCTGTTCGTTAAGGGGCAATCATCCTGTTAAGGGGTGGACTGTTACAAAGGAGCTACTAAAGGCAGTCATGTCATTTACCGAGGGGAAGTTAGAATTTAAAAGATGTTAAAGACACCCGGCCTATTTACCCAGGGCGCCATCATTCTCTCCAATCGACTTTAGCAGGAAGGAAATCACCGGCCGGTGATGCTGTTGATCGTGATGATCAAGATGGGGACGGTTCGAAGTGATTCTCGAATTCGAACGGTTCAATGGGGTGTAGTGGCAGTTGGAAGAGATGGGTCGCGTTCGGAATGGAGTTTTAAACATCAGTGGTGTTGCAGCCATTATCGGCCATTGATGGAGAGGGTCTGTTGGCAGAGATGGATATTATTGGCTTGCTGCTAGGGATATATGCAGCTCGTGATGATGTAGAGTGGTACTGTTGCTGATGGCAGTCGCGATGGTAGTCGATGGAGTTGCTGCTGTGAGCTTGGCAGCAATGATGGAGTTCGAATGAGTTAACCGCAGAGAGAATGGAGGTTTGCAGGAAGGGTTGCTGGTGACTGATGGACATGAAGATGGGTGCTGCTATGCTCGGGTTTGGAAACTCAGGGAAGGAGTGTTGCTGTTATTATCGCGTTAAGGAATGTTGGGACGCTGTGGAGGTAATGAAGATTGATGGCTGTCGATGGAAGAAAGGATGTGCAGCCCGGGTCAAAGAGAAAGAAAATAACACGGGATATTGGTAGGAGTTGTACGCGGCTTAGGTTTCTGCTGTGTGAACGAGAAGTCAGGGGAGGTATGTTGTCGATTTTGGACTCTGAGACTTGGAGGAGAATTCAGTTGAGGATAGATACAAAGAAGATTTCCAAGCAGGAAAAAAAAGGTGGAGTTAGGTAAAACGAGAATCATCGAAAGCTGCATGTATAGCTGAGGTTAGAGAAGGTCATTGGCTCACACAAGTCCCCACTGAAGTTCGAACCAATCAAAAGCCGTGTTTTTCATATTACAATGCTCCATGTTACACCGGATCAACAACACTGAAGTTCGAACCAATCAAAAGCCGTGTTTCTCATATTACAATGCTCCATGTTACACCGGATCAACAACACTTAGCAGGAAATTCTTCTCAGCCAACTTGTAATGTTTATCAGATACGATTTTTGGTAATGTTTATCAGATACGATTTTTGTGGATCGTACACGGCAAAGTGAGGCCTATATAAAGCAGCCATGACTAAAGAATATACACTTCTTGAGGGAAAAATACAGAGAGAAAAGAGGAAAGGTTCTTAATCCATATCTTAGGGTTTACCCCTTTAGGGGGAAACTAAGCTATTTTCTTCTTCTTTATTTTTATATTTTTTATGGGTTTTATTAAATTCATGTGTAACTAATTTCCATTGATTAGGATAAATTCAAAGTTCCGGGCGTGAAGCTTAATTTGTTTAGCTTGTTTTTGTTTTTGTTTAATTTTATCTTTTCTTGTGAGTCGTCATGTTTCCTTACGGAAATAACATGTACGGAGCACAAGATTAGACATATAATAGTGGTAATCAATATGGATTTCATTCTCATTCATATAAAAACTACCAACCATACCCTACGGAGCCTTATGGATACTCTCATACATATCAACAACCTTATGACGGGTATGTAAGTGAGCAATCACAGGGATGGAAGGATAGTTATGCTTCTGATCAATTATTTTCTAGTAATGTGCAGACAGGGAACTTGGAATATACTCCTCTTCATCGTGCTTTTCCTTCACTCTTTCCAAAAGAGGATATATAGTCTAGAAACTCTACTAAAGGTGGAAAGCGTATTAACGTCAGAAAACTCTATGCGTGGTACAATCGATTGGAAGAAGCCGGTGCATCACAACAGACTCTTGATGAAATTGACAGGGTCATAGAAATGGAATTTCAACTTCATTGTGATAATGACGATTTTGAAGAGGATTCCAATTTCGATGATGAGAGTGTTGAAGAGATGGAGATTGAGAATGAAACCAAATTGATTAAAGTTGTGGAAGACCCAATTGAGCTTGTATTGGAATATAGTTCAATAGAGGACCACGATATAGTTGAGGTAAATAATTTAATGAAGTTAATTAAGAAAGATAAGGATCTTGAACAAGGTTTGTCTAATCCTTTGCATAATTTTACATCTATTGATCCTTTCCATCCAATTGAAGTAGACTCTAAAAGAGTTGTTAACCCAACTTTTAGGAAAATACCTCACTTAGGATTGGAGTTATGTGCTTCCAAAGTTTTAACTGATTATTTTGCTTCTAAGTATCCACCACTTGATATGTTTGATTCTAATAGTTTGCAGGTTCGTCATGCTGAAGAACCTTTTGAAGTTCCCGAATTCTATGTCTTATATCCACTTTCGAGTGTAGAAAGGACTAAGTGTGGGGGAAACTTCAATAAAATGATAGTTTCTATATTTATATCTTGTGCTAATGTTTTCATGAAGCTGTTGTTAGAATTGCAGATTGTTTTCTGGGCAGACTACCAGATTTTCAGATTGTTGGTATACGGACGATAACAAAAGAGTCGGGCTGACGACTTTAAACCAAGCGCTAAATGAGAGGAAACCCATAGGTTTTGTATCTTAAACCCTTTTATTTTTTGTTTTTACTGTTTTCATATCATATTTGCATCCCCATGTTTAATTTCATTGAGTCCGTAATCTATTTTAGAAGAGAATTATGATGAATACCTTTTCGTTAGAATAATTCAGACTGCACATAGTTCAGTCCAGAGACTATAACTGTCAGAAAGTTTATTGAAACACTGTTCCCTTTTGACACTTTGTATAAAACACGTAGATGAACAACTTTTGTGAAATGGAGTTTTTCCAAATTCGTTACCAATTTGCACAGTTTTTGCGTTTTATCTGATGTTACGTCAGAATTCAGAATTTTCGGTTTTACACATTGAGGACAATGTGAAGTTTAAGTGTGGGGGAGTCTTTTGCATATAGAGTTTTTAGCCTTTTGAGTTGATTTTTCAAAATTTTGCATAAAAAACCTTCAACTTGTAGAGATTTTAGAGTCACTGGCATACTTCTAGGTATGTTTACATAGAGATTCTGACCGACATAACTAAACTTGGAAGTGTTAGGGAACTACGTTCGGAATATTCTTACGAATTGGAGTGTTAAATAATAGATTTAATCATACCGGTGATGCAAATTAGGAGCAGGGAGAAATGCATTATTAGAGTTGCTGATCAATCATTAGTGGAGACTACCTATTTTCATATCAACCAAGGTACCAGACCAAATTTTCTTTGTAGCTAACTAAAGAGATTTCTTTTGAGTGTGTGTCACTGTACGTTAATTCCGGGTAGAATGGTGAGCTACCCAACTTCACACCATTTTTAGAACTATTTTTGATCTCTTGAGTGCTAATTTTGTCAATCATGAGGGTGACGTCTATAGACGAAAACCATCTTTTTGTAGTTTGATTTGCAGTTAGCACCATTCTCTCTCTCTTGCCAACAACAGATCCATAGAAACACATCATCATCAACAATGGAGCGACATCAAAATCTACAAGGAAAGTTGAAGAAGTTTGAGGTTTTCAAGCAACAATTCAAGGAAGAGCAAATTTTATATCCAAGTAAAGCAACATACAATGAGCAGATTTTATATATACATGTTGAAGACTTACATATAAGGAGCGGAATTCTATATCTAAGTATGAAGACTTATTTACAAGAGCGAAGAAAATCAAAAGATGAGAATTATTGAAGTTTATGATACAAAGACAATACAAGTTGTGAAGATCCAAGTGGTAAAGTACTTCTTTCATGGCCATGTTAATTTTATTTTAGTTAAAATCTCTTTTAAAAAAAATACAAAAATACAAAAAAAATACAAAAAAGAAAATTGAAAAAGAAAAAAAAATTGTATATACAAAGAGATTTGCATTTAGGTTGTTATTTGTTCAATAAGGCCATGTGGAAGAAAAATATATAAAGAAGTTTCAAGCAACAAGGAATTGAGGAAAATAGTACAAATTGTTGAAGTTCTACAAGTTCAAGAGTTTATCATCAACAGTTGAAGACCGAAGACCAAGATAAAGAAGACGAGCCGAAGGAAGGAAGACGTTTCTGTTGGATGTTGTGAGAGTGGTGTTATCATCATTGCAATCGAATGTGAAGGTGGTAAGTACTCCCATCCTTGCTATAGTGGTTTATTTCCTTTCTTAGAGATTATCAGAAAAATATCTTTATTTTCCACGATTTTGTGGAGTCTCCAGAAATAATTCGGAAGGTTTCCTTCCCACCATTCAACGTGTGTAGGATTTATATCTTCATTCCTACCTGCACACATGTGAGACCCATAAAAAAGCCAGCTTATTGAGTGCAATTATCATAAAATCCTTTTAAGTGAGGCAGAAGTCGAGGCGAAATGCTTATTGATCGTTCTCAAACACGCGTTTCTCTCATTATGGTATGGTTATTTCTCACTCAAGATTTAAGAATGAATATGTTCTTTGGTATTTTTAACTTCTTATTACTAGCATGCAGAAACTCTATGTCCTCATATCTTTTTGGATGCTTGGGAAGATGGAATGCTTTGAAGTTGGAGTAGGTTTTGTGGGTATATCTCTCGTAAGCCCTCACGAGACTATAACTCATCCACTAGGGATACCTAAGGGTTTAAAGGCCTGTTGTACATGCTAAGTGAAACCGTATCCTCGACGACATGGAGTTGTTGTATTTAGATAGTTTGCTCGAGGACTAGCAAAAGCCAAGTGTGGGGGAATTCGATAAGTACATATTTCACATATATTTGGTGTCAATTCTATGCTAGTAATTGCTTATATTCTTGCAAATTATTGTGTATTACGTTTGTTTTCTCTTATTTGTGTTTTATTAGATGAATCATCCAAAAGAAGTGGAAATAGCTACAAAAGTGAAGTCACAAGTGAAGAAGGTCTAAAGACCCAGTGGAACTCACTCAAATTGAGGATTTCTAGTCATCATTTTGTAGTAGACGAGAAGACGAAGTCAATGGCGAAAGAACGAAGTCATTCTGAGCTCGTATGAATAAGTTATGAGCAAAATAAGAACTTGGAAGACTAAAAGGGAAAAATGGTCATTTTCTAGGCCAAGTGCTATTAGAACCCCTCTGTACGTTAAGGGGCAGTCATCATGTTAAGGGGTGGATTGTTACAAAGGAGCTTCTAAAGGCAGTCATGTCATTTACTGAGGGGAAGTTAGAATTTAAAAGATGTTAAAGACACCCGGCCTATTTACCCAGGGCGACATCATTCTCTCCAATCGACTTTAGCATGAAGGAAAATCACCGGCCGGTGATGCTGTTGATCGTGATGATCAAGATGGGGATGGTTCGGAGTGATTCTCGAATTCGAACAGTTCAATGGGGTGTAGTAGCAGTTGGAAGAGATGGGTCGCGTTCGGAATGGAGTTTTAAACATCAGTAGTGTTGCAGCCATTATCGGCCATTGATGGAGAGGGTTTGTTGGCAGAGATGGATATTATTGGCTTGCTACTAGGGATATATGCAGCTCATGATGATGTAGAGTGGTACTGTTGCTGATGGTAGTCACGATGGTAGTCGATGGAGTTGTTGCTGTGAGTTTGGAAGCAATGATGGAGTTCGAATGAGTTAACCGCAGAGAGAATGGAGGTTTGTAGGAAGGGTTGCTGGTGACTGATGGACATGAAGATGGGTGCTGCTATGCTCGGGTTTGGAAACTCAGGGAAGGAGTGTTGTTGTTATTATCGCGTTAAGGAATGTTGGGACGTTGTGGAGGTAATGAAGATTGATGGCTGTCGATGGAAGAAAGGAGGTTTGTAGGAAGGAGGTTTTTGTTGCGAGCAAAAAAGCAAAAGATGGAGTTAGGTAATACTGTTGAGATTGATTGGCAAGAAAAGATAAGATAAGAGATTCTTTGATTGATAATGTAATAAAACAACTTCAAACATGAGATAGGCATTAGTTTTGTTCTTGAGATAACTGATTTGAAAACTTAGTGCTCCTGATGAGAAGTATGAACATAAGATTTGGAAACTAATCATATGATAGTCCACCTCAATGGAGCTTTGTGAGAAGCTTAGAATGAAAAATTGATGAAAAACAAAGACTTATCGATTATCGTTGGTAAGGACAAAGGAATTCTTGTTGGGACGTAAATAAAAGCCAAAGAGAAGAACGAGAAATATTTTGTTGTTTGAAAGATTGATGTAGCTGTCGAGCGGCCGTGATTCAATCACTATGTTTTTGGTTTGAAAGCTTGTAAGAACAAAGGATAAGTCGGACATTTGACCCAAGCTCGACATATCGTAATATCCTCTTGGCAAGTTGAAGATGAAGATGCTTTGGACAATGCAAAAATTGACTCACATAATTAAAAATAACACAGAGATTATTGAAGTCCACCTACTAAACTTCGATAAGAAGACGATCGATAAGAGAGTTCCATCACCGAAACGCGTTGAGCCCGTGCGAGCAACCGGTGTCTTGAAAGGTTTGTCGCATATCATTTTAAAAGTTCTAAAGAATACTTGTTTCTTAAGTCTAAAACTCTAACTTTTTAGCTTGAGAATTAGCCTCAATGCCTGAAAAAAATAGTGTAAAAGGTCCCAAGTCTTTCATTGCAAATTCACTTTCAATGAAGGTTGATCCAAGATCCAACTAAAATGATATCATAAAACACGAAACAAAGGATCATTCTAGCTAAGTGTGTCCCAAAGATAAATGAACATAGAAGTATCACAAACAATTGATTTAAGAAACCATATTGAAGAAGATGAATGTGTCGAATCTATCATACTTGATGCCTCCCGGGTGCTTGTTTCAAGCCATAAAGGGATTTTTGAAGTAAACAAACATGGTTTGGATGTTGAGAGGTTGTTCCATATCCAGACATCCATAAATTGTCCAAATCAAGTTGTCTAATAGACCATGGTACCCATTAAGATAAAGCAAGACTAAGAACACATCGAATGGACATAGGGAGGGACTAAATGTTTCTTCAAAATCAATACCATCAACTTTGATACCTTGATTTTGGCAACTAATCTAGCTTTATGTCTCTCAATGGTGATTTATTCATTGAGTTTAGTTTTGTAGACCCACTTACAACCAAGAACAATAAGGAACTTTGAATAAAAGTATTATTGTTATAAAGAGCCTCATATTCTTTATGCATTGCTTAATCAAACAGTTTCTTGATGGCCTCTTTGAAAGTTTTCTTTGATCAACCAAATGGGTTCTACTTTGCTAAGAAGGGCACAAGGAACTGGATGTTTAAAAGCTTCCTCTGTTTGCCACAAAGTCTTTAGAAAGTGGATTTGGTAGATGAATTGATTTTGATCTGGTGAAACAGACGCACCTCGGAAGTAATTGGAGGAGCACTAGTAGAAGTAGGCTTATTTGAGGCAGGAATATCCGACAGCAGGATACTTCCCAGCAGTAGATGTCTTTGAGGAGAAGATGTCTAAAACTCGTGAAGGAGGAAGATTCTCAGTTGCAAGAAGTCAAGTTGATGTACTATCCAGCAGCAATCGTGTAGAAAAGGGTTCAACTACATAAGGTGATAAGGAGAATGTTCAAGTTGATCAATATCTTGTTCAGGATAAGAATGAGCAAAAAGGAAATTTAAGCTCATCAAACACTACATTAGTAATTACATAAATCCCGTGAGTTTTCAAATGAGATACATCTATATCCATCTTATGATGAATGATTTTATCCCAAGAAAACAAAGGGCCTAAGATTTTGGACTTAGTTTATCCTTTCTATAATGAACTAAGTTAGGATAGCAAAGACAACCATACACCCCGAGCACAATAAAAGAATAATCCACGGATTTGAGTATGATATAAAGCTTAACCTTGAAAGGAGATTTATAACATGATCAAGACTTTTTGGAAGTCTATTGTTTAAGTGCTTGTTTTAAACCGTAAGAATTTGTCAAACTTGAACTTTTTGACATAGAAGCATTAAAGACAAAGTGATTACCAATTTCTTCATTGACATTCACCATATTTTCTTTTAACATCCATTTTGCAAATGATAAAGGTAAGGACAAGATATTCTTAATTCAATGATTCTAGTAATCAATAAGTTCCCTAAATGGTCCCTTAGTTAGTTCAAGAGCTCCAATCACATTGAAATTTATTTTATTTCCATTAAAAAGGTTCTCAACAAGAGAGTAATGGACTCCCATTCATTTATTTTTCATAGGGTAAATCCAACTAAACTTTGTGCAATCATCTACAAAGAGAATATAGTATTTAAAACCCAAATTTGACTTTGTAACAAGAACTTGGTGGTCATCTTGATAGCTAAAAAACAGTCAATTGTTTTGACCTAATTTAGTTTTTTGGGATGAGGATGGCCTAATCTTGAATGCCATAGAGTTGAAGAGGCATACTATGGAGTTGAAAGCAACATGAGATTGTGGTTGGCTGGTTCTTATTGGGTATAGACCATCTTCCCCACAAGTTCGAAGATAACCGAACTTGTCAATATGGTTTTCATATCTATGACTTGATTTCATAGCCCCATGGATAAAAGATAAATGTGGTTGTTTCATGATTATCCAATGTAAACTTAGCTATGGGAAAGTAGATTATGTTGAATGACCTGAGAGTTTTAATTTTAACTTTATTGAGTTACTTCAATTTTATAAAATTAGTATTGGAAGTAGAGAGAGTGAAGACCAGCGTGAGGAAATCAGGTAGTAAAAGATGTACCATTTTCACCCACCATTATTTCAAATCCTAAACCGAGTGTATTAGTTCCAAAGGAGGTCGAGTCAATAGAGTTGATGTATTTGTCATATGACTAGAAGCATCTTTGATTTTTATCAAAGTTTATTTGGTATCCTAAAAGCAAGTCTTTAAGAATTTTATTAACATGCCAATAAGTCTATCATGCCAAACATTGAAGAGGAGAAGAAGAAGATCCATTAACATTATAATCAAATTCATTAAAATCAAGGAGAAGAATCCATGGTGTTGCAAGCATTGAGATCCGTGCCAAGAAAAGCTTTTTAGTGAAGGTGGACCACTAAGATTGGCGACATCTATTACCCAAATGGCCATATTTATAACATATCTCGACAAGGAACCTTCCGAATCAACAACTTGTTTTTGATTGGGATGAAAATTTCTCATCATCTCCTACTTGGCAAACTAGGTGAAGGTGAAATTGAGTTGTTAGGTTGTTTGGAGGTATATTAGGTTTACGACCAAATGAATTTGAAGGATAAGAATTATGTCTTATTTTTTGACAAAGAAATTTGATTTGTTGGATAGGTAAGAGAAGAAAATGACTCAAGATCTTGCTCCTTTAAACGATCGCCTTTGATGGTGACTAATTAACACCGGAACTTAATTTAGAAGGGAAGAGGAGTTTCTCTATTGTGAACACTTACGACAAAGTGGATGAGTCCTTTATCATCCATGACAAGAGCTTTGTAGGTCATGTTTTTGTTCTCCTATCTTGTCCTAATGCATCGAAATAAGCTCCTCATTGATCTTTTGCCAAACTCACCATGGTGATTTCACGTAGAAGAGCCTTTCTTGATAGAATGTAATGAGAGCCGATAAGCATAGATTTCCTTGCAAAGAATTGAGAAGTAAAGAGTTTTTCAAGATGTAACCATTTATCTCTATCTTGTATTCTAAGAGTTTGCCAAGAAGTTCGAGGACAAAGATTTGTCTTTCTAGAGCTTCCACATAAATCGCATAAACGATCCAACAAATTTATCCAATTGCAAACCATTCAAGATAGATTTAGGATTTGGAACTTGAATATTATTGATCTTCATGACAAGAGGATGTTCTTATGGTTTTTGAACCATCAACAAGACCATATAGATTTGTACAAATAGCATTTTAGATGACATTTGATCTTTCCAAACAAGATAGTTAGAATTGTTTAACTTTTCAAAGCAATTACAATAAAATTGGCAATATTAGGGAAGGGAATATTCTTTAATTTACTTGGAAACATAAAGGATGGATAAGATTGTTGTTGAGATGACGATAATAGTAACAAAAACTCAAGAAACATGAGGTTGTAACACTCGTGGTTGTGTAAATTGATAGGTTGAGGGAAAGTATTGGTGGTTGTGATGTCGGTGGTTGTAAAGACGTAGCTTGATGTGAAAATTTTTGAAAGCTATAAGTATAAGATGGAAATCGGGATACAACTGGTGTTGGTTGAGTAAGAATAGGAGATCAGAGAGAAACTTAGAACTTGGTGAAATATGAAAAAAAAACTAAATGGAGAAGATAAAGAAGATGAAGAAGGTTAAAAAGTAATTTATGTTTTGAGATGAAGATGACTATGTTTGGTATCGTTGATGGATGAAGAAGATGTTTTGTGAAGAAGAAAAAGGGTGTTGTGATGTTTATGGTGACTAAAGAGGTGGAAACATATCAAGATGTGAAGCTTGAAAGGTTGTTGTTGTTGTGATAGACGGAAGTTAAAGGTATAGTTTGAGTTGATCTTGTCATTGAAGAAAATGCGTTTCCTTTGGTTGAATATATTTGATTTTATGGATTGATTTTGGATTGAAAAAATTTGGCAAGAAAAGGATGATAAGAGGGTTCTAACAGATGGAAGAAAGGATTCCTCTCGATTTTGGACTCTAAAACTCTCAGAGATGGGATTGTTTGAGGATAAATACAAAGAAGATTTCAAGAAAAAAAATTTTGATTAAAACAAAACATTGTTTTTTCTAACATATATTTGATTTTATGGATTGATTTTGGTTGAAATGGAGATGGGGAAGTATTCCTCTCTATCTCTTCTATTTCATTTTCCAAAACATATTACATTCTCTTTCTTAATTTAGTCAATATATGACTAGAGAATCATGTGTGCCACATACCTACACACACTAACTAAATGTGGAGTTAACACTCCTAATACACTCTTAACATAACATTACTCACATTACTCAACAATCTCCTCCTTAATGTGATGTTCTTCTACTCCTAGTAGTTCACGGAAATGTTGAAATTTTCCTTTGGGAAGTGCCTTGGTGAATATGTCCGCCAATTGGTCTTCCGTCTTGCAATACTTGAGTTCTATCTCACCATCTCCAACCGCTTCTCAAATGAAATGGTACTTGAGTTTGATGTGCCTTGCTCTACAATGCTCAACCGAATTTTTGGACATAGTAATTGTTGATTTGTTATCACAAAATATTACGGTGCTTTCTTCTTGCTTCTCTTGAATGTCTTCCATGATTCTTCTTACCCATACAACATGAGATGTATCTATTGATGCTGAAATGTACTCCGCTTCCGCTGTGGATTGAGCTACGGTTTCTTGCTTCTTCGATGCCCATGTAAATATACCCGAACCAAGAGAAAAAAACATACCCTGATGTAATCTTCATGTCATCAATACATCCTCCCACGTCACTATCACAATAGCCAACTAATTTGACATCTAAATTTCTAGAATACATGATTCCAAAATTCACTGATCCTTGTATGTACCTCAACAACCTCTTTGCCGCGCCAAGATGTAGATGACTAGGTGAACTCATGAACCTAGAAAGCATACTTGAAGCAAGCATGATGTCGGGTCTTGTATGTGTAAGATACAACAGGTTTCCAATAATACTTCTATAGTAAGTCTCATCAACCTTTCTTCCTCCATCATCTTTCTTGAGTTTCTCATTCACTACAAGTGGTGTTGATGTGGGGTTACAACCAAGCATACAAAATTTCTTCAACACCTTTTCGACATACTTGCTTTGAGAAATGAACACTCCATTTTCACTTTGGTGAACTTCAATACCAAGGAAGTACTTGAGCAAACCAATGTCACTCATCTCATATTTCATCATCATTTCTCTCTTGAATTTTTCAATCATATGAACATCATTACCCGTAAAGATAAGATCATCAACATACAAGGCAACGATGAGAATAGACGTACCTTTTGTATTCACTTATAGTGTAGGATCACTCTTGCTTTTGTTGAAGTTTTGCCTTTTGAAGTATCCATCTATCTCACTATACCAAGCTCTTGGTGCTTGCTTGAGGCCATACAAAGCTTTCTTCAACTTGTAAACTTTGTCTTCTTCTCCTTCCACCACAAAACCTTGTGGTTGTTCTACATAGACCTCTTCATGGAGTTCTCCATTCAAAAATTCTGATTTAACATCAAGTTGATAAAGTAACCAACCTCTTTGGGAAGCCATAGCAATCAAGGCTCTAATGGTGTCAAGACAAGCAACCGGTGCAAAAGTCTCATTGTAGTCGATGCCGGGTTGTTGTGAATATCCCTTTGCCACCAACCTTGCTTTGTGCCTTTGAACTGATCCATCCGCATTATACTTCACCTTGTAGATCCACTTCACACCAATAACTTCTTTGTCACTTGGCCTTGCTACCTTCTCCCATGTATCGTTCTCGTCAATGACAAAAACTTCTTCTTCCATAGCTTTTATCCAAACCTGTTCTTTTGATGCTTCTTCAAAAAAATTCGGTTCCACCATACAAAAGTTACATCTTTCATACACTTCACTCAACCTTTGCATCTTCTTTGGTCGTGGTGGTGGTGATGTTGATGCACTAGTACTTGGAGACATACTTGGAGATGCTTCTTGTCTTGTATTTGGAGGTGTTTGAGGTAGTTCTTCCTCATTTTCTTCACCTTCTTCAACTTCATTTGTTGCTGAATTTTATTGCTCTTCATCAACAATAATGGTTCTCTTCTTAATTTTACTTTCTTCCTAATTCCATGAAGTTCCTTCATCAAACAAGACATCACGACTTGTAATCATTGTGTTGTTCTTCAAGCTAAACAACCTATAACCTTTTGATTGGAGGCTATAGCCGAGAAATACACATTTCTCACTTGATTCATCAAGCTTTGTTCTCTTCACTTTAGGAATTTGAGAATAACACACACTACCAAAAACTTTGAGATGTCTTACCGATGGGTTTCTCCCACTCCATGATTCAAACGGAGTTTTATCACATACGGCTTTTGTTGAACACCTATTCATCAAGTAGACGGCGGTGTTGACGGCTTCGGCCCAAAATACTTTAGGCATACCCTTCTCATGAAGCATGGAATTCGCCATCTCCCATAACGATTTGATTCTTTCTCTCGGAAACACCATTTTGTTGAGGAGTATAACCCACGGTTAGTTGCCTTTCCAAGCCTTCATCTTCACAAAAATTATCAAACTCTTTGTTTTTGTACTCTTTGCTTCTATCACTTCTCAAAACTTTGATGTGGTGACCACTTTGCTTTTCAACAAGGCTCTTGAACTTCTTGAAGATGCTAAAAACTTCGGATTTTTGTCTCATGAAGTAAACCCAAGTCATACGACTAAAATCATCAATAAATAAGATAAAGTATATATTACCTCCATGAGTTGGTGTGTTCATTGGTCCACACACATCGGTATGTACCAAACCAAGAAGTTCATTTGCTCTCCATGCTACACCTTTTGGGAATGGTTGGCGATGTTTCCAAAGTGCACACCCTTCACATACTCCATCCTTGTGGTTGATATGTTGTGGAAGTCCTTGCACCATGTTCTTGTTGGAAAGTACCTTGAGACTATTGAAATTCAAATGCCCAAGTCTTTTATGACATAACCATGTTTCATCAATGGTTTCCATCCTCAATGCAACATTCTTCTCTTTTTCAAAGATAATTGGAAAGCTTCTATTTTTCTCCATCTTGATACTCTTCATGACTTGTCTATTGTTGTTGTTCTTCTTGTCATAAATGGTGCAATATCCATCTTCAAAATGGACATCATAACCAAGATCCACAAGTTGCCCAACACTAAGCAAATTTTATGCCAAATCCGGAACATATAACACATCTATAATGTATTTTGCTCCATTGATAGTTTGCACGCAAATTGTACCTCTTTCTTTAGCTTGAACCATGTTTCCGTCACCCATCCTCACTAGAGAGTTTATGGATGTATCCATGTCAACAAACAAGCTCTTCACACCGGACATATGAGTTGTACAACCACTATCTACAAACCACACTTCACTTTTGGAAGTCTCCATAGCACTTTGACAAGCATAGAACAAGTTTTGTTTTTCTCCTTTCTCTTCGGCTCTACCGGCTTGTTCTTCACCTTTGTACCTACAATCCTTCTCCAAATGTCCATAATTATTGCAATGATTACATTGGGGTTTTCCTTTGTTCCAACAATTCTTCTCCAAATGACCATTCTTGTTGCAAAAATTGCACCTTGGTACTTGAGAAGTATCGCTCTTTGTGTAGTTGTTGAAGTTAGCTCCTCCTTTCTTCCATTTTCCCTTTCCTTTGAAGTTTGATGTTGATTCACCCTTGTACTCATTTTTATATGTTGCTGAATTTTTTGAGTTCAAGCTCAATTTTGATTGAAATGCACTTTCAATTGATTTTTCCGAATGCCTCGACACCCTTTGTTCATACACCTTCAAAGAAGCCCATAATTCTTGTGACTTCAATGTAGAAAACTCCTTTGTCTCCTCCAAAACCATCACAATGGGTTCAAATTTTATGGGCAAGCAAATCAATATCTTCTCACAAATTCTTCTTTCTTCCATCTTCTCACCACACATCAACATATTATTAACAATTTCAACAACTCTTGAAGAAAACTCATTCAAACATTCATTCTCATTCATTTTTAGATTTTCAAAATCTATTCTATATGATTGTAATTTTAATTCTCTTACCTTCTTATTACCTCCATACTCCCCTTGAAGAATATCCCATGCTTCTTTAGCTTTAGGAAAATGAATTACTCTTGGTAGAATAGTGTCTCCAACTCCTTGTTGGATGTACATGGATGCTTTAGCATTCTTCTTCCTACTCTCCTTAAGTAAATCCATTTTTTCTTTTTCAAGAGTTGATGTATCTTGAATTTCAACATTCCCATCTTGAACAATCTCCCATACATCTTGACAAGTAAACAAGGTCTTCACTTTGATGGCCCAAAAATCATATTTTTCTCCAAGAAAAAGTGGTATTGAGGGTTGTTGAATATAAAGACTTGAGTTGCTAGAACTTGCCATTGATTGGGTTGATGATTAATTGAAGAAATTGGGTTTTTTCTTTTCTAGATCTAGATTTTGAAAACTTTAAATGTTGCTGATTTTTTTGATTTAATGGGTAGAAATGGATTTTTTCACTCACCAAGATCAAATCTAATAGATTTAAGCTCTGATACCAATTGTTGAGATTTGATTGAATATATTTGATTTTATGGATTGATTTTGGTTGAAATGGAGATGGGGAAGTATTCCTCTCTATCTCTTCTATTTCATTTTCTAAAACATATTACATTCTCTTTCTTAATTTAGTCAATATATGACTAGAGAATCATGTGTGCCACACACCTACACATACTAACTAAATGTGGAGTTAACACTCGTAATACACTCTTAACATAACATTACTCACATTACTCAACAAAAACGAGAAGCATCGAAAGCTGCATGTATAGCTGAGGTTAGAGAAGGTCATTGGCTCACATAAGTCCCCACTGAAGTTCGAACCAATTAAAATCCGTGTTTATCATATTACAATGCTCCATGTTACACCGGATCAACAACACTTACTTTCTCACGCAAGAAATTCTTCTCATCCAACTTGTAATGTTTATCAGATACGATTTTTGTGGATCGTACACGGCAAAGTGAGGCCTATATAAAGCAGCCACGACTAAAAAATATACACTTCCAGTGGGAAAAATACAGAGAGAAGAGAGGAAAGGTTCTTAATCCATATCTTAGGGTTTACCCCTTCAGGGGGAAACCAAGCTATTTTCTTCTTCTTTTTTCTTATATTTTTTATGGGTTTTATTAAACTCATATGTAACTAATTTCCATTGATTAGGATAAATTCAAAGTTCTGGGCGTGAAGCTTAATTATTATACAAGTTTATTCGAAGTTTTTATCATATTATCGATTTTCTTTTCTATATTTAGGGTTTATGATTGGTTTCTAGATTATTAAAGTGTACAATTGGATTAATCTTTTGATCATTCTAATGCTAGTAGAAGTTGGGAGATAAGTGTAATAGTCAAAAAACTCTCTATACAAGTAGAAATCGTGAGACCTTACAGAGGGATTCTGTGGAGCAATCGCTAGTGAAGACAACATCAGCAAGTGAACCTTGAGCTAAGAGTTTAACTACTGGGATCAACATAATTCACAAAGCCTAAAGCATTCAGTTGGATTACACCTTGAGTGAGCTACTACTTGGTGGTTCGGTTGGATAGAATCTGATATTGGAGAGCTTCTGTATCCGTGGTAAAAGGAGTTTTGGGGATAGCACTGAGCTAGATGCTATTCTACGGTTGGTAATATATGATTCTTACGAAAGGTAAATGAGTATACTATGCAAGTCAACGTTTGGTAACGGCGAATGACTCCTAATCATCTTTTCATCTTATTATTATTATTCTTTTTGTTTATTATAATCAAACCAAACCCCCCTTTTTAGTATTTTTTACTTTGCTGAACTAAATAACATATCAATTACACTGCTCTTCATGGGAACGATCTTTTACTACCACTATATTATTATTTAATTAGTGAGAAATATCTTAATTAATTTGTTGTGGTTACGACACGCATCAATTCAAAAATCCCAGTTACTTTAAGTTCTCCCTTATATAGACTTTCAAAATATATATTGTTTTAGGTTTAAGCTAAGATAGCTTTGGAACCAAGCAAACAACATCCACCATTAGATAAATCTTTGAAATGACATTAACATAACAAGATATATACTCTGGTTAGGATGAACCATAACCGAACCGTGTATAAATACATTGTTCATGGAAGGTTAACCGAGACTAGCCGATTGAACTATAAGCTTAATCTTTTTCATATAACAATTAAGACTTTATACTCGAGTCACGACCATAGGTTATAGTGTGATCAATCATGTTTATGTAGTATTTTTAGAGATTTATTCAAATGCCAATTATCTCATATAATTAACTTTTGTGCATTTACAAATATCCGACAGGGAAAGTACGTGTACCAGGTACGTGTAATCTACCTTGTTCTTGACTGTTTATGTCGAGGTATGTGTACCCTTAAGGCACAAACGAATTTAGAAACTTACAGAACTTTTTCGGTTTGCATACCGGGTATGGATATCACTCCAGTTTCAAAACCAACAATTATTTTTCGTTTTGCATACAAGGTATGCGTACCATTCCTGGTTCACGAGCAACAAACTTTTTATGGTATGGATACCAGGTATGCGTACCAAAAAGTTGTTGTCAACATATAGCTACTCAGGTATGTATACTGAGTACATGTACTATGGTTCCGAACCTATAACAGTTTTCTCCAGTATGTGAACTGTTTTATATCCAGACTTACAGTAGTTCTATATTTATCTCTAAATCAATTCGAAACATTCCCAAATAACATCAATGACATATATCACTGTTCCTGGCTATTTTCGAATGATAATCTTGAATCACAGTTTAGATTATGAAAAATAAATTGTCCTTAACCGAAATTCACCAAGTATGAACAAATGTTCATTAAGCTTGGTCATATATATTTCGAGAACTAATTATCAAGATAAACGTGACTCGAAATTCTTGTTATGCTTGCAATAGTATAATTAATCATGCGACAACGTCTCATAGATAAAAAAATGAATATAACTTGAGAAATAGGTGGTTCAGTCTTCACTTACCTTTTCTGGAAAGATTTTCCCCAAAATCTTCGGTTGATCTTCGTCTTCAAATGGTAGAACACAGTGATGTCTGATTCTCAACTACACATTTATCCTAATCCAAGACTTGACTAATTATAGACTAAAAATCAAGATATATTTTTGATCAACTAAATTTGACAACAAGCTTAATATAACAATACTTATGAGTTTGACCGAGAAATGCTCTAACAATCTCCCCTCTTGTCAATTTTGCTGAAAAAACTAATAATACATATGGATTAAAAAATATAGCTTTAAAAAGAACGCGCAATTGGGGGATATCCAAACTAATTGGGGGATATGAATTACTTCCCCCAACCAGGGGTGGATGATAAGGGGTAACTTTTGAATATGAAAATACCAAAATACCCTTTCCTAATTAAAAACCTTTATGAAAAGACTGTTATGCCCTTTCCCCTAAAACAATTAAATCTAAAAACCAAATAAGTTTATCCCCAATTTCATTTGATTGCCGGCACAGTTAGGGTTTTGATTTTTTTTTTCTTCATCTTCTTCATTTTTCTTTGAGAAGGTTAGTGATTGCTGAAGAAGAAGAAGAAGAAGAAGAAGAAGAAGAGGACGACGCGGCGAACTCGGACGATCAACCACTCGCAGTCATGGCTTCTTTGAGAAGGTTAGCAATTTTGAACTCATTTATGATTGTTTTAATCGATTTATAGCAATGGATTTAGGTTAGAATCGCCTAAATAGCTGAAACAGTTGAGTTACACAGAGTACCGGCATTCTATCTGGGATGAATACCACGCCGGTTTTAAGTACCGGCATTCGATCTGGGATGAATACCACGCTAGTTTTAAGTACCGGCATGTTCGATATAAATATATCCATGCCGGTAGTCAAGTGAAAAAAAATATCAAGTTTCTGGATACTTTTCATCATGTTCAGGCACAGAATTATAGGATGAATACCACGCCGGAAGTGAGTTCCGGCATGGTTATTTAGGATGAAGACCACGCCGGAAGTGATGAAGAACATGTCGGAAATGATGAAGACCACGCCGGAAGTGATGAAGAACATGTCGGAAATGATGAAGACCATGCCGTAAGTGATGAAATTCAATGCCGTGCGAGTTCCGGCATGCTCGATATAAATCTTTCCATGCTTAGGTAGTCAAGTGAAAAAAAAAAATCAAGTTTCTGGATACTTTTCATCATGTTCTGGCATAGAAATTTAAGCAAAAACCATGCCGGAAGTAGTTCCGGCATGCTCGAAAACTAGATTACCATGCCGGTACTTGTTCAAAACCAGAAAAAAAATCAACATTCTTAAGATCAAAACCAGAAAAAAAACCCCCCGAACCCCCTGGATAGTGGCAATAATTTATGCACATTTTCAACAATGACGGCATGGGTTTTTTGTTGAATACCATGCCGACACCGAGCTTTTTCAGCTACAACAATGGTGGATTCAAAGACAAAAAATCAAATTTTCAACCTCTTAGCTGCAATTCTCTCATCACAATCATCTTCCATTTTAAAAAAAAAAAATCCACTCAATTTTTTTCCCCTACTTCAACTCCTCACTCACACAAATTAAAATAAAAAATCAAACTATCTATCCCCCAAATACTTAACATTTTTACTAATTATAATTATTCACTAATTAGGATTAGTCAGGGCTATATTAGGAATTAAAAAGATAATTACATAGGGGGTCACCCATAATTGCTATTGGGACACCAATTTTGTCCTCTAGATATATCCCCCAATTGCGCGTTCTTTAAAAACTCCTTGAATCCATCATGTTTGATTTCCTTGGTTTCTTCAACTCCTTGAATTCTTCATTACTTCAAGTTACAATGATTCTGAACGTGTTCAACTCAGCATCGTTGTGTTGTGGAAGATCCATAGTGATAAGAACTTTGTAAATATATATTCTCAATCGTCGTTATACGTAAACATAGCATTATTATCTTCTTCAAAGTTCAATTGTATCACAACTTTTAAGTAATACTACGCTGACATGTTTCTCCCCCTTAATCAATACTTACATCTTTTGCATAATAGGTGAAACCTATAGATTATTTATTCACTCCCCCTTACATAATAATCCGTAAAGTGGGGGTCTAACAACCACACCCAATATTTCATTTAGGCAATCTGTATGGACAAACTCCAATATAATTCCAAGAAAATCAACTAGACAGGCAGACTCAATCAATAGAAATATATCCAAGAGTTGTATCTCGGTTTCTCAATGTAATCAGCAAATCAAACAAATAGAATCTGTGAGCCTGATTATTATGGGAAACAACTTGGACAGTACCAAAGACCAATGTTCAAGTGTCAATTAATTTATATCAATAACCAAGGGTTGGATTCTTTAATTAATTGAAATACGCACAACCTGTGATATTTTAATTATATAAACAAATATAGTGCGGAAAAGAAATAACAGAGACACCGGAAATTTTGTTAACGAGGAAACCGCAAATGCAGAAAAACATCGGGACCTAGTCCAGATTTGAACACCACACTATATTAAGTCGCTACATACACTAGCCTACTGCAAGTTAACTTCGGACTGGAACGTAGTTGATCCCTAACCAATCTCACAATGATTAAGGAACATTCGCGTTCCTTACGCCTCTGAATCCCAGTAGGACTCTACGCACTTGATTCCCTTAGCTGATCTCACCCACAACTAAGAGTTTCTACGACCCAAAGTCGTCGACACTATTTGAGATTTTTGGCTAAAAAAATAGCTATGCGTCTCGGAGTTAACTCAGGCGATCAACTCGGTCACTAAAGTTTTCGTCGATTTTTCATTTTCTGTGTTTACTTCATTCAATTCAAACCGATCGAATTCTATGATTTGTGGTAGATTCTTACAGTTTTTGTTTCTTTAAATTTCAAATTATCATCGAAAATTATAGAAACTCGATCGGAAACAACAAAAAAATATTTTAGGTCAGTTCCATAAAATTTTGGGAGTAAATTTTCGAACCAAAGCAATTCAGCTAAGATTTCTAAGCAGGTGTCCAATCATCCAGTATGTTTTATTCTAGATGAACTGATTGATGAAAGCTTGGATGAATAAAGATATAGCTTAATTGGTAGATTGGATTTTGTCAAGATTAAATTCGATTCTGCAGTGACGATATTAAAGAAATAATGAAACTTAAAAGGTACAATTCAATGTATTCCTCTTGGTAAAGGTTTTTTCATAATCAAGTTAGATAATGCTGAAGATAAACATTATATTTGGGAGGGTTACTGACCAGTTGAAGCTCAAACTTTAAAACTCAGGGCATGAGAACCTAATTTTAATCCTGCAAATCAGAAATCAACAACAACTTTTGTTTGGGTTCAATTCCCTGGTTTGAGTATTGAATATTGGAAGGAGAGTATTCTGATGAATATTGGTAGATCAATTGGTAAACCAATTAAAATGGATGAAACAACACTCAAAAAGGATATTGGTTATTATGCTAGAGTTCTAGTTGAGATTGATTTAACAAAGTCCATTTCTAGCAAAGTACAAGTATGGGAGTTTTGAACAGGAGGTACAAATCACAAATTTACCTAAATTTTGTAATCATTGCTCTATGATTGGTAATGTATATCCAAAATAAAAGAACTGGGACACCAACAGGAAATTCCAGTTGTACTTAAAGAATGACCAAAAGTGTGGAAGAGGGTGAATAATAAACAAAAGAATAAAGGTTTTGATATTTGTTTTACAGATGAGGAAATGGCAGGGATGATTTCACCACCTCAATAAGATAAAACCATTACTTTGGAAGATATGCAAATTGCACAAGTGGTGGAAAGTGTTATAGAAGCAAGTATTCCTCCTTTGAGAGATGATGCAGAAAGTTCAAATCAACAAGAGAAGTTTGTCAACTCTGGTAAATTTCAATTACTTCAAGATATGAATGAGAATATTTTGGAATCACATTTTGAATTTCCTTCTTTATCAGTAGAATAAGTAATTCAAGTTGTTTCTAGTTCTCCTTCCATAAATGTTGTTATCAAAATATTACCTCCTTGTGGGAAGAGTGGTACAAATTCAGTTGACATTGCTCCTGCAAAACAGAAGACTCATAATGTGGGTAAAGTCACAACAAGAAAGCAAGCTGCAACTTTAAGTTCAAATGGCAGTAAAAATGGGACTTTAAGAAGACTTTCTTCTCAACCACAATCATCTAAATGAAAGTGTTATTCTGGAATGTCAAAGTTTTGAGGAGACCAAAAGCCAAAGATAGATTAAAAAGTTTGGTCCATTCTTTATGTCCTTCTTTAGTTTTTGTTGTTAAACCGAAGGTAAGAGTAACTTCTGATTTTTGCAAGAGATTGAATCTACCTAATATGCATTACAAATTAATTCATAATTCTACTTCAAATAAAAAAGGAAATATTTGGATGTTTTGGAGTGCAAGTATTACTGCACCTACAGTGGTATCCATATCTTCTCAAGATATCATTGTAGATGTTGGGGGAGTACTAATAACAGGAGTCCATGCAGCTTGTTTAACTGTTGATAAAAGAGAGATTTGGGAGGAGTTGGAATTTTTTAATTCTCTAGATAAACCATGCCTGGTCATTGGTGATTTTAATACTATTATGTGTGTTAAAGAGAAAAAGGGGGGAAGGAGTCCTCTCACTATTTCAATTAATGAATTTAATAATTGTCTTCATGTTTGTGGGTCGATTCAAGTTCCAAAATCTGGCATTAAATTTTCTTGGTGTAAAAATAGAGTATGTACAAAGAGAATTGTCTGCAATCCGGATAAAGCAGTTTTTAATGCAAAATAGTTACATATTTATCCTGGTTGGTGTTATAAAGTGGGTGCTAGCGGGACTTCAGATCATGGTGCTTTATTGGGAACAAATGCAGTCATGCCAAAACCTGCAAATGTTCCTTTCGGGGCCTTAAAAGTATGACTTAATCATCCTGATTTTTTAAAGATAATTAGAGAAGCTTGGGAGGTTGAGGTAACTGGTAATCCCGCTTTCTTTTTTCTGAATAAATTAAAAAGATTGAAACAAATCATTAAAGATTGGAACTGGAATGTATTTGGGGATGTTACAACTCAATTACAAAATGCAGAAAAAGAAGTGGTGCAAGCTGCTCTAAATTCTGATAGACAACCAGATGATATAGTTTTGATGGACAAACTTATAACTGCTAGGGGGAAGCAAGAGATTTTATGCAACACAACAAAGAAATAGCACAACAGATTGCTAGAGTTCAATGGTTAAAAGAAGGTGCTTCTAACTCCATTTTTTTCTTCCATACTTCTATAAATCTAAGGCAAGCCAATAATGCAATCATAGAATTAGAAAGTTCAACTGGAAGTATTGTAACTACTCAACAAGAAAGTTCAAACATTCTGGAGGATATTTTTGAGAATAAATTCAAAAGACAGGAAGTGACATTTGCTGATGATATTTTTGCAAACAGTCCTAAAACCATAATTGATGAAGACAACTTGATGCTTGATGTTGTTCCAAATAATGAAGAAATACAAAGAGCAGTGTATGTTATGGATCCAGATAGTGCTCCTGGACCAGATGGTTTTGCTGGTTGGTTCTATAGAAGCACATGGGATATAATTTGCAGGGATTTAATCTTGGCAATTCAATACTGTTGGAGCAAAGGATTTATTCCTAAAGGTATGAATGCAAATTTCCTTACACTCCTGCCAAAAGTTAAAGGTGCCAAGAAATCCACTCAATTTAGACCTATTGGTTTAAGTAATTTTTTCTTTAAGATAATAACTAAAATAATAACTACCAGAATGGGTGGAGTGATTGAGAAGGTAGTTTTTCCACAACAAGGTGCTTTTATTAAAGGGAGAAATATTCAAAATCAAATTATGTTAGCATCTGAACTAATAAATGAAATGGAGACAACTAGAAGAGGTGGAAATGTGGGGCTGAAGCTGGACATAACACAAGCCTATGACTCTTTTAGTTGGGATTTTTTATTTCAATCTATGGCTTCATTTGTCTTTTCATCTCAGATGATTCACTGGTTACTGGTGTTATTTCAATCTATGAATTTCTGTGATGGTTAATGGTGGTCCTGCAGGATACTTCTCTATTAGCAGAGGTTTAAAGCAAGGTGACCCTCTTTCACCTATCTTGTTTGTCATTGCTCAGGAAATCTTAAGTTGAAGGATATCTTATTTGGTTCAAGAGAGAAAATTGATTCCAATAGTTAATAGAAATGGCATTCAGCCATCACATATCTTTTTTGCTGATGATATATTTTTATTCTACAATGGTGATAAGAGGAACATTGATAAATCACTGAAACTTTTGAAAGATTATCAGCAATCATCTGGTCAAGTGGTAAGTCTGGAGAAAATAAAATGCTTTGTGGGAGGTACTACTGAAAGCAGGAAGGTTCAAATTGCAAACAATTGTGGAATACCACTTTTTAATTTCCCAGAAAAATATTTAGGTGTTAACTTGATCCCAGGAAGAATCAAATCATGTCATGTTTGGGACTATGTGGATCTATTACAGAACAAAATGCCTGGCTGGATGGGTAAAATGTTATCTTTTTAAGAAAGGCTGATTCTGGTGAAACATGAGTTATGTAGTATACCAATATACAATATGTTTGTGTGTAAATGGCCTAGGAAAGTTTTGCTTGAATGTGACCGAATAATTAGAAATTTTCTTTGGTCAAGGGATCCATCAAAGAAGAAATTGTTGACAATAAAATGGGAAGAGGTAAATGCTCCATTTATAGAAGGGTGTCTGAGACTGAGAAGTTTAGAAGACATCAACAAATCACTCCTCATGAAACTGACTTGGAAAATGCAGAATGGTGATGATGAATGGGCAAAAAAAAAATCAAGTTAAATGGGTGATTATTACTCTGGAAAAATCAAGTTTTGCTTTCTTTAATCCTTTATCCTTTGAGGAGATTATTACTCTGGCAAAATCTAAAAGCCCAGCAGTAAAGGAAGTTTGAAGGGATGTTGCTTTCATAACTATGAAGGAATTGTGTTTGGTTATAAACAGAGTAGTCTATGATGGTGTACATCCAAATGCAGAGGAATTGAAGCAGAGAATATTCCAGTTTACTAAGGAATGTGAAGTCAGGATGAATGTGGAATACAGTGGAGGACTTACAGATTCTTATAACTTTTGGAATGAAATGCAGAAAAGTGAAGAAGTATAAAATACAGGAATGTTTCTTCTCCTTCCCTACTGGAAATCAAGTTTTACTGTGTTATGATGGAACTGTAAGAAATAACCCTTGAGAAGCAGGATATGTTTTTGTTGGCAGATATAGTGCAGGTAATATCTTGATTGTTGTTGCGGGTGTAATGGGTGTTGCAACTAATTTCACGGTAGAGGTGTTTGCAGTAATAAATGCATGTGAATGGGCAATAAGTAAGGGCTTCTTACAGTTATGCATTAGGTCTGATTCTACATCAGTTATCAATTCTTTTTCAGCCAGAAAAATCCCCTGGTATGTACAAACTTGGTGGAATAAAATAGTGGATTCTCTGGTTAGTTATAGTTTTATACACAACTACAGAGATATTAATTTCTCTCCTGGCAATCTTGTAAAGATGGGAGCTACTTTACTTAGAGGAGAGAATAGAGTTTTCTTAAGTAGACCTCCCTTTATGTTGCATATGGAAAATCCCGATACTACTTATTACAGGTTTGGGTGAGTTTGTGGGTGAATGCTTGCATGTAAGCATTTCTGCCATGAGAGTTTCTTTTCTCTTTTTAGAGTGTATTTTGTAACTCTTTTTGGAATCAATAAAAAAAATATTACTAAGCAAAAAAAAAAAAAAGACCCAAAGTCGAAGACTTGATAAACAAATCTGTCTCACACAGAAAAGTCTATTGAAATAGATAAATTTGTCTCCCACAGAAATACCTATGAGTTTTGTACCGTCTTTTGATAAATCAAGGTGAACAGGAACCAATTGATACACCAGACTTATATTTCCAAAGAACAACCTAGTAATATTAATCACCTCACAATAATCTTAATCGTATGGTAGCGAAACAAGATATTGTGGAATCAAAAACGATGAGACGAAGATATTTGTGACTATTTAATATCTTGCCTATCGGAGATTAAATCTCGAGAAAATCTTAGAGAAGATAGTACAAAATGCGATTGAATAAAGAAAGATTAGAATACCCAACTACAGAAAAATAGTTAGGTCTAGATTCACAATCCCAATGAAGTCTTTAAGTCGTTAACCTATAATGGTTTTAGGAAAAACCTAGGTTAAAGGAGAATCGACTCTAGTCGTAACTAGTATCACACAGGAGGTGAGGGGATTGGATTTCCCAGTTGATAGAGTTCTCCCTTATATAGTCTTCAAATCAGGGTTTGCAATCAATGTTACCTTGGTAACAAAGAATTCAATATTCACCGTTAGATGAAAACCTGATTATACTCAAGCTAACATCTTTCAATTGTTAGTTCGAACTTAGCTTGTTACACACAAATGAAAAGTGACTTCATTTAGATATGGGTAATCGTACCTAAACGTGTACACCTTGTTGGCTCAACAATAGTTAACCGAAGTTAGCCATATGAACACTTTCATATCAACCTCGTTCATCTTAACACAACTAGTGCAAATGAAACTATAGTTCTAGAGTTGTTCAATTGTTTATATTCTCATAGAAGTATACAAGACACAATTGAAGCTAAATTGATTTTGATTCACTCGAATCAATTCATGAACATTATAGCCACGGTTTGCAAAAGATTGCATTGCTTATTTTATATAAATATATTAGTTCATGAACAAACCAATTTTAGAACATAACCCACTCAAGTATGCAAACGGGTACGCATACCTAAGTAGCCGGATTTGGTGTGGGTCCTCCAGTATGCGAACGGGTACGCATACCGTCGTACACCACCAAACTTAGTTGAATTCACGCCGGTATGCATACGGGTATGCATACTAAGTTCCCGAACTTCAACTAACAAACCAGTACGCATACGGGTATGCATATTATGGTTCACGGACTTTGAATAACTTGCAACAGTTAGAATACAAGTACGCATACTGTGCTATATCCAATCATGGTTAATTTTTTTAAACTCCCATTTAAATCATTGAAACATTCTTAGAAGATGACAATATCTGTCTCACACAAACTATTAGCTTCAAAGAAATTTTCAAGTGATCAAATTATCTATATGAAACATTCTGATTCTACACCAAGTGATTGTCTCGCACAAATCATGTAAGATATAACCAGGCGATTTTCACATGATCATCTTTTGACTTTCGTCAAGAATATAAGATGAACTTGGTTAAAGCGAAAGCTTACCAAAACATATTTCGAGAAATATTTAAGCGATTTAAACTCAACTCAAAATATCAAATGTGTATAATCGAAGTCTATATAGCTATATGACTTTTGTCTCAAATAGGAGATAGAGTAGAAATAGACTTTTGAGTGATAGATGAGTTCAATTCTACACATACCTTTTGTTGATGAAGTTCCACAAGCTCCCCTTAGTAGTTCTTCGTCTTTAATCGATGAACGTATTGAAGTCTAAATCTCAAATACACCTTCTATACTAATCCGAGACTTAGCTATAAGTAGACTAGAAATCAAGACTTATAGTGTTGGCAACTAAAATTGACAAACAAGCTTGACATAGCAACGCTTGCGAGTTCGACCGAGCAGTGCTCTAACAATCTATCCCTTTGTCAATTTTAGTGACAAAACTATAAATATATATGGATTACAAAATAGATAAACTTTGTAGCTTCTCATCCAAATTCTTGATTTCCTTGGTTCTTCAACATTACTCGAAATCTTCGTCACTTCCAAGTACTCCTGTGTGAAAAAACGGGGGTACAACAACCACACCCAATATTTCGTTCAGAAATCTGAATAGACAAACTCTAATATACTTTCAAGAGAATAAACTAGACAGTCAGACTCAATCTATAGAAAAGTATATCAAAGAGTTATATCTCAATTTGTCAATTCAATCTGCAATCAAACAAATGGGAATTTGTGAGCCCGATTGAATAAGAGAAATAACTTGTACGGTATTACAAACCAATATCCAAGTATCAATCAATTCAATCAATAACCTAAAGGTTGGATTCAATAATTGATTGAACTTAACGCACAACCAGTGATATTTCTATT
The DNA here is from genome assembly GCA_023529315.1 of Papaver bracteatum. Classification (NCBI taxonomy): domain Eukaryota; kingdom Viridiplantae; phylum Streptophyta; class Magnoliopsida; order Ranunculales; family Papaveraceae; genus Papaver; species Papaver bracteatum. The sequence goes on from JAJJWX010003983.1 coordinate 597,881, forward strand.
ATATAACAAAATATAATATGGAAAAGAAATAACACAGATACCAAAAAATTTGTTAACGAGGAAACCGCAAATGCAGAAAAACCCCGGGACCTAGTCAATCTTTGAACACCATACTAATTGGTGTAACCGATCCAAGTAATTTGTGTGACCAATCACAAAAGAGTAGTAATCGATCCTTGTAATTGGTGTAACCGGTCCTGGTAATTTGTGTAACCGATCCTGGTAACTGGTGTGACTGATCACGAGTAATACCATAAGAATATGGTAACCAGCCCTGGTAATTGATGTGACCAATTTGGTAACTGATGTAACCGGTCCCAGTAACCATATTAAGGTATAACCGATCCTTGTGTTTGAAAGAACCGTAAACCCATGATTAGTGTGTTGATTTGATCAATCACATAGTTCTTGGAAATCAGATGAACCAGTTCTAAACTTGTTTGGAAGTGTGGTATAATCGGTTCCAAGATTGTAAATATGAAAGAGGATTTACAAAGAATTAAGATGTCGACATACTTTGAACATGTTCAGTAACTCTTATCTTTTATTGTTCAAAGATATTTTTTAATAACTAAAGGAGATCCCGGACCGAAATAAGTTGATAATCTTTTAATTAAGGTTGTTAATTTTTATATGCTTTTAATTACCAGCAATTAAAATGCACATCTCTGGAAAATAAAAATTGGTAATGTGCATTTACTAATTGGAGATTTTCTAGTAGGATTTCGGTTATTTTTGGACAGAGCATTTCTAGGAATTATGAAAACCGATTTGGGAATATTTTGCATATCTTAAGAATATTTCGGTTTTGGAAATTCCTTGGTGTCCAAACTTCCTTGGTCTATAAATACCCAAGTTTGCATTTCATGTAAACCATCTAAAGAGCCAGCAAAACTACCTTGTTGTGTTGTTACTGGTGGAGCCGTATAAAGTACCCTAATTAGGCGAAATCTCTTACGACCGCTCGTTTAAAGACTCATGTGGGATCAAGAAGCTCTATGAGTACTGTTGGTGGGAAACTAGATAATTACAGTATTATTAGTTTTCAATTTGATTTAATTGACTAACGGTTGTTGAACTTTGATTGCACCTAGTTTGTTTATTCTTGAGAATCTTCTCTTCTGATATAAGATTCACTCAAACTAGATCGAAGTGTCGAGTGGATCTTTAGAACTGTTTGTAGATCTAAAGATGTCTTGTGATAATCCATTGTTAACGGACTCCATTCTGTATGTGATTGATCACAAGAGATTCAAGTTGTTGTGTGCATGTGTTTATTGAAGATTTAAGAAGATTTGAAGACGAAGAAATTTTCTGATTTGGGTTCATAATCTTTGATGTGCACAAAACTTGATCGGATGGGATCCAACTATAATCGGTTTATCTTTTGGTAGATTTAATTGATTAGTTGTGTAGATCGGCATCACTATTTAGAATCTGGATAGATCCTATTATAGATTGCAAAATCTAAACTCGACTACTTGTTAGTTGTTTATTAGATTGATCTAGACCCGACAAAGGAGTTTATTGGATTAAACAGAAGATCCTTTGTCTAACTCATATCACTGGATTAAATAGAGTTGATACCGAACATATTTGTTGTTCCTTTATTGTTTGGAATATGAACCAAAGGAATTATTCCAGTGCGTGCACTTATTGAATGTCAGAAGCGCAGGGATACTGAAGAAACTAGGTGAACTATAGGTTTAGTTGCTTAGTCTCAACTGTACGAAGTTAAGTTGATTTTGTATAGCGGCTTAATTTGAGAGTATTCAGTTCTGGACTAGGTCCTGGTTTTTTTTTTGCATTTTCGGTTTCCTCATGAACAAAATCTTGTTGTGTCATATACTTTTGTTTTCCGCAGTTATAATTGTTGTTATTATAATTTAAAGTAAATTACACAAACGTTAACTCTGTATTACTTGATGGCGATCCTATAGAGTTTGGTTAAGTCCGAACCTATTATCAAGTAATCATACTTTGATTATTGTATTGTATCAATCTTGTATCCATATACGATCACACAAAGTGTGAATACCAATTCATTGTATTGTCTCGACTCAGTCCATAGACAATCACTTTCGGTAAGAGAACTTATAGGTGGAAAAGTTTTAGATTGAGGTATATTTGGGTACCCTCGTCTTTTCACTCTCTATATATATATTTTTTTAATAGGGATGGACAAACAATATATGTAAATATATATATGTTTACGAACAAGAGAACACCCTTGTTGTGAAAACCCTAAAAACTTAAAATAAAGACACGGACGTTCGTGGACCTATTAAAAGATCAGAAGGGGTCCAAGGAAAAGGGAAAACCTTTTTGTTTTCAGATATCTCTTACCTTCATAGCTCAGTGATTAAAAAGAATCAATTTGAGCATGAAGAAGAGATATATTAGTTATTGGGAGTCAAGAAATGACTCATCCTTCACAAAAGAAGAAAACAGCTAAATCAAACACAAATGGTAATCTACAGTAGACTTGAGCATCTCGCAAATGTCATCCTTGCAACTCTCAAGTTAGATACAATGATGAGATTACTTAGAGTTAGGTAGCATAGTGAGAAGAACTCCCACCATGAATATTGAGATATGAATTGTAGATACCATTTGAGAATTTGATCCTTATATTCCTGGCCTTCCTTCGGTTATTTCTTTTTCTAGAAAAATTAGAGGAAATTATTTTGCTCTAGCAGTGCTAGAGCATTTTTTTGAACTAGCAGCGTTTACGGCCGTTGGATGGAAGAAATGTGATGTCAGCAGAAGACAAAAAACATGCAATGACGTCACATTCACAGGATCTAATGGTTAGAATTGATGCTAGAGCAAACTCGTTCCCAAAATTAGACATAACCTTTTTAGTAAATCCATCTGAGATATTTTTCTGAGTATTGAGTCTAGTGTAGACACCCTAATTTTGCACGGTCACAAATATATGCCGCAAAATCGTATCGGAAGTAGTCTTACCGAAAATGGGTTTAGTGATTAGCTTAATCTAAATTTTGGTCATTGTCCGCAACTTCAAAATTAGGCAAGCCTAGAAACGGTACCTGCACAAGCTAGTTGGTCAGCACCCATACCAAAAGTCCACTAGCTCGAATGGTATATTGGGCATGAGTTAAAAGATTTCAAAACTAGTCCATTAAGGCCCGAACTAATGTCTACTGCCTATGCTTATTAAGTCTACCCTCGCTACACAAAGTCCGATCATTTCCTACATCCATTAAAAACAAAAGGTTAGTCGTTCATCCCTTAAGTCCCGTCCATTTTCTATACACCCAAAAGTAAGTTGGTCGTACACCCATAATAATATGTCGACATAAATTGTGAATTATAGATTTGTTTGAAAGACATTCCATGTTTACAAAAATCTTGAGATTAAATGATATTCGGCTATTTTAGTAAAAGAGATCAAAATATTTTTCAAGATTTTTTAATAATTGGAAATAATATTGTTTCATTTGGTTAGAATATTTAGGTTTTTAATAAGAGCCATCGGATTTAGGTCATTTTAATCCTAGGGTAATTGTTGATGGAAGAAAGCTATAAATAGGGTGTCTTTTTTAGAGTTGGGAGGAGAAATAAATTCAATAATAATAATAATAAAATGTAGGAGGAAAAAGATTTGGTAGAAATCTAGGAGGAAAAAGATTTGGTGCTCGGATACTTTACGCAGCAGCATTGTTGGTCCTTCATTAATAATCTAAGCGACATCGAAACACAGATCATAGCCAAAACATGTTTGCGCTGGTATTGTTTGGTTTTCTGTATTTGACGATACCTTTTTAAAGTTAAATATATACACAGTTTTCTCTAATCCTATGATGATGCTTGGAAACAGAAAAGATCTCTATGTATTAATATGATTGGTTAAGTGATTTTTATGTCTTTAGATCCTTACTGTCTTGCAGAAGTTCGCTCCATGCAAAATTATGCTGCTGTCATGCTCCAAACGAAAACATGTGCACTAATTATTTCAACCAAAACTTGAAAACGTGTTAATGCTTTATTGATTGAAAACGTGCTAATGTTTTATTGATATGTGTGGTTAGTTACTATGAGAAACACTAATAGGCTGCACTACTGATCTAGGGTATATGTCGAGGTGATAGGTGAATGATTTAAGAGTCGCTTCGTAATCGTCGATTAATAATAATAATTGATTGATTGATAAATTTGATTTTAGATATCAATTTTGGCTACACATCAGTTGAATTTAATAACAATAATAATATTCATCTATTTTGTGATGATTTATGTTTTTAATAATCGGTGATTATTTGTGGAATGATAATAATAATTGGATTTTGTTTTGAGAGCAGGTTTTTGGCTTGGTTAGATAAATGGCGAATTTGTGCATCCGATATTTATTAAAAAATTTAGTGTTATATGTTATGAATTCATTATCATATATTTGTTTTATATCGATCAAAACCCTAATATCCCAATTATAAAGTAGAGGCCAATCTTCGGATTGGACAGAGTAGGTGCCTCACACCTTCCTAGTTTGTACCTTGATTCCCGGGCTTTTTCTCTGTTTTGGACCAGTGTTTTCTTTTGGGTCCCAACTCCCTAAGTTGGGTGGCGACTCCTTATTAATAATTTCCACGTGATTCCCATTTCGGATATTTAGAGGTCCTAACGGATTTCGACGGTATCCACAGTGGCGACTTCACTGGGGATTTGAGAATCTAACTTGAAACGTAATTGGGAATTTAGGGTTTTGATTTTACACTACTCGGTCTTTGCACACACACACTGCACGCACCCATATGCATCTTGCATTTTCATTTTGCATCGTCCGAGTCCGATTTTAGGAAAATCCGTGGCTAGTAAGTTGAACCCACTGGGCGTTATCGGTAATGACCCGTCCCTCCACCGATACTGTCCCCACTTATCCACTGCGGTCATCCGGCAGTGTGGGGTTTTCAACGGGCAGAGTTTTCTGCCAACTCTTGAGCCAATTGTGCTGAAAAGGCCTCGGTATAATGTAGACGTTCCTTGTCTCCTGTGAAAGCAGTATCTGGCATAATCGCCAAGCATACTCCCCCACCCGAGCACACAAGCGAACGACCCATAGTTGTATCCCAACTAACACCGATATTGTTCCCACTTACCCACTGCGGTTATCCAGCAGTGTGGGATTTTAAACGGCACTACTGCGGTTATCCAGCAGTAGTTTCCCGAGAGGTCACCCATCCTGTGACTACTCTCGGCCGAGCACGCTTAACTGGGATGTTTTTCCCCATAACTCAGTCAAGTGAACCCATCAGGCCTCGGTGATAGGAAAGGACAAATCATTACTTATATTCCATTCGGACAACCACTGCCGAATATCGGGGTATTACAATACCACCACCTTAAATTGGAGTCGTCCTCGGCTCCAGAATATATTCGCAAGCCCAGATCTCCGACGTTCCCTGCCCCTCGTGAGAAGCACCTGGAACAACCCCATCCGCCGTATACCTTCCCACCCTCGCAGGTGACCCGTCGTCGGCTCTGATACCATTTGTAATGACCCGTCCCTCCACCGATATTGTCCCCACTTAGCCACTGCGGTCATCCGGCAGTGTGGGGTTTTTAACGGCATCGTTGCGGTAATCCGGAGAAACTTCCGGGAGGTCACCCATCCCGGATTGCTCCCGCCCGAGCACGCTTAATCGCAGAAGTTTTCTGCCAACTCTTGAGCCAATTGTGCTGAAAAGGCCTCGGTATAATGTAGACGTTCCTTGTCTCCTGTGAGAGCAGTATCTGGCATAATCGCCCAGCATACTCCCCCACCCGAGCACAAGCGAACGACCCATAGTTGTATCCCAACTAACACCGATATTGTTCCCACTTACCCACTGCGGTTATCCAGCAGTGTGGGATTTTAAACGGCACTACTGCGGTTATCCAGCAGTAGCTTCCCGAGATGTCACCCATCCTGTGACTACTCTCGGCCAAGCACGCTTAACTGGGATGTTTTTCCCCACAACTCAGTCAAGTGAACCCATCAGGCCTCGGTGATAGGAAAGGACAAATCATTACTTATATTCCATTCGGCCAACCACTGCCGAATATCGGGGTATTACATTATCAGCCGAACCACCACAAGCCTTAGCCCAGTACCAAAGAAGACTAGTTTCGACTACGTCTGAGGTATATTCCTCTAAGGTAACCCAAGCCTACCCAAAAGTTATTAAAACCTGCATGCACGTGCATTAATTATAAATTGCATTCATTGTTGCACAAAATTCGAGGCATAAGCACCCTTGTGTTACCATATATTCTTTTTGTTTCCTTTGAAACATGAAAATGACTATATAATCCGAAATGAATATCGACACTGGGGCATTGTCATGGTTGCGCGAACAATTCCAAAAGATGTTGGATACCAAGTTCACAAAATTGGAAGCCGAGACCAAGAAGTTTACTCTCGAGGCCATTGCTAAGTCCACATGAAAACATGTCGGGGCTGATATGGGAAATGACAAAAATAATTATAATTATGAAGTGGTTAAAAGGAATAATTTTGAAGAGGAAATTTTTGAAGATGTTAAAGATGACATTTTTGATGAAATGGGAGAGACCAGGGCACGCGGAAAAAAAAGTTATCCCAAAGGCTCAAAAAGATTGAAAGGACCTTGCAGAAAATGGGTGAGGATACAATAGATTTTCATGGGCTATATCCTTATCTTGATATCCGTTTGCCTCATGGCTTCACATTTCCGGATATGGATAAATGTGATGGAACTGGGTGCCCGAAAACCCATATTCGTATGTATGTTGGGTACTTAAAACCATTGGGTATTAATGATGGGTTGTTAGTACAATTGTTTCATAGAAGTTTGACCGGTACGGCTTTAAAGTGGTTGATGAAGACAGATCCAAGTCTAGTTTCGACTTGGACGGATATGGTCGATATGTTTGTGACACGGTTTATGTTGGTCCCTGAAATTCAGTTTACTCGGAAACACTTAGAGGTGGTCAAACAAGAACCCAATGAGGCATTTACAAAATTCTTTCCACGTTGGAGGACTAAGTCATTAGAGATCGGTGAAAAATTAACTGAAGAAGATATGGTTGATATGATAATGAACTGCTTGAACTATGAATATTGGAATAGGCTGATATTGTTTTACCATCCAACATTACTTTCTTTATGGAAGGCGGGTTCACAAATTGAAAATGCATTGGTCACGGGCAGAATGACAAGGTTGACTAACCCAGAGGAGTCTAATGGGAATAATTGCGAAAGGGCCACATTTACATATGAAAATCAAGTGAATATTGTGTCAATTGCATCTCGTACAAGACCATACCAGGGGCAGATCCAGAACTGGAATCGGGGCAGATATGGACGTCCACAAAGGAATTATGGGGAGAGAAAGCATCTAAATACAAACCCATTGCAATATCATCAAAGGGAACCCATGGTCAATTTTGTCTTGGCGGAAAATGAAACCAATTTAGCCGACTCAATCTACAAACAAGAAACTGCGATGAATCGGCCCGTCCACATCAGTGAACTCTTCACGAATCAGGTACAAACTGTGAACTCATTTAATTCAACAACTAATCGTCATGTTATTTTGTCTGAATTAATGGCAGATTATTATGGAGTTGAGCAACCAAGGAATGTGCCAAATTCCAACCGATTCATAGCTGAGCCTGTGCATATCTATGACCTTCTACCAAAGCAGACCGCACCTGTTAGGCATGTGCATATTTCAGAGATCTTGTCTTATCCCGTTCAACCACCGGCGAGTCCAGTCTACCTCTCAGATATCTTGTCTGATTCTGTACATCCAACGAATAAATCTTCTTCTAGGTAGGTGGATCCGTTCAAAAGTGAGGGTGGTGATGAAGTTCAAAATGTAGCAAGAGACAAAACCATTTACAAGCCACCTCATCTCAGGAATAAAAATGTAACCATGTCTCCAACACAACCATTACCCAGGTTGAAGTCTACAAGGAAAAAGTTTGGAGAAAAAGTGGTAAGAACAATAGAGGCTGAGTCAGGTAAGTATCTAACTCATTCTGTTGAATCAATCAGATCGGTTAAGGGTACATCACCTGAATTTGTAAATAAGTCTTCTTTTATTTCAAATTTTCAAAATATTTCGAAAAATCCAAAAAAATCTAAAAAAACTAAAAATCCAAAAAGATTTTGTTTGTAGGAAAAATGTTTTGGTGAACAAAATACTCGGCATAAACAAAGGCAGTGAGAATACTGGCAAGTCGTGGGGACTGTGGAACCACCAAAAAGAAAAACCTGAACTGGATAAAGAATTAAAGTTTGTCAATCGAAACAAGGAAAATCAACATTTAAGGGCACCTCAGAGAAAGAAGATGAATGTGACCAAAATGTGGATACAATGCAAGAATGTGCCAAAACAGAATACAATGAATTTAGTTGAAGAGAAACCATTACAGTTAAGACCAGAATGGATGTTGAAGACCCATGTCAAGAATGAAGAAATATCCAAAACACATGAAGATGAGGTTTTTCCACCAAATAAAGGCAAGACGACAAATCCACTACTTGAGGAAATAGTATCTTACAAGGACGTGTTATTAATCTTGAAGAATGATGGAGCAGCTGATCAAAAGGCAAAGAATGATTTTCCATGCATAAAGTTTAAGAAAACAATTAATCAAATGGAAGTGAACGATTTTCCTAACAGAAAGTTTAAGAAAGAAAATAATCAGAAGACAATGAATAATAATTGGAGCATAAGGTTCGAAGAAACAATTAACCATAAGGTAATGAATAATTTTCCCAGCACAAAGTTCAAGAAAGATAATAATCAGAAGACAAAAAATGATTTTCCCAGCATGAGGTTCAAGAAAATAACTAATCAAAAGACAATGGATGATTTTCCCAGCACAAGGTTCAAGAATGCAATTAATCAGAAGGCAATGAATGATTTTTCAGAGATAAAGTTCAAGAAGATGAAGCAAGCGGAATTGCGAGAAGATCCATGAATCATACAAAATAGAATAATTGTTCAACAATTTGATCGGGGCATCCAACATGATCCAGGACCAGTAAGTGTTACTCGACCCAAGAAATACCATACCTAGGTAAGTGCTCAAATCTATCTAAGGACGGCGAACGTTCATAAAATTTAAGGAGATTTTTTTAGAAGTCCAATATCTCTCTCAGAGTGTCATAGTCTAGGGGCAAAGTCGTCATCATGTTTGGCCCCTTTAGTCAGTCGGTTCGAAAAAGAAGGAAAAAAAAGGGCAGAGTCATCACCATATTTGGCCCCTTCAGTCAGTCAGTCAGAAAAAAAAAATTATTACTAAGGGCAGTCATCATCATTAGACCCTCAGTCAGTCAGTAAAAAAAATAATCATGAATTATTATTTTCAGTTCTATAGTGTCATAAAAGGGCAGTCATCATTATATTAGGCCCTTCCAAAAAAAAAATAAAAAAAATAGGGACACCGCCATCATCATACTGGGCCCATGTCATTAGAGCAGTCTTCTTCAGTCTTTTTCAAGTAAATAATTTAGAGAGAGATATGTTAGTCCATTTGTATGTCATCATTAGTCTTGTAAGTCATCTCCTAAAGTTATATGGGCAACGGACGTCCAAACGGATAGATTAAAAAAATGGAAAAAAAAAATGAAAATGAAAAAAAAAAAAAAAAAAAAAAAAAAAAGAGAATGAAAAAAAAAGGAAGAAATGGTTATTAAACAGCCACTTGGGAAAATTGAGTAGCACTTAAAAGAGATAGAGGAACAGAAGAGCCGCATGGAGAAAGTTGAAGATTTGAAGCATCGAACGTCATCCCTGGAAAGCAGCAAAAATCCTGATTCGTTTTACAGTTTGAAGCCAATTGATAAAGTTAATTATAGCTGGGAGGATTGACAGATTTGAAATTTTGGATGGGGACGATAATATTTTTGGTGGCATCTATCAGACACGTGGCAGGTCGGGATTCCTAAACCTTTGTATATATTGAGTATTTTGTTTTTCACCTTTTGTTTTTGAAAATTATTTTTTAGGATTTGTTTTCTTAATAATTTAAAATTTTAAAATTAATAAAATAAATAGTATTTATTAGGAACATGTGCTACTAATATCTCTTTTGCAAGGTCATCAATTACAGGGCTTTTCCAGACTTTGGACGCAATACTCAAAGGGAAAGTGAGGCTTACTTTATACATAAGGATTGTGGCAATCAAAGAATGCTCGAGGAAAATTATTTATCTAAAGTTCCATATGGATTGTGGAAAGGACAAGAGATGATGAAAATATTTTGAGCAAACTCGTAAAGATTGAAGAGCCTAAACTCAGACGATGCAATCGATGTGATGACGTAGCATGTGGTAATAAAGCGCAACCTGTTTTCGCAATAGTTGGTATGGCACAAGTATCGTTTCGTCGTGATCTCTATCACGAGGATGTGTACTCGAGCAAAATTAAAATACTTAGAAATAATTCGGGTGAACTCTCTAGTGTCATCCCGGATAATTATAAGTGAGGAATCCAACAAAATAAAGATGCAAAATTGGTGAGTATGTCTTTGGCATTCAGTTGCACGCAAACCTCTGCCAAAGAGGGGCAACTGTAGACACCCCAATTTTGCACGGTCACAAATATATGCCACAAAATCGTATCAGAAATAGTCTTACCGAAAATGGGTTTAGTGATTAGCTTAATCTAAATTTTGGTCATTGTCCGCAACTTCAAAATTAGGCAAGCCTATAAACGGTACCTGCACAAGCTAGCTGGTCAGCACCCATACCAAAAGTCCACTAGCTCGAATGGTCTATTGGGCGTGAGTTAAAAGATTTCAAAACTAGTCCATTAAGGCCCGAACTAATGTCTACTGCCTATGCTTATTAAGTCTACCCTCACTACCCAAAGTCCGATCATTTCCTACATCCATTAAAAACAAAAGGTTAGCCGTCCATCCCTTAAGTCCCGTCCATTTTCTATACACCCAAAAGTGAGTTGGTCGTACATCCATAATAATATGTCGACATAAATTGTGAATTATAGATTTGTTTGCAAGACATTCCATGTTTACAAAAATCTTGAGATTAAATGATATTCGGCTATTTTAGTAAAAGAGATCAAAATATTTTTTAAGATTTTTTAATAATTGGAAATAATATTGTTTCATTTGGTTAGAATATTTAGGTTTTTAATAAGAGCCATCGGATTTAGGTCATTTTAATCCTAGGGTAATTGTTGATGGAAGAAAGCTATAAATATGGTGTCTTTTTTAGAGTTGAGAAAAAAATTCAATAATAATAATAATAAAAAGTAGGAGGAAAATTTTGGGTAGAAATCTAGGAGGAAAAAGATTTGGTAGAAATCTAGAAGTTGATAATTTATTGGTGCTCGGATACGATACGCGGCAGCATTGTTGGTCCTTCATTAATAATTTAAGCGACATCGAAACACCGATCATAGACAAATCAGGTTTGCGCTGGTATTGTTCGGTTTTCTGTATTTGACGATACCTTTTTAAAGTTAAATATATACACGGTTTTCTCTGATCCTATGATGATGCTTGGAAACATAAAAGATCTCTATGTATTAATAATTAAGTGATTTTTATGTCTTTAGATCCTTACTGTCTTGCAGAAGTTCGCTCCATGCAAAATGATGCTGTCATGCTCCAAACGAAAACATGTGCACTAATTATTTCAACCAAAACTTGAAAACGTGTTAATGCTTTATTGATTGAAAACGTGCTAATGTTTTATTGATATGTGTGGTTAGTTACTATGAGAAACACTAATAGGCTGCACTACTGATCTAGGGTATATGTCGAGGTGATAGGTGAATGATTTAAGAGTCGTTTCGTAATCGTCGATTAATAATAATAATTGATTGATATTTTAGATATCAATTTTGGCTCCATATCAGTTGAATTTAATAACAATAATAATATTCATCTATTTTGTGATGATTTATGTTTTTAATAACCGGTGATTATTTGTGGAATGATAATAATAATTGGATTTTGTTTTGAGAGCAGTTTTTTGGCTTGGTTATATAAATGGCGAATTTGTGCATCGGATATTTATTAAAAAAATTAGTGTTATATGTTATGAATTCATTATCATATATTTGTTTTATATCGATCAAAACCCTAATATCCCAATTATAAAGTAGAAGCCAATCTTCGGATTGGACAGACTAGGTGCCTCACACCTTCCTAGTTTGTACCTTGATTCCCGGATTTTTTCTCTGTTTTGAACCAGTGTTTTCTTTTGGGTCCCAACTCCCCAAGTTGGGTGGAGACTTCTTATTAATAATTTCCACGTGATTCCCATTTCGGATATTTAGAGGTCCTAACGGATTTCGACGGTATCCACATCTAGGACCTCTAAAGATTGGTTCCAGAGGATCATAATAGAGAGATCTCTACCTCCTAGACTTAGACTTACCAGTCTTATTCTCATAAATACTGGGAATGTGTATATTTGTGGTGTAAGAATTTTCACCATAAGGGGGAACACAATTCTGGTAGATATTTCGAGATGAGTGATCATTGAAACCCTTTTTATGAGAGTTCTGGTTTTCTACAGGAAGGAAATCCATTGTAGATATCGTCAAACAATTTACTCCATCGACTGTTGTTTATGGGTAAAAACTGTTTCTATTGGTTTTGGTAATTTGGGTGTATGGATGAGAAACAAATATAAACCTAAAACAAATGCACTGCACGGGAGTAATTTAGATTCGAGAGATCAATCTGTACAATCCTGTCCTAAACCAAGAAATGGTTGTTTCAGTCTTTCTTCGGTCACAAAGTGAATAAGAAGGGTTGGTCTTAGGGAGGGAAGCGAAGAAGGTGTTGAGACCAGAATGGTTAATTCTGAAGGTGTGGATATTTTATGACTTGTATCAGAATCTGGAACTGGCTTGCAGAATGTAAGCTATCAGTTCCTTGGTATTTTTCTGGATATTGTGTTGTTGTTCTCACCAAAACTTGTTGTTTTGTGGAAAATAGGTGAAACCTATTTATACAAGTCATATTGAACGCACCCTAGTCTCGTAGAAAGTGGGAATGATGGAGTGATGGAGAAGTGGGATCATGTGTAAATTCCAGAAACCACGTTCCCACTATGAAGGAGACGGGTTAGTTTACACCCACTACTTCTTGCCACCACTAACTGCCCTGCTTTATGACACTTTCTTATAATGGGTATGTTGCATGCCGTACGCTGTAAACCGCCATACCAATACCCTGATGAGTATCCCCCAGTTTCTGACATGTTTGATGTCTCGAGTGTTTTCGTGGAAAACGTGTAGCAAGTCAAAGTCAAGAGACTTGCCACTGAAAATAGCATGTGATGCTATTAAGATTGTCTTAGCTGGTCGCCTAAGACTTTCTACAAGGTCTGTCAATTCTGTGGCGAGTTTGGATGGCTGAGATTGCAACCCATGAGAAAGGGTGGCCATTGATTATGGCCCCATTCTGTTGGCGCCTGATGGTAGTACAGTGGCGTCTTTGGCACATGGAAATGGCGTGGTGGCATATAGCGGCATGCCAGTGGCATAGTGGCGCCTGGCGTAGCCATGGTGACTATTTTGGCATATTGGTGTTAAACCCAAATATGGCTCCGACAACATTGGCCCTGTTACTACATCAGACTTAAGGCCTTAGGATAATTACTTGACTTAGTTGGCATGGAAACTTTTAGCTAAATTTGGGTTTGGCATAGATACCCTAATTAGCGCGTGTGGCATGACTGCGGTACGGTGGCGTGGTTACGACACGGTGGTGTTTTATACAATCAGTGTCATGGCCACATTAAAGGAATTATGGCAGGCCATAATTTGGGAATAGCCACAGGCGCAAGGATGGCCATGGGTGGTTATAGAATGGCGCCATCTTTAGGGTTTGTCGGGTCCCACATGGCTCGTGGCATGTTGTAGGGCCAAAGTGGCGTAATTGGGCCACGACTGGAAATTAGGGATTCGACTAATGCTATAAGGCAGAGCCGTGGAATACCCTAATTGGAATGTGTTATGGTGTTTGGCCATGAACAAGAAGCAGGTTAGCACGTTGGCGCGCTATTTATGGCATGTTGCCATGTTCGGCATACTTTTGTGGCAAAGTGGCACGTTTGTCATGTTTGGCATGCCAATTATCGCATTGGCGCAACTTTTGGAAAGCCAATTTGGTATTGGCGCAATTTTGCCTCTTTTAATACTATGTCAAGTTTATAGCAACCTGATTGGTCGAAAAAGAGGGGGCATGCCAGACATGGGCGTGGCCACACTTCTGGTGTGTGTGTGGTTGGTTTGGCCAAATTGTGGTGGACACGTTCTCTAAGTTCATGTCCTCGATTGAATGTGTCGTGTCTTTGATTTGGGCTTCATAGTTGGAGAAACTAAATAATATGTGCAAGGTGCCGTTCTTTGACTATTTGGTCGTTTTCTTACATGGCTCCGTCTTCCTTAGGGTTTTCAAATGCTAAGTCCCGATTAGTCGTGAGCATTGTTGAATCCTTGGCTATCGGATAAGTCCATTTGGGGTTGTTCGACATATGTTTCTTCTTAGGGTTTCCATCATATATATATATATATATGAAGGTGAGACTAGACTATTGTTAGAGCAATGCTCGGTTGAACCCACCAAGCGTTGGTATGTCAAGATTGGTTGTCATATTTAGTGCCAAAATTCGAGTCGCTTAATTTGTAAACTACAGTCAACTTCGATAGGATCAACTAGAAATGATAGAAGTATTGTGGTCTAGTTACTCACATAGATCTGAAGATGGATTGAAGACAACAAATACATTTTCCTTCAGCTTAACTATGACTTGACTTGTTCCATATCTATCTTATGTCTTTCAAATCTTTTAGATTGAAAACATAACATGCAAAATTATATTTGCATGAGCAAATTGTCAAGGAACTTATTAACATAATTTATTGAATGCAATTGTGATTATGTATGAGTATAAGGTGAGGATTTCATCCTAGGAAACAATGTTCTTACATGTGTTTTAAGGAAGTAAGTTCATGATATGTGTTTTGAACCGAAAAGGAAATCGCCAGGCGTTATTGGGGATGTTCTTCATTGCATATCTTATGAACGACCAATATGTGTGATTAGTATAACCGTTCATGACTTGTTTGTGTTCTTGGTAAAACTATTTACATGAGGCCTGACTTATGTACTGGTATGACTTTTATTAGTGAAACCGATCTTAAGTAATCACCTGGGGTATGATCGGGTTTGTGTGTGTAAAACCTAACACTGGGTAAAGGGGAACCGATCCTAGTAAGAGGTGCAACAACAAGTTTTATTACAAAGATCCTATGAACATGGATCAAGTTTTCTTATCCTGTGCACATGAGGTATCAAGGGGAATATTTATGTGCAAGGTGGAAAGAGGGGATTTTAACTATAGGGAACCGATCCCTGCACCAAATTGAACATGAAATATATTGCATATCAATATTTTTGGTTTTATTGAGGGAACGGATCCTATGAACATGTGCATCAAGTTTTCTTACCATTGGTGGGAAACTAGAAGATCATTGTTATTTTGGATTTTGATTATTATGCGTTGAATCTTTGATGCACCTAGTTTGTTTATTCTTGAGAACCTTAGATATAAATTCTAAGTTCTTTATCAAGGGTATAAACTTACGGATCCTATGAACATGTCAATGAGCGTGGAGGAGGGAAGACCAAGTTCCCTAAAATCAACCATAAATGGCACATGTGCAAATAATAAGAGCGATTTTAACTATGATAGGGAACAGACTGAATAGATAAATATAATAAAAGAAGTTAGTGGATCCTCTAGAGAATCATACTTTGTATTTATGTAGGCACATTAAAGAATTGGCCGCATTAACATACAATCAACATCTTGGCCTCCATCTTTATGATATGAAAAATTACAAGTTAGATACCATATATATATATATGGTTCCGATTTTGGAAATATGTACCTTTATAATCATATGGTCTTGTATGACTATCGCAATCTTGTAGCTTCAAGTGCAATCTATAACCACCACTTTCAGGATCTACCGAACCCATGCCTAAAACAAATGTCAATCAACACCAAAAACTCCATCATCATCACCGCAATGCCATAACCTTCCATCGCCTTAACCTCATATACCACAAGTAGTTCCCAGAGAGATTCAATCTCCTTGCATAATGCGTAGATATACATATCTTGAGAATATTTGCATGTACCTTTTTCTATATATTATATCTCGCAGCCACCAACCCTCAAAGATACAAAGATAACAAGCAATAGATTATATCTTGTTCATAAAAAAATAAACAAGCAATACCATAACATTTTTTGGAAATTCCTGACATTAATAGTGTCAAGCCGTTAGTGTTATGTAAATTTAAAAGACATCAAATGAAATAAACTTCCTTGACTATAAATACTTAAAGTTTCCTGATTCTTAAAGCCCCTTTTAATCAAACATCGGGTGTGGAGTATAAGTGGTGATCGGACCCCACCCCTTGCCGCATACATTTGAGTTTCCGAAAAAATCAAATTTCAAACAACCACAATAGTCCTTGTCCCTTGAAACTCTAAAATATTTATAATCCACACCATTCATCACCCAAAATCAACTATATGATTTTATATCACATGAGAACACATTACCAACTAAATAAAAGAGAGTTACCAAGAGGTATCAATTTAGTTCTTCAATAAAACTCTGAGCTATAAGTACATAATGTAAATTTCTAAAATTTAGATTTCTATTATCCCACTCTTTGGGGTAATGAAATTGATCAGATTTATTTGAAATTTTTATCCGAATCATAACCACAATGGGATATCTATATCCAAAAATCATACAATTAGATGCACTTTAAGTGCCTCATTTTAAGTTCAATAACTCGTCGTTGTACAAATTATGTAGATACTGCTTCTTCGTAATTCAATAGTTTCTGGCACTTTTCCTAACCTCGATTATCTTGATATTTTAACCGAGTATTCCCGACATATCTTAGGATAACATATTAAAATTAACTCAATTATAATGGTTAGATTTCAGTTTATGATCCCAAAAGCATTTCCTACGTTTGAAACATTTGTTGTTTATTCTAAGGTTTCATCACCATTTAAAACAACCATACAAATAACTAGTTCAAAGAAAACCTTAACCACAATTAATACTTTTCATGCCCTAGTATTGTATCTCGCCAATAAAGTAATCGTTCCGAAAATATACTTTAAAGTTTATAGACATCGTGAAAACAAACTTCTTAATTCAAAACAATTTATACCAAATAATGATTCTAAGGGGTGGATGATGGCAATAAGCAACAACTACCCTTTTAGTTTATACTCACACCCTAAGTTCTAGTAAGCTATCGGATAAACATCGTAATTTTAGCTTGTCCCCTTTAAAGAAAACAAGGACAAGGATATCTAACACATCTCACAACTTACACACTTAGAATTTCACATACACATCCATCAATTCATATGAAGGTAATATACTACTAATACACATGCATTAACAAATTATGTGTCTCTTTTCTAAATCAAATATCATCACAAGTTACAATTCTTCACATAATTTTTCATTTCACATCGATAGAAAAATACATCATAGCTTCATAATCTAGACCTTCAATTTCGTCTTCTACATCATCGTGAATAATCCTTGATTTTGATTTTAAATGATGGTATTTTACCTGGAAGTCCAAATATCCCGAACTACTATTTTCAAACCTAAACATTTAAGAACCTTAAACACAAATCAACATAAGTACTCTAAGCAAATGATAAAAACACAAATCTTACTCAAGTTTATAGACATACCTTTTAGAAGAATCCAATCGTGAATCCTACGGCTATACCAAAAAATTCAATATCATACCTAACACAATATGTGCGCCCCAATTCTTGTGCTTCCCTCACCATATACTTAACATGTCATTTCTTGTATATGATGCACTTACAACACAATCAAATTGTGTTGACGTGAACAATGTCTTGCTCACCACAAGTGACTGAACCATACTTTTCCGTAACTATGGATTTTTCACCATCTATAGTTTTTGGCTTATTCTGTTTCACTTTTGGATTATCATGAAAGAGATCACTTTTAGAACCTTTCACATCCAAATCCATTTTTCCAAATAACCTTTTAAGTTCCAACATCATGGATACTGCCTTCTCCATAGTCATGGAATTTTCTGGGAGATCATTCATTTTCACACTCAAAGCATCATTGAATTTCTTTGATACCCACTTTTGAGCCTCGAAAATCCGTTCTACTATGGTAATTTTTTGTTAAAAGACACAACATTGACCGCCGGAGACATAATTTCAATCACGCAGACATTATTTCTTCGTGGGTATGAATTTCACATCTCAAATCACATTGGTACATAGAAAAAGAATCTTCAATTATTCCCAACTGGTGGTCTTTGTCAGGTCTCAATGACATATATTTTAGGTTCAACTTTTGAAAAACTGCACATGATACAGCCAGGATAAACATATTTTCGAATTTCGGAAACAACAACGCGCGGGAAAAAATTTAATGGGCAGTTTCGTATTTTGAACTGAAATTCATAACTTTAGGTCCAAAACCAAAACAATTCCTCGATCCGAGAAACACATTAATCTTCACCGTTAATAATTTATTTTATTCAACGGTTGTAAATCTCGATCCGTATCACTCTTTTTGATTGGCTTAGGTAAATTCAGGAGTCATATAAATAGGCACCGAAGGAAATCATAGCTTCAGAACTTATCATTTCATCGAAGTGTAATCTCCTTCTCCTCTCTCGAAAAAACTTCCCCCTCTTCAATTTTTTTCTTCTTCAGAGTTTCTGTAAAATTTGTTTACGATGGCCGGTAGAGGAAAATCAATTGGTTCTGGTGCAGCAAAGAAAGCAACATCTCGAAGTAGTAAAGCCGGTCTTCAATTTCCGGTTGGAAGAATCGCTAGGTTTTTGAAAGCCGGCAAGTATGCTGAACGTGTCGGTGCCGGTGCTCCTGTTTATCTCGCCGCTGTTCTTGAATACCTTGCTGCCGAGGTAAAAAGATTTCTTAATTAGGGTTTCGATTTGTTTTTTCCTTTAGGTTTTGGTTATTAATTTTTTAGGGATTTGGTTTCTAACTTTTTTGTTTTTGATTTTGAAATTAGGTTTTGGAATTGGCCGGAAACGCTGCAAGAGATAACAAGAAGACAAGAATTGTTCCAAGGCATATTCAATTAGCAGTTAGAAACGATGAAGAGTTGAGCAAGTTGCTTGGTGCTGTTACAATCGCTAATGGTGGAGTTATGCCTAATATTCACAACCTGTTGTTGCCAAAGAAGACTGGTACCTCTAAGTCGGTTGCCGCTGATGAAGACTAGTTTCGTTAATTCTTTTGGTGTTCCTTTTTCTATCTTCTCCTCTATACTCTTTTATCTTCCTATTCTAGTCAGTTTGCAGATTTAAGGTTTCGTTTTTGCCTTTAGTTCGATCTTCTGTTCTTTTGACTCGATGTAGATTTCTGGATCTATCTTTTAATGTGAATTAAGAAAAGTTTCTTTCTATATTTCTATTTTCAATTCCTTGTGCTTTATGTATGAATTCCTGTTTGCAAATCCGCATCTGGAAATCCTTAATCCAACACAAACTTAAATTTACAGTTTAAAATTACTGGGTAAATTGGTTGAGCCTTCCTGTAGAGAGGAAAACAGATAAACAATTTGAAGATAATTCCTGTAATTGTGTTAATTCATTCATTTCTGTCCTGAAGAACAATATGAAGATGTGAAAACAGGGAAACCTCATTGTAGCCTCTTGACCTAAAATGCTTTTCAGGTTTTATTTCTGAACTAGTTCCTCATTCCTTTCTGAACTTCTGTTGGCCCTTTTGATTCCTTGAGTTTTTAGTCTGTTTGATCATTATCATTGGGAAAACTACTTGAAATTGTAAATGAAGAAAGATGCATCATTCAATTTTTCTGTAATCGGAGTCCTGTAGTTTGTATGCCATTCCTTACTAGTTAGTTGGTTGCTTTGTTTTGTTACCAAAATTGCTTCAGTTCTTTAAATTGAATGATTAATCATTAACTCTGGTTGATTATGTTTAGTGGTAAATATATGGGGATTTCGCAGGATATCTTTGAGTACAAAGGCAATTTGGATGGTTAGAAATTTTGTGATTGTTTTCTTGTATGATGGCAGACGGTTGTGCTAAACAAATAACAGCAATGGCTCAGGAACATTATGTCTTTGTAAGAAACGATGATTGGTCATCAATAACTGTCAGCTTTCAAGGAGTATGTGCAGGTATCAACCGGATGAGACCTGGGTTGCACGGACGCGGACGTGGCGACGCGGACACGACAGGACATTGACGCGGACACGAGGCCAATATTGCAGCGTCCCAGTGCAAATTTTAGCGTCAGCGTCAGCGTCCGAGCGCGACGGACGCGGACACGGGGCCAATATTGCAGCGTCCGTGCAACCCAGGATGAGACCTATTCTGGTTTTTTTTGGAAGGGTTATTTTAGTTATAAGAATATAATGAAGCTTAGGTTTTTTTCAAATATGGATTATAAAGGAGTTCAAGGAACTCGGGAGGCATTTGCACTGAAATCATCTTTGTCAGGTATGAAAAGCGCATTTAGTGATTTTCCGGTACAAAATTGATGCACAAGTGCAAAATAGTAGTTTTTTCTCCAATCTATCATGCATTTCGTTCTATAGGAGTATTCAAATGTGTTGTATGCTGTTAAGCAGAAGGGCACAATGAACGTTGCATCAGCATTCTTAGATTTCAGAAGAGCTTGAGGTATGTGTAGTGGAGTTCAATATGTACATTTTGTCAAATTAACGTACCTTATTTTGGCATGTTTTTTTTATTGTTGTTTTCTTCTGTCTCAAATCAGTCTGGGTTAGATTACACTCTGTAAAAGGGGTTTCAAGCCTATATCTAAATGCAAATGGATCTTACTGGCTTGCTGAGAGATAGAACTGTATAATATATGAGTTTGAGGTTCCAACTGTCAATAATGGAATTGAGTATTAATACTGATGTTTTGTTGATGCCTTGCTCATACTTGGTTTCCAAATGCAAGCACTAAAGATCCATTTTACCTCTTATGTAGCTGTAATAAGTTGATACCAGAGTTGGCCTAGCGTAGCATGACACCAGTAGTAAATACAGTGTGCATCCCTTCCTAAATTTTCTATTTGTTGTGGAATCATTTGAAGTCTCTTCATTTGGAACACCAAAGGGAATAGTGAACTTCTGTTTCCTACCACGAATGAAATAGAGAAGATCTTTGATTGGACTGCCTGCATAAAGAATTCACAATGAAGGGTTCAGCTAACGTATTTTCCCTATTAGGCAGTGATCAGACTAATGAGATGAGGCATAGTGTTTAATGGAATCGAAAGAGGAATCTGATTTTATAGCCTGTCGTTGATTACTTTCCATCTCTCTTAACCAATTAGACGTTTTGTAATATTTATTGCTTCTCTATGCAGAAATAGTTGAGGACACAGACTTGTTAATCAGAATGGCTGAGAGATGCTTGGAAACAGGAGCCAACATGATCACGATGGAACATTGTCAAACAAGCTCACCTGATGTTATCTTTTGTAATTTATTCGAATATTTGGCATGAAAGAAATTCTCTTGTTTTCATTAGTATATCCAAAACTTTTGAGGATATTCATTAGTCTATCCAAAACTTTTGAGGATAAAATTGTGTTGCAATGCTCCCAGAAGGACATTTTCAAGCAGGAGGTGTTGATGGCTTCATGCCGAGACAGACTTCCAATCTCTCGCGCATACTGCAGGAGTCACCATCAGTTTTTGCATCAGCTTCTGCTGAATTTTTAGCAGAGTGATCCTGAATTTTGCATCAAACTAACTAGGCTAACTGGCTACTGCCTACGGTTATTGCTAAGAAAATAAGAACCCAAGCCCAGTCCTTCTGTTTCAACGTATAAAGACATAATTAACCTTATAATTTACTCATATTTACGAAACAATCTCTCCCTTTTAAATAAAACAAATATCTTCTTAAACCCTAATTCTCTTCGTTTCTCGGAAAATTGCAAAATTCCTGTTTTCATCTTGCAGACCTCCCATCTCGAATCATCACATCATAAGGTAAACTTCGAAATGACCTAATGTTGCCTTTGCTATTCTTCTAGTAGTACTGTTATAGTTTTATTCTCTTCTCTTTGTCTCCACCTTTTCTTTCTTCTTTCAATCTCTTCCGCCATGTGTTCGGAAAGAGCTTGCTAGTTATAATTCACTGGCACAACTGCTAATTTGAATTCCTAAAATAGCATGTGTCCTCAATTATCTATTTACTTGTCAGTTGAAAAATGTTTTAAACTCTTTGCAGATAGACTTGTTAATTGGTTGAAATGGGCACTTTCAAAAGAAAACATTCGAAGTCGCACAAGGAAATAGTTGAGAAAGATGACTTTAGCGATGACTTGAGTGAAGTATCTGAGCCTGAGCAATCTGAACCAGAATCTGAATCAGAATCAGAAGATGAGGATGGAGTTATAAAATTAGCTGTACCTTCAAAAACTTATATATTCAACAGAGAAGGTCTGCAAGAGCAACTTGAGGATATAAGCTGGCCGGAGAATGTAGACTGGATCCACAAACTCACCATCGATATTGATCAAGATGAGGAGGTGGATGTTAATGATGATTTAGCACGTGAATTATCTTTCTATAACCAGGCGTTGGAGGGAACACGACAAGCCTTTGAGAAGCTTCAAAAAAGAAATCTTCCATTCCTCAGGCCTGCTGATTATTATGCAGAGATGGTCAAAACAGATTCCCACATGGTGAAGGTGAAGGGTAGGCTCTTGGAGGAGAAGAAACGGATTGAGGAAGCTGATGAGAGAAGAAAAGCAAGAGATGCTAAGAAAATATCGAAAGAAGTACAGGCAGAAAAGCTTAAAGTGAGAGCCAAGCAAAAGAAGGATGATTTTGAATCGGTTAAAAAGTGGCGAAAACAAAGGCAGCAAAGTGGATTTGAGAAGGGAGGCAATGATGAAGATATGGGTCTTTCATTTGAAGATGGGAAAACATTTGACAGAAATAAAAAGAAGAGACCTGGGGTTTGTCCAGGAGATAGGTCAGGTGGGTTGGGAAACAAAGGCAACTTTAAGGGAAAGAAAGGTAGTGATAGTAAAAAGAAAAGCAGCAAGGAGCGCAGGGATTCAAAGTTTGGGTTTGGAGGGAAGAAAGGGATGACGAAACAAAATACTGCTGATTCTACAAATGATTTTGGTGGATTCAATAAAGGTGATTCTTCAGGAAACAAGAGGAGGAGGAAGTTTTAAATGAGCATTGTTCGTTCCAATGCCATCCTGCAGCAGTTGAGTTCTTGAAACTTAAAACTATTGCACTTCTTTTATTGATATAGTTCCGGGTTACTTGTTAAATTTTCAGTTTATAGTGACCTGTTTTTGTTAAGTAATCCTATAGCTGTTTTGTATTTGGTTATCAACAACGGTTTACTCATGGTTTTAAATGAGCATTGTTCGTTCCAATGCCATCCCGCGGCAGTTGAGTTCTTGAAACTTGAAACTATTGCACTTCTTTTATTGATATAGTTCCGGGTTACTTGTTAAATTTTCAGTTTATAGTGACCTGTTTTTGTTAAGTAATCCTATAGCTGTTTTGTATTTGGTTATCAACAACGGTTTACTCATGGTTTTATAACAATTATGACTGGTATCATCAACCAACTTTGCCAAAATTTTCATTTTAACATTGTACCTCTGAGATCTCGAACGAGAGCCAATTTGATTTGATTTGATTTACTGAGTTCTGAACTTTAGATATCTCTCTTTCCCTATTAGTTCTTCTGATTAGTATCTTTATTTTGCTCTTTTCTGATTGATCTAGGTATTTTTATTTTGTACTAATTTTCAGCGATCTACATTCATTTGTCAGATTATATTTTTATCTCCGTCTATAATGTGGTTAGTTCCATAGCTACTGTAGTCATTTTAAGGATTTATGGATCCTGTTGACTAAGGGAAAGAAATACCAGTAGGGAATTGGGGCAAAGGGGATTTGGTATTATCGTAATTCACGTAGCTCATGTCATAGTGGTCAGATTTTGGAAGTTGGTTAGGGATTCTACTAGGTAATAGTTACAATTGTAGACAATGATCAGTTACGTACCTTTATATGACTTCAGTTGAGGACATGTAATTGATTGAGAGGAAAATTGTAGCCTTGTGTTCTAGTCAGCAATCAGTTCGTCCTTGTCAACACTAGTTAGTTATTCGCTTACATGTGCTCACAAGATTCTGAAAGATTTGCTTGCAGTCAGTAATTCGTATTTGCTTATTGTGTAATGTTAAAGAGCTACTGTGAACTGTGAAGTGATTGTGGGAAAACGGTGATTGAAGACTCTAGTGTCTTGGTCATTAAACTTGGCACTTGCTGGCTTCTTTTGTAAATGTATAAATGAAAGGCTAGCCGTTAAAAGAGTTACCAAACTTCGATGATTGAGGGCTCTAATTTGCGAAGAATATTAAATAGCTGAAGACTTTTATTATCTCTGCATTCTATTAGGTTTAAAAATCAATCTGCACAATTTATAGTTATCTTATCGGCAGGCTTATGCTGAAGAACTGGTGCACTGGAAAATCTGCAAGCCAGGCTTGTGCTTCAAAACTTTATTTAATCTCTATCTCTGGCACAGTTCTATTTTATCCGATTTTAAGCATTGCATCAGCAAGCTTAAGTAGTTCTTGTAACATTCTTCTGTGTGTACAATTTTTACTTCTTAGTTTGAGCTTTATATTTTTTTGATTGCTGAGCATGTATATGCTGTTTTCACTTGGAACCGATAAAAATGTTTATGGGTGGGAGTCCAAGACCTGGTATGGTCGCTGCATCATGTATATCCTAGCTACAGATGGAAAAGATACCAAATGCCGGATTTGTTTGATTTGCACTATATTTCAGTTAATGATCTTTGGTTATATACTTGGTCGATTCTGGCTTTGTTAATTCAGAGATCAGTACTTTTGCCATTCTATAGGTATTTAGGCAGTTTTTTCGTTCCCATTTGTTCTTTTTCTTTTCTGTATATGTTTCCGGGGAAGGGATTTCTCCTGTTCTCTTCTCTTCTTCACCCAAACAAGAAGAAGACCTTGTTCTTGATGGATACATACACATTTTCTGCTGTGCAACCGGGTTTTGTTGGTTAACCCGCCAGTAAATTCGATTCAAGTTTAGCTCCATATTTGTTATAAGAAGTACTTTGTTTTGAGGCTCTTTTTTAATCATAGTAAAATGCATAGCTGGCGTTTTTATTTTTTGGACCTAGGGAACAAGTTTTTATGTTGGATAACTTTTGCTTTTATTACCTATTGGTGTTGTAAGCATTTACTTTGTTCATCTGAAACAAGTCAATTCATGTTGTATGATTTTCCTGTTTTAATCGAATTTTTGAGTGAATCTCTTCGTGGACATTCTCAGGTGACGGATCTATAGCGCCTCCGTGGAAGTAGCCTGGGTAAAAATCTCAAACCCTTTTCTTTCTTTTTTTTTTCTAAAAGAAAAGGTTATAACTTCAGTTAATATTAAACTTTAAAGAGTAGAAATAAGACATATATTAGGTTGGGTACATATATTAGCCCCACTAGATAGTAAAGCTTGCTAGTATTGGCTGCACCATTACACATCCTTGTATATACAGAAGATAAAGCTAGGTACTGACAATCCGGTATAAGACTCTTATCGTCCCACTGCAAACCGTCATAGTTATCATCCAGAGACTTGACAAGAGTTAGGTTATCTACAACACAGAACTGCTTCAGGTTTACCTATTGTTTTAACAGAGAACTGCCAGTTCCTTACTGCATAGAAGCCTCTATCTGTGTTGTAGATGATGACCCGCCACCTGCCGTATTAGATTGTTGTAAGATATATAAGCATCAGTAAATAGCTGCAATACAATATGAAGGAGTAGATGGATGTCACTGTTGCTAGTATGATATGAGTTATGTTTTTGTGTTATGCCTCCGAGTGGCACGAGCATTGCTGATGTCGAAGAGATACTGCCTTCTCAGTAATATAGTGGAAGTAGGATTCTATGATTTATTCTTAAAGTGAGATTGGCATCTTGACTTCCAAATGAATCAAAGAACAGCTGCGGCTCCTATTTATAGGTAAGTCAAGAAAACCAATTAAGAATCCAGATTTGGAGATTAGCACATCTAGATAGTCGATAGAATAGATCCAGAGCCACCCATACTAGATTACCCATGCATAAGGACATGAGATGAAAGATACTCCAGATATTCTTCAGATGATTGACAAAGAGTACACCTTGGCAAATCCACTTCAAATAACCTGTTTTACTAGTTGGACGTGGATGAGTGGATGACTTGCCATAAGAATAATTTCGAATTCTGTGGGCCTTGAAGATGCCAAAGCCTTCTTCTGGATTTAATTTAAAAGATGATTCTATTAGCTTGCTGTAGGTAGAACTGATCGAAAATTTTGCCATTTAAATTTTTTGCCAAAGTACTAGCACCTGGCAAGGAATATGAATTGCTTCAATTTGATGTTGTTAGTCTGTAGTAAAGAATTCTTTTAAAGCTTGATCATCCCAGGCAACCTTTGTTGTAGTCCTGCAAATAGTTGTCTGTAAGTTGCTGTAGAAATTGTTGTTGCTTAGCATTTAGTCTTTGAGATAGGAATTTTACCTCCTGTTGGCAGCTCCCAAACACTAAAGCCTTGTCCAATCCATTCCATATCCAGACCTGGTTTCTTATATTATCATATGTAGGATTATTCCTACAAAAATATTTGAACTTTATGATTTGGTACTAGACCATTCTCCATGCAATTTTTGCAAGCATAGCATGATTGAACTTTCTAAAGTTCTTAAACACGAGTCCCACGTCTCTTCAGTCGACATAAAGGACCAAACATTTGGACTGGAACCCCCTTTGAGTTTTCCCCATGTCCCCACTAATACCTCTGTTGAATAGTTTCTAAACTCTGAATATTTTTACTAGGACTGGGGAAGCAAGTCATTTGATATAATGTAGCGCGTCCAGCTTGCGGAATTATGTCCCCTTCCATCTATGGCTTGAAACTTTGAACCTTAGGCACCCCCAAATATATAGCATTTAAACTCATTTGCTGCATCTGCAGCAGATAGGAAATAGAATTACATTGGTATCTCAGCACATTCTTGCTGAAACAGATTCCACTCAATTGATAACCTGGTCAGAAACATTACTGAATCTTAAGAGAAGATCTCGTCAGCACTATGGTTACATGAGATAAGCACTATGGTGTATTATTACCAAAACGAAAAGGAAGCGATCCAAAACCTGTGAATTGAGTTCTATCGATGCAACATGCAAGTGTAACAGACCTGCATTAATCGAATTTCTTATTGGTGGATCAATTACTATCGTTGTGTGCTTTTCCTAATTAAATTCTTGAACTGGTGTTTGCTCTGATGTTTTTGTGTCGATGCCATATTTTTTTCCTCCACCACACACCTTAAGTTCTTCATTAACTTTACCTAATTCTTCATTAACCTTAAGTCCATGTTTCTGTTTCAGGATGATGCGGAAAGATGCAAATGTATCATATGGTTAAGGTTAAGATGCAAATCAGCAAATGTATCATATGGTTAAGGTTCTCCGGGTGTTACATTTTAATCAACATGGACACAGAAGTCAAACAGCAGGACAATGGGCCTCATTGGAATCATCTAGTGCTAGTTTTGAGAAAAGGTAATTACTGTAGTTTATAGTATACTGTACTTTACAAAGATTGCTGCACCCTGATTAACATTATTAGAGTTGGTGTACAATAATTCACACTTTGCATATATCATCAGTTATGGAGCTTACACCATATATATAATCAAGAACCGAAGTAACATGGAAGAGTAC
Source organism: Papaver bracteatum (assembly GCA_023529315.1). NCBI lineage: Eukaryota > Viridiplantae > Streptophyta > Magnoliopsida > Ranunculales > Papaveraceae > Papaver > Papaver bracteatum. Next base: position 625,772 of record JAJJWX010003983.1, read on the forward strand.
GGACACAACGGAAAACTCAGATGCTGATAGCGAGACAACAATTTGTAAGATATGGGGCAAGAAAATTAAATCCATAACATGTATCTTGAATAAATTGCATTTGTCGTAATTGCAACCTGACAAAAAATGCGTTAATATTGTTCGAACCGCAGCTGATATCCCTGTTGAGCAGCAACAACAACATGTCAACAACTGAAAACAGTTCCTCTGGGGTTAAATTTGGATTCTTGTTACTCAGATCCAAAATAACCCGTATCTCATTTCTCTGGGATTTCCTGGACTATCTTTTGCCATGCATTAGCCATTTCTGAAATGATGCGTCTTATCTTCTTAATGGTTTATGTTTTGTACTGCCTGAGGAACTCTTTGATATCTGGAATTAGGGTTCGGTGGATCCGTATTGAATGCCGGATGTAGACTCTTCACTTGCATTTATTTCGTCTCTATTCTTTTGTTAATTTATAGAATCTAGTCACGTGATCTTCTTGAATGCAGAAGTTAACACACAATTGGACCTAATATTCTGTGGGGGTGTACACTTGTGATGAAAGGTGTTTGCGTAATTGAGAATTCAAAATTATTAACAAAATTTATGAAAATTCCCCTTCATAACAGCAAAGCCAAAGTAGGATAAGAATTAATGTTTTTGGTTGTTCATTTCAGGCCAGACTGGAATTTCAGTTTAAAGAGTTTTAGTGGCAAAACATGTACATTTATTCCTTTTGTTGCGATTAGACACCTTGGATATGTTTGTCCCTTTTATGGACCTACCATTGAGGAAAGACACAGCCAGACGTCAACTGGTAGTGTGAATGTGCCGCGGGGTAATTCTTTGGGAGGATAACGTTGCTGTGATTATGATTACATCACATTTGTATAAAATGATTGGTTGACCGGACAAAAAAATCAAACGAAGTGTGCACTGTGCGCGAGAGGAGTGGTGGGTCCCATTCCGACTATTCCTTACCCAGTGCACAAAACACTCCGTGTCAGTGTGATCTCCCTCGGTGCAAATGTCGTTTTTTTTTTTTTTTTTTTTTCCGGTGTAGCAAAACTGTTTGTAGTATAATGGATTTAGTCCATGGAAGTGTATTGAATGCTATTCGGAGTTAGTTTATGATTGATTCTGCAGGGCGGTAGAACGAGCTTGAACGTGGTGATAAAATAATTGGTCATGAACTAGATGATTAATTGTACTTCTGCTTGCATTAATAAGATGTCTCAATCTAGTTCCCTTGGCAATGGGGAAAGGGGGTAGTGTCGGCACTGTTGAGTGTTGACTGAAAGAAACGTTTCAGGGTTTGAATTTGCAAGATGAGTTTTGGCGGGCTTTTACACTTCCGCGTTTTCCCTAGTCTGCGACGTTCACCGAAGTGTCCATGCTCCTACGGAAGGTAGTTGCGCAGCAAGCTCATTCAGGTTGCAAAAATCGTGATATTAACCGAGATTAAATGTTGTTTTCAGAAATTTGTGAAGCAGGAATACTAATGTGACCCAGAATTTGCATCTAAAATCTCCCATGACCCAGAATTTGCATCTAAAATCTCCCAACGTGACTTAGTACTCAAAATCCATCACTAGGACCAAAATTGTGGCCAGTGACCTCGGAGTTGCCGAACTGCCTACTTACCTATTCAAATACAAGCCTACTTACCTATTCAAATGTGATATGTGGCCAAATATACCTCAAGTTGTAAAAACTGCCCTTTTACCAACATCACTTGATGCAGATTGTCTGGATGTATATATAGTCCACATTTGTGATTCTGCATACAAAATAAAAATAAAGTAGCTACTTGCAATTTTATTTATATTTTTCTGAAGAAAATAACAAAAAAAACTTGATAATGAGTTTTTGTGCAACACTGAATCTAACTAGAACACCGCTGCCACGGTTGGGAGGGCCGACCGAAGAAAAACGAAACACCGCTTCTAGTGACATCAAAATGACATTCACCCCACCAACTCTTCCGTATTTTGTTAAACCAACTTGAAGTAGACAATTTAGTTCTAACTTTTTGAACAACAGAAGAGACAAATAAGTCAGCTGGAGACCATTCATCATTCATCTTTCTTGAACTTTTAATACCAGGACCACCTATATTCTTCTTCTTACAAACCTGAGACCGCTCTTCTATTTTGAATACCAGGATCATGGTTTTTAAAAGCGTACGCTTCGCTTCAAATTTCAGCATTTCGCTCTGAAGCGGTCATGTGAATCGCATCTTTCATGAAGCGTATGCTTCACGCTTCAGAGCGTGCGCTTCGCTTCAAATTCAACATTTCGCGCTTCGAATTTCAGCATTTCAACGTGAACACCCCACCTCTTATTTAAAGCTTTTAAAATAAAAATATGAATGTTTTAAGGGGGAATTGAACACCCCACCTCCCACTTGTCTGGAGTAGGTTGAATTAGTGTACACACGATTTGTTTTTGATAAAAATTAGACTTATATAAAATTTATATGATATTATCTTACTAATAAATTTACAATTACTAGTTACAACTAATTTATTTATAAGGAAACATCTGCTTCAAACATCAACCATGAAGCGACGCTTCACGCTTCGACATACACATCGCTTCCTGAAAATGAAAAACGCTTCACGCTCTGCTTCACGCTTTCAATACCTTGACCAGGATTACCAGCCCATAAAAATTCAGGTAATATTTACAGCATTGCTAGGCGTACAACTTCGAAATACCTAATCGTCAGTGTCATTCCTCATATTACTCAACCTTGGAATGTTTAGTACGAGGAATGACATGTTATTTCCAAGCATATATTTACGCCAATTATGATGTGGATTGCGATCTGTTATCCTAAAACTAAGGGTGCACAGGAACCGAGCCGGACCGTCCCGGAACTAGTGGAACCGTACCTGATTTTGTACCGAACCGAGGAAGGGGGTACAGGTACCGGTCCAAAAAATAGGAACCGGGGCTAGGGAGGTACAGGTACTCGGTCCTACCTATATTCCGTGCCGAATTGTACCGACTGTACCGATCAATTGTGAACATTAGATTTATATTTAATCCAACGGTGGTAGATTTATAGTATATATAGAAATGAGGTTAGGGTTAGAGACAGAAGTGTGTTAATTTTGTTTCCTTGTTCTTCTTCGCCGCTCTCCTGAGTCTCCTCCTCCGTCACTGTGTTCATAAGAACACTGAACACCACCAAATCCAATACTGGTTGTTTGATTCATTCAATAAGTTAACAAGAAGTTTACAACATGTAATTAATTCCTTAATTTCCTTTGATTATGAGTATGATTGTGAATCTGTGATGTTTTTTTTCTTCTTAATTTTGATTATTATCTTTCTTTTGTGTGTGTGTTCAGTTAAATTTAGACTGGGGAGTGAATTGGGTACCCGAAATCTCGATCTATTTGTTCTGAATCTTCTGATTCCTTAATCATTTGATTAGGTAAGATGCAATCTAGATCTGTATCATTTAATTTGAGCTTCATTAGTTTGATTATAAGTTTATAACATAATGATTTGCATGACTGATTCTAGGGTTTTGGTATTTTGTGCTATCTCTCTGCACCAATCTCAAATTCTCAACCAAAGGTAATCTTCTTCCTCTGTTTATTTAATGGACTATGAATTTTAGATGGGTATCTAACTTTCTAATGATCAACTTTGTGGAGATATTGATGTTTGAAAGATACTAGAAATGATGGAGTTTATTTATGTTTCCTGTTGATGGAGTTTTTGGGTCTAGTCTAGGAGTTATTTAGGGTCTGCAGACTGCTATATGCATGTAATCAGTTCAATTATGCTTAGTTTTGTGTAAGTTTGTAGCTTTTGTCATGTTTATAGAACAATGAATTGTGAATTGCATTAGGCATTGAATAGTCAATTAAACTGGTTTGATTTGTAATTATAAATGAGTGTTGAATAGTCAATTAAGTTGATAATCTTGGATGGATTCAATTTCAACTGAATTAGGAGTAGTGGAGACTGGAGAGTTGATTTGATCTTATACATTTGATTAGCTGCATTAGTCAAGAGTGATTTTGTTTGCGGTTGGGATGTTTTGTGTTAATGTACATATAATGGGTTGAATTTTTGAAACTCAGAGTTCCAAGTATTTATGTCAAATCAAAAATCTTATTTATCGTTCTTTACTTTCAGCAGTTCATTTTTAATTGCTGCATTTTGATTTTGAAGTCATAAATACAAGAATTACCGCGTGAGACTAACTCATACTTGTGTTGCTGTTTACCCATCCATACTTGTTAGACGTCCTTTGGTATTAGTTCACATTGTGGGTGCTTATAGTGCGAATGAATGAATTTGTTTCTTTTTCCATGTATGATTTTGGTCAGTTCATGAATTATTAATTGCGATCACTTTGAAGTCGAATGTACTGCTTTTCTTGATTGCTCATGTTTAGAATGTTCAACATTGCGTTTACCTATGTTATTTCTTAGTCCACTTATCCTCATATGAGCCTAAGTAGAGATTTTACATACTTTAATTGGGACTTATTTCGCAAATGCTGCTTCAAAAGCTTTTAACCCATGTAGCCTGCATATGTTGATCTGATAGAGTGCAAGTAATCTTTATCTTTGTTTTTCATCTAATATCCCTTGAATGAGAATCTATTTTACCAACTGCTATTACTTGTTTTTGCAGCGTTACTTGGTCCTATCAACAATAATGCCACCACAAGTGCTGCTGCCATGGAATAGAGGATCAAGACTCAAGATTATGTATTTGTCATTGCCACTACCAGTGCATTGTTTGTGTTGGTTAAGAAAGTTTTATGTTGGTTAGTGTGTGTGTTTGTGTTATACTTCTACTTGTTATTTTTTCACATTTTCAAGACTTTGGTTGTATGTTTGTGTGCTACTACTACTACAACTTGTTCTTTTTTCAGATTTTCAAGACTTTGGTCATTGTACGTGTTTGTTACTTTGTTCTTTGATTGAGATATTACTTAATATATTGAAAAACAGGTAAACACAGGTACTTAATTTGTCTGGAAAAATGACAGGAAAATCTTTCTGAAATTCTGGCAGAAAGTACTGATTGGTACCGGTACCGTACCTGATACCGTACAGGGTACCAAATGGTACCAGAACCAAGGTACAAGGTACATGTACCGGTCCAAAATTTTGGAACCGAGGAGGGGGAGGTACAGGTACTCGGCCTAGGTAAGAACCGAGTCGAACCATACCGTGTGCACCCTTACCTAAAACAGAATAAGAACCATGATGTTAAAGCACAAAACATACAGAAGAGTGGTAAATCTTTTATTAACAAAAGCAAGCAGCAAAAACTCTTAGAAACCAAACTAATCAATGCACTACAATGAAGGGAAACGGGGTACCTGTCGAGACAATTTGGAACTGGGTGCCACAGTACTCCTTTATCACAGCCTCTAAATGTTGTCATGGGCACCTCAATCTCATAGACAGGACAACATCATTGGGAACTTCAGACCCGTAACAGGTTGTTATTAGTGTGGTAGAGCAGTTCATGACAGCTTCTCTAAACAGAAATTTTTGTCCAAACATGAAACCAGAATAAGCATTTTAAATCCATCATAAAAAAAATATTATTATGTTATAAGCCTCTAAGGCTAAGTTCAAGAAAGATTTGTCCTACACTTACAAAGCTTTTACTAAGATTCAAAATGTCCAAAGATAATATATCAAATTGAATAAATTATACACGTTAAGTTAATCATCATAGACCATGAATCTAATGATTTACATCATGTGAGACTAAAGGATTAATTAGTAAGCGAGGGTAAAAAATGAACAAGTTGATTGAACTTACATCAACAGAGAACATCCTCACTCTTAATCCGGTAGGACACCAAATTACTTGAAATTAGCTTACACAAAATATTGAAATTACTTGAAAAATATAAATTTGTAACCCAAAACGAAAGGAATGATCTAAACATGTCATTCCCCAACAAAGAATTGAAATTAATAGTTCAATTAGTTTAACTGGAGAAGAAAAATTAAATCCCCCAATTTGACACTGTTATCTCAAACATCAATTCGACCTCCGTTGATGATTGAGTAACTTTGTGAACAGAGATTGGACTGAAGTTGAAGAAGATTGAAAGTTAGGTTTAATAAAACTCCAACAACAAACTCCAAATCGTGAAAATCCTCAATTTCTTCTTGAACTCTAACTTTGTAAAATTCTTAATTTAATCATCAACTTATTCTTTACAACAAATTCAAAAACATCTTCATCTGCTCTTCTTTCTTTGTCAATCCCTCATAACACCATATTCTCAAATCAAAGAAGCAAATTGTTAACAGATCTTCCCAAATCACCGGAGCAACACTGTAAACCTATATCGAAGGAAGAAGAATCGAGAGAAATGAAATTTTTCTGAGTGAAAAATGTATATATAATTTTTGACTTTAGGTCCTTATAAATTTAGTTAAATTAGTATAAACCCTCATAATATCTTATATAATGTACCGAAATCCTTTATAGATGAACAGATCACATCAAATAGGTGTTTCAATCCAACGAACAATATCGAATTTCAACACAGAATTCCCTTATCAGATGAACGACTTGCATTAATTCCTTGTTTTTAAGTTATTGATCCAACGGACCATATTGAAATTGCACACATAATTTTTTTTTCAATCTTTTTAACAAATCGTTAGGGTCCATTTGACAAAAAAATGACCATAAAAGGGACTCTCTCACTACGGGTCTTTCGGGCCCTCCGGTCGGTCGGCCCAATTACTTGGAACTTCTTTCCTGGATTATGTTTGGTGGCATTAGTAGAACCAGAGGCACTTGTAATAGTAATTCATAAAGAAATCCCAATATACCTCTGTTTGTACCCAAAATAAATTCTAAGCACTAAACATGATGATTTGATGATGATTATAGAAAATTAGGGCTAAAAGACGATTGAAAGGAAATAAGAAGACAAGGATTTTACGTGGTTCGGCAAGGGTTGCCTACATCCACGGAGGAACGGAGATATGCTTTATTAATTATGATGATACAAAGGATTTTCTCCGGGTTAGCTAACCTAAATTTCCATATCCCATTAGGGTTTAGGATACATGTATTTATATTGTTTATGTAACCCTAATTATGAGATTAACTTAATATGCAAGCGACTTGGGAAACAAGACTCCTGGAACCTTCCTTCACGGGCTAACGAGCTTTGACTAGCGGGCTTCCCGTGTATTTTATACATGGTACAAACATCGCCCCCTCTTAACCTCCAACTTGTTGGGGGTTAAGAAATTTCTTTATCCTTTTGCGTCGATCGTTGATGATGAAACTCGCCCCCAAGCGTGAGTAGTGACATTACGAAGACGCCCCCAACTGTAATTACTTTCAAAACATTTGCTCACGTGCTAGGCGAGACTTTTTTCCACGTGGTGGACTTGTGATGCTCGATAGTTAGTCGAGTCTTTAGGAGATTGTAGTGTGTGCTTGCAGCTGGGGCAAGGCTTTTTTCTCGCAACTTAACAAGGCTAGCGCTTGCTACTCGAGGAGACTGGTTGTTGCTTGTGTTGAGTACGAGTCTTTGGACCAATATCGGGTATTGGGCTCGTGGTTCAACGAGACTTTGGACCAACATCGGGCATTGGGCTCGTGGTTTAGATGATATTGGTGCAAAATTAATCACCCCAACAATCTTCGAGATGTGTGTATGATGATTTTTTTGCGAAATTAGGGTTCTAAAACAATATAAAAATAAATAAGAGGAGACAAAGAATTTAACGTGGTTCGGAAAGTTGTGCCTACGTCCACGGATGGAATCCCATAGGGAGATATTGTATTAATGTGTGATTACAATAATTTGGTTAGCTAACCTAGAAGCCCGTGAATCAAGCCCAAAAAGACCGTTAAAGAAGATTCCAAAAGCCCAGATCGGACTTATTGAGGAAGTCCGGAGGTTTATTGTGGAAACCAACACTTGGGTTTATTGAGGAAACCCAGAGGGCTTATTATGGAAGCCCAGTATAGCTTATTTGGGAAGTGATTTTGGGATAAATACAAATCTATGAACATATATAAAGATCTTTCAAGATAAACTCAAATCATGCGAAGATATACAAGGATCTCTCAAGATAGACATGCATCTTCAAGGATAGACACAAATATTAAAGGATAAGTACAAATCCATGTGGTTATTTTGGATAACAACAAATCTAGGGTTATTATGGAACTAGATTAGGGTTTTTTGCCTATAAATAGAAGCTAAAAATCCAACTCAAGGAGGGAAAAATTTCTATTCCAACATGGAATTCTAGGTTAGCTAACCAAATTATTATAATCACACATTAATACAATATCTCCCTATGGGATTCCATCCGTGGACGTAGGCACAACTTGCCGAACCACGTTAAATTCTTTGTCTCCTCTTATTTATTTTTCTATTGTTTTAGAACCCTAATTTCGCAACAAATCATTATACACACATCTCGAAGATTGTTGGGGTGATTAATTTTGCTCCAACATCTTTTGGCGCCGACTAAGGGGATTCGTGAAAACAATCGTGTTTTTACCATTGAGAAAAGTGTGGAAGAAATCATGCACGAGATTCCATGCAAAAATCAAAAAAAAAAAATAGGAAAACAAATTATTTATTAGGGTTCTTCCGTAAACGTTGCAAAAGAACGAGAACTGTTGCAAAGTTGAAAAATAGTTGAAGAAAGTGTGGAGAAAACAGTAGAAGAAACTGTTGCGAAACACTTTACACATCAACAGACATAAGCGTTGCAGAAATCGTTGCAAGAAGCTGAAATCTCATCCAGCCTCACGTACAACAGCGATCCAGTGCTTCTCAGGGACTGACTAATCAATGTACAGTCAGAACCACATCAGTGACATGTCATCAACCACGGCCCATGCAATAATGCCACGTCAGCACAGATTGCCACGTCATCAATGACTCAGATGCACGTCATCAGCGTACACTGCCACGTCAGCGACAGTTGTACAGTCAACATCGCCACGTTAGCATATGGGGTTGCCACATCAGCAATGTTGTCCCAGCCAGCAGTGACACGTCAGCGATCCTGCACAGTCAGCACTTCCACCTATTCAACAGCACGCGCGCTTCTTTCGAAACTTGTTTCGTCAATAACTTCTTTGTTTTAAGTCCGAATTGAGTGATTTTTGGCTCGTTGGAATCCTTTTTGAATTTCTTACAACATGGAAGTGAAAAATCCAGTATTCGAGAAACTTTTATATGCACTTGGGGCAGCAACATGATCGAGTTCGAGGTTCGTGGATAGCGACATGATCGGGTTCGAGGTTCGTGGATAGCGACATGATAGGTGAACGGGTTCGAGGTTCGTGGATAGAGACATGATCGAGTTCAAGATGAGGATTGCATAGAACCTTCAATATTTAGCCTTGCATCACGTCGCAAGCACCTAAAGATTCACCTTGCACGTGAGCACATAAGTCTTGCATTTATCGCAAGCATAAAATCTCGCCTTGCACGCGAGTACAAAGACTTGCACCTTCGCAAGCATAAAGACTCGTACTCAACACAAGTAATAGCCAGTCTCCCTGAGCAGCAAGCGTTAGCCTTGTTACGTTGCGAGCAAAAAGACTTGCCCCAGCCGCAAGCACACACTACATTCTCCTCAAGACTCGACTATCTCTCGAGCATCACAAGTCCACCATGTGGCAAAAAGTCTCACCTAGCACGTGAGCAATTTTAATATTCTACTTTTTATTTTACTTTTACTTTTACTTTTTACTTTTATTTGTTGTGCAGGTAATTACAGGTGGGGGCGTTTTCGCAATGTCTCTACAAATGCTTGGGGGAGAGTTACGTCATCAACGATCGACGCGGAAGGATAAAGGAATTTCTTAACTCCTCAACAAGTTGAACAGTTAAGAGGGGGCGATGTTTGTACCGTGTATAAAATACACTAGAAGCCCGTGAATCAAGCCCAAAAAGACCGTTAAAGAAGATTCCAAAAGCCCAGACTGGACTTATTGAGGAAGTCCGGAGGTTTATTGTGGAAACCAACACTTGGGTTTATTGAGGAAACCCAGAGGGCTTATTATGGAAGCCCAGTCTAGCTTATTTGGGAAGTGATTTTGGGATAAATACAAATCTATGAACATATATAAATATCTTTCAAGATAAACTCAAATCATGTGAAGATATACAAGGATCTCTCAAGATAGACATGCATCTTCAAGGATAAACACAAATATTAAAGGATAAGTACAAATCCATGTGGTTATTTTGGATAACAACAAATCTAGGGTTATTATGGAACTAGATTAGGGTTTTTTGCCTATAAATAGAGGCTAAAAATCCAACTCAAGGAGGAAAAAATTTCTATTCCAACATGGAATTCTAGGTTAGCTAACCAAATTATTGTAATCACACATTAATACAATATCTCCCTATGGGATTCCATCCGTGGACGTAGGCACAACTTGCCGAACCACGTTAAATTCTTTGTCTCCTCTTATTTATTTTTCTATTGTTTTAGAACCCTAATTTCGCAAAAAATCATCATACACACATCTCGATGATTGTTGGGGTGATTAATTTTGCACCAACATCGTTGGGCTCGTTGTTTGTACCCAAAATAAATTCTAGGCACTAAACACGATGATTTGATGATGATTATAGAATATTAGGTCTAAAAGACGATTGAAAGTAAATAAGAAGACAAGGATTTAACGTGGTTCGGCAAGTGTTGCTTACATCCACGGAGGAACAGAGAAATTATTTATTGATGGTAGTATACAAGAGTTTTCTCCGGGTTAGCTAACCTAAAATTCCATCTCCCATTAGGGTTTAGGATACATGTATTTATATTGTTTATGTAACCCTAATTATGAGATTAAATTAATATGCATGCGACTTGGGCAACAAGACTCCTGGAAACTTCTGGAACCTTCCTTCACGGGCTAACGGGATTTGACTAGCGGGCTTCCCGTGTATTTTATACATGGTACAAATTATTGCCCCCTCTTAACCTCCAACTTGTTGGGGGTTAAGAAATTCCTTTATCCTTTTGCGTCGATCGTTGATGATGAAACTCGCCCCCAAGCGTGAGTAGTGGCATTATGAAGACGCCCCCAACTGTAATTACCTGCAAAACATTTGCTCACTTGCTAGGCGAGACTTTTTGCCACGTGGTGGACTTGTAATGCTCGATAGCTAGTCGAGGCTTAAGGAGAATGTAGTGTGTGCTTGCGGCTGGGGCAAGGGTTTTTGCTCGCAACTTAACAAGGATAGCGCTTGCTACTCGGGGAGACTGGTTGTTTATTGTGTTGAGTACGAGTCTTTGGACCAATATCGGGCATTGGGCTCGTGGTTTAGACGAGACTTTATTCTTTCCAAGGTGCAAGTCTTTCATACTCGCGTGCAAGATGAGATTTTATGCTTGCGATAAGAGCAAGACTTATGTGCTCACGTGCAAGGTGAGGCTTTAGATGCTTGCGAAGTGATGCAAGGCTAAATATTGAAGGGTCTAAGCAATCCTCATATTGATCTTGATCATGTCGCTATCCACGAACCTCGAACTCGATCATGTCGCTATCCACGAACCTCGAACTTGATCATGTTACTGTCCCAAGTGCATATAAAAGTTTCTATAACACTGGATTTTTTTCTTCCATATTGTAGGTAATTGAAAGAGCATTCCAACGAGCCAAAAATCACTCAATTCGGGCTTATAACGAAGTAGTTATGGACAAAACAAGGTTTGAACGAAGCGCGCGTTTCTGTTGCATACAGGGCATTGATGACTGTGCAGAATCGCTGATGTGTCACAGCTGACTGGGATGATATCGCTGATGTGGAAACACCAAATGCTGACGTGGCGTTGCAGAGTGACGGTGTAATGGTGATGACGTGGTAGATACGTCATTGCTGACGTGGCGTTGCTGACTGCACCATGTCTGATGGCGTGTCACTGCTGACTGTGCAAAAGTTGCTGAGGTGGTAGGTGACTGGTTGGACCCGAACGGTCCGGTTCTGGTTGGACCGAATCTGAACCAGACTGTCTAAACCAAATTGGATCTGAACCGAACCAGTTGTAGAACCGGAAGCTGGACCGTAATGTTTGTGTAGCTGTACTGGCGTACCGGAGGCTGGATCTCTGTAGCTGTACAGGATATAAGCTTTTCTGCAACATCTATAACTGTTACAGTTTTCTGGTGTCTGTAACACCTCTGCTACTGTTTTTCGCCACGTTATCTGCATCTGAATTGCAACGCTTTATGATTCGCAACACTTTTTCGTCTTTTTCTTCTAAACCCTAACTTTTTTCTTTCCTTCTTTGCTGATTTTTGCGTGGAATCTCGTGCATGATTTCTTTCAAACTTTCCTCAACAGTAAAACACGAAAATCTTTTCACGAATCCCCTTCGTCGACGCCAATGTTTGTACCCAAAATAAATTCTAAGCACTAAACACGATGATTTGATGATGATTATAGAAAATTAGGGCTAAAAGACGATTGAAAGTAAATAAGAAGACAAGGATTTTACGTGGTTCGGCAAGGGTTGCCTACATCCACAGAGGAACAGAGATATGCTTTATTAATTATGATGATACAAAGGATTTTCTACGGGTTAGCTAACCTAAATTTCCATATCCCATTAGGGTTTATGATACATGTATTTATATTGTTTATGTAACCCTAATTATGAGATTAACTTAATATGCAAGCGACTTGGGCAACAAGACTCCTGGAAACTTATGGAACCTTCCTTCACGGGCTAACGGGCTTTGACTAGCGGGCTTCCCGTGTATTTTATACATGGTACAAACAACCTCTTCACGACGTACTAGTATTTTTCTCAACTTTCTTGGTCCATTCCAAAGCCAATTATCTTTTTTTTCTTCTTTTCATGGTCTCACAATCTTTACTAGTACTAATTAATTAAACCTCCTTAGGTATTTGTGTTCAAACCTAATTACGAGTTCTTATTCATTACTCTACCCCGCGCGTTCACTTCTTTTGGTTTGGGAGTTTGAACTTCATCATTTGCAACTATAATGCACATTGCCGCGATATATGGTGTGATTTTTTTGGATTCCCCCTGGTTTCCAGTGGTGATTAGTGGGCAAAAGTTTACTCGTTGTATAATTATGTGTAGCATAGTCTCTGATAACTTAGCATTTAGCAGTTAATTGGTTAAAACCCTCGCATCATATTTATTGCAAGGACCATGAAAGTTACTCACACATTTCCTGATTACAGGCATACTCAATGCTCGCGCCATCCAGAAAATAGAAATGACCCACAAAAATTGAAGTAATCAACAGTCCCAACAATGTTTTTCAATGGCGGGAGTTTTTGGGTTGTGAGAGGGAGCGAGCAAGTAGTTCATTTTTGACTCTTTTAAATTTAAGGGTGATTATTTACGGACCGCCCCTTCCAAACCAGGTCAAAACCGACTCTCGCATTTTTTTTCCGGGTGGGTCTCGGCCCTCGGGAGACCTGTAGGGGGTGGTTATGAGGGGCGGTTTTTCTTATGTTGTTTTTATCTCGGTCTTCCGAGAATTTTCATAAATTTAAAGGCAATGGTCTTGAAAATTATATTCTTGACAGTTGACTTTTTTTTTTGATTCGGTAAATAAGAATTCTTGACAGTTGACATTTGACAGCCTATCAGCTGTTATTATCACCTGTGACTGTGAGTCTGTGACAGAAATACTGATAGGTTTTCTTTTCTTCCCTACCTACACTGTTGATGTATGTAACAAGCAATTTATCACAGTAACTGAGGTAAGATCCTCTGCTCATGGTAATTCTTTACCCATAAATAAATAAACCTTATACACGTGTGAGTAGATTTTGAAGTTGGATATACATCCGAGAGCAAATGCTATGGAGCATATATAAATCAAACTCTACTTGACAACAGTGTTCGAAGCTGCAAATTTTGGATTCCCAAAATTGCCCTAGCTTCATTTTTAAGAAAAGCCAATAATAATAGCATATCAAGGGTCATTTTGTAATTAGAGTTATAACTTCAAATGTTAATGAAAAACAAACATTTAATAGGAGCAATGCATAATCTGGAAGAATCTGGAGAGGAAACAGGGAATGGTTGTTCTATAACTGGGTTTTAGGGTTTATAGTTTAATGATTTTTATTCTAGAAGAATCTATAATTCCATATAATCAAACAACAATCTCTGGAAGAAATCATAGCAATATTTAACCAGACGGCTCTCATTCTTCTTCCATCTTCTCATGTGATTTTTTCTTTCATTCATTTTAAAAATCAAACAATTAAAATGTCCAGGTGGAGGTTTAATGGAACACAATCAAGTATACCATCAATCCAGTTTTACTAGCTTCTAGACGCCATCATTTTAGGAGCTCAAATTCTTAACAATATATCCTTCATCATTCTATAAGATTTTACTACCTTTGTGAATACAATATTGACGCTGATGATGAATTGAAAGGTTCAATTTTATTAGTTTTATTAATATTTTTTTTAATGTTTTTGGAAGGGATACTTTCTATTTTGATTTCTGGATTTAGATGATCCAATGATCGTACCGGTTTTGGATCGGACAAGCACAAACTACTATCATGTGTTTGATAAAAAGCTTGAAAGAAGGAAAAAAAGGTAAAAGCTATTACTGCTATTTGTGGATGGATGATCTGTCGGTAGATTTTGATTAAATTGATCACGTAGAATTTGGATTTTGTTTTTTTTGCCGAGAAAAAAAGCTTAGTGCTATCTTTGTATATTTTTGTGAATATTTTGATTAAACTGATTATTGATTATTATTCATTAGAAACTAGATTATTTTTTTAATAAAATGTTGTTTTGTTATCGATAAGAATCAATGGTTCTAGCACGCGCATACGCGAGTGCCCGACGTTCTTGTGGAGCATAAATCCATCCCTATCCATTTCCATGCAAATACATATGAAATGCAAGAGCAGCCTTTATGAAGCCTCGCTAATTTCAGGCTCAGGCTAATTATTGGGGCATGTTACTAAATAACAAAATAAGACATTTTGAAGTAAAATGAGATACCCCTTAACCAATTATTTTCTTTTATCCTTGACTAATTAGTGTTAATTCAGTTTATTAATAGATGTTTATTTATTGTTATTAATTTAGAAATCAACTAATGTTGAGTCATCATCAAAACACTATTAAATTTTTTTTCCCAAAAACACTACCCAAAATCGGTTTACGTTCATGCACTCATAAACCGATTCTGGGTTGGCGTTCGCTATTCACGAAGGATATCTAGAATTGGTTAAAGAATGCATATATAAAATCCGATTCTAACAATCGGGTTTTTCTAGTCACACATAAACCGATTGTTTCACCTAATCGGTTTATGTGAACATCCACATAACCCATTTTCATGATTCTACTTCCAAAGTGTAGCGTATTTGGTATAACCTCATCAAAGAACTTTTTATTTTTCTGAAACCATAATTCTTTTAAGATAGAATAGCTGGGTGTAATCCATACTTCTTTGATCAAAGGGCTCTTATCCTGAGCATTTTTTCTAAATATCATTAAAGGATTTTGGACAATCAAACTAAAAAATGGAGCATATCCAAATCCAGATATCAGAACTGAAGTTACAACTCCATAAAAGGTGATTCATACTATCTTGATCTTTTTTCACATATGCAACACCTAGAAACAATTTCATATCCTTTATTCACCATTACTAAGTCATCCATATATATTCCTTATATCAATTTCCATACATTACTTGCAGTACTTGGGTGAAGAAAGTAATTCCATATTTTTTTAGGCCATTGCAGTTTTGGATTCTTGCTTCTTGTTATTTCTATTGTTGAAGAAGTAGTAAAACCTACTTTGAGATCACCAATCCAGACTAATTCATCATTACCACCTCCTACATCTGGCATACAAAAATATGATAGATGATGTCTGATATCATTAGGAATTACCCACTCATCCCCTACCAGTGTATTTGCTACTTTAAGATGTATGTTATCCTTCACATAAGATGTGAATCCAACTTTTTAAATGAGAGGAGAATATCCAATTCAATTGTCAAACCATAATGAAATTTCTTGACCATTTCCAACAGACCACCTTATAATTTCTTTTAAAGAATCCCAAGCCCATTTTAGGCCTGGTCAGATTGAAGACATTAGCCAATTTGTACTCCATTGATCATTTCTATCCTTGAATTTTGCATTGGTGAATAGAACTCATTCTTCATTAGAGTTAAGTATTTTCCACATTATCTTCATTAATAACGATCTGTTAATAACCTTTAGTCTTTGAATGCCCAAACCTCCTTTACTGTAGGGTGTACAAACATTTTCCCAAGCCAAAGTAGTATATTTCCTTGTTTCACCATCACCAGCCCAAAGGAAATTCCTTATTATTCTTTCACAAATCTTTATAACAGATGATGGCCACATATAAATTGCCATATTATAGATATGAATGCTGCATAATACTGATTTAACAAGCACCAACCTTTCTTGGAATGATAACAGTTTTCCCTTCCATGCTGCAAGCTTCATTTGCATCATCTCCACCATTGGAAAAATAGTAGAAGTTTTGACTCCACCAAGATGTAAAGTAACCCCAAGGTACTTATCTAAAAAACTGCTTGGCTCCATTTGCAATATCTGTTGAATTTGAAATTTTCTAACAGATGAAGTACCTTCAATGAACAACTTACTTTTAGCTGTGTTAACACTCTGACCTGAAGCTTTTTGATATTCTTTTAGTAAACTCAGATGATTGTGAAGACTTTTTTTACCACCATTACGGAAGATAAATACATAATTTGCAAAATAACAGACGAGTAGGATGAATACCTTTCCTAACAACCATATGAGCAATATCTCAATTTTGCACCATCTGAGTTAAATTCATGCTTAAAACATCTTCCATTAAAACAGATAATATTGGAGACAAATGATTTCCATGTCTTAATCCCCTTCCAACTGAAAACAAACCTTAAGGACCACCATTGATCATGACAAAAAATTTAACTGACTTATAAATAGTATGTAACCACTCACACCAAGAATTAGAGAATCCATATTTACTTAGTACCTTCAACAAGAATTCCCAACTAACCGAATCATATTCCTGTGAAATATCTAACTTAAGCCCCACATTTCCACCTCTTCTTTTCCTTTTCATCTCATTAACCATTTCAGAGGACAACATTATCTGCTCTTGTATGCATTTTCCCTTGATATAAGCTCCTTGTTGAGGAGATTTAGTTTTGACATTAATGTTCTCATTCTTGTGGTAATGATCTTTGTAAATATCTTGAAACTTACATTACTCATACCAATTGGTCTAAATAGTTTTGGAGATTTTGCAACTTCTATCTTAGGAAGTAAAACCAGAAAGTTATAATGAAGACCTTTGGGTATAAATTTTCTCCCCTAACAAAACTGTACTGCTCTGACCACAAAATGATGGATAATATGCCAGCAAGCCCTACAAAAACAACCAAAAAAAGCCATCGGGTCCTAGTGAGCCGTCAGGATCCATATTGAAAAAAGTATCTTTAATTTCTTCTTCATCTATAATTTTGTCTAACATTCTTTGATCTTCATGTGATATTACTATTGGGATAACATCAAGTAATGAATCAATATTCTCACTTTTTCAAAATTAAAATTTCTTCTCAAAGTATTGAACTAAAACTTCAACTATTTTCTTCTGATCAGATATAACATCTCCATGCTCATCTACAAGTTCACTTATTCAGTTCCTAGCTTGCCTTATTTTGAGATTAGTATGGAAGAAATTAATATTGGTTGCTCATTCTTTCACCCATCTAATTTTGGATTTCTGCTTCAACATGGTGTTAAGTTGCATTTCTTTTGAATTATATTCATTTTGAGCTTCAACCAATTTATCCAGAGCATCAAAATCAAAAGGATTGTTGTTAGAATAGACCATTGCTTCCTGGACCTTTTTTTTCTTCAACATTCTTTATTTGAACATGGACGTTACCAAATACCCTCCAATTCCAATCTTGAAGAACCTTTTTTAACTTCTTTAACTCACTTTGAAAAACAAAGGCGATCACCAGTAATGTATTCAGACCAGCATTTATCCACTTCATCCAGGAAATCTGGATGAAACAACCACATTTTTTGGAATTTATATGGAGTATTTACTGATTTTGGTATATTAATACTTTCAACCATGAGAGATGCATGATCAAAAGCAACTCTCAATCCAACTTTATAACCCCAATCAGGGAATTTTTGATTCCATAATTGGTTGAAAACAACCCTATCAAGATTACAAAGAATCCTCTTATTGCTATGCTGAAAATTTGACCAAGAGAATTGAGTACCAAATTTTGGAGCTTGCAAAAATTCACATTGATTTAAACATTCATTAAAATATGTCATTGATCTTCTATTTGGGATTTTACCACCTATCTTCTCCTCTGAATGTAGGATCAGAATCTCGCAACAATAACACCCTTGCAAAATCTCCATTTACAACACATTGCGAAGACTTCACAAGTTGATTACAGAAATGATGTACCAGATGACGCCAGCAGAAACACGAGAAAGATGTGAAGATCTTGCAAGATTTAAGAATGTTGCGAAATAAACACTTGTATGCTTGCGAGAGTCTCGCAAGCCAGATCCGAAAATAAAGATTAGATTAGTTTTCATCCACTATGTAATATCCTATATAAAGAGTCGAGAAGGCCTAGAGGAAGAGAGATCTTTTTGGAGTGAGGAGAAAGTTTTGAAGAGAGAGAAAGTCCAGAATAGTCGTTGTTTTCTTGATTTCATTTCCTTCTTGTAAAATTTGATAAATCAATTAATAAAAAAGTGTGATTGTTGATCTAAAAGATGTGTTGATTACTATAGATTCTTGTGAGGGGTGTATTGTAGGAATTTCTGCAACTACATATTGGCGCTAGAAACATGGATTAAAGACTATTTCAGTGAAAAGTGAGGATTGATATGGTGATTTGAAAGAATTTGAAGAAATTGGTGAAGAATCTTATATAATTTTCAGCAACTCATTAAAATTGAAAAGATGGCAAGAAGAAGAAATACATCGGGGCAACCAACAACAATTAGAAGGACTAAGAGGCTTGCTGGAAGAGAGATAGAGAGATGAAATCGAGGAATCTTATAGATTGAACGCAAGAAACAATGGAGAAAATCAAGTTCAACCACCGATTCAACGTACATCAGTACAAAATAGAACCATGGATTATGACAGAGTGAGTATACACACTTGGAAGACAGATTCAACAGAGGAAGCGGATGAAGAGCAACAACTAATAAATGATAGGCGAGAAGAGAGAGATCGAGGAACAATTGAAGGAATAATTCATGGAAACGAAGGAATTGAAACATTAGAGACGTTGAGGCAAAAAATGCACGAAGAAAGGAGATTAGAAGCAGAAGAACGTGCAAATCTGACAAGACAAAATCATGAATTGAGGATGGAAAACGTGAGACTACAAAATATAAGGTCAAGAAGTACAGCAAGATCAAGTTCAAGATCAACTAGAAGAGAGATAAGATGAAGTTCTCCTGTGGCAAATGTTGGTGAAAATAATCGAGAGGAAATACAAAACATAAATGAAGAACGTCGCGAAAGAATAGAAGCGGTTAAAGATCGTTATATTCCACATGGAAAAATTCTCCATGATGGAAAAATTGACAGGAATCAAGGGAATGGGCGACGTCAGGAACAAAATAGTCAAGATGGTGAAGAAAATCAAGAGGAAGGAAGGATAATATTACATGAGAGAGAAATTCAAAGGAATTAAGAAGTAATTGAAGATTAAATCGAGAGACATTATGCTGAACAAGCACGTCTAGCTTGCGAAAGAGAGATACCGAGAGCAAACGTGGAGGAACAAGAGCTCCAAGGGGAAATACGTCAGAACAATCATGATAATCGAGAAAGAATGCGCGAACAAAACCACAATAATAATAACATCAACGAAGAGTATGATAGAATACAAAGGAGAGCTGAAAGGAAACAAAGAGAATTGATGAGGAATGAACAAGATCACAGAGGAGGAGGCGAGAGGCATAATCACGTGCGAATTCACGAAAGGGATGAAAGAGAAGTTCGCAAAGGAAGATAAGAAGAAGATAATGAAGAAGAAGCACAAAATTTCGCAAGGCAAAATAGGCAGGAACGCAGGATAAGAGAAACAGAACTAAAAAGACCAATGGATCAAAATCCAGGTGTAAATGAACAAATCTTAAGAGAATTGGCGCAGATGAGAGGAATGCTAAATAATAAAAAAGAAGGAGGTATGAGACAATTAGAAGAATCCATAGAAGAAGCAGCGAAAACACCATTCACATAAGAAGTAAAATTGGGAGGTATACCCCCAAAGTGCAATCTGCCTGCATTAACTAATATTTTTGACGGAATAACTTGTGCAATTCAACACATTAAATCATGTGTTAGATGTATGCTACAATGGGAAAACCATGATGATGTGTTGTGCAAATATTTTGCATCAAGTTTAACGGGAGAAGCACTGAAATGGTTCGAAAGTTTACCAAAGAATACTATAACATCTTTCAATCATTTACAGACCACGTTCTTGGGGGAATACATAAGTAACAATTCCTCGTGACCTGGTATTGAAGACGTATTTGGGTTAAAGTAAAGAATTGGCAAAAGCTTGAAACATCTAACCATGAGGTGAAAAACAATGTGTGGCCGTGTAGATGAAAGATACCTTATTCTATCATTCATTAATGCGATGTTCGTAACCAATCTGTTATATATTCAAATTTTCAGAATTAAGAATACAATCACAATGACTGAGCTATGAGAATTTCAGGATCAGTATATTGCTCTTGAGGAAAAAAAAAAACAAGATGGAATCATACCCAATTGCAAACACAAGTTCAAAAGCGGAGAATACAAGCTTATTACCCAAATTTATAAACACCGTGGCGAACTCTTCGCAAGTACAACAACAAGAGAAGATGATGGTTGATAGTTAGCAGAAGCTGGTGGCTATGGGAAGTCGTGATCAAGAAGAGTACAAGAGAGAAAGAAACTTCTACAACCGTGGTGGAAATAACAAAATTTAAAGACTTGATCAACCACAAGAGACTTATGGGGGTCAGAGGCAAAACTATCAAAGAGGACAGGGGAGTCATAAGGTGATATGGGAAGAAATCAAAATGCCACCTCTGAATGCTAGTGTGGAAAAAATATGTGAAGCTGTAATTTTGATGGAAAATATACCAACACCATGGAACATGGGGAATGAACCGACTCCAAGCCACATAAGTCATGAATACTGTTCTTTTCATCATTTCCATGGACATTCAACAAATGATTGTAGAAATGTAAAGAGAATCATCCTTAGGATGATAAATCAAGGCAAATTAAATCATTTTTTGAGAGGACAACCACAATCTCAACCACTGCAACCTCAACCAGAAGCTCGCAGAACAAACACAATAAAAGAAAGAGAAACATTTGTAATAGAAGTTGGAGCGAAGGCAAAGAATTTAATTTGTAACTCTATTGTACATTCGTACAAAACAATTGAAGACTTTCATGATAATGTTCTAAGTAGGGTTTTCGCAAAAGATGCTGATGGGAGGGAAATAATGAACACTGCGAAGGTTTCTCCGTTAAAAGAATGGCAAGAACAGACTATTTCCTTCACCGCAGAATAAGTACCTGAGGGTGGAGAAATACATGACAATCTATTGGTTGTGAGATTAGATATTAACCCAAAGCCTAGTGATGATGAAGATGATGAAGCTGAGGATACATGGGCAATCAATAGAGTTTTGATCGATATTGGAAGTTCCGTGGATATCCTATTCCATCATGCTTATAAAACTATGGGAGAAAAAGATGAAGATTTAATACCTTCAACCTATAAAATCTATGGTTTTAATGGTACTGCGAACAAACCTAAATGAGAAATTGCTATGCGGATTCCTTTAAACAGATTGTCTTCCAAAGTTCAATTCTGTGTTGTTGATGTGGAATACCCGTATAATGCATTAATTGGTGGACCTTGGTTACATGGGATTCTCAGTGTAGCGTCAACATTTCATCAGTGCATAAAATTTCCTCATCCTAGTGGTGTTGGCATCATAAAAGGAGAATGGAGTGAAGGCAAGAAGTGTTATGAAATTGATGTAGAATCATGCGAAGAACGAACTGCAAAGAAATAAAATTGGAGGCATAACGTCAGAGAAAAACAAAAAAGTGAAAGACTGATGGTAGATGCAATGGAGCAAAGAAAAGAAGAAACGTTGCGAAGTCAATGCTTGCTGAAAATAAGAATTGGCGAAAACTTTGCAGAAGGCAAGAAAATTATAGAGGATACCAAAGATGTAGAGGAGGGAGTCAGCAAAGGTAAGAAATTTAAAATGTGAAATGAGAGTAAAATTGAGAGAGAAGAGAGAAATATGTTTGATTGATTTGTTGCAAAAAATTTCAAGAATATATTTTATTGAATGACAAAGACAAAATTGAGAAATTACGACAGCGCTAAAATGCAAAAGAAGAAGCAGAGCAATCAGAATGGAAATGTGCGAAAATTTCGCAAGAGACAATCTAAGATTAGAAAGGGGCGATCCTACTATGACGTACACCCTAGTTCGCGAAATCAAAATTTCGCAAGAGGCAAATGTAAGACCTAAAGTGCGTTATAGAAGGGGGTACATGTCGCATGGCTCAGGGAAAAGGTTACACCACCCATGGAACCTGAGTCATGGAGATTTGGGGTCAATAAATCCCATCCAGGAGAGACGCCTTGGATTCTCAGCTTAAGCATATGACTTAGGTTGGGCGACTAAGGTGAGAAGGTCTCTCCTAAGGAGTACAAAATCTGATCAAGGAGCCGAGGTACACGGTTGAGCCAAGAGTGTCTGGGGCGTCTGGAGCATACCTGGCCATTCTTAGCAAGTCTTGGCTTATACTGCACTCGGCCCGAAGAAAACCCACTTAGGGTGCAGTCTAGTAACCATAAGCCATATAGGCAAAAGGAATAAGAGGCTGCGAAAATAACTGGTTGTTGTTAAGACCAGATGGGAGGAGCCAACCTTGTATGGTAGAGGTACGTCTCCTTGAAGGGGCAACCAGGGGGAAGATAATGGCGTCACCCTCCATTAGGGAGCTGATAAGTGTCTTAAGACGAAAATGTCATGAGGCTTTTTACTCATGGGAGTATCAAGGCTTATCATATTTGTGCAACAATCCTGAAGAGGCAATAATACAAAAGAAAAAGATAAGACGATATCAATGGGTTACTACATGAAAGTGTAAGAACTTCCTGCGATTTCGTCGCAAGAAGGCAATATCATGGGGCTTTAATTTCGCAAGAATTTTAAGGCCTGTCATATTGTTGCAACAAAAATGACAAGAGAAAAAAGTTAAGGCAAGATCAAGGGGTTTTTGTATGAAAGTGCAAAGACGTCCTGCGATTTTGTCGCAATAACAAGAGGTGGCAAAATAAGACCTTTACTTAGGAAGGAAAAATAAGACCACATCAGAGAATAAGAAAGAATGCAGTCTTACAATATATGATTGCGAAGATTATGCAGAAACCAACTGCGAAATAGAGGCATAAACACACTATTTTTTTTTTGCAAAAATATTACTATTAGAAAGTAATTTGCTTAATCTCTCATTTGGACACAAATAACATAGGCAAGTATGGGAATGAATAGAATGAGAAAATGTTATTTGCTTCCATATGATAGATTTACGCATAAAATGAAAGATTAATAATTATATATTGATTAACCATATTTCAAAAAAGAATTATTTTTCTAACATGTGCAGGAAGAAACAAAAGAAACATAACTTGTATTGGAAATTGAGGGAATTCACAGCGATAGATTACAAAAAGAGGATTAAAGAACAAATATACAGATGTTAGAAAAACTTTAAAGAAGGAAACAAAATTATTTCTTGCTTGATTCTTCATCATCTTCATACTCGCTAGCTTCACTATCAGAGATGTCCAGATCAGGAACTTTCTTTGGAATTTCTTCTAAGAGGCAAGGATATGTAGAATCAAGAATGTTATTATCATCACAAAACATTTTAATAGTTTGGTTGCGAAAAATAATAGCATCATTTTTAAAATTCGCAACAGTGATCTTTAATTGACTCTTCATTCTAGAACATTTATCATTGCGAGAAGAAAGATCCTTTGCGAGCTGCTCCTTCTCAGCCTCAAGTTCTTCAATTCTTCTGCGAAATCTCTCCTCATCTCTTGCGAATACATAATAATGAATCAATAACTTGGTGAAAATTTATAAAAGACAAATGATTAATAAGGAAGTACAGTTAACAACCTTCTCTGTCAGAAATCATATCCCTAACCAAGGCCGTGTGCTCAGTTTGGAGACTAACATTTACACCTAGATTATTTCTGGCGTCATCTAGAACTTTTGCAGCCCAAGAGAATTCATCATCATTATTTATGAGAAGACGGGAGCGAATTTGATTCTCTCTTTCGCTAAGTACATCATTTTTGCGGTTAGATTCATCTCGTTCAATTTGAACCTCAAGAAGAGTTTCTTGGAATTTCGCTAAAGTTTGAGCACCTTGGCTAGCAATGCGATCTTTATAATCTATGAGATTACTGATCTTGGTTATTAAAGTATTTATTTTCTCTTTAGAATTAAGATAGAAACGCTTAAATTTGTTGGCTAAGCCCAAGCTGGATCTATGGTCAATTTTTAAGAGGCGAAGTTTGGATCTGAGTTCATTTATGGGAAGAGATTTTATCTTGTCATTGGAAAAGCTATTTAAAGAGTTATTAAGGTGTTCAAGAAGGGTATCATTGTCCATAGAATTGGGAAAAGAACGAAGGATTGTAGCCTCATCAGAAAGACCATAAATGTCTGCGAAAATGATAAATCAGATGAGGGAAGAATAATAAGAAAACAAAATAAAAGGAAAGAAGAAAAGCCCCATACCATAGAGTTGATTGTTGGCATCTTGAAGACTAGATATTTTGTTTTTTTTGAGTGGAAGAATCAACTTCTAATTGTCTGTTCTTTTCGCGAAGGCCAACCGCTCCAGCTTCCAGTTATTCGTTTCTTTTGCGAAGTTGAATATTCTTCTTTTCAAGAGTCACATCACTACACCATTTGGCCCGATTTGAGACATATCGTTTTTTTGGTTCGAGACACATATATATGTCTTTAGTGCTTCCACTCATATAAGAGTCTCAAATAAAAAATATGAGTAGCTTTAATTCTGATTTTTCAACTACACATACAAGTGTCTTAAAATGTGTCTCTACAAAATTTAATTACTTTAATATAACTATTTATCATTTCTTTTTCATTATAATTCCATATTATTTCCCTCCATAATTCCATCCCTTTTTAATTTTCTAAATCTCTCAAATTATTTTCCCTCTTAAATTTCCCCCCAACATTCCCCCTCAAATTTCCCCCCAACATTATTTCACCCTCAAATTTCCCCTCCAAATCTTTGTCTCACACCAAATTATTTGAACCTAATTAACATTTATTCCCACCATTTAATTTAGTTCCCACCTTTATTTTGGGTTTTTTTTTTTGAAATTTAGACAATATTTAATTTAATAAAAATCTGGTCCTTAGAAAAATAAAGCCACTCGTCGAACTCTCCCTCACTCACTCGACTTCTTCTCCCTTTCCTTCTCTCTCTCTTTTTCTTTCCTATACTTTCTTTTCTTCTCTGAGCCAACCTTCGCACCTCGTTGAGAGAAAGAAAACCAGTCATCAAATCTGGTCCTTTCTTTCTTTAACCGTCTCGCTGAAACCCAGCCACTTACGATTCGAAAAAGTTTTTGGTTTTGTAAACCAAGAAAATGGTATGAATATGAAAACCCGTATCTACAGAAATCAAAATCTTTGATATTATAAACCTAAAAATTGATTTTTATCTTAGATTTAAACTCTTAGAAGAAGGTTGATGTAAAAACCCTAGAAGATCTCTAATCTCAGGTATGAAAAACCTCTTTTTATAGAAAAAAAATTGATTTGTAAACCCTAGAAATTTAATTTTAATCTTGTGTTTGAAACTCGTAGAAGAAGATTGAAGTGTAAATTATAGAAGATTAAGTACAAATCCTTGAAGATTAAAGTACAAATCTGTGAAGATTAAGTATAAACTCTAACCCTATTACTGCTTTTTTGGTTTTGAATCTTAATTTGTATGATAATTTTCTGTATATCTTGCAATTGTTGTGTTTGTTTAGTTGATCCATTGTTCTATTGCATGATTATGTACCTAATTTCAGATTTTTGGTGTTTTGATTTTAGGTTTTGATTTTGATTTTAGCTTTGGTTTCATCTGAAAATGGTTGTATACATGCTAATGATTTTAATCTTGTGTACTCTGTGTTTGATTGTTTTTTTCTTACACTAGTTATGGGTTTTTGAACTCCGATTTTGGCTGTACTCTGTTTTTAGTTTATTAATTGTGATATTGAGAATTCAATATTTGTTTGTTTGATTCATTTGTTTTACTAATTCCTCATTTTGGGTTTGTCAATTTTGTTGATTATGATAGAACTAATATTATATCAGGTTCATCGATGAAGACAGAGGTATCCGCACCATGGGTTATTGAGATTCCAAAAAGTTTGCATGACAATGCCATGGGTAACAAACTCTCTTCTTTCTTTTTGTACTTTCATCCAGATGCACTACCTAAAGCGTATATTGTCAGATTGTTTAATCTTTTAGTTAACTAATGTCTTAAAACTTGATTCTTGAGTAAACTGTGCTTATGAGGTCACAAGTGTAGATATCTATCTCATACTGCTACTACGTAGTTGTTTCAAACTTTCTATGCAAGTGCATCAGCTTATATACCATTAACGTGAGTGACCAATCATGCTGCAATTATCTATTAACAATGGTCAGAAAAAGCCACTTCAGTAACGTGAGTCACTTTTTTTTTTTAATAAACAAGTCTTGATGTCACTTACTGTTGCAAACTGGTAACTCATAGTGATGCTTTCCTGCGAAATCTGGTGCCTGCATCTATTTGTTTATTTGGGTGTTGATAAACTAATCTTGATTTTTTTTTGTTTCTGAGTGTAGACAGTTCACTATCTCATGATTATTTTCTTGTTGTAATTGTGTCTTTTAGGTTGATGCTGGAGGTTCTCCTTCCCTTGTTGCCAGAGGTTTTAATATTGTGCAGGCTAGTCGCTAGTGGAGCTACTGATCAAATTCAGATACAAGTCCCAAATGAGAAGGTTTGGTCCTTGTTGCTGTTTTTTTTCTTTTGTAAATAGAATGTTGTTGTACTGTGTGGCATTACGCAATTTGCTGTAATGAAATGTTAGCTAAATCGATAGTTGGATGTCATTCTTTGTTGCGGTTGTAAATTTTTGCAATGGTGTAGCATTTTGGTTTTGTTATGAACTGCTGATGAGTATGTTTTGTTGCTATTTAGGTTTGCGTCGGAGATATTTCATGACCTCCATGAAGAAGTGATGACAACTTCAGCTAGAGGTCATGGACTAATGACTCGTCTCCAGCAGATTGAGGCAGATGTCCCGTTAGTTGAGAGAGGATTGCTTTCACAGACTAGTCATTCTCAATTCCTTCATAATGGAGGTTAGTTTGCGTTGCACTTTCAAAGTTTCTGGTCTTTTGGTTATGTTTTATTAGTTGCTGTTCTTATGAGGCTAATTTGCTTACAGGTGTTGACTGGCATACAAATTTCATAATGGACTAGAATCAGATTACTTGGGGTGATTTGCCTCGATTTATAATGGATTCTTATGAAGAATGTCGAGGCCCGCCACGGTTATTTCTGCTTGACAAGTATGGCTATCTAATTAGTTGTAAACTTTTAGAATGGATGCAAGCTTGAATAAAATCTTACCAGGTTTCATGTTATGTCCCTCGCAGGTTTGATACTGCGGGTGCTGGAGCTTGTTTAAAGAGATATTCTGATCCTTCATTTTACAAGTCCTTACAAACAGAAGGTCAGAGCGAAAAGACAGCCCGTAAATTTAAGGTAAGTCACTGCAAACGGCATAGTATAAAATAACTAATTGAACAGTATCATGTCGGATTCTTTCATTTGGATGGTATTACAAAACTGAGATGTTTTGCATTACGGATACAATGTTCTGTTGTTGGTAGTTGCCGAATTTAGTTACAAGAAAACACTAAAATCAGAACCATACGCATTAGCTTTCTGTAATTGGGTGTTGCTTTCTGTAATTGGGTGTTTCTTTCAAGCCAGATAAAATTCTTGAAATCAGCTATATTCGTCTGTGATGTTCTTGATAAGGATCCCTTTGATCTGATTTGGAAATTTCTTTGTGTGTAGGTGTAAAAGATAATCCTTTGAAGGAACCCAGGGAACAACAGAGAATATGATGAGGTATACTATGCTCAACCTTGATCCCAAATTGTAGAAAATGTATCCACTGCATATTCTGATCAAAGAAATAGAATTGATTGATTGTATGGATGGATGGATGGATTCGTATGTGATAATAGAATTTTGATTGAATAATGGTTTCATATTTGATTGTGAATGGAGTGGCTAGATATACCCGTATTCTGGTGCCGGAAATTAAATGGGCAGGTGGAGAATATTTTAAATATATTATTTTATTTTTTTTAAAATATGAATTTTATTTGAGACGCATATAAGAGTATGGTAACTTTGTATGTGTCGCTTAAAATAACGAGAACAATAAAATTGGTTCACTTAATAAACCGTCGGTAAATAATTAAGAGACCGGTATAAATGTCTCAATAATTAATTAAGAGACACATATAAAGGTCGCCAAAATTAATTTCCACGACACGTATAAACGTCTCAAAAATTAATTAAGAGACGTTTATAAGCGTCTTTAAATCTGTCTCAAAACGTTCCCTACGCCAAAATTGAGACACTTATATGTGTCTCAAAAAATAATGACAACACATATATATGTCTCAAAACCGTCGATTTGGTGTAGTGAATGTCTTTTTTCCAGATCTGAGGCAATGACGAAAGAAGCCTTTCCAGTCTACGGTTGTCAAGATAGAGTATAATTATGAAGAAACAGAAAAATGAAGGCATGAAGAAACAGAGAAATGAAGGCATACCAGAATACCAAGCGAATTCAGAAAGCTAGGAGTCACTGATCTAGAGATTCTGAGAAGAGAAGTATCACCATCCAATAAAGGGGTGTCACAGATATTCGCAAGAGCTTTGCATGTGTTGGTGAGATGATCATCTCCAATCCCTTGCATGGAGTCAGAGAAGATGCTAGACAATTATTCCATGGAAGATTCAGATGGAAGATCTCCCCGTGCAAAAGAAGTACCAATATCATCATTATCATCTTCATCAGAACTTTCGCCAGATTGAAGATTTGAAGGAGAAGGAGAGTGAACTTTTCGTTTCTTTGAAGGTGGGGCAGCGGATTTCTCCTTGCGAAGAGAACCTTTACCCTTGCCTTTGGTCTTTGCAACCTTAGATCCTTCTTCTTCAACAACTACAACACCAACCTTCTCACATGAACGAAGATAAGAAACAGAGGCAACAATATTGTTAAAAATAATAAAAGAAAATATTTCTTACTTCATCCGTGATTGAACGAAGCGCTGACAAAGTGCTAGCTTTCCCAGTCCTGTTGTAGCTTGCTCTCAACTTTTTAATCTAAATTTTTTGCAAGAGTTAGAAAACAAGAGAGTAACAATATATGAAAGGTTATGAGTTGAGCAAGACTTGAAAACATACATCTGTCTCTTTTCGGGCCAGTTGAATACCCATGGTTGATATGCAGCGAGATTCGCCAGAAACACATTTGAACTAGAAATATAAGGCCCCTTCAGAACCAGTGGAAACACACACCACCTATTATCTTTAGATTGGCGAGGAGTATTGTTCTTACTAGAATGCCAATCGATATCTTGCATAAGAATTTTATCATCAGCGATATTATCTTTTCTCTTCAAGCGAACACCCCATCGAGTACTATCTTTCCTCATGGGTATTAATTCATAATTTTCAAAAAAGTTCTTTGTTGTATACTTTTCGGCGAGTATTTCTAAATTTTTAAGTTCTGGATCCCTAACTTCTTTTGAATACTCTTTACCAGCACCACGGTTGGCGAATTAAAGCATTAAACGAATGCAGTCACCACTTAATTGGTAGATGGCTCGCGAGAAGTTCGCATGAGCAAGAATTTCATAAAACAAAGGAAGGTCTGGATCATTAAGAGGGATAGGAAGGCCAGTGAGAATCTGACCAAGTGAAATTATGATTTCTTTATCATCACAATGATGAATCAGAAAATAGTTTAGCAGAAAGAATGGATTTGGCTCCTTGATTAGGAATGGTGGATAATGTAAAACCTTTCCCTTTGAGATTTTTCTAAATGTCTTCAAAAGAAAGTTCATATTTACGACCGCTTGGAGGCATTTTAAGTATGGGAATGGAGAAGAAGCGAAAGATCGAAAAAAGAATAAAGAAGAAAAATTACAGTAGCAAAAGAGGAATTTACGGAAGAACAGTGAAGAAAGGTTGCAGAGAAGATAAGAAAGAAGGTAAAAAAGAAGATAAGAGAAAGATAAAAAGAGTATATATAGAGAGAAGAAAATCTCGAGAAGATAAGCATTTAATGCGAAGAGTAGACGTGAACGGTCGAGAAATAACAGTTGAAAAAGAAGTGTCAAAGAATGAATGGAGGAAGAGATACGTGTAACAAATTCTGCGTAAAGTACAGGGTCATGTCAGTACAGAAGAATGTGGAGAAATAAACAGCTGCGGAATTTTGAAGTACAATTTCTCATGACATTCTCCCCTTCGCAGAGAACACATGAGAAGAGGCAAGATGTAGGATCAGAATCTCGCAACACATTACGAAGTCTTCACAAGTTGATTACAGAAATGACGTAACAGATGACGCCAGCAGAAACACGAGAAAGATGTGAAGATCTTGCGAGATTTAAGAATGTTGCGAAATAAACTTGTATGCTTGAGAGAGTCTCGCAAGACAGATCCGAAAATAAAGATTAGATTAGCTGTCATCCACTATGTAATATCCTATATAAAGAGTCGAGCAGGCCTAGAGGAAGAGAGATCTTTTTGGAGTGAGGAGAAAGTTTTAAAGAGAGAGAAAGTACAGAATAGTCGTTGTTTTCTTGATTTCATTTCCTTCTTGTAAAATTTGATAAATCAATTAATAAAAAAGTGTGATTGTTCATCTAAAAGATGTGTTGATTATTATAGATTCTTGTGAGGGGTGTATTATAGGAACTCCTGCAACTACACTGAAGAATTAAGAGCATCAAAATCATCAATAATCAACCATGGTTGTTTCAAGTCACTAATTAGTTCCATCTCAGACCAAAGAAATCTTCTTTGAACCATACTAACATGAGCATGCATACCAGAAATTAGTGTACCACCAATGTCAATTGTAATCATTTGACTTGACATTGAAAAAACTGTAGGAGTAGGTAGACTTTTATTCCCAAATAACAAGATATTCCCCCTTTTTATTTGAAATTTAATTGTGAATCACCATGCTTTGCATACCAGGTAAATTCAACTTATTGCAGAAAGAATCTTCAAAAAAAACTTTAGGTTCAGCCATCCAAACTATTGATAGATTAAAGACCATAATTTATTTTGAGACCTTGGTCTTCTAAGGCCTCTTAAATTCCATTTCATTGCTTGGATCGGAGGCCTATAATGCCTCCCTTTCCTGGATTTTTTCTACAATTATACTTGAATGAAGTTTTTGTAATTACTTCTTTTGGAGCTTCAACATTACTAGTAGATATAAGAGACTTTGAATTTGAATGTCTTTAACAACTCTTGACCAGGATGTGGTTGGAACTCTTTCAGCTGACACAGTACCATTGATACCATTGAAATATTTAACCACACTCTTGTCTAAGGCATTTTATTCTACTACTTGAAGTAATTTTGAGGGAATTAACTCTGCTTCCTCAACTTCATTATCAACTTGTAATGGACTAAATTTTCCTTTTGAGATAGATATGGTACTGGTTGAGTGAAGAATTGTATATTTTAATTGAAGTTTTTGAATAACTGGAGTTTGATAAATATCAAAAGGTTCTGCAACCACTTTAGGAGGCCAGATAACTTCCTGTTGTTTCCCAGCAGAAGAAAGATTCATTGGCTCAACATTTGACTATGTTTGGGATTTAACCCTACACTCAGAGTGCTGGTGACCAACAATATTATATTTCCAACAAAATTTATGTGGATTAGTAAGGATAATACCTTGAGAAAAGCATTCATACTTTGTAATCATCCATAATTTGTTTGTGATTGTTTTTGTTAAGTCAATCTCAACCACAACTCTTGCATAATAACCACACCGATAATTCAGTATTGCATCATCAACTTTGAAAGGATTACCCAGTGCTCTGCTTAGTTTAAACAAAGTCTCTTCATCCCAATATTCCAGAATCAATCCAGGATAATGAACCCATTTCATATCCTTAAATATTCTTTGATTTTCAGGTTTAAAATTAGGGATCCAATTTCTAACACTTAAATATTGATTCATAACTTCCCACTTGCCAGATTTGATATAGTTCTTATACACTTCATTCTCTAATTTAATTATGAAAAACCCCATCCCCAATGGAATTATTTGACATCTATCAGTCAATTTCCATTGTTTCCTCAGAATGTTTGAAGCATCTACAAATTTAATACGAAGTAAATCACGTCGACTAATTAATGAAAACTTCCATGAATTGTACCTTGTGTTTGCTTGAGCATCAATCAAGTTAATTGAAGGTTGAGCTTCATAAGTTTTAGATAGATCCACCACAGATGGATGGACCACAGAATCATCATTTTTTGCTTCAAAATTCATGTTCATACCAGGATCCATACTAATTAATGCTAATCATTGCAAGATCTGTTAAGAACACTCGAATTCTCACTGATTATTCTCGAAAAATAAAAGTCAAACAACGAAAACGACGAAGAAATTTTCACTGAGTTCAAGGAACTGATTTGCAGACAGTCTCTCTCCTCTCCTCAACTCAACCAATTTGAGTTCATTTTCTTCATTGCACATCAGAAAACCGGGTATCTCTTCCATACCATAATCGGTTTATGTGGGCATTAAGTTTTACCGATTCTAGTTAAATTTTCTTCGACCAGAAAACACATTTAGGACAATCGGTTGACGTGTTCGTCAACATAGACCGATTGTCATAAGAATCAGTAAATATAGACATGAACGTCGATCGATTATGCTAAACATAGTATTCCAAGATTGTATGTAGTTTTCAATCTTGAATAGATAAATCAATCACATGTATAATAAAGAGATATAAGTTGCAATCGACGATGTTTAGTTTGATTTTTTTTTTTAAAGAAAAAAATGGATGATGAAATTTCTTTTAAATCGATCGATGAATGACTTTGAGTTTGAATTTTAATTTGTAAGAGAAATGATTTGAATATGTTTTAGTTTTGAAATGGTTTTAAATATACAAGATAAAAATTAGGATTGAATTTTAAAAGTGAGGGTAGCTTAGTACTTTTACCTAGTTTTGTCACGTAGTAATATGCCCCAAATAATCCCTATAGGCCCCAAACTAGCCAGGTTATGAAAAGGAGTGTCAAGGGGTTCATAGATTTTTTTTATTATTACTATTTAAAATTTTCCATTATTATCAGATAAAGAGTGTTATTACAAGAAACTAGTTGGAAGCCTAACAAGCTAAGCTCCAATAACGGACTACTACATTAGTTGAACAGGTTGCCGTTCTAGCCTACCATCTAAGGGAACCGAAGCGGATAGGGGGCTGATTATGTCGCAAGGGGGGAAATCTAACTCTACTTTCCATGTCAAATTATGCAATATTGCGCCATCGGGGACTCGAACTTGGGACCTCCTGGAGCACATCAACTTTTGAGAAACGAGGATGACCAACTGAGCTAGCTACCCGTTTATTATTATTATTATTTATTGTTATTACTCAATTTTTATTATTGGATAAATGGTATTATTAAAAGAAACTTGTTGGAAGCCTAACAAGCTAAGCTCTAACAACGTACTACTACATTAGTTGAACAGGTTGTTGTGCTAGCCTTCCAGCGAGACTCATGAGGAATCAGCCAAGGGAGTCAAAGCGGATATGGGGCTGATTATGTTGCAAAGAGGGCAAGCTAACTCTACCTTCCATGTCAAATTCTGCAATAATGCGCCATCGAGGACTCGAACTTCAGACCTCCTGGAGCGCATGAAACATCTGTGGAACATGGTGACCAGCTGAGCTAACGACCTTTTTTTTTTGAGTATACATAGATAACCCATGGATGTTTTTTGTTTTTTTTATCGATAAACAATTTGGTGCTGGCGAGTTTCGAGTTTACGTCACTGGTACCATCATCTAGTAACTTTACCACTGTAATTTGTTGATAACCCGTGGATACCACTCACGACAGGTGTATCAACTTTGCTAATGGAAATACAACGGTGACATAACATTCAATAATCGCTGCAAAGCTATTTTGCAATTTTTCATGACGTTCTTAGGCCGGTTCCTATGAGAAGTGGTATAAAAGTTGTTTTGCCATGCCATGGTTTCCTCACCGAGGTAAAACTGTCAAATTTTATTAATTAGTATAGTTTATTGTGTTTTGTGGGACCCATATCAATAACAAATTTAGTTGTTTGAATTTGGTGGGGTGGTCTTTATTATTCCTTCCTTACCTATATTAAATAGGCGGAATTTTCATTTTTCCCTGTACAATTATATAGGCGGAGTCCAAATTTCAAAACGATTTTTTACTTTTATTACCCCTATTTATTTGCTTGGGAATCATCCTAATTGAGTGTTGTATTTAACATTGGAAATATAATTAACGGTAAAACAGGAAAAAACATAGAAATTTATAAAATCAATAAAGTTTCTTAATTTAAAAGATTTTACCTAATCCGCCTATATATGTGGTATAGAGGGAGTATAATATTTTGTGGGACCATCTTATAAAAACTAAACAACTAATAAGCGATCAACACTACACCGGTAGCGATCAAGACTTTACCGGGAGAGCTTGCTCGGTAAACACTCGATCTCACATGACAAAATGGCAAATATACCACTATACGAGTTTGCTAGTTTGCCAGTTTCATACTGGGTGTAAAACTGGCAAATCAATAGATTTGACACACCCATAGGAGGCCGGTTCCTATGGGGGTTGGCTAAACCCTCCATTTGCCATGCCATCCGGCCTGGAAAACTGGCCACGCCACTATGGTAAAAGAGTTAACCGATCGAGTCTCCACCGCTAGCGATCTTCATAAAACCGATCGGTCTTGCAATTGTCGCTTATCATATAATGAAGTAACAACTATTTCCCCCCACGCCTCCCTATAAATTCACCCCATTCGATTCAATTTAATCACACCGTATTTTCTCATTAATCTATCATCTTACTCTTTTGTACCTTTAATCCTCTGTTTAGTTTTTATTTTCAACTCAATGGATTCTTCTGACGAAGAAGTGCGTATTCATATGGATCGATTTGAAGAACAACAACGAATATTCGTTCAGGCGCTTCAACAAATTGTATGGTGAACTTGCAGGTATATTCTGCATGTTTGCTAGCACTTCTGGATTATATTTAGGCAACACTTTCAAAATATGATAACAACTTTCATAAGCAATTTTTTAACCATGTTTGTGGTGCCAATCAGTTTGACTATTTCGTTCAACATCAACATCGACAAGACCGCTCGCTCTAGCACGAGCAGCTTGCATTATAGCAACAACATACAAGGAAACTTGGGCGTTGATTACAACGAAGCGACCGGACAATCCATTTGCATCACGATCGTTGATGTTCATAGTTTCTTCACGAAATTTAGCAAATATGTTATCCCACAACTTGGTAGATAGTTGTTGGGCACCATCGACACTATCTTGTGTAAAGAACACATAGTTTCTGCAAATGCTTTCATCTCCGGCTACGATAAATTTTGGACCCCTAATCTTCTTGTTTTTATTGGATTGAGTATTAGATTGAGAATTAGATTGAGAAATATTAAAGAAACTACACAATACGAGTGAATGAAAGAGTTGGATGATGAAATTTGTCTTAGATTAGCAAATGTGAAGAGTAGAGAAGAGAAGGTGTGAGTTTAAATGGAAAAGGAATTTGGTATTTATATGGGTGAAGATTTATGGCCGTTGGATCAGATTCTACGTAGCGGTGTAGACTAGACTGACCGGTCTTATAAAAGCCGCTAGCGGCATAAACAAAACCGGACGGTGTATTATTGACCGAGCGGTCGAGACTCAACCGCTCGGTAGAAACTTGACCTTTGCCACTTAGCCAGGACAGTTTGCATATTGTTAGAATACGTGCATCCAACTCAAAGCCAATTGGCAATGAGTGAAGTGACTCATAGGATTACAAGTCGCATGATCTTATATTACCCGCCAATGTGGGATTAATAATCTCAACACTTATTTGCCAGCTCCATAATTGATGCAAAACTGGCAAATCTACACCCATAGTAACCGGCCTTAAAGAATTTCATTTGTCTATTGAAAATTTGAAAGCACCATTTTTTTTTTCCCGTCACGGGCCATGGCTCATGGCCTTATGGAATTGTTTTCAAAGCCTTTCTTGATCTTACAGCTCTGCCTCCGGTTGTACAAGACCACGCAATTTGGACAGTACGAATGATTGAAATCTATGGATGGTAAATTTCCTGTCTGAAATGAAAGCAGTAAAGTTAATTCGTGTCAACTGTAAATAGTACTGATCACCAGGAAGATATCAATGAATGTCTTCTGAGTTCTGTCAATGGAGTGAGAGAGACGAATATCCAAAAATAAATGCAAATCCGACCCATCCGGGTTTACAAATAAGTTAAGTTTTTTCAAAATTTGAATAAGTACTGTCATTACCACCTCTACTGTGTTTTTAGTGTTGATAAAAATGTCAGTGAAACAAGGATATTTTTTTAGATTTTTTATCATTTTCATGTTAAAAACTTTAAAAACCCCCATCACATTCTAGTTTTTTGGAACTTCATTTCCCCCTTCTCTCTCTAGTTTTTGATAAAACCCATTCAGGAAAAGTCTTCAACTTCAAGTTATTAAGGCTTTTTTCGTAACTTTTTGCACTTAGTTGTATGTTTAAGTCTAAGCAACCATTGTTATCAGTGCTTTGAAGCTTTTTCTGCTTATATCTTTTAGAGTTAGATTTTGTTTATTTGTTAAGTTTGTAAGTGACAAAGGGTACACTAAGAAAAGAAACTACAAGTCATACTAGACTAGTACATACATATGGTAACAAAGTTTGTAAAAAAGCTGTAACTTTCCCATTCTAATGGAGAATATATAGAAAGTTTAGAATAAGTTCTTTTTCAGAGCAATGGGAGAAATGGGTCTGTCATAAAATCAGCAAAAGTTGGAGATTTCTACTACTGCTGAACCATGAAAAGTTTTGGGAAAACACAGAAGGAAGTAGTAGTTGAAGAAGAAAAGAAGAAGAAATCCCCAACTGTTTGGTTTTCTTTGAAGAAATCTTTACAATGTAAATCTGACCCAGCAGATGTTTTTGATCCAAAAACAGCTAAGAATGGTAATTTCAACAATCAGAATGGTGGGTTAGCTTCAATCTTGACAAAGAGAACAAGTAGGTCTGGTTGTTCAAGATCTATAGCAAATCTCAAAGATGTTATTCATGGAAGTAAAAGACATTTGGAGAAACCAATTTGTAGTCCAAGATCTATTGGGAGTAATGAATTGATAAATCCATTAGCACATGAAGTAATTCTTAGTGATTCTAAGTGTGAATTGAAGATTACTGGTTATAATGGAGGATTACATGAAGGAAATGGTGGTAGTGGTGGTGGTTCTGGTTTTGTGGGTACTCTAACACCTGGTACACCAGGTCCTGGAGGAACTTATTCATTTAAAACCCCAACAAGAAAATCTTCTACTTTTTACCCTGATAAAGAAGGGTTTGGAGGTTCTGCTCCAAAATCCAGAACTTCTCTTGACATAGATTCTAATGGGTCTTCTTCTGTTACTTGCCATAAATGTGGAGAAAAATTTGGGAAATGGGAAGGTTTAGAAGCACATCATCTATCCAAACATGCAGGTATATGACTCCCCCCCCCTTATGTTTTCATATTTTTTCCTCTGTTGGTACTTTGATTTCTTACTTAGTTCTATTATTCATCTTGACATAGATTCTAATGGGTCTTGGGACTGTTAATCTTGAACCTCATTTTTTCTTAGTCAGTCTCATTTTGTGTTAGAATAGTTTTGGTTCAACTCTCTGCTGGTTCCTCTATAGTTGTGTGTATGCATGTCCATGTTGATGTCCACATTCAAGCCTCATTAGTCATTACCATGAAACTAGAATCAATTTGTCTCCTGTGCTCCCTAGATCATTCATCGCCGTATTAAGGAGGCTGGGTTCTATCTTACGCTTGCAGTAATAATCAGCTAAAATTGTAAATACTAATTGACATTAGCTCAGGTCTTCATCACTCTTGGGTTTCAATTTGTATGAATTGCAAGGTCTATTCTTCATTAGTCACTAATATAACATTTGCCTTTTCTCTTGAGTTTGAATCGACGTTTTTCTATTTTGCAGTTACTGAACTAGTGGAAGGAGATTCATCTCGCAAAATTGTAGAAATAATTTGCCAAATAAACTCGTTCAAAACCGAGAATAATTTGACAAGAATTGAGAGGGTTCTGAAGGTCCATAATATGCAAAAGACACTAGCTCGGTTTGAGGAATACAGGGAGATGGTGAAAGTTAAGGCCAGCAAACTCCCAAAAAAGCATCCTAGATGTCAAGCTGATGGAAATGAACTATTAAGATTCTACGGCACAACGTTGGCCTGTTCTCTCGGTATGAATGGTTCATCCAACCTCTGTGTATCAGAAAATTGCAATGTATGTCGGATAATTAGACACGGATTCTCCGTTAAAAAGGAGGTTAAGGGTGGTATTGGTGTTTTCACAACTTCTACCAGTGGAAGAGCTTTCGAATCTGTCGAGCTTTCTGAAGAAGAAAACTCATCTTTGAAGAAGGCTTTGATAGTTTGTAGAGTGATTGCTGGTAGAGTGCATAGGCCATTGGAGAACTTCCAAGAGAGACTTGCTGGGCAGACAGGGTTCGACTCCTTAGCCGGAAAAATGGGTCCTTATTCAAATATTGAAGAACTCTATTTACTTAACCCAAAAGCTCTACTTCCATGCTTTGTGGTAATCTGTAAACCCTGAATGAATGCTGTTTCAAATAATTTTTTGGTAAACCTGTCTCTCTCTGGTCACACGTCTTTAAAAGTCGCCATAGTTATAATATTACTACATGCATAGCCAGTTAGCCTGCATTAATGTTTCGGCTGACTGCCATTTCTGAAAAAATTTCCATGTCTCTCAAGATCTGATAATCAATGTCTTAATAAATGGTGAACAGTAATGATATCCGAAGTAGGATTTTATGATGCTCGTATTTCTACACGGAAAAGAATGGCCATATTAGTTTTAAAAGAATGAGGTCTATAGATACACAAAATGCAAGAAATATATATAAGCTTGCACTCGTTTTAATCATTTGACTTCATTTTGCTGTCTAGAATACCTGTACCTGCATTTGAACGATGTACACGTTAAGCTTCTGAATGC
This sequence comes from Papaver bracteatum, assembly GCA_023529315.1. Lineage (NCBI taxonomy): Eukaryota > Viridiplantae > Streptophyta > Magnoliopsida > Ranunculales > Papaveraceae > Papaver > Papaver bracteatum. The sequence continues at coordinate 665,391 of JAJJWX010003983.1, forward strand.
TTCAAGCTTGGTCTGTCTGATAAAAACTACAAAACAGAAATGAGAGTTGAAGATCTGTTTTTCACTGAAGCTAGCACAGTGGTACATAATATTAAACTCTAATGACTTCGTTTTTCTTTACTTTTTTTGATAACTGAGATTGATTTGTTAAGAACTAAGCAAAGAGTGAAGGAGAAACCCCAAAACACCTTCTTCCCATCTAAGACGGCCCTTACAGGTCTAATGACTACTTGTTTAAAAAATGGTAGTTATTTTTCAAAAACTTCTTGTAAGGTTACCTCAATCTTCAATAAAGCTGTGGCGGTTTGACGCACAAATGGATCAATAGCCAGAAGTATTTCCATCAATTGCAATGATGCTGGTGAGCAAGTTTTGAAAGTCTGGACTATGCATCGTTTATATGGATATTGGGGCATGAATAAGCTTTTGTGCAGAAGGTTTGCGGTTCTCCAGTATGCTTCTGACGGGGATCCACAGAGCTTAAAAATCTGGTGCAATTGCTCCACCTAAATGACCAACGTTGAAGGAAAAAACATTAGAACTGCATATAAGTAGATTTCATGATAAGAGTTTCTAAATTCTTGGATTTCAGCATGAATGATTCAAGCAAAACTGTTGGAATATATGACATATTCCTATCCATGAGATCGAGGTGGTCAGCTAAGATATCAGAAGAATAAGTCATCAACAATCTAGTTAAGTAAACCCTCTATTCTAGCTAGATAAGTTTCACCAAGTCAAGATAGTTTGTTTGTTATCTTCTAGGTTTAGGTTTATTGTTTATCCTATCATTCCTATAAATAGGAATAATGATGTAAATGTAAACCATCTCAGTATTTTACTGATGATCATTAATGTAGTTTCACCCTAACGGGTTTGTGTGGATGTAGGCCATTAGAGCCGAACCACGTTAATATCTCTTGTCATGGTTTTGTTCTATCCTTGATCAATGATCCCTCGATACTCATATTTAATATGGTATCAGAGCGGGGAGATCCGCTCAATTTCAATTCGCTTCCGCTTCTTATAATCTCACTCAATGATTATTTTTTTCATGTTCAATAATTATTCTGTTTACTTATTGATTTTTTTTTATCAACATAGATATACTGCTTATTCTTGGCGGACTCTGAAAAATTCACTTGTAACAAAGATAAAGTCATCTTTGTTCTTCACTGCAGCATGAAACAGAACAATATCTAAAGTCTGTGAAGGTGCAGCGTTCAGTAGATCAAGTTAGTTGTTCACTCAAATTCTAGTTTGTGATTCATCAAAGTCTGTGACAAATATCCTGACGACTTTGTTATGATTAATGTAAATGCGTACAGTCAAACGCTTTTGTTATTGGTTGTGCCTTGTTCATCCGGCATTATCACATGATCAATCACATTGATTTTATTAGTTTAAACAACTAATTATTAATGTGTTCTTAGAGATTGTTTTCTTGGATATCAAAGGTACAATCTTCTTCTTTTTCCTGCCAATTTTGGTTCGATATCGTTTTGTTGGAACATGTCATTTTGGCACCAACAATTATTGCTTAATCAATATTTGTTTTCTTTCAGAAACAAATCAACTCTTATTCTCATTAATTAGTTCACATCAGATGACATACTATGTGACTATATTATGATTTTAAATCTTCATTTTTGTGGAGGTCTCCATACATTTACCTTGTCCCATATCTAAGTACTAAGAACAGAGATAGCCAAAAAAATGAAACACAACACAAATAGGACTTACTTGTGTACTCCCGGTCATGATTGGCTCTCCAGTCAATAACTCACCAAGAATGCAACCAGTACTCCATTAGTCAATACCTACACCGTAGTCTGTAGCCCCCAAAATAAGCTCCGGAGCTCTATACCAGAAATTGGCTAACCCGATTACTCATTGGTTTCTTATTGTTAGGATCAAAGAATGAAGCTGATCCATTAAGATTACGATGCAAAACTCCCAAGCTGTGACAGTGCTCAAGTCCAGATAACATTTGAAGCATATAAGACTTCACCTGCCAATGTTCAAGAAACCTTAGTAGCACTCAAAACAAAGTAGAGACCTTCATGTGAAAATACTGAGAAACAACTTCTTTGGCATTTACATACCTGAGACTCTGTAAGCTTAGTTCCACCACCAGTAGCAAGTTCAGATAAATCATGTTCCATATGCTCAAACACAAGGTGTAATTTATAACACTTCTTATTCTTCGAAGATACTACCAGACCTTCTAATTTTATAACATGAGGATGGTGGTCCAGCCGGCGCAAGATTATAAGTTGTCTAGCCATTGATCTTAAACTCACAGAATCCGATCTATCAATTCGAACCTTCTTTAATGTCACAATTTTACTGGTCAAAGTGTCTTTAGCTTTATACTCGGTGCTTCTGGCTCCACAAGAAATCTACACAAGGAGGAGATGCATTTTGAACATTATACACAAGCATTATAATTGTTATATGGCGAGGGCACTTATGTTTCTTCGTTCCATAGATGTCAGGGCATTCATTTTCTAAATTCGGATAAGAAACCCTCCAGTGATTCCTTAGGTGGTATGCATTTATTCGTGGGTTCTAAAATTGCCTTACGTGCAACAAAGCAATTCCTCTCTGTCCGAATGTGCAACTTAGGCAAGATCTTGGTTTGAGTCAGCTAAAATGCTTGATTCAAATATGTAGATGTTTTTACTACCTTTTCCTATAAATTTTTGCAGGACAAAAATCAAACGAGTTGCATTCAGCTGATTCAGAATTAGAGGTTTTTTTTTAGTACTTTTTTTTACTAGACATTTTTGCGAGTCAAATTTAGAGGCCGGGTTTACCTGATGAAGCATTTCAAAGGTGTGAGCTGCACGAGGAGTCCAACCATATATATAGCCTCCGAAGCAACAGAAACAAGCCAAATAGGCCAACCAGCAGCAACCTGTTCTCCATGTAAACTGTTAGTTACATTTTTACTCACCCTAGGATTTGTTCTTCTTCGTAACATAAACGGACTTAATTCTTGATTATTTTCTATTTTTTTCTGGTTCTGATATTGGTTTCCATTTTCAATAACACCGAAAATCCTTTTGCACTTTTTGCACTCAGTTTCTTCCACTTGATCCTCTTCCTTCTTGGTTGATGTTTTTATTGATGGTGATGGAACTGAATAGCCAAAACAGTTTTCCGTAGTAGTTTCAGGCTCCGGTGAAGGATCATCATTTTCAGTGTCTTCCTCCGAATCATGTCTGAAATATATTGTATTAGTCACTAGATTACTGCTGCAGCAGTGGGGGTCGACCTAAAATTCATTCTCTTATTAATCCGTCAAACGGATCTTCAAAACTGAGATTTTTTTTTTTTTTTTGGGTATTTTGAATGAAAATTGATAAATCTGATCGATTTAGTGGAGTATTTGAATGATTCTTAACTGATAATTTGTTTGATTGACTGTATTTGAAGGAAATTTGTGATCAATTCGATGAATTATGTGACAAATATTCTTAATTTTTAGAAATTGTGAATTGTTAAAAACCAATTTCAATTTTTTTGTACAAACTTTGTGACCGACAAAGTACACTGAAGTGACCATATAGAGGTCTCCCTTCGGTCAAACAATTATATTTCCCCTTTGGTTCTCCCCCAGTCTGGAAATTAAAATTCCAACCTTCAATTCCAAATCCAACTTTGAATTCCATACAGTTTTAGAAGTTACGTTTGACCCATTGAAAATGGCCCACAAATTTTCATGATTTATAAGGGCTGCTACTAAGATTATTGGGGCTGATACCATTTAGTCGATCCAACGGCCAGGATCGCTTAAGATTTTGAAATGTTATCAGCCCCAGTAATCATGGTAGCAGCCCTTATAAATCGTGCTAATTTGTCATTTTCAACAATTGCATTAGACTTTTCAGTTCGAACCCGCTGCTCATGGCCTGAACTTTAAATTCTGGGCAGGCAAAGTCCTTATATCCAGTGGGCACGCATTTTCATGGGGGGTTTTCCGAATAATGTTAGTAGGCTCGACCAAGGATAATCAAAGTTTTGAACTAGAATGCTGCACGGCAACTCCCTCAATTTAGTGGGACCGCCGATGTGCTCATATAGGACGTCAATGCTTATTTGTCCGATTCAAGCATGAAAAGGCTCACAGCTAAAACCTGTCTGCGGACGTCAATGTAAGCTACACAACATTCCTAGTCAAAGTGGGAACTTGACATTTCAAATATTTTGCTTTAGGTCGGAAAATGCATACCGATGGACCAAGTCTATATCATAGGAACTATCAAGATCTAAAAATAACAACTACATAATTAAGTTGAGAACAATTCTTATTCCGTTGCTCGAATCTATTGTGCTATCTCCAGATCAAGAGGACCAACTTATTTGGCTTGGTGACAAGAAGGGCTTCTACTCAGTAACGACGGCGTGTTTAAGGGCATCCACTCATAAGGGCATTAAGATTCCAATATGTATGGTCTATGAATAATGTCATACAAAGGCATTGTAATGAAGCATCAATATGAATTCTTCTATAATCATAATTAATCATTAAATGAATCCGGTTCATAGAAATACAAATAAAGAGAGCTTTGAGTCGATAAAGATTTTACTCGCAAGGTGATGTCCATGTCATTCCTTTTCCGAGTTCTAAGGTCTGGTTCATAGCTCGGCCTTGTAGGTAGTTTTTTTTTCTTTGGAAAGTGTATTTGAATAGATTTCGAACTTTAAGTAATATGCACCATAGAATACTATCCATTTACTGTTACAACGCGCATTAGCCTCTCGTGCTGGAATTACTCAATCAATGTTGTGGGGAAACTTCTGTTATGCTCGATAATGTTAGAGAGGTTATAGCGGGATCGAAAAGTTCGCCTCTTTCTGCATAAGGGAACCAATCCTGAAAACGTTTATCGACGGCAATTCCATTGGGTTTATGAAAAGCTCGTAACGCCATACCTTTCTCCGTTAAATCTTTCAAACTTCATGGAGTTATTCAAGACATCAAAATTGATGCTTTTAGTTGGTCAGGGTTCAGTTTGCTTCTCTAGCCTCCTTGGCTAGTGGCTTTTTGTATTCTTTTATTCTTTGTTGAGCAAAAAAAAAAAAAACTTCATAGTTAAGTGACTATCTTGTTAGCTAGGTAGCTGGGGAAAAATGGCATTCTTCTTCTCCAATGAACAATAGAAAAAGCATAAAAAACTTTCTCTCTCATAACATAAGAGAGACCACAAAACCTATGTTGCTCGGACACGCCAAGAAATATGCCGTAACCGTGTCGGACACACGAACAGACACGACACGGTTACGACACTTGCCGACAAGCCACATCACGCGTCGCATAAAAACCGACATTAGACACTTTACGGACACTAATTAGACACTTTCAGACACACCATAAATGATTAATTGTGGCTTGGAAAATCAAAATAAACTAAATGTAACGCCAATTTATTCTCTTTTTAGTCAAATCCAAGAATTATTCATGAAAAACATTACCGTTATTTCATTATTATTAATTTTATTTAATTAGCAATTAAATATTTTGCATGTAAGAACTATTATTTTATTGAACAAATTGTTGTAAAATCTCATTTTACTGGTGGAGGTAATACATCTAACGTGTCCGCGTAACCCAATTTTTTGAGATTTGGTGTGTCCCCGTAACCGTGTCACGTGTCCGTGTCCATGCAACATAGCACAAAACCTTAAAAGCGCCGTTGCTCCGACCTGCTCTCTTGAGAGGAGATCTTCTCATACGATTGAATTGCACGAAATTTTTTTTATTAGATCTTATCGTGTTTGCTTGCTCTAATACGAATTGAAATTGCGAGGCTACCGAGTACACTACAATATTCTCGTATCAACCTATACATGCACACCTTATGTAATTCTACCAAAATAGTTATGGCTAAAGAATTACTTCAACAAGATATAACTTCGTATATAATCTAAGTTCGTGAACGAGAGAATCATGGGATCGCACCTAGTAGATTAACATACAAGGGTGTTTAATTTAATTATAAACAATATAATGAGGAAGTAAAGTAAATCATGCAACATACAAGATTTTTTTAACGAGGAAAACTACATGGTAGGAAAAAATCTGGGACCTAGTCCAGTACTGAATACTCTTAGAGTTAAGCCGTTATACAAAAATCCAAGACATAGTCCAATTTCGAACACTCTCAGAATTAACCCGAGACCTAGTCTAGTTTTAAAATCCTTGTAAAATAGGTAAATTGATCCAATTGAGGCATCGCACCAGCTGAAATACCATTTGTCTAGTGGGCATTGGATATCGTGAGACTGTTTATAACGGTAAAATATATATTCTTATAACTTGAGCTAAGCAACTATATCTATGTTGCTTAGAGGCCGCTGACTATTTCTCAAAGTGGGTTGAAGCAACATCTGTAGTTATAACCACATAGAAGGATGTCAGGAAGTTTATATGGGAGCACATTATCTATATAATTGGTATGCCAATGACATTAGTACTTGAGAATGGACCCAGTATAAATCTAAAGAGATGGAAATATTTTGAAAAAAAATATGAATATCCATCATAAGTATAATTCTAAACTGACATCCCAAAATCTTTATCTTTAAATTGCATCTTATCTTTTAGCTCAGAACTTTCATTTCTACCTCCGACATTTTTATCTCTTATTTCTAAACATTATCAGTCTGAGAACATATCAATAGGTGAAAACTTTTATTTGGAATATGAGATTCATCACACCCTACTATCTTTAAAGGAATTGACAGATAGATATCTTAAACAAAACTCTGTTAACTAACTTCAGAAAAAAGATAAATGCAACTAAAGGCACGTGGGTTGGTATTCTTCACGAACTGTTATAGGTTTACAGGTTGACCAACACAATATCCTCATTTGAGTCACCTTTCTGTTTAGCCTTTGTCATGGAAGCAGTACTACCAACTGAACTGAAATTCCCAATTATAAGAATTTTAACAACAAACTCCAACATGAACGATGAACTTATCCTCAAGATCTTAAAAGAGGTAGATCTTATAAGAGAAATATCCCTGCTACAACTCGATAAATATCAAAGGCAAATAAGAAAAACTCAGCGAACTGTCAGATTAATAGAGTTGTAGCCTGGTGATCTGGTACTTAGAGAAGAATATAACAACTTAGCATATCAGCTAGGAAAACTTGCAGCTACTAGGAAGGACAATTTTTCATCTATGACAAAATAGGTCGTGGATCTTCCAGGTTAACATATTTGTTGGGAGAATAGATCGAATATCCAGACAATATCTCACATCTAAAAAAATACTATCAGTAAAGCTGTAACCACCAAGTGCAGGAAACTAAAGATATCTATAATACATATGTTTTATCTGAAAGTTATCTCAAAAATATTTATCTGAAACTCTGCATCGATAGCTCGAACTAGCGCGGTCATAAAATCTGGTGAAGTGAATAACACTCACTAAAAGCGTTCTAAAATCTTATTTTTCAAAATGATGGTTGTAAAGTTGTATGTGGTCGAAGTCGTATGGTTATAAAACCAAAGACACGCTATAAGGAGCCAAATAGTAAAATGCCAATCCTAATGAGACAACAAACCGACATTAAGACCATCTACTTAAGCTCCGGACCAACATCTAGACATCACGAAATGGTACCATGGAAAGGTGTATCGTAATAAGATATGTCAATCACCGCTATAGTGATGCATCCACATCACTAGCGGTTAGGTAAATAACTCATAATACCCAAGATCTTAACGATGATAATAGAAATAAAGATAAGTCAGTCTGAATGAAATATATGAACTTTCTAAAGAGTTGGAAAAACCAGTCTAAGACCATGTGCATAGATCAACGTAGAAAATAATTAAGGTCGATAAAAATATTCAATAGTCATAAGACGAAGAATAAATATAAACTAAGTCAAAACAACATAGTCTGAAAGACTAAAGTCAGGATTCCACGGGTCAACAAACTAAATTTAGACCTATTGAGGTCAAGAGACTAAGGCCAAACAATACAGACTAGAAGACTATAACCAAATTCTTACCTGTCAAAAATACCAGTATCAAACTTATAAAAATCAAGTAACTAAACTTGAATCTTAATAGGTCGAATAACTACAAGATATTTCATATCGAGAAAATTAAAGTTATCTCAGGTCGATCTAAATCCTAAATTTTAAACTAAGGCATTGAACATTAAAAAGAGAAAGTGTCGAAAGCAAAGCTGAAAAAGTGGGGGTCTAACAACCACACCCAATATTTCATTTGGCAATCTGAATAGACAAACTCCAATATACTTTCAAGAGAATCAACTAGACAATTAGACTCAATCTAGAAAAAATTATATCAAAGAGTTTTATATCTCTATCTCTCAATTCAATCTACAATCATCAAATAGGAATTTGCAAGCCTGATTGAATCTAAGAGAAATAACTTAAATGGTACCAAAGACCAATGTTCAGGGATCAATCAATTTCAATCAATAACCAAAGGATGGATTTACCATTTGATCGATTCAACGCACAACCTGTGATATTTCAATTATATAACAAAATATAATGCAGAAAAGAAATAACACAGACACCAGAAGTTTTGTTAACGAGGAAACCAAAAATGCAGAAAAACCTCGGGACTTAGTCCAGATTTAAACACCACACTATATTAAGCCGTTATAGACACTATCATACTACAAAGCTAACTTCGGTCTGGAATGTAGTTGAGCCCTAATCAATATCACACTAATCAAGGTACAGTAATGCTCCTTACGTCTTTGATCCCAGCAGGATACTACGCACTTGATTCCCTTAGATGATCTCACCCACAACTAAGAGTTGCTACGACCCAAAGTCGAAGACTTGATAAACAAATCTGTATCACACAGATTTACCTACGGGTTTTTGTTCCGTATTTTGATAAATCAAGGTGAACATGAACTAATTGATAAACCCGGGCGTATATTCCCGAAGAACGGCCTAGAATTATCAATCATCTCACAATAATCTTAATCGATTAACGAAATAAGATATTATGGAATCACAAATGATGAGACGAAGGTGTTTGTGACTACTTTTCTATCTTGACTATCGGAGATATAAATCCCAAGCCAATCTTACGATTGTACTCAATCATGATATAAAACAACAAGATCAGATCATGCAACTACAGAGAAAATAGTTGGGTCTGGCTTCACAATCCCAATGAAGTCTTTAAGTCGTTAACCTACATGGTTTCGTGAAAAACCTAAGGTTAAAGGAGAATAGACTCTAGCTTATACAACTAGTATCACACATGAGGTGTGTGGATTAGGTTTCCCAGTTGCTAGAGTTCTCCTTTATATTGATTTCAAATCAGGGTTTGCAATATAAGTTACCTTGGTAACAAAGTATTCAATATTCACCGTTAGATGAAAACCTGATTAGATTCAAGCTAATATCTTTCAACCATTATATTGATCTTATCTTGTTATACACAAATGAAATGTAACTTCATTTAGGTTTGATTAACCGTACCTAAACGTGTAGACTTAGTCGGTTCAACAATAGTTAACCAATGGTTAGCCATATGAGCACTTTCATATCAACCTTATTCTTCTTTACCATAACTAGTTTAAATGACTCAAATGAACTAATTAGAGAGTTGTTCAATTTCTTAGAAGTATATAAGACACAATCGAAGCAAAATTATTTTTGATTCACTCGAATCAATTCATGAACATTATAGCCACGGTTTGCAAAGATTGCATTCCTTATTATATAATTTTTTTTAGTTCATGAACAAACCGATTTTAGAAAGCAACTTGCTTAAGTATGCAAACGGGTACGCATACTTAAGTAGCCGGATTGAGTTTGTTTTTTACTTTCAAACTCCAGCAAAAATTCACGGACGTGAATCTTCCACCAGTATGCATACGGGTACATATGTACCCGGATATCCAACAACCGCTAATACGCGTACGGGTACGCATACTTTAGGTTCCCGGTTTTGGACCTTTACACAAATGTGAGAACACACTATGTCTATATCCAAACATGGTTACTTGTTCTAAACTCTCATTTCAATTATTGAAACTTTCTTAGAGGATGTTAAAATAGTTGTTATCCACAAACTATTAGCATCAAAGCGATTTTCAAGTTATTGAAATAATCAATATGAGTTTCGTCATGAGTAAAGATGAACTTGGCTAAAGTGAAAGCTTACCAACACATATTTCGAGAAATAAATAAGCGAGATAAACTCAGCTCAAAATAGAAAATGTGTATAATTGAAGTCTATATAGAAATACGACTTCTATCTCAAATAGGAGATAGAGTAGATAGACTTTTGAGTGATAGATAAGTTCAAGTCTCCACATACCTTTTTGTTGATGAAGTTCCACAAGTTTCCTTGAGTAGTTCTTCGTCTTCATTCGATGAACGCCGTGGAGTCTAAAGCTCAACTACACTTACTATACTAATCCGAGACTTAGCTATAAGTAGACTAGAAATCAAGACTTATAGTTTTGTCAACTAAACTTGACAAACAAGCTTGAGATAGCAACGCTTGCGAGTTCGACCGAGCATTATTAACAAGAAAGTCATTTAATCAGAACTGATCTAAATTAGAATCTCAACACAAATTTTTTCCTTGAAATCAAAAAGGGGGGAGTAGCCAAAAGAATGCAAATGTCAAAGCAAAATAAAGCATTAAAACACTCAATTGAAATAAGCGAAATTTCATTAATCAAGAAGAACCAAAAGCATAACAAAATCTTCTCTGGAAAAGCCAAGATTTCATTAATCTAGTGTGGAAAAACCAAGATATCTTTAATAACCGGCTTTTTAAATTGAGAAGGAAAAATATGTTTGTCAATTTCGGAAACATCAACCTCTTCTAAAACTCGAGCATCTGAGATGATGAAGAATTAACCTTACCAGAAGCTGGAGCAAATCTAGCAATTTCAGCTTGCATAGAAACTAACTTCTCTCTAGATAATTTGATAGATTCATCTAAAACTTTATTCTAAGCCACATCTGTAAAGGTTTGAACCTTAATAAATTCCATATCTTGATCTATTGTTCCCTCTTTACGTGAACTTAAAAGAGGAAGAGAACTCCATTTGCTCGGTTCTAGACTCACAAATATTTACATCTAGTAATCTATTCTCGAGCTTGAGAATAACAATACAGTCATCTTTATTTACAAGCTCGTCTGGTTGAGAAGTCTTCAATAACTCCTAAACCAAAAGAGATGAGGCGAGTGACATCTGAAGATCAAAAATAGATGACTTGGAAATTTCAAATCTTCCAGCTTTTGAAGAGCCTCACCATCTCGGGAAGAACCACCAAGGTGATATTGTTTGTGCCTCTTTCTAAGATTACTACATGAAGGGACAACTAGAGAAAATAATGGATGAGTTGTTAGATCGAATATGATTACCATATTGATAGATATTACCTCGACCTCTACTTTTACCCCTACCTCGACCTCGGGTACTCGAAATTGGGATAATATAATCAACTCCAGAGACATCAGCTTGAGCTCTAGTTTCACGAGTGGAAGCATATTTCGACCTAGCTCTCCTATGAAGGAGAGGAATATTATATTCAGAATCTTCACCGGATTCATTAACTTGAACACGATCTTGAAAAATATCACCAAATCGAGGCTTAGAGCTAATGTAAGCTATCATATTTAGGATCTTTAATAGGGGTAGGCCCAATAAAACTTTTAAAGAGGTAAATATTATCTAATCTGGTATGGACCGAGTTTTTCCCGAACTGATAGAACCTAGCCATGATATCCTTCGAAACTGTAAAGCTTTTTGGCCTTAAGAAATGAAAAAAATGATGATTAACCAACTAATAATCAATATTAAAACATAAATATATATAATAATATATATGTTTTTACGGGAACAGTGTGAAGAATTTAAAAGCTTACTGATGGGGTCTTCCCATGGAATTATCTGAAAATTCTCGATTCCCAGAAGGAAGCACCGGGTCAAATCTGTTGCAAATGATATAACCGGAAGCATAGGATTGTTCATCCGTAATGAAACTCACAATCCCAAGAGATTGACAAGCCGATCCTATGTAAAGATACTTAGGTAAAGAGTAAACCCCAAGTTTAATATTTTGCTTTAGAGTGTACCTTTGAAAAAGTTGAAAAGATCATCTATAGTGCTATCGTCATGATCGATATCTTTCTTCATCGAATCGTAAATCTTATTGGTCTTCTAACCTGGAGCGCAGTATGAAAAAGCGGGGGTCTAACAACCATACCCAATATTTCGTTCGGCAATCTGTATGGACTAAATCCAATACAATTCTAAGAGAATCAACTAGACAATCAGACTCAATCAAGGAAAAATATCCAAGAGTTATATCTCTTTCTCAAACCAATCAGCAAATCAACATGATGTAATCTGTTAACTGATTGACATGAGAATAACTTGAACGGTACCAAAGACCAATGTTCAAGTGTCAATCAACTTCTATTAACAGCCAAAGGTTGGATTTACCAATTGATTGAACTACGCACAACCTGTGATATTTCAATTATATAAACAAATATAATGCGGAAAAGAAATAACACAGACACCAGAAATTTTGTTAACGAGGAAACTGCAAATGCAGAAAACCCCCGGGACCTAGTCCATATTTGAACACCACACTGTATTAAGATGCTACAGACACTAGCCTACTACAAGTTAACTTAAGACTGGAATGTAGTTGAGTCCTAACCAAGTTTCACACTGATTAAGGTACAGTCACGTTCCTTACGCCTCTGAATCCCAGCAGGACTCTACGCACTTGATTCACTTAGCCGATCTCACCCATAACTAAGAGTTGCTACGACCCAAAGTCGAAAACTTATAAACAAATTTTTCTCCCATAGATAAGTCTATTTTGATAGATAAATCTGTCTCCCACAGATATACCTATGAAATTTTGTTTCGTCTTTTGATAAATCAAGGTGAACATGAACCAATTGATAATCTGGTATTATATTCCCGAAGAACAGCCTAGAAATATCAATCCCCTCACAATAACTTAACTATATGGTAGTAGAAGAAGTTATTGTGGAATCACAAAGAATAAGAGGAAGAGCTTTGTGATTACTTTTTATATCTTACATATCAGAGATAAATCTCAAGCAAATATTAGAGAAGATAGTACTCAATATGATAGAACAAGTAAGATCAGAACACGCAACTACAGAGAAAATAGTTGGGTCTGGCTTCAGAATCCCAATCAAGTCTTTAAGTCGTCAACTTATAATGGTTTTAGGAAAAACCTAGGTTAAAGGAGAATTGACTCTGGTCGCAACTAGTATCACACCGAAGTATAGGAATTAGGTTTTCCAATTGCTAGAGTTCTCCCTTATTTAGTCTTCAAATCATGGTTTGATAGCTTAGAAACAAAGCAATCAATACTCACTGTTAGATGAAAACCTGATTTAAGACTCAAGCTAAGTTTGCTTATATCCAAAACAATATCTCTGCACCGTTAGATGGTCTTAGCTTGTTATACACAAATGGAATATACCTTCATTTAGATATGGGTAGCCGTACCTAAACGTGTATATTGAGTTGGCTCAATAATAGTTAACCGAAGTTAGCCATATGAACAGATTTGTATTAACCACATTCATCTAACACTTCTAGATCAAATATGATGATCAATCAAATATGAAAGATAATCAAATGAATCTAATTGTGTTACTCTTAGAGTTGTTCAATTATTTATCTCATAGAAGTATACAAGAAACAATTGAAGCAAAATCAGATTTGATTCATGATTGTACTAATGACTTATATATAAGAATCAATACATGAATATTAAGCCATGGTTTGCAAAGATTGCATTCCTTAATTTATAAATGTATTTGTTCATGAGTATAAAATCATACTAAACCGATTTTAGACTTTAACCACTTAGTTTGCAAACGGGTACGCAAACTTAAGTTCCGGACTTTGGTCTTGTCCAGCAGTTTGCAAACCGGTATGCATACTGTCATCCCGTACCGTAACTCAGGTAGAACCGTTCGCATACTGGTATGCATACTTGGTTCCCGGACTTTAACAGTTAAAATCGTTCGCATACTGGTATGCAAACTAGGTTTCCGGACCTGAATCATACCACAACAGTATGCATACTAGTATGCATACTGTGTTATATCCAGACAAAGGTTAATTGTTTTAAACTCCCATTTGAATCATTGAAACATCCTTAGAATATAACAATAGATGTCTCACATAAACTATTAGCTTATAAGTTATTTTCAACTGATCAAATGACTGTCCCACACAAATCATGTAAGGTGTTTCAAGGCGATTTTCACATGATCATCTATTGACTTATTATTTAGTTTCCAACAAATAAATTGTTTCCAACTAAACTCGTCAAGAATAATGATGAACGTAGCTAAAGCAAAAAGCTTCCAACACATATTTCGAGAAATATATAAGCGAGTTAAACTCAGCTCGAAATATCAAATGTGTATAATGTAAAAGTCTATATAGCTATACGACTTAGTCTCAATAGGAGATAGAATAGAATAGACTTCTAAGTGATAGATAAGTTTTATAGGGTGTTAGTCCTCAAGGGAGTTGGGGGAGTTGGGTGTAGTTGGGTTTTTGCCGTTTGATAAGCACGTAAGTGCTACATTTTATACTCATATTTATATTAGTTAGGATCGGATATTTTGGCTAACACCTCTATTTAGTGCTTTTGTAGAAAGTACTCGCAAATCCAATCACCTGCGAAAATAAGGCTAAAGTGGAAGTTAAAAATGACATTTGCAACCAATGCGATGAAAATCACAAAAATCAGTCGCGCATCACAAGAGATAGGGCCAGATATCTGCCTTGTTATTTGCTTATGTTGGTGGCACCACTAAAGTACCGTAGTCACCAAACAGTCAGAGAATTATACTACATACAAAGAATTGTTTTTCTTTGTTTGTTTGTGAACGTTAAGATGCTAGTGGTGAATAAAGTGGAAGTGGGTTATAATATATACATGGCAAGGTGTTGGGAATGAAAGCTCAACGAAATTGGGGTGCATTTTAGTCTTCTTCCAATCTCTTCCAATAGCTACTGTCGAACCAAAATGGAGACGTCGTACTGTGACAACTCCGAGACGAGATTGATGTGAGAAAATGAAGAAGCAACAGAAAGAGTTTCTCGGTGATAGCTTAACAGAAAAAATGGGCAGTGAAGGTGGTTGAGCTGGTTGCAGCTGAGATTCATAAGGGCAACAGACAGAATTGGTGATGTGGTTTGCGAAATTTGGTATGAAGTTTGGTCGTATATGAAGCTCAGAAATGGAGAATGAATTTCCAGCAGACGTAATGAAAAATGAAGATGAAGTTGGTGTCGAATCAGCCAAGTAGTTTGGTGGTTTCGCATGGATCGATTGCAGCAGCTGATGGACGGTAGTGGTGACTTTACTTAGATGGTCATGGAAGAGTGTTGATGATCTGAATTTCCACGGAAGGCTGGACTGGAACAAGGTCGATGGACGCAAATGGAGATGGAAAGAATGGATGACTGCTGGTATCAGGGGTATACGTTGGCTGAAGTGGTTTTTGAGATATGGTGGTTGCTGGCAATGGTATTGAAGCAGAGAGCTGGAGTCGATGTTGTCACGAGTGACGAAGCGGTGGCGAGTATATCTGCTGACAGGCGATGGAAGTGATGCTGTGGTCGACTGATGGAATTGTTAAGCTCGAGATCGATTGCAGCAGATGATTGAGAAGAATATGGAGACTGGGGTTTACACTGCCAAGAGTTTGGACTTGGATTCTGGGGCTAAGGTTGTGATCATGGAGATATTGTTTTGGCAAATCAAACTGGTAGAAGAAAGGTCAGTTGGAAGGAGATGAGTCTTGGTAGTTGCTTGAAGTTGGAAATGTCTTAATTAGTTAAGCTGTTTGATCGACTGGAGGATGGTGCAAATGTCTCGAACAAATCTTGGAAGTTGCACGGAGTCTGGACTGGGAAGGAAGCTGGTGAAGTATGAAGCGGCCGGAGTTAGTAGTTGGCCATTGTTGAAAACAAGAAATACTTGAAAACAATGAGAAGAAGGAAACTAGCTCGGGGAAGTTGGTTAGGGAACAAGAAAAGGTGCTGTGATTCAAGGAAGTGGAGATGCAGCATGATAATCTCTGTATAGAGAGAGCACGGACAAGAAATGAAAAGATTGGCAGTAACCAAAGCTAGCCAAAGTTTATGTGGAGAACAGGGCACCTTGTTTTAGGAATTGGATGCTGTGGCGATTGTTTGGGTTCATGGACTTTTAACTGAAATGGCCAATATTGAATGTGGATGTAGAGTTAGTGGGCTTTTAGTAGTCTGACTTCCTTGAGGTCTTATTCCCCTTCAACAGGTTATGGAGTAAGGGTGAGCATTTTAACAAGTCATGCACTGGAATGTAAATGCATACCAGGAATCGCTCTTCACCATCGGGATTTCATCCAGGTAAAAATGATGTTAAAACGCTTATAAATGAAAGCATAATCCGCATACGCAAAAAATGTTATGCACATCGGACCTTTTGACCTAGATTTTATGATGCAAACCATGCAAGACGCATTATGGTCCGGACATGGGTGAGATTCATAAGTTAAATATGCACATATTAGTGGTTGGCGGCTTTTCATCTTTTGTAAAACTGATTCTAGTGGGGTTTGGGTGTTTAAATTTTCTTCTTAGATTTGTTATTCTTTTTGGGGATCACTGGAATAAACAAAAGTTAAAATTAAAGATACAGAAATGGAAAAAACAAAATCAAAACACCGAATTTCACCATTTTTTTTTTTCATTTCTCCTTCGTCTTCAACATCAAGAACAAAAGTTAAAATCGGAAGTTTGGGAATATAATAGAACTATCAAGGATAATATGGGAAGTACGAGTATTATCTATGTTTACATAACATGAGTGTTTGGTGTGTCACACAACGGCTGAGATATATTCACTTTTCCAACTGTAGGGTGAGCGGGAACCCGGATTTCACCCGCATTCGTCGGGATCTTCCCTCCCCTCCACTTGAGGGTAGTTTGGGAATATAATAGAACTATCAAGGATAATATGGGAAGTACGAGTATTATCTATGTTTACATAACAGGAGTGTTTGGTGTGTCACACAACGGCTGAGATATATTCACTTTTCCAACTGGTGGCTGGGATCTTCCCTCCCCTCCCAGTATTTTTAGATCTTCTCATATCCAACGGGCAGTTTTTTCCTCGCTCACGCCTAATAAATTGGGACTCCACCAGTATCCTTTTCCGCTTCATCTTCCATAACGCTTCAAGTCTTACTGCATCCATCAAGATTTTTTTTTTTTTTTGAGATGAACAACCATCAAGATGAGAAACCCTTGCTTACACACACTTCAATAGATTCGTTTTAGACAAGAACAAAACCCCCCATTTTTGTTTTTATCTCAAGAACAAAAGGTTCAGCTGAGAAAAGATACAAATCTCTTAGTGAAATTTCTTATTCAGTAAGTTCATTTCATTCCCTATGATTAGGTTTTCGTTAAGTAATTAGTTGTTAAAGGTATGATTTTTTTTCCCTAATAATTTTCTTTTTGTAATTATGATGAAATTAGATATTTATGTTAATTTTTATCAAAATTTAAAATATGGGTTTTGTGATTTAATATGTTCTGTTAAAGCCATTTTTGTTGGATTAAGGATTGGAAGTGATTTTGTGATCAATATGTGTTGATTTTGGTGCAGGAGTTGATTTTCTTTAGGGTTTTGAATATGCAAGTATTGAGGAGATATTATGCTGAGGCTTAGGGGATTTAGTTAGTCAATGGGCTGTTTAATTCAAGAATCAGAAAATAGTTTACTGGACACGAGAACCCTGTCATTCTGGCTTCGCAAACTGCACTGTAAGCAATTTCATTTTGATTTCGCTAGCAATCTATTTTTGATTCTTTTCTTATAGAATGTTGACAGTATACATTTCTTAACTCAGGATAATTGTTATTTGTTTTTGGAAAAGCAGTCAGTGAAAACGAAATTGTTTACATATAAATGACAATGTAAGATGTCTATAAAAGCTGCAGCTAATTAGTAATTTAGTGAGTTTACATATAAAGAAGATGAGGGCTTTTATTGCAAGTCAAAAATGTTGTTATCCCTCACCTTAGAGAACAAAAGGGGCTTAAATAGTAAGATAGTTCAAAGAAACAAACTCAAAAGTTAGAATAATGACAGTGCCTGCAAAAACCGTCTAGATGCGTGCACATTTAACTTTTCATATACAAACCTTTTAATCTAGAATAGAAAAGTTTTATATCAACTTTGAAAATATAGGTGATTGTTTGAGTTGTTAAATTTTGTATGCCTGAGTCATCTGTATATGTAGGTCTGTTGAATGCACAATAATTGTTTGACAAAGTGCCTCATCAATCAAGCTAGGGAATGACTTGGGTTTATCTGTAGAATACACTACCACATCACCCTGCCACATATCTGATTTGCAGTCAAGGTGAAAAGTAATCCGTAGAGTGGGGACGTAGATTCAGTATTATCAAGTACTGGACAGAGTTTAATATTGTTTGTGCAGTACATTACCTTGGGTTGGTACTTGGTAGTTGTAAAGGAAATGACTTCTTTTGTCGTGCTAAAAGAGGGATTACTTGGCACTTTTCTAACATATAAGCAGTTATTTTGGTAATGGTAGTCACTTAATCTCATTTTTGTGGTTGTGAGCAATTATTGTGTCACACAATAAGTTATTTTTCATACTAATCTCATTTTACCGTGTTGGCCAGTTTGTGGTCGTTATTATGTCGATGATGAAAGAGTATTCTTCCTTTGTTAGTTCTGTCACTTTTGATTAGTGTGTAGTCCGCCAATCAGTAACATGGGGTGGGAAATAATACGACAATTTATTCCAGGTTCCCTTAGTAGCACTATAGTCTTCTTAATTCTTTGCTACCTTCTTCACTCTAGGGGAGGTTTTCCTACTTTCTGATAAACGTATTACACTTATCTTATCAAGAAATATCCACTTCCACATAAATTCAAAAGTACTTTTTTCCTTTTAATAAGTTCTGGAAAAAAATGGAGCAGAGTCAGCAGACAAGTATACAGGTGAGACTAGCATGTCCGCTCATGGTAAATATGGATGGTCCACCAGACGAAGAATTTACTTGGGGAAGGCATGGCAATAAAGATATTCTTGGCCCTTCCTTTCCAAGGTAAGCGTGCAATTATGCCATGGTTTGTACTTCCAAGACTCCTATGTTGTGTCTAAGATTTTATACTTTATAGGCTATCTAAATAATAACCAGGTGTCCTTCAATTCGGTCATGTCCCATCTCATGTAACAGGGGTTATCATGCAGTTGCAGTGGCAAGAGATTTTATGACTGCGAAGTGAAGAAGGAAGCACGGAGACTGTGGAACCATCCTCCTTGACAATGGTTCCTCCGCATTCTTACATCACCGACGATTCATTTTTTTCCTACACGCAGTTGGGACAATTATCACCAGCTATAAATTTTGATCGTCATTTATTGTGGATGATGATGGCGTTGAATGGAAGCAGTACTTTTACTACCAGTACTTCCATTATCATTACTGTTTCGTTTCCTCCTGACATCCGTGGATTATCGATTTCTCTTTTTTGCAACTTTTTCATTGTAGTATGGACCCATTATTGAATCCATTGGAAGGTTTCACCAACTTCAAGTTATGCTTGGATTGAGGTATTTTATCAATTCTACTGATTTGCTTTGGAACTTATGCTAATTATGGTCTTTAGTTGTGAAGTAGTTATATAAATTTTTTTACATGTGGACTTATTTGAATTACTTTTCTTTTTTTGATATTAAAGTTTGAAGATGCAAGCGACGCTAAAGGTGATACCTATGGTTTCCATGGATACAACTTTGATGCTCACTGATTGCGTTAGAGATTAAACCGGAACAACCATAACACTTGCAAGGAACTTTATAAATCATCAGTGAGTAAACTAATTCCATTTATGAGTTTATTTTCTCAGGATTAAATTTATAAAGGCTTAAGAATTTATACGTCAATCAATTGCGCAAGAATGAAGTTAGAACAAGTATTAAGAATAATTGGTGACAAGTGGACGTTTTTTTTTTTGTTTCCAATCATTTTTTCCTTGATATGTTTGTTTGTAAAATTGTTACGTGTTTATTTTCAGACTCAAGTTCAACATCATGGTCGTCAGTCATATTGTTGGTAGGGGTGGTCGTGGAGGTGCTACCTATGGTTTCCATGGATACAACTTTGATGCTCACTGATTGCGTTAGAGATTAAACCGGAACAACCATAACACTTGCAAGGAACTTTATAAATCATCAGTGAGTAAACTAATTCCATTTATGAGTTTATTTTCTCGGGATTAAATTTATAAAGGCTTAAGAATTTATACGTCAATCAATTGCGCAAGAATGAAGGAAGAACAAGTATTAAGAATAATTGGTGACAAGTGGACGTTTTTTTTTTGTTTCCAATCATTTTTTCCTTGATCTGTTTGTTTGTAAAATTGTTACGTGTTTATTTTCAGACTCAAGTTCAACATCATGGTCGTCAGTCATATTGTTGGTAGGGGTGGTCGTGGAGGTATATCTAGGCACTCACATTCCCGTGTGTTAGTTTTTAGATTACCTTCTCTCTGTTTCATGGAAATATTTGAAGGTCAGTTGATCATATCTTCAACTGTTTTTCCATTCTCGATTTGACACATTAGTTAACAATTTTGAGCAATTTAAATGTGCAAGATGATTGTTATCCCATTTGATTTTGTTTTGTCTTCTAGACATCTGGAAGTATGTGCAGGAAATGTCTCATATAAGGCTCACATGCTCTTCCCTATTAATAGTCTTTGTAAACTGATGCGCCGGTTTTCACTTTTGAGTTATTAAATCCGTATTACAGGATGACTAATATATCAGTAGCCTGGAAATGAAATGCACCTCCGGAAAAAAAAAGTATGTATGACTAAATAAATGAAGTATAAGCAAATCAATGTACATTCTTAGTCTCATAAATATTGCTAACGAGTGTTGATGGAGGATCATTTAATTCTTTAGCTCAAAATAAAATAAAGACTGACGAAAATATGTCATGATCGACAGTGTACCTTTTTATTATTATACGTGCCATGAATTACTTATTGGAGTGTGATAGGATTTTAAATGGAAGCTTACAGTTGTGCACCAGATTTTTTTTTGTTTTTTTGAATGAAAGGTATTAATCACCAACTTTCTCAGCCTCACAGATCAAGCTATTGATATTCCATTTCTGAATCAGTCTATGCAGGAGTTAAAACTGTAGTGACCAAATTTTAAATCATAGCCTAACTGTTTCCTATATGAGAGACTTTGCACATGATGGTTCCAAACGCCAAAAATTCTCCAAGGACTATATTTCTCGTGGGATCAGGAGTCAAAACCATCTTCCATCAGCACTAAGCCCAAATTTGGTAGGGGTAAGCATTTGGCCCATATCCGTGGGTTTGATGGGGACTTGGTGTATTTTTGCGGATGGATATAAGAGCGATTGGATGCAGATGGAATTTTTGAAATCCAACGGAGTACGGATCGGACCCAGATGCAACCTTGAAAATCCGTTGGACATCCAGACCCGTTAAATTAAGGGCATTCTTATGGTTTTAGAGAACACTATGGATTATTTAGGAATTCTTAAGGTGTTTGCTTAGAGTGTTGTCAATGACATTTTTATAGGATGTTTAGTTTTATAAGAAGTTATCTATGTTGGCTTTATTTTTGTTATAAATTTTAACTAAAACAAATCTATTAGGTTATTCTTATCCAATCTGTTCATCCGTACATCCATTGGCTAAAAATACGTTGGATGTTGAATCGGATGCGGATGCCAAATTTAAAATCCATAATATGTTAAATTGGATGCGAATCCGGTCCATACTAGCCCATGCTCACCTCTAATTTTTAGTAATGGACCGGCCCATGCTCACCCCTAACTTTTGGTAATGGTATTCTCAATTCTGTTTTTCATTAAAAGCCCAGGCAGAGGAAAAATAAAATTATTAAGGACGTTTGTATGGTATTCGTCTTCTCACATTTTCAAAACTCTCGAATCAAAATTTTCAACACACAAAGCTAATAACTCTGTGAAATAGAAATGACCCAGTTTAGGACAATGTGAAATAGCCCGTTCCTTTAGGCACGGGTCATTCCCTAGTATATAAACATATTATCTTAGACCTAATTTTCACACTCATTGGTTTCGTTTTCTCTCTGGTGGTAGTAGCATACGAAATCGGTTCTCTGTAATTTATAGATGGTGTTGAGAAATATCCATCAATTAAGATTCATCTACTCCACTGAATGGATTTATGATGTCTCCAAGGTATAATCACCAACTGACTAAAGAAACCCTTTGTCTTGGTTTTGATTTCGTCAAATGAATTTTGACATTTTTGAGTGTTCTTTTTTATTGTAGACATTTAACACTTCTCTCGACCAATTGCAGATTTGTTCTTCCGATTCCAACAGCAACAATAACAAATTTGGGGATTTCTAAACCCAGATTCAAATTAGGTATAGATAGGAGTTTTTCGATTTTATAGAAATTGCAGCAATAAAGTTTCTGGATCTAGATTTGCTTGGGAGAAATCCATTTAGTTCTAGGGTCGATTTAAACAAGAGTTGTTGTTGCTTTCATTGATTTTCATGGCTGGGTTCATATTCAATTTGGATTAGCAGCAGCATAGGATGAAATTTGGGGGTTCTTTGTAATTGTTTGGGTTCGTTTTGAGAGCAAAATAAAATCAGTTGGAAGAACTGATATTACTGCAGTGGTTGGAGGTTGGATGTTTAGGTCGGAATTTGATGGAGATGGCAAACAATTGAGTTGTCATCCAGTCTTTACAAATCATTGATCCTTCATATGGAATAGTTTTGATTTTTTTTCACAGTGGATTTCAATCTTTAAACTGTGCAAAATTATTGAGTTGTCTGTATTTTTTTTTTATTTTTTTTTGATTAAACCGCGGATAATCCGCAACCGGCCCGTACAATCCTCTGATCCGCAGAGGATAAATCCGTGGTTGATTAGGCCGGTCACGGTTCCATTTTCCAAATCCGCAATTTTGACGGTTCGGTTGCGGGTGACCCCTAATCCGCAACCGTCCGTCCGTTGCTCACCCCTACCTAACAACACATAAATATATCGAATGAGAAGAACAGAAAGAGGAGGCCGGTTTTGGGAGATAAAGAGAAAGGGGGAGGCGCGGCTACGGACGTTTACGTAGAAAATAAGGGTTTGCGGTTTTGATTTTATTTTCTCCATGGTTGGCTAAATTGTTTGTTAGGGTTTAGATTGAAAACAATTTATTTGTATAGACTCTACGATGATATTTATAATAATGATTCATTGATTAGTGATTTCTCTTCATATAGCTTGGTGTTTTATCGTTCATGTGATTTTCTTGATTATTTATGCTTTTGAATTGATATCTCGTGCTTCAGTTAAATCCCTAGACGTGGTATGCAAGGATAGATAGGTAATGCTTTAGGATCGCTACATACGAAGCGAAGGAAGTTACAGCGGAGAAACTATATTTTAGAATTTAATATAATATCTTCCGGGACATGAGATTGATATTTGTCTTGAGTAATAAATAGAAATTAGTTGAGTTTTATATGATTGAATTGGTGGAAATTGAAAACCATAATAACCCATTACCTATTTTGTTACGATTATTTATTATTTCATTTTGTTCCGAAATCTGAAAAATTGTTAAGCATCATCTTATTTGATTACTTTGTTTTTGGTATTAGTTAGTAGGGTATTTCACACTCCTCGTGGGAACGACCTGTACTTGCCATTGTATACTAGTTAGACGATGTGCACTTGCAGTATTTTTATTGTGGGTTTCCCAACCTATCACCGTTAGTCGTGGGGGAGTTCGAAGGAGTCTCTCAAAATCCCCGTTAGTCGTGGGAGAGTTTAGAAGATGTTAGAGCATTGCTCGGTAGAACTCGCAAGCGTTGCTATCTCAAGCTTGTTTGTCAAAACAATATGTCTTGATTTATAGTCTACTTATAGCTAAGTCTCAGACTAGGATAGTTATGTGTAGTTGAGCTCCAGACTCCATGGCGATCATCTTACGAAGACGAAGAACTACTCAAGGAACCAGGGGAACTTCATCCGACTAAAAGGTATGTGGAGACTTGAACTTATATATCACTCAAAAGTCTATCTACTCTATCTCCTACTCTTGAGACAAAAGTCGTATAAGTATGATATTTTTCATACATACACATTTGTTATTTTGAGCCGAGTTTACTCGCCTATCTATTTCTCGAAATATGTGTTGGTAAGCTTTCGCTTTAACCATTTTTCATCTTTACCCGTGACGAAAGTCATGATGACGTTTCAATCTTGAAAATGGCTTTGATGACGATAGTTGTGAATAACGACTGTTATAACATTATAGAAGAATGTTTCAATGATTGAAATGTAGAGTTTAGATTACGCATATATAGTGTATTAACACATTAGTGTATAAATCCATGTGCCGAAAACCAAGTGTGTGCATATGTGTGCGTACGGTATTGGTGAAGGAGACAGGTTGGGTAGCGTACTGGCGGAACTTTTATACCCGAAAAATTCTGTTGAGTTTGGAGTTTACGAACTCATAAACCAGTCACCTTAGGTACGCGTACCCATACGCGTACTTGCGGAACTTTTCTACCCAAAAAATTCTGCTGAGTTGGGAAACTCAAATTGGATAGCTAAGGTACGCATACCCGTACGAGCTGGTTATTTCTCAAATCGGTAGTTCATGAACTTAAAACAATAAATTATAAGGAATGCACTCTTTGCAAACCGTGGCTATATTATTCATGAATTGATTCAAATGAATCAAAAAGATTTTATTTCAATTGTGTCTATGCATAAAGACCTAAGCAATTGAACAACTCTTCAACTAGTTCTTTTGAAGTCATTTGAACTAGTTATGAAAAAGATGAATATGGTTAATATGAAAGTGCTTATATGGATAACCATTGGTTAACTATTTGTGAACCAACTAAGTGTACATATGTAGGTACGATTACTCAAACCTAAATGAAATACATTTCATTTGTGTGTGACAAGCTAAGTTTTGATCTAACGGTCGAAATATATTAGCTTGGTTGAATAAGGTTTTTCATCTAACGTTGAATATTGAATGCTTTCTTACTAAGCTAACATTGATTGCAAACCCTGATTTGAAAAATATATAAAGGAGAACTCTAGCAATTGGAAAAACTAATCCCCACACTGATACGTGTTGTAAAACACCTAATTTTATATCTAGTACTTATGCTTTCTTTGCTTTTATCCTTGTGAATTTCATCTCTTATGTTTAGTTTTGAGTTATTAGGTGCAATGGAGTCTGTGGGAGCAAAAGAAGGAGAAAACGTCCATTCTGAGCGTAAACAGCAAAAAGATCAATTCTCAGGTGATATTTGGAGCATGCTAATGTTCCGCATGAAGGAGTGAAGGATGAATTGTAGGTTATGCAAAACTGACAGGCCAAATAGTACAAGGCATCCTTATCAGATTCATGGGTGCCGATATGAATTTGCATCATTATGAAAACCTAAAAACTAGAGCAAAGTTTCTCTAATCATTTTGCTTCCTCTCTGCCTGAAATTGAGAGAAAGATGGCGGCTCCATTAATACACAGAGAAAGGAGATTGAGAAACGAGTGATGGATGCTTCAGAGAAGAGAGATCTACGGAGATGGAGCAATTCAGAGTATGATAAGAAATTTAAGATGTTGGTTGTTGAAACTAAGATGTGATATGGATTTGGGTTCTAATTAAGCTTTAACACGATTGAGGTTAGGGTTTTGCTTGAAATCGATTTCAGAGATAGAGATGGTTGAAGCTTAGATGAAGAAAGTGATACTGATATCAAGGGTCTGTCAATTGAGGTAAATATTGATTTGATGGGGTTGAGATTGAAACCGGAGATGAAAAAGGTACTCAAATTGGATCTGGATCTGGAAGTTCAGGTTGGGGTTTATTGTTTGTGGTAGAGGAATAACTTTGATGTGTGGAATCGATGATGCTACTGATGTTGTAGAACTCAGTAATTAATAAATGGGATGCTGAGCAGTTAGATTAGCTATGTAGTAGGTGATGTTTTTGATTGAGACTGGTTTGATGGCAGAGCTGGAAGTCTGGTTAGATTCTGAATTATGAATACAAGAAGAAGTGGCAGGTTAGAATTGAGCTTTAATGATGGAAGATGTTTGTCCTGTTAATTCTTGTGATCTGTGTATGAAGAACTGGTTCTGGTTGTAGGAGAAAAAGTTGTTGCAGTTGGTGTGGCTCTGGTGCAGGGATAAATACTGGTTGATGCTATTGTTTATGTTGATGGTGAACAAGAAACTTGTCATGAGCTGCAGGGAACAATATTGTGCCGCAGGTGAAAGAATCGAACAAGGAAAGTGGCATATCTGTAGTTGCTGCCATTGAGGTGAACTGCAGATGGTTGAATTGGATCTATGGAGTATGGCCTAGTGGGGGTTGCAGAGGAAAAAAGTTGGTTTGATATTGTATTGGACTGAATTGTAGTCAGGTGGTGATACAATAGCTAGGTGCAAGGAACTGTTAGTTGCTCAATTACTAGAAGTAGATGAGTTGAATGATGAAGTTTATGTTGCTGTGTGTTTGGCTCAAGAATGATTTGTCGCAGAATGCAGGGAAATGGAAAGGATGGCACGCCAAAGTTGTAGCCTATGTGAATAGTATGGCCTGAAGTGGAGTGTGCTAATGAAGCTAAGAAGCAACTTTGAATGCAGAATGGAGTGAAGTTGGTCGTTGTAATGGATTGAAGTTGCAATTTGAGATGGTTTTGATGTTGGTGGATGTTAACTATTGGTGCGGAGAAAATGGTTAGGAAGATGGTATTTTTGGTGGTTGGTTCTGGTTGCAGCTGAGTTATGGTTCTGGTGAACGCGCAGGTGAGATTGAACTGAATTGAGAAGTCTGTTGGAGATATAGTTGTGATTACGAGTGTTGCAGGTAGAATGGTTGATATGGCAGGTAATGAGAAACTGCAGCATATGATGGAGTTATGACTAGCAGAATGTGGAGATATAGCTTCAGGAGATAAGAATTTGGGTGGTGTTTGAAGCACAGAATGAAGCTGCAGTTGCAGCTGTGAAGTTGACATACAGATGGTGCAACATACAGGGCCATCATGGATGGAGTTGAAGTGGTGAAGCATAATCATTATGCAATAGCTCAGGCTTGTGAAATCCTATGCCAAGAAAACTCAGCTCAATCAGTTGACTGACTCACACGCTGACTTGGTCTTAACTCGGTTGACCTGACCGAGATGACTCGTTGACGGTGACCGGATGGACTTTACCGGTTACCTGAGATATTTTCAAGTGTCGGATTCCGACCAACTTATGGCATAGCACTAGTTTTCCGGCGACATATTTTTGGCAGAATTCTTACATGGGTATTTCTCTTGTGTGGGCTTGGTGGACATCTTACTATTGGATCATTTGGACTTTGGGATTTGAAGACCTAATCTTGGAAAGATGAAACGCTACAAAAAGGAAAAGTTTCTACTTTCGAGGGGGACGTATTTTCTACTTAGAGTTTTAGAGAGCGGCGATTCTACTAGGGTTTGCTTTCATTTATTTTTTATCTTCTTCATTTTATTATTGATTATGATTATGATGAACTCAAAATCTATGAGTAGCTAAACATATTATTGGTTATAGGATAAAGTGGATTTCACAAACGATATTTGATTTAATGAATTAGTTTTGTCTCCATAAGTTATTGTTTATGATTCATGGTTTTTATTGGTTATATTATTTGATTGTTTGTTGGTTGAGTCCAGAATCAATCCGATTTGCTTTCATTTCTAAAGCTATATTAGGGTTTTCAATACGAAAAAGTTGTTCATCCCTATTCTAAGTAGCATAATTGTGGGTAGTGCTTGTAGTGATATATCCTACTAGTCACAAATGAATCATAACTTTGGTTAAATCAAATTAGTGCTTTTACACATTTGATTGCCTTGATTAGTCTTATTCCATAGAACTTATTTATTTTAGGGAGTTAAACTTAATTGTGCTTTTACACTTTAGGTTGCTTTCTAGGAAGAATTCACATATACATCTTTTAATGTGGTTGTGATGAAATCAGGGAATTAGTGGGATATACTTGCGATCAAGGTATCCTAGGACTTTTAGTAAATGAGATATTAAATTATCAATTCTAGTAATTGTTGAGAATACATGTTTGTGAATGATACTATCCCGTGACCAATATCTTCTCCTTATTGATTAGTTTTATTATTACTTTGCTTTCAATTTAGCTTCATTGCTTTGATAAATCAAAACCCCCCCTTGGTTACTTAAGAATCTGAATTTTTTTATAACAACAAAAGCCTCTCTGTGGATACGAACTCTTTATTATCACATATTTCATTTATTTTAGTTGAGTGAGAGAGTGGAACTATTTTTTCTTGGCTGACAATCGACCAAATTTTGGCGCCGCTGCCGGGGAGGCATACGGCTTGTTATTAAGTTTTTAGTTTCTTTTTATTATTTCTGCTTGCATATTTGATTTTCGTTTCTTGTCTTGTTTCTCACTTGTTTGCGAGAATTTTTTTCAGGTACCTAATCCCTGGCTTCTAAAGATTGGAACTATACAAGGTGCGAGATAGCTACTCGAAGAGGCACAATACTCCAACCAAGGCAAGATACAACGGAAGAACAAGTCTTGGAAGTAGAACACGAACCTCTTCATCAAGAAGAAGAAGAACAATAGGTTCCATTCGTATAAGAACCACTTGTTAAAGAAGAAGCAATGGGTGATACAAATCGTACACTCAAGGACTTGGATTCTCACATGCTTGATGCACAACGATGGTGTATTCAAACCAAATCAACATTCGAGATCAAACCGGAGTTGATTAGAGAGTTGTCGAAGTTTCATGGCATGGTAAATGAAGATCCAAACAAGCATCTCATGGATTTCCACAACGTTATCATGGCCATGCTTCCAGCGGACACTAATGGGGATGGAGCGATGTTGAAAGCTTTCCCATTCTCTTTGGCGGACAATGCTAAGGAATGATTGTATTATTTACCGTCCGGGAGTGTCATTACATGGAACGGGTTGAAGAAACTCTTTCTAGAGAGGTATTTTCCTGCATCCAAAGCTACTCAAATTCGCAAAGAGATTTGTGGAATACAACAAAAGGATGGGGAGTCATTGTATGAATGTTGGGAACGCTATAAGAGATTGGTGGCTAGCTGCCCTCACCACCAATTCAGTGATGTGATGATAATACAATACTTCTACGAAGGTCTCCAACCAAGTGATATATATCTTCTTGATGCCGCGGGTGGTGGTGCACTAGTGAACAAGATGGTGGCCCAAGCTACCGAGTTGATTGAAATCATGGATGTGAACTCGCAACAATTCTACACAAGAGGTGAACCAATGGTTAGGCGATTGCATGAAGTTAGTGATTCATTATCATCACACCGTGATAAAAGGATGGATAATATGGAACAAATGATGCAAAATATGGCTGCGGTTATATTACCTTGATATGGTGAAGAGTTGGAGCAAGCTAGTGCAGTCTTTCCAAATCATCAAAGACGGTATGATCCGTACTCCAACACCTACAATCCGGGATGGAGAGATCATCCAAATTTCAGCTATGCCAACAAGCAAGGTGCAGTCCAACAACCTACTTTCAACCGTTCGAGTGGATTTCAACCACAACAACAATAATTCCAGCCGCAACAACAACAATTTCAGCAACCACAACAATCAATGCAAAATCAAGGTTCCGATATCGATGCAAAGCTTCAAACAATGATGCAAGGTATTTCTACCATGATCAAAGAAAGCTAGCAGGAAACTAAGAGTGCTATCAAGGAGTTGCAGACACAAATGGGCTCCATGGTGATTGAATAAAAAAAATTGAAGGCACAAAATAGTGGAAAACTCCCTTTTCAATCTCTTAACCCAAGAGAGAATGTTAGTGCTATTACATTGAGAAGCGGTACACAATTTGTGCAACCTGAAGTTGTTGATGTGGGTGATATGGAGACCCAAAAGGAACCTGTTTTGGAGGAAAAGAATGATGATTTTCCCCAAACTTCTAAGGTACCTATTTATAGCTGTAAAACTCCTATTTATACTTATGTTCCTCCTTTACCTTTCCCTCCCAGGTTTGCTAATTCTAAGAAGGCGGAACTAGAAAAGGAGATTTTAGACATCTTCAAGAAGCTTCATGTAAACATTCCACTCATTGATGTTATCAAGCAAGTTCCCAAATATGCGAAGGTTTTGAAAGACTTGTGTACCAAGAAGAAAAAGTTAACCGGTAATGAGGTTATGAGTGTGGGGGAAAACGCTTTGGCGGTCTTGCAAAAGAAACTCCCACCCAAATGCAAGGATCCGGGTAGTTTCACTATACCCGTAGATATTGGTAATACAAGAATTGGAAAGGATATGCTTGACTTAGGGGCATCCGTGAATATCATGCCATCATATATTTATAAATCTTTAAATTTGGGTCCATTGAAACCAACTAATATTGTGCTTGAACTTGCGGATTGTTCTAATGTCTACCTTAGGGGTATTATTGAGGATGTCCTTGTGCAGGTGAACCAACTAGTTTTTCCAGATGATTTTTGTGTTCTAGAAATGGATGATGGCTCGGATGCATCCATACCCTTGCTGCTTGGGAGACCTTTCATGAAGACGGCTAAAACCGTCATTGATGTGGACGAGGGAATACTCACGATGAAGTTTGATGATGAGATAATTCGCTTAAACATGTTTGAAGTCATCTGGTATCCAAGTTCTGGTGTTCATAACATATGGGACCCTAGATAAGGCGTAACAAACAAGGAGATAGTCGGGCTTACGACTTTAAACCAAGCGCTAAATGGGAGGCAACCCATAGGATGAGTATTTCTTGTCTTATTGTTATTTAATTTTTTTTATTTTCTTGTCTTGTTTTTAGTTTTTTCTTATCTTGTATTCATATTTTCTGATTTCTTGTCATTTTTCATGTAAGATTTCCCATCTTGGCTTACTTTGGATGACTCAATTTACATTGAGGACAATGTAAAGTTTAAGTGTAGGGGAGTGGTTAAGCATTTGCATTGTAAATTTTTCTTAAATTTTCAACTTTTGTGTAAAATAGTGAATAAAAAAAAACTCCAACTTGTAGTTAGTTTAGAGTCACATAGTATACATGTCGCTAAGATTACATAGAGATTCTCATAAGAGTGACTGAACTTAGAGATGACAGAGAACATGATCAGGTTTCTTACTTGTATGAGAGTTAAAGTTGGATTTAACAATGCCAGTGGCAAATAAGGTGCAGACTGAATTCGGTAATAGAGTTGTGATCCCCTATAGTGGAGACTACCTATTGTACATCATGTGAGGCACCGACCTTCATTTCTTTGTACATGTCTAAATTTGTGCTTTTAGATTGTGTGACACCGTACGTAAACTCCGGGTAGAATGGTGAGCTACCCAACCTCCCACCAATAGAAGCACTATTTTGATCTCTTGAGTGCTATTTTATCAATCATGATGGTGACATCGAATTGCTAACTTACATACCACTTGTAATCTTGTTTTCAGTTAGCACCATCCACTTTATCTCTCTCTACACCAACAGGTCCATAGAAACACCATCATCATCAACAAGAGGAGCATCACAAATTCGAAGGAAAGTTGAAGACGTTCAAGGTTTACAAGCAACAATACATAAATGAGCAGATTTCAGATTCAAGTATAGCAACAAGACAAGGAGCATAATTTTTACAAGTTGAAGACTATTATACAAGAGTGAAGATTATCAAGATGAGAGTTCAAGAAGTTTATGATATCGAGACATACAAGTTGTGAAGAATCAAGCGGTAAAGTACTTACACCATGGACTTTGTACTTGCATTTTTATCTTTATTTGTATTTTATTTTCTCTTAAAAAAAAAAAAACTTGGGACATGGTTATCATTATGCTAGTTCCCTTATTATAAAAAAAAATGGAAAAAAAAAAGACAAGAGAAAATTTTGTTAGGTTCATTATTAGTTTTATTATTTATTTTTGTGACGACCCTCGAGCTCGTCAACGCTATTAGACCGGTCAAGTGTCGATTTAGCCGATAATAACTCGATTAGTTTAACACGAACACTAATTAATAGAAATTAATCTAACAATGATCTAGTTACGAAACTAGTATCACTAGATAGATCTCGAGAATTTATGCGAAATGGACTACAAGAACGTGTCATTCGGATTCCGTACGAAGAAGATATCATCGAAATTATGAGAAAGGGAAGAATAGTCATTTTGTATCTTAGCCGACATGATCTCCCCATATCAATTTATGGAGTACCTTTGTCATTTGTCCTTGACCTTATCTCCCCAAAGTCGATCGAAGAGAACCATTTCTTTTCTTCTTTCTCTTTCTTCTTTCTCTTCTTCTCCTTCTTCTGTTCTTCGCCTCTGGCAATTCTGAAAGTGTGAGAAATGAAATTAAGTGATGATATTGTGGGAGTGAGGTTGAGATTAAGGTATGTTTGAGGAAGAAGGTGATAGGCGATGATTGTTTGAACTCGGGAAGGAGAAGTTTGAGTACTGTTATGAAAATAGAATTAGGGTTCCTCTGTGAATCGTTATTTGAATTAGGAATTGAGAAATTGGAGTTGGGTATTGATTGATTGGATGAATTAGGGTTAGATATGAAGAGTAATTCGCTTTTGATGAAATTAGGGTTTCTGGGATTTGGAATTGATTGAAGATTAATGAACAATTGAGGATGAAATTAAGTAATTAATGGGGGGTTATGTATGTTGAAGGCAAAGAAGGTGAATTAGAGTTTAATTCTCAAGCTTCAGAGAAGATTCAAATAATTAGGGTTCATGTGTTCTTTCCCAATTTAAGAATTAGGGTTTGAGGATTCAACAGATGATTCAGGGAGATGATGGTGTTGAATCAATTCAAGTGGAGAAGAAAAATTGGAATCAATTGCTAGAGTAACACCAATTTGAGGTAATTGTTCTTCTCTGTGAATTTAGTTAAGTTATACAAGTTCAGTTGTTGAGTTTGGGTGATTTTGAATGA
The DNA here is from genome assembly GCA_023529315.1 of Papaver bracteatum. NCBI lineage: Eukaryota > Viridiplantae > Streptophyta > Magnoliopsida > Ranunculales > Papaveraceae > Papaver > Papaver bracteatum. The sequence continues at coordinate 698,526 of JAJJWX010003983.1, forward strand.
GCAATGGTTGCCTGATTTCAAGGGAAGTTTATGATACATGGATTGATCTTTAAGAACTGATGTTGATATAGTTATGTGAAATTGTAAAGGAATTGCAAATGTAGATTAGGTTGTGTGTATGTTAAGATGTATAAGCTGATGTTATGAACTACCTAAGTGTTAATGATTGTTATTTGAGTTGTCTGTGTGTATCTGAATTGAGGTTATTAAATAGAATAACATGATTTGTGTTTCAGTTTTGTTGGTAATGGAATGGAATAATTGGTGGTATCTCAGATTGTTCTAAGTATGAAGTTTGAGTGTAATTGATGGCACTAACCATGTAATTGTGAATGAAGTAAGGAATCTGTTTGAGGTTGAGTTGATAGTTATACCTGCAGGTGGTTGTAGTTGAATTGATGGTGAGTTGAATTGATGGTGATTATAGAGTTGCTGTTAGTGTTTATTGTAAAAGCTTGGAACTGCAGTTGCAGGTAGGCACAGTCTTTAATTGTAAATGAAATTATTTGTATTCAATGTACTTTTGAATGAATTGTTGAAGTTATAGGTGGGATAATTTGTGTGTAGTACAGGCTTGTCTTGTGTTACACCATGATGGTGCAACTGTAACCTTTTGGCATGTGCTTTGGCTTGTGAGCCTGTCCTTGGCCTTAGCCTTGGTCTTGAGTTAGCTTTCATCCCAGTCAGATGTCTGACTAATTTACCTTGTCTGACTCAGTTGTTTAACTGAGTTGATTATGTGACCATGTGTTGACCCGATCCGACTCAGTTGACTGAGTTAACTCGTTGACCATTAACCCTGGACTTTGACCTTGACTATTGACTTGACCTTAGACGTTGACCTTCAGTTGACCAAGTGGAATGTTAGTGACCGTTTGTTGACCATATGGATTGAGCCTTAGTTATTGGGCTGTTTTATGAGACTTGGGCTTAAGGCTGTTTCTTAATTAGATATCTTGGACCTCTTGTGGTCTGAATTAGCATCCGGTTCTTTCTACAAAGTTGTAAATATTCACAAGACATATCTAATGGACTATAGAACCAATCTAATTGGATTAGTAAACTCTTAGTTATACTAAAGATAGAGAATAAGATATCATAATGGGCTTAGAACCATTAGATAGAATTGTATGATTATTCTGTGAGCCTTTTGTCTAAACTCTTAGAGTGCTTGTGTGATTATCAGTTAGATTCTATTAACAACGATCGATTCAGAGAATGAACCAGTGGATCATGGATCTCAAGGTATGCGAGGCTTGTCATCAAAAGAGGTGGGAATGCATTTGACAGTTTTGTAATCATTGTTATTTCTTTTATGAAAGTTTTTGTTTTATAAACTCATGCATTGTCTATTTCTTAATTGCATTGTCTATTCGCATATTTCATGCTTTGTTTATCTTTATGATTGTCTTTGGGAAATGAGAATTTCCATCTATGGTATATTGGATATTGCTCCTTCATATTCTTATGGCTAGGGTGATACACCGTAATATTAATAATCGGTGTGGAATTGGCATCAATATTACGGGTCTATATTTCACCCACATATTACTTTATGTTTCAGTATTAAGGTGTGTAAATGTCACCGCAGAAACTAAAGGAGGAGTTTAGGTCCATATACATGATTGTTTATTTCAGTGGTTTTGTTGTCTTCTAATGTTTGGGAAAACATGTAATGTTTTCCAAATCTGTTTTCCAAATCTGCATATGATTACTTAGAAGTTAAATGTTAATTATTCCCCATTTCAGTTTCAGTGACAGAGCAGAGTTGCGCAGCGAAAGCTTCGAGAAATTAACTTCGTTATTTGATTATACTTTGATATGTTTATTTTGTTGTAATTCTTTTGTAAACCAAATGATTATTACTTTATATATATCATTGGAGAGGAGTTCTTGTATATATATTTCTGAGCGAGGTTAGTTTTGGGTTAAGTTTTGTATCGCATTTCTTAATTGAATGCTTAAGTGCATGTTTTAGATTTTAGTGCCTCTTTATTTAGTTAATTCTTTGAATTAGTCAGATGTTAGCTTAGGGGGCGCTACAGTTTTGTTTTGATTTTGTATTTATTTTATTTTTCTTGTCTCATATAAATAAATAAAAAAAAGGTGTTGTATCATATTTTGGTTTGTTTAGTTCATTTTTGATTATGTAATCATTCAATAAATCCAATGGAAAGAAGGAACATCTATAGTGAAGTTTCAAGCAACAAGGAATTAGAGGAAAGAATCACATTTCAAGATTCTACGAAGTTCAAGATTCATCATCAAGAGTTGAAGACCGAAGACGAAGACGAAGACAAGGATTGAAGACCGAAGACATTTCTATGGACACTGTGAGAGTGGTGCTAACTGCACCTCTAATGGATAACGAGGTAAGTAAGCATATTCCCACCTTCGCTAAGTGGTTGATTTCCTTTCTTAGATATCGTCAGAAAAAAAGGGTTAAAAAAATGAATAAAATATGTAGGTTTCCAAAACAATTCGGAGGGTTATGCCTTCCTACTATTCAACGTGTCGCGGGATTCTCTTTTCATTCATACCTGGACATATGTGTGACCCATAAAAAGCTGTTTATTATTGAGTGCAATTTCATAAAACCATTTCTTGTGAGGCAGAGTCGAGACTTTCGATCACTCCGAACCCGAATTTATTTCGATAATGGATGGTTATTTCTCTCTCAACTTTGAAGGATGAGATTGTGTTCATTTATGTGTCTAACTTCTTATGAATAGTGTGCAGAATCTTTATGTCTTCTTAGCACGTTGGATGCTATCATTTCGGAGAACTAGTAAGTTGGAAAAGTAGGTTTTATGGATACATCTCTAGTAAACCCTCACGAGAGTTGTTTGTATATTTTAGAATAAGTTTTGTTTCATTTGCTCGAGGACTAGCAAAGTCTAAGTGTGGGGGAATTTGATAGGTGTTGTAAAACACCTTATTTTATATCTAGTACTTATGCTTTCTTTGCTTTTATCCTTGTGAATTGCATCTCTTATGTTTAGTTTTGAGTTATTAAGTGCAATGGAGTCTGTGGGAGCAAAAGAATGAGAAAACGTCCATTCTGAGCGTAAACGGCAAAAAGATCAATTCTCAGGTGATATTTGGAGCAGGCTAATGTTCCGCATGAAGGAGTGAAGGATGAATTATCGGTTGTGCGAAACTGACAGGACAAATAATACAAGGCGACCTTATCATATTCATGGGTTCCGATATGAATTTGCATCATTACCAAAACCTAAAAACTAGAGAAGAGTTTCTCTAATCATTTTGCTTTCTCTCTGCCTGAAATTGAGAGAAAGATGGCGGCTCCGTTAATACGCAGAGAAAGTATATCGAGAAACGAGTGATGGCTGCTTCAGAGATGGAGCAATTCAGATTAGGAGAAGAAATTTAAGATGTTGGTTGTTAAAACTAAGATGGGTTTGATATGGATTTGGGTTCGAATTAAGATTGAACACGATTGAGGTTAGGGTTTTGCTTGAAATCGATTTCAGAGATAGAGATGGTTGAAGCTTAGATGAAGAAGATGATACTGATATCAAGGGTCTGTTACTTAAGGAAAATGGTGATTTAATGGGGTTGAGATTGAAACCAGAGATGAAGAAGGTACTTAAGTTGGATCTGGATCTGGAAGTTCAGGTTGGGGTTTATGGTTTGTGGTAGAGGAATAACTATAGTGTGTGGAATTGATGGTGCTACTGATGTTGTAGAACTCAGTAATGAATAAATGGGTTGTTGAGCAGTTAGATTATCTATGTAGTAGGTGATGTTTTTGATTGAGACTGGTTTGATGGCAGAGCTGGAAGTCTAGTTAGATTCTGAATTATGAATGCAAGAAGAAGTGGCAGGTTGGAATTGAGCTTTAATGATGGAAGATGTTTGTCCTGATAATTCTTGTGATCTATGTATGAAGAATTGGTTCTGGTTGTAGGAGAAACAGTTGTTGCAGTTGGTGTGGCTCTGGTACAGGGGAGAAATATTGGTTGATGTTATTTCTTATGTTGATGGTGAACAAGAAACTTATCATGAGCTGCAGGGAACGATATTGTGCTGCAGGTGAAAGAATTGAGCAATGAAAGTGGCATATCTGTAGTTGCTGCCATTGAGGTGAACTGCAGATGGTTGAATTGGAGCTATGGAGTATGGCCTGGTGGGGGTTTCATAGAAAAAAGGTTGGTTTGAGATTGTGTTGGACTGAATTGCAGTCAGGTGGTGATGCAATAGCTAGGTGCAAGGAACTGGCGGTTGCTCAATTACTAGAAGTAGCTGAGTTGAATGATGAAGTTAATGTTAATGTGTGTTTGGCTCTAGAATGGACTGTCGCAGAATGCAGGGAAATGGAAAGGATGGAACGCCGAAGTTGTAGCCTCTGTGAATAGTATTGCTTGAAGTGGAGTGTGCTAATGAAGCTAATAAGGAACTTTGAATGCATAATGGAGTGCAGTTGGTATTTGTAATCGATTGAAGTTGCAGTTTGAGATGGTTTTGATGTTGGTGGATGTTAACTGTTGATGCGGAGAAGATGGTTAGGGAGATGGAATTTTTGGTGGTTGGTTCTGGTTGCAGCTGAGTTATGGTTCTGGTGAAAGCGCAAGTGAGATTGAACTGAATTGAAAAGTCTGTTGGAGATATAGTTGTGATTACGAGTGTTGCAGTTGGAATGGTTGATATGGCAGGTAATGAGAAGCTGCAACATAGAATGGAGTTATGACTAGCAGAATGTGGAGATGCAACTTCAGGAGATAAGAATTTGGGTGGTGTTTGAAGCACAGAATGAAGCTGCAGTTGCAGCTGTGAAGTTGAACTACAGATGGTGCAACAGACAGGGCCATCATGGCTGGAGTTGAAGTGGTGAAGCATAATCATTGTGCAACATCTCAGGGCTGTGCAATCCTATGCCAAGAAAACTCAGCTCAATCATTGACTGACTCACACGCTGACTCGGTCTTAACTCGGTTGACCTGACCAAGATGACTCGTTGACCGGTGACCAGGTGGACTTTACCGGCTACCTGAGATATTTTCAAGTGCCGGATTCCGACCAACTTCCGGCGTGGCACCAGTTTTTCGGCTATATATTTTTGGAAGAATTCTTACATGGGTATTTCTCTTGTGTGGGCTTGGTGGACATATTACTATTGGATCATTTGGACTTTGGGCTTTGAAGACCTAATCTTGGAAAGATGAAAAGCTACAAAAAGGAAAAGTTTATACTTTCGAGGGGGACGTATTTTCTACTGGAGTTTTGGAGAGCGGCAATTCTACTAGGGTTTGCTTTCGTTTATTTTTCATCTTCTTCATTTTATTATTGATTATGATTATGATGAACTCAAAAGCTATGAGTAGCTTAACATATTATTGGTTATGGGATAAAGTGGATTTCACAAATGATATTTGATTCAATGAATTAGTTTTGTCTCAATAAGTTATTGTTTATTATTCATGGTTTATATTGATTATATGATTGATTGTTTGTTGGTTGAGTCCGGAATCAATCCGATTTGCTTTCATTTCTAAAGCTATATTAGGGTTTTCAAGACGAAAAAGTTGTTCATCCCTGATTCTAAGTAGCATAATTGTGGGTAGTGCTTGTAGTGATATATCCTACTAGTCACAAATGAATCATAACTTTGGTTAAATCAAATTAGTGCTTTTACACATTTGATTGCCTTGATTAGTCTTATTCCATTGAACTTATTGCTTTTAGGGAGTTCAACTTAATTGTGCTTTTACACTTTAGGTTTCTTTCTAGGAAGAATTCACATATACATCTTTTAATGTGGTTGTGATGAAATCAGGGAATTAGCGGGATATACTTGCGATCAAGGTATCCTAAGACTTTTAGTAAATGAGAGATTAAATTATCAATTCTAGTCATTGTTGAGAATACATGTTTGTGAATAATACTATCATGTGACTAATATCTTCACCTTATTGATTATTTTAATTATTACTTTGCTTTCAATTTAGCTTTATTGCTTTGATAAATCAAAACCCCCCTTGGTTACTTAAGAATCTGAAATTTTTATAACAACAAAAGCCTCTATGTGGATGCGAACTCTTTCTTATCACATACTTTATTTATTTTAGTTAAGTGAGAAAGTGAAATTATTTTTGCTCGGCTGACAACCGACCACACACCTCCTATGTGATACTAGTTGGTTTATCTAGAGTCGATTCTCCTTTAACCTTAGGTTTCTTCTTGAGAAACTGTAGGTTAACGACTTAAAGACTTCATTGGGATTGTGAAGCCAGACAAAACTACTTCTCTTATAATTGAGCGATATGATCTTGCCATTTTCTATCGTACGAGTTCAATTGATAGATTAGATTGATATTATATCTCCGATAGAGCAAAATAAAAAGAAATCACAAATATCTCCGTCTCATCATTTGTGATTCCGCAATATCTTGTTTGGCTACCATACGATTAAGATTATTGTGAGGTGATTGATAATTCTAGGCTGTTCTTTGGGAATATAAGTCCGGGTTATCGATTAGAACCTATTCACCTTGATTTTATCAAAAGATGGAACAAACTCGTAGGTTTATCTGTGGGAGACAAATTTATCTATTATTGTAGACTTTTTTGTGTGATACAGATTTGTTTATTCAAGTATTCGACTTTGGGTCGTAGAAACTCTTGGTTGTGGGTGAGATTATCTAAGGGAATCAAGTGCATAGTATCTTGCTAGGATCAGAGACGTAAGGATCGAAACTGTACCTTGAATCAGTGTGAGATTGATTGGGGTTCAACTGCAGTCCATGCCGAAATTAGTTTGTAGTAGGCTAGTGTATGTAGCGGCTTAATACAGTGTGGTGTTCAATCTGAACTAGGTCCCAAGTTTTTTCTGCATTTGCGGTTTCCTCGTTAACAAAACTTCGGGTGTCTATGTTATTTCTATTCCGCATAATATTTTGTTATATAATTGAAATATCACAGGTTGTGCGTTGTATCGATCAATTGTGAAATCCAACCTTTGGTTATTGATTGGAAATTGATTGATCCTTGGATATTGGTCTTTGTTACGATCCAAGTTTATATCTCTTGTATTTGATAAAGACTCACAGATTTCAATTTGTTTGAGTATAGATCAAATCGAGAGATAGAGATATTAACTCCTTGATATACTTTTTATTAAGATTGAGTTTGACTGTCTAGTTGATTCTATTAAAAGTATATTCGAGTTAGTCCATACAGATTGCTAATCGAAATTTTGGGTGAGGTTGTTAGACCCCTGCATTTTCAGAAGAGTCTCCCAAACTCCCTAGAAAATGCCTGTTAGTCGTGGGGGAGTTTGAAAGAAACTCTTGAACTTCATGTTAGTCGTAAAACCCTATAATGCTAGGAAGTTGGTTGCTTTGGGGAGTTAAGATGAGTTTTTAGTGTACTTTTGTCTCACAACAAATCTCTCAAAAGAGTAGAGATTTGTAAGGGAGTTTGGTCAGAGAAAAACATAGGAGAAGGAAGGAAACGCTTCAGCTTTCAGGTATGTTTTTTTTCTTATTTGATCTCCATGATTGTTTGTTTTGATTGTTTATAGTTTGTTTTGATTGTTTTTCATATCAATTTTTGGGGTTTATTCCGTAATTCTTCGAAAGGATTTATAAACAATCAAAACCCTCTTTTTCACTCTTTCTCAAAAACCCTGACTTCTCGTCACGGATTTAGGGTCACCAACATCAAGCTTGATCTGTTGTTCCCCCTAAGAGATCTTAAATCTCTGCATGTTTAGTGAATAATTGATGTTTTGTATGTATTTGTGTCTATATTTGTGTGCATGTCTAGTATGGTTCAAAACATGGTTTGGTTTTCAGAAATAAAATGACAAAATCCTCTAAAATGCCTCAAACCCAAAGTTTAGCTGACCTTGCTAAGCATCGGTAACCCTAGTTGAAGTGGACGGATGGTCACCTGTCCACGCAGTGCAACATGTTGCTTGACTAGTTTTTGTTTGAATGTCCGTATATAGATGGAGAAATTGTTCAACTCCCCTTTTAGCTTGACTAGTTTTTGTTTGAATGTTGTTTTCCAATCCAATATGTTGCTTGTATAGTTAGGGAAAAATGATTTTGATGTTACACCTTAAAATGGTTAAGAATACCGAATTATGAATCATTATTGTGTTATATCATAAGCTCATCATTTCATGATTTATAACTTTTAACCAAAGTGTGTATATGGTACCAAATGATCATTTAATTGAATGAGACGGTTGCTGGGACTGGGAGCTAGATCACTTTCCGGTTTCCCTGTCACATGACTCACACCTTTTAGCTGCAACATATGGCTTTGATGATGATGCTCAAATGAATCTCCTAGGACACATATTATGTAAATGATTACTTGGACAAAATAGATTAATTAGATTTTTGTTGTTTGTATTATTAGACAAGTACTGTACATGCATGAAACTTTCCTTAAGTGCATTTCTTACAGCTTTCCATATTTGATGATACTTGAACTTATGTTAATTAGAAAGTTGTCTGAATGGAAAGGGCTTGTTTGCATATAACTTGAACTTATGTTGCTAAAGCCAGGGTTAGCCCCCCTTTGCCTCCGCCACATAGTCGCCTTGACATACTAGAAAATGTCATAAATCCACTGGTCCTGTTAAACTAGAGAACCAAAAGATAATGATATTGTCATATATCACTATGTTATCCGATTTGACTAGTACTAGCAAAACTGAACTACACGTAGGGAAAATAGGATGGTTGACAGGGAAAAGGAAAAGTGATATGTGATCATACACTTCCCTAGCTTCCCTTTTGACATATTTCCATCATATTGAATTTTTTTTGCAACTGTTCAGGATATTACTTAAATCCAAAAGCAAACACACAAACTATACACATCAAATCGAATTAGGAATGCACTCAGAGCATAATATCAACACCAGCTTTGAACCACTTCAGAGCAATTATTTACTCTACTTTCAAGTTACAAAGTTTCAATTTTCTGAATAAAATTAAATATTGGAAGTTAAAGTAGTAATCATTCAGATATCATGCTTAAGTAGCATAAAAAAAATGGGACCTATAGATCTTTAAGGAAAATTGCTTGGACTATAAGTAGTCATAACAGTGAACAGGTTTATTTATACACATTTTGTATGTTATTGAATATATAGGAAACTGAGAAGTAAATGATCAGTCACTTCCAAAAAGATGTTCATTCAAATTAGATATAAAGTTACACGCCATGTAGGTAACTAATGATTATTAACTGTCAGGAATAATCATCTCCATGTAAAGTGCATGTGGAATTTAGATATGTATATGTTCCAGAAGAAAAGGATATAATCATAATGTCATGTCTAGCTAAAAGAAAAAAGTATAATACAAATCAGTCAAAACTAATGATTAGCCTTAAACCTCAACTGTTGATAGTTAAATCATTGGGTGGTAAAAGAGAAGAAAACAACATTAACTTGATGTATCTATCACCTATACTAATGTTGTTTGTTCCTCTTCGGCGGTAAGATGTTTGTTTGAATTTGGTTTTTCTTTTAACCTACGTATGCTGTGTTTTTATGCTAACATGATTGTTAGTTGAGTTTTGAAGTGAAATGATTGTATTAGGATTTAGTTTCTTACCTTCCGTGTTAGCCAACATGTCCTTTGTTTTACACTATGTCACATACTGTGGATTTTCTTATGTTTAATTTTGGGTCCATATTTTCTGTCACACCATAGAATGGACAGTTCTATCCAACCTGCTGAAAACAACAAGAAGAAAAGGAATATTAGGAAGAATAAAAACACGGAAATGGATACGGATACTAATACAAATACAAACACAAATTATAAACAACGAACAACACGAGAGACTGAAAAACTATTGGAACTGTTAGTAGAATCTACACTTGAGAAGAAGAAAGACACTAATGGATGTTTTACTAAGATACTAGTGAAAGATTACATACTTCCAAAACTTAACCAAGCATGTGATTGTGACAAATCTTATGAGAACTTTAAAGGGAAATATAGATGGTTCAAGACTATATTTGGTTACTACCAGGATTTTTTTAAATCTTGTAATTTTGGATTCAGTTGGGATGACAGTAGCAAGATGATTACTGGAATCGACGAGATGTGGAACAATTACTATGAGGTATGTGTGTATTATTTACAGACAACTGATTTTGAACTATTTTCTTCTAATTTATGCAGAGTTCTAATTCATGCTTTATCCTTTTCTTTCTGTTAATAGGGCCATCCAAAGCAAACTAACCTAAGGGATGAAAATGGTAGAGACTATGGTGACTTTCTTATTGTTTTTGGGAATAAATGTGCATCTGGAAAAGTTACAGTTGATCTTACCCATGAGGGTACAAGTGCTAAAACCTGTAATGAGGAAGATGAACAAGATGATTACTTAGATGTTGATTATACTCAACGAGAGCAATATGATAGTGCTTTTAACGTATCATATGTGGGATATTCCTCAGAGGAAAATGATGAACAAGGTAAAGATGAAACTCAAGATATGAACATAAAGAAATTTCATGTCAGAAAAACTATACCAAGGAAAAGACCAAGGTGTGACATTAGTAACTCTTCTACATTAACTAATCCTACTGATTAGTCTGATTACCTAAAGAAATTCATTGCCAACAGTTCATCAATTGCTTCTTCTATTAAGTCAATGCATGCTCTTATTCCGAAAGAGAAAGAAGACCGCAAATTTGAAAAGGAAATGCACAAACTTAATAAGGATAAAAAAGATAATGAAGTATGAGATCTTGTTTATGGCATGACTGATATTTGTTTGGAAGATAAGATGAAAGTGATTGAAATGCTCGGCACCGATCAAAAGAAGAACATATTCAGACGTTTTACTCCTGAAGAGAGAAAGTTGTGGATTGGTTCAAAGTTAAAAGCATAAACCTGTCATCTTTTCAAGTTTCTGTTAGGTGTCATGGACTTTTAGAGTTACAAAATTTGGTCGTTTTGCTTCGTAACTATTAGTATTTAAAAAAAAAAATCCCCTAGTTGAGACTTTATGGTTATGGATTGAGCTACTAATTGTTATGGATTGAAATCTTTATGGTTATTATGATTGAATCTATGAACTTTATATTCTATATGCTTAGTTTCTATACACATATATACTTTTATGCTTTTGAGATAATGATGATTCTAATAAAAAAAAGTACATTTATCATCTTTTTAGGTGAACATGTCTGATTTGGATTTATCTATTGATAGTGAAGATCAAGCCTTCGATACAGAAGAACAAAGCAGTGATGATGAAGAAGTAAGTAGCAATGATGAATTTGAACTATCCATATTTTTGAATATACTTTCAGCGGTGCATTCATGGTTGATGGATATAATTAAGCAATTGCAATATATACACAGTTAGCGTATTGAAAGACCAATGAGATGCCCGATTACTTTATATGGGTATAATTATATACTGAGAGTTTTGCGCGAAGACCCAGAAGACTTTCGATGAAGTTATAGGATGTACCCTGATATTTTTGTAAAAATATGTTGTATCATTCGAGAAACTACACCATTACGTAATACAAGATGTGTACATTTTTACTCGTTGTTGGCCAAAGTTCACGATATTGCAGAATACGTGACACATTTAGTCTCTCTCGATGGACAGTTAGTAAAAACTTCAACTTGATGTTGCAAGCTTTAAATGTTATAGACCTAAAGATGATGGCTAAGCCAACAAGTGCAATTCAAATTAAAATTTGAGAGAGTACACGATTTTATACTTACTTTAAGGATTGCATTGGAGATATGGATGGTACACATATCCCAGCAATGGTAAAGAAAAGAGATGCAGCCGTTTATCGGAATCGACATGGAATCACATCTCAAAATGTGTTAGCGATTTTCAACTTCGAATTGGAGTTCATATACGTGCTCAGTGGATGGGAAGGGTCTGCTCATGATTCAAAAATACTTAACGACGCAATAACAAAAAAAAATGGACTGAAAATACCACAAGGTAATTTTACTTTTATCGAATGTGAAGTTTTGATTTTTTGGTTAAGTTTTATCTGGGTTCTACTTGATGAAGTTTTCTTTTTGTGTTTTATTCAGGTAAATATTACTTGGGGGATGGTGGGTTTGCAAACCGACGATATTGTTTAGCAGAATTTCGTGGCCAACATTATCATTTGAAAGAATTTTCTGGTACAGGTAATCATGCGAAAAAGGTTGAAGAATTATTTAACTTGCGTCATGCTTCTTTGAGTAATGTAGTTGAAAGATTGTTTGGTGTTTTGAAGTCTCGTTTTTTGATCTTTAAGTGTCAACCTCTGTTAGAGCACTGCTCAGGCTAACTCACAAGCGTTTCTATCTCAAGCTTGTTTCTGCCATACACTTAAATTTTTAGTTTTAGTTTCCAAAACTATAAGTCTTGATTTCTAGTCTACTTATAGCTAAGTCTCAGATTATGATAGAAAGTGTAGTTGAGCATTAGACTTCATGGCGCTTGTTGATTGAAGACGAAGAACTACTAAGGGGAGCTTGTGGAACTTTAACAACAAAAGGTATGTGGAGACTTGAACTCATCTATCACTCAAAAGTATATCTACTCTATCTCCTATTTGAGACAAACGTCGTATAGCTATATAAAATTCGATTATACACATTTGATATTTCGAGCTGAGTTTAACTTGCTTACGTATTTCTCGAAATATGTGTTAGTAAGCTTTCACTTTAACCAAGTTCACCTTATATTCTTGACTAAAGTCAAAAGATGATCATTTGAAAATCGCCTTGTAACATCTTACATGATTTGTGTGAGACAGTCATTTGATGTAGACATGGAATGTTTCGTATTGATCATTCGATCACTTGAAAATTTCTTTGAAGCTAATAGTTTGTGTGAGACAGTTATTGTTTAAATGAGCAAAAGTTATTGATACTTAGCTCCTTTGTAATGGAAGTGATGGATTTGACGAAAAGAGCGAGCTTCCCATATCTCCACAATAGCAACAAGGCAAAACTTTGAAAAATAGAGTGAGTTACGTATTCAACACGCTGTCCTTAAGACATTAGCGCCCGGATACACTCAAGAGTGATGCTATAGCCCTCACATGAAGGATATCTCTAGGATAAAACACCCTACTACACCTACTACTAGCATATGTAATAGATGCTCAACTTGAGCTTGGAGACTCCGAAAAAACCCTTAAGAAAAATTGCGAACGTTAAAGAAATCAATATAAACTATCTTTTCTTGTGGATCTCTCTAAAAAATTGAGAATCCCCTTTCCATGATTTTACAAAAGTAGAGAATTTTTTTATATAATGGAACAATACAACTTAAGAAGAGGAACTCCTTGATGTGGGACTAAAAAGTTTATATAGTCTTTTAAAACTACTAAAAACTGGAAACTCCATAATGTGGGACAAACAAGTTCCATTCACAAAGAAAAAACAAATATTTGTTTTAATTAGTTAAAATACGTGTTGTTTTTCCAACAATTGAAATGGGAGTTTAGAATACTTAAACATAATTGGATTATGAGCATAGTATGCGTACTTGCATATGTGTTGATCCAAGACCGGAATGTAGTATGCATACCCGTATGTGTACTGGTGAGGACATGTAAAGTCCGAGAGATAGAGTATGCGTACATGTACGCATACTGGCGAAGTCAGTTGAAGTCCGAGTACTATAGTATACGTACATGTATGCGTAATGGATTCAACTGAAGCTTGGAAGTATACGACAATATGCATACCCGTTTGCATACTGGAGAACACAGTCCAAGTCCGACTACTTAGGTATGCGTACCCATTTGCATACTTGAGTGGGTTATGTTCTAAAATCGGTTTATTCATGAACTAATACATTTATACATATAATAAGGAATGCAATCTTTTGCAAATCGTGGCTATAATGTTCATGAATCGATTCGAGTGAATCAAAATCGATTTTGCTTCAATTGTGTTTTCTATACTTCTATGAGAATATAAACAATTGAACAACTCTAGAACTAGTTTCATTTGAGCCATTTGAACTAGTTATGGCGAAGATGAATAAGGTTGATATGAAAGTGTTCATATGGCTAACTTAGGTTAACTATTGTTCATCCAACAAAGTTTACACGTTTAGGTACGGTTACTCATATCTAAATGAAGTCACTTTTCATTTGTGTGTAACAAGCTAAGTTCGATCTAACGATTGAAAGATATTAGCTTGAGTCTAATCAGGTTTTCATCTAATGACGAATATTGAATGCTTTGTTACCAAGGTAACATTGATCGCAAACCCTGATTTGACATCGTATATAAGGGAGAACTCTAGCAACTGGGAAACCTAATCCCTACACCTCTTATGTGATACTAGTTGCGACTAGAGTCGATTCTCCTTTAACTTTAGGTTTTTCACGAAACCCTATAGGTTAACGACTTGAAAACTTCTTTGGGATTGTGAAGCCAGACCCAAATATTTTCTATGTAGTTGCGTGTTCTGATCTTGTTGTTTTATATCGTATTGAGTACTATCTTCTCTAAGATTTGCTTGAGATTTATTCTTCGATGGGAAAGATAAAAAGTAGTCACAAACATCTTCGTCTCATCATTTGTGATTCCACAATATCTTGTTTCGCTACCATACGATTAAGATTATTGTGAGGTGATTGACATTTCTAGGCTGTTCTTCAGGAATATAAGTCCGGTATATTAATTGGTTTCTGTTCACCTTGATTTATCAAAAGACGTAACAAAACTTCTAGGTATTTCTGTGGGGGACAGATTTATCTATTCAATAGACTTTTCTGTGTGAGACATATTGGTTTATCAAGTCTTTGACTTTGGACCGTATCAACTCTTAGTTGTGGGTGAGATCAGCCAAGGGAATTAAGTGCGTAGAGTCCTGCTGGGATTCAGAGACGTAAGGAACGCGACTGTACCTTGATCAGTATGAGATTGGTTAGGGATCAATTACATTCCAGTATGAAGTTAACTTGGAGTAGGCTAGTGTCTGTAGCGGCTTCATACATTGTGGTGTTCAAATAGAGACTAGGTCCCGGAGTTTTTCTGCATTTGCGGTTTCCTCGTTAACAAAATTTCTGGTGTCTGTGTTATTTGTTTTCCGTATTATATTCGTTTATATAATTGAAATATCACAGGTTGTGCGTAGTTCAATCAATTAGATAATCCAACCTTTGGTTGTTGATATAAATTGATTGACACTTGAACATTGGTCATTGGTACCGTTCAAGTTGTTTCACATAATAATAAGGCTCGCGGAATTCTATCAGTTTGATTTGTTTATTACATTATGAAACATGGATACAACTCTTGGATATATTTCCATTGATTGAGTCTGACTGTCTAGTTGATTCTATTGGAATTATATTGGAGTTGTCCATACAAATTTCTAAGCTAAATATTGGGTGTGGTTGTTAGACCCCCGCTTTTTCTACCTCTATTTCCGTATCAAGTGCAAGCATAGGTAGTGATAGCTTGTGCATGCTTACACAACTTCTTGCGAAAATAATGCCGTTCAGATGAGTTTCCAACTTGTACGGAGACCGTTAAAATGAAGAATTTTTTTTTTATCTCGTTGCACAACAATAACATACTATTGATACAGAGATAGGATCATATTTATTTATTTTGATTAAAGATCATTTTTACTTGCAAATGAGGATTTTTTTTTTTTTTACTTAAAGAGAATGAGTTAGGAATGAACTCTCTCAACCTCCCCCAAGATCTCCCAAACTCCCTTTAATAAACTCTCTCAAACTCCCTACACTCCCCCAACCTCCCTAAACTCAAAAACACCAAACTCTCTCAAACTCCCTACACTCTCTCAAAATCTCCAAGATTCAAAATACACTCAAGTCCCCCCCCCCCCCAACTTACTCGAGACTAATCCCTTGTTAGTCTCCACATACCTTTTGTTAATAAAGTTCCTCCAATCTCTCCTCGGTATATCTTCTTCTTCAATCGATGAACGCCGTGAAGTCTAAAGCGCAACTACACATTCTATGATAATTCGAGACATAACTATAAGTATACTAGAAATCAAGACTTATAGTTTTGGTCACCTAAACTCGACAAACAAGCTTGAGATATCAACGCTTGCGATTTCTACCAAGCAGTGCTCTAACAATCTCCCTCTTTGTCAATTTTAGTGAAAAAACTATCAATACATATGGATTACAAAATAAATAAACTTTGTAGCTTCTCATCCAACATGCTTGATTTCCTTGGTTCTTCAACATTCCTTGAATTCTTCGTCACTCCAAGTATTCCAGTGATTCTGAACATGTTCAACTAAGCATCATAGTTGTTGAAGATCTGTAGCCATAAAAATAAGAAAACCACTACACTATTTTAAGGTATTAGTAACCTACCATAGATGTTGTGAAACAGGGTCCCAACAGGCTTTTGCCGTTGCTAAACACAGTGTCGTAATTTTTAGCAACGACATAAGCTCTGTTGCTAATCACGGTCAACAACGGCAATTCACAACGGCGCATGCCGTTGTTAATTTTTTTATTAGCAACATCAAGATGGTGTTGCTAATATGTTGTTAATTACAGGAATACCCCTACCCGGAACTAATTTTGTTGGTTGTGGTACTAATTTAGCAACAGAGCATTGTTGTTGCTAATTTCTTGCAACCACAAAACAAAAGTTCAAGTCTATGTTTATTGACCTAGTCAAAATTCATTTTCCCCCACATTTCCCCCCTACAGTTACCCAGTTCCCCATATTCAACATGCATACAGATATACAAACTACAATGGAAATATAGAAAAATGTATTGTTGAAAATCTTGTTGAGAATCACGAATGGATAATAATATTATAAAAGAAAAGATTCTTCAACTGATGTTAACAAAAAGTATTGAGAAGGAGATACAAATATATACAAGAATCACAACAAACTTACCGAGATAAAATTGAAAGTTTGAAGTACAAGTATCACAGTAAATCAACACATAATCTATACATCTACAAAAACATGAAGAGTAGGTTTGCTAACTTGCTACAAGAGATGAATTGCATGCACATGACTTGGACATTTGATCATCTTGCCACTTCATCTTGCAGGGGTCTTTCCCTTCTTCGAAAAATGAGTTTCTTGATGCCCAACATGTACCACCTTTATTTCCATTAGCACTTGCGAATAATCAAAGATGATATTATACAATTGCATGCTGCTGCTCTAACTGGCAAGGTGTAACTACCTAAACCAAAAGAAAACATAGTTTTCTAGACATTCACTAATCTATTGATGAAATTAAAATAAAAGCAAAAAGTACAGAGAACAAATAATGCTCACTTTTCTCTCTTTGAATGACAACGCACAACTAGCAAACAAACAACAATTTTCAAAAAATGAGAAAAACATCACTTGCAGCAATGGGAACTTGATGTCCTTCTTGTGGAATTGTTTTGTGATCTCTATCTTGCAAAGCTTAACAGGGATTATGGAATCTTTGATGTTCTGGATGAATTGTTTTGTGCTCTCTTCCTTTTCTCTCTCTCCTAAAAAACCCGCTCTGTAGATTTTAGGTCTTCATTTTCCCAAAAAAAAATTCCCGGTGTGCGGCCACCTTGAATCACCACTTTGGGTGATTTGAGATGGAGGAGGCCACTAATCCGCCTCAAATTCGAGTTCTTACATATGTTGAAAAACTTTTGGGTAAAAAACAGCTTCCATCAACAACGATTGATTTGAAAACGTTGCCAAACCCCACTCTGAGAAATGGTAAACCTGCTGTTGCATTACCTAAATCATTTTGGGAGGAAGGGTGTGACATTTGGAGATTAAGTCTCATCGGTCGGCTGGATTTCAAGGGAGTTAATTTTCAGGAGGTCAAAAACAGTTTTGAACAACAATGGAACCTAGGTCAGAACCATGTTCAATTTATACCTATGAACAGGGGGTTTTTCATTATCAAGATGCAATCTATTGAAGACAAACAGAAGATCTTAAACGTTGAATCTTGGTTATTTGAGCAGCAAAAGCTAAACCTAATGGAGTGGTTTTCTGGTTTTGATGCAGACAAGCACAAAACCTCTCACGCCATGGTTTGGGTTAAGTTTCCAGGATTGCTGGTTGAATACTGGCTCGAGAAAACGCTTTTGGTGCTTGGAAAATCGCTGGGAAACCCCATTGTTGTTGACAAGCGTACATTGGCTCATGAGTATGGATATTATGCTTCAGTTCTTATAGACATTAACTTTGCTGAACTCGACACGGATGGAATTCATGTTACGGTTGGTGGTGTTGATTTCTGTCAGCCTATAGAAATCCAGAAGAAACCTAAATTTTGCACTAAGTGTAAGATTTTAGGGCATCAGGCTCAGGAATGTAGGAAAAAGAATAAGAATACTGTAGATACTACTCAACATCTGAATACAGTAGTATCGCTCAAGGGTGATGGAGCTTCTACTTCTCAAGTTAATAGAGGGGGTAACAATCAAGGAGGACCGGAATGGCGAGATGCAAGAAGAAGGAAAGGCAAATTCGCTCCTGAGATTCCGGTAATTCCTGAAGTTGCTCATCCGAGTAACGTGAATGAAATGCATGGTGGTACTTCTTCTGTAGTCGTAGATAATGGGAAAGAGGAAGGTGAGCTTGAATCAGGTACTGTAGCTAAACAATGGTAGGTTGAAATAGCAAAATCTGAAGCTTTTTTTTGCTCTGCCTATGTCGAATTGGCTAGAACTAGACAAAGTGCAGAAGCGAATGGAGTTTCAGTCTCTAGTGCAACGGAGGGATTGCCTAGAACTGAGTTAAGTATGAATTCCGAAGCGGGGGAGAGTAGGAATTCAATACTTAATAAGATTGGTACTATTTCTTCCGACACTCCCTTAACTGATTCGCTATATATCCGTGAATGTGTGGTGTCGCCTAATCGTTTTGAGGTTTTGAATGAGCTGGTAATGGCAGGGAATAGCGTGGTTTCTAATAACGACTCTCTCCAAGCACACCCTCAACATGGGTTAACTCATAACTTAGAAAGTGTTACTGGTACGGGGATGGCTAAAGAGCCAGTTATCGTGGCTCGTAACCCTTCAGCTATGCAGGGCCCAAGGAGCTCACAGAGAGTTAAGTCAAACAACATAAATAAAGTTTCCCAATGAAAGTTATCTTCTGGAACATCAATGGGATTGTGCGTGATGAAGCACAATGTAGGTTGCGTGAGTTAGTTAAAGTTTTCAAGCCAGATGTAATTGGTATTGCGGAACCAAGGGTTTCAACCTTATCCAGGGCCGTTCGTAAGTTTTCTATTCCTGGTTTTAACAATACTATTATTCATAATTCTACTGATACTCGTATTGGGAACTTGTGGGTTATGTGGTCTTTGAATGTTGG
Organism: Papaver bracteatum; assembly: GCA_023529315.1. NCBI lineage: Eukaryota > Viridiplantae > Streptophyta > Magnoliopsida > Ranunculales > Papaveraceae > Papaver > Papaver bracteatum. Next base: position 717,848 of record JAJJWX010003983.1, read on the forward strand.
GGATCCAGTGGTGTTGAAATGTTCTAGTCAGGCCATAACAGTTGGCGTGAATGGTGTGCATATTTCGTTTGTTCATGATAGTTCGATTCAGGTTACTAGAAGGTTGTTATGGAATCAGTTAGGTATGGGTGACCAAAGAGTCCCTTGGTTAGCCATCGGTGACTATAACTGTGTGCTTAGGAATGAGGAGAAGAAGGGGGGGGGGGATTCCTAGAACTTCGGTTGTGAATGAATTCAGTGACTGGTTGGATGATAATGGTCTTTTTGAGGTTGAGTCTTTGGGTACCAAGTTCACTTGGACTAATAGGAGGTCGGGCGTTAGAAGGATTATCTGTAGGCTTGATCGTGCGGTGATTAATGAGTATTGGTTAAAACAGTTTGAGAATTGGCGGTGTAAAGCTCTTCCTAGAGAAGTTTCCGACCATTCTCCACTTTTTGGTTTTCCTTTTGTTAACTCTAGACCGCGTTTCACTCCTTTCAGGGTGCAGAAGATGTGGTTTGGACATAATGATTTTATGCGGATGGTCCATGACAGTTGGAAGGAACCTATTGTGGGTTTACCTTCTTTTATTTTTCCTCAAAAGTTGAAGCGTCTGAAAAGGGATATGAAGCTCTGGAATCAAGACATTTTTGGTAATGTAAATTTCAGGTTGAAGCAGGCTCAGCTAAGACTTGAGAGTGCTTTGAGGTTAACAGATGAAGACCCCTCGGATGTGGATAATTTAAATTCGATGCGGAGAGCGGTGGTTGAAGTTAATGATATTCGTATGCAACAGGCTACGATGTTGAAGCAAAAGTCTAGAAATAATTGGCTGGTGGAAGGGGCTAGTAACACTAGTTTCTTTCATAATACGATTCGTATTCGAAGGAGTAATAACACTATTTCAGAGTTGGTGGATGGGAATGGGGAGATGGTAACTAACTGTGACAAGATTAGGGACCTTATTGTCAGCTTTTATGAGGATAAGTTCAATGGCGATGATTCGATTCCGGTGGAAGCTATTTTTAATATTGATCATCCTAGAATCTCGGAGGAGGAGGGTGTTACTATGGATAAGTTACCCTCTTACGAAGAGATTCATAAGGCAGTTTTTGATTTAGGTGCTGATAGCGCGCCTGGCCCGGATGGCTTTGCGGGTTTCTTCTATAGGCATTGTTGGGAAATTATTCGTGAAGACTTGGAGAAGGAAATTTTGTTTTGTTGGACAAATCAATTTATTCCGCATGGTGTGAATTCGAGCCTTCTAATGCTGTTACCTAAGGAACGAGGTGCGAATACTCTGCATAACTTCAGACCTATTGGTCTTAGTAATTTCTTTTTTAAGATCTTCACTAAGATTATTGCGACTAGACTTGGTAGTGTGCTTGACAAGTTAATTTCGGAGGAGCAAGTGGCTTTTATGAAAGGTAGGAATATTCATGAAAATATTAGCCTTGCTTCGGAGATGGTCAATGAAACTCAAACCATACGCAGGTATGGTAATGTGGGTCTAAAGCTTGACATTACTCAAGCGTTTGATACCGTGAGTTGGTCGTTTATCTTGGAGGTTTTCAGAAGATATGGTTTTTCGGATAGTTGGGGTCGCTGGATTTTACAAATTCTAAGTTCAGCTAGAATCTCGGTTTTGGTCAACGGTAATCCGGAGGGTTTCTTCGGCATTGGTAGAGGACTTCGTCAGGGGGACCTTTTGTATCCCCTGATTTTTGTGTTGATTGAAGACGTCTTAAGCAGAAACATTTCAAAGCTCTTTCGGGGTGGTAAGATGACTCATATGGTTAGACGAAAAGGTGTGGCTCCTACTCACTTATTTTTTGCGGATGATATCATGATTTTCTGTAAAGGAAATATGAAGAGCTTAAGAAATTTGGTAGACTTATTAAGTCAGTATCAACGTGCTTCTGGTCAGGTGGTGAGTAGGGAGAAGAGCAAGATGTATTTTGGTGGTGGTTCTTTAAGTAGGAGAGCGAGAATTTATAATTTCTTAGGGATGCCTATTTCTTCGTTTCCTGATAGATATCTTGGTGTTAAGGTGATGTCGGGAGCTGTCCGGTATCATCATGTTGCGAACATTGTTGAGAAGATTAAAGAGCAATTTGTGGGCTGGAAAGGTCGATTACTATCGTTTCAAGATAGAGTTGTGCTGGTTAAAACAGTGATTGCGAGTTACTCTATCCATAACATGGCTGTCTATAAATGGCCACGCAAGTTTGTCCATGAATGCGAAATTACTATTCGGAATTTCCTTTGGTCGGGTGATTCGAAGGTGAGTAGATCTTTTGTTGTTGCTTATGACAAAATTTGTGCTCCTCTTGACGAAGGTGGTTTGGGTTTAACGCAGTTGGGCGTAATGAATAAAGCTCATCTCATGAGTCTTTGGTGGAAAATTCGTAACTCTAAAAAAGTTTGGGCGCGGTTCTTGCGTGCTAGATTGTTTAAGAGAATTGGTGAATTGGTGAGCTATGTTAAATCATCCATTCTCCCTGGAATAAAATGGGTGTACTCTTTAGTTGAAGATAACACTAAAATCTTAATTGGGGATGGTCGAGATACTTCGCTTTTTTATGACGTTTGGGTTGGTGATATGGCTATCGCCAATATTCTTGAAGACTTTTCTCTCAATCGTGCTGTCTTGGTGAGTGATATCATAGTCAATGGGTCTTGGAATCTAACTGATGAGTATCTCCACACATTGCTGGCGGCGGGCATTGAAGATATGGACTTACCTTTCATTTTGAATGGTGAAGACCGTCAGATTTGGAGACCTTCTACTTCAGGGAAGTTCACGGTCAAAGCTGCCAAATCGCTTATTCGTAAGAAATTTCCCAGGCTCGAGTGCACGAATTTACTGTGGAGGAACTCGGTGCATCCGGCGTTGGCAGCTAGGAATTGGAAGATTTTAAGAAGAGCTTGCGCTACCATTGATCAAGTCCGCGACAGGTTTAAAATTCAGGTGGTAAATAAGTGTTGTTTGTGTAATACTGCAGAGGAATCGTTGGACCACTTGCTCTGGCATTGCAGGTTTTCCGAGATGGCTTGGAGCTGGATAGCGGATATATTTGGAGTTCAGTCTCATAGGAACTTAGCTATAGCCTATAAAGCGGTTTGTGGGAGAAGCGACATGTTTAAAGAACTGTGGCTACTGGATATTCTTGTAGTCCGTTCGGAGTTGTGGCAAACTCGTAACCGCTTTGTTTTTGAAAACACAAAGGTTAGATGGGGGTTCTTTAAGACAACTGTGTTCAATCAAATCCAAGAATATTCAGTGCGACTCAAAGGCTACATGTTTAACTCGGTGGAGGATTTGAAGATTATGGATTTCTTCAAGGTGAGACATAGGCAGGTGAAGCTTCTTCTACCGGTTGAGTGTACTTGGGTGCCTCCAGAGGTGGGCGAACTGATGATATGATGCGACGGAGCGGCTAGAGGGAACCCAGGCGTGGCTGGGGCAGGTGCTGTGGCGCGTGACCACCAGGCTAACGTGATTGGGGCGATGAGTATTGGTTTGGGCAAAATGACAAACAATATGGCGGAAATTTCTGGTATCTTATTTGGGTTGGAGTGGGCGCTGCAATGGGGGTACACAAAAGTGTGTATCCGTTCGGATTCTCTGGGAGCTGTTGCGGTTTTTTCGAATTCGAACCTGCCTTTGACTTTGTTACAACGTTGGAGTGAAATCGCATCTCACTATGAAGCAATTCGTTTTGACCACTCTTATAGAGAGACAAATTTTGTTGCGGATAAAATGGATAAGAGCGGGTGTACTCTTCCTAAGGCAGAGAGAAGACATTATCTTGGCAGACCAGATTTCTTGAATTCTATTGAATTACCTAATGTATCTTATTTTCGTTTCAAATGATGGCTAAGTAATTGGGGATTTTCTGACCTCTTTTCTTGCTCTGCATTTTGCTTTGTAATCTAGTTATTTTTTAATACATTTTGTATTTACCAAAAAAAGGATACCTAACTCTGTGAAGGGAAGTAGTCATTTGACAACCACCATTTATCTACTTCTTTGTATTTATGGAGTTTCACATTTTCAAGCATTAACTATGCACTTTACTGCACACAACAACAATGCTGATAAGAAAACATGTAGTTCACATTAGCCAGTATCAATATCCAATAAAAACTAAACAAGGCATTCAAACTCACAAGAATCCGTACAAATATGACATAAGATATTTGAAAGAACGTAATAAAGTCAAAGAGGTGGCATGACTTGTTAAATCCCATCGTTCTATATACATTTGTCGGTTTAATTTTACTGTTTTTGTATTTAGAGAGATCCTAATAATCTAAGATACTCGTGTACTGTGTACAAATCAAAATATACTGCCACATTGCTTCAAATCAAATACACCGCCACAAGTCTTACCTACCACTTAAAAAGATAAATGAAACATGAGAAGCATAACTTCATAAAGTAGTAAATGAGTAAATTCACGGTCCAATTCTTATCGACTAACAAATCAGGCGCGCATCTGTATTCTAAATCTCAAGCTTCAGGTAACTACTGATATGCGGATGCTTTTGAGAACTTAGGAATTATTCTTTCATTTTAATTGGTTTTGCAGATACAATTTTTTACCAGATGGAAATAATCCCATTAACATTTTATTCTATCCCTATATGTCAAACCTAAGTCATTAAACCTTTTCACAATTCATGATATACCCTAGTGTCAAAATTGACAGGAAATCCAGTGAAGGTACGTAAAATTATGAATAACTACATAAGTTTTTATAAGGTCTAAGAAATATCAGATGAGCAAGTATTCCAAGAAATAAATAGAAAAAGGGTTATTTAACATTTGGTACCCAACAAATATCCAACACCTAGCTTAGGTACCCAATATTTAAAATATTAAGGGTTGGTACTTTGACCAGTTATTGACCGTCAAGTCTAACCGTGGACCAAATGGACTGTTATATAAATAATTTAAATTATTAACAAATACTAATTACTTAACGTCATTAAATAACCGTTAACATGTGATTTAAAGAAAAAACATATGGCCTCATCCTATTTCATCTAACAGTTACAAATTAAAAAATCCAATGGCTAGAATTTTAATACACACATATACCTCGTTTCCACTATCATTTCTTCTGTTCTTCTCCATTTCTGCAACTATCATTCCCAAATTTTACTAGTGACGGATCTTAAATGAAATAGAAAGTTAATTGGAAGAAATATATCACTTGGGTTACTTAGAGTTTTTGGTTAGGTTGTAACTCGAATTTCAGCAATGAAGTTTTGAACTTAAAAACCAATTGAAATTGATGTATCTGTCGTTGGTTTAGGTTGCAGAAGGGTGTAAATTTTGAAGGTTTTAAACTTCGCGAATGATCAAGGGTATTGGGTTAGTTTACAACTTAAATTTGAAGGGATAGATATGATCGAATAGGGAAAATACGGTAAAAAACATATCTCTCCATCATCAATCTCACGTCCACAATGTGTTTGAAAAATATACCATAAGAAACCTCGACTGTTTTGATTACCTTACCTAGGATTGACCCACTTAAGCAACAAAGACATATTTATCTGATTTAAAATAAATTAAAAAGAATAGAAACTCACAGGTAAACAAATTGCCTAAAGTATATCCAATTGCCTAAACCATTAACCAAACGGATTTGTTTAAGACATGGAGAATCACCACAACACAATCACCTCATGGTTATAAAGATACGCCATTAAATATCAATCAATGTAGTGACATTGTACTTGATACTTCAGATACTTCGATTGGGTTTACATCTGATTCGAGGAATGGGCATCAATACGTCTGAATTCGTACCTAGTTATGTTAGTGATCGGGGCTTGATGCTAAATACCTAAGATAAAAACGGTAAAGAAACAGAACCATGATTGGGTTCACTATTTTAATGAGAACTGTGAAATTGTATTAGCCAAAAAAAAAATCGCTCAGAATCTCTAACTATTCCTCTTCGACGGAGAAGAAATAAAGTTGGGTTGACTAAAAATTGATTGTTAACTCATCATGGCCGTTCATTATCATGCCACTTAGAGATAGGGACACGTGTTATATCTCTAACTGGATGTTAGGGGAATCTCAAGTCAGTGTTACTATTGACAAGGCTACAAAAGTAATAACATATTTTCTGTTATGGAAATTAAAACATTATATGGTCAACGGTTTGACTAGACGGTCTCTGACGGGTCAAGGTACCAACGCTTAATATTTTAAATATTGGGTACCAAAGCTAGGTGTTGGACATTTGTTGGGTACCAAGCGTTAAATAACCCATAGAAAAATTTGCCAGTACCATGGCATCGACTCAGTATTTTCCAAACCGACAAGATTTAAAAGTCTTGACAAAAGCACCAAAATTTTGAATGCAATTCAACAAATAATTTCAAGACAAGAGATGAAAATGGGAGTTGATATACACTTGTCGACAAGAGTAGATTTCAAGGATATCTATTAGATGCTAATGAACAAGGAAATAATAAGGTGTACTTATCTTCTACCCACAAGTTAATTCATCCGCAACCCTTGGCCTTCTAAGCAAATTTGCACAATACACAAGCCATTTTAAGCATGAAAACGAACCCTGGGTTCCAACTTTGAGATTAAGCACCATATATGAAACTCAAAGAGAAACATGAACACATTGCAACAGTTTTTTCATTATTCATTCATCAAAGTATTAACCAAATTAAACTTTATATTCAATGTGTAGACAAACTTCATTGGCAGATGATATTCACTGGGGACTTCACTATAAAATCTACGTAATTCATGTTACTTACCAAGGCTCAACCTAACCATTTGGATCTGCTTATGGCATATGAAAGTGACTTACAAGGTCAACATGGAAAGGAACTCTTTCAGTTACCTATAACTAAAACAGCTTTGACCATCCATTGACATATGTCCCCTCCACCCACAAGACCAAGAAACTGTCGAGAGATCATTGGTTCGGTCTCGCCCCTACAACTCTTATACAGCTCCAACCAGCTTAAAGTTTCCTTGTGTCTAGAAAGTCTCATCAGTACTACAGTTTGTACCAATACTACCACAACACTCCCTTACAAAAACAGTTGCAGCATGATCATTTTGGGGGAGCAGATGTGAGAAAAATATTCCAGCAACATTCTCCCCTTCATTCTTCAGGATATTGCGCAAATTAGATTTCCTATTCAAGGTGCAAACACATTTCACTGGCAGCTGACAACCACTACGGACTATACGGTTAGTGTTAATCTACTTATTCCAAGTTACTTATCAATGCTCAACCTCACCTTTCAGCTACAAAAGAACAATAAATAGATCTCTTCGGTATCTGATACTGACATATAAAGCCAATATGGACAGTTTCCAGTCAGTTCACTCAGTATCATTCAAGGGTGCTAATGTATTTTCCTCATGCATTGATAGTCTTGAAAAAATCTATATTAAACCGTACAAGGACTTTTAGTAAGGTGGTAGCATCTATCTTCATGTAGCCAAATCTGCACCATCCCATATAGCCAACATGAAAACAGGAGACATTATCTCTATGACATAATGATCCTAAAAGTGTTCATACATAGCCAATAGAAACAGCAGAACCAATATTCCACCAGAAACTGCTAACTAGCAAGCTTTTGAAAGAGAAAAAAAAAGGCTGGATAAGCATACGCTCAAGCATCTACAACCAGACTTTTTTGATATATCTAATTTGAATAAGCATAAACTGTAGACTAAGAAAAGAAATGATAACCATAACTACCTCTACATTAGAAAAATAATTATATGCTAATGTCCCGGCGAAACTGAATCTCTACTAACATAGAGATACGAAATTAATAAAGACTAGCTGAAATTGTGACAACTAAATCGACATTAAGAAGTCATGGCTTCATCTAGCTTAGCTAATCTGTGCTTGAATTTCTATACATGTACTTGTGAAAAAGGTTACCTAAACAGCATGTATACAGAAGTGTTATCAATCAAGAAGTTGCACATTGAATTTAGATTTAATTAATTTTATAAATTCGAACAAGAGTCCGTGGTGTCAAAAAGATGGACAGAAATATGGATAACGAACCTCACCGGTACCCTTCTTAGCTTACAAAGTAGCAACTATATACAAAAACTACTCAATGTAGGGAATCTTTGCCTGGTTATCAAAAACAAAAAACAAAACATAATCAGTTATGTGGACAAGCCAGTTTACTTCATAAAACATCTAGAAGTAGTAAACTTACTTTAAAGTTTCAAGTCTTCTCTACTTAAGGTATCGAGACAAAACACATATCAACATTATCAGACAAGCTGGACTTTATTGTGTTTTATAAGTCAAATAAAATGATGGTTCAAATCAACCGAATCATATTTCAAGTTTTAATCAGCCACTTAGCTTTCACTGTGAAATTAAAAGTGTCTACACATATTATGTAGCAATCCAGTAATTGATTTGTGAGCTACAACTACGAAAATATAGCCAATATGAGATCTGCGAAAACAGAGAGTAAGTTAAGCACCTGAAGTTCCCGCTGCAGAGAAAGAAATTTTATTTCAACTACCTTGTACTGCTGAAGCCTGCAGAATATCAGTACAAACACACAAGTTAGAAAGCTGACTGATATACAATAAACATAAAATTTAATTTTCATAAGATGGAAATCATGCTCCCTCAAAACCAATGTTTTTAGAGTGAGTGACAACTTTCCTATAAGTAGTAAAACCAATCCTAGAAACAATACCTTGTAATGACAGTGATACTTGCATCGGATACGCAAACAGGGCTACAATTATGCTATCTACAAAAGTTTAATATATTCGCATTCCAAAAAGCTTGAGAAAATGGAAGAAGAAGGGAAGAAAAGCTCAACTGGTTCATCCTTGTATTTGTGAGTACAAGAAATCAATTAGAAAAGCTCAAAATTTAGAGAAAATTAGAAACCCTAATTAAAATGAAACCCTAAAATCGATTCACAAATGAAAAACTGAAATCAAAATCCATCAAATCAAAAAAACCAAATTCACAGATAAAAACCTAAAAATCGATAAACTAAAATGAAAAAAAAAACAGATTCATAGCTGAAACCCTGAAATCAAAGTCTTTAAAATCGTAAAACCCTAGAATCAAACGAAGCGATTATGCGAAAGAAAAATCTTGTAGAAACTAAAAACCTGGTTGATTTCAGTGGTTTTAGATTTATTGGATTTGGTTTTGTTCTTCAGAACAATGGAAGAGAGGATACGGAAGAGAGGATTTTAGATTGATTTGATTTTGTTTGGTTCGGTTCGGTTCTTCAAAGCAATGGAAGAGAAGATTTGAGATTGGATTTGGTTTGGTTCTTCAGCATAATGGAAGAGAAGTGATGGAAGAGAGGAGATGAACTTTTGTGGCTGAGAAAAAATAAGAAGGAAAAATCGAAGAAGGAATGATATAGCAGATAAGGCTGAAGGGTGGAAGAAAAAAAAATGAAAGCTTGACCAAAGTTTGACTTGGGTGTAATTACCAGTCCTAGTGTTCTCGACCACACGCGTACTTCACACGCTTGAACACATCGTTGTTGCTATCTGCAACCTTCCAATTGCTGTTGCGAAATTAACAACTTCACTTCGCCATTGCGAAAGTTTTGCAACCGAAATTAGCAACAAAAAATTAGCAACGACGCTATTACTATTGCTAATTTGAGTTGTTAATTCCTTAAAATGGTGTATTGAACATTTGTTCTCAATTATTGTTATACAGTGTCATAATATTATTAAACAATATCAAAGTTCAATTGTATCGCAACTTTGACAATATAAATATGATGATATCTATCACTCCCCTTAGTCAATACTTCATCTCACAATGAAAACCACTCCTCCTTACATAATGATCCGTAAACCATACGTATGTAGTGTGAACTACAAAATCATTCTCCCCCTTTTTGTCAATATAAATTTGCAAAGGTACAAAAACTAGCGGGATCATAATGAAATTATCAAAGAGATTATTCATGACTAAAAGGGAACATATCAACTTGGTTTCAATGATTTCACATAGTCGAAGCTCAGTGTATTCACCAAGGAGTTTATAAAGATACAAGATAACTCCTACAATATTCCACAACCGCACTCCCCATAAAGATTTGGCAATTAAGCACAAGTTCAATTAAGAACTCTCCCCCATAAAATTTCATTTCCTAAAGAACAACAAGAGCGACCTTACTTTTACAAGAAAATAAGGATTTCTTTGGACATTAACAAATCACATGAAACATGAATTTGTATCCAGAAAACTCGAATAAATTAACCACAAAAAAATCTTATAGATTAGTTTAGTCGGAAATGCTCAACATAAGAAAACTTACGAAGACATACAGTACTTTCACATAGAAGTGGATCAGGGAAAGATCAATACTGCGGAATATTCAAAAGTTCATTCTATCTTTTATCAATATTTGCATAATGACACAATAAACTTAACTTTTGACATATATGAGATAATCATAGTTCATGGACGTAAACACACATATCCCAAAGGTTATATCTATTTTATGCGCATCTATAGGAGTGAAAATTGCTGCCACCATTATATAGGTGGGTACATCCCAATATATTCCATATTTCTGTATGGGAAATGCATGTCTCATACATGGATGTTTATTGTTTCTTTTAAGTTACTTTCAAAAGCTATTATATTATGTTTTGGTATTTAGGGAGGGTGATATTGAGAATCTTTATATATGATGTTGGTTTTACGCGTGGGGTGTCTGGGCATTTCACTTTGTAAGCACTTCTATCGGATATAATGTTGTTACCATTAGTTTCTTTGGATACTTGATATGTAGAGTGCGTGTAGAATGAGGTACTGGTAAGGTACACATCGTTTATGACTTCGAGGCTAGAAACCTCAAGGCGCTTTAATGATCATTGAAGAATCCGCAACAGTCATGCCTTGCTACTCCAAAGGATTACGTTGCTTAACTATTATTATTGTTGTGAATGTGTGCCAGATGATTGGTTGGTAGATATTTATATTTCAGTACAATTATTATTTTTAATATGCTTTACCTGTTTTTCCGTGTTTTCTCGGTTTTCAACCAAATATGCATTGTTAACAAATCATACTAGTGATTACTTGGAAGTTGCTTATTATTTCTACTAGGGGCACACATCTCACACCAATCAAAAGGAAACCTTCTTCCTTTCATGGTAACAACAAGTAAAAATTATAACGGCTTTCCAGACAATGGAAAGAATCACCTTTTGAAAATAAGTAAATACTCCCAAAATACAGATATTAGTTGTTTCAAAAGATCCAATCCCATCCCAAAATGTGAAAGAAAACTAGTTTGTATTATATACATATAATACATGCTTACACATATCATCTAATAACAAAGATATGCATGAATTTAACAAAAGATATATTTGTAAAACAATAATGAATACAAGAGAGTTCGTTATCGAATCCCACATCTTTTGATGACAAGCCTCGCCTACCTCGAGATACATAATCTACTGGTTCGTCCTTTTGAATCGATCGTTGTTAATAAAGATTAACTGTTAATCACACAAGCACTCTAAGAGGTTATCCAAAAGGCTCACACAAGGTTCATAACATAATCTCATACAAGTCTCTAGTTATAGGTTAAGTAAACTATCTAATGGTTCTGAACCCATTTATGGTTCTATACCTTTTCATTATCTATCTTTAGCATAACAAAGGTTTACTAATTCAAGCAAATCTATAGGAGTGAAAATTGCTGCCAATATTATATAGGCTTGAAAATTGAGTACAATATTATTCCCTATTTCTGTATGGGCAATGCATGTCTCATACATGGATGTTTATTGTTTCTTTTAAGTTACTTTAAAAAGATATTATATTATGTTTTGGTATATAGGGAGGATGATGTTGAGAATCTTATATATGATGTAGGATTTACGCGTGGGGTGTCCATGCATTTCATTGTGTAAGCACTTCTATCGGATATAATGTAGTTACCATTAGTTTCTTTGGATACTTGATATGTAGAGTGTGCGTATAATAAGGTACTTGTAAGGTACATATCATTTATGACTTCGAGGACGGAAAACCTCATGGTACTTTAATGATCATTGAAGAATCCACAAAGTTATGCCTTGCTACTCCGAAGGAAGACGTCGCTCACTATTATTTTCATTGTGAATGTTTGCCGAACGATTGGTTGATAGAACTTTATATTTCTGTACAAATTATTATTTTATTATGCTTTATTTGTTTTTTTTCCGCATTTTATCAGTTTCCAACAAAACCTGCATTGTCTTCAATTCATTCTAGTGATTACTTGAAAGTTTATTGTTATTTCTACTGGGAACCCCTTTTAGGGATGATGTGCTCACTCAATTCCCACTTTCAGTTTCAGAGATAGATCAAGTTGTGCACGAGGCAATGAAAGCTTCAAGAAGGTGGTTCTGTTAGATGGTTAGATTACTCTATGTTTATTGTGTTTATATTCTATTTATAAATCAACTCACAAGTATATATGTATCATCTGAGAGGATTTCTTGTATATATTTCAGAGAGGGTTTAGATTCGGGTTAATCTTTGTTTGGAACTTCTTTTTTATTGTTTAGATAGATGTTTTAGATCCTTAGTGCCTCATTTTATAGTTAATCTCTTGGATTAGTTAGATACTAGCTTTTGGGGCATTACATAAAGCATATCTTTGAGATGAGTTGTTAAAGTATAAAATATTAAACCAAGTTTAAATAAAATACACTCGAAAAACTACATTTTAAATAAACTGGGGGAAATATGTAGATGACATCATATTACATCTACCGAATAACTGACAAATGTAAGGTCTTGGAGCTCATCACCGATATATAGAGTTCATGCCGAGATAAAGATAACAAGTCTTCAACTCGAGCACGGCCTGAAAATTACAATATAACCAAGAAAGATACATGAAAAATAATACCGTAACACATGTAAAGACATGACTTATGGGGAAGGAAACAAAAATAAGATCAAAGGCTATCAACAATCAATATATGGAGAACCGAGAACTAGTACGGAGTCCCATTCGAGAAGATAACTTAATATCAAAGTAAAATCCAAATAGATCGTGACGTCATCTCCACGTAGAAACAAGTGGTCACATATTAGACATAAATTTAGCGCGATTCGTACGCACTTAACAATATATAAGCCCAATAAGATAATCATGTAAACTCATAAATTCTATACAGTCTAACTTGATCAATAAGAATTATATTTTTCTTTGTTCTTGAAAATGAGGGGGTACAACAACCACACCCAACAATTCGTTTGGAAATATGAGAGGACTTACTCCAATATACTTTCAAGAGAATCAACTAGACAGCCAGACTCAATCTATAAAAAAGTATATACAAGAGTTTGTATCTCTATCTCTCAATTCAATCTGCAATCAACAAATAGAAATTTGCGAGCCCGATTGAATATAAGAGAAGTAACTTGAATGGTACCAAAGAACAATGTTCAAGGATCAATCAATTTCAATCAACAACCAAAGGTTGGATTACCTAATTGATTGATACAACACAACCTATGATATTTCAATTATATAACAAAATATAATGCGGAGACACCATAATTTTGTTAACGATGAAAACCGAAAATACAGAAAAACCACCCCGGGACCTAGTCCAACTTTGAACACGACACTGTTTTAATCTTCTACAGACACTAGCCTACTACTAATGAACTTCAGACTGGAAAGTAGTTGAACCCTAATCAATCTCACACTGATTCAAGGTACAGTTACGTTCCTTACGTCTCTGATCCCAGCATGATACTACACACTTGATTCCCTTAGCTGATCTCACCCACAACCAAGAGTTGCTATAACCCAAAGTCGAAGACTTTATAAACAAATTTGTCTCACACAAAAAAGTCTATTGAAATAGATAAATCTGTCTCCCATAGAAATACATACGAGTATTTGTTCCGTATTTTGATAAATCAAGGTGAACATGAACCAATTGATAAACCGGTCTTATATTCCCGAAGAACATCCTAGTATTATCAATCACCTCACAATAATCTTAATCGATTAACGAAACAAGATATTATGGAATCACAAACGATGAGACGAAGGTGTTTGTGATTACTTTTCTATCTTGCCTATCAGAGATATAAATTTCAAGCCAATCTTATGATTGCACTCACACACGATAGAAACAACAAGATCAGATTACGTAACTACAGAGAAAATAGTTGGGTCTGGCTTCACAATCCCAATGAAGTCTTTAAGTCGTTAACCTACGGGGTCTCATGAGAAACCTAAGGTTAAAGGAGAATCGACTCTAGATATGCAACTAGTAACACACAGAAGTGTGGGGATTAGGTTTCCCAGTTGCTAGAGTTCTCCTTTATATAGTTTTCAAATCAGGGTTTACAATCTAAGTTACCTTGGTAACAAAGCATTCAATATTCACCGTTAGATGAAAAACCTGATTTAACCAAGCTAATATCTTTCAACCATTAGATCGAACTTAGCTTGTTACACACAAATGAAATGTACCCTCATTTAGGTTTATGTAACCGTACCTAAACTGTACACCATGTTAGCTCAATAATAGTTAACCGAGGTTAGCCATATGCTCACTCTCATATTAACCTTGTTCATCTTGACCATAACTAGTTCAAATGACTCAAATGAAACTAGTTAAAGAGTTATTCAATTGCTATATTCTCATGGACGTATACAAGAACACAATTGAAGAAAAATCGGTTTGATTCACTTGAATCAATTCATGAACATTATAGCCACGGTTTGCAAAGATTGCATTCCTCATTTTAAAAATATTTAAGTTCATGAACACAACCGATTTTAGAAATTTAACCTTCAAGTATGCAAACGGGAACGCATACTTAAGATACCCGGACCAAGAATGGGTTTTTCCAGTACGCAAACGGGTACGCGTACTTCCAATCCCATAAAAAATATTCATACATGAACCTTACGCCGGTATGCAAACGGGTGCGCATACTTAGGTTCGCGGATTTCTCAAGCCAACAAGTACGCGTATGGGTACGCATATCATGGTTCCCGGACATGGATTACATATGTGCAAGAGTGCACAACATGTCATATATAATAATGGTTAAGTGTTCTAAATTGTTATTTCAATCATTGAAACTTTCTTAGAGGATGACAATAGCCGTTTTCGCACGCTATTAACATCAAAGCAATTTTTAAGTTATTGAAATAATCATAATGAAACATTCCAAGTCTACACCAAATGATTGTATCACACAAACCATGTAAGATGTTACTCGGCAATTTTCACATGATCATCTTTTGAATTGCGTCAAGAATATAAGATGAACTTGATCAAAGCAAAAGCTTGCCAATACATATTTCGAGAAATATGTAAGCGAGTTAAACTCATCTCGAAATCTCAAATGTGTATAATAGAAAACTATATCGTAACACGACTTATGTCTCAGTATAGGAGATAGAGTATAAATAGACTTTCCAAGTGATAAATGAGTTTTAGTCTCCACATACCTTTTATTGATGAAGTTCCACAAGCTCCCCTTAGTAGTTATTCGTCTTCAAATGATGAACGTCGTGAAGTCTAAGGCTCAACTACACAATCTATTTCCTAGTCCGAGACATCTATAAGTATACTAGAAATCAAGATTTATAATTTTGGTCACTAACATTGACAAACATGCTTGAGATAGCAACGCATGCGAGTTCGACCGAGCAGTGCTCTAACAGTTCTCTCTCCTAATTCTTTTAGATATAATTCTATTAAGCCACCTAAAAAATAATTAGTAAATCACAATTGGACAAGAGCCAGGTAATTGGCAGAAAGGAATAAGTGATTAAATAAAGTTAAGAGATTGAACTTAACAAATAATCTAATTATAATCTCGCCTCTGTTATCATTCAAAAAGCGAAAAATACGCATCTTCAACAGTCTTCATAAATTCTACGAAAAATCACATTAAAAAATAAAAGAATTGGTGCATAGTTTCTATCTTATTGTTACATAAGTGACAGTTGTGGTTTTTATTTGTAAGGAATCTACCAAGTCTATCCCTTGAAGGTGCTATCTAAACACCCATCCATACTTGGCAAACACTTATTCTTCCATATTGTGGTATCTTCACAATTAACCACTTCCCAGCAACAATATTGCTTGACATGCTCAAGACCTCCATATCCAAGATCCATTGGTAGAAGTTGTTTCATGAACAAGATTAGCTTCACGGAAGTATTATGTTTTTATAATTTTCACCCAGATATCATTGGAAGATGTGGGAATACTCTAGGCTAACTTAATTAATTAGCAAAGATTTATTGACATATCAGTGTTCTTTATGCCCGTTTCTCATTGGAATTTTGGTTTGGCTACATCATCCCATATTTTATTATAATTATCTAGAACATTTTTCCTATTGTTCCACCAAAACCTCCTCTATATTGTATCCATTTGATCTGTAATATTTTTTTTTGGCATATGAAACACAACTAGATGATAGGAATCAAAGAAACCTAAGAACGTTTGTGTGAGTATAATTGTCTTTGGATGACTTAGGAACTTAAATTTACAAGTGTGAAGCTTATCATTGAACCTCTTAGGAATCCCTCCAAGTCTGGATGTTAATCTTTTGGATAAGGAAAGGTACACCCAAATACTTATCGTTAGGTGTTATTTTCTTTATCTGCAAAATATTAACAATTTCATTCTTTATAACATTGGGCACCTTAGGATTGAATACCATACCAGACTTCTCAAAGTTTACAGATTGACCAGAGTAGAGGCTGAATTGCTTAATAATTTTGACAAAGTGTCTAGCTTCTCTAGGATATATCTTAGTAAA
The DNA here is from genome assembly GCA_023529315.1 of Papaver bracteatum. NCBI lineage: Eukaryota > Viridiplantae > Streptophyta > Magnoliopsida > Ranunculales > Papaveraceae > Papaver > Papaver bracteatum. The sequence goes on from JAJJWX010003983.1 coordinate 734,672, forward strand.
AGCGAGACAATCATCTGCAAAAAAAAAAAAAAAAAAAAAAAAACATGGATTGAAGTGGCAAAATTTAAGTCCATGAATATTAGCACAATGTTCAACATGCAGAAGAACTCTAGGAAAAGAGTCCATGCACAAAATAAATAGATAAAGAGACAGTGAATCTTCTTTCTCAAACCTCTTTAGGGTTTAAATGATTCATCGGGTGAACCATTTAACATGATAGAGGTGGAGACAATTTTCAAGCATCATTTAATCATATGGAACCACTCATCATAAAATTCAAGTTTCTTAAGAGTGAAAAATCATAAATGACCATTTTATCCTATCAAAGGCTTTAGATATGTCAAATTTGACAACCATCGAACCTTTCCTGGCTTTAACTTTCTACATAGCTAGTAGCTACCTTCTCATGAGCTATCACTATGTTATCAGTTATAAGTCTACCTAAAAAAGAAAGAGGTTAAATAAGAAGTGATAATTCCATTCAACAAAATTTTTACTCTACTAGCTATGAGTTTTGAAATGATTTACTTTTATTTCCCGCATTATATCGATTTATCATTATAATTGAAAGTATAAGCAGGTTGTACGTTAATCATCCTTGTGACTTTAAGAATTTTAACTTGAGATTGTGAGGGTTTTTCTAGTCTGCCTTGATTTTTATATTAAGGTTCGCACAAAGAATACTACACCAAAATCCCGAATTTACCACGTTTATTTCTGTTGCTATTAATTTAAGCAACGCTTATGTACGTTTCCCACACGGCGTCACAAATATTTTGCAACGTTTACAGACGTTGCTTAATTTAATTAAAGCAACGTTTCAAATGTTGCTTTATCCGTTGCTTTAATTAGACTTAATGCAACGTTTATAATCATTTAAACAACATTTATATACGTTGCAAAATATATAATCAAAATTAAAATAAATAAATTAGAAAGTATTGGTGATCTTAAAATTCCAGGGTCACAAATAATATAGAACCCTGAACTACACAATCATTCATTCATAGAACATACTACAAAGTTATAAAATTAGTTTTACATTTAGGAAATGAAATTCCGCCCGCAATGTAAGAAAATTGCTGTAAAGCTACTGTTACTAGGTTTTTGCTCAAAATATCTTTATATTACTCAAGTCCTATCTTTAAAATTGATCAACAAGAAAATAGTGGGAGTGTGTATACCGTTGGCACACTACAGAACTTGCCCAAGTTTCAACTAGCTTCTTAACCATACCCTAACTTGAACTACAGATATAGATGGTACAAGGTACCTCGATTCCTTTTCTTCCCTTGGCACAATGACATGGTGTAATGAACCAATCCATCCATAACAACACCAGCTACATACCATCTTTTCTACAGACAGGACAATCAAATCTTCATTTAGAAATTTAAGAAAATGAATATAAACCTTTAACGAAAAAATGACTATAAAATCGAAACTGTTCAGTCCACCTACAAACATTGGCAGATAAGGTCACATGGCCATCAAATCACCCAAGTACATACATCATATCATACAAAATTTCACCTTGCCATGGAGCAATGCATTTTAAAACGTACTTTCATGTACAGATCTATGACTTAAAGTACTCATAAAAATGGAACAAGTTTGCTGTGAAGGCAATTACCGTATCTTGGGTAGAAGCACCTGAATAGTGACCAGGCCCTCCATTAGCCAATTTTCCTGGTCAACAAACTTACCATGATGCTGCTACAACAACAAGAGATAACATATTAACTTGAAGATCTAATTCGCCAAAGATAGCTCATATCAAGTAACCTAACCGATTACCAAAGATGGAACTCAAAGAGAACAAGGAAGTGTAAACGATGTTGGCATAGTACAAGGCTTATATGACATATAGGAGTTCCTAAAAAAATTATTCAAATTTTAGAGGGTAGTTCATACATATAGATAGTGGACGGAACCAATAAAAGTAATATACAAGTAATAAATACATACTTGTGCATGAAGCGCCACAACTTTCACACATGAAAAAGTGGAACAAGTATATATCCTATACCTGTAGAAAAGAAGTGTTCCCACTAGGTTAAATCCAAATATCGTAATTGTAGCTAGAAAGGAGAAATCAAGTTAGGCTACCCAAGGAAAGTGAGACATTTTAGATAATTAGACAAGAATTACAGAAATGGCTTAAGAAGAAATCTCTAGCAGGCAGTGCAGTTCACATTTCAAGAGAAAATAAAGCTTTTTGGAATAAACACAAATGCAGCAGACACCTGCTCAATACACTAAGTCATCAAATTGAAGTATTTGCTGCGTTAAATCACATTCCACGGAAAATCATTTGATTTTATGTTAAGTCCAATAGTATAAAAATTAGGACACCAAAAAGTACAAGAAACTTACTGAACAACGTAGACTAACTGCTGACCATTGGTTCCCAACTCTCAGCATTAGAAGTTCATCCATAAGTTTTTTCTGAAATTCATCAAAATGCAGAAGATGAAACTCTTTGACATTTAAAAGTTACACAATGGAGTAACATTAGGCAATTAAGTATGTTCACGAACCTGATACATGAAAGTTTGGTTGCATATCCTGTTAGTATCCTTCCCAGACTCGGCTTCCTGCCCTCCCGCTAACAGTAGCTTAATGCTTTCCAATGCTCTAAAGAGATTTGATGTCTACTGGAATGAAGTTTATTTCCAGTCATAGCATAACTTTACCAGCAAGGGTCATACAATTAGCCGTGATATAACAGGATACAATGTGGTACTTGGTGCAGCATGAAACAATTAGAAACCAGTTAACCGTATCTTACCTTTTGCTTTGAGAATTTAGAGCCCCTTCTTTTGAGAACCATTATTGATATTAAAGGCTCAAAACCTGTGGTTTCCCTTGGTAATATTTGAAACTTAGAATAAACAAAAGTTACAATTTGGTATATATGGAAGGGCAAGTATAAAAAAGCAATAAATCGTGACAAACCTGATTTGACAAAAATGAAGAAGATTGTTCAGCAGTACAAGACAGTCTCGTAATGTAACAAAGAGAGTAGTGAAGCAAGTAAGCAGTCAATACATACTATACATGTCAATAAGAAGATAAGTACTGAAATAAATAAACAGTGACAGTGAACAATGGAAGATATAACGAGCGAAAAGGTCACAAATAAACACCTCAATGATATCACCACCTTCTACACATTCAAACACCACAATTTTCTGATACTCCTGAAATCAAATAGACCATATTTGAAATACCCATATACATTTTCACCCAAAGATACACCTAAGAAATGAGAAATACGAATCACCTAGGCTTCATGAGTCAAATAAGTGAGATGTACAACGCCTCATTTCGTATAGCCTACTAAGGAAAAATAAAAAATTAGTCTCCATACCAGCATATACAGGATATAACTGTTAACAGAACTACAACCTACCTCTTGGCTCATAAGCATATCCATAAGACGAGTCATTCCTTGTGGGATAGTAAAAATTGCTTCTTCTACCCTGAAACAGATTAAAAAATCCTCTATATATTAGTAACTCGACGAATTCAGTAATCGAAGAGCAACAAGAAAAGGGAAAACGAATTTTTCAATCTGGTGGTCACGGGACAGAGGACATCTATTTGGAGAAGTAGTAAGGAGTGCTGCAGGAATCCTAATTAAAATTCTACAACATCACTCTTATCTCCCACGGTTCCCTTTCTATTTTTTCTTCATTGCTTACCGCTAGTACTATTATAGAAACAACAGTCATTAATAAACTAAAAATACAAACAGATGACCACTAACTTACTTACAGCTCCTTGTCAAAATACAACTTTTTGTCTGCCCTGAATTAAAGATTAAGGTTTCAATGATTATCTTATCTAAAGAAAGCGACGCGATTACAAGTGGTGCATACACCATTAGACCACTTCGTACAGGGACGAAAATTACCTTGTAGAGTATTTCTGATTATCTTCTTCACCTCCAACCCTTATAGATCCAAGTCCACCACCCAGTCAATTTGGAACAGTTCTCCCACGCTCAACATCCACAAGAACACTTTTGTTATCACTTTCCTGTCATTGGCGTTCTTGCATGCAGCTGCATTATATGTATCCTTAGCACACAGAAAGTAAAAGAAACATTTACAATAACATAAAAACTCGTCTTGCACAATATCCATAAACTTAAGCACTATTTAGTATTTTCATACAACAAACATTTTAAACAATTTGTGTCAATTATTTCATCTATAAACAGTGAAGTTACCCTTTCCAGATCCATGTAGCTTCTCTAGAGTAATATTAATATGAAAAATCTTAGAAACGATACATGAGTCATTCTTCAACACGTGAAAAGATATCTCAAAATAAAGCACATTTAAAATAACAAAAACTGAGTGTAATGGCCACTGAGCTCAACAAATCATATATCCAACTTCTAACTTTACATGTTAAAGAAATGAGAGCATACATTTCATATCCCTTGTATATATGTATTCAATAAAGGCGTAGCCTCTTGGCTTGTTCATCTCCCTGTATGTAATTGTGCGGACCTGAAATAAAATAGGCAGTTGTTATAAAAGAGAAATTAACTAGACAAAAAAAGATAGAATAAGAGTCAAGTCGATACAATATGGATTTTACTAAAATCAACTAATTGGACCAGCATACGACATTGTTTTCAAAGTCGGGGACTACCCACCCATCTGTTTGAGGTTTGACGATGATTCTCTTAACAACTTTAATATCTAAAAAAGAAGAAAATAAGTCCCACCTCAAAAGCAGTTTTAATTTCTGTTTGAGTACGGTGATTTTATTAACATCTAGGTATGTTTCTAATTCGTTCATATCGATTTTATTCAAATGACCAATGATGCAAACAATAGCATTGTTCTTCATCTTTTCATTCCTGAAACCATAATGATACCATTGTTACCTGTGGTTGTACAAAAATTCAGCACCTAAAATAGCATCTTCCAAGGTCGAGACTTAAAGAGCACAAATTGGATCAATTTCAGTCACATTTATATGAGCCCAAAACAAATGATGAGTACAAAATATACTACGATTTTTTATAAAAACATTTTTATTAGTACTAAATTGAGATTTAAATCTGAATTTAATCATCAAAATAACGGAAACTGAACAAAACTGTGATTTTTTAACAGCAAAATTCTGAACATTAAAGAAAACCCCAAATACAGTCAACAGAAAAACCCAAAAACATAATTAAACAATTAGTAAATCTAACGACCTAGATCTAAGAAATCAAAGAAAATATTGAATCTTGATAGAGAAACTATACATTGCTCTTTGTCACAGATTCAATTACATTGATAGCTGGGAACAACAAAGTTCTAGTTTGTTTCAGTTGATATAGTCTCTTACAACCACCAATTTAAGTTAATTGAAAGTTTGGTTCTGATTTCCGAAATATGAGTTTATGAGATAAGGTTTTAGAAGAGATAGATTTTGATTTATGAAAAGGTTTCGACTTAGAAGATTTCAGTTCAAAAGATAAGAAAACAAGAGGAAGTTTTTGCTAAGGGAGACAAAGGGTTTTGATTTCGGAGATATCAGTGTAGAATGAAAGATTAAAAAAAAAAAAAACGAAAACAAGATAAGGTTTGGGTGAAGGAGAGGGACGGAGAAAATAAAAAAAATAAAAGAATAATGAGAATAATTAGGTATAATCACTTTCAGTAGACATTTATGCCCCAAACTATTCTAATAAAGGCAAGCGTGTCCTATTTCATTTTTTATTTCTAAATTTCTAATATTACAAATCTAGTGCAACGTATCTTTGGTTATGAGCAACAGATAAACATTTGTAGCGTTAATATACGTTGCAAACCCGAAAAATGAAATGTTGCAAAGTCCTAGATATGGTTGGTCTATTGGTTCCATATTTAAAAGTTGGTGGTGTACTTGGTACCCTCCCTATTTTCACGTTAAGTTCGATTAAAGCAATGCAGATTACCATGATTCATGTTGAAGCTGATGTAAAACTAGTTATTCGGTGAACAACATATATGTTCCTCTGATCCATTGGGAAAATAAAACATAATCAAGGAAATTGAACATCACATGTTAGGTTTTTCTTATTGCCAAATTATTTCTATTAAGCGTGAAGACAATCAAATTTAGAGATGCACATGGGTCGGGCGGGTCAGGTTTTAGCTAATACCAGCTACCAATCCAGCTATAGCGGGTTTTTATTTTCATAACCAACCCCACACCCACAAATATTGGGAGAGTTTTTGACCCGCCCATTACTGGTCGATCAAGTTCGGGTTCAAACCCGTTTCAGATTGTAGTTCAATATTTTCTGCAAGTTTTTCACTTGTAGTGTTTATATTTATACCTTCTTTATATTCAATGATCATTCACACACACATGTTTTAAAGTTTAAACATACTTCTTACTTAAGTTCATAGATGAAGATTAAGTGTTGATTTCGATTATTGTCAATTGTTGATGAAGATTCGAAATAGTTGTTGTTGTCGTCGTAGGTGAATAAGAAGAATCGAGGAGGAAGAAGAAGAACTGAGGAGGCTGAACAGAGAGGAAGAGACTAGAAAGTGGAGAGAAAAAGGGTTATCTTATCTACCAGTACCACTAAGGTTTCAATAACGGACGACTAGGATTAGTTTTATCAATGGTGTATATTTAGCGGGGTTTTTTTGGGCGGGTTTGGGCGGGTTGTAGCTAATACCAACTACAAATCCAACTATAGCGGGTTTTTATTTTCATAACCAACTCCGCACCCACAACAAACGGGTTCAGATAAGTTGTGTTAGAGCACTGCTCGGTCAAACTTGCATGCGTTGCTATCTCAAGCATTTTTGTCAATCTTAGTGATCAAAACTATATAGTCTTGATTTCTAGTCTACTATAACTAAGGTCTCGGACTAGGATAAAAAGTGTAGTTGATCTCAAGAACTCCATGGTGATCATCATACAAGACGAAGGACTACTCAAGGAACCAGTGGATCTTCATCGACTAAAAGGTATGTGGAGACTTGAACTTATCTATCACTCAAAAGTCTATCTACTCTATCTCCTATCTTAAGACAAAAGTCATTTATCTATATAGACTAAGAATATGCACATGTGACATTTCGAGCTGAGTATATCTCGCTTATCTATTTCTCGAAATGTGTGTTGGTAAAGCTTTCACTTTAGCCAAGTTCATCTTTGCCTAGTGACGAAAGTCATGTTATGTTTCAATCACTTTGGAAATCGCTCTGACAAAAACTAGTTCGTGAAAACAGCTATATGACGTCCTCTGAGAATGTTTCAATAATTGAAATGAGAGTTTAGACTATATAACCATTGTGGGATATAAACATTGTTGTGGAAACACATATATGTATAATTCCTTAACACTTGAACCGAAGTTTTCGAACTTTGTTGATCAAGTGGAACCGGAATGTGAGCAGCAACTCAGTCCGCGAACTGGCGTAAGTTCTCAAACTCGAGAATATCTGTTGAAATTGAAGCTCAAGTGCAGTCTGCGAACCCAGTCCGCGAACTGACAGAAATTCTCATCCCGAAAAATTCTGCTGGAGTTTATTAACTTCAACCGGTTAGCTTGAGTCCGCAAACTCAGTCCGCAAACTCAAGAGGTTATGTCTGAAAACGTTATTCGTGAACTTATTCTTAAATTACTAAGGGATGCTTTTGCAAACCGTGTCTTTATAGTTCATGATTAATGATTCTAGTGAATCATATAGTTTTTGATTCAATTATGTCTCTTGTAGTACTTGAGATCTCATAGCAATTGAACAACTCTCTAACTAGTTCATTTGAGTCATTTGGACTAGTTATGGTAAAGAAGAATATGGTTGATATGAAAGTTATCATTTGGATAACCATTTAGTTGACTAATATTGAACCAACCATTGTACACGTTTGGGTACAGTTACATGAACTCAAAACGCCAAGTACATGTGTGTATGGCAAGCTAAGTTTTCGATCTAACGGTTGAGAGATATTAGCTTGTATCTAATCAGGTTTTCATCTAACGATGAATATTGAATGATTTATTAGTAAGATAACATTGATTGCAAACCCTGATTTGAAAGACTATATAAGGGAGAACTCTATCCATTGTAAAAACTAATCCCCACACACTTTTCTTGTGTGATACTAGTTTTCTGTAAGCTAGAGTCGATCTCCATTAACCCTTGAGTTTTCTCTCTAAATTCAAGTTAACGACTTCATTGGGATTGTGAAGCCAGGCCGATACTACTTATCTTGTAGTTGTGTGATCTGAACTTGCTATTTCTATCATACGAGTACAATTATAATAATTGGCTTGAGATTTATATCTCTGATAGGCAAGATAAAAGTAGTCACAAACATCTTCGTCTCATTGTTTGTGATTCCTCAATAATATTCTTCGTTGCATCGATTAAGTTTATTGTGAGGTGATTGATGAAACTGAGTTGTTCTTCGGGAATATAAGTCTGGTTTTATCGATTGGTTCATGTTCACCTTGATTTATCAAAAGATGGAACAAAACTCATAGGTTTATTCGTGGGAGACGAATTTATCTATTACCTGTAGACTTTTCTATATGAGACAGATTTGTTTGCTAAAGTCTTCGAATTTAGGTCGTAGCAACTCTTGGTTGTGGGTGAGATCATCTAAGGGAATTAAGTGCGCAGTATCCTGCTGGGATCAGAGGCGTATGAGCATAACTGTACCTTGGATCAGTGTGAGATTGGTTAGGGTTCAACTACAGTCCAGACCGAAGTTAATTTGGAGTAAGATAGTGTCTGTAGAGGCTTAATACAATGTATGTTTAATCTGGACTAGGTCCCGGGGTTTTTCTGCATTTGCGGTTTCCTCGTTAACAAAATTCTGGTGTATGTATTATTTCTATTCCGCATTATATTTTGTTATATAATTGAAATAATATAGGTTGTGCTTTGTTCAATTGATTAGAATATCCGACCTTATTGGTTGTTGATTTAAATCGACTGACACTTGGATATTGGTCTTTTGCACCATCCAAGTTATCTCTCTTTGATTGAGCTCGTGAATTATATTTTCTTGAGTAAATCAAATCGAGAGATTGAGATAATAACTTCTTGAGATATTTTCTATTGACTGAGTCTTGTTGATTCTCTAGAAAACAACTCAAAGTTGTTTATACAGATTGCTAATCGAAATATTGGGTGAGGTTGTTAGACCCCCACATTTTCAATTGGTATCAGAGCAGGAAAACACGTTAAAGACCTCACAAGTCTGTGTTTGTAGCGATCTGACTCCATGTACAATATAGTCTCCTATAACGCTTCACCAGGATTAAAAACCAATCGTAGAAGAAGTTCTGATAGTCTAGTTATTCTTCAGAAAATGTTGGAGGAACAAATCCGGATCAATTCTGATCTTGCTGCAGAAATTGCAATTCTAAAGGATTTGAAACCCAACTCAAGTCCCTTGATGGATATGAGTAACCAAGGTAGTTCCTCTCTAAGGAACCGTCATATATCAGATGATAAACAACGTTTAAAGGTTGTAAAAACTGATGTGACTCACAACTGTTCTATGAAAAATAAAAGTGATGGCACATGTGTGTTCTGTGATTTTCCTAATCACCGCCAACATACGTGTGTGTCTTTTCAAAAGAGTTTAAAAGTTGCAAGTGATCTTTATAAGAAAATTAAACAACTTCTTACGTCTCTAAAAAGACATACAGAACTATTAGGAAATTCTAAACAGGATAATACTAATAGTATGGGAGCTTTTGCTTTAAAATCAACATCACCTTTTCAATGGTTTCTTGATAGTGGATGCAACAGACATATGACTGGTGATCTTACTTGGTTTGTTTCCTCAGATAACTATGAAGGGGGACCAGTAACTTTTGGAGACGGGAGGTGTTGCTATATAAGTAAGAAGGGAACGATCAAATTACCTGGCGTACCTGAAATACATGATGTAGTCTACGTAAAAGGTATGACTGCTAATCTTCTTTCTATTAGTCAAATATCTGACAAAGGCCATCGGGTTGTCTTCAATGCAAATGGATGTGACATTTTAGACAAAACTGGAAAAGTAATTTTCCAAGGAACTCGTGGTAAAAATAGATGTTATCTTCTCGATACTCAGTTTAGCAATTGTTGCAATTTGACTAAGGTGGAATCTACACATCTTTGGCATGAACGTTTTGGTCACATCAATTATCGCATTCTAACTAAGATCATTAACAAAGAACTTGTTAGAGGTGTTCCAAAAATCAATGCAAAGATTGAAGGTGTATGTGGTGCCTGTCAAAAGGGTAAACAAACGAAAGTTCACCATAAATCATCTCGAGATATTCTCACCAAAGCTCCACTTGATTTAATTTATATGGATCTCTTCGGACCAATTCAACATCCCACTGTTGCTGGTAAGAAGTATGCTTTGGTTATGGTAGATGATTACACCAGATTCACTTGGGTTGCATTTCTATCTCATAAGAATGAAACCCTTGGAGAATTCAAGATTATTGTAAGTAGAATCCAGAATGAACAAGGTCGTAAACTAAAGAAAATTAGGAGCGACCGTAAAACAGAATTCAAGAACACCAAAGTGTTTGAATTTTGTGACGAACTAGGGATTACTCAACAATATTCTCCACCTATTACTCCTCAAGCTAATGGAGTTTTCGAAAGAAAAAATAGAAATATTCAAGAGATGGCCAGGGTAATGCTCCACAACAAAAATCCTCCTTTAAGATTTTTGGGAGAAGCTGTTTTTACAGCATGTTATTTGATCAACCGTGTTTACTTACGATCTAAAACTCTTAACACTCCGTATGAGTTATGGTATGGTAGAAAACCCAACTTGCACTATCTTAGAGTGTTTGGAAGTAAGTGCTACATACTAAAAGATCGAGAACAGAGAGGGAAGTTTGATACCAAAAGTGTTGAAGGTATCTTTCTTGGCTATGCTTCTGACAGTCGTGGGTTTTGAGTGTTTAATCTCCGAACCCAGGTCATGATGGAATCTACTAATGTTATTATTGATGATATTAGTGATTTTCATCATGATAATTCTCCTGCTGAGTTGCCTCCAACAGAGACAATTAAGAAAGTCAAAGAAATACCTGAATCAGTTGAAGTTATTCCAACTGTTATTGATCCTGATATTTCTAGTGACGAGGAGAAAAGCACTGATCAAGCCACCCCTAATGAACTAGAACGTGTTCCCCCTCCACGACACCTCTGTGTTCAAAAAAATCATGATCCAAATAGTATTATTGGAGGAAGAGATTCTACTGTTAGAACAAGAGGACAACTTCAAAATATTTGTAATTTTGGTTGTTATCTTTCTCTTGCAGAACCAAGAAATATTGATGAAGCTCTTAGTGATCCCGCTTGGGTAAATGCTATGCATGAAGAGTTAAATCAATTTCAAAGACAAGATGTATGGGAACTCGTACCTTGTCCCTCCAATGTTAATATTGTTGGTACCAAATGGATATTTAAGAACAAGTCTGATGAATATGGTACAATTATTAGAAATAAAGCCAGACTTGTCGCTCAAGGATATTCACAAATTGAAGGTATTTATTTTGATGAAACCTTTTCCCTTGTGGCACGCCTTGATTCCATTAGACTCTTATTAGCTCATGCTTGTTTCCTCAAAGTTAAACTTTTTCAGATGGATGTAAAATCTGCGTTTCTGAACGGGATTTTAAAGGAAGAAGTGTATGTTGCTCAACCAAAAGGGTTTGAAAACCGTGATTTTCCGGATCACTTTCTCAAACTCAAAAATACTCTATATGGATTAAAACAAGCACCTAGAGCCTGGTTTGAAAAACTTACTACTTCCCTTATTAGAAAAGGTTTCTCAAGAGGTGGAGCTGATAAGACCTTGTTTACCAAATGGAGTGGATAAAATGTTGTCATTTCTCAAGTCTATGTAGATGATATCATCTATGGATCAACTTCTGAAAAGCTGGCAAAAGATTTTCAAATTTCACTTGCTAGAGAATTTGAAATGAGCAATGTTGGTGAATTGAAATTCTTTCTAGGATTGAAAATTCAACAACATAAGGATGGAATTTAGTTATCCCAAGAAAAGTATGCAAGGGATCTTGTGACAAGATTCGGCTTGGATAAGTCCTCTCTAAAATTGACACCTATGCCTACTACTGGTAAACTACATCGAGATGATAAAGGAGTAAAAGTATATCAAAAGTTGTATCGATCTATTATTGGAATCCTTTTATATCTAACAGCTACTAGACCTGATATTTCTTTTAGTGTTGGTTGTTATGCTAGATTTCAGGCTGATCCAAAGGAATCTCATCTTGCAGCTGCAAAAAGGATCATACGTTATGTCAATCACACTGTCGGGTATGGTCTATCATACACTTTTGATACTAATACTGACCTTTCCGCTTATTCTGATATTGATTGGTCAGGATGTGTAGAAGACATAAAAAGTACATCAGGGGGTTTCTACTATGTAGGACTGAATCTAGTTGCTTTGCACAACAAGAAACAAAATTCACAATCCCTGTCTACATGCGAAGCAGAGTATATTATTTCTGGTTCATGTTGTACACAACTCTTATGGATGAAACAAATGTTGGCTGACTATGGAGTTGATACTGGAATAATGATGATCTTTTGTGATAACTTCAGTGCGATTCGAATCACTGAGAATCCTATTGAGCACTCAAGAACAAAGAACATTGACATAAGGTACCATTTTATTCGATATCTTTATGAGAATGGTATCATAAATATGGAATTTGTGCCTTCCGAACAACAGTTGGCTGACATCCTCACCAAACCTTTATACACTACCTTCCGAACATACAGGTCGTGCGTTGTTCAATCGATTAGAATATCCGACCTATTGGTTGTTGATTTAAATCGATTGACACTTGGATATTGGTCTTTGGTACCATCCAAGTTATCTCTCTTTAATTAGACTCGCGAATCATATTTGCTTGAGTAAATCAAATCGAGAGATTGAGATAATAACTCCTTGAGATATTTTCTATTGATTGAGTCTTGTTGATTCTCTAGAAAACAACTCGGAGTTGTCCATACAGATTGCTAATCGAAATATTGGGTGAGGTTGTTAGACCCCGCATTTTCAAGTTGGACGGGTCTTGTGCAGCTCTAATCAAATTGCAGCCGCAGTTTCTAAAATGGAAGAGTTGTGATTACTTTTCATATCTAGTTTGCAATTCGTCAGCTAGAGATCAAAAGTTTATTCCTTAATCAATGAATTTCTGGTTTATCAAAATAAATAAAAATATAAAAATATAACTTATAAGTCATTCATAAAAACAAAGCGTGTGCGAAGTTTATTGGGAAACCACCATAAATATCTCCCTTATAAAGCACAGTTAGGCTAACTTAGCCTATCTGAGTGGTGGCCAGGATTTAATCTTGGCAAAGATAAATCTACGGTTGTGGGTTGTTCAGCTTTAATGTTAGTTTAAGTGTTTTATTAATTGGTTTTGTCTCATCAATTGCTCATAATAAATGGTTTATTAATTTTTATTTCTACTAATTAAATTAATAAATGCATATTCCATTAATTTCTTAAATGATATTATTAGTTTTTTATTAATTGGGGTCTTATTAATTGTTTATGATGAATGATTTATTAAATTTTCATTTCCCTTGATTAATCTAATAAATATATAATTTCGTTAATAAATAATTTTACTAAAAATTACCTCAATTGAAACTATTAAACGTAACGTGATGGTTGTGATCAGGAATAAAGATGCATGTAACGGGCTCAGATCACATGTCCCGTATTTTCTTGTTTGTTCATGTCCTAGCCAATGAAAGTACGCCACCTATTTTTCGCTATATTGTTTTATTTGTAAATTCATGGCGAGATTATATTAACCTAACGTCGTTGTCGATCACTTAAACTACCATGTCTTTAGTTCTTTGTCTTTTCAAAGATGAATTTATATATACTCCTCCCGCCTCTCTGATAACCTTAAATAACATGTTAAAGATCGTAAAAATAATAACTATTATATAATGAGTGCAAATATTTTTTTGAGAAAACGAAAAATTAAAATAAATAAAAAGGGATCGTCGTTCAAGTCCACAACTACAAATTTAATCCAGTTTGATGAAGCTTGTAGTGTTCAAATAAAAAAAAAATGTTAAGTTCAATCCAAAACCACGGTATCATGTACGCAAAAACCTAACATTTTAAAAATCCATAACAACAAAGTTAAGATAAAATATTTAGCAATATATCAAAGTTTGAGAATATAAAGATAAAATATTTAGCAAAAATTAATGTGTCGAGTCTCGCCCTCTGCTTAACCCGTGCCGTAACGGAACATGATGTTGATAGAAACCCCAAATATTACGTCAATTTTTCTTTACTTTTGATAGGGCTTAACCCGTGCCGTAATGGCACGGGGGTCGACTATTATATTTACATAATATTTTACTTTTCCTTTTAGGCACCCAGACAAAAAATGTTTATGTAAATCAATGAAAATTGTATTATCAATTGAATTAGCTACAACTCAAATATATCCCTTTTTATGAAAAATGCGCCTCAAAAAAATACATTAAAAAAATCCTAGCTTCGAGTGATAACCTATAGAAGTATGAGGAAACCATTCACGGTTTCGAATAGACAGGAGTATTTATTAGATGGAATTCTGCAGGTATATAATTGGTACACACCTGTAAAAAGAATGGATATCGACAATGAAAAATTGTAGTTAGATGCACACATTTACAGTGCATCAATGGGAAACATGAAATGTCCAAAATGGAATAGCTTATGATTAGCGAGAATGGGAGATACCTTAGAAGCAAAACATTTGACATAATAGCTCATGAGAATATTGTATCCATGGACCTAATAAAAATTTGCAGCTCCAAGACCCTAAATCATTTGACATGAGCGTTACATTAGTAAAGTGAGCGTTGATTGAAAATGCAAAACAATGGAATACCTCAAATTTGAAACACACAAATGAAAACAAATGAGAAGTAAGAAGAAACCCTTACATTGAAGACATAGCTTCTTCTCATTATGATTACCTGCAAAATAAAATCAAAATATTAACAAAAACAATAAGAAACAGTAAGATAAAACCAAAAATTGAATATACGATAATCTAGGAAATCTGTATTTCAAAGAAAATAAATATTACATTTTTTGGATTCAAAAGCCTTTTGAAACCATTTGTAGACCTGGTATTGATCCAAGAGTTCTTCACAGCACTGCTTAGAAAAAAAGAATAAGCTAATGAACTGGAAATGCTTATGTGAATTTCATATTTAGAGTTCAGGGTTCAGTTTAGTTTATTCAAATACGTTCTTTGAATATTTGGTGCTGTAATGAACTAATAAAAATGATTTTTTCAGTTTAGTTTATTCAAATATTTGGCGCTGTAATGAACTAATCATAATTTATGAAACATATTTCTCACCTAATTAACACCTAGATAAATACTTGCGATGATGGCCATTATATATCGAAACTTCTTGGTGAGCTCAAAGCAGAGGCCACTTATGAACTGTGATGTGAATTGGATTTCTGTAATTTGAGAAAAATATATGCAAACCACCAACTGCTTAAGTAATACCCCAAATGTCTTCGTGTTACCAAGAATTCGATTCAAATATGCAAGCTCATATTCACGTTAAGGACCGCACTCTTATATAAATTAGCCACATACATGATACATCAGTGGCAATGCAAGCCTTTAATCACCTTTATAATGAGATTCTCTTTGTTTTTTTTGTTTTTTTTTAATCTTCCTAACATTGCACACTATAAGCACGCATAGGAGGTGATATCTAAGATTGAGGTATAATTCAAATCTATTAGATTCATACCATTTACAACTGGATGTCTTGAAAAAAATTGACGTGTTGTTATTATTATTACAGGAAAGGGATACTGGTTGATTGGTGTTGCATGTATTGTTTAGATTTCAACGAGGATTTTGAGGAAACAAGGCACCAGAAGCAGTGTCCGGAGTATTTTGGATATAGTAACTTAGACCCGATGTAATACTTATGTTTTTTTTTTTTAGCTTTTCCACAATCTATTTATTTAATAAAAATGAACATTGCAAATACATAACATCAACGAAAATTAGATAGATTGCGTTTGACAATAATGTCTACTGATGGTCCGGAAACGGAAAAAGAAAGGAATTGTGTAGAAGAATGGTTGGGATATACAACGGATTACTTGATACGAATGAAATAGGTATAACTATTTCGATTCTGAAATCACATAAAGTTCACAGTAGAAGATGACATCAAGTTTAAAGTTAGTAACAAACATAATATGGTTAACTAAAATGTTAAAAACAAACAAGATATATGAACTTAGAAAGACGTGGGACTTGAAGAGGCCAATTTTTAAAACTACAATCCTAGAAAGCAACGATCCATAATACCATATGTGTTTAAGGTTCTTTATCAGGTAATGTGTCACCAGATTGTATTCCAAGTGAAGGTAGTAACATACGGAAGTGACAAAATGTCCAAGACTTTTGAAGTTACCAAAGCCTTCGTTAAGATGAATTGCTGGGAACAATACTTTGTTGAAGATTAATGGCAGAGGTTCGCATATATACAATCCCTTCGAAAAGGTAATGGGTACACATTTTAAACATTGTCATCTAATGGGTGTTGAAAAATTACAGGAAAATCATGTCACATTGGATAGTTTGTATCATTCGTTCGACAAAAAAAAAAAATACTATTCTCTGCCTATTTGGAGGATCGACAACATGACCATGATAGATGAGTCAGCTGGAGTGAAATATGAGCATGTGGAGACTTTTATGGATGATATTGATTAGTTGATTTCACTGAGATGAGCGCTGCTGACGACATATTTCCAAAAAATATTTAAACTTCCATGTTCATGTACATCATTATCTCATTATAAGCAATGAACCTAAATAAAAAAGTGTCTGGAAGTTAAGATTATATTTCTTTTGTTTGAGGAAATCTCCGGCGGTAAAATATTAAAGGAAAAAACAAAGAAAAAAATAGAGGAAAATCCCAACTATTTTTATGTCAAACATATATTAAATCATAAGGATCTGATAAGTATTCGGGACACAAATTATACGATATATTAAAAATGAACCAACATCATGGCCCGTGCCGTTACGGCACGGGTTAAGGGCTAGTATAAGCATATAACAAATTCATTTTAGTGGTACGCAGTACGTGTTGGGTCTCCAATTATGAAATATCGTCAGCTATGCATGCAGGACACATCAATGGTGGATTACTTTAGAATGGTGGTGCCTATGCTTTTTCCCTTTTCTGGAATGACGAGGAGTTTGTGGGGTTTTAGCAGGTTTAACACCGGTGGAATGGGGAGTCTGTGGAGTAGGTGCCATAGGATCAGCACTGGGAGGGATAAGATGCGCTTGTGGAGCCACATATTCAACATTGGGAGAACATGGAGCCGGAGGAGGAGTGGGTGACGCGGTTGCGGGTTCGATACCCAAGGAAGTGGGAGGAGATTGTGGAGGCGCCGCAGGTTCAACGCCGGAGGAGACGAGAGGAGCTTGTGAAGCCACAGGTTCAACACCTTGAGAAGCTTGTGGAGCTTTTGCAGGTGCGGGTGGCATGGTTGTTGGCGGCCAATAATAACCTATAATGCATCGTGCCAAAAATCAATGATTTGATAAGTTTCCTTTTCTGTATATATTCCCTCCGGTTTAAAATAGTAGTTAGTTTCAAAATATACATGGAACCAAACTATTATTTTGAAATGAAGACTATAATATACATGGAACCAGATTATTATTTTGAAATGGAGAACTATAGAGGACTTTTCAAAAGTGGAGATGCTCAAAATTATATAGTCTCAATAGCCCAAGCACATTCTTTTTACCATTTACAGTATCGTTTTTTCTAGTCAAATGTCACATACCATCATCATCTGGGGGAGCTACGATGCAGCACATGCAGTATGATGTTCCATATAAATTGGTCCAACACCAAGATCCTAGATAGTCTTGCTTATGCTGTGCCACACATCTATCAGCACAACGAGAATCACATTCACCAACATAAGCCGTCAAGCCGGGACAATCTTCACTGCTCATTTGACGTCTCTATACACAATTAGTACAGAAAACCAATTTTAGTCGATCTATTTATGCAATGTATCATAATATAGAAACTAAAAGTCTTCGATAAATTTTTGATCACTCTAATAAGACTAACGTTTTTCAGAACAGTGCTAGTGGAAAAATGAAGTACTTACGGGAGATGGATAGAACAAATAAAACACAAAAGAAACCGGAGAAACTATAGAAAGCAGAAACTTTAGCCATGGTTAATAATAATCCTGTTATCACTAACACTAGTTATCTTTCTATTTATAGCTCATTTTGGCATTGACTTTCGGCGACATGTTGCTTCGATCTCATTGTTTTTTTTCTTCTTTCCATCTGGTTGTTTTAAAATATCATTATTTGTACCGACCACTTATTAATTTGGTACAGTATTAGTTTATCACCCGTCCACTAATCTAGTTTCAATAGCTAGTTTACGCTTAGTTATCTGTTTACTTAATTTACTTTGGTTACGCTTGAGAGGTTGACCCTGAGAGTGAAAACCTTTTTTAATTGGGATTGGATCAGTACATATCAGTGTGTGATGGATACATCTGCACCTTTGTTAACAAAAGGAAAAATGTTCAGTATCTTATGTTTTAAAAAGTAAATCCAGTTGTGTAGGCGTAATTTGAGCCTTTCATATACTTTCTTCTTTTCAATAAAAATAATACAGTATATTTTTGAGAAACCGTCATGGAAATCCAATGGTTTCCGTTTTCCCTTATAGACATACGATTTTTGAGTCAACTAACATTGACGGACAGAGTCGAACCGGTCAAGCCTGGTTGGCACTGAATCGTGTGGAAAATACGTTGTTGCCCATAAGTGGTTAACTTAATCACATGTGTTTCTTCTTATGTTCTCCTGCATAATTTCTTCTTCTTTTTCTTCGTTGTGTGAAAAACTTAGCAGGGAGTTTGGGGCGCAATACATAGCAATTTGAATCCAAGTGAACAAACGAGCAAGGTTTGACTGATTACAAAAGATCTGAAATTAAATTTGATAATTTTGATTACTCCAACGATTCTAAACCTCAAAAGCATCTTGAGGAAAAACGAAGAACAAAAAATGAAAATGAAGGTTTTCCGCAAGATAAACTACCAAGTGGAGTTCTTTAGTTCATCAGATCATGTACCAGGATGTTGTCTGATTGTTTGCTTTGCAGTTATACTAAAGAAAAAAAATTATACAAGTACTCTCAAACTTGAACAAAGCTTATGTGTCAGCTCCTGTATATTAGATCCAATGTTCAGTTTCAGATTATGCTCAGTGGCTTGACTTGTACCTACTTAACATAGAATATATTAGCAAAGAAAACTGTAACAAAATGAAATTAACAATTCCATATGTAAGGTGATGTGCAGTAGATGATTAGCAACAAAGGATTAGCTAATGAATATGGTATGTTAACTTGAGATGAACTGGCATGGAAACTGTACTCAATGACTAATCTAATAGTTTTTTGTGCTTGCCACTATTTAGGAGAGGTTGTAGTGTTTTCTAGTTTAAAACATATAGGGCAGATAAATCGGTAAAGAGTTCGATTGTACCACGAGAAAGTTCGGTGTTTAAAATTTTTTGTCCTGCTTGGTGCTTTGAAATTTAATGGGTTCACATTTCCGTATACTTGTGTTTTAATGTTGTGTATGAATTGTAGTTCAATCTTTTGCATTTAAATGAAAATTTCTTAATTCTTTCTTCTTACAGGTCTTGAGAAAACTTTTGGATGATGCATCAAAGTTTTTGAATGACAAAGTCACCAAGGTTGTTGTTACGGTACCTGCATACTTCAACGACTCCCAAAGGACAGCAACAAAGGATGCTGGAAGAATTGCTGGTTTAGAGGTTCTTCGTATCATCAATGAGCCAACTGCTGTTTCATTGGCCTATGGGTTTGAGAAGAAAAACAATGAAACAATCTTAGTGTTCGATCTTGGTGGTGGTACCTTTGATGTTTCAGGTACTTCATTTTTCGAATTGTGAAGTTTATTTTTGTGTAATCCATTGTGTCATATGAGTGCATGTATTACCAAATATTATTTTAGATGTACAGTTTTTTCAGTTTTCAGGCTTTTTTGAAGATGCCTAATTTAGAAACAGGCTAGTTAGACGTTAAAAGGGACATTTTGATGAATATTTGTTTCATTTTTATGTGGTTTAAGTGTATAATTTGATACTTTTGTGGTGTTGTTGAATGTTCAAAGGCTTGAGAGTCTGACTCCAAGTTTTCTTGAGCATCAATGTTTTAAACAAGTTTAATTTATACAATCTCTAAAGCAGTTACCCATTTTAATATATACGACCATTGGACTAGCTACCTAACTTATTTTATACGACTGTATTACTAGTGTACCCAATTTATTTTATACGACTTTCTAAGTGATGGTTATGCAAATTGATGCGTAACTGCGGGTCGGAGTTGCATACAATTTATTTTTCTTACCAGGTTTATTGTACAAATTATTTGCACTGAAAAGAAGATTGATCTTCCCATCATCTAAATCTGGCTTGTGGTAAAGGTATGAAGATATTTTCCCAAGAGACTCATTTATGTCCATAACTCAGCTGACAATCAATCTCCTTCCTAAGTATGAGAGGTATCCACTAGCTTATGCTGTTTTCCCACTTCCGTCCAAACTTACCAGCGGAGTATAATGGCGACAACAACAGATGGAGGCTGACGGGTCCGGTAAAAGTAGAATCATTCACTGACCAGGAAAGAATAATTTCACTACAGGTTGCAATATACTGCACTCGCGGGGATTTGTTTCTTCAAGTTTTCTCAAGAGAAATGGCATTGAAAGATGGGCATCCAACTGATCTCTTCCATTCAGTAAGATAATATTATTAAAAAAATTACAAGTTATGTGAAAGTCCTTCAACCACTTGTTTTTTCTAAACAAAATTTCTCATTTGTATTCCCCTGAAATTGAGTGGATCTAGTGTTTTTTCATTTGGGTAGAAGATTTATCATTTGAAAAGTGGGATATTGAATTATGTAGAGGAAATTCAGGAAATAGGGAGCCTTTGGGACGTGAATTGTTTTGTATGGGACAAGAGAGTCTCAGTTGAGCATTGATTGGCTCAAGGAACCTTCAAACTATGCTATGGGTGTAAACAACCTGTGATTGATGCTTACATGGAAGCTCCAGAGTGGGAATATGGAGTTTAATGCCCATATTTTTTTCTCCACCAAATATGATGAAGAGAAAGATAGGGCAAGAGCGGCACAAATAATTCATGCAAAGAAGATGGGTTCTCCACAGAAAAATTACTTCGAAGTTATGGATTTGTTTACAAGGAATTATTAGTACTAAACCAAGTGGCACCGTTAGGTGTTGCATGAAAGTACTAGACCTTCAAAGAAGAGGAGATTCAAAAAGTTTCATGGTTGAATGTGTTTTAAAAGGAAATGAATTCAGCGCCGAAATCTAGTGAAGATGCTGACTCACCCAACAGCTAATGAAAGCAACTTCAAAGGTCAAGCGAGAAGATCACTGGGTTTTATGGAACGACTAAATGTATCCATTGATGTTTCTTCTGCACTAGATTATCTTCATCAAGATTGTCAGACTCCAATTGCTCATTGTGATCTAAAGCCATATACTACTTTACTTGACGATAATATTAAGGGTCATGTTTGTAATTTCGGGTCAGGAAAGTTTCTTGGTGGGGTCATCATCAGTGCTGAATCTGAACCCGATACTTTCAATCGATGTAACAACAATCAACAATCAAACAAAATCAGTCAAATACTAACTATGGTTGGTTATTAACTCTGCTGGCGGGGTAAAATAGTCAATTTTTTTCTTCAAAACTTAAGATACAGACACGGACAGAATCGTTTGTCCTTCTATTAGGGAAAAATGAAGAGTTGGATGGATCGGTAGGTTGACTTAAAAGATCGGATTTTGGTGATAATTTCTCTATATTTTTGGTGTAACAATAAAACAAATTGTTGTATTATATTAGCGGAAATCTCCTTTAATATGGCTATTTTCACATGTTGTAACAATTTTAGTGTCAATTTTCGTACAAAATCTACATGATGATAAAAAAAATTCTTCGGAGAAGCTCTACTAACTCTGTTAAAATAAAATTAAGCATAACTAAAATGTATAACACTGTCATCTACCATTCTGAATGTATAACACTATTGTCCACCATTCTGAAAATCAACTCTGTGAAATTAACAATTGAAATTAAGCCGATAGATAGTGAGGTTTAGTATTTTTAAATATACTATTTTTTTTTGTTGAAGCAACGCACTAATTTTTAATTGGACTATTGAATTTTGCTAGAAAAATATTTACCAAAAAACCAGCTTCAAACTAATTGTCATTTAAGTAATATAAAAAAAGTTAGTGTCAAAATTATGAACTAATTTGAGAATTACCATGTCAACGGATCCTACTATTATGATTATCTCAATACTACTCACGATCCACTCTTATAATTATGTTAATACTACTCATATAAATCTGCTCAAGCTGTTTTCTTTTTTCTATTTTATTTTGCTTACAAGTTATTCGTGTGTAAAATGAGCTTTGTGTAGAAACAATATTAAGTTATATTGAAACTTATCAAACTTTGCAGATGGGCACAGATTTGCTTATAAAACTGTGATGCCTGAACCTTATCACATGCTTAGCTATTAGGATTACAACCTAATTGAAGCATTAAACCTAGATTATCGATTCTAAGAATCATAATTACATGAAGTGCTAATAACAAACCCAACCTCTCTGATATTATACAAATGTCAAATCTCTCGAGTGATATGAATATATTAATGTGATATTTTACAAAATAAAAATGGAATACATATATATAAAAGATTCACAACATCTCTAACATCGCTAAAAGCGTTAAGCTACGAAAATAGATATCTTCACGCGCACCATTGCTTCTGATTACTGAAACTGAAGTGGGAATGAGTGAGCACATCATCCCAAAGGGGTGCCTAATGAAAACATATAATTTTCATGTAATCACTAACATGATTCACAGTTTTAAAACAATATAAACTGAAAGAAATCAAATAAACTAATCATACAACAATTTATGCATCACGAAGCAAGTGTTATCCTAACCTCGCAAAACTCAATGGAGAAGACGACGCGAGAGCAACCCTAATCAATAATAACATCATCCACACAGAGATCCCATACAAACCATGATTCCGAATATTACTATCAAGACCAGAAAGTTAGTCAAACAAGTATAATATGCATACGAGTGATTTCCCAAAAATAAAATAGTATATATAATAACGAAACGGGGAAGAAGCCGCCATACTATATATTATTTATATACTATCGAAACGGGAAAGAAGCCGCCCTACTAATATATTAAAACGGTGAAGAAGCCGCCATATATACTAAGTAATATTAAAACGGGGAAGAAGCCGCCATACTTAACTTAGCAAAGATCCGTGGGGAATCACAGACACTCCCTTCGGGGAAATCACACAACGTATATTACAGGCACATCAAGACACATGCAAGTATTTACGTAGATAGTAAAATACACAAATATGCCAAAAGTAATAAAGACTCATCATGCTCGCAATAGAAAGAATGCTCAATGATTACAAGAAGGTTACAGAGTTCCCACCTGTTTTGATGACAAGCCTCACCTACCTCGAGATCCATAATCCACTGGTTCATTCTTTAGATCGATCGTTGTTAATAACGATTAACTGTTAATCACACAAGAGCTCTAGAGATTAGCCAAAAGGCTCATAACACATTTGCATACAAATCTCTAGTTATAGACTAAGTGAACTATCTAATGATTCTAAGCCTGTTTATGATACTACACCTTTTCATTATCTATCTTTAGCACATCTAGAGGTTTATTAATTCAATTAGATTGGTTTTACAGTCTATTAGGTATATCTTAAGAATATATACAACTTTGTAGAAGTAACCAAAGGTCAATTCGGACCATAAGGGGTCCAAAATATCGAACTAAGAATACATGGTACTAAGCCCGAGCCCATTGGGCCTAAATTGGCACGACCCATTAATCTAAGGCCTGGTCCTACAGAGTCAACAGATGGTCTCTAACGGTTAGGGGTCAAACTAATAGTCAACGTCTAAGATCGGGTCAATAGTCCAGGTCAAAGGTCAAGTCAACGGTTGACAGGTCAACAATTCAAATAAGAATCGGTCAAGGTCAACTCGGTCAAACCGAATCAATTCAGGTTAACAGGGTTAACTCAACACAGTCAGATAAACTGATTCAGACACAAACAGTCAGACATCTTATTGACAAGAAAAGTAATTCAAAGCTAAAGAACAAATCAGTTACATATATTATTCTATCTAGACGCAGTTCTATAGGCTACAACTAACTTCCATCTCCAATTCTAACAATCTTCCAACAACAATATCATTAACCACCAGTAGCTCAGTTGAGTTCAATTGAACAAACACATCAACCAAGTATCTGCCATATCAATTTGATCTTCATTAATCGACTTCATAAGATAATCATATCCAGCTTTACCTGCAAACTATTTAATTTCAAACACTGCATGTACCTTCATTTATACCACCACCATAGATTTTAGACTTAATCATTTCAACACCACCAGTTCATACAACTCCAACATACTCAATTACAGACACCCGCAGAAGCATCTCATGACTCAACACCATTACATTCTTACCACCAGGTTCATTTCCAAGACCTCCACCTGAAGTAGAACTTGATTTAGCTTGTTCAAGCCACTGAGATCAATTCCTCTTTATCTGTTCAACACAATAAACACCAACAGAACATTTATGCTCTACATATGCAATTTTATTTCCAATTAATTGACTTCAAGTTTTCATACCTGCATCTGTTATACATCCTCACTTCTTGAGTTCAGTTCAAGTTCAATATTGACATCTCAACAGCTCATGAATTGTTATCTAACTTAACTCAGACGATCTAGCTAAACATCACCACCTACAGTTTAACCCAGAAATTCATAACTAAAACTTCAATGCCAGCCACATACCATTTCTCAGTTTATACATATATTCCCTGCAATATCAACTCTACTAGTGACTCAGCCCACCCATATCTACCAGCAACATCTGTATCTTACTAAAGATATAAATTCTCTAGCTCATGAACCCTAATTCCAAATTGGGAAGAACAGAGAAAAAACCTCATTTACTTTGAAAGCAAATTAAACTTCATATAACCATTTAGACTTCAATCAAACACAAACCTATATACTAATTCAATCAAATAACAACAATCCCAAGAAGGAAATCGAATTAATTGAAACCCTAAATTACCTGGTTCTGTGATTCTTCATAAGAACAGCTTCAGAACTTTAATTAAACACCAACCCATTCAATCTTCATCCAATAGAAACTCAAAACTCCTTTTAGTCTCTCTTCCAACTCAAGAACAGAATCTTAATTGATTCAACATCATCCCTCATTCTTTTCCAGAACTCAAATAACATCAACAACACTACCAATAATTAAATCCTAATGTTTACCCTAAGTTTCTATTCGATTCGACACCAGAATCATCTCACAAAGTCACCAAAGAAAATGATCAGAGGAGAAGATAAGCAGGAGAAGAAAGAAGAAGAAGAATAATAAGAAAGAAAGAAAGAAAAAATGAATAAGAATGAGGTGGGATCGAGTTTATCTCGATGGGTTTTGATGATAAGACCAGGGAATTACCAAGGCGCCCACCAAATGGATAAGGGAGGCCAGGCAGTTTAGATGTTATTTTGCTCCTCATACTAATCCAGTGATATCTTCTTCGTTCGGTGTCTGAATGACACGTTCAAGTAGTCTATTTCGCATAACTTTTCTAAATCTATTTAGTGATACTAGTTCCGTATCTAGATCGTTGTTAGATTAATTTCTAACAATTAACGTTCTTATCTAATTAATCGATTCAATAGCGGCTTAGTCGTCTCATGACTGGTCTAATAGCGTTGACGAGCTTGAGGGTCCTTACAAAAGCATCACATCGATAAGAAGGAGAAGACAGATTGTCTAACAATGAAAGTTTTTGTTACACAAAACAACATGTAAAGAGAGTTACTGTTATACACAATAGATGAGACACACGTGTAAGATTATAATTAGAACTACTAAACACACACATAATTACTACATACAGGCATTAGAGTAGTGTATGCTAACAGCCCCCTCAAACCAAGGACTTGAATACTGCATTAGTTTGGATTGAAATTGTAAGAACAAATTTTTAGGGTGCTCCTTGGTGAACACATCTGCAATTTGAAGGAGAGAAGGAATGTACTTTACTACCTTAAAGTCATTAGATACTAAACTTTTAACAGTGTGATAGTCAACCTCAACATGTTTAGTTCTAACATGTAGAATTGGATTGTCCAGATGAACTGCACCAACATAGTCACAGTAAATAGTGCACGAGTACTGACAAGGAGCTTGTAATTCATGAAGAAGATAAGAAACCCACCTAACTTCATAAGAAACAACAATAAGGTATTTTTATTCTGCTTCAGTTGAAAAAATTGACATAATAGGTTATTTCTTTGAGGACCAAGCAATCAGATTTGAACCCAAAAATACACAATAACTTGCTGTAGATTTTCTAGTGTCAGGGTATCCTGCCCAAACACTATGCCAATATACAGCGATTGAGGTGTAATCTCTACAAGTAAGAGTAATGCCAGAGCCAACATATCCCTTGATATGCCTGAGAATCATTTTTGCTAATTTAAGATGAATATATGTAAGTTGGTACATGAACTGAAAGATATAATTGACACACTGATGCCTGGCCTTATCAAAGACATATATTTAAGGCTACCCATATTTTTTTTATAATAAGCAAGATATCAAGAAGTGGGCCACCAAATAGTGAAGCTTTCTTGTCTTAAGCAACTGGAGTTTCGCAAGGATTGAAATCCAACATGTCAAACTTTATGTTAGATCATTGCTCGATCGAACTCGCATGCGTTGCTATCTCAAGCATGTTTGTCAATATTAGTGATCAAAAGATTCAAAATTATACATCTTGATTTCTAGTTACTTATGACTAAGTCTTGGTCTGGGATAGTTAAGTATAGTTGAGCTCCAGACTCCATAACAATTATCTTACGAAGACGAAGAACTACTCAAGGAACCAGTGGAACTTCATCCGACCAAAAGGTATGTGGAGACTTGAACTTATCTATCACTCAAAAGTATATTTATTTCTTACTCTTGAGACACCAGTCGTATAAGTATGATGGTTTTCATACATACACAATTGCTACTTCGAGCTGAGTTTACTCGCCTATATTTTTCTCGAAATATGTGTTGGTAAGCTTTCGCTTTAACCACTTTTCATCTTTACCCATGACGAAAGTCATGATGATTTTTGAATATTAAAAATAGCTTTGATGACGATAGTCGTGAATAACGATTATTATAACATTATAGAAGCATGTTTCAATGATTGAAATATAGAGTTGAGATTACGTAACCATCTATGGATATAAGCGTATATAGTGTGTTCGCACATTAGTGTACAAATCCATGTATCGGAAACCAAGTGTGTGCATATGTGTGCATGCGGTATTGGTGAAGGAGACAGGTTGGGTACGCGTACTTGCGGAAGTTTTCGAACCAAAAATTTCTGCTGAGTTTGAAAACTCAAATCTGGTAGCTAAGGTATGCATACCCGTACGGGTACCCAAGCTGGTTATATTTCTCAAACCGGTAGCTCATGAACTTAAAAAATAAATCAATAAGGAATGAAATCTTTGAAAACCGTGGCTATATTATTCATGAATTTATTCGAGTGAATCAAACTGATTTTTTTTCAATTGTGTCTATGTATAAAAATCTAAGCAATTGAACAACTCTTCAACTAGTTCTTTTGAGTCATTTGAACTAGTTATGAAGAAGATGAATATGGTTAATATGAAAGTGCTCATATGGCTAACCATTGGTTAACTATTTGTGAACCAACTAAATGTACACGTTTAGGTACGGTTACTCAAACCTAAATAAAATATATTTCATCTGTGTGTGACAATCTAAGTTTTGATCTAACGGTTGAAAGATATTAGCTTGGATAAATCATGTCTTTCATCTAATGGTGAATATTGAATGCTTTGTTACCAAGGTAACTTAGATTGCAAACCCTGATTTGAAAACTATATAAAGGAGATGTCTAGGAAATGGAAAAACTAATCCCCACACCTCCTGTGTGATACTAGTTGGTTTTGCTAGAGTCGATTCTCCTTTAACCGTAGGTTTTTTCTCGAGACCCTGTTGGTTTAACGACTTAAAGACTTCATTGGGATTGTGAAGCCATACGAAACTACTCTCTTGTAGTTAAGCGATCTGATCTTTCCATTTTCTATCCTACGAGTTCAATTGAATAATTGGCTTGAGATTGTATCTCCGATAGGGAAAGATAAGAAAAAAATCTCAAATATCTTCTTCTCATCGTTTGTGATTCCGCAATATCTAGTTTCGCTACCATACGATTTAGATTATTGTGAGGTGATCAATAATTCTAGGCTGTTCTTCAGGAATATAAGTCCAGGTTATTGATTAGTTCATGTTCACCTTGATTTTATCAAAAGACGTAACAAAACTCATAGGTTTATCTGTGGGAGACAGATTTATCTATTATCATATACTTTTCTGTGTGATGCAGATTTGTTTATTAAATTCTTCGAATTTGGATCGTAGAAACTCTTGGTTGTGGGTGAGATCAGCTAAGGGAATTAGGTGCGTAGTATCCCGCTGGGATCATACACGTAAGGAGAGCAACTGTACCTTGAATCAATGTGATATTTATTAGGGATCAACTACAGTCCAGACCGAAGTTAGTTTGTAGTAGGCTAGTGTTTGTAGCGGCTTAATACAGTGTGGTGTTCAATCTGGACTAGGTCCCGGGGTTTTTTTACATTTGCGGTTTCCTCGTTAACAAAATTTCCGATGTCTGTGTTATTTCTATTTCGCATTATATTTTGTTATATAATTGAAATATCACAGGTTGTGTGTTGTATCGATTAATTGTGAAATCCAACCTTTGGTTGTTGATTGGAAATTGATTGATCCTTGGATATTGGTCTTTGGTACCATCCAAGTTTATTTCTCTTGTATTTGATAAAGACTCGCAGATTTCTATTTGATTGAGTATAGAGCAAAACGAGAGATAGAGATATTAACTCCTTTATATACTTTTTATTTAAGATTGAGTATGACGGTCTAGTTGATTCTCTTAAAGTATATTCGAGTTAGTCCATACAAATTGCTAATTGATAGGTGTCTAAAACACCCAATTTCGATTACGATTTCTCATGCTTTTTTTACTAGTTTTCTTGTATTTTTTGTATATTATGTTTGTTTTTATTCCTTTGTAGGTACAATGGCTTAATATGCATAAAGGAAGAGAAAGGCGTCGAAATGGGGCGTATCGGCTTACGCGTTTAAAGCTCATGTCAATCGAGTCACCATACAAGTAAACTAAAAGTGCTGTTTTGGAAGTCATAGGCTTATTACTGATCAGGGATTACAACACCCATGTTTAGCATCCCATATCAGTACACAGAGCCAACAAATTCACATGCTCATGTGCGTGTGGAAACTATGAAAAGGGAATTAGGTTTGGTTCCTTTAGAAACCAAATCCACCAGCTGAGAAAATGCCGAGCATAAGAACCACGGTTTGATATCGCCGGCAACTGAGTCTGTTGTACTAAGCAGCGAGGAAGGAGATCGAAGCCATGAGTTTGTGGCATCCGGTAAAAGTCTGAGAGTCTCATCTGAAGCCAAGAAGGAGGGGGGAGAGTGGAGTGAGTTTCTGATGCTGTTTGACGAGAAATTCAGGGAAGAATGGAGATCTGTTGCTGTGAAAAAATGGGTTTTATTGAACTTTCATTGTGCAGGGATTTGGAGAGGAATTGAAGGTGATTCTCGATGCACAGACACACCACCCATTACTGCTCAACAAGTATTCGTGAAAATGCTTGAACCATTAATTTTCCAGCTGAAGTGTTGTTGGTTCTGGAATATGGAGTGATTGTGGCAATGAGCTGGAGGAAGGTTAGGGAAACAGACTACGTGTTGCTGCAGTTGGTGTTTATGTAGATGTTAAATAGGTGAT
Source organism: Papaver bracteatum (assembly GCA_023529315.1). NCBI lineage: Eukaryota > Viridiplantae > Streptophyta > Magnoliopsida > Ranunculales > Papaveraceae > Papaver > Papaver bracteatum. The sequence continues at coordinate 764,867 of JAJJWX010003983.1, forward strand.
GTTGCAACTGAAATGGCAGTGATTCTTGATGGAGCTAGACAGTTCAGGGAAGGTGTGTTGTAGCTGTGGTTTGGTTTAGTTTAGGAGCGGACAATGGCAGTTAAAATGGAGGATGACAGCACTCTGGTGATTAATACGAGTTCAGGGTTTGGATTTTGAGAAGAATACTGTGATGTTGTAGCCATTAATATGAGCTGTGAACAGAGTTTATGGTGATCGCAGTTAAGCTCGAGGCTGTGATGGTTTTGGGTCAACAGCTCAAGTCAATGGCAGTGAAGAAGATGCTCGTAATAGTAGCTGATGGAAGAAACAAAATTGAGCTGCATAGGGGAGACTAGGAAATGATGCAGTTATACTGTGAAGCTGATATTGTGCTGGTATGTGTTGAAGGGAACTGCGAGTACAAGCATGGAGGGTGCTCGGATTCGGGGTTGTTTTGCTACTGTTGTAATTGAAAAATGAAGTTGTTGTGCCATGGAGCTGTAATGGGTACTGTGGATACATGGTCGAAACTCAAGGGAATGGAAGGTGTTGGTTCTGAGCCAGAGGACTGAATTTTTACGGAAGATGCTCGCTACTGTTGCCGCTGCAGTTTGGTGGTAGTTCTGATGTGTTCACAGGCAGTGATTTACATGGAAGAAGAGATGCTTGCTTACAACAGCTGGTGGAAGGAATTGGAGGTCATGGGTTTGATGATTGCCGAGAGTCAAGCAGGTAATGGTGGTGATGATTGTAGCCAAGAGGTACAAGAATTGAGCCAAGAAGCAGCTGCATTTGCAAACAGGAATTGCAGGGAAGTGATAGTGCCTGAACAAGACTGCAGCAACTGTGCGAAAATGCAGGGAGAATGGTCAGCTAGTGGTACTAGTTCCTATTGATGGATTTGTGAACTGAAAGTGGGGATCATAAAGATTCAATGAATCATAAAGGGGGTACAAGTCGGATGCAAGGTTTGGCAGCCGGGCATATGAGTTTGGAGTTACGCTTTTGGGCACGTTTCCGCAAGAATCCAAGAATTGGTTAGATGGTTCATTTGTGATGTATGGCTCTGAATTGTGAGTGTATGAACTGCAGAGAAGGATAGTGAGTTTCTGGGAGTTACAATAGTCGTATACAGGCTCTGGTGGTCGGAGATAATTTCCCGATTACCGGATTCCGGCGACGGTGGACGGATTCTGGTGATGACGTCAGCAACTCCGATGGCCAATTTTTGATACAAAATTTCAGGAACTTATTTTCACTCATGGGCTTGGTGGAGCACTTGGAGATGGACTTTAGAAGACTCAACCTAAAATTTGGAAAGAGTATCCTTTTGGGAGAGGCATATAAATAGAAAACTCATTCTCTAAACCTAGAGACATCTCCATGAGGGAGAACTATTTCTTCTACTTTTTGTTTTCTAGGGTTTACAACATGATATATTTTCTCTTTATTCTTGTGATGAACTCCATTATGTTTACCTAGTTTTCTTTTGGTTATGGAATAATTGGATTTCACATAATAGGCTTTTTGATATGATAAATTAGTTTTGTCTCCATATTATCGATTATGATTCACTATTTATATTGTTATATGATTTCAATGCTTGTTTGATCGAGTCGCGAATCGGTTGAGTTTGTTTTCATCTCTATTGCTAGATTAGGGTTTGTTATACGCAAAAGTGATAAATTCCTGATTACAAGTAGCATAAATATGGATGTAACTTGTAGTGATGCATCCTTGTGATCATATGTGAACCATAACCTTTGTTAAATCGGATTAGTGCTTTTACACGTTCGATTGCTTTGATTGTCCTGATTTCATAGAACTTAATGCATTTAGGGAATTAAACTTGATTAGTGCTTTTACACGTTAGGTTGTTCTCTTAGATAGAACCCATACTCGCATATTTTAATGTGTTTGTTGATGACAAGAGGGAATTAGCGGGATATACTTGCGATCAATGTATCCTAAGGCTTTTGATAAAAGTTGAGATTAAATGTCAATTCTAGTTATTATGACAAGAGCTTGTTAGTGAATGAAAACGAAATCCTTAACCAATATTTTTCTTTCCTTGATTTGTTTATTTTTCTTTACTTGCTTTTATTTTAGTTTGCTTTTATAAAAATCAGAAAAATCCCCCTTGTTAATTATAGGAAACCGAAAATATATTGACAACCTAGTCCTCTCTGTGGGAACGATCCTTTCTTGCCCTTGCTATATTTTATATTTTGAGTAGTAAGAAAGTGTAATTTATTTTTGACGCTTACGGCAGCCATCAAATTTTGGCGCCGTTGCCGGGGAGGCAGTGGTTGTCACTTGTTTTTGGTTTTTTTTTTTTAGTTTTTAGTTTTTCTTATTTCTGGTTTTTAACCATGGTTTGAGAACTCTTGTTTTAGGTACCAATTTCTATGGAAGGAGAATATTGGAACAATGGGTACGATTATCAACCTCAACAACATTATAACAACTATCACCCTTGTGGGGAATACAATCAAAACCAATCCTTTGGTTATGGTCAATATTCCACGTACCCTTTGAGTTATTCTCATACATATCAACCTTCTTATGGTAGGTATGTAAGTGAGAAACCACAAGGAGGGGAGACTAGTTGTACTCTTATTCATATTTCTTCGAGTTTGGTAGATGAAATACAACAATTTATGGTCAACATGGAGTCAGTTTATAGACAACCAAGCGTGGAACCAATTTCATCGACCAAATCTGCTCATAGTATGTTTGGCCCAATTTCTGATCGCAGTCATGATCATTCACCCATTCAAATATATGATAATTTTCCTAGCAATACTGAAGTAAGTAATTTTACTTTTTCCTTGTTGAACGAGCTTTACCAACAAATGGAACGCTATTTTCAAAATTTGGATGGATCACTCCATGAGATTCAAAAAGGTATTTCCAATTTAAGACAAGGCATTGAAGAATACAAAGAGGACATGCAAAATCTTGCGAAAGACCAATCTTTGGGAAGTGGTAGCCAATCTTATGTTAACTATGATAGTGACGATGACGATGAAAATACATCGCTTGAACAAATTTATGGTGACATCCCCAAGGAGTGTACAATAGAGTCTTTTTGCGATCAAGGTGAAGTTGAAAAGGAATATGATGACACTAGTGTAGCTTACTCAAGCATTGATCTTTATAACGATCAAGAACCTATTCAAAAGGTAGAGCTTGAGGATGATGCAATGAGTGTTCTAAAAAAGTTCCTTATGGTGAGACTTGAATCCGTAGTGGAGTATGTGCCTTATAATGAAGAGGAGTATGTTGAGAACGTGACTGTTATGACCAATATTGTGGAAGACCCAATTGAGATTGCAAAGGATTGTAATGAAGATGTTGATGTTGAGACTTTGGTTAAGGCATAGACGGACGAAGAATGGTTGCAAGGTTTGATAGATGACCATGATATACAAGAGGTGAATAATTCGCTTGAGTTTTTCAAGGATGAAGAGGATTTCGTGCTAAAAGAGATTATGCAAGGTTTGTCTAACCCTTTGCATATTGTTTCTTGTCCTTTACCTCTTATTGGTTTGAATGTATGTGCTTCGAAAACATTGTTGAATGACTTTGTTTCTCGATATCCGCCATTAGAGATACTTGATTCTCATACTATGTAGGTTTGTGAACAAGAAACCGTGGAAATATCCGACTTCTATATTCTTTATGCACTTCCAAGTGTGGACAAGAATAAGTGTGGGGGAAGCTTTTATCGGTTAATAGCTTCGTTTGTGTTTTATATTACTAATATTTGTGTGAAGCTAGTGTTTGCAAAACATGTTCTATGGAAGGATCCCCAACTTTTCCGATTATTGGTGTATGGGGAATTCAACTTGCGTGTCGGGATGACGACTTTAAACCAAGCGCTGAATGAGAGGAAACCCACTGGTTTTGTGTATCTATCTCTATCTTTTTATTTTATTTTTAAGTCTTTTATCTTTATTTTCTTATTTTGGATATTTGCATATCAAAACTCCAACTTTTAGAGCTTTTTGAACCATTTAGAATAAACACTAGCCTTTATAAGTAGATGGAATTTTTTCTTGATGATGAGGTATATATATTGGATGAGTTGGGATTAGATGCCAACTAAATAACTTGTTTAGTGTTTATTCTCTATTGTTCAGAAATAACTATGAGCTGGAGTATCAGTTTTTATTATGCATTTTATTTTCTTATTGTGTATATATATCATGTTATGAATTTCCCATCTTGAACTTTACTTTGAATGACTAAATTTTACATTGAGGACAATGTAAAGTTTAAGTGTGGGGGAGTGTTATCATATAGAGTTTTTAGCCTTGTTAGTTTTCCCTTGTGTTCATAAAAAAAATAGAAAAAAAAATTGCTTTATAAACTCCAAAACCTAGAAACATGTGCCTTTAGGATGACACTATCAATCTAAATGGATGGAACCATCTTGGCTGCGGGAGTTGAGGAACCCATTAACTAAAAGGACAGAATTATTCAAGTGTTAGAAATAATATGATAGTTGTTACCATATCTCGGAATATCACCATATCATGTTCTATTTTTATTTTTCCATATTTATCTATTGTTCTTTAAGTGATTTGGTGGGTCACTAACATCGAATTGTTATTAATGCTGGGATGAAATATAGTGATTGATTTACTAAAAAAAACAAAACAAAAAAAAGACCGACCAATTAGACCAATCGGAATAAAAATGACACTTGGATAGCAATTTGTGTGTGTTCTCCCTGTCTCCGTCGCCTAAACAAGCGTGGAATGCAGGATCCAAGGGAATTACCATGTAATATGCTGACAAGAATCATGCGCTTGGATCCAAAAGATCTATTCATGTTGTCATTTCAAAAAAAAAAAAAGTGAAGAAGAAAAAAAAATTTATTATTGTTTAATAAAGTCGACTCCTGGTTCCCTTGTATATGCCAGTTGAGTTGATGTAGAATTAAGATTGTTGACCGCTGGTTCCCTTGTATATGCCAGTGTGTTGACACTAGAATTCAGACCAGTAGCTCAATCCAATAGGTTGCATAGGTTCATCTTGGCGGTGACCTTCAAACAGATATGGGAAACACCGATCACTTGTTAACATTCACAAACATCTACCTCTATATCCATCTTCTTAATCTTTTCATTGTGATTGTGGTTAGTCAGATTCCGAGTATTGTGGTTTGTTCGACTTTCTAAGAAAAACTTTATTTACTTATATATGAATTGAATTTGCATCAAGGTACCTCCTCCTGTAATCATTTTGGATTTGTTCATAGATTTGTCACAGGTAGTTGGAGTTGGAAATATAGGTTTTGTAGGTAGACCTCTTGTAAACCTTCACGAGACTATAACTCGTCCACTAGGGACACCTAGGGGTTTAAAGGCTTGTTATTTATGCTAAAAGTGACCGTATCCTCGACGACACAGAGTTGTTTGTATGTTTTATAATTATTTTATTTTGTTTGCTCGAGGACTAGCAAAGATTAGGTGTGGGGGAATTTGATAGGTGTCTAAAACACCCAATTTCGATAACGATTTCTCATGCTTTTCTTACTAGTTTTCTTGTATTTTTTGTATATTATGTTTGTTTTTATTCCTTTGTAGGTACAATGGATTAATTTCCATAAAGGAAGAGAAAGGCGTCGAAATAGGGCGTATCGGCTTACGCGTATAAAGATCATGTCAATCGAGTCACCGGACAAGTGAACTACAGGTGCTGTTTTGGAAGTCATGGGCTTACTACTGATCAGGGCTTACAACACCCATGTTTAGCAGCCCATATCAGTACACAAAGCCAACAAATTCACATGCTCATGTGCATGTGGAAACTATGAAAGTGGAATTAGGTTTGGTTCCTTTAGAAACCAAATCCACCAGCCGAGAAAAGGCCGAGCATAAGAACCACGGTTTGATATCGCCGGCAACTGAGTCTGATGTACTGAGCAGCGAGGAAGGAGATCGAATCCATGAGTTTGTGGGCATCCGGTAAAAGTCTGAGAGTCTCATCTGAAGCCAAGAATGAGGGGGAAGAGTGGAGTGAGTTGCTGATGTTGTTTGACGAGAAATTCAGGGAAGAATGGAGATCTGTTACTGTGAAAAATGGGTTTGATTGAACTTGCATTGTGCAGGGATTTGGAGAGGAATTGAAGGTGATTCTCGATGCACAGACGCACCATCAGTTACTGCTCAATAGGTATTCGTGAAAATGCTTGAACCATTAATTTTCCAGCTGAAGTGTTGTTGCATACCTAATTTATCAGTATGCTGATACAAAAATTAGTTTTTTTGTGCCCTACGCAATATCCCGAACCCTATTGGTCGAGACCAAACCTAGGTAAGCTAGAAAACTAATCCGTCATGGAGCTAGCATGAGCAAAGTCCTATCAGAAAACAAGAAATAAATAGGAACTGTGGCAAATAGAAGCAATAACAAAAGGAGGCGCGGCCACGCCACTTGGTTGACCGATCCGCTCCAATAGGCACCGCCTGTGGAGGCTGTCCATGCTCCATGTTGCTGTTTTCCGTGCCCCTTTCCCATCGACCAATCAGATCGCTTTAAATGCGCCACTCACACTTTTAAATAAAGTTGGAAGTTAGTTGGTCGACGCGCTTAATTCCTTAAGAAAAGTAAGCCTAGACTGTCCATGTTAGTCTTAAAACAATCACGGCCACATGATTTGGCTGACCAATTCAATAGGCTTAGCCTTTTACTAGCGGAACTAGGCAAACTCCATGATGTCCACCAGTGGACCCACCATCATCCCAGCCAATTAGAATTCTCTTAGCCTACTTGCAACGTCCTTCATTGTTGGTATGAACTAGGATGGTTGCGCTGCAAAATAAAGATCAACGAGCTAAGACCTACCATGACGGTCTCAAAACAAACGCATCCACCCAACTTAGCCAGCCTAGTTGGACGGTTTAGATCTTCTTTTGAATGATTAAATAGGTACAGTTATGATCACCGGCGGCTCACCTTCATCCCTGGTCGGTCGAACTACACATAGCAATCCAGGAGCGCGTCAAACCGTTTTCCAAAAGTAAGGTGATCGGGCATTTTTTAAACCCTAAATTGAGTCAGCGGGCATTACACAACTTCCCCAAATCGATCACGATCGTCCATATTCACCATCCTAGTCGGACGGCCTAGATCTAATTTCAGGCGGAAACACCCCAAATCGTTTGGCCAAAGGTAGGTTGGCCACACGCCTTTAAACCCTAAAATTCAATCAACGTCAATGTACAACTTCCGCAAATTATCTCATCCATCCAACTTCGCTAGCCTAGTCAGATGGCTTAGGTTTATTTTCAAGTGGCCAACATGGTGACGTCGTGATCACAGCTGGCCACCCCTCTTCCATGAGGAGCAATCGGCCAAGCCATGGGATGCGCGCGCAGCTCCTTCCAACTCCCTGAAAAAGGGTGGTCATGCTCTTCTTAAGACATTAAGCTCCGTGACTAACTTAGACGATCTTTAAAACAACGATGCTTCATAAACATCGATTATTTTGAGTTGCTTGTTTAAAAGCGATGCTTTATATGCATCAATTATGAACAATGTTTTATAAATATTGATTCCACAAAGAATTTTTTTACCTAAAAGCACTATATGTTGTTTTAAGCGGCAAGTCTCATAACTTGACCCACTCGACAGCCTGTTGTGTATATTTTCCTACAAAATACTTAAGGCATAAAAAATGTCACAAACCGGGGGATGTTCACTAGGGTACTGGTATGGCGGTTTACGGTGTGTGGCGTGCGGCGTGCCCATTACAAGAAAGTGTCAGGAAAAAAGGGGACAGTTAATAGCAGTTTGAAAGAGTAGTGGGTGTAAGGACTGACCAGTCTTCCTCCATAATGGAAAACGTGATGATCACCACCTTTTGCACAACCCCACTTCTCCACTACTTAACTACCTCCATTTCCTGCGAGATTAGGGTGCGGTCAATCATGACTTGTATAAATAGGCTTTAACCTGTTTCGACAAAACAATAAGTGTTATCAACACAAGTAGCAAGAAACCATATTCTGATACAAGTCATAAAACAGCCGCACCTTAATAATTCAACATTCTGATCTCAAACACCTTCTTCGCTTCCCTCCCTAAGATCAACCATTCTCCTTCACTTTGTGACCGAATTGGCTAGAGTTTCACAGATTGATCTCTCGAATCTAAAAGTACTCATGTGCAGTATATTTGTTTAGGGTTTGAATTTGTTTCTCATCAACACACCCAAATTTACTAAAAACTAGCAGAATTAGTTTTACCCCTGAACAACTGGGGATCATAGTGGGAGATTAATGTCTCGGTTGTGAAGCTAATTTCTCGATTTTCATTTAAATCTTCCCAATTTCCAAGATGGTGGATCTTAGGTATGGATCAGCAACAAATCCCGATGTTATTGGCGCTGAAACACCCCTGGTGTCAACATTCTTTTCGGTGACACCAATATACCGCCTACCAGCATGATTAACACATCTCGTGGTGATACAACCTCTACCACCAACACTAGCGGCGCAGGAAACATCCCCTCCGGTGTGAAACCTCCTATCACTTGATCCAGAGTCGCCGCCACAATTCCCAATGTTTCTTCGAGCGTAACACCCCCAATTGTTACTAGAGATACTGCCACTCCTTCGTCAGGACGGGAAGCTGGAGGAACCAGAGGAAGGCAACCCCCTATTACCATCGTTGATTTGATGGAATGGCTAGAAGTTCTCACTAAGGCTCAGACGGACATGGATACAACTCAGAAAGAAGTACTTACTTTCCTCAAGACACCAACGGAGCAGCTACCGAAAGAACCACGTCAACCCATGGAGCCAATAAGGAGTACTTTTAATACTCCCGGCGCAAGCACTTCAGCAGGAGCGCCTTTATAGATGAGGAAATTCGCGTTGCTCCTGAACGTTCGTGGGAAAGGAATCAGCCATCCAACTTCATCACACGCGAAGACCTGGAGAAACTCCTATAAAATCGAGGCAAGGAAAACTGACTGTACATGCACCAATATCAACCGCCTTATCCTCCTGATATGCAAAGAGTTCCTATCCCGAGAGGATACTCTTCTCCCCAATTTTCCCTTTATGATGGTACTAGTAACGCTCGTGAACACATCTCTCATTTTCTGGAATCTTTAGGAGAACATGAATACAATCATGTCCTCCGCCTGAAAGAGTATTCAAAGTCACTTACTGGAAGAGTGTACACCTGGTACAACAACATCGCTCCAAACATCATATCCAACGGTGTGAGATGGTCACCGTTTTCTACAAGAAATATTTCTTCGAATCTGAGCAAATCACCTTTTCATACTTATGAAGGATGTTTCAACGAAACAACGATCATCCAAATGATTATGTCAAGAGATTTAAGATTCAATCATTGGATTGTCATGATCCAAATATTACTGAACAACATTTGGTGGATTCATGCATTAATGGTATGGTTCCCATCTATCGCGCATTACTGGAGAACCTGCACTTCTAGACATTATTTGAACTTCATGAAGCTTCTAAGAGGTCGGCTACAACATCACCGGCACTGTTGGAAAGAACCAGACCATCCAGGAGTGAATATTGATCGTTGTCGTATGTGTCAAAAATAAATTACACTTTCTTAATATAAATATAGCAAGGGCAAGAAAGGATCGATCACACAGAGAGGACTAGGTTGTCAATATATTTTCGGTTTCCTATATAAAATACCGGGAGTTTTCTGATTTTTATGCAAGTAATAGTAAAATAAAAGCAAAGAAAGAAATAAGCAAACAAATCAAATAGAAGAGATATTGGTTAAGGATTTCGTTTTCATTCACTAACATGCTTTCAAAACAATAACTAGAATTGATATTTTAATCTCAACTTTTATCAAAATCCCTAGGATACCTTGATCGCAAGAATATCCCGCTAATCTCCTTTTGTCATCAACAAACACATTAAAAGATGCGAGTATGAGTTCTATCTAAGAGAACAACCTAACGTGTAAAAGCACTAATCAAGTTTAATTCCCTAGATGCATTAAGTTCTATGAAATCAGGACAATCAAAGCAATTGAACGTGGAAAGCGCACTAATTCAATTTAATAAAGGTCATGGTTCACATATGATTATTAGGATATATCACTACAATCAATAACCATATTTGTGCTACTTATACTCAAGATGCATCACTTTTACGTATGAAACACCCTAAACTAGCATTAGATGTGAATATGAGTTCAATCAATTGGCCACTCAACTAAACAAATATTCAAATCATACATGGCGATATAGATAGTGAATCAAGATCGATAATTATGAGACAAAACTAATTTATCAATAAAGAAGCATGCTTCGTGAAATCAAATCAATCCATAACCAATAATAAGATTTAACTACTCATGTTAATGGGTTTCATAACAAGAAGAAAAAGAAAACTTTTCATCTTTTTTTAAACCCTAGAACCAAAGTAGAGATAAGAGATAAAAGATTTATGATCTTCCCTCCTAGAGAGATCTCCCTTCTGTGTGGTTTCTGCCATTTTATAACTTGTTATATTTCCAGCTTCCAGAACTAGGTCACGCACTCTCTGTATCCAGCTCAGTCCAATTCAAGTCCACTTCACAGCTCAAGCCCAACAACATGATATACCTGTCAGGTCCACTTCATCTCTTCATCCCTGCACAGTTTTGTCTCCTAACATGCAAATTCATACACACACCAATAGAAGAAACTCCCCATTTTCAGCAGCAACACATGACCAGAACCACTGCCAGCAAACATGTGGCCTGTAAAACATCAGTTCTTGTAGCAGCAGCAACATCTGCAACTTTGGCACCTCATACCACTTCAATACTGCAACACTTCCTATTCCAAGTGAATCTCCAGTTCCAACCTGCAATATCAACTTCTCAACGGCAACATCTGCAATTTACTGCCATGGACTCAGCTAGCAAACCCATATCATCACAGTAACAAAACCAGAACCAACAGCTCAACACCATTCCTTCAGCTTACAGCTCACAGCATCGACATCTTCCATCCAACCATTACAGTTCCCATTGTAACTCAGCTCACTGAATCAGGTCCTTACCCTTTGTAATTTTCACCGTTCATCTCTGAATTCAATGGCAAGATTCATGTGTTCAGCACACAATAACCTACAGCAACTCATCAGTTCTTAGCTGATTTCTCGGCTAAGTTTTACAAACCCAACCTTCCAAAATTAGACCATTGTTTCCCTGCTTATCTCAACTCCTAAATCTGCTCCTAGCCACTGCCAGACGACCCTCATACAACCATCAAACCATGGTTGTAGCACTAGTTTCTTTGCCTGATCTTAACTTGACCAAAACTTCATATACTGGAGTCATACTGCTGTCTAAGAACTCTCGTGTACTGCACTCATCGCTTCAAAATCTCCAGTCCATAACACCACAGTAAAACACCACCACATTATCAAGCCATCAGTATCTTGTTCTTCTCCATTTTAACAGCTACAGCTTCATATGAATTCCACCACAAACACCCATTTCGATCATTTGCTCCGCTTCAGAAACCCATGTCATACATCTCATGGCAGCGAGCTCTCTTCTCATCACCACTGTCAATACAAACCCATGCAAAAATCATAACTCAACCCCTTCTCTTTCTCGTTCTTGGTTGCGAATTGCTCTCTCGACCCTTAATAATAAAGCACAAGAGTCATGGCTACTGGGTTCAGAGAATAAGACTGGGACAACACTCAGCCACTTAATCCTTTTATCGAACACATTGTATGCAGTCTACTGGTGCTTCAGAGATAAACTATTTTTGATTCTAAAACCATCCCACAACTCGTTCCCTGTAAACAACTTCACATTCGACACAAACCCATTTATTATAATTATCAAGAGACTCAAAATCACCCATTAATCTCTTCGTTCATAAATCACGATCAATGGCAGTCACTGTATTTTATCCACTGGTTACTCGGTCTCAATTTCCCATTCTGTCGTGTTGTTCTGAGCTTTTGAATCACGCCTTTCCTCTTCAAACACGACCAAAAGAACCGTGACTAGCCGCTGGTATACGTGGTTGGATACTTGGAGCAATTGGTCAGAACATGGAGTTATGGTTGCGGCATCTTCTTGGGCGGTGAAAAGAATACGAACCTGGTCCCTGGCTTGCTTCTGGTGTGCTTGTAATCACTTGGGAACATGCTTCTTTTTTGGACCAAATTGTTACTCTTAATGGGCTGCAATCTGAAACACCTTCTATACAGCCCAATAGCTTTTAACTATGAATTGACAGCTTCATGTTTCATGTTGTATGAGCATCCCTGTCTACCTTGTTGAATCCAATGATTTCGAGTAAGAAAATTAGCAGGTTTCTCTTGTTCAATTCCCCATGACTCCAAAATACCTACAAAATGTAAAAAGAAGCATAATATACAAAAATACAAGAGAAATAACTAAGAAAATCATAAGAAATCGACATTCAAAAGATGCATTTTAGGCTCTTATCAAATCCCCCCCCCCCCACTTCATCTTTGCTAGTCCTCGAGCAAACAAAACAAAACAAAAACAAAACAACTCCGTGTCGTCGAGGATACGGTTACTTTTAGCATAAATAACAAGCCTTTAAACCCCTAGGTGTCCCTAGTGGACGAGTTTTAGTCTCGTGAAGGTTTACAAGAGGTCTACCTACAAAACCTATATTTCCAACTCCAGCTACCTGTGACAAATCTATGAACGAATCCACAATGGCTATTAGAGGAGGTACCTTGATGCACATTCAATTCATATATATGTAAATTAAGCTCTTCTTAGAAAGTTGAACAAACCACAATACTCGGAATATGACTAACCACAATCACAATGAAAAGATTAAGAAGATGGATATAGAGATAGATGTTGGCGAATATTAACAAGTGATCGGTGTTTCCCATATCTATCTGAAGGTCACCGCCAAGATGATCCTATGCATCCTATTGGATTGAGCTACTGGTATGAATTCTACATCAACTCACTGGAATATACAAGGGAACCAGGAGTGACTTTATTCAACCAATATAATACTTTTTTTCTTTTCTTTTTCTTTTTCTTTTTCTTTTTCACATTTTTTTTTAACTTTTTTTTTTAGACAACATGATTAGATCTTTTGGATCCAAGCGCATGCTTCTTGTCAGCAAGAATGTGATAGTTGCCTTGGATCCTACTTTCCATGCTTGTTTAGGCGACGGAGACAGGGACAACGTTTCACACATACTGCTATCCAAGTGTCTTTTTATTCCGTTTGGTCTAATTGGTCGGTCTTTTTTTTTCCCTTTTTTTTCTTCTAGCAACTCAATCACTCTATTTCATCCTAGCAGTAATAACAAGTCGATGTTTAGTGACCCACCAAAGCACTTAGAGAACAATAGATAAATATGGAAAAATAAAAATAGAATGTGATATGGTGATATTCCGAGATATGGTAACAAATATCATATTATTTCTAACACTTGAATAATTTTGTCCCCTTTTAGTTAATGGGTTCCTCAACTCCTCCAGTCAAGATGGTTCCATCCATTAGATTGATAGTGTCATCCTAAAGGCACATGTTTCTATATTTCAGAGTTTATAAAGCAAATTTTTTTTTTTCTAATATATATATATATATTTTATGAACAAAAGGGAAAACTAACAAGGCTAAAAACTCTATATGAGAATACTCCCCCACACTTAAACTTTACATTGTCCTCAATGTAAAATTTAGTCATTCAAAGTAAAGTTCAAGATGGGAAATTCATAACATGATATATATACACAATAAGAAAATAAAATGCATGATAAAAACTCATTACTCCAACTCATAGTTATTTCTGAACAATAGAGGATAAACACTAAACAAGCTATTTAGTTGGTATCTAATCCCAACTCAGCCAATATATACACCTCACCGCCAAGAAAAAATTCCATCTACTTAGAAAGGCTAGTGCTTATTCTAGATTGTTCAAATATCTCTAAAAGTTGGAGTTTTGATATGCAAATATACAAAATAAGAAAATAAAGATAAAAGACTTCAAATAAAATAAAATAAAATAAAAAGATAGAGATAGAGATAGATAGATAGATACACAAAACCAGTGGGTTTCCTCTCATTCAGCGCTTGGTTTAAAGTCGTCATCCCGACACGCAAGTTGAATTCCCCATACACCAATGATCGAAAGAGTTAGTGATCCACCCATAGCACCTGTTTTGTAAACACTAGCTTCACACAAATATTAGTAATATAAAACACAAACGAAGCTATTAACCGGTAAAAGCTTCCCCCATACTTATTCTTGTCCACACTTGGAAGTGCATAAAGAATATAGGAGTCGGGTATTTCTACGGTTTCTTGTCCACAAACCTGCATAGTATGAGAATCTACTGTTTCTAATGGCGGATATCGAGAAACAAAATCATTCAACATTGTTCTCGAAGCACATACATTCAAACCAATAAGAGGTAAAGGAGAAGAATCAATATGCAAAGGGTTAGACAAACCTCGCACAATCTCTTGTAGCACGGAATCCTCTTCATCCTTGAAAAACTCAAGTGAATCATTCACCTCTTGTATATCATGGTCCTCTATCAAACCTTGCAACCATTCTTCATCCGTTTCTGCCTTAACCAAAGTCTCGACATAAACATCATCATTACAATCATATGCAAGCTCAATTGGGTCTTCCACAATATTTGTCATAACGGTCACATTCTCAACATACTCCTCTTCATAAGACTCAAACCTTGTTCCAAAGTTCTGGAAAACACTAGTTTCATCATACTCATGTACCTTTTGAATAGGTGCATGATCATTATAAAGATCAAGAGTTGAGTCAACTACACTAACGTCATCAAATATCCCCAAAGGTTGGTCCTTTTCAACACAATCATCTTCGTCTTCATCTTCAGACTCACCATAATAAGAATCGTCATCGGTTTCCCAACCTTTATCATGACGCCGTTTAATTTCCATATGAATGGTCCTACTAATTTCATCGACAAGCTCTTCCGAGTATCTATCGTCTTCCAACTTGTATAATTTCTGCGCAAGTTTCCTAACCTTCACACGCTTACCACCATTAGCTACAATATGTTCTCTTTCCCATGACTCTTCCCTTTGAATGGGTGAATGATCATAACTACGATCCGGAGTCGGGTAAGAAGAAATATTCCAGAAATTGGTTTGTGTGACGTTCTCTCTATCACGGTCAAGTTGGTCTAGCCTTTGTTGCATGTCTTGTAATCCATTCAAAATCTGCATACAACTCGAATGAAGCCAATTAGAAGTAGAATTATCCCACATAGGTGCTTGACTTACATACCCACTACAAGGTTGTTGTTGGTATGTATGAAAATCACCATAAGGTTATCTAGGATATGCATCATAGCCAATAAATTGGTTTTGATTGCATTCCATAGATGGTGGGAAATTGTCATAGTGTTGATGAGGTTGAAAATCATATCCATTGCTCCAATATGCTCCTTCCATAGAATTGGTACTTGAAACAAGAGTTCTCAAAACTATGTGAAAATAAGAAAATAAGAAACACTAAAAAAAAAAAAAAAAACCAAAAACAAGTGACAACCATTGCCTCCCCAGCAACAGCGCCAAAATTTGATCATTGTCGTATGCGTCAAAAATAAATTACACTTTCATACTACTCAAAATATAAATATAGCAAGGGCAAGAAAGGATCGATCCCACAGAGAGGACTAGGTTGTCAATATATCTTCAGTTTCCTATATAAAATACCAGGAGTTTTCTGATTTTTATGCAAGTAATAGTAAAATAAAAGCAAAGAAAGAAATAAGCAAACACATCAAATAGAAGAGATATTGGTTAAGGATTTCGTTTTCATTCACTAACATGCTTTCAAAACAATAACTAGAATTGATATTTTAATCTCAACTTTTATCAAAATCCCTAGGATACCTTGATCGCAAGAATATCACGCTAATCTCCTTTTGTCATCAACAAACACATTAAAAGATGCGAGTATGAGTTCTATCTAAGAGAACAACCTAACGTGTAAAAGCACTAATCAAGTTTAATTCCCTAGATGCATTGAGTTCTATGAAATCCGGCCAATCAAAGCAATTGAACGTGGAAAGCGCATTAATTCAATTTAACAAAGGTCATGGTTCACATATGATTATTAGGATATATCACTACAAGCAATAACCATATTTGTGCTACTTGTACTCAAGATGCATCACTTTTACGTATGAAACACCCTAAACTAGCATTAGATGTGAATATGAGTTCAATCAATTGGCCACTCAACTAAATAAATATTCAAATCATACATGGAGATATAGATAGTGAATCAAGATCGATAATTATGAGACAAAACTAATTTATCAATAAAGAAGCATGCTTCGTGAAATCAAATCAATCCATAACCAATAATAAGATTTAACTACTCATGTTAATGGGTTTCATAACAAGAAGAAAAAGAAAACTTTTCATCTTTTTTTAAACCCTAGAACCAAAGTAGAGATAAAAGATTTATGATCTTCTCTCCTAGAGAGATTTCCCTTCTGTGTGGTTTCTGCCATTTTATAACTTGTTATATTTCCAGCTTCCAGAACTAGGTCACGCACTCTCTGTATCCAGCTCAGTCCAATTCAAGTCCACTTCACAGCTCAAGCCCAACAACATGATATACCTGTCAGTTTTAGGGAACTGACAAGCCAACACTCTGTTCTAGCACCATACACGCCTGGCTCTGTCTCATCTCTTCATCCCTGCACAGTTTTGTCTCCTAACATGCAAATTCATACACACACCAATAGAAGCAACTCCCCATTTGCAGCAGCAACACATGACCAGAACCACTGCCAGCAAACATGTGGCCTGTAAAACATCAGTTCTTGTAGCAGCAGCAACATCTGCAACTTTGGCACCTCATACCACTTCAATACTGCAACACTTCCTATTCCAAGTGCATCTCCAGTTCCAACCTGCAATATCAACTTCTCAACGGCAACATCTGCAATTTACTGCCATGGACTCAGCTAGCAAACCCATATCATCACAGTAACAAAACCAGAACCAACAGCTCAACACCATTCCTTCAGCTTACAGCTCACAGCATCGACATCTTCCATCCAACCATTACAGTTCCCATTGTAACTCAGCTCACTGAATCAGGTCCTTACCCTTTGTAATTTTCACCGTTCATCTCTGAATTCAATGGCAAGATTCATGTGTTCAGCACACAATAACCTACAGCAACTCATCAGTTCTTAGCTGATTTCTCGGCTCAGTTTTACAAACCCAACCTCCCAAAATTCGACCATTGTTTCCCTGCTTATGTCAACTCCTAAATCTGCTCATAGCCACTACCAGACGACCCTCATACAGTCATCAAACCATGATTGCAGCACTAGTTTCTTTGCCTGATCTTAACTTGACCAAAACTTCATATACTGGAGTCATACTGCTGTCTAGGAACTCTCGTGTACTGCACTCATTGCTTCAAAATCTCTAGTCCATAACACCACAGTCAAACACCACCACATTCTCAAGCTATCAGTATCTTGTTCTTCTCCATTTTGACAGCTAAAACTTCATCTGAATTCCACCACAAACACCCATTTCGATCATTTACTCAGCTTCAGAAACCCATGTCATACATCTCATGGCAGCGAGCTCTCTTCTCGTCAACACTGTCAATACAAACCCATGCCAAAATCATAACTCAACCCCTTCTCTTTCTCGTTCTTGGTTGCGAATTGCTCTCTCGACCCTTAATAATAAACCACAAGAGTCATGGCTACTGGGTTCAGAGAATAAGACTGGCACAACACTCATCCACTTAATCCTTTTATCGAACACATTGTATGCAGTCTACTGGTGCTTCAGAGATAAACTATTTTTGATTCTAAAACCATCCCACAACTCGTTCCCTGTAAACAACTTCACATTCGACACAAACCCATTTATTATAATTATCAAGAGACTCAAAATCACCCATTAATATCTCCGTTCATAAATCACAATCAATGGCAGTCACTGTATTTTCTCCACTGGTTACTCGGTCTCAATTTCCCATTATAACGTGTTGTTCTGAGCTTCTGAATCACGCCTTTCCTCTTCAAACACGACCACAAGAACCGTGACTAGCCGCTGGTATACATGGTTGGAGTCTTGGAGCAATTGGTCAGAACATGGAGTTATGGTTGTGGCATCTTCTTGGGAGGTGAAAAGAATACGAACCTGGTCCCTGGATTGCTTCTGGTGCGCTTGTAATCACTTGGGAACATGCTTCTTTGTTGGACCAAATTGTTACTCTTAATGGGATGCAATCTGAAACACCTTCTATACAGCCCAATAACTTTTAACTATGAATTGACAGCTTCATGTTTCCTTTTGTATGAGCATCCCTGGCTACCTTGTTGAATCCAATGATTTCGAGTAAGAAAATTAGCAGGTTTCTCTTGTTCAATGCCCCATGACTCCAAAATACCTACAAAATGTAAAAAGAAGCATAATATACAAAAATATAAGACAAATAACTAAGAAAAGCATAAGAAATCGACATTCAAAAGATGCATTTTAGGCTCTTATCAAATATGCATGCGAAACCCGAGGGAATGGGCGCCTCATTAACAAGCAATATAACACCTGGCCCTCTGTGCGCGTAGTAGGTGGAGTAGGAAAAAGGAAAGCTCCATCAGCAGAACAACAACCCAAGTGTATGGTACCAGCGCATCAGACGGTTCCATCATGGAAGGCCACGACAAAGACCCATGTACAACAACAAGAAACTGGAGATGTTGCTCCAAACTTCCCATTTCCATTGGAAGAAGTAATTGAACTCCTGGAAGTGTGGATTCAAGATGACGCCATTAAGCTACCTCCTCTCAGACGTCCACCAACCAAGGAAGAAATGGCAAATCCAAAATATTTCTTTTACCATAGGTTCATCAATCACCCAACCAGTGACTACAACAAATTGAAACGCATTTTCAAGGAGAAGGTAGATGCATGAGAATTTCAATTAGGCATCAAAGGATTTCATAGAGACCCTATTCCAGTCAGAAGCTGCATGATATCTGGAGACTCCATCAACAAAACTGTACAGTCTATGATAGATCATTTATTTGAGATTCTGTACTTCTCCAAGGCGCAGCGTCAAGACATATTTGCAGCCCTCAATCATGTTGTTTCAGGAAAGCGGTTATTTTCAGTCGAAGAAGTTAATCCCAAGTCCCAACCTCTCTTAGAATGAACTGTTGAAAAATGCAACTGGGGACTTATGACCACCACCCACCTGAAGGATATTGAGTTTGACACCATGCTCATTGAAGCAACCTCTAAATTCACACATTGTTACCGTCAAGACTATGATATCTGCAAGAATTTCAAAACAGAAAGTTGTTCGCTGCCCAACTGTGATCGAAAACCCAGAAGGAGAATAAAAAAATGCTTACGGGTACATTAACCTCGAAATCAAGGTAGGAGATACTTTGACACACGGAAAGTTTTATATTGTTAAAGAATACCCAAATTATGATATGGTTCTGGGATGCTCATGGGTGCATAGCAACAAATCAAAGATATGAATATGTCCTTTGCCAGTGTCTATACCTGAAAGGATTTCCAACTAGCCATCCAATCCTGAAGATTATCTGTTGTCATATCGACAACTCGACAACGTGATGCAACTGCCTGGAGAGAGCCCGGCGACGTTCCTCCGCAGATTACGAACAAAAATAAGTCTTATCGAATAACTCTTTCTGCAACTAGTCACTCCTCCTTCCGCCAAGGCTTGGGGACTCGATCCGATTATCAACCTGGCCATCACTAGGAGATGTGAATGTGATGCTGGTCCTTTCAAGTATTTCATCAAGAGTTTAGAAGTTGTCACGGTTAAGGATGAGGGATCTAAGAAAGTAATGGCGTAACTCCCAAACCCATTCCAAGTTGGAGATATGGTAGTAAGAGTTGTTGCTCAGCTTACTCCATTTGATTTCGCAGAAGAAAAAGACGAGCCGTACCTAGTGGAGGAAATTATTTTGGGAGGTTACTGCAAGCTCATCAATACTGACGAGCTAGAAAGCATAATAATACACGCCTGGTGGCTCAAACCTTTCAATACCTAAGATATTGTGCCGCCTTTTCCTCTAAAATTCCTTTTAGTGTTTCCTTTAGCAATTTCCCTTTTCATGCAATATTTGTAATTCCTACAAAATGATTGCACTGCTTGCATTCATAATTAGGGTTTCAATTTATCAGTTAATCGAAGTTTCATTTCCCTTTTAGAAATTTATTTACTTCTGAATCATCTAAAAGAAAAGTCTCGAGTAAACCCAAACCCTCACAAAATCATTACCCATTAATTCGAAACCTTAAAAAAGCAAACCATGTAATAGATGTCTCATATCTTTCAAAATACCGAAGTGGGGAATATGTAAAGGAAGAGAAAGCACAAGATCATCAAGAAGCGGCACATTCTTTTTGGAGAAAGCATATTTGTCCCTCGAAGAGCATCCTGCTTCAACCTTCGCTTGACAAGATTCCCAGAAGAAGTTTTGTTGTCTGCAGTTTTCCAAATTTTGGGAATCCCCTTCACGGAACCAAGAAGCAATGAATTTGAAGCCAGCATACATAACACTCCCGAGTTGCAACTACTTCTTCAGAAATGGCGCATCGAATCACATTACATGCGACATTAATTGGAGATGAAGCCTCCTCACCTAACAAGACTAGATTTTGGAATTCTTAATTTTTGACAATACATCCATGCTTCTACATGCCTAGCCGGCACCCATAAATATTTTAAGAAGCAGGTAGTCTGCACCGGGGATGATGAAATAATATAATGGGAAGAACTCGTTTTTCGAAATCAAGGGTTAATGGCGCCCTCACTGGAGTTCTCTCCGGAAGCCGCTGCAATGTTCTCTATAGAATCCGCTTTGATGTTCTCTCCGTAAGTTGCTTTAAAGTTCCTTCCCGAAGCCACTTCAACGCCTCAGCAAGACACACAGACCAACCATATCATGTCTGTCATATCGTCGACAAAGTCAGATTCGGTGTTTTTAGATTTCCAATTTCCTATGAAAGGGGTGCATGAGCTTCCAAAAGTTTGGATGCAATACAGATCTATCAAATACGACTCCCGCTCATTGATCAACAAATAACGAATCCAAAAGTACGCCACAGAGATATTTTCACATATCCGGCCACACCATCGGATCTAAAGTATAACTAGGGACTTCTCAATCGCATCTCATTCCATACACCAATCCAAGATTCCGAAGATGGTTCAAAGGATGTCGCTTGTAACGAAGTCCTTGAATATTTGATAGCAACAAATCGGCAACATAATGCCTCTCAACTTGTTTACTTCACTCAAAGACTCCAGAAGATTTTTCCCATATAAGCATTCAAAGCATTTCATCATCGCAATTTTAAGGGAAAGAATGAGCCGATGAGATAAAGAGTCAGGATGAAAGAAATTCCATTCCAGTCAATGCTCAGGAGTTTAAAAAACATTTTAGTTGCGACTCAGCAGTCCAGACTCCAAGCAACTTAAATTCAATGCCCCTCGCAATCGCGCAATAGAGTTTAGCAAATTTCGAAATCTACCTAGAGGCAATTGACGTATGATAGGAGGACGATCACTGCGTGCTTTGATACTTCGCTAAACATGTCTTGCTAAAATACCTAGCCGGCCTCTATCCTGGTAATATCTGTCTACCTTGCCTCATAAGTTTTATCTTTATTTGTCACCATCTAGTACTTACCCCGCAACAATGTCATTGTTACGTACTAAGCAGGGGTCTTAATGTTGATGGTGGTTTCTAGTTCATGGCTAAAATTGTAAAACCTATATTTAATGCGCCATCATTCTGCAAAGAAGTTGAGCCATTTAAAAGTGATGAGTGCTCATGCCTCTTTACTTACATGAGTATTGAGCAATTCAGTATATTTATATGAAATTTATCCAGAATGGTGCGTGTAGCAACAATCCCTAATATTCTGTAAATTTCTGTGTATTTTTTCCAGACCATGTTCCCAGTTAAACTCTTAATACTGACATGACATGATGACTAATGTTCGTTCTCAGCCGAGTAGCATAAATCTCCCAAAGTGTCAGGATTGAGATACGTGTGGAAGTACTCAATCAGAGGCACGTAAAGTTATGCCGCCCTTTAATATTAAATTAGTGATTTTTGTATCGGTATGCAAAATTCACCAAAATTTGATTGGTTTTGCGGCAACCCGCAAAATTCAGTCATTTAACCTAATTTTATGAATTTGCAAAAATTAGGTTTTTTTCGCCCTGCGCAATATCCCGAACCCTATTGGTCGAGACCAAACCTAGGTAAGCTAGGAAACTAATCCTTCATGGAGATAGTAGGAGCAAAGTCCTACCAGAAAACAAGAAATAAAGAGGAACTGCGGCAAATAGAAGCAACAACAAAAGGAGGCGCGGCCACGCCACATGGCCGGCTGGCCATGCTCCATGTTGTTGCTTGTCGTCCCCCTTTCCCATCAACCAATCAGATCGCTTTAAACGCTCCATACGCACTTTCAAATAAAGTTGGAAGTTGGTTGGTTGACGCGCTTAATTCCTTAAGAAAAGTAAGCCTAGATTGTCCATGTCAGTCTTAAAACAATCACGGCCACACGATTTGGCCAGCCAATTCAACAAGCTTAGCCTCTTCCTAGCGAAACTAAGAAAACTCCATGATGTCCACCGGTGAACCCACCATCATCCCATCCAATCAGAAATCTCTTAGCCTACCAGCAACGTCCTTGATCGTTGGCGTGAACTAGGCTGGTTGCGCTGCTAAATAAAAGCTCAATGACCTAAGACCGACCATGACGATCTCAAAACCATCGCATCCACCCAACTTAGCCATCCTAGTTGGACGGTTTATATCTTCTTTTGAACGATCAAAGAGGTACAGTTATGATCACCGGTGGCTCGCCTCCATCCCTAGACGGTCGAACTACACATAGAAATCTATGAGCGCGTCAAACCGCTTTCCCAAAGTAGGGTGATCGCGTATTTTTTAAACCCTAAATTAAGTCAGCGGGCATTACACAACTTCCGTAAATCGATCACGGCCGTCCATCTTTGCCAACCTAGTCGGACGTCCTAGATCTAATTTCAGGTGGTCAATGAGATACTGGCATGCTCGCCGGCAACCCATCTTTATGTGTATTCAATCAACTTGTCCAAATCAATGGCAAACACCCTAAATTTTTTGGCTAAAGGTAGGTTGGCCACACGGCTTTAAACCTTAAAATTCAATCAACGGCAATATACAACTGTTGTAAATCATCTCATCCGTCCAACTTCTCTAACCTATTCAGATAGCTTAGATTTAATTTCAAGTGGCCAACCGGGTGACGTTGTGGTCATCGGCCACCCCTCTTCCATGATGAACGATCGACCAAGCCACGGGATGCACACGTAGCTCCTACAAACTCCCTGAAAAAGGGTGGTCATGCTCCTTTTAAGACATTAAGCTCCGCGACTAACTTATACGAGCTTTAAAACAACGATGCTTCATGAACATCGATTATTTTGAGCTGCTTGTTTAAAAGCGATGCTTTATATGCATCGATTATGAACGATGTTTTATAAATATTGATTCCACAAACAATTTTTTGACCTAAAAGCACTATATGCTATTTTAAACGATAAGTCTCATAACTTTTCATTGGGGTACTGATCTGGCGGTTTACGGCGTGCAACGTGCTCATTACAAGAAATTTTTAGGAAAAAGAGGGGCGGTTAATAGCAGTAAGAAAGAGTAGTGGGTGTAAGGGCTGACCAGTCTTCCTTCATAATGGAAACGTGATGATCACCACCTTTTGCACAATCCCACTTCTCTACTACTTAACTGCCTCCACTTCCTACGAGATCAGGGTGCGCTCAATCATGACTTGTATAAATAGGTTTTAACCTGTTTCGACTAAATGACAAGTGTTATCAACACAAGTATCCAGAAACCATACTCTGATACAAGTCATAAAATAGCTGCACCTTCATAATTTAACATTCTGATCTCAAACACCTTTATCGCTTCCCTTCTTAAGATCAACCCTTCTCCTTCACTTTGTGACCGAATTGAATCTGGAACGGCCATTTCTTGTTTTAGGCCAAAGTCTTACAAATTGATCTCTCAAATCTAAAAGTACTCATGTGCAATACATTTATTTAAGGTTTGAATTCGTTTCTCATCAACATACCCAAATTTACCAAAAACTAGCAGAATCAGTTTTTACCCCAAAACAATAAGATAAGTGGCATTCATAAAAGTATCAAACTAGAATCTTTTGTGTATAAAAGCATTAAAAGAGAGAGTATTTCCTATTCCAGTGATTTGCCTAATTTTCCTCTCACCAGCCCCATTTTATTGATGAACAATAGGACAATATATTCTCAAGAAAATGCCATTAGTGTCAAGAATTTTATGGAAGGTCGCTTAACCAAATCACAAGCACCATTACATTGAACTCTTTAATATTGGTGCCCAATTTTTTTTTAAATATTTAAATAACATCAAACAACTTAAGTTCTCTGATCTACACTTTATACGAAAAATCCAACTGAACCTTTTATAGTCATCAACAAACAAGATGAAATACCTAAATCCTAAACGAGACAAAATAGGTGTTGAACCCCAAATGTCATAATGCACAAGAGCCAGAGACTTATAGGACTAAGATGGAAAGACTAAAAAAGGAAAACTATGACCCTTGCCAAGTTGAAAAAAAGTACAAAATAACTCAAAGTCTTTTTTTTATAGCTGAATGGAACCTGCAGTATGAAGCTTTGTCATAATTTTAGAACTTGGATGACCAATTCTATGATTCCAGAAAGCTGAAGAAGCTACTAAAGAATTAAAAGCGATAGTAGTTGAAGTACGCATCACTGAATTATATTTAGAAAGTATACCCTTGTGAGTGAAAGAGACTGAACTTGATAGAGATTTTAATACATAAGTCCCCTTGCAAGCACTTGCTTATCGATAAGTGAATTGATTTCATAACCCCATGAAAAGAATTCAAAAGAATTGAAAACGATGGGGGGGGGGGGGGTACCAAAATACACTACCAACTTTTTCTTAGGCAACCTATATGGAAAATACCTAAATACAATTCCGAGAGTTCAACTTAATGAATATCAATCAAGGAAATATATTCAGAGTTATATCTCTTTCTCCCACAATCATAAAGTTTACATAGACTAGTCCGTGAACCCGATTTACATGTGAGAGTACTTGGACGATTCCAAAGATCAATATCCAAGAATCAATCAAGTCGTATCCAACAAACAAGGATGGATGTATCTACTTTGATTGATTTACGTACAACCTATGATATTTCAATTACAAATAAAAACAATATAATGTGGAAAATAAATAACACAGACACCATAAATTGCAGAAAAATCCCGGGACCTAGTCCATACTTGAACACCAAACTGCATTAAACCGCTACAGACACTAGCCTACTATAAATAACTTCGGACTGGAATGTTGCTGAGACCGAATTAAACCCTCACAACAATTCAGTTACAGTCGCGTTCCTTACATCTCTTGAATCCCAGCAGGATTCCGCGCAAATAATTCCCTTAGCTGACGTCCTTTACAGCCTAAGAGTTTCTTCAATGCAATTGAAGATTTTAAACCAATCTGCCTCCCACAAATAAGCATATATGTTATTTTCCCCTTTTGATCAATGATAAAAGGTGAGATTGGAAAGCGATAGAAATAAACAAAGTATAGCTAACCTCAAAATCCAGACTTATGCTTCCCGAAGAGCAGCCTAGATTATTCTTCACATCACAAGTATTAAACCTATGGAATCACAAAGTCTGAGACGAAGAGAACTTTGCGATTTCTATCTATCTTGTTTGAGTAAGAAACTCAACAATCATACAAGATCAGGATACTCAAACTATCAAGATAAAGATAGCTGGACCTGGCTTCATGAATCCCTAGATGAAGTCTTTTTAGTCGCTAAACCCTAGAAGGGTTTGATGGAGAGGACGACTCTAGTTTACAACTAGGACACACAAAGAATAATGTCAGGGATTCAATAATCCCAATTGCTTGAGGTTTTCCCTTATATAGACTTTCAAACCATAGGTTGTTTTAGGTTTAAACTAAGATAGCTTTTGAACAAAGCAAACAATATCCACCATTAGATGAATCTTTGCAATGAGATTAATATACCAAGATATATACTCTGGGTAGGATGAACCGCAATCGAACCATGTATAAAGACATTGTTCATTGATGTTTAGCCAAGACTAGACGATTGAACCATAAGCTTAATCATTTTCATATAACACTTAAGACTTTAAGCTTGAGTCACAACCATAGGTTATAATGTGATCAATCATGTCTATATAATAGTTTTTAGAGATTTATTCAAATGCCAATTTCTCACAGAAATAATTTTTATGCATCTGAAAATATTCGGCAGGGCAAGTACGTGTACTCTACCTTATTTGTGGCTATTTTTTTCATGGTACATGTACCAGCTATGTGTACCCTTGAGAAGCACGTATGTGCGATATAATTATACCCATATTTATATTAGTTGGGACTCAATATTTCGACTAATAACACTATTTTAGTGCTTTTGTAGAAATTACAAATGGATTCCATCGTACGAAAATAAACAACTAAATGAGGAGCTTAAATGCCATCTGCGGCGAAAACACCAAAAATGACTCATGGCACCATTGGAATTAACTTGGCTGCAATACAATATGGATGATAGGCCAAAGTGGGCCGGGTTCAAGCAGTAGAGCAATACGTACCGAGAAATTTGCTATTTAGTCCACAAAACCCGACCCGGGTTAATGTGTAGTCCAGCGGGATAAAATATTTGTTGGCTGGTCCAAAAAGGTTTTGAAATATTAAAATTACTTGACTGCCCTCACCAATTACGTGTGAATCATCTAGTTCATTCTTCTTCTTCTTTATTTTTCAGACGAAAATCAAAATTCCACACCAGATAAACAGATTCAGTGAAACAGTCAACAAAAAATGATCGAAATCATCAACCAAAAGTGAGAAAAACATAGATCCAGTGAAATCATTAATGAATGTGACGAAAATCATTCAGAAAAACTCAAAAGATATTAAAACTAAAAGAGCAATAAGAGAAGGAATTAACAGAAGAAGAAAATAATATTCCTGCACCAGCAACAAGAAAGAAGAAGAAAACAAGTTGTAGAAAAACAAGAAGAAATTGATCTTTATTAGTCACCAAGAACAGTACATACCGATCCAACAATACATATTGATATGTACCGAAGGATAATATGTACTTAAGAAAAATGTGTATGATCCTACAATACATATTGATATGTATCGAAGGAAAATATATATTGAAGAAAAAACTATCTGATCCCACAGTACATATTTATCCAACACTACATATTGATATTTATTGAAGAAAATATGTACCGAAGAAAAAAGGGTATAATCCCAGTACATATTGATATGTAGTGAAGGGAAATATGTACTAAAAGAAAAAGTGTATGATTCAATAGTACATGTGATCCCATTACATATTGATATGTAGTGAAGGGAAATATGTACTAAAAGAAAAAGTGTATGAATCAATAGTACATATTGATCCAGCAGTACGTATTGATATGTACTCAAAGAAAATATGTACTGGAAAAAAAAAGGTAAAAAAGAAAAAGAGTAGATAATCCAACAGTACATATTGATATGTAATGTATGACTATACAAAATCTACAAAAACAAATTCAAGATTTTAAGAAAAAATAAAAGGGAAAAATTGAGCATCAGATCCAAATGAAAAAGATGATTAAAGAATATAAATCAAAATCCAAAGTTAATGAATTTATATTAAGGTTTCATCTTCTAATATTGAGCATCGGATCCAAATGAAAAAGAAGATTGAAGAATATAAATCAAAACCCAAAAATAATAAATTTATTTCTCTTTTTTCTTCTTATTCTTCTTCTTCTTCATGGATATGAATCTTCTTGATGTTCTTCTTCGCTTGCTTATCATCTTCACCATCACTTAATTGTCACAGAACATACCTGGATTTGATGGAGATGAAGCTGATTACAGAGGAATAAAACGATCTTCAAAAACAAACCTAACCATGGAGAGCAGAAGCGATGAGAGAACGAGAAAAACCAAAGAAAGAAACAAGCGATCTCAGATTTGAGATGAAGAGAAAAAAGAAGACGAAGCTCGGATCTATTTCTGACTATCAATCGCAGAAGGTTAAATGTGGAAATATTTCATCTTGCTCGCACGTATGCTTTTCTTTTTTGGACAAGCGGATAAAAAATCTGGTCCAAAAACATGTTTTTGGACCAGCGGTTAAATTGTTTCTAGGACTAGATTAACCATTAACCGGGTTTCCCTAAACAGGACTAACTAGTAATTCCTAGATACGTAATAGGGTGTGAAGGTGGCGTTCTTATTTGCTGTTATTAGCTCGGATACGTGTCCATTTCTTCTCCACATTTCTTCATCAACATCTAATGTTCTCTATCAGACACACAAGACATTAATGGACAGAAAACGATGAGCAACTGGTGCCATAGCCGGAATGGAGAGCTGAGTTTAACCAGGTTCATGCAAGGAAGAAGTGTAATTGGGTTTTGCTGACTCTACACGACAAAGATGAACGAGAAAATGGATGATGATGCTGTGAAATCGTCGCAGACAACTCAGTTGGGAGGCGAGAGTTAGATGAGCCATTTATTCATGGACTGTACTCGAATAAGATGTTGACTCCGGAGATGAAGCAGGTTGCAATCGGTGGTCGAAAAGTGAGCAGCAGCGTAGGAATGGAGATTATGTTTAGTCGTTTTCTTCTCTCGATTTCTACTAGCAACATCTACAAATCAGATGTAGACTTCATTCAGGCCAGCAACATCAGGACTATAAGTCTGCAGTCGAATTGGGAGCTGTTGCTGCTGCCAAGGCAGCGAGACAAGAAACCGGTGCAAGAGAAAATGAACAGGGGCACCGTGTTGCGTGAATTAAACTGTGCAGATGAAAGACGTTGTAGAATTCAGAGTTAAAGTGCACTTGAAGGCAGTGGTGACGTTTCCGGTACCTTGAAACGTGAAAGAAGATGGACAAGGGTTCTCGACAGAATTAAGGGTTGAATGACGATTCAGTTAAATGGGTTTTTCGGCAGAGGTGGTTGTACGAGTTTATGGCAAAACTTTGGAGCTGGAATTAAGAATTGGAGCTGCAGGCATCAGAACAAGACATGTTGGCCGGAGTTTGGAAGGAAATAAAGTTGCTGGAGCTTGCTAGAGAGGTTTTGGTGGTTGCGGGTTCGTATTTTGAGAGACTGGTGGAGGTGCTTAAAGGGTTATCAGATGTGCTGTTGTGAGTTGAAATACATTGCGTCTTAGCAGTTCGATGGTTTAGCAGGCAACAACAAAAGAACATGGAAATGGGTGTTATGGTCCGAGCAGTGAAGTTGGGGTGGGCCTTGGCAGTCCGTGGTCCGAATGGTGTGTGGACTGGGCTTAGGAAAATGTTTGCTAGGTCCTGGTCGAACTTCTCCCAGCATGGATAAATGATGAGAGACAAAAGGGAAGAAAGGAGTTTTGTTTTGTTTTTATGGAGTGCGGCTACGGCCATAAAGGGGGAAAAGGATGGTTTTGGGAGACGAACAAAAGAGAGGCGGCACAAAGCCGTGAACAGGAAATAGGGTTCTCAATTTGTGTTTCCGTTTCTTTTGCTTAGCTAGTTTTGATTTTAATATGTTTATGGCTTTTGATAAAGCCATGTCTAGCTAGAGCCATGTTAGGGTTTAGATGGAAACCAATTTAGTTATATAAACTCTACAATGATATTTCTAATAATGATTCATTGATTAGTGATTTATCTTCATTTATGGCTTGGTATTTAATCATTCATGTGATTTTCTTGATTATTTATGCTTTTGAATTGATATTGCGTGCTTCGGTTAAATCCCTAGACGTGGTATGCAAGGATAGATAGGTAATGCGTTAGGATCACTACATAAGAAGCGAAGGAAATTACAGCGGAGAAACTATACTTTTATAATTTAACATACCATCTTCCGAGACATGAAATTGTTTCGATATTTGTCTTGAGTAATAAATAGAAATTAGTAGAGTTTTATATGATTGAATTGGTGGAAATCGAAAACCCTAGCAACCCTTTTCCTGTTTTGTTTATTGTCAGAATTATTTTTATATCATCTTGTTTCAAATTTCTTAAATATTGATTTTGGTTTGTTTTTGATATTAGTTAGCAGTAGTATTTTCACACTCCTCGTGGGAACGACCTGTACTTGCCATTGTTCTACTAGTTAGACATTGTGCACTTGCAATATTATTATTGTGGGTTTTCCAAACCTACCAACCTTTAAGACAAAAATGAGGTAAAAAACTCACATAACTTTTCTGCTTTGCGTACCGGATATGGATACCACACCGGTTTCGAAACCAACAGTTCCTTTATGGTATGCATACTGGGTATGCGTACCATTCCTGGTTCGCGAGCAACAGACCTTTTAGTATGGATACCGGGTATGCCTACCAAAAGGTTGATGTCGACCTATAGCCAGGCCGTTACATGTACTAGGTACATGTATTGAGGCTCCGGACCTATAACAATTCTCCCAGTTTGTGAACTGGTATGCATAATGTCCTGTATCCAGATTTTCAGTAGTTCTATATTTTTCTATAAATCATTACGAAATATTCCCAAATAACATCAATGATACATATCATTGTTCGAGGATATTTTCGAATGATAATCTTGAATCACGATTTGGATTAATTATGAACAATAAATTGTTCTTAAACGAAATTCATCAAGTATGAACAAATGTTCATTAAGCTTAGTCATGTATATATTTCGAGAACGAATACACTAAGATAAACTTGACTCAAAATTCTTGATATTCTTGCAATATTCTAATATGTCATGCAACAACATCTCATAGATAAAAGGATCATATATCTTGAGAAATAGGTGGTTCACTATTCACTTACCTTTTGTTGAAGAAGTTCTCCAAAAGCTTCGATTGATCTTCGCCTTCAAACGGTAGAACACATTGATGTCCAATTCTCAACTACACACTTATATCCTAATCCAAGACTTGACAAATTGTAGACTAGAAATCAAGATATAGTTTTGATCAACTAAATTTGACAACAAGCTTGATATAGAAACACTTGTGAGTTCGACCGAGCAATGCTCTAACAAGAATAATTATTCTCAAGAGTGAACTTAGCAATTGATCGAGTAAATTATGCTTAATATGAGGAACATACAAAATATTATTCAAAGTTAAAGAAATATCATAACCACATGGAAGAAGTGAACTAAAACCAGTTAAAGTAATTGGTAAAAGCTTACCATCATCAACCATAACTTGGTCCTTACCAACAAATTCTTCAGAATCAGTCATGATAGTGGACTCATTAGTTGTTTGGCTAGTAGCTCCAAAATCAGGAATCCAAATAGGGTCATGTTCATTTGCACTCCAGTGGCCAGTTGGTGCAGTAAAAGTTCTCCAGGACCAGAAGCATGTGTCCATGGATTAAAAACTGGAGAAGCAATCCCCATTCACACAAAGGCCTATTGAACAGAAGGTGCACTATTCTTGTATGCAAAATGGTTCTTAAATAGTACCAAGTAATAATACCACAATTTATAGTATGTTTCTGAAAAGGATTAAATACTCCTTTCTTGAAAACAAAACCAAGAGAAGAAGTAGTTGGTTTTTGAGCATAAGATGAGAAAGAATTAACAGGTTTCTTGAAGTTTGAATTATACTTCCTAAGAATAAAGCTGAGTTTGTAGTATCAACAACTAGAGGAGAAAATTCTTCATTTTCCTGTTCATTAAGCCATTGCTCATGATTGATATAAAGACGAGATCGTAATTCAGGAAAAGAAATAGGTACTTCTCTATTTTGAACTGTATTCACTTCCTAAACCAAAATGCCTGTACATAACAAAATCATTATTTGGTACTGGTTCACCAATCTCAGCCAAAGAATCAGAAATCGACTTAATCTGATTAAGAAAGTAAAAAATTGAAGAATTACCTCGTTCGATTGAGTGCAACTGACCTCTAAGTTGAGACTTACGAGTAAAAAAATTGTTCAATAAATATCTTGGATAGATGATTCCACTTATCTCCTCCGGTAGGTTTCCCCAGTAATTCAGTCGCAAGAGAAGGTACAACAGTTTCATTGATGCAAGACCCAACGAAATGATCCATATATCGCCACTCAAGATATAAAGGATTAATAACATGCACATTATTATGGAACATGAATTGAGCTTGAGGTTCAATTGAATCATCAACAAATCCAAACAAGTTGGTGCTAATCAAAATCGATGACATCCGATCTTTCCAAACTAGAAAATTTGATCCATCAAGATTTACAGAGACAAAATTAGATTTACTATGAAAAAGAAGATGAGAAAAACGAAAAAACAAATGAATTATTATTGTTGTAAGGTTGTAATGGTGGTGTTGATGGTGGTTTTTAGACAAAGGGTAAAATTGTAAAACCCCGAATAACCTAATGTCACCGGTGACACATTTATTAGAACATTTAATGCATGTAGTCAGTAATTAATGGGGGGGTATTTTTTTCAAATTAGGGTTACAACGAGCGAAACCCTAATTCTCCTCCGTGCCAATGGCAAGTCATGCCAGTCACACCTAGCCCAAGCTAGCTGCGCCATGCCAAACGCACTCTGCATTGGCATTAGCTATGCTAGCCACACCAACCGTGCCAAAGCATGCCAACCATGCTAGCCGCACCCCTGTTCCAATGGAAAATCATGCCATCCACACCAACCGCGCCAAAGAATGCCAACCATGCTAGTCGCACCCATGTGCCAACGGCAAAACATGCCAGCCACACCAAACGCACCAAAGCATGCCAACTATGCTAGCCGCACCTCTGTGCAAATGGAAAATCATGCCATCCACACCTAGCCGCCATGCCAGACGCACTCTGCCTTGGCCCTAGCTATGATAGTCACACCAACCGCGCCAAAGCATGCCAAATATGCTATCCGCACCCCTGTGCCAACTGAAAATCATGCCAGCCACACCAAACGCGCCAAAGCATGCCAACCATGCTAGCCTCACCTCTATGCTAATGGAAAATCATGCCAGACACACCTATTCCAAGCTAGTCGTGCCATGCCAAACACACTTTGCCTTGGCCCTAGCTATGCTAGCCACTTTCCTTACCAAGCCGTTATGCCATTGGCACATGCCAAAGTAGCGACTGCGCCCTTGGATTGCAAACCGTGCAACCTAGGCCAATATGGTTGTGTGTGCCATTGGCACATGCCAACACGCACCGCTAGCCACTTTCCAAGCCGTTATGCCATTGGTACATTCCAAAGTAGCGCATGCGCCCTAGGCTTGCAAACCATGCATCCTAGGCCAATATGGCCGTGCGTTCCATTGGCACATTCCAACACGCACCGCTTGCCACTTTCCAAGCCGTTATGCCATTTGCACATGCCACACGCTCCCCTAGAAGCTTTGGCATTTCCACTTGCACTCAAAGTGCAACCCGCGACCAAGGTATTCCGCACATGCCATTGGCACATGCCACACGCTCCCCTAGCAGCTTTGGCATTGCCACTTGTACTCAAAGTGCAACCCGCGGCCAAGGCATCCCGCACATGCCACACGCTCCCCTAGCAGATTTGGCATTGCCACTTACACTCCAAGTGTAACTTGCGGTCAAGGCATTCCGCACATGACACACGCTCCCCTAGAAGCTTGGCATTGCCACTTGGACCCAAAGTGCAACCAACTCTCGAGACATCAACACAAAATGGGGGATGCTTTCTCAGGGTTTTGGTTTGGCAGTCATAGCATGCAGCGTACACTACGCTTGTATTAAGAAAGCGTGAAAAGTAATAAAAGCGGTCAATTAAATGGGGAAATAAAGGTGAAAACGTTTTCACTCTTAAACACGCCGGTTACCACCTCCTCCCATTTAACTACCCTTTATTTTCCTTCCTTAACGAGGCCAGGGTACGTTTCAATCTCAACTTGTATAAATAGGTCTCACCTATTTCTATCAGACGACAAGTCTCGGTCAGGAGATATACAACACTCTCAGAAAGGTAACTTTGCAAGCTCTCCTAAAAAAGCTTCCATCTCTTGCAAGCTTCCTAAGCTTCCACTTTTCTGATACAAGTCGAGACACTACCTTTCCAGAAATATTCTGGTATCAACACCTTTCTTTGCTTCCCTCCCCAAAAGAACCCTTCTCCTCCACTTTGTAACTGAAGCAAGTCTGGAACGACCATTTCTTGGTTTAGGCCGGACTTGTACAGATTGATCTCTCGAACCTAAAAAGTGCTCAACGTGCAGCACATTTGTTTAGGGTTTAAACCAGTTTCTCACTCACCTACCGAATTTACCGAAATCGGCAGAAACGATTTTTACCTATAAACAGGTGGTGATTGTTGAAAAATGAAAGGAGGATTCCGAGATTATCGTGTTTGTTGTTGATCAAATTGGTGATGAAGTTGTTGTTTAGATTTTTGAGTTTGTTGTAGATCAAATTATTGATGAAGCTGTTGTTGAGTTTATTTTGGTGACGAAAGTTGTGGATCGATTGACGTTGTAGTGGTGGTTATGGAGGTTGTAGAGGTTTGTTGCTGAACTTATGGCGGTGGTGTTAATGGTGGAAAACTTTGATTGTTATTTTTTTGATTGTTGTTGACTCTGGAATTGTTGGTACTGTTGTTGTGATTAACAGTGGAATTCATTGAGTTTTTGGTGGTTCTTGACATGGTTGATCAAGAACAACATTATATAAAACAGGATCGGAAAAAAAAAGTTGCAGAGTTTAATATGGTAGAAGTTGAACATTCCCCTTTGATATCTGATACCATGTAGAATCATTATTAGGTTGTATTGAAACTTATTACACTTTACATATGGGTTTATATTTGCTTATAAACATTACATCAAGATAAGAAGAATAAGAAGGCGACAAATTGTCTGACAATGACAGATTTTGTTACACAAAACAACCTGTAAAGATAGTGTTCGATATAAGCAAAAGATGATACACACGTGTAGGAATATGATTAGAACTGCTAAGCACACACAAAAAATTACTACATGCATACTTAAGAGTAACGTGAGCTATTAGAATGTGAGCATCCAACTCAAAACCAATTGGAAATGAGTGGAATGACCATCATCATATTTATATTGAGTAGTCATATTTAGGAAGTAGCCTATGTGAGACTATTTATCTCCAACATGTCCCATCCACGTGTATGGATCTTTGAGTCCTCTACATCGTGGACCATTGTAATGAAATGGTATGACAGGTAGACGCATCTGCTTCCAAACAAGAGTAGTTATTACTACTTAAGATTTCAGAACTTCAGTCCAGATATCCTGTTAAATCAGAACGTATGGTTTAGCATGTTGTTTCAGCCATTATATTTGTGGATTATAATTGTCTTAGCTAATTATAACTTGATATTTAGACATTTAAAAAAAAAATCTGCTAAATTAACAAATGAATTTATTGCTTAAAAGTCGAAACACCTACATGTGAGTGCCTAATCTAAAATGTAAAGCATACTAAATTAATGTAGTATATGATAAACCAAATCCAACCTTCTAGATCAGCTAATTTAGTCATATCAAGTCGTAATAGGGTCCATGATAAACCAAAAAAACCTTCCACATTGTCATCTCAAGTTGCCAGCAAATGTAGATCACTGACATATGCTATAGTCCATTTCAATTAGTGCTTCTTTATTTTTCGTTGGAGGCTTGGTGCTTAGCATATTAATTATGATTTGTTCCTATCGCTGATTATCCTTTACATGCAAGTGGCATATCTTTGAACAATATAACTTTCTTTTGAAGTTTTTTTATAGGATACCTCCTCCACATTTGTCACCTTTTTTTGATAATAAGGAAGAGACCTATGTTCTTAAGAATGGCGAGACAACTGAACACCTGAAAGCTGCAGTGAATAAAGAAGTGTTGCACATTCTAGGATGAGAAATTCATGATGTGGATGACCTTTAGAGAGTTGTATGAAAGAATTATCAGTCAACCAGAAGATACTAAATCTACTGAAAGGAATCTCAAGGAAGATATATAAGTTTATATTTTGAGCAATGTGAGGAACTCTTGGTCATTAAACTCTAGGAGATAGAACATAGTATGATTGGCACAAAATTACAAAGTGCAAAAAAAAAAAGTTGGTACTTTACCAAGTTATATAATGAATGCACATGTGACTAAAGAGTATCAAATCTCTATTAGAAATCTTTTGTATATTTATAAGTGCATAATTAATATGATTTTAGTATCCATTGCATACTTGTTTTAGCTATTATTCTTGCATGTATTTGTATTATTATTATTGTTTTCTCTTATTTGCCTCCATAAGGTGAATCATCCAAAAAGGAGCTACAAAGTGCTGAAAAGAACTAAGAATAGAAGTATTCCAAGTATCCAAGTGCCCAAGTCCAAGAAAAGTGGAAGAAGTGCGACGAAAAGGAGCAAGACGGGCCAAATACCGATCTTAACTCATTCAAATTAAGGATTTCTCATCACCATCTTGAAGAGAATTAAAATATAAGAATAATTCAAAAAGAATGAGGTCATTCCGAGTTCGTACGAAGAAGTTGTGGCCAAAACGAGTTTTTATTGAATACCGAAGACAGTAAGGTACTCATACGGGTACGCATACCTTAGTTCCGAAAATTTATGCTGGAATTTGAGGTACGCATACTGGTACACGTACCTAACAAGTATGAAAACGTGTATGCACACCTTGGAAGGCCTAAGGGAACATATGGGGTCGTTAGTTCGTGTTTTCGGGTCGGGTTCTTGAACCGAACTAGATACTTGATGGCCAAGCAATGTATACCTATATAAATAGGTATTAGGCCTTCCAAACAAGATATCAATCGATCATCTTATATCATAAGCTAGGGTTTACCCCTTTAGAGGGAAACCACCATTATTCATCTTCTTTGTAATATGAGTATCTAAATCCTTTTGTTGATTAAGGATGAATTCAATGTTCTAAGCGTGAAGCTTGATTAAAAATACAATTCTATTTGAGGTTTTAATCATCATCGTTTGTTTTCACCATATCTAGGGTTTATGAGTGATTCTTAGATTGATTTGGGTGTGCAACTAGATTAATCTATTGATCGTTCTATTGCTAGTAGAATTTAGAAGATAAGTAATCACCGAATAACTCTCTACACAAGTAGAAATCGCGACACCAGCAAGTAAACCTTGAGCTAAGAGTTTAACTACTGGGATTAACCTAATTCACAAACCTTAAAGCGTTCGGTTGGATTAGACCTTGAGTGAGCTACTACTTGGTGGTTCGGTTGAATAAAATTTGATATTGGAGAGCTTCCGTATCCGTGGTGAAAGGAGTTTTGGGGATAGCACTGAGATAGCTTCTATTCTACGGTTGGTGATGAATGGTTCTTACGAACAATAGATAATTATATTAATTCAGATATTGCTTGGTAACGATGAAGGATTCCTTAATCATCCTTTTCTTCTTATTGTCTTTTTATTTATCTTACAACCAAACCCCCTTTTGTCTTTTACTTTATTTTGCTAATACAAATAACCTATCAATTACACAGCTCTCTGTGGGAACGATCTCTTACTACCGCTATATTACCAGTTAATTGTGTGGAATAAAGAATATTAATTTGTTGATCCTACGACAGCACGTACATATATCAGGACGAATTAGTCCTATTTGGTTCTTATTTTATGTAATATGTTCTTTTCAGATGGATATATTTCACAAAACTAAAGTGAGAGCTTCATAGAAGCTTCCATAAACTTCTGCTAGCCGGGGGAATAATGTGAACATTGTCGATGGGGAGATGAAAATTATCTGCGAGCAACTGAAAAATCTGCGAAAGATGCTAGCAACATGTACCAGATTATGCAGAGTTGCAAGCAAAGGGATTTGCTTAGTAAATGAAGGTATACAAACAATCTGTACCCTTACTCTGGGTACCTTTATCTTGGTTACTTTTATTTTTATTCGTAAGATATATAATAGAAAGATTCTAGATTCTTCAATTAAAAGAACTCAGTAATTGTTTTCTCTTGGTTTGTAACATGTGTTTCTTCAAAAACAAATTACAAACTCACCATTTCATTGTTTCATATGAGACTGGAAAGAAGGATGGTGGTTTTGGTCTGAAGTTTCTATGCATTTTTCAGTTGAAAGTTCTCTGTTGCTAACCAACTAAATTCTACAGAGGTACTAGAGTTCGATACCATGGAAAAACTACCATCAATGTTGGATGTGTTAAAGTTTTTTATTTAATGGCTCTTTTGACCATGCTACCTCACTTGGTCATGTAGAGATCAACTTGAAGCACACATCCATATAACTATCTGACCCTTAAGGAAAAACTTGCACAACATCTCAGTTCAAATTGCATAAGAATGTTTTGAATAATAATAATGGAGTTGCAAGCATAAAGAGTATTTAACGAACAAAGAGAAGGAAGTCGGTAAGAAGGTAAGAACTTCACATCATAAATTATTCTTAAAGTTTAGCTTGCACGGTACTCATATAGTTGTTGAACTTTTGGTTATTATTTGATAGTTACACCTGTGAATATTGGTATATGATATTGGTTAGCCCATGGAAGTTGTTTTGTTTTCCACCAGGATAATTTCTTATCAGCGACTTTGCGTGCTCCCTGAAGAGAAAGATGACTTTGCAGGTGCTAATTATACCTTGGTATGTCGCTTCATAAATATTTTTTTTCCTAGGCCTATTAAATGTCATTAGGATGTTTGATACTGATATTAAATCTTTTACGCTAGGAATTGATCTAGCGACACTAGGAGATGACCTTCTCAAAAAAATTGGGTCTTTATGGCCTGATGAGCTGCCAAGGAACCTAAATTCAAAGTGACTGAATGATTTTATACTAACAACTACTAGTACAACACCATCTTTGTATGATATTATTGTCATTTTATGCCGAGATAATGCCCTGCTAGAATTTGTTTATGATATGGATCTATTAGAATTTGTTTGTCCTTTTTGTAAAAAAAAAAATGAAATTTGATCGATCAAAGAGGAAAATCATACCTTTTTATAATTGTATCAGCTAAAATTGAAAAATTCCCTTTATGAATATTGTTCTGATTCTACGACTCACGTACCAATTCTAAGTTCAATTTGTAGCCTCTCATTGACTTACCTAAAAGTAATGTAAACAAGGTGTGAAAATACCTATTTATGATAAAGGGTCTTCCCATCAGGGTTTAAGTATGGATGACCTTATAAAACTAAATATAGCTGGGATTTTTACTTCTTATATAGGGCCATCCAACTCAAAACTAATTGGCAATGAGTGGAGTGGTTCACGTGCTTATGTTGAGTAGTCATGCTTAGAAAGTAGTTTATGTGAGACTATTTATCTCCGAAAAATAAAAAGATGAGTGAAATCGTTAAGACTTGAATCATTATTTTCCATCGCTTGAAAGGCAGAAACAACAACCAACCTTTTTGCACGTGATATGAAGATGTCATGATATGGGGTTTGTTAGGCAACTAATCTTCTCAGCTAGGATCATGCATATAAAATCAGGTAGACGCTAAGTACTCATGCACCTAGTTAGTAATTCGCCGAATCATTCGCGAATGATTTGCGAATTTTACCGTATTAATCGGGACATAATTATACGGGCGTGCAACTGAATTCCCGTACTCAATACGCGTGTTTTGTGGAGTTCCCGGATAAATCGCGAATTATCCGGATCCGCGAATCAAACGGCCCATAAATTTGTCGAATTTATTCTTCGGATCCACCAACGTAACTCGGCCCAGTAAAGCCCATTCACCCATTTCCTCTTTATTAAGAGAAGAAACAAAAATTTCGTGTGGTGACATTCGATATCAAGACCTCCATCTCCTTAGTTAGGCACTGAACCACTAATCTAGTCGTCGGTTGGTGATTATAACCTACTACATTTCATATACATACCATTTAAACCTAAATAAAGGATATCCCATCCCTATTCCATTATAAATATTATTTTTTAATTATTTAATATGTACCGTATTTTCAGTACCGAACTCAAACTAGTAAATCGAATTATACACGTACGTATATCGTTCTGTACTACTGCCGAATCACGAATCGTTAACCGATTTTTTGACCGAATTTGATTTTTACCAATCCGTATAATACTCGTACGTATCCCGTTCCGAACATTTCCCGTACCCTGAATTGCTAACTAGGCTCCTGCAAGGAATTTTTGGTGTCTTTAATAACGGGAGCCTAGTTAGCAAGTCGGGATTCGGCATACGTACGGAACGGCAAACGTTCGGGTATTATTCGGATTTGTAAAAATCAAATTCGGTCAACTATCCGGTCTTCGGTTCGTGGTTCGGCAGTAGTACGGAACGGTATACGTACGTGTATAATTCGTTTTCCAGATATCAGTTCGGCCTCCAAAATTTGGCAGACATATATAATAAATTAATACTCCCTCCGTTCCACTTTAGTTAATGTTTTAGGAGTTTACACGTAGATTAAAAAATAGAGAGAGATATAAAAGTTTTCTATGTATATCCTTGAGAAAATCTTCAAACATTAATTGCTATTAGTATAATTGAAAATAAATTTATGGTTCCAAGACAAAATATTAGGGTAATGTTGGTAGTTTTGTGGGAAAAATATGAAAACTATCAAGTAATGTGGAACAAAAAAATAACCATAATCACTCATCTAAAGTGGAACGGAGAGAGTAAATATTTATAGCTATAGATGACTAATCAATATATGAAGTAAAAATGCATTATATAAAAAATATTTAATGACAAAAACCAGTGCTTGGCACAGTGGTTTGGGTTACACTTAGTGAACTTTAGGTCTTAGGTTCGATTCCTACTCCACTCAAACATTTTATTTACTATTAACTAATATAAAAATCTGCCGAATTAAATGCCCCGAATAGTTCGGAATTCGGAAAATTTGCGTACAATTCGTGTATAATTCGCGAATAGTTCGGAATTGCTAACTAGGAACGGGAGTAAGATTTCTACGCACTCATGCAGCTGCGCATAAAGAAAAGTAGATGCATTAGTCAACTTAGAAATTAATAGTTATTCCAACCAGCCCCTCATTCTCACCTTTCTAAAGCTTTTTAGTTGTGATATTTGGTCACAATGTGCTCACCTTCCTCTTCT
Source organism: Papaver bracteatum (assembly GCA_023529315.1). Classification (NCBI taxonomy): domain Eukaryota; kingdom Viridiplantae; phylum Streptophyta; class Magnoliopsida; order Ranunculales; family Papaveraceae; genus Papaver; species Papaver bracteatum. The sequence goes on from JAJJWX010003983.1 coordinate 806,091, forward strand.
CCCATCTACTAAATAAAACTTTTGCGTATATAAAGATAGGTTTTGAGATTGATCTCAAAATAATTAGTCTTTCCTTCTTATGCACAATTTAATTTTTAGGGCTTCAACAGTAGAAAATTTTAACAATTAATGGCCGATTCAAAGAAGAAAGTTTGTGTGACCGGGGGCACCGGATACATGGCTTCAAAGCTCGTTAAACATTTGCTCGAGAAGGGTTATTCTGTTAACACCACTGAAAGGAATCCAGGTTTTTATCGTTAAAATCCTATTAAAATGCGTTTAATCTTTTGTTTTTATCAATTTCAACTCTTGTCTTGAGGTTTTAATAGAATGCACTACATTCTTGTTTGTCACATGGCTTGTTTGGAGAGAACCCAATAATAAACTCTCCATATCAATACAGAGTGTAGCTAAATGCGGCCCAACTCATACATTGACAAATGCCAATATGATTTGTGGCAAAAAATTCCATTGAGTTGAGTTCGAACATTCATTTTGCATTTTGAAGTCAAAAACTGAATACATTTTTGAATTATGGTTCATCCTGTTTGTCTGCAAATTATCAGAGGATGAGAAAAAGGTAACTCATCTCTTAAAGCTAGTGGAGGATCATGAACATGGTGACTTGAAAATATTCCAAGCAGACTTAACAAATGAGGGAAGTTTTGAGGACGCCATCGCTGGCTGTAGTATTGTCTTTCATGTTGCTACTCCTGTGCATTTTGCTTCCGAAAACCCTGAGGTTATATATTCTGAGAACTTACGTAGTCTACCAAATTAAAATCCTGACATTTCACTAGCTAATTTTTTTGCCAACACTTGTACATAGACGGACATGATCAAACCAGCCATCCAAGGTACCCTTGACATACTGCAAACATGCGTAAACGCAAAGACAGTGAAGCGTGTCGTTTTGACATCGTCAGCTGCTGCTGTTTCAATAAGAGATCTGAGCAAGGAAACCGGTGGGCTCGTAATGGACGAGAGTTGCTGGACGGATATTGAGTATTTAACTTCTGCCAAGCCACCTACTTGGGTAAGTAATTTGTGTAATCAACTAAACAGGCGTGTTGTATCATATCAAGTGAACTGTTGTTTATATTGCATTTTGCAGGGATACCCGGTGTCAAAAGCATTAGCAGAGAAGGAAGCTTGGAAATATGCAGAAGAAAACAAGATTGACCTGATCACAGTCATACCTTCTCTAATGCTTGGACCATCTCTCACTCATACCGTCCCCTCTAGCATCTCTCTTGGCATGTCATTACTCACAGGTTTTGTACCTTCAACTGGCTTTCACCCAAATGAAAATTTGATGTTGGAAAATAACTTTAGTCTGAAATTGTAAGATTTTTGACACTTGTAGGCAAGCATGAATTGATCAATGCTATGAAAGGTATGCAAATGCTTTCGGGTTCTATATCGATAACGCATGTAGAGGACGTTGTTGACGCGCACATATTTCTGGCTGAAAATGAGTCAGCTTCCGGACGATACATATGCTGCAACGTTAACACCAGTGTTCTGGAGCTGGCTAACTTCTTGAGTCATCGGTACCCACAGTATGCTGTTACTACTGAGTAAGCCCTTAGCATATGCTATGTTCTGTATCAAATCTTCACAGTAACTAGTAGCTTAAGGATGTGATTTTTTCAAGCAGTTTCGGAGATTTCCCTGCAACGGCCAAGCTGAGTCTCTCCTCAGAAAAGCTCATCAATGAAGGGTTCAACTTCAACTATGGTATCGACGATATATTCGATCAATCTGTGGAGTACTTCAAATCTGTAGGACTTCTGCAGAAATGAAGAACAAGACCATCTATTTACTCTTGTAGAGAATAAGTTATGATCCTCAAATGCTGTCCTACTCATGAGTTGCTTTATTATCTATCATATTTTCAGTACCATCTTTCTTGTCTTTGATGCGTTTCCATGTACTTTCCGTCCATTTGACAATGTAAGTTGACATCATCAAGTAAGACCAAATCAAGATTGATTAATGGACACCCAGGTAGAAGTGAATAACAGTACTAAGTGACGCAGAAGTCACTCTTTTCAATGACTGACACTTCCAATTTAACATGAAAAAGCTTACTATACCAGTAAATTATTCCTTTGGCCAGCTCAAGGTGCCATGAACCACTAGAGTCCTTCATCTTACTCGCATAAGATAACATGAATAATCTGCTTAAGAAATATAACCCATTGAAACACTAATAGCTGTCTACATAGAGAGGCTTCACAAATCCAAAAAGCAAAAAAGACCCGACAATTAAAGCGCATGCATAAAAGAACGTTTAGTACAACGGTTTCAGTATCTACATGAACAGACAAAATTGATAAGCCCTAGGCTTCAACTTTCTCCAATTCCTGTTTTTTTTCTTTGGTTACTCTCTTCCAGTCATCTTTGTTGTCAATAATTTCCCCTGTTTTTACTAGGTAACGTACCCTCGATCCATCCTCGAGTATTTTATGACCCACACGGCTATGCACTTCCTTCTCTTTCGAGTAGAGCATCACATTTGAACTGTGAATAGGTCCTTCAACCTGTTCACCACAATTTAAATGCATTATAATGACATAACCATTAGTTCCCATACCCACACTCAGTAAAATTACTTGCTGATCTTGGATCTTGAAAATTGGGATGGCAGTTCAATAGTTGTGCACTTCTAAAAATGGAGACAATTAGTAACTATGAAAATCTTGAACTTAAATTAAAGAGAGAAAAGAAGATATACAGCATAATAAAATACCATGCAAGAGGAGTTAAAAAGTGCAAATATGCATGTAAATTACAAAAAGAGAAGAAAAACACTAACCTTCACAATCTGTCCTGGTTCGCCTTGTTCTTTGGGCTTCACGTGCTTGGTCTTTATGTTCATATCTTTCACAATGACAGTGCTGTTATGTTTGAAGAGTCTGATGATCTCTCCAATTTTACCCTTCTCATTTCCAGCAATAACTTTCACGGTATCCCCTAACCTCACATGCATTTTTTGCAAAACTGGGAGACTGTTTGGCTTACATTCCTTACGCTCCCATCGCTTGAGCTGCAACAATAGGATAAAACTAACATTTAGACAAATTAAGCACCATCAATGCGAGCATATGCTTTTAACGTTGTGCAGTTGGCACCAACTGTAATATGTGACTAGATTTTGAGGGACTAGGGAGAGATGTCCAACAATGATTCTACATGGAAGCTGCAAACCACTACAATGACCTCACGTCGATTTTATCAACATTTGATAGGTGAGACACAATACTTCAGCATGCCTGCATATAGACCATTAACAAGAGCCTGACAACATCAATGTCTTTGTTACAGTTGGGAGATATTAAGGGGGAGAAGGGAGAAAGACTACTACAACATATTGCCATTGACCAGGATTCCAACCAAAGGCACTAGAAAGGTAGCCGCCTAAGAACGTCTCTTCTTGAATGTCACAGTGAAAAAGATTGTGGTCGTGAAAATGTGCAATGCTTCAAGTCAGCGCATATCATTCTTAAATCACGCTGTATTAATAATGATGTGTTTACTTAAAACATGAGAAATCAATCTTCAATCAGGGGTGAGATACATTTCAGCCCCATACAGAGATGCATTCTTTCCATACGTGAGTCACTATTTCACTACCCATAATGAGGATATACGACACACTTAAAATGCTGCGGGATGAGATAGCTTACCCTCATTACAATCAGACATGGCTTCTCCACAGATTTGACCTGCATGTCAAACATGAAAGTGCATTAAAACAGACCCCATGAATACAACTGGAGTGGGAACACATTGAGCAGTATGATGAAAATATATACATTTCAATCCACAAACTGCTAGACAAGAATCAAGAGATTATGAAATAACCATAATTCAGGTTCTCGGATGATTAAGTGGAGGATCAGAGAGGCAATGATAACACTTGTACATATCAAAATATAAAAATCATATTCTTAAAGCTAAAACTTAACAGAAAAATAACAAAACCAATTCTACAAACACTTGGCAGGACAAACTAATCACTGAAGCAGGAGAAATCTACAAAAACGGCTGAACTGTGCCTTTCAAATATGCAATGTCTGCAAAATTATGTAAGCATAAGAAGATTGACACTTTAGTTAACCTAACAAAATCACCAAATTCCCTAAGACCAGTGATGTATAGTTTCTAGTCTGGGTAAACCCATAGATGAGTTTTAGGTTTCATGTTTTAGAAACAAATGAGGTTCTGCACAAAATAGAGCAATGTACTCCTTAAACTAGTGTTCTGCTGCTGTTCAATTTCCGGTCAAAATTCTCTCTAACCAAAAATCTTATCTCAACCCTACCAAAATAACACTATTATTAAAGATGAGCACAGTAATTTCAATTCATTTGCGTATGAAGAAGAAAAAGTGAGAAATCATGAACTTGAGAAACCCAGAAACCCAAATTTAGAACAGATAGTCTACGAAAACCAGCATTGATACACATTCATATATAAAATCAATCTTTCTTTAAAAGGGTTTAATAAGCAGAAGAAGATAGAAACTTACCGGAGTAGGATAGAGAGTGGGTGAGAAGCGTTGGCCAAAAAAAGAATTGGAAGAAGAGATTGAAAGAGAAGTCATGGAGCTCTGAAGAGCAGTCATGGAGCTTTGAAGCGCAGCCATTTTTCTTCTTCTAGTTTCTCAAGTGATTTTCTTGCTCTGGGTTCCTTCCTTTCTCCTTTCAGAGTGTGGATAATGCTCTTCCGAAGAGAACAAGATTGCTATTCAGAAAGATAACACCCCAAGACAAGCCTAATTGGAAATAACTGGTGCGTCTTGCGCACCCCAGCGTAGTATAGTAGAGATCACCGACCCAGATGGTAGCCCCGAATGTCCAACACCATAGGTGGTGGCCGTTATCAATGACCCTCAAGGAAACAAAAGGATAGAGGCATAGAGCATTGGGTCTGGACAAATTTTGCCAAGTTAAAAATACTGCAAATCAGAGTCAGATTTTTTTTTTTTTTTTTGATACAAATCAGAGTCAGATTCTTTTGTACTTTTCTCTATCCAGAAACAAAACAAAATGTACAAAACTTGGATTATGATACACAGAAGAAGTTAGGATTGTTTGGATGAGAAAATCTCGAGCTGAGATTGTCTCTACACAAGCTTCAAAAAGCTACACCAGAAAATCTGTCTTCTTTCCCTACTAATCACTCCCTTTTTCATCATCACTATGTATATTGAAAACTTATCAACACTAAATTTGCTAACATCAATTTATATGAAAAAATAAAGAAGCCAAAATGGAAGTGCTGCTGCAGTTAAACTTCGGGCAGATCCACAGAACTGTTCACAGATTCTTGCCTCCTAAGTTCATTGATGGAGGAGGTTTGAGAATCCTGCCTCCTGTGACTGCTGCTTGAGTTTTGAGATTTCTGTCTTCTAAGTTCACTGATTGCAATGTTGGTTTCAGTTTGATCTAACGGTGGCATTTCAATAGCAACTTCATCATCAGTATTAGATATTCCTCGAGCGAGAGCGTTATTCTTACTCTGTTTCACATTGATTGCACCGCATAGCGCCTGCACGACATCCCTCATTGCTGGTCGTTTTTTCGATAAGCGATTGACGCACTTGTATGCAAGGGCTGCTACATCATTCAGTTGTTCTGTGTCAAATTTTCCATGAAGTCGAGAATCAACAATCTCCTCCCACCCAACTTTCCCTTCCGTGTTCATTGCTGCCTGTTCATCATGAATTAATACCACATACATCAGACCACAATATAGGGTAAGATAATTATCTCATGCTAAGATATTTCTGATCTTACAAGATCGACGAGTTCCATGAGCCCCTGTTGTGGATTTTTGCCTGCAACAAGTTCAAATAGCAAGACGCCGAAACTGTAGACATCACTTTTCTTAGTGAATGCCCTCGATGAAATGTACTCAGGGTCTAGATAGCCGAAAGTTCCCCTAATGTTAGACGCATGGGGATTAACCATCTCTTCCCTTGACAGTCCAAAATCAGCTACCTGTTCAATATCGAATACATAATCAGTTGGTTCGTCCAGATACAACATAACATGTTATAATGCACAAATCAGAAGACCAGAGGCCACAATAGGTTGCATAGTGGTCTTCTGCTTTTTACTCAACTTTTCTTTTGTTACAATCAATATACTCATGATTCAAAAGACGCAGAAGAATTACATACTCTGGCTCTCATCGACCTATCCAAGAGTATGTTGGAAGACTTGATATCACGGTGCACTACAGGTGGAACAGCCTGTAGTAATAAAATAAAAGACATGATGAGCAAACAGCCGGGAGTTTGAACAAATAGCTAATAGAGTTACTGGTTATCAATTCTTTCAGAGATGGAAATCTGACCCCATCGTGAAGATACTCCAAACCCTTTGCCACATCTAGAGCAATATAAATCCTCAAATCCCAGCTTAAAGGTTCATGCTTTTCACCTGCAAAACATTAGCAACAGTGAAGCAAAAAATTGTTAATTAGGACCTTCAACTGTTGACCACATTATTTTACACATTCAGAAATAACAAAATTGCTCTATCCGAGACAAAAAAATCCCCTACACTAATCAAGTAATAGCTCATTAATTGTGAAGCGAGTGATGATGGAGATAGAAGACTAGAAAGACTTGCATTGTCACTTTTGTCTTTTCATAATTCTCTCTTCTATATCAAATAAGAAATGCAGTGTAACTTACTATATAAATGAGAAGCAAGACTGCCATTACTCATGTACACGTACACAAGCATATGCTGCCCTTTCTCTGCGCAATATCCCACCAGATTCACAAGGTTTCTATGGTGCAATCTCCCAAGTAATGAAACCTGAAAATGTAAGAGAAAAACGATAATAAATCTGATAAGGTATCTGGCAGTAGATATTATAAAACAGAATCTGGCAAGTGGAGACTAAAATACTGCCCTTGAAGCACTAAATTACCCAGAAAGCATACAGAAGGTATAGATGATAGTAATTAATGAAAGATATCAAACACATGGAACATAACAGTTTCCAAAGGAAAGCAATGCTCAGCATTCCAGGGTAATATCGAGTCAACAACTTCCAGTAAGGACGCATTACTATTCATAACATGTATTGAACATTATAAGCAGTTAGAAGAAAAAAATGAGAACAGGTGATAAAACATACAGATTAATACAGATCTCACTTCTTTAAAGCACCACATACATATCACACAGAAAAATAAGCCAGTTCCATATACTAGAAGCTTAATAGGTAAACGCTGAACATGGGAAAACAACTAACCAAGATGCAAGCTACCTAAAAATATGTTAAAGGGGTAAGTTGCAACAGCAACTTCATTTATTGACTTTGGAGTTTCTGTTATCCAGATAGTACGACTTTACAATAAAAAAGAACATAGACAAACAAATTTTCTAGCATTAAATTAACTGAATCTTAATCACATCTAAAGAATTGTTCAACTAGGACTTGAATTGTGTGCATCTAAGGCATTAACACTCGCTTGCCAGGATGTAGCAACTCATTCTTCAGATCACCACAAATCAACATGTGCTTTAAAAAAAATCACAAGTAATTATAATAAGACATGATGAAAGACGGTCAAGCATTTGCATTAAGAACATAAAAGTTCATCGCAACAAATGCTTTATCCAGAATACCTCTGATTGAAACTCCTTCTCTCCTTGTTTAGAGTTAGTTGCAAGCATTTTGACAGCAACAGTCTCACCTGTTCCCATTCTAGCTTTATAGACAGGACCAAAGGCCCCATGGCCAATCATGGTGGTAAAATTGTAAGTTGCTTTCTGCAGTTCCCTGTGGAAAGTCATCAGATATACGGTTAAGAACATAGGTCAAGTTACCCCAACAAATCGAAGTCCGCACTGACCTAATAAGCTTGACAAGAAACCAAGTTGGCAATGTAGTGCACATAAGACATAACAAAGAAAGAGAGCACACAACTGAGTCTAGTATTGACAAAAGAACCAAGTCTACTGAATAAACCGAATTTGGTTGATTCCTGGACCACAAAGTTGTTAAAGATTGACCAATATGAGCATCATGGGGACTTAAGCTGAAGAAGCTATATTTATTGGGGATTCAAGAGATAAAGAGAACAAAATATCAAGCAACAAATATTACAATGTTTATATGGAAACCAAATTAAGGATTCAAGAGAAGTCATTAATAACATACTTGTATGGATATTTTGGTATTCCAGACATGGAAACAACACTCTTCTTATTAGAACTCTCAATCCAACATGATCTGCTATTGGCATCAGATGTTTTAGGTGATTCTGGACCCAATGTTGAATCCGACAATATCGTACACGAATCAGCACCATTAGTTCTAATTGGTATCCTCACACCTCTTCTAGAACTGCTATTTCCTATCTGTGAATGCTTCCTCCGATATTTAACACAAAAGAGAGTAGCAATTGCCAAAAATGCTCCAATAACCACCCCAACTGAAACCCCAATTATAAGTCCCACTGAAACTCCTTGCATATCCTTGATTTCAGATTGCACTTTCAGCTATTCAATCCCTTGAGCCATTCATTAACCTGCAGAATCATAAACCAAACATACTATGTTTTTAGATGATCTAAAGTACAAATTCAACTACACCAATTCTTTGTAACTAATGAAACCCTATATAAATTGGACGTTCCATTCTTGGCCCAAAAGAATGAATCATTCCATTCTTTGTTTCCAGAAGGATACAAATTGGAAAATCCCTACTAATTCGGACAATGTTTCCGCAGGGGATAAGACAAAATAGACAGACTACTGCAATATCAAGAACTGTTCAATAAGGAAAAAAAAAAACTTAAATAACACAAATATTTTAAGAAAAAATTGTTTAAAATCGGAAAACATGAACAGATCTAGAAATCAAGATCAAGAACAGCAGAAAGTTACAAATCTATATAACAGAAGAATCCTAATTTCGTGAAGAAAAATGAAAAAAAAAATGTACATCGTTCTAAAGAATCTAAACTCAAATACCTGTTAAATGAGGAACAGTTACAGATTTGTAGACTTGAAATTATAACCTGTTGAAGTATGATAATCGAAATTTTGAAGAAAAAGTCGAAGAAATTGTTAAATGTAAATATTATCTGAATGAAACGGAGACAGAAATGGCGGAGTGTCAGTCAGACTCTTCTTCTCTTCTCACCTGTAGACTAGACAGAAACTGATTAGAGCCTGCATACTCTTCTTCCTTTCCGGGAAATTAGTAATTTATTTTAAATCAGAAAATTGAATTATTAAAATAATGTTATTTTTCTTCTTTAAACTCCGAAAGAAAAGTGAATGTCTGCTTTAATTTCGTGGTCCGCCGTTGTATGCAGTCCTGTAAAAAAAGACGCGCTTATGGGCGCGAATCCCATATGAACGAAAGCTGCGCTCCTGGATTTTGTTGCGAGAGATGACTAAAATGCCCTAAGTAGTGGGATGGTAGTTTTAAGTTCGGTTTTAGTAGGTCGGTCTACATTTATGAGGGAGTTCAATCAATGTGGTCAACAAGTGGTAGTGGTCGTTGTTAGTTGTTGCTATTTTTTACTATACAGACATAGTATAGTAATAACTGCCCCAACTGCCGTATGGAAATATAAGTGCGGTTGAAAATTGAAAATTGAAAATTGGATAGATGATGAAAAATAGTCCTCCGAAAACTAGTTTACTACGGTTTTAGTCAGTTATGTTTGGCCATAAACAGATGCATTTAAACATGGAGGTTGTTCATCAAAAAAAAATGGAGGTTAAAACTGGAATTATAGTATAAGAATCCAAATGAGAAGAGAGTGTAAAAGCAAGAGTTTGTCGGGCTGCAGCCAGGTACTTTGTCCAATCTTGCCTCTTCTTGGTTTGAAATTATAATTATGGTCTAACACCCTGCTGGATAGCTTGCGACTTGAGAGAGTTGCAAACTTATGGAGTGTTTTTTTTTTTTTTTTTTTTTTTTTTTAAGGTTAAAAAAACTATTACTAGTCAGTAAGTAATATGGGTGACATATTACTATAGAGAGTTTGCATAATTATGCAGTGTGCTATCCTAACACGTTAGCTTAATACTATTACTAATCAGAAACCCTAACACCATGGTAGGTAACTAATACTAATACGGTCTAAGCATTTTTATGAGAAGCAGATTGGGTGACATACACTCACAAAAGTCAGATTTGGATGAGCTAATATGAGACTCAAAATATCAACGGGATTAAATTTATTTGTATACGTAATCCATCCGTTTCAAGCAAAGAATTGTATAACTTTCTTTTTTTGTTTTCAAGGAATTGTATAACTTGATTATCAGTAAGAGCGAGGAAGTCAGAGAGTAATTTGGAACCAAAATAGTAAGTGAAGCCTTTCTTATATTCGATTAAGATTCTATCTATATGAAATAACCAATTGCCTTATAGATAGGTTTTCATTTTCTTTTAAACTCCATATGAGAATTGAGAAATTATTTTACTGAAAATTTCATTATTATTTTTTAAGAGTGTTTGGTTTTGCATGGCTCGAACCTTACACTTTTAATAGATTAGAGCGTAGAACTATGTTTTGCATTTTTCCGGGTTAGTCTTCCGGAGGTTATAAATATCTTGATCCTTTGCCCGGAAGAGTTTTTGTTTCTAAAAATATTATTTTAGTGAAAGTATTTTTCTTGTTCTTACTTACAAATATTATTTGCTTATCAAACTTCTACCCATTACTTCATTCATGTGCTCTTTCTCCTCTTATTTTTGATTCCAAAAAAATTGAAGTAAAATGGAAAATCTCTTATCCAACTTTTTTACTTAATGGCTAAATTACTCCTGATTAATTAGTGTTAATTTGAGTGATTAATTGATGTTGAATTAAGTTAACCCTAAAATCAACTAACGTTAATTCATCATTAAAACTTGAAAAAACTCAACCCATAATCGGTTGATGTTCTTGCAATCGTAGACCAATTCTGGGTTGAGTTTTTTCAATTGACGAAGCAAACCCATAATCGGTTCTTATTAATGTATACATAAAACGATTATAGGAAATGGAGTTTATAAATGTCCACACAATCCGATTATGCCATACTTTCTTAAACAAAATATTCATTATATAGTTTAGGAAATTAGCGCATTACATATATAAGACAATTCAGTATGCGAATACTTGAATCTCACACACCAATACATCGTCAATAAACCTCCGAGCACAATGGTACAACACCAAATATTCGTTGTTGTGAATGAACTTTCCTTCCCCATTACGAATTCTCCAAAGATAATTGAATCGTTCCAGCTGAAATTAAATGAATTACACGTTAGTGCAAACATTAAACGATGCCATATGTATAAAAATATCGGATTACTCATTTTGTCACTAAGAGGAGCTTGTGGATGATGGTCGTACACCATTTTTCTAACTTTAACATACTCTCACATTTCTCTTTTTATGTATGCGAATCGAAATGCTAAGTCTCTCCATCTACGGTTTTTTGGATTCATGCTGCACTCATATTAGAATTCTTTCACTCTCTTCTAAAACATTGAATATAGATCTTTGGGTCGTTCGTAGAAGGAGAGAATGAACAATTTCACGAGTTGCATATCTTCTTCCGGATTCCATTCCATTTTCTAGGATCAATGTGTAATGTATGAGTGGCTCAAAGAGGTTGTCCATATATAGATAAAGACTCAACGAATATATTTTTCGAAATCAATTCAAACAATCAGTTTTTAGAAATGTCTACATAGACGGATTTTAGCCTTGCAAAATCATATAAATTTTTCCTCGTCAAATCGGTTTATAACACTGCACACGTAATCTGATTCTTGTCAAAAAAAAAAAAACACAGGAAAAGGAAAGTGCCACTTTCTTTACAAGAATTGGATTACATATTTCAGCGCATAGACCAAATATGAAGGTTATCACAATTCTGGATTTTTTTGTTTTTTCAGAACCGGTCTTTAACTATATCTATATAAACTGATTCTGAACACTTACAAAACAAGATAATGAAATTCCCAGAATGGGTGTATGTAGTGAACTTGTAAAACCCGATTCTGAAATTGTAACTCTGGAGAAATGGTAGAATCAGTTTTTTTGTAGGTAAACGTAAACCGATTCTAACTGAATAAAATGCATTTTTGCACCCAAATTCTAGTTCTTTTATCGCATCTTAGGCGAACATAACAATTTTCAAAACTATCCAGATTCATTCATGAACTAGCGAACATAACCTACATAATCCGACTGTAAGTTTTGACTCCATAATTATCCATAGTTAAAGGCATAAGTTTAGAAAAAAAAAAACCTTTCATTCATCATCATCTTCATCACCATCAACATCCCCACCATGACCACGTCCACGTCCAGTATCACGAGCACTTAGTCCTCGTTTAGTAGATATTTTTGCGCCATCATCATGTTGGGCGATGCTCGATTCACCTTGAGAGTACCTTTTGGGAAGGACTTTTTTCCTCTTTTTCTTTGTCTTCTGCACCACCGCTTCCCCAAAATTTGTACCCGCATCCAAATCCTCCAGATTTTTCATTGCATCAATGTTTTTTTAGTCTCAACGTATTTTCTTTCCTAATACATATCCTTGATTGGTTTACCAAATGCCCGATTCGCCTTCTTTGTTTCCATTTTAAACAACAAACATTCAAAAAATTATGTTAAAACTATTAACAAAACCATAATTGAGAAACACTACGCATCAGGTATTCGAGAGTTGTAACTTTGTCCTTGATTTGGGGCCTATCCTCTACTTGTATCACTCGAGTATGCAAAATATTGAGGTATCATGGCATGTAACCCAGAATTGCTTCATCATCTGTTTCGAGCAGCCATGCATCCCATATTTTTTTTATATTATATCTTCCCAATATTCAGATGGTGGTAAATGTTTGTGAACAACCTCAACATCATTATCAAAATACTTGATTTTAGTTTCATCGATTTTAAACTTCTTTTTCTTATCTGGGATTTTTTTTACGTATCCACATTGTCTTGCGACTCTCGTCGGGTTGTACATTACATATCTTCTTCGGTGAAAGAAAGTCCCAAAATAATATTGTTCGTCACGCCCAACCATCTTTCCTTTAGGAAAATCCTCCTTGTAAGGGTGAAAGACAACATCTTTCGTCGTCAAATTGTCCAACTGGCGTCTCAACTCCAGATATTCCTCATATTGGGACTTCGAATTACCGTTGAGGGTGTACTTGTCTCCATAACACTGACCGTCCCAGTGCTTATTCAGAAAATCCCTTTCAGCAAATATTGGTAAGTGCAAATATATCCACACCTGCAGAAAAGCCATATTCCCTCCGATTTGGTTCAGTTGAGCCATGAAAGCTTTTCTCAACTCGTTCAACGAGTGTGCAAGGATGGAAGAGTCCCAGGAGTATTCGCAAATCTTATCAAATGGTTGCAACAACTAAATAAAGTTGGCATTCACACGGGCACCGGAAACACCGGGAAAAATAACAGCTCCCAAGATGTAGAGGACCAGTGGCGGAGGCAGCTGGAAGCAAGGGTGTGCAATTGCACACACATCTCAGCTCACTTTCAAGCCTAAATTTTTAAAGAAATCGGAGTTCCAAGCCCATTTAAGTGTACTTGCTACCCCAAAAAATATTTAGCTCCCCCATAGACAGATTTCTAGCTTCGCCCCTGTAGAGGACATATAAATTGGTCGTAGCGAAGATACGTTCCTTACTCACCTCTTTTTCCTCAGCACAAAGCTTCTTTGTCCCCATGAAGCGGTATCTCAAGCCCGCGAAATGGAATATCCTATGCTTTGCATCACATGCTCGCATCTTTAAATTGGTAGTCTCCTCATCCCAACCGAACATATTCTTAGTGAACTCGTAAATCTTTGTTCCACTCAATATCATTCACGTAGTCTTTGTGCCTCGCCACTTTACCTTCTATTCTTAGCACGATAATCAAATTCGCATCATTTGGACTTATCGTCATTTGATCTACCAAGAGATAGAAAGTATTCCTTCCCCGTAAAATCTCTCGGCGAAGGCGGAAACAAGAGGTTTGTTGTAACCAACAACCGAATTTTCGAACGCAGCTAACAACCCCGTAGAAGCGACTAGATCGATTACTTCATGTATTTATTCTATGGTTGATTCTATTCTTCTAGTGGCCATAAAGTCATTATACTCGCTGACGTTCCTGGCTTCATACAATGAAGGGCATCGGCGTTCTTCTAAAAAACAAAACAAAACCGATAGACAATAATCAAAACATTAAACATATAATAAGTTTTATCTTAAATAACATATAGTTGAGATATTTACTATGGTACGTCATATGAAAGCCACCAAGTTCTCTTTGTACCCATGTTACAACCGTCCTTCATCATTGGGCAACCCGTAAACGGGATCATTAGATATGCGAGGAAACATATTCAGCGGGTCGGGCATGTGGTCCCATTTCTTCTTCTTTGGACCATAATTCTTACCATCTTTCTTACCTTGTTTTTGAACTTCTCCTCCTCCGCATTCTCTTCCTTCTTCATCAACTTCCTTGTCACTTTCTTTTTCATCAACTTGTTTTTCGCCACTTTCTTCTTCAACAACTTCTTCGTCACCACTTTCTTCTTCATTGGGTGTAGCATATAAGATTCTTCTTGTTTTTGTTGCTCCAATTGAGGCGGTGGGTCATTGATATGTATCCCTTTGGGTTTACTCTCTGAGCCCCTACGGTTTCTAGCAACCAAGTTCTTATCCCCCCTTTCGACGAGGTTCCAGACTCTGGGGAGAAGCAATGCCATTTTTCTTCTTACATTTCTTTTCGGCTTGCCTTTGCTTTCCCTTGTTATTCCTGAAGAGTAAGGGGATAAATGATAATCAATAATGGAATTCAAAGTATATTTATGAATTCAAGGTATATAATCGGTTTACACGATACACATATAAAGACCGATTCCTAGCATTGCACAACAACAATCAGTTTATATAAGTGCTCATGTAATGCGATTCTAACAACAACAAAAAACATACAGAAAAATTGGGTATTTTTGCCACCAAGAAACTATTTATGTAGATATTAAAATAAATAGATTATCGGCTAAGCAGTTGAAAAATCAAAGGCTATAATCGGTTTATGTAGACACTCATGTAATCCGATTCTAACAAAAGAAAACTTACAGATAAACGGTTACCCCTACCATACTAAAATCGGGCTATATTGGAATAAACATGGACCGATTCTGGTTGAACTTTCTCGAACCAAAAGACACATCTAGGAAAATCGATTTTTGTGGGCATGAACAACAACCGTTTCTAAATAAAATTGGTTCACAAGTACATTGACGTAAACCGATTATAATAAACCCAAAAAACTTTGATTATATAAAATTCAAATTTTGAGCGATTACATGTTATCAAAACCTAATTTAGAGGATTGGGTTGATAGAAGAGTACATTTGATTATAAAAAATTCGAGCCATTTCCTCCTCTTGTAGTGCGATGAAACTTGGTTTGTCTTCTTCAACAGTTTTCTTTTCGGTTTGTTTCGAATCACTTAAATAATTTTGGGATTACCCTCACTAGGATAAGTAACTCCAGTGGCTTGTTTGAATCTCGATTAACCCTTTTTTGGATCGTAGATAATCGACGATGTTTTCGTTTGAAAATGAAAAAAAAAATGGTTGATGAAGGAAATAGAAATGAATTTGATTTTAATTTTAATTTTAGGTTTTATTATTGGAATTTAATGGGGGTAAATTGGTAGTTTCAGCAAATTTAGACACCCTTTATCCTTTTCTATTGGTTAAATGAAGAAATCTATAAGCCTCAATTAATATTCCTAGGCCCTAAACTAGGGGGATACAATTTCTCATCTTTTAATATTCCAACCTTTATTTTTCTTTTTACACGTGTAAATTTCATTCCTACCGCTTCTTCTGACATTTCAGTCACTTCTGTTAATTTTATTTCTGCTTTTCTGACATTCTTGTCACTTTCACTACATATACTTCTGCCTTTATTTTTCTTGTTATTTACTTAATGACAATTAGAGATCAACATGGAATATCCAATCCAAAAAGTCAGATATCAACTAGATATCCTCTTTTTCATGCTCTTCTTTCTTGTATTACTGGTTCTATTCCAACATGCTTCACACCAGTAAATAATGACTTTAATTGGAAACCGAAAATGCATAATAAATTTGATGCTTTACTAAAAGCTCAGACATGGATATCAGTACCTTCGTATCTACTCAAAAATTTAGCTGGTTGCAAATAGGTTTTCAAACTCACGGAAAATGCAGATGCCACGATCGAATGATATAAAGCCATATTAGTAGTAAAAGGTTGCCATCAACAAGAGAATCTTGATTATAATGATACTTTTATCTATATAGCTAGGCCTGCAACAATAAGACCGTCTCTTATAATTGCAGTTCAATTTGATTGGCAGGTCAGATAACTTGACGTGAATAATGCCTTCCTTCATGAAAATTTAAAGGAAAATGTGTAAATGATTCAGCCATCTGGTTTTCTGGATACTTCTCATCTTAATTTATTTATAAGTTACATAAGTCTATAATTGAACTAAAGTTGTAATACCCCGATATTCGGCAGTGGTTGGACGAACGAAATATAAGTAATGGTCTATCCTTTCCTAACTCCGAGGCCTGATGAGTACACTTGACTGATTTATGGGAAAAACTTCTTAGTTAAGCGTGCTCGTCCTGGAATAGTCACGGTATGGGTGACCTCTCGGGAAGCTTCTCAGGATAATCACAATAGTGTCATTAAAAATTCCACATTGCTTGATAATCTCAGTGGGTAAGTGGGAACAATATCGGTGTTAGTTGAAATACAACTAGAGACTGTTCATTTGTGTTCGGGTGGAAGAGTATGCTGGGAAAATATGTTAGATACTGGTCTCACATGAGCCAGGGAACATCTATATTATACTGAAGCCTTTTCAGCGCAATTGGCTCTAAAGTTGGCAAAAAAATCTGCAGTTAGGCGTGCTCGGGCGGGAATAATCAAGGGATGGATGACCTTCCGGGAAGTTGTTGTTGGATTACCGCATAAATGTCCGTTGAAAATTCCACACTGCTAGATAACTGCAGTGGCTAAGTGGGGACAATATCGGTAGATGGTTGGGTTACAAAAGCAAAATTGGTTGAAGTTATTCTTTCGATGAACTTTACTTTCTCTCATGTTGTTATTTCTTTATTCATCCAAAAGTACGGTACTCAACTTTTAGTTTATGTGGATGACACCCTACTACAACCAATTCTAATAAATTTTGTAACGCTTGTCATTTATCAACTTATTCACTCATTTGTTGTCAAATACCTTGGTGATATTCACCATTTTCTAGGTCTTGAAGTCAAGAGAAATTCTTTTGACATCTTTCTTTCTTAGAATAATTGCATTATATATCTCTTCACAAGACTAATATGCTTGGTGTTATATCTTGCGTTACTTGGACATTGCCTTAGATTAACTATTCAGTTAATCAAGTCTACCAACATATGCATACGTAAAGATCAAGACTGTAGCTGAATTGCTTGGAGGGTTAATTCGATCTCAACTACATTCCAATCATAAGTCTAATAAGAGGCTAGTTTCCGTAGTGGTTTAATACAGTGTGATGTTCAAAGATGGACAAGGTCCCGAAATTTTTTTGAGGATGCAGTTTTCCTCGTTAAAAAAATTTCTGGTATCTTATGTTTTTCCTTTCTGCATTATATTATTTATTATTGCAATAAGAATAGCACAAGTAGTGCGTAATCAATCTAGATAGTTTAAGTCCTTATTATTTGAGATAAAAAACAAGACTCATTCTTGTTGAATTCATATTTTGATTTATGGATTGCAAATTTCATACTTGTTAATACTCAGATCCTCTTAATTCGGATACAACTAGATTTATCTTGGATGTTGATTTTTGAGATCGTCCAAGAACTGTTCTATACAATCAGGTACATGTACACCTTTGGTATATACATATTGATTGTGAAAGAGAAAAACTTAATATACAATATTCTTCAAGGGTCTTTTGTTTGACTTAATTGTGATTGTATTAGGTTTTTCCCATACAAGTTGTCGAATGGAAAAAAAATGGTGGTATACTTGGTACCCTCTCCTTTTCAGCATTTTCAATTTTTCAAGTCAAATTCATCTATCAAGTTGAGAAATAAGGTTCGATATTGTTCTGGGAAGATTGGTGGGTAGCGACCAACCACTAGCTATTAAATTTTCCCATCTTTATGCAATGAATTTTACAAAAAAATCAGGATGGTAAATAGATGTGATGCTATACTAAAAAGTAGAGGAGCTTGGAACTTGGGCTTAGATAAAAGGTTAACAGAAATCCAAACTGAAGAAGTTTGCTCTCGAACCTCCATATGTAGAACAATTTCACTAGTCTGTGGGTCGATTCCATTAAATGAGATCTTGACAAATTGGGCATATTCACCATCAAATCTTACTATGCTGGATTGGAAAAAAGAAAATCGATACACTTCTCTAAACTTAAGTGTCAAGACAATGGCCACATAAAGTTGGCTTATTCCTTCGGTTGGTCTTTCATAAATGATTAGTCACTATGAAATATTTTTACAAGCGAGGTAATCTTCTAGTGAAGGTTACTTTTTGTGAAGTTCGAGGATGAATCTATCTCACATCTTCTATTCCGTTGTAAGTTCTGTTCCCAGATCTGGGATTATTTTATATCGGGAGTTAGTATTCTTTGAGCATTACCAAATTATATTAATGTAATTATAAAAAGTTCGAGATATAAAACTGTACACCCTATAGGTAAAGACATTGTGGCCTATAATTCCAGCGACAATTTATTGGACTTTTTGGAAGGGTAGGAATGTAATTGTATTTGAAGACGCCTAACTAAGTCATCTATCAAGTGAAGACCCAGGTTTGCGGTTGAGCTCGCAAATTTGAAGTCCTTGAGGGTGTTTTTCTGGATGCGGTTATCACTAACTATGCTCGTTATTTCATTTTCAAATTGTATCTCTTGTTTATCTCTCTTGGTTTTGTTGGTTTTTGTCTAGAGAATTGTAGTTTCTCCAGGGCTGTGAAACCTTGCAGATCTTGAGATTATTTATCTACTTCTTGTAGGTTTTTATAATATGTTAATCTTTGTTGATTAAATAAACTGATATCTTTAAAAAAACATTGTTGAGTTTTCTGTAGATCCAACTGAACTCAACAAATATGGCTGGATATTTGCTGAAAAATTGCAATTGTATTATGTAAGATTCGGCTGATTAATATATTCGTTAATTTTTGGCTGGTCAACTTAGTCGAGTATACTCAAACCGAAAAATAACTTATACTCCCTCTGTTTTACAAAAATTAGTTATTTCAAATTTGAGTCTTAAGACAATGAAGAGAGGGAATCAATTTTTAGTATTTTTTTCCTTATCTATCCTATTATGCTAAGATTTCGAATTAATATATCTCACAAACTCAAAGACGAATATTTGTAATTATATAGTTTTAGAAATATTTTTAAAAACCTTTGCAACGAGCTTAACATGACTATGAAAATTCTTTATATTTCTTAGAATATAATTTTAACACTAGCTTTTAATAGAGATTTATTTAGAAAATTAGAAAATAAAAAGGACTAATTTTTGTTAATAACTCAAACTTTTATGAAATGGAAGGAGCCGAGGAGTCAATCACCCAATGCCCAACGGAGTCTCATTTGGTCCCTTAAATAGCAAAAATTTATCCCTTGCGGTAGCTATTTTATTTTCTTTAATGACCTCGATAGCAAGCAAAGATTAAGATTTATGATTACACGTGTATCCCCTTTGTACTCTTCTTATTCTATAGCAAGCAAAGATCAAGATTCATGATTTTATCCACCTTGTAGCCTTCTGATTGGTTATTTTGCATCTAAAGCTCAAAATTCATTTGTTTTTCCAGTGTTCCTCAGCATGTCCAGAAGATCTTGATGAAAAAGATGTGGGCAGATACATAAAACAAGTCAACTACGGCTATATAATATATAAATATATATATATATTCTACAGTATTCAAGACTAACATTAGAGAACTCATGCACAGCACTCCTCTTCTTTGATGAGAGACGGAAATGAGTAAAATGTGAATGCCAAGGACAGTGGACGGCAAAGCCCAACTGAGAAGGGATGCATAATCTATTTCATAGATCAATTAGTTGATGGGGAAGCGGGTTCCTTTATATTACACAAATAATTTTTTGACTTCTAAAAATTGAAAGCAAAAAGTTTATTTTGGTGTAAAATTTTATAACGACGTGTAGAAATAAAAATGTGGACCTTTTACTCCTGATTTCTGCTCTCATTATCCAAATGCGTTATTAATGTTTTTCCCTCATTGTATCGTATTTTGAGTACTTAAACCAAATTCATCTCCTTTGGCCATTTGAACATCCAACTTATCGGAGAAAGATCGTCATCCATGCCATATGGATGTATGTGTCCTTTGACCCATCATGTAATAAATATGTCTCTCGTAAAAAAGAAACTAGCATTTCCATGATAGAGAGGTAGAGTAAGCATCTATAAGTCTGTCTGTCTGTCTGTCTGTCTGCATGTGCAATTGTTTCCATTGTCCCTAAATTGCACCCTCACTACCTTGTTCCACACGAACATGCATGCCATTATCTCATCGATTCCATTCATATATTTCTAAAGTATTTGCCAATTCGTCATTTTGTCATCTACGTACATATGGGGATGTTCTATGATTCTTTGTCAGATCATGCCTATAGGCTATAATATAATACCAATCTGTAATCCTAATAAATGTGGTTCTTGGCAAGCCTACTTACTTGTTTCCTTTAGGTATAAGAATATTAATTAATTTCAGTATAGTCATGTCTTTTTGTCTATAAGATTAAGAAAAGCCACATGTTTAAAGGGGTCATCAAGAATGTCTTCTTTGACCAATTTTCTTTTATCCTTTATTGATTTTTCTCCTTTTGATTTTCTAAATGATTTTTATTTTATTAGAGGGAGAGAAAAAATGGATTCGAAGAGAGCGAAAATCGTAGTCGACTCGCTAACTCGGATCGAGTCGATATATTATACTCCCTCCGTACCATATATATAGGCGGAGGGGGACAATTCTCTTTGATTAAGAAAATTGCATTGAATTCATAATTTCTCATACCTTTTCTTGTTTTACCCCTTGGCCTATTCATACTACAATTTTCCATACACAATAAATAAGGGTATTTAGGAGAAAAATCACCTTGAAATTAGGACTCCGCCAATGTAGTTGATCTCGGATTCGTACAAATCTTTTCAAGGAACAGTTAGAAGAAACGAAGAAGTTTGTTGATACATTTAGGGTACATTGGAAGAGGTATGGATGTTCTATTATGTCCGATGGCTGGACAGATGGGAAAAAGCGTCATCTTATTAACTTTTTGGTGAATTGTCCGAAAGGGTCAGTCTTCTTGAAGTCCGTAGATGCGTCAAACAGAACCAATGATGTTGATTTCATACGTCATCTTGTAAAGGAGGTAATTGATGATGTTGGGAAAGAAAATGTAGTTCAGTTCATTACCGATAATGGTTCAAACTTTAAAAAGGCTGGGAAGGATTTAATGCTTGAATACCCAAATCTATTTTGGACTCCTTGTGGTGCTCATTGTGTCCAGTTGATGCTAGAAGAACTTGGTGACAATCTTATACGAATCAAGAGAGCCGTCATTCTAGGTAAAAGACTTGTTACCTACATTTATGCTCATTTTCAAGTATTATGCTTAATGAGGGATATGACAGGTAGAGACTTACATAGGTCCACAAAGACTAGATTTGCAACTCAGTATTACACTCTAGAAAGTATTCAAAAGTATAAAACTCCTTTACAAATGATGTTTGTGAATGATAGGTGGGCAAAAACTAGATTTTCAAAAGAAAATGTTGGAATTAATGCACTTAAAATTGTCACAAGTAGTACATTTTGGGAAGATGTTGATTATGCTTGTAGTGTGCTGAAGCCTTTAGTTAAGGTTGTAAGGTTAGTGGATATTGAGCGCAAACCTACAATGCCTTCTTTCTATGATGCAATGAGAATAGAAAGGGATCAACTAGAGGAGAATTTCAGGGAAGATGATGATACTTGGGCTGTAATTAAGGCTTGCTTTCAGAAAAGATGGAAGAATAACTTTAACCATGCTCTACATTATGCGGCCTACTATTTGAATCCTTCCATATTCTACAATATTGAACCTTATGAAATGGATAATAATGAAAAGTACATAGAAATCAAAAGGGGGCTTCATACAGCAATGGGAAGGCTTATACCTAATGAAGATGAACTTGAACTAGCTACAAGTGAATTGATAAAGTATACTGATGTTGTTGGGGTCTTGGGAACTCCACCTTGCAAAAAAGAAGAACCAAGGATCAACCTCGTAAGCTTGTTCACTCTGTAAATTTAAAGTTTTATTACATTTGTATTGGATAGCATTTATAACTACTTTTGGTGTTTGTATTTATAACAGATGAGTGGTGGATAACTTTTGGAGGAATCGATGCGCCAAACCTACAAAAGTTTGCAATCAGAGTATTGAGTCTTACTTGTTCTGCTTCCCCATGTGAGCGAAACTGGAGCACATTTCAAAATGTAAGTATTCTAATATTTTGCAATGATTAGTAATATTCTGAATATAGACCCCTATGTTCTTATGCCAACAAGCAACAAAGAAACTGAATATTTATTGTTAGCCTGCAGACCCCTATCGCATATTTAGTTGAATTATTTATTTTTGTATTTTAGTTGCATATTTAGCCATTTATCTTTCGTATTTCAGTTGCAGTCGAAAAAACGAAATCACATAAAGCAGCAGAAATTGAATGATAGTGTCTTTATCCAATACAATAAGAAATTACAGCGTTGTTTCATAGAAATCCAAAAATATAACGATGATGATAAAGCTCATGATCCTATTTTCCTGGAGGACCGTGATGAAAATGATGAATGGTTGGCTTTAGAAAATTTGAATGACTTGGATGTGGAAGGCGATAATGTAACTTTTTGTGATTTGCAAGAAACAGTTGGTGAAGAATGTGGGACAGTTGGTGGTAGAGGGACAGTTGGTAGTAGAGGTGCCTGTAGTTCTCGAGGCAAGTCTACGTTTCCAACTAACTCAGAATACGATGGATATGATACTGATGAATTGATGTTGGACACCGAAAGAGGGCTACTCGGTGGTGAGGGGAATGATGGAGTTACTCCAGATGACGATATCTATGCTGATTCATACTACCTTGATTAGAATTGTAATGTGCTTGTTTAATTAACATTTTGGATAATGAACCGAAGTTGTACTTCTCTCTCTTGTGTTTTCTTTTTTATTCAACAAAGACTTCTAAGATCAACAATGAAGTGTAATGTGCTTGTGTTATCTTGATTAGAATTGTAATGTTATGTTTTCTTAACGAGTACTTGTTTGAATTGGTTAATTTATAGTACCTCATTATATTTTTAACATATGTATTATAATTATATGTATAAAAGTTGGAACCGAGATTATACCGAGATTTGGAAACGGAATCTCCCCGAGACAACGTTGTACCAGTATCTCGCTCGGGACCGAGACAAACCGGAATCCGAGATCAACTACATTGCATTCAAGATACGTGCTTTGAAGATCAAGTCTTCCTAACTACTAGCTAAGTTAGTTTTACCTAGTCAAGATAGTTTGTTATCTTCTAGGTTTCTAGTTTATCATATCAACATCCTATATATATAGGATTCATAGATGTAATTGTAAAATTATCTCTGTGAGTTATTGAGATCAATAATATTATCACCCTACGGGGTTTCATAGTGGACGTAGGCCATTAGTGCTGAACCACTCTAACATACGTCTTCTCTATTTTCTCCGAATTCATATACCATTCATAACATTTCAAACATTTGTTATTGTGATTTTTTGTTGTAGTTTTATCTTTGTATGTTCTTTGCGATGGATTGTTGGCTAATATGTAGTCAAAACAATCCTGAAACCATTCACTATCTACCATATATGAGGTACTTTTTGATTTCAATTTTTTTTTTTTTTTTATAAACCTCGTAAAGTTTCATTCATGATAAGATATAAATTACATGGATTTCAAGAACATCAAGATTAAAGATCGAAATACAATAAAAAGGTACTAACAAAGAGTAATCTATGAAGAGAAGTAACGAACTACCAACAAGAGTACAAAGCAATCCTAAGATTGAAATAATGGTTATGGTATTATAATCCAACCATTTTGATAGGGTTTTTTCTTCTTGAAAAAGAGATCTGCTCATAAAATTATGAGAGTAATATGCCCAACAGCCCAAAGTCTTGAATCTTGATCATCACACTTGAACTTCCATCCAAAATCTCCATTGAGATCACAAAAACGCAATGAGAGCGATAGAAAATCTTCATAAAGGAGAAGACATAAATAAAAGGGGCAAAACACCCCCAAGAACACCATAAAAATCTCCTAAAAACAATGGAGATTGAAACAAAAACTTAAAAAAAATCTAACATAAACTACTA
This sequence comes from Papaver bracteatum, assembly GCA_023529315.1. NCBI lineage: Eukaryota > Viridiplantae > Streptophyta > Magnoliopsida > Ranunculales > Papaveraceae > Papaver > Papaver bracteatum. Next base: position 830,622 of record JAJJWX010003983.1, read on the forward strand.
GCTATCTAAAATATATATATATATACATATATCTGCTCACCCAAAATGGACTAGATCTTAGCAGTAAGCTCTAATGGTCCCTAAAACCCATACCTCCAACTTCTTTGTGGCAGTTAACTCTTTCCCAAGAAGTTAAGTACACTCATTTTCCATTCATTTTGTTCCACCAAAATCTCCTTTGTACCCTATCCATTTCTTTTGTTGTTGCCTTTAGGGTCTTGAAAAGTATAATTTGGTGTGATGGCATAGCATTTAGGACATGCTTAACCATAATTGATCTTCCAGATTGAGTTAAGAATTTGCCTTCCACAAAATATGAAAACGAAATTGTCCTTCTCTTGTTAAGAAACAATGGAATTCCTAGATATTTCTCATCAAGAGACATCCTCTTGAAAAAGCGGGGGTCTAACAACCACACCCAATATTTCTCTTAGCAATATGTATGGACTAACTCCTATATACTTTTAAGAGAATCAACTAGACAATCAGACTCAATCTTAAGAAAAGTATATCAAAGAGTTATATCTCAATTTACCAATTCAATCCGTAATCAAACAAATAGGAATTTGCGAGCCCGGTTGAATATAAGAAATAACTTGGACGGTGTCAAAAACCAATATCCAAGTGTCAATCAATTTATATCAACAACCAAATGTTGGATTATCTAATTGATTGAACTGCACACAACCTGTGATATTACAATTGTATAGAAAATATAATGCGGGAAAGTAATAACACAGACACCAGAAATTTTGTTAATGAGGAAATCGCAAATGCAGAAAAACCCCGGGACCTAGTCCAGATTCGAACACCACACTGTATTAAGCTGCTACAAACACTAACCTACTCTAAGTTAACTTCGGACTGGAATGTAGTTGATCCCTAACCAGTCTCACATTGATCAAGGTATAATTGCGCTATCTCTGAATCCCAGCATGACTCTATGCACTTGATTCCATTAGCTGATCTCACCTACAACTAAGAGTTGTTGCGACCCAAAGTCGAAAACTTGATAAATCTATCTGTCTCACACGAAAAAGTCTAATTGAATAGATAAATTTGTCTCCCACAGATAAACCTATGAGTTTTTGTTCCGCCTTTAGATAAATCAAGGTGAACAGGAACCAATTGATATATCGGACTTATATTCTCGAAGAACAGCCTAGAAATATCAATCACCTCACAATAATATTAATCATATGGTAGCGAAACAAGATATTATGGAATCATAAACGATGAGACGAATATGTTTGTGACTACTTTTTATCATGTCTATCGGAGAATAAATCTCGAGAAAATCTTAGAGAAGATAGTACTCAATCACGATAGAAAACAACAAGATCAGAACACGCAACTACAGAGAAAAAAATTGGGCCTGGCTTCGCAATCCCAATGAAGTCTTCAAGTCGTTAACCTACAAGGTTTCGTGAAAAACCTAAGGTTAAAAGAGAATCGGCTATAGTCGTAACTAGTATCACACAAGAGGTGTGGGGATTAGGTTTCCCAGTTTATAGAGTTCTCCTTTATATAATCTTCAAATCAGGGTTTGCAATCAATGTTACCTTGGTAATAAAACACTCAATATTCACCGTTAGATGTTAAAAAGCGGGGGTCTAACAACCTCACCCAATATTTCGATTAGCAATCTGTATGGACAACTCCGAGTTGTTTTCTAGAGAATCAACTAGACTCAATCAATAGAAAATATCTCAAGGAGTTATTATCTCAATCTCTCAATTTGATTTACTAAAGCAAATACAATTCGTGAATCTTAATCAAAGAGAGATAACTTGGATGGTACCAAAGACCAATATCCAAGTGTCAATTAATTTAAATCAACAACCAATAAGGTCGGATATTCTAATTGATTGAACAACGCACAACATGTATTATTTCAATTATATAACGAAATATAATGCGGAAAATAAATAACACAGATACCAGAATTTTGTTAACGAGGAAACCACAAATTCAGAAAAACCCCGGGACCTAGTCCGGATTAAACATACACTGTATTAATCCGCTACAGACACTAGCCTACTCCAAATTAACTTCGGTTTGGACTGTAGTTGAACCCCGATGAATCTTACACTGATCCAAGGTACATTTATGCTCCTACGCCTCTGATCCCAGCAGGATACTGATCGCTTGTCAGACGACACAAATATAATTGACTTCCTCACTTAACTAATATGAATATAGTATTCGATAAGAAAGAGTTCGTATCCACAGAGAGGCGATTGTTGTTATGCAATTTTCAGATTCTTAAGTAACCAATTAACCCAAGTTGTGTTTTTGTTTTATCAAAGTAATTAAAGTAAATAAAGCAAAGTAAATAGTTAGAATAATCAATAAGGAGAAGATATTGGTTAAGGGATAGTATCATTCATAAACATGTATTTTTCATCTATGATTAGAATTGGTATTTAATCTTTCAAATATCAAAAGCCCTAGGATATCTTGATCGCAAGAGTATCCCGTTTATTTCCTGATTTTATCACAAACAACATTAAAAGATGCTATTGTGAAATCTTCTTAAAAAGCAACCTAAAGTGTAAAAGCACAATTAGATTTAACTCCCTAAGAACAATAAGTTCTATGAAATAAGACTAATCGATGCAAACAAACGTGTAAAAGCACTAATTCGTTTTAACAAAGGTTATGATTCATATGCGATTAAAAAGATGTATCACTACAAGTATTAACCACAAGTTGCTACTAGAAATCAGGGACAAACAACTTTTACGTATTGAAAACCCTAATATAGCTATAGAGATGAAAACGAATCCAATTGATTCCGGACTCAACCAAACTAATATTAAAATCATATGATAATATAACTAATGAATCACAAACGATAAAATCGAGACAAAACTAATTCATAGAATCAAATAACATGCTTTAAGAAATCAACTTTTATCCCATAACCAATTATTGTATTTAGCTACACATATTCATGGAGTTCATCATCATCATATTCAAAGAAAGACTATGAAACATAAAAGGAAGCAAACCCTAGAAGTTGTTCTCTGCAAAAGCTCTAAGAATAGAATAAAAAACCGTTTTTTCTTTGTTGTAGAAACTCTCTTTTTATAGCCCTTTGCTTTCCAAAAATAGGTCAAAGTCTTCAAAATCTTCAAGTCCACGTCCATCTACCAATCCACCAAGCCCATCAAACCCATGTGTGAAAATAACCCAGTAAAAATTATGTCCAAAAATATGTCGCCGGAAAACTGGTGCACGCCGGCAGGAAGACCGGCTCCGGCTCCGGCAAGTATCTCCGATGACAGAAAATTCATCGATCAAAAGTCAACTCAGTCAGCACCGGCTAGGTCTAGTCGGACCTGAGTCAGCACCAGTGTAAACTATCTAACTTGGCTGAGTTAATCAGGCCAAGACCAAGGCCATTGCAAACCAAAGTCTGGTGTACTGTCATGGTGCAACCAGTGCACCTCCGGCCATGAGGGCTGTGCATCATCACAGATGCAGCTTTAGCTCTATCCAACCAGTTCAAGCCAATCACCAAATCTCAGTTCTGCAGCTTCCACCAGCTGCACTTCGTCTCTGCAATCCTTGCTAGCACCATCAACCCATTTGCTTTTTAACTCCAACTGCACTCATGCTCCCACCAGTTCCATGCCTGCAACTTGGTCACAAGCCCGAACCAGATAACACTAGTTCTGTGTCCATTTAAACACCAGCCAAAACATTGCAATCAGCTTCTATTCATAGCCAGTACCATCAGTTATAACCATCACCTATAATACCCAGCTCAAGCCAATTCCATCCGTCCTAACCATTAAATTTAACTGCAACAACTTCTCTAAAACTGTAACTGCACTCCTCCAATTGCACTTCTCTCTCGCAGTTTAAGCTCATCTAAATAATTCTCAATGTCACAGTTCCACCTGCTTCTTTGTAATCCATGAACACACTCAGCTTCAGCTGCATCATTGCTTGTTCCAGCTCCAGCCATCGCCTGCAATAATCCCTGTAACAGTTAGCATTCGCAGGTTACATTGCCACACCATTGTTGACACAACTGAACCCTAAATTCCATCACCAACTTCATTCCATACTCTCCCCTAACAGTTCATGGACACCATTCATTCTAGCCACCGTAGCTCCTTCATGCCAAGAACCAACTGCAATAACATCTCATTACCATCATCACTGCTCAGACTGCTCACAATCTCTCAGTAGCAGCAGCACCTTAAGTCTCAGAACTCCACTCACAAACCAATGCTCTTACTGACAGAATCACTGCTATCTAGCTCTTGACCTGCAACACCTTGAGCCAACTGCACTTGTATCTTCTACCCTGTAATGTTTTCAGCCGCTCATACATAAAAACTTAATGGCATCAGTTCCTCCATTTCCTTGCTCAGAAATTCAGAAGCCCCAACCAACAGCGCAGCACCACCTGCACTTGAGCACTGCCATCTCCACACTCATTGCCTCACATATTCCACAAATATGTAGCTCCAACTCCATTGCAGTCACTACCTCTTTGGTTCTACAGCTTGAAACAATATCACAACTCCAAAACTCTGTCCATTCACAGCTTCAAATCAGATCCACAAATTTCTTTTAGTTTAACACAGATAAACCTCAGCATCATCTTCTCAAGTTCATCTCCTTCTTCACCGTCTCAACTGATGCAAATCAACAAATTCAATTCAAACCCAAGACTGCAAATCGCTCCAGCTTCGTTAAATCAAATGAGCTCCTCAAACCCCTCTTTAATCCTTACAACTTCAATCGATTCACCACAGTAACCCGGCTCAGCTCCTTTTCTTAAGAACACCAAACACACATAACCCTAATTCTAATTTCACTATCTTCTTCTATGCTCATACAATACATGACCAGAATCGACCACTTTCCCTTCCAGTTCTATCTTCTCAAGCTCCCTGTCTCGCAATCTTTCTGCATCTCAATTTCAGGGTCAAGAAGTAACACCAATGATTGAGAGAACTTTCCTCTCGATTTAGGTTTAGGTGTAGGAATGGGAACTGCTATTGGCACCCCACTTAAGTGGTTAAGTGATAACCAATTCACACATAACTTGTCGGTTCCAGAAAACCAACAGCCTAATTCTCCGTTCGATCGTCAGTTACGGGAAACTGATACTTCATTCGCCACCTCTTCCTTGCTCAGCCTAGCTTGCTCCAAATATAGCTCGCCTGTGAATTGAAGTGTTTGCATTCACGCTCCCATTGAACGCCTTCGCCCAACAATAGCCTCCTCTTACTTCTCAAACCCACTTCATCTCTTCAATTTCTATTCATCACTAAAGTTGTCATGCTTTTCAGACAAAATCGCATCACTAAAGACGACAAAATTTTCAGATAGGGATGAAGAAATGAAGACAAATATGAGAAATAATCGCCTCCAATAGCATTTGAATATGATATGAGACTTTTGCGATGTTTATTCTCCTTTTGCTCCAAATGACTCCAAAGTACCTAAATACTCAAAAACAAAACATAAGATACATAATTTACAAGAAAACTAGCAGAGAAAGCATAAACAATAGATGGATAATACGGTGTTTTAGACACCTATCAAATTCCCCCACACTTAGACTTTGCTAGTCCTCTAGCAAATCAAACAAAATAATTACAAAGCATACATACAACTCCGTCTCGTCGAGGCTACGGTCACTTTAAGCATAAATAACAAGCTTTTGAACCCCTAGGTGTCCCTAGTGGACGAGTTTTAGTCTCGTGAAGGTTTACAAGAGGTCTGCCTACAAAACCTATATTTCCAACTCCGTCTATTTGTGACAAATCAATGAACGAATCCAGAATGACTACAGGAGGAGGTACCTTGCACAAATTCAATTCATATATTAGTAAAGATTTAATTAGATAGTCGAACAAGCCACAATACTCGGAAACTAACAAACCACAATCACAATGAAAAGATAAAGAAGATGGATATAGATGTAGATGTTGGCGAATGTTCACAAGTGTTCGATGTTTCCCATATCTGTCTGAAGGTCACTGCCAAGATGAACCTATTCCTATTGGATTGAGATACTTGGTTTGAATGCTACATCAACTCACTAGCAAATACAAGGGAACCAGAAGTGACTTTATTCAACCAATACTTTCTTTTTCTTTTTTTATTCTTTTTCACTCTTTTTTTTTTTTTTTTTTTTTTTTGAAGACAACATGATTGGATCAAACTGGACCCAAGCGCATGATTCTTGTCAGCAGATTACACGATAGTTCCCTTGGATCCTGCATTCCACGCTTGTTTAGGCGACGGAGACAGGGAGAACACACACATATTGCTATTCCCAAGTGTCTTTTTATTCCGTTTTGGTCTAATTGGTCGGTCTCTTTTTTTTTTTTTTTTTTTTTTTCTTTCATTTTTTTTTTATTTTTCTAGTAACTCAATCACTCTATTCCATCCTAGCAGCAATAACACGTCGATGTTTAGTGACCCACCAAAACACTTAGAGAACAATAGATAAAATATGGAAAAATAAAAATAGAATGTGATATGGTGATATTCCGAGATATGGTAACAACTATCATGGTATTTATGGTTTCTTAGCTATTTCGTCCCTTTTATTTAATCGGTTCCTCAACTCCTACAATCAAAATGGTTCCATTCACTAATGGTGTCATCCTAAAGGCACAAGTTTCTAGATTTCGGAGTTCAAAAAGCACAAATTTTTTCTTGGTTTTTTCTATTTTTCGGATTTTTTTTTTTTATCAATGCATAAAACACACTAAAACACACTATAAAAACATATAAATGCTCCCCCACACTTAAACTTTACATTGTCCTCAATGTAAAATTGAATCATCCAAAGAGAGTTCAAGGTGGGAAATTCCGCACATGATATGCAAAAACAATGAAAAATAAAGAGAAAAATAAATGCATAAAATAAAAAGATAAGGGTAGAGATACAAAACCGGTGGGTTGACTCCCACTTAGCGCTTGGTTTAAAGTCGTCAGCCCGACGTACTCCTTGTTTACTAAGACTCCTCCAGAGGGAGTGTATCCACAAAGTTCACACCTTCCACAACTTCGGTAGCAAAGTTCTCATAATATGGTTTCAACCGGTGTCCATTCACTTTAAACTCATTTCCTGTAGCAATACTACGAATCTCTACTGCACCATGAGAAAACACATTAGTAACAATAAAAGGTCCAATCCAACGTGACCTTAATTTACCCGGAAATAATTGCAAGCGAGAATTAAACAAAAGCACTTTCTGCCCAACACAAAATTGTTTTCTAGAAATCATAGAATCATGAAATGCCTTAGTTTTCTCCTTGTAAATGCGCGAGCTTTCAAATGCATCATTGCGTAACTCTTCTAGCTCTTGGAGTTGTAACTTCCTTTGCCTTCCATCCCTATCTAGCTCCATATTTCATTGCTTAATAGCCCAAAACGCCTTATGTTCAATCTCAACGGGTAAGTGACAAGGTTTACCATACACAAGCCTAAAGGGAGACATCCCAATAGGTGTTTTGTATGCGGTTCTATAAGCCCATAGAGCATCATTAAGTCGCATGCTCCAATCTTTCCTTGTTGGATTCACCGTCTTCTCTAGTATGGATTTCACCTCTCGGTTCGACACCTCGGCTTGTCCATTGGTTTGGGGATGATAAGGTGTTGCAATCTTGTGCGACACATTGTACTTCTTCAACAATCCTTGTAGGAACTTGTTTTTGAAGTGAGAACCCCCATCGCTAATTATGGCTCTTGGAATTCCAAACCTTGCAAAAATGTTAGCTTGCACAAAATCTGAAACCACTTTAGAATCATTAGTTGGGGTGGCTTTATCTTCCACCCATTTCGAGACATAATCAACAACAAGTAAGATATAAAAATTCCCATGGGAGTTGACAAAAGGACCCATAAAATCTATACCCCATACATCAAAAACTTCAATAAATTGAATAAAAGTTTGTGGCATTTGATTTCGGGCACCTAGATTACCTGTCCTTTGGAACCTATCACAAGTTGTGAAAAATATATGTGCATCCTTAAACAAAGTTGGCCAATAAAAACCGCTTTCAAGTACCTTGTGAGCTGTTCTTTTACTCCCAAAATGTCCTCCACAAGCATATGAGTGACAAAAAGACAAGATAGAGTTAAATTCAGATTCGGGAACGCACCTTCGTATGACTTGGTCGCTGCCATGCTTCCATAAGTATGGATCATCCCATATATATTGGTTCCCTAACCTCTTAAGTTTGTCCCTCTCAGCACGAGACAAGTTCTTTGGGATTTGTTTAGACACCAAGTAGTTCACAATATCCGCATACCATGGTTCTCCAAATGCAATTGAGAATAGTTGTTCATCCGGGAAAATTTCACGCAACGGGATAGCTTCCTTGTCCACAGCAAGACGGCTCAAATGATCCGCAACGGTGTTCTCAATTCCTTTCTTGTCCTTGATTTCTATATCAAACTCTTGCAAGAGCAAAATCCATCGTATGAGCCTCAGTTTCGCTTCTTTCTTCATAAGCAAGTACCTAAGTGCAGCATGGTCAGAAAAGACAACAACTTTTGTACCAATTAGATAAGAGCAAAACTTTTCCAAAGCAAAAACAATAGCTAATAACTCTTTTTCAGTGGTAGTGTAGTTTTGTTGGGCTTCATTTAACGTTCTAGAAGCATAATAAATGGCATGAGGTATCTTCCCCACACGCTGCCCAAGCACCGCACCAACCGCATAATCACTTGCATCACACATGAGCTCAAAAGGCTTGCTCCAATCCGGTGGTTTAATGATAGGGGATGAAATCAAAAGTTCTTTCAAACGATGGAATGCCACCATACACTTCTCATCAAAGTTAAAAACCACATCTTTTTGCAATAAGGTACAAAGTGGTGATGCTATCTTGGAAAAATCCTTGATGAATCTACGATAAAAACTTGCATGACCAAGAAAAGAGCGTATCTCCCTCACCGTAGTGGGAGGGGTTAGAGCACGAATAAGGTCTATCTTAGATTTATCAACTTCCAAGCCTTTAGAAGATACTATATGGCCTAAAACTATGCCATGAGTTACCATGAAATGGTACTTCTCCCAATTAAGCACAAGATTTGTTTCAACACATCATTCAAGGATTAGTGACAAATTGTTCAAACAAAGGTCAAATGAATCACCAAAGACACTAAAGTCGTCCATGAACACTTCGATTATGTTTTCAACATATTCCGAAAATATACTTACCATACACCTTTGAAAAGTAGTTGGAGCATTGCACAAGCCAAAAGGCATCCTTCGATAAGCAAAAGTACCAAAAGGACAAGTGAAAGTGGTTTTCTCTTGATCCTCTGGTGCTATCACAATCTGATTATAACCTGAATAGCCATCAAGAAAGCAATAATAAGAGTGTCCATCTAGACGTTCAAGCATTTGATCAATAAAAGGTAATGGAAAGTGGTATTTTCTAGTAGTGGCATTCAATTTCCTATAATCAATACAAACCCTCCAACCGGTTTGCACACGAGTTGGGACAAGTTCATTTTCATCATTCTCCACCACGGTCACACCTGATTTCTTTGGTACAACTTGTACCGGGCTCACCCACTTGCTATCGGATATGGGGTAGATAACACCCACTTCCAAAAGCTTGAGTATCTCCTTTTTCACAACTTCCATCATTGGGGGGTTCAAATGACGTTGCGCTTCCCTTGTAGGCTTTGCATCGTCCTCCAAACGTATTTTGTGCATACAAACTGCAGGGATTATACCTTTGATATCGGCAATTGTCCATCCTATGGCCGTCTTGTGCTTCCTTAGCACCCTTAGAAGTTTTTGCTCCTGTAATTCACTAAGCTCGTTAGAAACAATCATAGGTAACTCTTTATTGTCACCCAAGTACAAGTACTTTAAGTGACTAGGAAGAGGTTTCAATTCTAACTTTGGAGATTTAACAATTGAAGGTAAAAGTTTTTCATCACTGCATGGTAAAGAAATAAAAGAGATATTATGAGTTTCCGGGCATCCTTGTAGTGAGTTGAGATCACCAAGGGCTTCTTTAACCTCAATACCACACTCTACACCATTATCAATGGATGTAGTTAGAACGGTTTCCAAAGCATCTTCACCATTCAATTCAAACATTTGTTGTGCCAAAGTATCCATAACATCAATGGAGAAGCAAGAGTGGACATCACTAGGATATCTCATCGTCTTGAAGATGTTGAAACGTATTACTTCTCCATCAAACTCCATAGTTAGCGTTCCCTTATCCACATCAATAATGGTCTTCGCCGTTTTCATGAAGGGACGCCCAAGTAACAATGGAAGAGACGAGTCCGGTGAACCTTCATCCATCTCTAAGACACAAAAATCAGCAGGGAATACAAGTTGATTAACCTGCACAAGAACATCCTCAACAATACCCATAGGGTAGACATTAGAACGATCGACTAATTGCAACACAATTTCAGCCTTTTTTAGAGGACCAAGACCAAGTGAATTATACATAGATGCAGGCATAACATTAACGGATGCACCTAAATCCAACATAGCTTTGTTAAATGTTTTGGTACCAATTGTGACGGGAATGTCAAAGCTGCCCAGGTCTTTGCATTTCAGTGGGAGTTTGTGTTGTAAGATTGCCGAAGCATTCTCCCCCACACTAAGCACTTCATTACCTTTGAGCCTTTGTTTATTGGTACACAAGTCCTTCAACACTTTTGCATACTTTGTAACTTGCTTTATAGCATCAATGAGTGGTATGTTCACATGAATCTTCTTAAGAACATCTAAAATCTCCTTTTCTAGCGCCTCCTTCTTAGAATTAGCAAATCTGCGAGGAAAAGGCAAAGGAGGAACATAAGTAGGAATAGGAGTTTTAGAGTTAGGTATAGGTACCTCAGAAGTTTGGGGAGAATCCTCATTCTTCTCCTCCAAAACAGGTTCCTTTGGTGTCTCCACCTTGCCCGAATCAGCAGCTTCGGGTTGCACAAGTTGTGTACCACTTCTCAATGTTATTGCATTTATACCCTCCTTTGGGTTGATAGGTTGAGAAGGGAGTTTCCCACTATTTTGTGCCTTCAATTGGTTCAACTCAAGAGCCATAGAACCAACTTGGGTCTGCAACTCCTTCATCGAACTCTTGGTCTCTTGTATAAACGATTTCATCATCTCCTCCATACTTGACCCCTGATTTTGAGGTTGTTGTTGTTGAAATTGTTGACGCGGATGGAATTGTTGTTGTTGAGGTTGGAATCCACCCGAATTGTTGAAAGAAGGTTGTTGGACCGCTCCTTGCTTGTTGGCATAGCTAAAATTGGGGTGATCTCTCCATCCCGGATTGTAGGTGTTGGAATAAGGATCATACCGTCTTGGATGATTTGGAAAAACCGCATTAGCTTGCTCATTGACGTCTTCATACCCATGAGAATTTGGTATCACTGCAGCTGAAACTTGTTGTAGCATTGCTGTGATGTTTCCCATTTGTTGACGAAGTTCCTCCACCTCGCTCACTTCATTGACTCTCCGAAGAAGCACATCCGAACCACGACTCAAGAATTGTTGAGAGTTTGCTGCCATGTTTTCAATCAACTCTCTATCTTGTGCCACCGTCTTGCTCACTAGTGCACCACCACCCGCAACATCAAGAAGATTCCTATCACTTGATTGGAGACCTTCATAGAAGTATTGGATAATCATAGCGTCACTAAATTGATGATGAGGACAGCTTGCCACCAATCTCTTGTATCGCTCCCAACATTCATACAACGATTCTCCCACATTTTGCTTCATCCCGCAAATATCCTTGCGAATTTTAGTAGCCTTAGACGCAGGAAAATATCTCTCTAAGAAGAGTTTTTTCAACCCATTCCAAGTTGTGACACTCCCGGACGGCAAGTAGTATAACCAATCCTTAGCATTACCTTCCAATGAGAATCGAAAAACCTTTAACATAGCACCATCCACCTCCATATTTGCTGGGAGCATAGCCATGACAATGGTGTGGAAATCCATAAGATGCTTGTTTGGATCTTCATTCACCAAACCATGGAACTTTGGTAATTCTCTAAGAAGTCCCGGCTTGATTTCAAAAGTGGAGTCGGTTTGAATGCAACCTTGCTGTATATCCAGCTTGTGAGAAGCTAAGTCTTTGAGTGAACGATTTGCAGGGTCACCCATTGCTTCTTCTTCTTCTTCTTCCTCTTCTTTAAAAGGAATCTCTTGTTCTACTTCGCCTTCTCGGTGAAAAGCTTCGCCTTCACCCAAGTTGTGTTCTTCCGTTGTGCCTTGCCTTGGTTGGAGTATTGTGCCTTTTCGAGTAGATATCCCGCACCTTGGATAGCTCCAATCTTTAGAAGCCAGGTATTAGGTACCTGAAAAACAATTCTCACAAACAAGTAAGAAACAAAACAAGAAACGAACAGCAGTATTCGAACAGAACAGTATGCGAACAGAAACTAAAAACTAGATAACAAGCCGAATGCCTCCCCGGTAACGACGCCAAAATTTGATCACTTGTCAGACGACACAAATATAATTCACTTCCTCACTTAACTAATATGAATATAGTATTCGATAAGAAAGAGTTCGTATCCACAGAGAGGCGATTGTTGTTATGCAATTTTCAGATTCTTAAGTAACCAATTAACCCAAGTTGTGTTTTTGTTTTATCAAAGTAATTAAAGTAAATAAAGCAAAGTAAATAGTTGGAATAATCAATAAGGAGAAGATATTGGTTAAGGGATAGTATCATTCATAAACATGTATTTTTCATCTATGATTAGAATTGGTATTTAATCTTTCAAATATCAAAAGCCATAGGATATCTTGATCGCAAGAGTATCCCGTTTATTTCCCGATTTTATCACAAACAACATTAAAAGATGCTATTGTGAAATCTTCTTAAAAAGCAACCTAAAGTGTAAAAGCACAATTAGATTTAACTCCCTAAGAACAATAAGTTCTATGAAATAAGACTAATCGATGCAAACAAACGTGTAAAAGCACTAATTCGTTTTAACAAAGGTTATGATTCATATGCGATTAAAAAGATGTATCACTACAAGTATTAACCACAAGTTGCTACTAGAAATCAGGGACAAACAACTTTTATGTATTGAAAACCCTAATATAGCTATAGAGATGAAAACGAATCCAATTGATTCCGGACTCAACCAAACTAATATTCAAATCATATGATAATATAACTAATGAATCACAAACGATAAAATCGAGACAAAACTAATTCATAGAATCAAATAACATGCTTTAAGAAATCAACTTTTATCCCATAACCAATTATTGTATTTAGCTACACATATTCATGGAGTTCATCATCATCATATTCAAAGAAAGACTATGAAACATAAAAGGAAGCAAACCCTAGAAGTTGTTATCTACAAAAGCTCCAAGAATAGAATAAAAAACCGTTTTTCTTTGTTGTAGAAACTCTATTTTTATAGCCCTTTGCTTTCCAAAAATAGGTCAAAGTCTTCAAAATCTTCAAGTCCACGTCCATATACCAATCCATCAAGCCCATCAAACCCATGTGTGAAAATAACCCAGTAAAAATTCTGTCCAAAAATATGTCACCGGAAAACTGGTACACGCCGGCAGGAAGACCGGATCCGGCTCCGGAAAGTATCTCCGGTGACAGAAAATTCACCGATCAAAAGTCAACTCAGTCAGCACCGGATAGGTCTAGTCGGACCTGAGTCAGCACCAGTGTAAACTATCTGACTTGGCTGAGTTAATCAGGCCAAGACCAAGGCCATTGCAAACCAAAGTCTGGTGTACTGTCATGGTGCAACCAGTGCACCTCCGGCCATGAGGGTTGTGCATCATCACAGCTGCAGCTTTAGCTCTATCCAACTAGTTCAAGCCAATCACCAAATCTCAGTTCTGCAGCTTCCACCAGATGCACTTCGTCTCTGCAATCCTTGCTAGCACCATCAACCCATTTGCTTCTTAACTCTAACTGCACTCATGCTCCCACCAGTTCCATGCCTGCAACTTGGTCACAAGCCCGAACCAGATAACACCAGTTCTGTGTCCATTTAAACACCAGCCAAAACATTGCAATCAGCTTCTATTCATATCCAGTACCATCAGTTATAACCATCACCTGTAATACCCAGCTCAATCCAATTCCATCCGTCCTAACCATTAAATTTAACTGCAACAACTTCTCTAAAACTGTAACTGCACTCCGCCAATTGCACTTCTCTCTCGCAGTTTAAGCTCAGCTAAATAATTCTCAATGTCACAGTTCCACCTGCTTCTTTGTAATCCATGAACACACTCAGCTTCAGCTGCATCATTGCTTGTTCCAGCTCCAGCCATCGCCTGCAATAATCCCTGTAACAGTTAGCATTCGCAGGTTACATTGACACACCATTGTTGACACAACTGAACCCTAAATTCCATCACCAACTTCATTCCATACTCTCCCCTAACAGTTCATGGACACCATTCATTCTAGCCACCGTAGCTCCTTCATGCCAAGAACCAACTGCAATAACATCTCATTACCATCATCACTGCTCAGACTTCTCACAATCTCTCAGTAGCAGCATCACCTTAAGTCTCAGAACTCCACTCACAAACCAATGCTCTTACTGCCAGAATCACTGCTATCTAGCTCTTGACCTGCAACACCTTGAGCCAACTGCACTTGTATCTTCTACCCTGTAATGTTTTCAGCTGCTCATACATAAAAACTTAATGGCATCAGTTCCTCCATTTCCTTGCTCAGAAATTCAGAAGCCCCAACCAACAGCGCAGCACCACCTGCACTTGAGCACTGCCATCTCCACACTCATTGCATCACATATTCCACAAATATGTAGCTCCAACTCCATTGCAGTCACTACCTCTTTGGTTCTACAGCTTGAAACAATATCACAACTCCAAAACTATGTCCATTCACAACTTCAAATCAGATCCACAAATTTCTTTCAGTTTAACACAGATAAACCTCAGCATCATCTTCTCAAGTTCATCTCCTTCTTCACCGTCTCAACTGATGCAAATCAACAAATTCAATTCAAACCCAAGACTGCAAATCGCTCCATATTCGTTAAATCAAATGAGCTCCTCAAACCCCTCTTTAATCCTTACAACTTCAATCGATTCACCACAGTAACCCGGCTCAGCTCCTTTTCTCAAGAACACCAAACACACAGAACCCTAATTCTAATTTCACTATCTTCTTCTCTGCTCATACAATACATGACCAGAATCGACCACTTTCCCTGCCAGTTCTATCTTCTCAAGCTCCATGTCTCGCAATCTTTCTGCATCTCAATTTCAGGGTCAAGAAGTAACACCAATGATTGAGAGAACTTTCCTCTCGATTTAGGTGTAGGTGTAGGAATGGGAACTGCTATTGGCACCCCACTTAAGTGGTTAAGTGATAACCAATTCACACATAACTTGTCGGTTCCAGAAAACCAACAGCCTAATTCTCCGTTCGATCGTCAGTTACGGGAAACTGACACTTCATTCGCCACCTCTTCCTTGCTCAGCCTAGCTTGCTCCAAATATAGATCGCATGTGAATTGAAGTGTTTGCATTCACGCTCCCACTGAACGTCTTCGCCCAACAATAGCCTCCTCTTACTTCTCAAACCCACTTCATCTCTTCAATTTCTATTCATCACTAAAGTTGTCATGCTTTTCAGACAAAATCGCATCATTAAAGCCGACAAACTTTTCAGATAGGGATGAAGAAATGAAGACAAATATGAGAAATAATCATCTCCAATAGCATTTGAATATGATATGAGACTTTTGCGCTGTTTATTCTCCTTTTGATCCAAATGACTCCAAAGTACCTAAATACTCAAAAACAAAACATAAGATACATAATTTACAAGAAAACTAGCAGAGAAAGCATAAACAATAGATGGATAATACGGTGTTTTAGACACCTATCAGATACTGCGCACTTGATTTCCTTAGCTGATCTCACCCACAACCAAGAGTTGATACGACCCAAAGTCGAAGACTTTAGCAAACAAATCTGTCTCACACAGAAAAGTCTACAAGATAGATAAATTCGTCTCCCACGAATAAACCTATGAGTTTTGTTCCGTCTTTTGATAAATCAAGGTGAACAGGAACCAATCAATAAAACCAGACTTATATTCCGAAGAACAGCTCAGTTTTATCAATCACCTCACAATAGTCTTAATTGACGCAGCGAAAAAAGATATTGTGGAATCACAAACGATGAGACGAAGATGTTTGTGATTACTTTTATATCTTTCCTACCGGACATAGAAATCTCAAGCCAATTATTGCAATTGTACTCGTACGATAGAAACAGCAAGATCAGATCACACAACTACAAGAAAAGTAGTATCGGTCTGGCTTTATAATCCCAATGAAGTATTTAAGTCGTTAACCTGGTTTTAGAAGAAGAAAACCAAAGGTTAAAGGAGAATCGACTCTAGATTAGCAAACTAGTATCACACAAAATGTGTGGGGATTAGGTTTCCTAGTTGCTAGAGTTCACCCTTATATAGTCTTTCAAATCAGGGTTTGCAATCAATGTTAGCTTAGTAACAAAGAATTCAATATTCACTGTTAGATGAAAACCTGATTAGATACAAGGTAATATCTCTCAACTGTTAGATCGAAAATTTAGCTTGCCATACATACATGTACTAGACAATTTTGAGTTTGTGAAACCGTACCCAAACGTGTACAATAGTTGGTTCAATATTAGTCAACCAAATGCTTAGCCAAATGATAAATTTCATATCAACCATATTCTTCTTCACCATAACTAGTCCAAATGACTCAAATGAACTAGTTAGAGAGTTGTTCAATTTCTATGAGATCTCATGTACTATACAAGACACAATTGAAACAAAAACGATGTGATTCACTCGAATCAATTCATGAACTATATAAAGCCACGGTTTGCAATAACATTCCTTAGATAATTTAGATAAGTTCACGAACATCGTTTTTAGACATAACCACTCAAGTTCGCGGACTCAAGTTAACCGGTTGGAGTTCACAAACTCCAGCAGAAATTCTCGGGTTCGAGAACTTCCGTCAGTTCGTGGACTGAAACTGAGCTACAACTCCAGCAGAAATTCTCGGGTTCGATAACTACTCACGTTCGCGGACTGGGTTGACTTCTCAAGTTCCGGTTTCACTTGATCAACAAAGTTCACAAACTTCGGTTCAAGTACTAAGGATTTATACATATATGTGTTACCACAACAATGTTTATATCCCCCAATGGTTATATTGTCTAAACTCTCATTTCAACCATTGAAACATTCTCAGAGGACGTCATATAGTTGTTATTCACAAACTATTTTCCGTCAGAGCAATTTCCAAAGTAATTGAAACATAACATGACTTTCGTCACTAGGTAAAGACGAACTTGGCTAAAACAAAAGCTTTACCAACACATATTTCGAGAAATAGATAAGCGAGATATACTCAGCTCGAAATATCACATGTGTATATTCTTAGTCTATATAGTAATATGCCTTTTGTCTTAAGATAGGAGATAGAGTAGATAGACTTTTGAGTGATAGATAAGTTCAAGTCTCCACATACCTTTTAGTCGACGAAGATCCACTGGTTCCTTGAGTAGTCCTTCGTCTTGTATAATGATTTCCATGGAGTTCTTGATCTCAACTACACTTTCTATCCTAGTCCGAGACCTTACCTATAGTAGACTAGAAATCAAGACTTTATAGTTTTGATCACTAACATTGAAAACATGCTTGAGATAGCAACGCATGCGAGTTCGACCGAGCAATGCTCTAACAAGATGAAAACCTGATTAGACTCAAGTTAATATCTTTCGACTGTTACAAATGAAAAGTGACTTCATTTAGATTGAGTAACCGTACCTAAACATGTGCACCTTTGTTGTCTCAACAATACTTAACCGAAGTTAGCAATATGAACACTTTCATATCAACCTTATTCATCTTAACCATAACTAGTTCAAATGACTCAAATGAAACTAGTTCTAGAGTTGTTCAATTGTTTATATTCTCATAGAAGTATACAAGACACAATTGAAGCAAAATCCATTTTGATTCACTCAAATCAAGTCATGAACATTATAGCCACGGTTTGCAAAAGATTGCATTCCTTATTATATGAATGTATTAGTTCATGAACAAATAGAATGTAGAACATTATCCACTCAGGTATGCAAACGGTTACGCATACCTAAATGGTCAGACTAAGTTTGGGTTCGCCAGTACATGAACTGGTACGCATACCTTCCAAACTCAGCAGAAATTTTCGGAACTTGAATTTCACGCCAGTATGCGTACCGGTATGCGTACTTGGTTCCCGGACCTTGACTAAACCAAAAAGTACGCATACGGGTATGCATACCATGGTTCCCAGACTTGGATTACACATATGCAAGTACGCATACCGTGCTTATATCTAATTGTTCTAAACTCTCTGTTTGTATCCTTAATATTCTACACAAAAAATGGGCTAATGTAGGCCTACAAAGCTTCACCTATTGGCTAAGAAGGGTTCATTGGGCCTAGAGTGTTTCCTTTGGTTAGAAAAGTGTAGCCAACTAGGCCTTGCAAAAACTCCATGTGCAACCCATGGGCAACAAACTAAGCTAGGCCTCACTAAGAAAACACTCAATTCGCAAGCCCATGAGCAAGGACTCCAATTTGGGCTAGAAGGTTCCATATAAGAACCACCACGCAACCAATTTCCAGCTAATCGGAAATGGCCACGTCAGCAAGGTGACACGTCAGTATTGAGGTGTCAGCGAAATGGGTGCCACGTCAGCATAGGCGCTGATGTGGCAATTGACACGTCAACAAGAAGGTTCCACATCAACAGAGTTGATGACGTGACAGCCGACACGTCAGCGAACCAGGTGCCACGTCATCAAGGACGGTGACATGACAGGTGCCTCGTAAGTCTTGTGAACAGTGAGCATCTCCGTTAAGAATTAACACCGTCACTAAAGGCGTTGGAATATGCCAAGAATATTCCGTTAAACGTTAACGACGTCAGCATCTTCGGTTAGTTTTTAACGTCGGTACTAACGGCGTCATCATATGTCTAACGGCGTCAGAATATTCCGCAACGGCGACGGATTTACAGCAGCAGGTTGCCGCCGGCCAAAAAATCGGTGATTAATCATGGATTTACTTGCAATCTCCGATAAATCGGCGAGTAATCGTGGCGATTCTCCGGTCTTCCTGATTCAGTGTTGTGTGATGCAGTTTAATTACGTAGCCCTCGATAATTCCACCCCATTATGTTTGCCTAACGGATTTCTATGCCCCACTGTGGGCTTAAGAGAGTTATTCCTCTTGGGCTTGGTATGTACACTTATTCCATAACCCTAAAGAAAGATTCTAGTGTATTCCAAAGGGCATGCAGGGCAAGCAATTCAATTTATGTCAAGGCGTCATGTATGGAATTTATCACAGAGGCATGCAGAGGTATTATGACAGGGACCAGTCAATACAATTCATGACTGGAGGCATGCAAGGGCCAGTTATGCCAGTTCCATGCAGTCATGCAGAATATCAATGCAGGGAGGCATACAAGGGAATAAAGGCAATAAAATTAAGGCAGAGAGGCCAGTTCGGACCATATAAGAAGAAGGTCCAGCAAACCAAAAAGGTAAACAATCTTTCATACCAAAAACTCCTGTGAAAATTCATATATTGATTTCAGCATCGGAGGGTTTTTTGTAGGTACCCCCCCCTATTCTGTTCCATTGGAGATTAAACAGCAAATCGAAAATCAACAACATTATCATCGATTCGTGTTTTGGGTTGAAGAAATTTTACCTTACAAACAGTGGCGCCGGCTAAGGTTTTCGAGAAATGATTATCGTGTTTTACTAAATCGAGTTACGAGAATAGTTAGACAGACTGCACAAAGGTCTGATTCTACCAGCAATTCCCAACCGCGCAAGAGACGAGAAATTGAGAGGAACGAAATTGAGGTTCAATCTACACCTGCTATACCCACTGGAAATAGACAGGGTCAAGATCATACTCATAACAGATCACTGGATTGTGGACGAGATCAAGATCGTTTTCGTGATAGAGCTCCAGATCTGAATCGGAGAATGGAAAAACAACCAGTGATCGATAACGAAGTTATTGACGTTGATGTGGAAAACCCAGATGTTCGTGGAAACATATGGTATGCATTTGGAAACCCATCTAGGAGGAATCACAATCGACAGGATCCGCGTGATGGCCACACCGCGACTCCCAGTACATAGGAAGAACAACTACTGAATCGGCTAGACGAGCTAGAGAAAGAGAATGCTCTCCTGAGATTAGAACGTGAAAAACAACCTCGACCTAGGTCTGGTGTTCTGAATAATCTGAGGGCCCGATCTATATGGCAACGCCTTGGAGGTCGTATTGGACCGCAAGTCGTGGATTCTAACAGAGAAGTGATCGATCTTGATCCACCAGACTGGAATCTATTAGTCACTGGAGATTTACCGAAACGACCCAGGCGAGCAGGGGATCGGACAGCTGCAACTCAGCAGAGCGCGGCCAGAACTACATCTCATTCAAAACGGCTCAGGAATGACGAAGATGAAGCTCGAGATCAACACGACGAGAGAGAATTTTCACACATTTACTATGCTCGTTCGGAGCAAGGTAGGTATGTCAGAGAGACTACCGGGCACCGAAGGAAAAAAATGAGATCGGATAATCATATTCTAGAGGACCGGGATTATGAGCAGGAAGGAAGTTCCTCAGATGTCGACCTAAACGTGATAACAAAAACTCATCTTGCAAAGATGATCGAGAAAGTGATGATGAAAAAATAATCCCGAGAAGAAAAGATGGAAAGGCTACATCGAGCAGCAGGTGCTCCTTTCAAGCAGAATATCAGAGAATTCAGGCCGCTAATGAATTTTTTAGTTCCAAAATAACCGGAATTCGATGAGAAAACTGATGATCCAGATCAGCATGTTTTACACTATAAGACCGCCATGTCCTTGTGGCAGTACATCGATGAGTTGATGTGTAAAATGTTTCCGCAATCCCTGATGGGAGGAGCTATAACGTGGTTCAATCAGCTTCCATCACAGTCGATCGGGACTTACCATAAGCTGATCGATGATTTTTTCTCTAACTATAAGTACAACAAACGTCACCGGAAAGGATGCCATTCATTGTTCCTTCTAGGAATTCGGAAGGAGGAAAGTATCATACAATTCACTAGGTGTTTCAAGCAAGAGTTAGCGGACGTGGATGGAGCCAATGACCAAGTTATCATTGCGGCATACAAACAGGCTTACCAGCATGATCAAAGAGGTGTGTACGGTTCTTTGGTCAAGAGACCACCAAAAAAATTTGGAAGAACTATATGATCGAGTAGAAGAGTACGCCCAAGTAGAGGACGATTCTAAAGCTCGAGAAGAAGTTCACAAATCATCCAAATAATTGGAAGAAAGAAAAATCCAAGAATCGTTAGAACGTACATCATAATGATCGCAGGGATGTTCAAGAGAAAAATCAAGGTGAACGCACGGAAATTGGGTATCAGAAATTTCACGATATGAATCTGACCCCGCTGAACATAAGCCTTACAGAGATGTACGAAAAAATACACAAGGATTTGAGCCCCCCACGTCCTTTGCCAGCGGAAACACGCGATAAAAGTGATAGGAGAAAATACTGCAAGTTCCATAAAGACCATGGTAACAAAACTGAGAACTGCCGCTCCTAACAGATCGAGATTCAGCGAATGATCGACGTTGGGAAGCTGCAACAGTACGTGAAAAAGGACTTTGGAAAATATCGCATAGTTTGGCACGACCAACGTGATTAACGCACGTGTGATTAACGTCAGCCATGCCAAGATCCATTCAATGACCAGGCGTGCATCGGAAGACGAAACCAGGAGGAAGCTCAGACAGTTGAAAGAATGATACTTGACAAATCACATTGATTTTGTCAGCGGTAATGGAGCAGAAACTCAGGAACTTGGGTGCACAAAGATCGAGTTCTCTGATGCAGACATGATAGGTGTATATGCTCTCCACAATGATGCTATCGTTATAACTGCTTGGATTGGCATGTTTCGTGTACACCGGATTCTAGTTGATATAGGAAGCTCAGTGAGCGTGTTGTTTTCAGGAGCTTACTCCTCTATGAATCTCCCACAAGACTTTATCGAGGAGGATGAAAATCCAATTATCGGTTTCAGCGGCGAAGTTACAAAGGCGATTGGAAAAGTGAAAATACCTATAACAGTAGCTGACAAGTCCATCTTGGGCACTTTCTTGTTGCTGGATTGCCGAGAACCCTACAATACAATCATATGACAAGATTGGATACATGAGATCGGTGCAGTCACATCATCTAATCATCAATGCCTGAAGTTTATTACCCCAGAAGGAGTCATGAAAGTTAAAGGCGACCAGATGGACGCCCATAAGTGTCATGAGAGTGCAATGGATGAGTACAAGAAGTCAAAAGTCGGTGGAAACCAGATCATGCGAGTCGAGCAGAAATAGAAATTACAGAATCCTCTCCCTCCAGAATTATATAGGGTAGAGGACGCAGATGAACCCCCAACAGTCGAGAAACTGATTGAGGTCTGGATTGGAGATGAGGAGCACAAAACAACGTTCGTAGGGGCAGATCTTCCTGCACATGAACGCGATGGTTTGATTGCATTGTTAAGGGAAAACGCCGACATTTTCGCATGGATTTTTGCTGAGATGCCAGGGATAGATCCGAATGTAGCCTGCCACAGGCTAAATATCGATGAGAATTTCTACCCTGTTCGACAGAAAATCAGAAATATGGCGCAAAGCAAAAAAGATGGAGTTACTGAAGAGGTTGAAAAGCTGTTGGGAGCAAGATTTATTCGACCAGTACAATATCCTCGATGGTTGTCAAATGTGGTACCCATTCCAAAGAAGAATGGTAAAATTCATGTCTGTATCGATTTTACCGATTTGAATAAAGCATGTCCAAGTGATCCGTACCCGCTGCCAATGATAAGATATTTAGTGGATAAAACCGCAGGGTTTGGGAGACTTTCATTCATGGACGGTTTTTCTAGGTATAACTAAATACCTTTGTTCGAGGATGATCAAGAGCATACTTCATTCGTGACTGACAGAGGAGTTTACTGCTATACTGTAATTCCGTTTGGGCTAAATAACGCAGGGGCAATCTACCAGCACTTGGTAGACCATATGTTCAAGGATATGATTGGGAAGTCGATGGAAGTATACATCGATGATATGGTAGTGAAATCTCAGCAAAAGGAATCACATTTTGTTGATCTGCAAAAGACGTTCGATATCTTAAGGCAATATCGTATAAAGCTCAATCCAGCAAAGTGTTCATTCGGGCTGTCATCGGGAAAGTTCCTTGGATACTTGATGACACACAGAGGAATCGAGGCAAATTCGGAACAAATCAGAGCCATCAGAGAAATGCCATCCCCCAAAACGAAGAAGGAAGTCCAGAAGCTAGCAGGACGATTAGCAGCCTTAAACCATTTCATTTCACACTCATCGGATCGATTCAGGCCATTCTTTGACGTTTTGAAGAAAGTAGTGAATTTTGGTAGGACGACTAAATGTGAAAGGGATTTTGATGAGATCAAGCAGTATTTGTCAACCCCACCGGTTTTGGTGAGTCCAAAAACTGGACAACCGATTGGAGTTTATCTGGATGCAACGGAGAACACTGTGAGTGCAGTGCTGTTTGTTGCGGATCCACATGAGAAACCTGTTTACTTCGTCAGTAAATCCTTGACGGGGGCGGAAACACGGTACAAGAAAATTGAGAAGATATCACTTGCACTGTTCCATGCATCTCGTCGCCTCAATCCTTATTTCCAAGGAAGGAATATCGTAGTATACTCGGAATACCCGTTGAAGAGAATCCTGGAACATGCTGATGATTCCAGTCGACTAGCCATATGGTAAAATTTTCTGGGGGCATATGAGATCAAGTACGAAACCAGAACTGCAGAAAAAGGACACGCCCTGGTTGCACTGCTAGAAGATTTTCTTGTGGACGATATAGAAACGGTTGCTGGAGAATAAGAGGAGTTTTTAAAACCCACTGAGCCACTCACTGATCAGACTGGGGGCGAGTATGCAATGGAGATCGATACACCAGAACCATTATGGACCGTATTTACTGATGGGTAATCAAACGTTGGTGGTGTTGGAGTTGGATGTGTCATCCTTACTCCCGAAGGTTCAAGGATCGAGAAAGCGACCAGGCTGGGTTTCCAAGCATCAAACAATGAAGCTGAATATGAAGCTGCGATTATTGGTTTAAAATTTGTCAAACAGTTAGATGTGAAGAACGTGAAGCTGGTGACTGATTCCATGATAGTAGTTAACCAATTTCTGGGGACCTACAGAGCAAAGGAAGAGATAATGGCCATGTATTTGAATCATATAAAAGAGCTGTCAAATGAGTTCGACCGATTCTCTATTGGGAAGCGACCACGATTGGAGAACAGGCACGCAGATGCTTTAGCATATCTTTCTTCCGCAGTCGAAACAGATACTGCCCATTTCGTTGTAGTAGATTTCCAAGAGATACCTAGCATCTCCGACAGCCTCATTGTTCTGGCTCTCGAACACGCTAGTGGGGGCGAGAGGGCAGCTACATTAGCACAGGGGGATACTGAGAACATCGAAAACAATATGGATGTTGACAGTCCAGTGACAGATAATTCAGGCAGTCATGTTGAAAACATTGCAGACTAGCATCAACCTTACATCCAGTACCTGACAACCGACGAACTCCCTGAAGATGAGAAACTTGCTGCAAAGGTGAAAAATAATTCATAGAGATACTCAATGATTGAAGGGCTGTTATACTGCAAACCTGTAGCTTTGGAGCCATTTTTGCGATGCGTATCAGCCGAGGAAGGACAACTGATACTGGCAGAGGATCATGAGGAAATATGTGGCATCCATTTTGGTGGGCACAGTCTCGCGCACAAGATACTTACCCAGGAGTATTTCTGGCCGTACATGCAGAAACACGCTAAAGAATATGCGCAAAAATGTGTACCATGCCAAGAACATGCCCCAATTCCGAAAAGGCCCGCTAACGAATTACATCCAGTTTTTAGTCCCTGGCCATTCTCTATGTGGGGATTAGACATCGTCGGACAGCTTCCAAAATCTCCTAGAGGCGTCAGATTAGTGTTTGCCACTACTGACTATTTCACCAAATGGGTCGAGGCAGTGGTACTGGTACACGTTACCAGACATGATGTGAAAAGATTCATATGGGAGAATACCATCTGCAGATTTGGAATCCCAGACGTAATAGTTTCAGACAATGGGAAGCAGTTCGATTCTGGGGTGATCAAAGACTTCTGCAAGGGACTGAAAATTCGCCACAATTTCTCATCTCCTTACTATGCTCAGAGCAACGGGCAGGCAGAAGCAACCAACCGCGTTATTATGGACAATCTCAAGAAATGACTGGAGAAGGCGAAGGGAAAATGGACCGAAGAATTCCCTGGAGTTTTATGGTCCTATCGGACAACCCCAAAAAGGTCCACCGGATTTTCACCATTTACATTGGCGTATGGGACAGAGGCAGTCATACCCACCGAGGTACAACTCAAGACTACCAAAACTCGTGCTGTCAAATCTGGGAAAAACGACAGCATACTGGCTTTGAATAAAGAGTTGCTGGAAGAACAAAGAGAAACGACCTTACAGCAATTATTCCGATACCAACAGGTAATCAAGCTGGGATATGATCACAAAGTCAGAGAACGGTCGTTCAAGCCAGGGGAATATATCTTGAAGAAGACCCGAGCAGCCACAATGGAACCAAACTATGGGAAGCTCAGAACAAACTGGGAAGGTCCATACATAGTGGACAGGCCGGCATCTCGTGGATCCTACTACCTAAGGAACCTCGATGGAACTGAAGATTCAAAGCCATGAAATCCGTGGAATTCATTTCACTTGAAGAAGTTTTATCATTAGAAGTAGATTCAAATCCTATTGTGCTGCACTCTTTTTCCTTTTTGATGGTTTTATCCCACTGGTTTTTCCACTCAAAGGTTTTAATGAGGCAGTTGTAGTCGAAGCAGTAGGTATTTATCTTGTTATTTCAAATCAGAAATTTGATTCAACATTTATTTTGGTATTCCATACTTTATCAATATTGTTCGTGTTAATCATAAGCTGCTGCGGATGATCGAATCTGCAGTCATACCTAAATGACAAAACAATACAATTCGAGTCTACTGTAAGCAACGTCTCAGACACCTCGCATATAGGGTGAGTGCGCAGTTCGAGCATCTTTACCTTGTCTCAATTTTATCCCATCGTACGGGACAATAACAAATGTGGCGAACATTTTCATATGTCCATGCACGTGAAAATGTACACATCTAAAACTCTGCGCGCATCTTAAATAGCAGGATTGGCCCCCTGTGAGAATTCAAGATAGCAGAAAAACTCAACTTTTCATTTCATGCGCAAGTAAAATGCAGCATGGAGGTGCACCCCTGCGTGAGCATTGAGCAGCATGACACAAAACATATTGCGGGCAAGTTGTATATCACCTCAACCATTGGGGGACGAGATATATAACACTCCAGCGCAATCAACACATCACTGGGGGGCGAGTTGCGTAATACTCCGAACAGCACGCTCGGGGGCGAGTTATGTAACACTCCAGAAAAATGGAAAATCAGAGGGGAACCCGAACTTCTTAACCCATAACAGGTTATGGATTAAGAGGGGGCGATGTTTGTACCCTTAATATTCTACACAAAAAATGGGTTAATTTAGGCCTACAAAGCTTCTCATATTGGCTAAGAAGGGTTCATTGGGCCTAGAGTGTTTCCTTTGGTTAGAAAAGTGTAGCCAACTAGCCCTTGCAAAACTTCCATGTGCAAGCCCATGGGCAACAAACTAAGATAGGCCTCACTAAGAAAACACTCAATTCGCAAGCCCATGAGCAAGGACTCCAACTTGGGCTAGAAGGTTCCACATAAAAACCACCACGTAACCAATTTCCAGCCAAACAAAAACTGTCATGTCAGCAAGGTGACACGTCAGCATGAAGACACGTCAGCAAGTGAGGTGTCAGCAAAATGGATGCCATGTCAGCAAGAAGGTGCCACATCAGCAGAGTTGATGACATGGCAACCGACATATCAGCAAACCATGTGCCATGTCATCAAGGGCGGTGATGTGGCAGGTGACTCGTCAGTCTGGTGAACAGTCAGCAACTCCGTTAAGAATTAACGTCGTCACTAACGGTGTTGGCATATGCCAAGCATATTCTGTTAAACGTTAACGGTGTCAGCATCTTCGATTAGTTTTTAACGTCGGTACTAATGGCGTCAAAATATTCCGCAACGGCGACGGATTTACAACAGCAGGTTGCCGGCGGCGGCCAACAAATCGACGATTAATCATGGATTTACTCGTAATCTCCGATAAATCGGCGATTAATCGTGGCGATTCTTCGGTCTTTCTGATTCAGTATTGCGTGACGCAGTTTAATTCCGTAGCCCTCCGATCATTCCACCCCATTATGTTTTCCTAACGGATTTCTACGCTCCACTGTGGGCTTAGGAAAGTTATTCCTCTTGGGCTTAGCATGTACACTTATTCCATAACCCTAATGAAATCTTTTAGTGTATTCCAAAGGGCATGCAGGGCAAGCAATTCAATTTATGTCAAGGAGTCATGCAGGGAATTTATCACAGAGTCATGCAGAGGTATTATGACAGGGACCGGTCAATACAATTCATGACTGGAGGCATGCAAGGGCCAGTTATTCCAGTGCCATGCAGTCATGAAGAATATCAATGCAGGGAGGCATGCAAGGGAATAAAGGCAATAACATTAAGGAAGAGAGGCCAATTCGGACCATATAAGAAGAAGGTCCAGCAAACCAAAAAGGTAAGCAATCTTTCATACCAAAAACTCATGTGAAAAATCCTATACTGACTTCAGCATCGGAGGGTTTTTTGCAGGTACCCCCCCCCTATTCTGTTCCATTAAAGATTAAACAACAGATCGAAAATCAACAACATCGTCATCGATTCGTGTTTGGGGTAGAAGAAATTTTACCTTACAAATACTCTCATTTCAACCATTCAAACATTCTCGGAAGACGAAAATAGATGTCTCACATAAACTATCAGCTTCAAAGCAATTTTCAAGTGACCGAATGATCAATACGAAACATTCTGAGTCTACATAAAATGACTGTCTCACACAAATCATGTAAGATGTTACCAGTCGATTTTCACATGATCATCTTTTGACTTTCGTCAAGAATATAAGATGAACTTGGTTAAATCGAAAGCTTACCAACACATATTTCGATAGATATGTAAGCGAGTTAAACTCAGCTCGAAATATCAAATGTGTATAATTGAAGTCTATATAGCAATACGACTTTTGTCTCAAATAGGAGATTGAGTAGATAGACTTTTGAGTGATAGATAAGTTCAAGTCTCCACATACCTATTGTTGATGAAGTTCCACAAGATCTCCTTAGAAGTTCTTCGTCTTCATTCGATGAATGTCGTAAAGTCTAATGCTCAACTACACTTTCTATCCAAATTCGAGACTTCGCTATAAGTAGACTAGAAATCAAGACTTATAGTTTTGACAACTAAACTTGACAATAATCTTGAGATAGCAATGCTTGCGAGTTCGACCGAAAAGTGCTCTAACAATCCCCCCTTTGTCAATTTTAGTGACAAAACTATCAATACACATGGAATAGAAAATAAATAAACTTTGTAGCTCTCAATCCAAATGCTTGATTTCCTTGGTTCTTCAACATTAATCGAAATATTTGGCACTTCCAAGTACTCCAGTGATTCTGAATGTGTTCAACTCAGCATCATAGTTGTTGAAGATCCGTAGCTGTAACAATGAGAAAACAATTGCTATCAATCATTATTAGACAGTGTCATAGTATTATTACACAACATCAAGGTCCAATTGTATCACAAGTTTGACAACAATACTATGGTAATATGTATCACTCCCCCTTAGTCAATACTTCATCTCACATGAAAACCACTCCCCCTTACATAATGATCCATAAGCCATATGTATTTGTAGTGTGAACTGCACATTAATTCTCCCCCTTTTTTTCAATAGAAATTGGCAAAGGTACGAAAACTAGTGGGATCCTAATGAAAATTTCATAGAGATACTTCATGACCAAAAGAGAACATATCAACTTTGTTTAGATGCAATCATATAGCCGAAACTAAATACATTCATCAAGGAGTTTATAAAGATACAAGAAAACTCCTACAATATTCCACAATCGCACTCCCCACAAAGATTTGGAAATTAAGCACAAGTTCAATTAAGAACTCTCCCCCATATTATGTCATTCCCGAAAGAATAATAAGAGAAACCTTACTTTTACAAGAAAATAATGATTTCTTTAGACATTAACATATCCCATGAAACATGAATTTGAATCCAAAAACTCAATTAAATTAACCACAAGAGAACCCATGATTAATTTAATCGTAAATGCTCACATAAGAGAACTTACGGAGCCACACAGTACTTACACAAATATGTAGATCATGGAAAGACCAATACTGCGGAATATTCAAAGATTCATTCTATTTTTCATCAATATTTGCATAGAGATATATAATAGACTTAATCTTTGTAAACAAAAGTTCATCCTATCTTCCATCAATATTTTCATAATGACATAATAGGCTTAACTTTTGTTGTCAAAAGTTCATTCTATCTTTTATCTATATTTGCATAAAGACATATGAAAGACTTAACTTTTGAGCATTTATGGGACAATCACAGTTCACGGATGCAAACACACATATCCCATAACAAGTTGCAATATATAAAATCATAAAGATTATAATACTGCAAAATCATCTTCCAAACACACTTTAGAATTTAAATAAATATATCTAAAAACATTGCAAGATGAAAATCTTTGGAAATAGCTATGTGAACTCACAATAAGGGATATTCCAAACCCTAGTTATCCTTCTTAAAACACAAGAATAAATTCTCATAAGAAGTTTCCTAGACATTAAGGCCTCTAAAAAAATTCTTTATCGTCCCCGAACTCCTTGTCGTCAATAGCCATTGGAACATAAGGTTCATGAAGAAAGGAGTCAATTCCAACAAACCTTCTAGACTAATGCCGCACCAGGGCCTTATGAATTTCAAGAGTTCTCAAGACAATAGTCTTTATTTGCTGAATCTCCTTTCTTGTTTCCTTCAACTCTTCAAGAACCTCAGAAAACTTATGTAGATTAGAAGGAACAACTCTTGGTTTCCTCACATTCGTCATTTTTCTTTTCAAAGTTGAAGGTACTAGAGACTTATCTTTTTCCTTCATGATTGATGGCTTAACAATCATATTAACATCTTTTCCATCAGAAGACATAATGCTTGGATTCTCCATACCAGTATGAGATTGTGAGAAGAATTCACAAATCAGACTCAACAAACAATCTTGTGATAAAAAAGAGTTTTTAGAGAAGGAAAAAGGAATGTAGGGTTACAGAACATTTATTCACTAAAAAGGATTGATGTACGCACAACTCATAACCCAAAAGTAGGCATAATTATTGATTTTAACCCTATTTTATTGATTAAAAAGAGAAATCCCTTTCAATATCAATTAGATATGAAAACATGGAAGAATTCCAAAACAGTGAAAACACAACCACAAAGGAAAAACAAAAAAATTATTTTTTTTCCTAAAGTCTGAAGTGTGCAAACACTTGTCTCTTTTGAACCAAGCACATGAGACAAGATACACATCCAACACATTTAAGTTGTGCTGGGGTGAACAATAATTTGTCCACCAAAACCTTCTTGAAAGGAATTCTTAGACCGTATTTTTTCTCAAGTGGTCTAATTTTTTATTTTGAAATTAACTTCTTCGGAGAAGAGATGAGATTACATACCTCAGGCGACTTCTGAATAAGTTTGAGCTTGTTTTCTAATCGATTTGCTTTCCGCTGAAGTTTGTTGTCATATCTTATCTTATGTTTGTAATTGAAACATTTGGAGAGTTCACGACCCTTGAGAGTACAATAAGAACATGTCAATATGGAGGATGGTTCAGACGTCATAGATGTGCATGCTGCTAGACAAACGGTAGAACCTGAAAAATTAAAAATAGAATTTCCAATGGACATAAAGAAATCCATTTTATCCTCCATGATGGTCGAAGTTTCTTCCGAAAGAATATCGAGATTGATGTACGTAGTGCTTCAATTATCAAAATCAATATTTTCATAGAGGAGTGCAACACTTGATTTTTCGTCTTCATTAGAATCATAGTGAACAGACATTTCATCAAGAGTTGCAGCAAGACCTTTGTTTCCGGTGAATTTTCTACGATTCAGGCACTCATTTGCAAAATAACCAAAACCTTTATACTTGAAGCACTGTGGCATATCCTCATCATCAGTATCGTCAGTATCCCTATTTTTATGAGGAACACGAGTATGAGGTTTAACTGATGACTTAGGTTTATCTCTAGTAAACCGTTTACTTCTCTCCAAAAGAAGATCTCTAAACTGTCTTGTGATCAAAGAGACTGACTTGTTAAGATCTTCATCTAATGAATCAGTCTCAGAAGGATCACCTTCAGAGATGCCAACACTTTTACTTTTATCAAGTAATTTAGTGTTCTTTCGTGCTTTCAAAGCAATATCCTTTCCAGATTTGGATGTATGCTCATGATCAAAGATCTTTAACTTCCCGACCAGAGTATTTCTGGATAAAGTATTAAGGTTATTTCCTTAAATGATGGCATGTTTCTTAGAGTCGTATTTGGATGGAAACTATCTGGTAATTTTCATCATAATGTCCTTTTCAGGAATAGTCTTACCCAATGCAAAAGATGCATTAACAATTTCAGACACTTTGTGATTAAAATCATCAACCTCATCAGCCATACAAAGGTTTTTCTAATCAGAACATAGGTTTTGAAGCCTATCTTCTTTCTCGGAGGAATTTCCTTCGAATACAATTTCTAAGATATCCCACGCATCTTTAGACTTAGTGTGCATAGTCACATGGTGCTGAAGATCTGGGGTAATGACATGTATGATAGCATTTAAACCATCAGAATTTTGCTTTACAGTGAGAAACACGTTAGGTTCATATCTACCAATATCCTTAGCAATAGATACACCATCTATTGTCACCATTGGAGGATCATAGCCATTAACAACATAAACCCATGATTGAAAATCACGAGCTTGAAGAAAGGAACGCATAACAATTTTCCACCATAAGTAATTCGATCCATCGAAGACTGGCGGTGAGTTTATAGAGATGGCATTTCTGTCCACATAGTCAGATCGCTACAAACACAGACTTGTGAGGTCTTAAACGTGTTTGCCTACTCTGATACCAATCGAAAAAGCAGGGGTCTAACAACCATACCCAATATTTTTCTTAGCAATCTGTATGGAAAAATTCCAATATAATTCCAAGAGAATCAACTAGACAGTAAGACTCAATCAATGGAAATATATCCAAGAGTTGTATCTCAGTTTCACAATGTAATCAACAAATCAAATAGATACAAATCTGTGAGCCTAGTTATTATGTGAAACAATTTGAACGGTACCAAAGACCAATGTTCAAGTGTAAATCAATTTATATCAACAACCAAAGGTTGGATTATCTAATTGATTGAACTATGCACAACCTGTGATATTTCAATTATATAAACAAATATAATGCTGAAAAGAAATAACACAGATACCAGAAGTTTTGTTAACGGGACCTAGTCCAGATTTGAACACCACACTGTATTAAGCTACTATAGACACTAGCCTACTCTAAGTTAACTTCAGACTGGAATGTAGTTGAGCCCTAACCAATCTCACACTGATCAAGGTACAATTACTCCTTATGTCTCTGAATCCCAGTAGGACTCTATGAACTTGATTCCCTTAGATGATCTCACCTACAACTAAGAGTTGCTACGACCCAAAGTTTAAAACTTGATAATCCAATATGTCTCACATAGAAAAGTCTATTGAATAGATAAATCTGAATCCCACATAAAAACCTATGAGTTTTTATCCCGTCTTTTGATAAATCAAGGTGAACAAGAACTAATTGATTTGACTTATATTCCCGAAGATAAGCCTAGAAATATCAATCACCTCACAATAATCTTAATCATATGGTAGTGAAACAAGATATTGTGGAATCACAAACGATGAGACGAAGATGTTTGTGGCTACTTTTTATCTTGCCTATCAGAGAATAAATCTCGAGCAAAACTTAGAGAAGATAATACTCAATCACGATAGAAAATAGCAAGATCAGAACACGCAACTAAAGAGAAAATAGTTGGGTCGGGCTACACAATCCCAATGAAGTCTTCAAGTCGCTAACCTAAAGGGTTTCGTGAAAAACCTAAGGTTAAAATAAAATCGACTCTAGGCGCAACTAGTATCACACAAAAGGTATGGGAATTAGGTTTCCTAGTTGCTAGAGTTCTCCTTTATATAATATTCAAATCAGGGTTTGCAATCAATGTTACCTTGGTAGAAAAGCATTCAATATTCACCGTTATATGAAAACCTGATTAGACTCAAGCTAATATCTTTCAACTGTTAGATCGAACTTAGCTTGTTACACACAAATAAAAAAGTGACTTCATTTAGATATGAATAACCGTACCTAAACATGTGCACCTTTTTTGGCTCAACAATAGTTAACCGAGGTTATCCATATGAAAACTTTCCTATCAACCTTATTCATCTTAACCAAAATTAGTTCAAATGACTCAAATGAAACTAGTACTAGAGTTGTTCAATTTTTATACTCATAGAAGTATACAAGACACAATTGAAGCAAAATCGATTTTGATTCACTCAAATCAAGTCATGAACATTATAGTCACGGTTTGCAAAAAATTGAATTCCTTATTATATAAATGTATTAGTTCATGAACAAACCGATTTTAGAACATTATCCACTCAGGTATGCATGCAGACGGGTACGCATACCCAAATGGCCGGACTAAGTTTCGATTCACCAGTACGCGAACTCATACGTATACCTTCCAAACTCATCAGAAATTCCCGGAACTGAACCTCACGCCAGTACGCGTACCGGTATGCGTACAAGGTTCCCGGACTTTCACCAAACCAAGCAGTATGCATACGGGTATGCATACCATGGTTCCCGCACTTGGATTACATATATGCAAGTACGCATACTATGCTTATATCCAATTATTCTAAACTCTCATTTAAATCATTGAAACATTCTCGGAAGACGACAATAGCTGTATCACACAAACTATTAGCTTCAAAGCAATTTTCAAATGATCGAATGATCAATACGAAATATTCCGAGTCTACATCAAATGACTGTCTCACACAAATCATGTAAGATGTTACCATGCGATTTTCATATGATCATCTTTTGACTTTCGTCAAGATTATAAGATGAACTTGGTTAAAGCGAAATCTTACCAACACATATTTCAAAAAATATGTAAGCGAGTTAAACTCAGCTAGAAATATCAAATGTGTATAATTGAAGTCTATATAGGTATACGACTTTTGTCTCAAATAGGAGATAGAGTAGATAGACTTTTGAGTGATAGATGAGTTCAAGTCTCCACATACCATTTGTTGATGAAGTTCCACAAGATCTCCTTAGTAGTTCTTCATCTTCATTCGATGAATGTCGTGAAGTCGAATGCTTAGCTGCACTTTATATCCTAATCCGAGACTTAGCTATAAGTAGACTAGAAATCAAGACTTATAGTTTTGACAACTAAACTTGACAGCAAGCTTGAGAGAGCAACGCTTACGAGTTTGACCGAGCAATGCTCTAACAAAAAGAATAACCGCCCCAGTCATAGTTTCCAACATCGTTAAGATTGTAAAATGTTTCCAACCATCCATCATCAATGTAGTTCCTCACATTAGAAAAGAAAAATACCACAAAAAAAGATACATAAAAAATCTCTGCCCACTCTCTCAATTAGTACTTCATTTTCACCCACAGTTGACAAGTAGTTGGTTTAAAGTAATTCTTTAAGAATGCAATTGTAATTGCATCATAGGTCCACTGAAGCGGCTTATTTTCTTCCTTTAGCGCTGGAAAATAATGTTCTTGTAAATAATCAAATTTATACTTGACGGAGATATATGGTACACGACTTCCAGCGCCAATTTGATTTATTTCAACAATATCCAATCTAACGGTGTAAATCCCATCTCACCAAATGAAAAATGAAAAGTGTGGGTTGTATCTCACCAACGTTCACGAGATAGTCAATAACGTCATGTGAAGTTTCTCATGGTGTCATGTTCAAAAGACGGTCCCGTTCGGCCTTTTTAATAGTATATGCAGCTTCTGGACATTTGTCCTTCACACTTTTATAAAAAGAAATTACGGAACGAAGAGACCCATGATGTTGATATGGTGATTTGCTTGATTTAAAGTCTATATTGTGTGAAGCATGTGCTACTTTTTCTACTACTCTAGTATATTTCTCTAGGTTAGGTCTAAAATTTTAAGGGAGACATTCATTACCTTCGCCTTAAAAAACGACATAGTCTAATACCCAGCGTCACAAACACCAGGGTCACCACCATTTGTTTCTTTCTTTTTATTAGTTTTTCTGCCACCCATGTATCTTGGTGTTGATGGTGTATTTTAGTTCAGGGCTAAAATTATAAAACCCGTATTTTAAGCGCTGTCACCCTGGAAAGGGAAAGGCCGTTTAATAAGTGGTAGAGTGCAGAAAACCTCTTCACTTTATTTGAAGCAATTCAATATATACATGAAATTCACCCAGAATGGTTCGTGCAACAACAATCCCAAATATTCTGTGAATTTTATTAGCATTATTAATTAATGCATAATTTGCCTAGTATTTTCCGTGCTGTGTTCTCAGCCAAACTCTCATTATTGACATGACATGACGACTGAGTGTTAACTCTCAGCAGAGTAGCATGAATCTCTGTTCTAATATTGATATATGTATGAAATACCCACACATGCTACATTATTCTCTAACAAAGAGAATCTCGTATCAACGCGCTTTTGGTTAGCCCGATCGAGCATGCTTAATTTCCTTAAGGAAAATATAGACTGTCCATGTCAGTTCCAGAAACGATCACGGCCGCGCAAGTTGGCCGCATGATTTAAACAGTCTAGCCAAATCCTAGCAGGAATAGGAGATCACCATGATGACCACCAGCGGTCCCACTAATGCCCTTGCCGGACATACATCACCATGCATCTCCTAGCGCATCGAAACGCTAACCCTAAGTAAGGTAGTCGCGCTAGTTAAAGAGAAACTCGAACGAGTTTGACTACCCAAGACAATCTTAAAATCATCACAATCGTCCAACTTCGCCATCTTGGTTGGACGGGCTAGATAATCTGACGATCAATTAGGAGAATACTGACGTGTACACCGGCAGACCCACTTTATCCTTGCTCGAACGACTTGCCTACTGTGGGCCATTGAGCAGTGAAACGCTCGCCCAAACCATGGCAGGTATGATGTTTCCAAACCCTAAAATTGGGTCGTAGAAATCCACTAGCATCTTAAATCGATCACGACCATCCAACTTAGCCAACCTATTTGGATGTCTTAGATCGCATTTGGGACCATCAGGAAGATACGCATGTGTTCATCACCGGACCAATATGGGCCCCACATGATTGGTATCTCCAAAGGAGGATCACAATGTGCCAAACCGTTGGGCCAAAGTCACGTACGCCTGACCGATTCAAAACCCTAATTAGGGTATGCGGCAATGCACATCTGTCGTAGTTCGATCGTGACCATCCATCTTCGCAGGCCTAGACGGAGGGTGTAGATATAGACTCAAGAGGTCCCAAGGATGTCAACATGTTCACCGTGGGCCGACATTAGCGTGTGACCGGATGGCCTATGTAGAATAGGGATCGGCATCTCAAAACGCGCGCCCAAAGGTGGCATGCTATGCGACCTTCAAACCTCTTGGCGACAACATGTTTCTGTCGCAAATCGATCACGACCACTCATCTTTACCGGTCAAACTGTAGTGAACTCACTA
This sequence comes from Papaver bracteatum, assembly GCA_023529315.1. Lineage (NCBI taxonomy): Eukaryota > Viridiplantae > Streptophyta > Magnoliopsida > Ranunculales > Papaveraceae > Papaver > Papaver bracteatum. The sequence goes on from JAJJWX010003983.1 coordinate 867,676, forward strand.
CAAATTGGATTATCATGAACAACTTTCATCTCTATGGATTGAGATAATTGGGAATAGATTGAAGGGATTAAAGGGTTAGATGAAGAAATAGACGAATTGGTGGGATAATAAGAAGAAGACATTGTATAAAAGAAGTTGCAGAGCAATTAGGGAAGAAGATAAAGTTTACATTATTCATTAGCTAATTATCCCATATATAGACTCTTGAATATAAATGACAGCTACAACCCACAGGAGATGCTCGTGACAGGGGTTAACCACATCCAACAAGAGGGTGCCCCAAACGGCACACTAACATTACAACTAAGGGACATGAAAAATACCGACCTCTCCAAATCATCCTTGTCCTCAAGGATATGCAATTAGTTCAACCCCAAAACGCAGTTGTGGCAGCTCCTTCTCCAATGAAGTAAATATGAGAGTGTGATCTCGAATGCTTCGACAATAAGGCCCATAAAAAGCTGAAACCACTCATCTAAATTATAGGTATCCATCTTGGTTGTAGTTTTCCTTCGAAAATAGTCAATGCTCCCACTTCAAAAATGATCACTACACTTAAATCTACTGCTCCTAATACTCGAAGGAAAACAAAACTAGTGCAGGCGCAATTCACGGCTTGGTGGGTACACACACGAGTATAGCTGGCAGGGTCAGTCTTGGTAATGACTCCACAACAACCAAGAATAACAACTTCAAGATTAGTACTCCAATTCACTGTATAAGTATCCTTGAGTATTCTGCTGCCTTTGTAGTAAGCCGAGAAAAACCAAATATATGACTCTTTCTTACTGAGATTATCAATTGGGTCAAAACCAGCTTTACTAACAGTGCCCAGGTGGCAGCCCATTTGTTGCCGAAGAGACTTTTTGTAGCTAGCCGTTGTTTGAAGGTGATGAGTTGTGACTGTATGTAGAAAAAATGCTAATTTGATGAACAACTCTTGCCAAAATAATCTAGGAAACATATATCTTTTATTGTGCCATACATTTAGAGTGAGGCCATCATATGAGGCAAACATAATCATTTCCACCATTTGAGTAGTTATTCCAAAGTGTCGAGTTTCACTGATTTCTATAGAAGTAGCTATGTTGGTGAGTATTTCAAGCCAAAACCTTATAAGAAGTGTATGGCCATTGTTGCACACTGAGTACATATGAAAACCATGCAATGAGGTGATAAGACTTTTGCTTATCTCTTTAATAATGCGTATATTATCCATGGTGATGTGATATCTAGCTGAATTAGAAGCTGAAATTATAAGAGGGATTGATAATTTCTTCAATATACTAGCTGACATGGAGTTGACAGCCTCTTCTTGCTCTCTTGTTGTTGTACCCTGACATGTGGAGGTCTGTAGTTGCTTAAAAAGATATTTATAATAATGAATAAAAACTCCAGCTGTCACTATAAGGTACATGCTACAATTCATGCATCATATATCCTAGTATAACTGCTGCCACTCTTGACTTGAAGGGAATTCAAAATCACCAGCAAAATATGAGTTATATAACTCTAGTCTGCACTTATCCAAGTAGTTTCTCTTGTACCTCCAGAAATACAAGGCTAAGGAAGAATTTGGTACCAAACCTGAATCAACTCTTGACATAATCCATCCTTCCACGACACCACGTGACGCTAAATTGCACCCTATTATTATTAACTGAATCCTTGACATGAGGTCATGTCCCTCCTTCTCAACATTAACAACAGATTGCCATGAATTCACAATTAAGATCCTCATCTTACTGGACTCAACATTATTTAGTTTCCATACCATCTTACCCACTGCCTTCACTTGCCTCTTGTGTCAAATTAACAATTTTAATAATCTGAGAATCTCCCAGAAGACCTTTGACTTGGTCATTTCCTTATTGTGATCCCAAGCATAACACACTTTCGTCTCTGTAGTGACATCGGCATATTCAATATTTGTGGAAAATACATGTTCTATATTGATGCAGAAAATATAAATTAGGGAAGAATTTGGTTCCGGATCCCACTCTCCACGTTCTTTCTTGCAAGGGACAAACATAATTTCAGCAAGGAAACTTCCCTCCAAGCCATTTTCCTCAACACAGTCCGTAATAACCATGTTGATGTGGAATTCATCTACAGTTAAAGTTAAATTCGCAATATATGCCGAAAATTCCTGTAAGGTCCAGAATACTACCAGCCACAACTGACTATAATGGAGTTCCCCACTATCAGCAACAATGAAACTATGTACTTTAGGTAGTAACTCAATGACAATCCAATCATAACTACTGCCATTTCCTATACTCCATATTCGAAAGAAAAACAATATATATTCCGACCTCAAGAGACAAACATATATTCTCGTCTTCGTGAGAGACACCCAATGATGCATGGTAAAATATTTTGGATCTATCACCATCATGTGCAGTACTTCTCTATGATAATGCTTATTCACATTGATCCTCAGCATTTTAAATGCAGGATACCCCAGCTGTAACCTTGGAGAACCTATATCACCATTGAAACTCCCTCTACTGGTAGGATGAATCTGAAGAATTAGTTCACATGCATTTCTAGACTCACTTCCTTTCGTCAAATGAAGTATCGAACCAGTGTAAAACACATTGCCCTGTTGTGGAATTTCATCAAACAACTTGATGGAATCAAGCTTGTCTCCATTTTTAACAAATTCCAACATATTCGAAACCTCAAACAACATAACTAAATGGTACCCCAGTTCCAAAATCAGCTCACAAGCATCCATGAAAATAAAACCATTGCCAAACAACAAATAAGAAGTAAAATAGAAATTGCAAATATTACTATCATAAGAAGAGCAACTCACAATCGATTCCATTTTTTACCACGATCAAATAAAAGGCTTTAAAGCAAAATCAAAGTATGGAAAGATAGAAAAGTAATACAATAAATGTAGGGGTGTTTAAGACATAATTAGAGAACATATGACCCAAAAGATTGTGTCTGGAAAGCACCTTGAATAATTTTGAATAGGTAAGAATCAAATTGATTAAAGTTGTCAATAGTAACAAACTTCCAATCTTCACAATGTTGAAGTTTCATCATTAACAAAGTTGATCTTAACAATGTTGAAGTTCATCACTGAAATCATTTACCTCAGGGGTTCCAGCTCTTTTACTTCGAAAATCCACCACCAAGTTAGTATCAGGACCGAAAGTTTTAACTTCTTCATAGTACAAAAAATTCGATTTCTCCTTGTCTTCCTGAACTTCATTAGTTTCACTAGATCCATTGACATAAGAGAATGCAACTATGAGTATAGATTGAAAATTACCTTCATCCGTTACACTAGGAGTTGAAGGATTTGGTGAAAATAATGTTTTTGAACTTGAATCTCCACCTAAATCGAGTGGAATTGACTTAAAATTGATGTCAACTTTGTCCTCGGTCAGCTTCGACTCAATAAACTCGGATTCCACTAAACCGATATTTTTAGATCCAGATTTTAAATTTCCAGCATCATTTATCAACTGTGAATCGATACCCGTACTTTCAATTCCTTCAGTGAAGCTTAGGATGCTTTCAAAACCTTCTTTTAATTCAGCTTGAGAGTTAGAACCTAATGGTGTTTCCATTAAATCGTCATTGGTTTCAAGTTCCGTCTTCAACAAACGTTCTCTGAAATCTTTAAATTCTTCAGCAAACATCATCTTCAAGGAAGAGAGGAGTACAATTTCAAACTTACTCATGCCAGCAGTCTCAGAATCGACTGCTTTTATACCACTTGTAGTGAGCTCACTACATTGGATTATCAGGAACAACTTTCATCTCTATGGATTGAGATAATTGGGAATAGATTGAAGGGATTAGAGGGTTAGATGAAGAAATAGACGAATTAAAGGGATAATAAGAAGAAGACATTATAGAAAAGAAGTTTCAGAGAAATTAGGGAATAAGATAAAGTTTACATTATTCATTAGCTAATTATCCCAGATACAGACTCTTGAATATAAAGGACAGCCACATCCCACAGAGATTCTCGTGACAGGGGTTAACCACATCTAACAAGAGGGTGCCCCTAACGACACACTAACATTACAACTAAGGGACATGACATAAACTGAGTGGCCAAGATCAAATATTTGTGGGACCATGAGGGGAAAGCATGCAAATCATTGAGCCTTCCTCACGCACGCCCAATCGGCTCACTCAAAATTAACGCTCATGTGTGAATTCGATCAAGTCAAAGGGGATGCTTGTGCACCTCTAAAAACCCTAAAATTCCATCAACGACAGCAAATATATATCGTAAATCATATCGTCTGTCCAAATTTTCCAGCTTGGTCGGACGACTTAGATTAAAAATTAGGCAGTCAATGAAGCACTTCAATGATCACCGTCCGCCACTCTACCACCGGGAGTGATCGGCCAGATGATGGCTCGCCCATGCGGCCTCCAAACGATCACTTTAAGATGGTTGGACGTGTTGTTGTTTTAAGACACTTCATCCACGACGTACTCGATCAAGCTTTAAAACAAAGATTCTTTATGCATATCGATTGTTTTGAGCTGCTTGATTTAAAATGATACATTACATGCATCATATTTCATGGATATCAATTCTTAAATAACTTAGTTATTTAATCTAATAGCACCATATGCTATTTATTGTGGTGGGTCCCACGACTCGACCCACTCATTCGTGACATCCAACATGTCACAAACTGGGGGATACTTACTGGGGTATTGGTCTAGCGGTTTACAGCGTGAGGCATGCAACGCGCCCATTACAAGAACGTATTATGAGGCATGGACGGTTAACGATGATGAGGGAAGTGGGCAAAGGTGTGATCGTGTGACAATCACCCAAACACGACCCCACTACTCCATCATTCCACTTCCTATGAGATGAAGGGTTGCGCTCAATGATTTGTATAAATAGTTCGTTCACCTATTTTCAAAGGAGATAGAAAAAATCAAGTGTTGTCACAATATCCAGAAAATACCCATAACTAATAGCTCACATTGTGCAAGCTAGTTCAACATTCTGATATAAGTCATAAACAACCAATACCTTCACAATCTCAACACCTTCTTCGCTTCCCTCCCAAAGATCAACCCCATCTCCTTCACTTTATGATCGAAGCAAGTCTGGAACGACCATTTCTTGGTTTAGGCCAGATTTGCACAGATTGATTTCTCGAATGTACAAGAACTCATGTGCAGTGCATTTGTTTAAGGTTTAGACTCATTTCTCATCCACACACCCCAAATTACCAAAACTGGCAGAAATAGTTTTCACCCATGAACAGGGTGAAAACTATTTCTACTGGTTTTGGAAAATTTGGGTGTGTGTGGATGAGAAACGAATCTAAACCCTAAATAAATGCACTGCACGGGAGTGCTTTTGATTCGAGAGATCAATATATACAATTCTGGCCTAAACCAAGAAATGGTCGTTCCAGACTTACTTCGGTCACAAAGTGAAGGAGATGGGGTTAATCTTAGGGACGTAAGCGAAGAAGGTGTTGAGATTATGAAGGTGTTGGCTATGTATGACTTGTATCAAAAAGCTGAACTGGCTTGCAGGATATAAGCTATCAGTTTCGGTGTTTGAAAACAACTGTATCAACATTTGCCTTTGTTGTCTTGTCTTGCCTTGTTCTTGTTTGGAAAAATAGGGAGGAGAACCTATTTATACAAGTCTTTAAGCCTAACCCTCGTATCTCGTGGGAAGTGGAGAAAGTGGAGTGATGGAGTAGTGGAGTGATGTGTTAGTGTCACACGACCAGTCTTGCCCACTTTTTCCATCATCACTAACCGTCCATGACTTCCTGACACGTTCTTGTGATGGCGCGTTATGCACTGCACTCTGTAAATCGCCAGACCAATACCCCAGTATGTATCCCCCCGTTTGTGAAATGATTGATATATTGAGTGTTTTGATCGTGGGACCCACATAAAGTAGCATGTAATGCTAGATTAAATAACTAAGTTATTTAGGAAGTTGATACTTGTGAAGTATTGTGTGTATTCTATGCAGGTACTACATCGAGTATACTCAGCATGTATGAAGCATCGTTGTTTGAGTGTCTTAAAATAGCCTCATGTCCATCCTACTTCATGTGATGGTTTGGAGGTTTCGCAAGCAAGTACTCCCTTGGACGACCACATGGTATGGTAGAGTGATGGGTGGCGATCACCATGATGCCTCACTGAACAATTAACTCCTGACCAGGGTTGTATAACCAAGCCGGTGAAGTTGGACGGACAAGATGATCTTTGAGACACTCATCTATGAATGTTGGTGGAATTAAGGTTTTAGAAAAGGTGCGCAAGCACCACTTTTCATCTTGGTCGAATCCAAGCTTGGGACACGATTTTGGCATGGAGATCGGGCATGCGTGTAGACGGCATGCCGATATACATGTCCATACCTCACTGTCCCGTGAAAGTGTGATATGGGGCACTCAATTTTTCTGGCGATGTTGAGTAGCCGAGATCAATTTGCGACAGAAATATGGTACCGTAAAAGCCGCGCATCATGCCAACTTCGGGCGCGGGTTTCAAGACGACCAGGCTTGGTCGGTCCAGGACGATTGGTTCGGCGTGTGGGTGGTAGGCTGGTGTTCACGCCTGTACTTTATTGCCTCATAGAAACGTGATCTAAGCCACTTAATTTGTCCGGCGAAGTTGAGTGGTCGAGGTCAGTTTACAATTAAGAGGTGCGACCACGCCTGTTTTGGGTGCGCGAATCGAGGTGTATAGCCAAGTTCGGTCTTGGCAGATTGGGTGTGGAGATAGGTGGGTCTGTAGTGATCGTGTTGATACTTACCGGACCTTCTTAGTCTATTCCCGGACCCTTCATCCGAGCATGAGAAGATGGACGCTCGTGATCGCGACACAAACCCTAGTCAGGGTTTTTCCGGCTGTATGTCACACTCAGTTTGGGGCGCACGAATCAGGACGACCAACTATAGTTGGTCCTGACCAATCAGTGAGGTGTGTAGGTGGGCCCACGGTGATTGTGTTGACATATTCTGGGCCCTTTGAATCTACATCTACACCCTCCATCTATGCCTGCGAAGATGGATGGTTGAGACTGTTTTGCGATACATGTAATGTGCCGAAAACCCTAATTTAGGTTTTTTTTCCGTCCATACTGCTTTGGCTTGGACGGTTTGGAAAGCTATGCCATCCTTTAGGGGAGGCCGACCATGCAGGTCCCGCGTTGGGTCGGTAGTGAATATTCCAATACCTGCTTGGGGTCATGGATTTGATCTAAGTTATCCAATTCGAATATGCTCAATCGGGATAGTATAACACACCGAGAGTTGTATGCTCAATCGGTCTAGTATAACACACCGAGAGTTGCAGCCTGTATGGGTATTTCGTACATGCTTCATTATTAATGCTTGGAGGTTCGTGTTGCTCTGCTGAGAACAACACTCAGTCGTCATGCCGCACCGATAATGAGTACAGGAAATACAAGTCTGGTCATGCATTAATTAATAATGTTGTAAATTCAGAGGGTATATGGGATTATTGCTACATGCTCCAACCTAGATGAATTTAGTGTATTTAATGCACAGAGTACAGGGATTGTTGCCACATGCTCCATTCTAGGTGAATTAGTAAAGTGAAGAAGTAATCATCACTTATTAATGACTTTATCTTTTGCAAGATGTTAACGCCTAATTTTGGCTTTTATAATTTTAGCCTTAAATGAAAATCCACCATCAACATTAAGTCCCATGCCTAGCACGTAATGGTTACACCATTGTGGGGTAGGCATGAGATGGTGACAGTTAAAGACAAAGCTTATGAGACAAAGTTAGATGTTACCAGGAGAGACGGGTCATCCTATCCTTGGAGCATGTCATGTTCAAGAGGCGTCCATGCGAGTGTTCCCTTAGCATGATGTCGGTCTTGCCTACTTCGATGGACTGTTACGCCTGTTTCGTTCGTGGGGATACTGCGCCTGCTTGATCGAACGTGAGCTTGATGTGCCTGTTTCGTTCGTGGAGCTACTGCGCCTGCTTGATCGAATGTGGGCTTGATGTGCCTGCTTGAGTGTCATTTTTCTACTTCGACCAAACACCGACCCAGCTAGCTTGACTAAACACCGGACTTGATGCTTTGACCAAACACCGTCCTTGCTGTTTGCTTCGCTCGAACGTGGGACCCGATATAAGCATGTTTTTTTTTAAAATGAACCTTGTGTGCTCAAATATAAATGTGGATCCTGAAAAAAGCGTTGAAGCGGCTTTTGGAGCAGTCCCGGGAGAGCGTTGAAGTGTTGGAGCTGAAGTGACTTCTTCTGGAAAGAGAGCTTTGATTGGGGACGGTTGTGTCTGCTTCGACCAATCTGGGGCTGGGATCAAGTGGAACCCATCGCGTGCCCGACTGAACGTCGACCCTGTGTTTCGACTGAAAACCGGCCCTGCTGTGTGCACCTGTTTCATTCTAATACTAGCCTTGTGACTTTGATCAATACCAGGCTTGAAACTTGAGCAATACCGGACTTGTGACTTGATCAACACCGGACTTGAAACTTAAGCAATACCGGACTTGTGACTTGATCAACACCGGACTTGAAACTTGAGCAATACCGTACTTGTGACTTTATCAATACCGGACTTGAAACTTGAGCAATACAGGACTTGTGACTTTATCAACACCGGATTTGAAACTTGAGCAATACCGAACTTGTGACTTGATCAACACCGGACTTGAAACTTGAGCAATACCGGACTTGAAACTTGATAAATACTGGTGTTTGGACCCAATATCATCCTTGTGTACTCCAACGTGAATGTGTGTTCTGTCGTGTGTAACTATACATCTCACGCGTTTTTATACAAGTACTGACTCCTGTCTTTTATTATAGAATGAAGAAAAGAACCCCTATTGAGATGTCTTCTGGGGATAATGCTGGTGCCAAGTCAGGAGGTGTTGACAGCTTCAAAGATATACAGAACATTGATGATGAGTTATTCACCGTGCCCTTTCAACTATATGAAAATATTCGTTCCACAAGATAACCCTTCTCCTATCGACTTCAAGGTTTTTTATGCTCCATTGGGCCCTCATGAAGGATGGATGAGACGTATGTTGAGCAATGAGTACATCAAAGATAACTTGACTGGAGCGTATATTATTGATGTAGCTTGAGTGTTGAAACGGATCGAGAGGATGTTAAAGTGGCTTATGGTGCGAACGTTGAGGTGGATCCTGGAGAGAGTGTTGAAGCAGGATTCTGAAGCGAACGTGGGTCCCGGAGAGAGCATTGAGGCGGCTCTTGAATAGACCATTGAAGCATCTTCTGCTGGAAGGAGCGTTGAAGTGGATTCCTCTTCAGTTCGATTTACCCTTGCGAATTCCATGCTTCTTGACTGGCCATCTCTCTCGTGTTGAAGAAGTCCTTGACTGGCGGTGAAGGAACTTCATGATGAGCCTCAGTCCCCAAGCGTGGTTTACATGGTTTGTTCGTAATGGTTGTTGTCGAGCCAGATATGGAATATCTTGGATATTGTTTCATCATTGTGTAAGTCGTGCATGTGGTACTGGAGTTGGAGTTGGCGGACGCGCAAGATGTTGTATCTCGGTGGTTTTCCTCTTGCTGCTTCAGGGAACTGCTTACAGAAGGCTGAAGGTTGTATCGCCTGTTGGTGAGATATATGCCCTTACGAACATTACGAGGCTCTTCATTACCGGCAGGCCTGGTTCTTTCTACCAGGGCATATGTTATTGCAGATGAACGTTCAACAGCTCCAAAGGATGACCAAAAGTGCAGATTCTCCAACATAGGATGATAGACACGTACCACTATTTGATAAAGTGACTCGCCCGGATCTTTTTTGACCATTGTATGATAGAGTAACTCACCCGGATCTTGCTCAATATGACGCGTGGACATCGTTATCTTCTTGAGGTTGCTCCCTTGAGGTATCGGCTCCAGTGGAAGATTGACGCCATAGAGCGTTGATACGTTACACCGGTATTCTTTAAACCAAATGGCAGTATGGTATAATAAAAATTTCTGAGAGGAGTTCGAAAAGCTATCTTACTTGGATCATGCTCGTACATCCTTATCTGGTTGTAGCCGTTACATCCATCCATGGAGGATAACATGCCGTGTTCGCTGGTTGCATCTACTAACATGTCGATGTTAGGTAGAAGAGGATCGTTTTTGGAGCAGCATCTGTTCAAGTCTCTGAAGTCTATGCAACACCTGATCTATCCATTTTCCTCGTGTCTGAACTGCAACTGTTTAACCGACTTGGATCCAGGTATGATATTTATATGATGGGTGACCAATTTTCATCTAAATCCAGCATTTCTTCATATCTCCAAGTGAATATGTACTGGTACTCTTTGAGAAGTTCCACGATCTTTGTGCGTTTATCCGTATACACGGTTGAGCTGATGGAGATAGGCCTAGGAGATTCCTCAACAATTTTAATCTCATCAGTTGTGGAGTTTGTGCCATCTTGCAGCTGTTGTGGAGCATCTAGCACTTGTTCTTGTGGTTCGTTGCTATTGTAGCATTCCATTGGGTGGAGAGACTGGGTAACAGTATCCCCTGCTAATTGATAATGGCAGCGTCGGTATACCGTTTCCCTTTATGGTCATGACTCGCCACAAAAGTTCGTTCATTCTTCGTGTAAACGTGGGTCGTGGCTTCACAGGATGGAGAAGAATGCTTCGTCAGCAAAGATGCATCATGGGTTTTAGCCCTCAATGATGCAACCGGTCTTCTTCCTGAATTGATGCCCACGTGGGGAGTGGGATGCAACGAACTTGTTTGATTCTTTCCGCGGAGCTTCTCCCGTATGTGCTGGTTTGGTTTCCCTCGAAGTCCGTCATTGTGGTAGGCTTCCGTACGACCTTGCCTGGGAGAACCTTGGATGTACTGAGAGTCTTGAGAGTAATCACATTCGAATACACTCCTGTTTCGATAAGGGCCATCTTGAACTCTGAATCCTTGATGCGTGCGGTGACATGTAGGGCACGGTTGTGACCTTCCTCTGGTTGATTGCAGCAAAACATCTTTGCACGCTGATTCTTCGAGACGTGTGAAAGTTCGCATAAACTTTTCACTAGAAAAATCGCTTCCCGATCCACCGGACTCTGGTTCATAGTGAAACTATTGAATCAAGGAGGATCGTTGTGAGGATCAGTCCCCAGTGTAGGAGTTTCCATGACAGTACTGCTCATATCTGATGTTGCTTCTTTGATCAGGTCCATGTAGGTCCGCGCCGCTGAAGTACCTTCTCCAGTGCATTGAATGCGTTCCTTGTTGGCTCTAGTGGCTGTCGCGGCTCTTGTGGTAATCGATCAGTTAATTTCTTATGAAAAGTGAGTACCTCTTTCTGAGTTGCGGCCATATCCGTTTGAGTCTTAGCAAGATTTTCCTGCTTCTCCATCAAGTCTGCAATGGTAATGGGATATGGTCCTCCTCTCGTCCCTCCGGATCCTCTTCCTGATAAAGGAGTGGAAGTTGTTGCTCTGGTGACTACCGGAGGTGTTACACTTGAGGAGATGTCTGGATTTGGGGCTGATCTGGTGATGGAGATGGGAGGTGTTACACTTACTGGAACATCTCCTGCTACGATGGCGCTGGTGGCAGAAGTGACGGCTCCACGAGATGTATTGACCACGGTAGCTCCATTGACAGGTAAATTGACACCGGGAGTGTTATCCACACTAGCTCCGTTAGAATTGATTGCTTATCCAGACCTGAGTTCTACCATCTTGAAAAGATTAGATTGGTCCTAAGATATACCCTTTTTGAAATTAATAAAATTGAATCGGATTTCGAAGAAATTGACTTTATAACCGAGAGATTAACCTCCCGCCGTGGTCGCCAATTATTTATGGGTGAAAACTATTTCTGCCGGTATTGGTAATTTGGGGTGTGTGGATGAGAAATGAGTCTAAACCTTAAACAAATGCACTGCACGTGAGTGCTTCTAGATTCGAGAAATCAATCTGTGCAAATCCGGCCTAAACCAAGAAATGGCCGTTCTAGACTTGTTTCGGTCACAAAGTGAAGGAGATGGGGTTGATCTTAGGGAAGGAAGCGAAGAAGGTGTTGGATATGTATGACTTGTATCAGAAAGATGTACTGGATTGCAGGATGTAAGCTATCAGTTCCGGTGTTTGAATACAACTGTATCAACACTTGCCTCTGTTGTCTTGTCTTGCCTTGTTCATGTTTGGAAAAATAGGGAGGAGAACCTATTTATACAAGTATTTAAGCCTAACCCTCGTATCTCGTGGGAAGTGGAGTGATGGAGTAGTGGAGTGATGTGTTAGTGTCACACGACCAGTCTTGCCCACTTCTTCCATCATCACTAACCATCCATGACTTCCTGACACGTTCTTGTGATGGCGGGTTGTGCGCTGCACTCTGTAAATCGCCAGACCAATACCCCAGTATGTATCCCCCCGTTTGTGAAATGATTGATATCTTGAGTGTGTGGATCGTGGGACCCATAGAAAGTAGCATGTAATGCTAGATTAAATAACTAAGTTATTTAGGAAGTCGATACTTGTGAAGTATCGTGTGTATTCTATGCAGGTACTGCATCGAGTATACTCAGCATGTATGAAGCATCGTTGTTTGAGCGTCTCAAAATAGCCTCATGTCCAGCCTACTTCATGTGATGGTTTGGAGGTTGCGCAAGCAAGTCCTTTCTGGGCCGACCACATGGTATGGTAGAGTGACGGGTGGCGATCACCATGACGCCTCACTGACCAATTAACTCCTGACCAGGGCTGTATAACCAAGCCGGTGAAGTTGGACGAACGAGATGATCTTTGAGACACTCATCTGCGACCGTTGGTGGAATTAGGGTTTTAGAAAAGGTGCGCAAGCACCACTTTTCAGCTTGGTCGAATCCAAGCTTGGGACACGATTTTGGCATGGACGATCGGGCATGCGTGTAGACGGCATGCCGGTATACATGCCCATACCTCACTGTCCCGTGAAAGTGTGATCTGGGTCACTCAATTTGTCTGGTGAAGTTGAGTAGCCGGTATCAATTTGCGACAGAAATCTGGTGCCGCAAAAGTCGCGCATCATGCCAACTTCGGGCGTGCGTTTCAAGACGACCAGGCTTGGTCGGTTCCGGCCGATTAGTTCAGTGTGTGGGTGGTAGGCTGGTGTTCACGCATGTACTTCATTGCCTAATAGAAACGTGATCTAAGCCACTCAATTTGTCTGGCGAAGTTGAGTGTTCGAGATCAGTTTACAATTAGGAGGTGCGACCACGCCTGTTTTGGGTGCGCGAATCGAGGTGTATAGCCAAGTTTGGTCTTGGATGATTGGGTGTGGAGATAGGTGGGTCTGCAGTGATCGTGTTGATACTTACCAGACCTGCTTAGTCTATACCTGGACCCTTCATCGAGCAGGAGAATATGGACGCTCGTGATTGCGACACAAACCCTAGTCAGGGTTTTGCTCGCCATGTGTCACACTCAGTTTGAGGCGCACGAATCAGGACGACTAACTATAGTTGGTCCTGACCGATCAGTGAGGTATGTAGGTGGGCCCATGTTGATTGTGTTGACTTGTTCTGGGCCCTTTGAATCTACATTTACACCCTCCATCTATGCCTGCGAAGTTATCCAATCATGCTGGTGAAGTTGGATGGTCATGATTGTTTCTGAGACTGATATGGACAGTTGATAGGATCCAGAGATGCCTATATAATAAACCGCAATCGCACGATGTCCAACTAGTAGACAGAGGCAAATACGGGTCGTTCCCACAAGGAGCGGTGGAAATACTGTAATCAATATCTCTAAAAAAGATTTACCAGAAATGATGTTTTTGGATTTTTATAATTGAAAATGAAAGAATAAAATTAAACTAATACAATAAAATCAATGGGAAAAACAGTCACCAGGGTTTTATCGTATCCACCACTATTTATGTTCAATTACTGAAATGAAACATAACTCATGAATAATTATTTATTGTTCGTTCTATTGACATCACCTATTATATGTATTAGAGTCGCAAATATCACTGGGACACCCTAATCATGGCACATCAAAAGACTAAACCCAAGCATGCACCATCAAATTGTGTTAGCGAGAAAATCATACGAAACTAAATTTAGGTTCACCAATAATACCTGGCTATTCTAAGCATAACCTATCAAAGGATTTAACCCAAACATGGGATATCAAATAAGTAGACAAATAAATTTGCAATCCTACAAATGAAGCACATAGGTTACTGTATTGTACAGAACCGGCGAAGCAACAACTCATATCATCGTTAAAATCAATATATAAGATCATGGAATTAATCAAATCAAATCATAATAGTCTTTGGTCAATATTATTCAAATCAAAATAGCCTATAACTCCAAGTGGTTTCAACATAAACCCTAGTTACACAAATCTAGCAAGACATGGAAATGGATTTCTCAAAATCCATTAAAACAATTAAAAAAAGATAGAGAGATTAAACTAAAGTGATCGTTGTCTCCTCTTCTCTTTGTTATGTGCAAACCTCTACGGACGCTCTCCGTTTCTCCTCTGTCTGTCACGAACAGAGATAACAATCCATACTCCTCCAAGCCGGCCTCACCCCCTTTTTCCTCCCGTCTTAGGTTAAGAACTTCCCCCCTCAATGACTCTTGGACTTATATCTTTTGTCTTAACTCATATACCCAATAGCCCAATAACTAACATTCACATCCACTACCTAGTCTTGATAAGTCCTGACGTATTAGACCTTTTTTCCCTCCATTAATTAATTAATAACAAGCTAACCTGGACATGTGAAGTTAATCATTGTGAATGAAATCTATGGGACCATTTATGTTCTCCATAGCCATTTGATACCAGCAGCTCGGACAAAATGACTCGAAATAAATAATTTCAATCATCTCCATTCACAACTCCTCTTGTTACTGCCACCACAAACAACACCAACTTGAGAACTCACTGCCAGACCTCTCAAAGTCAGACAACTCCCAACTCCATCGTCTGCCCATTTGACTTCATGCTACCCGCAGATGAGGACATCACCACCAGCAACCAGTTCGCCCTTTCTCTGCCAACAACACTTCGGCCATCCTACCGCTGATCAAACGGTACAAATGATCATCCTCTTTACTTCACTGATCTTCTTAAACCGAACCCTCAATGATTGCGACATTTTAACCAACTCTTCATACTTCGAACTACTTAGGTCATTGCTGCTTGGGACAAGACTAGATTTAGACATCGTCGGCTCCTTTTTGATGTGGCATTGTCCATCCTCCACCACGGCAGTAAGCCCGGTTCCTTTACAGATCACCCACAACGCTAGTCGCATCAATCTCATCCATTGTAACTTCTTCACTTGGTTGCAACAACTCGAACAAAATCCATTCAATATTCATGCCCAGAACACTCGTACAAATCCAAGTATCACCAGTTCGAGACATTACTACCACAGACCCCACCATGAACAATCGAGGACAACAGCTGCTTGGAGAAATTAAACTCCCTTTTGCTTTGAAAGAATAAAATGCTTTCACATTCCACTTAAGAAAATGAGATAGTATGAAGTACCACATACATTATGCAGTGAAGAGTAAGACACGTCCACTCTTTATTTGTCCAGTATAGATGGGACCAGGTGATTGCAAAACAAATGCATTTTTTAGCCCATTCAAAAATATGTCCGTGATCTAGCTTCAGTGATGTTGATATATAAAAAATACCATGCCAGCCGCATTTAATCTTTTTTTTTCTTCCGCAAATCCTATTGAAGCTCCTTTTAGCTGTTTTATTCTCCGTATGAACGGATTCTCTCGTACTTTCTACAAAAGCACTAAAATAGAGTCATTAGCCAAAATATCGAGTCCAAGCCAATATAAATATGGGTGTAAAATGTAGCATTTTCGTGCTTATCAACAGTCCATATTCGAATATGCTCAATCGGACTAGTATAACATACTGATAGTTGTATGCTCAATCGGGCTAGTATAACACACCGAGAGTTGCAGCCTGTACGGGTATTTCATACATGCTGCATTATTAATGCTTGGAGGTTCGTGTTGCTCTGCTGAGAACAACACTCAGTTGTCATGCCGCACCTATAATGAGTACATGAAATACAAGGATGGTCATGCATTAATTAATAACGCTGTAAATTCACTGGGTATATGGTATTGTTGCTACATGCTCCAACCTGGATGAATTTCGTATATTTAAATACTGGGATTGTTTCCACATGCTCCATTCTAGGTGAATTAGTAAAGTGAAGAAGTATTCATCTTTTATTAATGGCTTTATATTTTGCAAGATGTTAGCGCATAATTTTAGCTTTTACAATTTTATCCTTAAATGAAAATCCACCATCAACACACCCATAAACAACTGGTTACCACGGTGGGAGATTAATCTCTCGGTTGCAATTCAATCTCCAAATTTCCAATTTCATTTCTCAATCCCGATTTCAAGATGGTAGAACTTAGGTCAGGATCAGCTATCAATTCCGATGGAACTAGCGCTGACAACACTCTCTATGTCGATGCCCTTGTCAGTGGAGATGCCGTGCAGAATGTGATCAATACATCTCGTGAAGATGCCTCCTCTACCACCAACACCAGCGGAGCAGGAGATATTCCAGTAGGCATGACATCTCCTATCACCAGATCCAGAGCATCCGCAAACCACGACATATCTTCAAGTGTAACGCGTATAATCGTCACTAGAGAAACTGCCACTCCCCCATCAAGAGGAGGGGATGGAGGGACAAGAGGAGGAGGACCCCCTATTACCATGGTGGATTTGATGGAAAAACATGAAGTTCTTGCTAGGGCTCAAACGGATATGGATGTAACTCAGAAAGAGGTACTCACTTTTCTTAAAACTTTAACCGAGCGATTGCCGCAAGAGTCACGACATGCCCTGGAGCCAACAAGGAGCGCATTTCAACGACGTGGGCCTACATGGATGAATACGCTCGTGTTGCTCCTGAACGTCCAAGGGAAAGGGACCATCCATCCAACTTCATTACGCGTGAGGACCTGAAGCGACTCCTCTAAAACCGGGGCAAATGAATTCCAGTGGACATGCACCAGCATCAACCACCATACCCTCAGGATATGCAACAGATTCCCCTTCTAAGAGGATACACCTATCCTCAGTTTCCCCTTTATGATGGTACTGGTAACGCTCGTGAACACATCTCCCGATTTTTGGAATCTTTAGGATAACACGAATATAATCATGTTCTTCGCTTGAAAGAGTTCTCAAAGTCACTTACTGGAAGAGCGTACACCTGGTACAACAACATCACACCAAACATCGTATCCAATTGGAGTGAGATGGTCAGTGCCTTCTACAGAAAGTATTTATTCGTGTCTGAGTAGATCACCTTTTCATACCTGGGAAGAATGTTTCAACGAAACAACGAGCATCCAAACGACTTCGTTAAGAGATTCGGGATTCAAGCATTGGATTATCATGATCTGAATGTCACCGAACGCCAGTTGGTGGAGTCATGCATTAACGGAATGGTGCCCATATACCGTGATTTGTTAGAGAATCTGGGTTTTTAAACATTTTCTGAGCTCCATGAAGCCGCTAAGCATTCAGCCACAACGACCCCAGCATTGTTGGAAAGAACCAGAATTGTTCGAAATAAAGATGCACATGAGAGTCGAGGAAGCAGGTGTCTCATTAACAAGTAATATAATATCGGTCCTTCTGTGAGTGTGGTGGGCGAATGAGGAAAAAAGAAAGTCTTGGCAGCATAAAAACAACCCAAACGCGCAACACCAGCGTAGACAACTCCGTCCCGAAAGAGTATAGACAAAACTCTTGTGCAAGAAGCTGGAGATGCGGTCCCAGACTTCCCCTTTCCTATGAATGAAGTCATAGAGCTCTTGGAAGCATGGATTCAAGACAACGCGATCAAGCTACCTCCTCTCAGATGTCCACCGACTGAGGAAGAAATGGCAAATCCCAGTTACTTCCGTTAACATAGGTTCGTCCATCACCCAACCAGTGATTACAACAAATTAAAGCGAATTTTCAGAGAAAAGGTAGAAGCAGGAGAACTCCAATTAGGAAACGAATGTGTTCATAGAGACCCTCTTCCTATTAGGAGCTGCATGATTTCCGGGGATTCTGTTCAAAAGACTGTACAGTGCATGATAGAGTATTTATGTGAAATCTTATATTTCTCCAAGGCGCAGCGTCAGGATATATTTGCAGCCCTCAATCGCGTTATGTTAGGCAGGCGTTTGTATCCAGAAAAAGAAACACTTTCGGAACCTCGGTCTTTTCTGGAAGATGCAACCAGCCAGGGAATCTGGGGACTCTTGACCGTCACTTATTTAAAGGATGTCAAGTTCGATAGCACATTGATTGATGCAGCCTTTGAATTCAACATCATCACTGTCAAGACTTTGAAAGTCGTGAAGATTTCAAAACGGGAAGTTATTCGTAGCCCAACCATATTCAAGAATTCAGAAGGGGAGTTCGTGGACGCCTATGGGTACATCGATCTTGAAGTTAAGATAGGTGATGCTCTGACACATGCTAAATTTTACATAGTCAAGGAGTATCCCAATTATGATATGATCTTGGGACGCTCGTGGATACATGATAACAAAGCGAAGCCAGAAGTATGCCCTTTGCTGATTTTAATACCCGAAAGAATCTCCAACAAGCCATCCAATCCCGAAGATTACCTATTGCCGTATCAACAACTTGGAAATGTGACACAACTTCCTGGACAAAGCCCTTCAGCATACCTTAAAAGGTTCCGAGCTCAAGTAAGTCTTATTGAAAAAACCTTTTTGCAAACAATCACTCCTCTCCCTGTTAAGGCTCAGGGACTCATTTCAATTAATAACTTGACCGCCACTAAGAGTTGTGAGTGGGATGCCGGTCCTTTCAAGCGTTTTGCCAAAAACTTAGAGGTTGTTTCAATCAAATACAGCACGTGCCATAATCAATGAGTTGTACCAAGACTAAACCCGTTTCGAGTTGGATATATGGTAGTGAAAGTTACCACATTTCAAGTTGGAAACGTAGCAGTGAAGATGACCGCCCAACAGATTTGCCAACAACAAAGGAGGATGAACCGTACCTGGTGGAAGATGTCATCCTAGGCGGCTATTGCAAGATTATCAACGCTGACAAGCTTGAGGGTGTGATCATCCACTCATGATGGCTTAAACCCTACAATACCTAAAAGCGTTGTGCTACCCCTTTTTATCCATCGTTCTCCATAGTGGTTCCTCCAATAATTTCCCTTTCCATGCAATGTTTGTAATCCCTCCAAAATGATTGAACTACTTGCATTCATAATTATTAGGGTTCCAATTTCTCAATTAATCAAAGTATTATTTTCTTTTAGAAATTTCTTTACCTCTTGAGCATGACACAAAATTCCGAGTCAAGCCTAAGTCATCATCATTACCCGCCAGATTAAACCAGAAAACCATAAAAAGAAAAATATTTCATATCTTTCAGGAAACGTTGGGGTAATAGAATATGTGCAGAGAAAAAGGGAAAGCGCTTTGAGCAGTCTACTCCAATAGGAATCAGGCGGACTTCACAAGCTAGAGGAAGGCAGGTTCGTGATGTTTCCAACATTGCTTTTTCATCACAAGAATGGCGTGCAATCATGAAGACGCATTGCTACATATATGTACAGAGAAGATTCAAATATAGTCTTAATGGAAGACTTGTCTCAAAGCTATGTAAATAAAAACCTTATTTAAACAAGCAAGTAAAAGCGATGAAGACCTTAAACTCAGACGCCACTGGGTATAAGGAGAAAGTGTTCACAAACTACGAGAAAATACTCGTCCATAAAAAAAAGGAAACATGGAGATCTAGTCATCAAGGGGATCAACCGAGCCTTCACCACCGCCAGAGCCTGCTTCAATGCTATCTTGATAGGCTATTACTGCTTTCTCCTTTGGGTACGCCTCAACTTCTCTTTCGGATATTTTTGCATCAGCAACATTCTCCACTTCAACATCCTCAGTAGGAACGGCTTCCATATCTTCCTCAAGAGCAACTGCAACATTGGAGATTGTACCGACAACCTTCGGATGCTCGAGTTCATCCATATCAGAATCAAGGATTATCACACCATCGTGGATCGTATAATCACACTTATCTTCATTCGGAGTCCGTTTGTGTTCAAACCTCCGCCTTTTTAGGCGTGCTGCGAATCTCTTAGCTTTTGCGCTTACTGGTGGTTGCGCCGCTTCATTATGCCTCTATTTCTCCTCCATGTCGATTGAAGCCAAAAGAGACTGAATACGTTCTCGGGCAATGCGCAGGTGCAAAATGGACATGCCCTATATAGCACTACTGGCCTCGCGAAACGGAATATCGATTTTAGCCATCACCTCCTCGAACGCATCAACCTCGGGTTTGTTGACTTCAAAACTTCTTTCCGGAAAGGTTACAGAGTAGTCATCACCAGCAGCTTCCATGATGTACTGCAAGGAGGAGTTACGATTGCATCAAAAAAAAATCACCGTCAATCAATCAGGAGATTAATAAACATGGAGCAATTCCTGGAATAGAGAAGAAAATAATTATGCGATGGGAGGAAAAGTCTCATAGTCTTCTTTATATTTCATAAACTAACAGGATCCCAAGAAGAAAATGAGTCTTCACTCGTCGTTTATAAATACTACAGATGCGGGATAGCAATCAGCGGATGCTTATCAATCTGAATATTTGAAGGCAGATGTGTAATAAGAAGAAACGCATCTCGCCTAAAGAGACAAGCCAAATTCTATCCTGGTAACACGCACTGAAATCTTTCCTGTGAATTTATTTTTACTGTCACTATCTAATGCCTACCCCGCAATAGTGAAACCATTACGTGCTAGGCAGGGGACTTAATGTTGATGGTGAGTTTTAGTTCATGGCTAAAATTATAAAACCAGTATTTTAAGCATTGTCACCCTGCAAAGGGATAGACCGTTTAAGAAGTGGTAGAGTACAGATAACCTCTTCACTTTATTAAAAGCAATTCAATATATACATGAAATTCACCTAGAATGGTGCGTGAAACAGCAATCCCAAATAATCTGTGAATTTTATTAGCATTATTAATTAATGCATAATTTTCCTAGTATTTTTTGTGTTGTGTTCTCAGCCGAACTCTCATTATTGACATGACATGACAACTGAGTGTTCACTTTCAGCAGAGTAGCATGAATCTCCATGCCAATATTGATACATGCATGAAATACCCACACAGGCTACATCATTCTCTAACAAAGAGAATCCTGTATCGACGCGCTTTTGGTAAGACCGATCGAGCATGCTTAATTTCCTTAAGGAAAATCTAGACTGTCCATGTCAGTCTCAGAAATGATCACAGCCACGCAAGTTGGCCGCATGATTTAACTAGCCTAGACAAATCCTGACAGGAATAGGCGATCACCGTGATGACTACCGGCGAACCCACTAATGCCCTAGTCGGCCGGACATCACCATGCATCTCCCAGCGCATCAAAATGCTAATTCTAAGTAGGGTAGTCGCGCTGGTTAAAGAGAAACTCGAACGAGTTTGACTACCCAAGATAGTCTTAAAATCACCACAACCGTCCAACTTCGCCAGCTTGGTTGGACGGGTTAGATGATCCGACGAGAAATTGGGAGAATATTGACGTATACACCGGTGGACCCACTTTATCCTTGCTCGAACAACTTGCCCACGATGGGCCATTGAGCAGTGAAATGCTCGCCCAAACCATGGCAGGTGTGATGTTTCCAAACCCTAAAATTGGGTCGTAGAAATCCACTAGCGTCTTAAATCGATCACGACCATTCAAATTAGCCAGCCTATTTGGATGGCTTATATCGCATTTGGGACCATCAGGAAGATACGCATGTGTTCATCACCGGCACAACATGGGCCCTACATGATTGGTATCTCCAAATGAGGATCACAATGTGCCAAACCTTTGGTCCAAAGTCACGTACGCGTGACCGATTCAAAACCCTAATTAGGGTTTGCGGCAATGCACATCTGTCGTAGTTAGATCATGACCATCCATCTTCGCAGGCCTAGACGGAGGGTGTAGATATAGACTCAAGAGGTCCTAAGGATGTCAACGTGTTCACCGTGGGCCCACATTGGCGTGTGACCGGCCGACCTACATATACTAGGGCCCGGCATCTCTAAACGCACGCACAAAGGTGGCATGCCATGCGACCTTCAAACCTCTTTGCAGCAACATGTTTCTGTCGCAAATCGATCACGACCACTCATTTTTATCGGTCAAACTGAGTGGCCAAGATCGAATATTTGTGGGACCAAGAGGGGCAAGCATGCACGTCAGTGATCCGTCCTCACGCACGCCCAATCGGCTCACTCAAAATTAACGCTCATGAGTGAATTCGATCAAGTCAAAGGGGGATGCTTGCGCACCTCTAAAAACCCTAAAATTCCATCAACGACATCAAATATGTACCGTAAATCATCTCGTTCGTCCAAATTTTCCAGCTTGGTCGGACGACTTGGATTAAAAATTAGGCGGTCAATGAAGCACTTCAATGATCACCGTCCACCACTCTACCACCGGGAGTGATCGGTCAAATGATGGCTCGCCCATGCAGCCTCCAAACGATTACTCTAAGATGGTTGGACGTGTTGCCGTTTTAAGACGCTTCATCTGCGATGTACTCGATCAAGCTTTAAAACAACGATGCTTTATGCGTATCGATTGTTTTGAGCTGCTTGCTTTAAAACGATGCATTACATGCATCATATTTCATGGATATCAACTTCTTAAATAACTTAGTTATTTAATCTAATATCACCATATGCTATTTCCTACAGCGGGTCCCATGACTCGACCCACTCATTCGAGACATCCAACATGTCAAAAACTGGGGGATACTTACTGGGGTATTGGTCTGGCGGTTTACAGCGTGCGTCGTGCAACGCGCCCATTACAAAAACATGTCAGGAGGCATGGACGGTTAACGATGATGAGGGAAGTGGGAAAAGGCATGATCGTGTGACAATCACCCACACACGACCCCACTACTCCATCATTCCACTTCCTATGAGATGAACGATTGCGCTCAATGACTTGTATAAATAGGTCCTTTACCTATTTTCAAAGGAGATATAAAAAATCAAGTGTTGTCACAGTATCTAGAAAACACCCAGAACTGATAGCTTATGGTGTGCAAGCCAGTTCAACATTCTGATACAAGTCATAAACAACCAATACCTTCACAATCTCAACACCTTCTTTGCTTCCCTCCCTAAGATCAACCCCATCTCCTTCACTTTGTGACTGAAGCAAGTCTGGAACGGCCATTTCTTGGTTTAGGCCAGAATTGTATAGATTGATCTCTCGAATCAAAAGCACTCTCGTGGAGTGCATTTGTTTAGGGTTTAGATTCGCTTCCCATCCACACACACCCAAATTTACCAAAACCAGTAGAAACAGTTTTCACCCATAAACACTTGGTTTAATTGGCGTTTCCATAAAATAATAGCAATTGGACCAGTCATTTGCAACGAGATATCATACATATTTTACATACTAAAATTCATGAGAAATGCTAACAAAACAAGTAGTAGCATCAAAAGGGTACCACTTTAGATGGATATTCAACTGAAAAAATTTAGGCAATTCTGTGTATGGATATTAAAATTTTGTATGTTTTTGATAGGATCATGTCCAGCTTTTTTCTATAATAATTCAAGAGGACATGGAGAATCAACAAATGAACAGATGAGCAAAGATGGCATGTTCTATTGCAGTTTGTGTAAAATATAGGTATACGATACATGTGTATCTTCCTCTCTCCGGGAACTAGTGATACTCAAGACAAATTAAGGATATAATTGTAATTTAAGGAAGGAATACTGATTTTTAGGCAGTATTCTTAGATAAGGAAATATTCCTAAACAAGGTAATATTCTTATATAAGGAAATATACCTAGAAAAGGAATATTTCCTAAACAAGGTAATATTTCTAAATAAGGAAATATATACTTAGAAAAGGAATTATTCCTAGATAAGGAATATTCCTAGAACAAGGTAATATTCCTAGAAAGGAAATATACCTAGAAAAGGAATTACTCCTAGATAAGGAAATAGATTCCTAGAAGTTTGAGAAACCGTTAAATCTATAAATAGAAATATGTTTAGCTCATAACTAAGATATCTGGAGTGTGGTTTGTGATACAGACACACTTAGATCTAGATAGTGTGGTTTCAGACACATCTAAGAAATTAGGAGGTTTGTGAGATAAATCACCTAGAGAAAGCTTAGAAGAATACTTGTGCAAGCTTAGCAAACATTTTAAGGTTGATCCACTTTTTAGAAGATTGTGAGCATAACAAAAAGATAATCGTATTCGTTTTCTTGTTCATCATATAGAGAATATATTTTTCTTCAAATTACTTTCTTGTTTTTTTTTGTTTTCAAGTTTTCGTCTATTATTATTTTGAATTCTGCCTCTATAATAATAGTCACCAAGGTACAGAGATCATACGTATCATTATGACTAGTAGGTGGTAAAATGTCGCACTAGTTAAAGATGTTATCTTCTTTGCTTATGTTCTATGTATGTTGGTCATATAGCTTTATTGATGGTGGATTTTCGACAAAGGTCAAAATCATGATACTGCATGTTTCTGACCCAACTTCAATAACGCATGTGACGATTCATATTTTACGATCCATGAACCGTTTCACAATCTCTGATCGAGTTCCTTTCAGAGCCATGATGAATATGTTTCTCGAAAGGCCTCCCACTAGTTGAGCGTTCGATGCTATGCATTTCATCGTGACTTCTATGTAGAATAATATAATTGGGCGGTCCTCCTCCATAATTGATTGTTGAGAGGGCTTAACGCCTTCAGGACATGGGTGATACACGTTGTTCCCTAACTACATAGAGAGACCGTGTATAGATTCATGCGTCTCTCCTACATAATTGTTTGTTGAGGGGGCTAAACGCCTTCATGACACCAACGTTGCATGTTGTTCCCTGACTATACACCTTTTAGAATGAGTATGATTCTTCAACTATCTCATATCTCGATTCTACAGTAGATTAATTCTACCGTGACATTCGCTACTGAATTACTAGAAAATAATCTATGGGGGATTTTGCGTTTCCCCCTCAAAAAAGATAGTTATTTTGCATTACCCCCTTTTAAATTAATAATAGGTGAAACCCCCTCTCGGTTATAACTTTCGTCATCCAAGAGTTAATTGTGCACATGTAGTGCACGCGAGTATAAGAAATAAAAATACATTTTCAAATAACCACATGAACTGCACCACAAACATGTTAACATTTCCAGGTCCAATAAAGTTAAGCCTTAAATCTCATTCTTTTATAACTAAAAAGAGTAAGAATAGTTTGCGTATCTCATCATTTTCCAATCACCACCAACTTGCACCACAGACACAAACTAACACCATCATCAAATATTCATATTCGAACCCAATTTAAATTGGCAGTTCCAAAGTGTTAGAGCATAGCTCGGTTGAACCCACTAAGCGTTGGTATGTCAAGTTTGGTTGTTATATTTTAGTGAGCCAAAACTCATTTAAGAGTCGCTTGATTTAAATATACTAGAGTCAACTTCGTATATGATAGCTTAAAATTATTAGGGTGAGACATTACAAGTATTGCGAAGACTTGAAGAAGTGAAGAAGTACGGAGCTACAACCACAACATCATCCTTTCACTTGAGGTTAGTGATATTTGACTTGAGCTGTTTCATTCCCTAACGTATCTTTCAAGTCATGCATATCGAAAACATAAAACTGTGAAGCATGAACACTCTAGATAGACATAGTATTAAGGAATACAATATGAAGTTTCTTGATTAACCATTAAACTTTGTATACGAGACATCGACATAATTGTAAGAATGCTATTGTGATTATGTATGGGTATGAGGTGAGTATTTCATCCTAGGAAACAATGTTTTTACATGTGTTTTAAGGAAGTAAGTTCATAATATGTGTTGTGAACCGAAAAGGAAATCGCCAGGCGTTGTTGGGGATGTTCTTCATTGCAAATATGATGAACGACCAATATGTGTGATTAGTATAACCGATCATGACTTGTTTGTGTTCTTGGTAAAACTATTCACATGAGGCCTGACTTATGTATTGGTATGACTTTTATTAGTGAAACCGATCTTAAGTAATCACCTGGGGTATGATCGGGTTTGTGAGTGTCTGACCAAATTTGGGAAAGCGGAACCGATCCTATGAAGAGGTGCAGTACATCACAAGGGGGGACCGATTCTTATATGAGGTGCAGCAAGTTTTATAGAAGAAAGGGGAACTGATCCTATGAACATGTGCAACATGTTTTTAGGCAAGAGGGAACCGATCCTATGGACATGTGCAGTGCATACAAGTTAGATACCAAATATATGTGGGGAACCGATCCTAGTACCTAGTTAGACGTATCTTTGGTAAGCTAGTGTAACTATGCACATTACTCACATGGAGGTAAAACCGAAACTTGTTTTGGTATAACCATTACACCCATGGTTTGTGATTGAGCGTTACTTGACCAATCACATACTTCTTGAAAGTCATATGAACCAATTCTAAACTTGTTTGGAAGTGTAGTAAATTGGTTTCAAGTGAGTAAGTATGAAAAAGGACTTGCAAGAGAAAGATGTCGACACACTTTGAACACGCACATTATTGTGTATTCTTTTATTGTTCAAAGATATTCCTTAACGGCTAAGAAGGAAGTAAATCCCAATATCGAATTTAAATAAGTTAAGAATCTTTTAATTAAGGTTTTTAATTATATATGGAAAATGAGAATTAGTAATGTGCATTTGCTAGTTAAAGATTTTCCATGGAGATTTCGATCATTATATTTGGACAATGCATTCACATGAATTATAACAACCGAATTTGGGTTATTATGAAAAAATATCTTGAGAATATTTTCGGTTTTGGAAATTCCTTAGTGTGCAAAATTCCTTGTCTATAAATACTTTGATATTGCAATTCTAGAAAACTAATCCTTCATGACAGTAAACTTCCTCTGTTGTATAGTTACTAGTGAAGCCGACTATCAGAGAGGAGAGTAATTTAATTAGGTGAAATCTCTTACGACCGCTCAATTTAAAGTTTTCTTTGGGATTGAGAAACTCTAGCGCGACCCGTTGGTGGGAAACTAGATATTGTGGTTTATCTTTAGTTTTCGTATTGATTTGATTGACTAACGGTGGTTGAACTTTGATTGCACCTAGTTTGCTTATGCTTGAGAATCTTCTTTTCTGATATAAGATTCACTCAAACTAGTTCAAGGTTTTGACAGGGATCTTTAGACTGTTATTAGATCTAAAGACGATCTTGTGATAATCCATTATTAACAGACTTCGTTCTTTGTGTGATTGATCACAAGAGATTTAAGTAGTTGTGTGCAGGTGTTTATTGAAGATCTAAGAAGATTTGAAAACAAAGAAGAGATAGAATATTTCTGACTTGGTTTTATAATCTTTGGTGTGCACAATACTTGTTTGGTAACATAGGATCCAATTAATAATCGGTTTATCATTGTGGTAGATTGGATTGATTAATTGAAAAGATCGGCATCAATACAGTTATTTGGGTTAAGAATGTTGATTGGCTTAATCTTACTGATTTCCTTTTGGTGATTGAACATAAGATAGATCTTGGAACCTGGCAAAGGAGTTTATGTTAAGATAAACAAGGGAACCTTTACGCAACTCATATCACTTGGTTGAAGATAGTTGATACCAAACAGATTTGTTGTTCCTTTACTGCTTGGAATATGAACCAAAAGAATTGGTCCAAGTACGTGACTTGTTTACAGGTTGGAGGCGTGGGAATACAGACAGAACTAGGTAAACTATAGGTTTATTTCCTTGGTCTCAACTATACGAAGTTGGTTTATTTTGTATAGCGGATTAATCCTGAGAGTATTCAATTCTGGACAAGGTCCTGGGGTTTTTCTGTATTTGCGGTTTCCTCATTAACAAAATCTTTCTGTGTCATTTACTTTATATTTCCGCATTATAATTATTTTATTATAATTAAAGTAAGTTGAACAAACGTTAATTCCTATTTACTTGATACGTGAATCCTATTGTGCTTGTTTAAGTCCGAACCTTTGTATCAAGTAAACATACTTCGTTGTTGTATTGTCCCGATCTTGTATTCATAGACAATCACACGAAGTGTGAACCGATTAGTTGCATTGTCTCGACTAGGTCCATAGACAATCACTTTCGGAGAAAGGACTTATAGGAAGGAAAAGTTTTAGCTTGAGGTATATTTGGGTACTCTCGCCTTTTCAATTGGTATCAGAGCAGACAAACACGAAAAGATCTAACAATTTGTGTTTGGTGCGATCCATCCTATAAGAATGAACTTGATTTCTCACTAATCGACTTCAATTAACATACCACCAAGATTAGACAGAACAAACTATCTATGGTGGAAATATGCTATGCGATCTTTTCTTCAATCACGAGACTTTAATACTTGGATATTAGTCGTCGATGGTTATATTCTTCCAAAGATAGAAAATTCGGATAATTAGCTTAAACGCCTAGTAGATTTTTCGAACGAAGAAAAGGCACTTGCTAAGTAGGATTCAGATGGTTTGAATGCTATAATACATGTTGTAAGCCGTGATCTACAATATCATGTATCAACATGTCAAACTTCGAAAGAAGCTTGGGATAATATTCAAATCGTGTTTGAAGGAAACATATCAGAGAAAGAAGCTAGACTTCAAACTCTTACGTCTGATTGGGAAAACCTTCGAATAGAGGACAACGACACTTTTGAATAGTTTCATCTTAAACTCCCTGAGATAATTAATGCTTCTTTCTCTCTAAGAAAGATTATTTCTGAAAAGGATATAGTATGCAAAATTCTCAGATCTTTGCCTCCAAGATACGATTCTAAGAAGCATGCAATCATAGAAGCAAATGATCTCTCAACTCTCTCACGAAGCACACTCGTTGGAATGTTAAAGATATTTGATCATGAATCACAGTCTATTCAAAATAAAGGAACTGCTTTTAAAGATGAAAAATTCTTAAAGTTCCAATGGAAAGGAATAGACATGTTTGTACCCAAAATTACTTTTGGGCACGAAACACGATGAATGGATTGTTTGGTGAGTATTTTGGGTTAGGGGTCAATTTGAAGAACAAAAAGAAAGACAGAGGATTAACGTGGTTCAGCATGGTTTGCCTACGTCCACGGGCATCCCCTTGGGGAATGATTTTATTGATAATATAATTACATTGCTCTTTTTATGCCTTCTCTTGGCTGCCCCCTTTCCATATAATTTTTGCTCCTCTTTATAAGGTTGAATATCTAATTTCAATATAAACATAAATAGCATTAACTCTCGTTCATGCCTCCATCATGATTTCTGCATGAAACTGCTGGAATCAATGTTGCATGCCTTCATGATGATTTATGTATGAAACTGCTGGAATCAATACTGCATGCCTCCATGATGATTTCTGCATGAAACTGCACATTTATGCTTTCATCTTCAATTCCGCATGAAACTGCACATTTATGCTTTCATGATAAATTTTGCATGCTGGAAAACTGGACTGGTGGATGACAGTATGGATGGATGCTGGTTGGCAGAATGGTTTGGCTGCACGGGTAGAAAATTGGCTGGCATTATGGGTGGATGTCGTCGCGAGAATATTTGATCAGATGGGTAGAGATCGGAGCAAAGACATCAAAAAGATGGCGGTGAAATGAAGAACTTGGCTGGGAATTGGTTAGTAGCACTGCTGGCTACAAAATTAAAAATTGGCTAGGGGTACGACTGACTTCGATAGTTGACCAACAGTTGACTTTGACTACTGACCGACTGTTGACTTTGACCATTGACATTGACCGGATGTTGACTTTGACAGTTAACCAACTTTGACCATTGACCGTCATTGAATTTATGTAATACTAGGCAGACTGGTGGAATGCCCCGGTTGACTGGTTATCGGGCTTGGATGAGGATCAAAAGATGATTCAATTATCAATTGGGCCAATTAAGTGATATTTTTACTTATGGCACAAACAAGACAGTTGGATGATTCAGATGCACAAATTACAGGAAACTCTGATGATGAAATCGAAGAATCATTATCTTTGATTACTAGACAGTTTTGAGATCTCTTAAGGAGAAAAAAATAAGATATTCATAAAGGATACTCACCAATCTTCTCGACCATATGATCGAGTTCATGTTAAAAAGGAACATGAAGAAGATGATGAATATCAGCCGCAATGCTTCAAGTGTAAAGGGTTTGGTCATATTTCTAAAGACTGTCCCAATCATAAAAAGTACACTGGAAGTAAGGCATTGGTTATAACTCATGATGAGACCTATGATTCATACGATTCTGAAGAAGAGGAAACATCTAATATTGCATTAGTTGTCAATCTTATTTCTTCCTCCTCCATTAGTGATTTACCCATTTTAAGACTGGACATGTCTTCCGATGTTATTAAATCACCTAATAGTAAAGGGAAAGATAAGATAAGATGCAAAAAATATCTCAAGAACAGAACTTCCAAGAGTTGCGTAGGCAACCAAAGTCAACATCAAGATACTTCGCTAGTTAGAGGTAATAAAAGGAGAATTTCTCATATGATTTTAGATCAAGAACACTCTGGTTGTTCAAAGTCCCATAATGAGAGAAAATCTCATACTAATACCACCTGATCGGTATTAGAATTATTTCCTCACCATGTGTGCCAATTTCGAGTGAGGAAGAAGAAAATCAAGGCACTTTTTGTGTAGATTATGGAAATAAAATCTAGAAATTAAAAATATTTGATATATTCGTATCTTTAGGAATATTATATTTTCGGAAGTATGAGAAATATAAAGAGATCCTCCTCTTCTGTGAATCTTTCCTTGTCCGAACCATGAGTCTGTATCAAACATCTTCGTGCGAAAAGATGATAGATCAGAATGATCAACCTAAGAATAAGTCAGGGGGTTCTCTTGAGATTAGTGGTAAAATAAAAAAAGGAGATTGGCTTAGCAAGAAGGAAAGATAGAATACGCTGAAGAAAGATCAGTGTATTGAAGCATTGACACTCTTTTATGTTCAATCAAAGACAGAACTTCATGCACTTGCAGAGTCCTTCACGAAAATTTCTCACCTGCAAGAGGTTCTGGTTAAGCAACAAGGTTTTCTACTTGAATAAATTAACAAGCTAAAGAATGAAAGTAGAAACCTACCTTCATGTGGCACTGGTATGAAGGACTGAGTTGTATTAGAAAAATAGACATCAATTTTTTATTTCTTTCATTGATTGTATAAGTCTATTGAATAAAAACTATTATGAATAAAGTTATTTGATTTATAATTTTTTCTTGTGATAGTTTTTGGTTTACATAGCCGGTGCTTTAATGCCTTATTTATTTGCTATGTATGTTTATGAGATGTTTGATTTCGGTTGTATTACCTTGATATTCGATCTCATAATATGTTGTGTACCCTTATGGTTTGGGTGAATTTTTTATTTAGAAAGATTAAGTTCTAGCCCATGTTGGTAGGCTTTATCAAAGGATCATGAGGGGTTCCTGTAGAAACAATATGTGAAAAAGTCACAATATGTTGAATCGGTTTTGGTTTAGCATAAAAACATATGTGTTTCGACGGTTTTCGACTTTTGCTTGCAATTGTTAAAACCGATTTTCAACATTTCTCTGGTAAAGGTTGGTTGTTGTCATTCTTTTGTTTGCATAGGGATGACAACATAATGGTATTTAGATATCACTTATCCCTGTAAGAAGAAGATGCTATCATATTGGAGATGTTGGATGCGAAATTGAGGTAACAATCTTGTTAGTTAATTGTTTTCCTGTTTTAAAAAAAAACCTATCTTTATTTGATATATATATATATATATTGCTTTTGCTTAAACAAAATTGTCGGTATAATTGATGTGTTTATTCCATTATGTATGTGTGGATATTTGTGTGATTCAAATGGTTCCGGTTAAGTAAAACTATTGTTATCTTGCTTTATTGTATGGTATCAATTGTTTAGGCTTACAAAATTTTGGTGCAATAGTGGAACTTTAATGATATATGTTGTTTCAATTGCTTCCGGTTGAGGTAAATAATTATGCAAGTTGATTTATTGGTTTGTATGAATTATTTATGGCTTAACGAATGAATATACTGACGGGATGAGTTGTTTAGTCCAATTTGATTCCGGATAAGCTAAACTAAGTTAATTCTGATCTTAGTTAGACTTATCAAAGTGTAGGTTTCGGTTATTCAAGTATAACTGAATGCCTAAACAAGGAAATGCTAGTTAACTAACCTATTATTTGTCTTGTTTAAAATATAAAGGTCTAAGTTATATGGATAATTAGAACCTGATGAGAAAAATGGAATTTATCTTTGTTTTGGTCTTATCGAATGAAGCGGTTGTATTTATACAATCGGTTTAGCAAAGGAACTAAGTTGCTAAAGTTGATTTTTGGTTTGCTAAACTAGTTGGGAAAATTGCTTCAGGCAATTATTTCCATGATAACATATCAAAACATAATTACTTTGTAGTTTCGGTTTTGATATTGGTTATCAAAAATGGTATGTAAAACCCTCGTGCTTGACTCAATAGGTTGCAAGTCTATTTTGAGATTTGTAAGATCATTTTCGTGTTGTCCTTTATTTTTTCATTTCTTAGTCATTTTTGTGACATAAAGGGGGGAAAATATATGGAGTAAACAAGTGATGTTGGTATCAATTTTATGTTGATTGGTGTCACTAGAGAAAAGGACAATGGTGCTTGAAATCGTTTATCTAACGAATGAGGAAAAGCACAGACTAAGGGGGAGTAACATATCATATGATTGAGATAAAAAAGACATGCGGATTGAAAATCTACCTATCTCACCTTTAGGGGGAGTATGAGTTGTGTTATTATAATGTCAACAACGGCATTTTAAGGATTGAATTAATGTAAGTTTTGTGTTGTTGAATTCGGGAATCAAGCGTATGTGTAATGAATTATTGTAATTTGTTTATCCATATGATTGTAAGAGTTTTGTCACTAAAATTGAAAAATGGGGAGATTGTTAGAGAATAGCTCGGTTGAACCCACCAAGCGTTGGTATGTCAAATTTGGTTGTCATATTTTAGTGAGCCAAAACTCATTTAAGAGTCGCTCAAACCATTTCATTCACACAACATCCCAACACCATCAATTGCGAACATCACCACCATTTGATTTAAATATACTAGAGTCAACTTCGTATAGGTTAGCTTGAAAGTATTTGTAAGGCTTGTTTTAATTTCAAAGG
This sequence comes from Papaver bracteatum, assembly GCA_023529315.1. Classification (NCBI taxonomy): domain Eukaryota; kingdom Viridiplantae; phylum Streptophyta; class Magnoliopsida; order Ranunculales; family Papaveraceae; genus Papaver; species Papaver bracteatum. Next base: position 900,970 of record JAJJWX010003983.1, read on the forward strand.
TATTTATGTCATTTTACTAGTAAGGGTGAAATAGTCTTTTACCTTAGAATGGTATTTTGATACAATTAAGGCCACGTGTAGTAACATGTGCCTGATAATCTAACGATGGAAATTGAGTTGCAACTTATCAGGTTGCAACTTTCAAGCCGGGTGTTTTTTTCAGTTGCTACTTCTCAGCTCTAGCCTGGTTGCAACTTCTCTTCCATAATCACTAGTCTCCAATTTAATCACTAGTCTCCAATTTAATGCTCTTTTGAAAAGCTACTTCTCAGGTTGCAACTTCTCTTCCATAGTCACTAGTCTCCAATTTTCTGCTCTTTTGAAAATTACAACTTGGAAAACAATTTGGTAACAGAAAAGATGAATTTATTTCCTTAGGATACCCGACAAATAGTTTAAAAAAAAACGGTCTTAATCAACCTATTTAATTCATCCAAAAACGTGGTCTTCTTTAAAGAAATTTGGTGTGCTTGTAATTAAGTTTCTCGCAACGCGTCACAATTTGATAGTATTGTCAGTGCGCTTGCAACAATACTAAATAATTAGAAAATAAATTTGGTGCGCTTGCAAAGTTTTGGTATTATTAAATAATTGTGATTGTTTTTTTAATGCAAATATTTACTTTCAAAAGAGAACGGTTTTCTTAGTGGAAGACAAAAGCATACGCATGGATATCTTAGTGGAAGACAAAAGCAAGAATAAAAAGAGAGAAAGGTTTTACTCCAAAATGTGAAACGTAATTGAGACAAAAGCAAGAATAAAAAGAGACAAAAGTAATTGAGTGGAAACAATATCATATAACCAACTATTTTGTTTTTCTTTAGGACTTCTACCTAGTGAAACGTGTTCTCTTTTTGTTACTTGCATTTTTCTTTGAGTTTAATCATCTTGAGCTATGTCACTATATGATTGGTTCTTTTCTTAAGTAGTTAGGAATTTAGATACTTTGTATCAACCTTAGCAAACATTCTAGCTCGGTCAACAAGACTCCGTATCATTTCTATATATATATTTTTCAAATCATGCGGAACCAATCAACATGGTTAATTATATACGTGGAGTTAAAGATATCGACTAGAATTAGGTTCACCAACTATATATTAGACTGGTATTGCTTTAGGTTTAGAAGATCTTTTAATATTCACTTCTTCCTTAGCCACCGCACAAAAAAAAATAGAGAACAAAAAAAAAAAAAACTTAGTATTTGGAGAAAAGAGGGATTCGAGACCTTGGTGATGGTGCTATTTAAATTTTGGTTTTGGTTCCTGCAAGAGGAGTTGCTAGTTTGTTTGTTATTGTTCTTCCTTAGGATTATTTGCTAGCGGTTGAGGTAGGCGCAACACAATCTGAAACTCTTTTTATTTATGATTTTGTTAATTAAATTCATATTTACAAGTTTTCAATAATATATGAATGATAATCGATGTTGTGAGCATGATTATGAATGTTGGGCTGCGGTCCATAGATTGTGATTCTTAAAAATTATTTATGACGGGATACGAGGTATCCTTAGGAACGGTTTTGTTTCCTAAACCCACGTGGGGCTCCCTGGGGTGAGCGGATTGATTAAATTTATTGTTGTTATGGATGTGGTGTTTCCATGTGTTTACGGTGTTATTAATCATACTAGTTGTTTTTAATAAAAAATTGAAAAAAATGTTTGAATAAAATGTTTTGTTGCTTCTTTTCCTACTGGGTGTCACAACTCACGTCGTTTCATGACAAAAGTTCCAGATTTTATGACACCACAAGGAGCTAATGGCGGAAAAGCATAGATATCGGTTTTGGTGTTTTAATTAGTAGTTTGCATATTATGATTGAAAAAATCGTAATAGAATATCATCAAACTCTCTTTTGGATGATTTATTGAGTATTTATTTATTATTATACTTTGGAGATTATTGGGTTAATGTTTAACCAATGGAACAATGTTTTATTAAGAAACTTTTATTTGATTAGAAAATGAAAATTTCTGAGTCATGTCAGTTTGACTGTTAATGATAATTATTCTATAATCTATATATGACTGAATATTTTATAGTATGCCTATAATTCACAGTAAATGAAGTGGTTAAAATATTAGAATTTTCTGAGTCCTGTAAGTATTTTTAAAACAATTGTTTATCACTATAAGAAATTCAGACATTTTCTGACAGACTTCAACTATGTTGAAGTTTTCCTCTTTTAAAACTATTCTATGGCATGTTTTAGGCTTTGGTGTCTCTGTAAATTTGAATATAATTCTTTTTAATTTTTAAAATGATAAACTAAACTTGATTTGGAGGTTCGAGTGATTTTATACGATTTTTATAAAATCGATCATCTCTGTTTTTCTTTTCTGGAGTTCCGGTCCACAACGTGTTTGACTGTGGTCAAAAGGTCCTTGAGATAATCTAAATTTTATATAAACTTTATGAATGGAACTATACTCAGTAAGGATTCAGAACTTATAATCATTCAAATTTTTGGATTTGAATTGGGTTCAGTAAAATTCTTGGAGTTAAATGATGTCTGTTTTTGTTTTATGATTCTTCTTTAAACATGCGATTCTTTTGGATTAAATCTGGAAAATTTAACAGTGAAATTAATTTTTATGGTAAACTAAAGTTCTTTAGTGTTCATGTGGGTTAAAAATCAAGACAAGTTAACGGTTAGATGTTCCTAAAAGAATTTTTATGTATCCGCTGCTATAGAATTTCTGAATTGAACATAAATAAAAATTAGACAAAGAATTAGTTGTTTGAACTTGGGCCAAGTGTGGAAGTCTAGGCTTGTTATTAAAAGTAGTATTTCGGATTTTGGGTTTGGATTCGGGTCAAAATTCAGGTCCGGAATTTGGGTTGTTACAATATTAGGGTGAGACATTACAAGTATTGCGAAGACTTGAAGAAGTGAAGAAGTACGGAGCTACAACCATAACATCATCCTTCCACTTGAGGTTAGTAATATTTGACTTGAACTATTTAATTCCCTAACGTATCTTTCAATTCGTGCATATGGAAAACATAAAACTGCGAAGCATGAACACTCTAGATAGACATAGTATTAAGGAATACAATATGAAGTTTCTTTCTTAACCATTAAACTTTGTATATGAGACATCGACATAATCGTATGAATGATATTGTGATTACGTATGGGTATGAGGTGAGGATTTCATCATAGGAAACAATGTTTTTACATATGTTTTAAGGAAGTAAGTTCATGATATGTGTTATGAACCGAAAAGGAAATCGCCATGCGTTATTGGGGCTGTTCTTCATTGCAAATCTTATGAACGACCAATATGTGTGATTAGTATAACCGCTCATGACTTGTTTGTGTTCTTGGTAAAACTATTCACATGAGGCCTGACTTATGTATTGGTATGAATTTTATTAGTGAAACTAATCTTAAGTAATCACCTGGGGTATGATCGGGTTTGTGAGTGTCAGACCAAATTTGGGAAAGGGGAACCGATCCTATGAAGAGGTGCAGTACATCACAAGGGGGAACCGATCCTTGTATTAGGTGCAGCAAGGTTTATAGAAGATAGGGGAATTGATCCTATGAACATGTGCAACACGTTTTTAGGCAAGGGGGAACCGATCCTATGGACATGTGCAATGCATGCAAGTTAGATACCAAATATATGTGGGGAACCGATCCTAGTACCTAGTCAGCCGTATATTTGGTAAGCTAGTGTAACTATGTACAATACTCACATGGAGGTAGAACCAATTTTTTTTTTGGTAGAACCGTTACACCCATGGTTTGTGATTGAGTGTTACTTGATCAATCACATGGTTCTTGAAAGTCAGATGAACCAATTCTAAACTTGTTTGGAAGTGTGGTAAATCGGTTTCAAGTGAGTAAGTATGAAAAAGGAATTGCAAGAGAAAGATGTTGACACATTTTGAACACGTGCATTAATGTGTATTCTTTTATTGTTCAAAGATAAATCCCAAGATCGAATTTAAATAAGTTAAGAATCTTTTAATTAAGCTTTTTAATTATATACGGAAAAAAAGAATTAGTAGTGTGCATTTGCTAGTTAAAGATTTTCCAAGGAGATTTCGATCATTATATTTGGACAGTGCATTCACAGGAATTATGAAAACCGAATTTGGGTTATTATGGAAAAATATCTTGAGAATATTTTCGGTTTTGGAAATTCCTTGGTGTACAAACTTCCTTGTCTATAAATACTTTGAGTTTGCATTTCAAGCAAGCTAATCCTTCGTGACAATAAACTTCCTATGTTGTACTGAGACTGGTGAAGACGCCTATCAGAGAGGAAAGCAATCTAATTAGGTGAAATCTCTTACGGCCGCTCAATTTAAAGTCTTCTTTGAGATTGAGAAGCTCTAGCGCGACCCGTTGGTGGGAAACTAGATATTGCGGTTTATCTTTAGTGTTCATATTGATTTGATTGACTAACGGTGGTTGAACTTTGATTGCACCTAGTTTGTTTATGCTTGAGAATCTTCTCTTCTTATATAAGATTCACTCAAACTAGTTCAAGGTTTCGACAGGGATCTTTAGACTGTTGTTAGATCTAAAGACGATCTTGTGATAATTCATTGTTAACAGACTCCGTTATGTGTATGATTGATCACAAGATATTAGGATCCAATTAATAATCGGTTTATCCTTGTGGTAGATTGGATTGATTAATTGTGAAGATCGGCATCAACACAGTTCTTTGGATTAAGAGTGTTGATTGGCTTAATCTTACCGTTTTCCTTTTGGTGATTGAACATAAGATAGATCTTGGAACCTGGCAAAGGAGTTTATGTTAAGATAAACAGGGGAACCTTTGCGCAACTCATATCACTTGGTTGAAGAGAGTTGATACCAAACAGATTTGTTGTTCCTTTATTGTTTGGAATACGAACCAAAGGAATTGGTCCAAGTACGTGACTTGTTTACAGGTTGGAGGCATGGGAATACAGACAGAACTAGGTGAACTATAGGTTTAGTTGCTTGATATCAACTATACGAAGTTGGTTTATTTTATATAGCGGCTTAATCCTGAGAGTATTCAATTCTGGACAAGGTCCCGGGGTTTTTATGCATTTGCGGTTTCCTCGTTAACAAAATCTTGTTGTGTCATTTACTTTATATTTCCGCATTATAATTGTTTTATTATAATTAAAGTAAATTGCACAAACGTTAATTCCTATTTACTTGATACGTGAATCATATTGTGTTTGGTTAAGTCTGAACCTTTGTATCAAGTAAACATACTTCGTTGTTGTATTGTCTCGATCTTGTATCCATAGACAATCACACGAAGTGTGAACTGATTAGTTACATTATCTCGACTCAATCCATAGACAATCACTTTCGGAGAGAAGACTTATAGGAAGGAAATTTTTTAGCTTGAAGTATATTTGGGTACCCTCGTCTTTTCACAAAGGATTATAATCGTTTATCTTTCACAGTGAATTGTTAGCACCATTCAAGCAATACTCAAAATAGAGATTTATGTGAAGAATTTTATCGAACAAGGTATGTGCTAAATCAACATCAAAAATTAAAGCACAACTTAAAACAACCGCACAGATTAAGTAAACACTAACATCACAACTCAAATCATCGATCTCCACCCCTTTCTTCTATCAACTACCACCATTATCATAATAATAAACTTCTTAATTGGGGATTTTGTATGGAGTCAGAGAAGTAGAGTTTGATGTTCATTTGATGGATTTTTATAGCTCTATGAAAGAATCTAAATCAATTGGTAACCAAATAGATTCACATCACCACATTATACTCGTATACCACCACCAACACTATAACTTATCATACAATAGCCTCGTTTAGGATCTCGATTTGAATTAAATCATTCACCATTAATATCAATTTAGGATGGCCGGTGAGGTGATTTGGCAGCAATGTTTGTAACTTTTAATCCGGATAAACATGGATGATTGGTGCGGATTTGTGAAATTTTGGATAACAAGTTTAAGACGTGGATACAAGAAGAGAGATAAGATATATCCGTTTATATAATTGACGAACAATTGAGATTGAAGGTGTTTTGGATAGAAGGGTTAGAATAAACTTATGGGTGGATTCATTAGAGATTTGGATGAAATTTAAGAAATGCTTGGCTGGAATATTAGATGAAAACTGTTGTTGTTTCCGTTGATAATGAAGATAAATAATGATGGATGTAGAAGATCCAAGAGTATTCGGGGTTTGTATGAGATATGGAAACATGAGCTTGTGTTTTAATTCAAGTCAGGAAGGAACGAGTTATACAAATCTCTTTTAGTACTAGATGCTCAAGTCTTTATCTGTGGAGAGGGTCAACAGAGACGATGACGAAGAAGAAACTGTTTTCCTCTCTCTATTTATTTTTGATTTTATTTTGGGATTTTCACAGGTATTTATTTATTTCTTATACTCACGTGCACTACACGTGCACAGTTAACTCTATGATAAGGGTAGTTATAACAGAGAGGGGGTTTCACATATTATCAATTTAAAAGGGGGGTAATGCAAAATAGCTATCTTTTTTTGAAGGGGAAATGCAAAATCCCCCATAATCTATTTTATCTTATTACTCCGTTCTATGGCTATCCCCGGCTGATTCCATAAATTAGTAATAAATAACCATTTTATCTCATTACTCTGTTCCCTGAATTTTCCGACTAGATTCATGGATTAGTAATAGATACACAATTCATAATTATTGCTCTGTTTCATGAATCATTCTCCGCCGAATTTCATGAATTAATAATAATTACTCAACAATCGGGCATCTGGACTATCACCGAGTAAGCCCCTATAAAATGGTGCAAGTGTACTCAACAATGATGCATGAACGAGCACCCGATTGTACGAACGAGCATTCGAAAATATGGACAAACAAAGAATCCTACACAAAATAGGAGAGAGAAAATAATAATAATAATAAATAGAAAAGAGGTGCCTAGGGACCGGGCCCAACGGTCGGCCGGCCATGTCGCCTTGGCCGGTCCCCCACGCCCTCTTCCTTTATTTTTCTTATTTTATTTGTTTTCATGAACTCATGAAAACTCCTTCATTCAAGCAACTTTCCTTGTTTGAGCAAAACTCACGGTTCTCCATATTTTCACGGTTTCATGAAAAGTAATAAAAATAGGAAAGGTGTCATGGGACCGGGCAACCTCGCCGGCCGGCCATGCCCTAGCCGTGTCCGGTCCCACACGTTACATCCCTTATTTTCATAATTATTATTTCCCTCATCTCATGAAACTCCTCCGTTTGAGCAAAAATCATGGTTTCTTCATATTTTCACAAATATTGCTCAATGCATGAAAAGACAAAAAAGTCAAATGGTCACACGACCGACTAGGCTACTCACGTCAAATATTAAAATATTATTATTTTCAAAATTTTGATCAAATGAGCAAAGTTCTACTTGCTCATTCGAGCAAAATTCATGAACTTCAGTCAAAGATCAAACTCTTCTGAAAATACAAAATATTGCTCAAAAGCACATCAAGAAATACCAAAACTCTCAGGATTGAGACACGTACATTATGGTGACACGGGCATGCTTCCTTGACCGACCAAGGTCGTCCCTAAGGCTCTCAAGGAGCCGGTCCCACACATCTTCATGATTTTGACTTAATTTGCTCAATTGCTCATATTGGGTCCAAACTCTTTTCAACCAACTTGGAATTTGCTCAAACGACCAACAGATGGTCCCACAACCACCAAGGACCGATTTCATGCCCTCTTGGTCGGTCCCTTACTTCTCCATAAATTAGGTTTTATTACCTAATGCTCAGACGAGCACTATTTTAATAAATGATGAAACTGGCATTTGATCATTCTTTCACCACCGCCAACAAAAGGCCCTGGTGCACGCTCACTCGAGCACTTGGGCATCACATGGTCATCCATCATCCCATGTGGTTGGTCCCTCCTTCACTCAGTAACCTATTTTCAGTAATTTATCAATTGACGAACAATTGATCAAAAATTAGGGTTTCGAACAAACGCTCCACGAAATCATCATTCTGAGCAAGCTCAAACACTAATTAAATTTATGTTTGATCCAGTAATCAACATTCAGATCAATATTTGGTAGGCTACCAATATTTTAATTAATATTTTATTGGGTTACGTTACCAATAATTCATCAAATTGAGCAATACTTGCTCAGTTGCTCGAATATTGATCCAACTATCAATATTCAGTAATTCGTCGAATTGAGCAATACTTGCTCAAATATTGATCCAATTATCAATATTCAGTAATTCGTCGAATCGGGCAATACTTGCTCAGCTACTCGAATTTAAAATATTTGCTCAAACAAGCAATATCAACATAAGAACTGTACATCTGACATGTTCAATCCATGAATCACTGAGCATTCGTCAATCATGCTCAATTCAACAAAACTTAGACTCACAAAGACTAACTAACCAAATACACGTCTGCCTTGCAGACTCCACGTTCGTGAGACATCAATCACGTCAAATGGGGGGATATCAATTAGGGTTTTGGTCTGGCGGCCTACGACACCTGTGTTCATCCACGACGAGAAATTTGAGTAATTCGTGCAAACGGTTGAAGGAGTTAGCAAAGTAGCGGGTGCATAATCAGTCAAGTCTCCACACGACATGGAACTGACTTTACCATGATCTCCCACTTTCCCACTCTTTCACTCAAGAAACCGTCACACTTAATAGGATCAATGTGTTCATTTTTCTGACAATATAAATAAGTCTTGGAATTCACGATTGAGATATGTAGTAGCAAGAAATCCCACACTACACCCCTCACAAGAATTCATACAATCAAATCATTTTTTAGATCAACAATCACAATTTTTATTGATTTATCTCACAAATTTTACAAGATAGAAAGGAAATAAAGCTAAGGAACTGACAACCGCTCTTGAATTTCTCTCTCCTAATGACTTGCTCAACACTTGAAAAAGATCTCTCTCTCCCTTACGCATGTTGAACTCTTTATATAGGGATTTACATAGTGGATGACAACTAATCTGTCCTTTAATTTCGGATCTGACTTGCGATATTCTCGCAAGAGTTCTATTGTTAATCTTCGCAGATATTCTAAGCATCGCAGAGTCTTCACATTTTTCTCATGTTTCTACCTTCGTCATCTGTTACGTCATTCTTCAAATCATCCTGCGACGCTCGCAATGTGTTGTTGATCAAACTTCGCAAATGTGTCCTTCTTGCGATATTTTGATCCTACATCTTGCCTCTTCTCATGTCTTCTATGCGAAGGGGAGAATGTCATGAGAAACCGTTCTTCAATATGCCGCAACTGTTCATCTTTTCATATTCTTCTGTACTGGCACGATTCGGTATTTTACGTGAATTTTGTTATACGTATCTTTTCTTCAATCCATCTCTTGACACGTCTTTTTCAACCGCTACTTTTTAACGTCTCACATCCACTCTTCGCATTAAATGCACTTATCTTCTCAAGAATTTCTACTCTCTATATATATTCTTCTTATTCCTCTCTTCTCTTCTTTTTACATTCTCTTTTACTTTCTCTATAACTTCGCTTCATTGTTCTTCCGTAACCTCCGATCCTGCTACTGTAATCTTTCTTGATTCTTTTAATTTTTATTTTTTTCTTCATTCCCATGCTAAAAATGCCTCCAGCTGGTCGTAAGAATGAAGTTTACCTTGAAGAAATTCGAAACGAATTTCTAACCAAAGGTTTTACTTTATCTCCCATTCCTGGTCAAAACCCTAAATCTAATCTTTCTGCCAGGTTATTCTCTGATCATCCTTGCAATCATGGAAAGATCATAATCTCGCTAGGTCAACTACTTGTTGGTTTTCCTATCCCCCTTTATGATCCTGATCTTCCCTTATTCTATGAATTACTTTCTCATGCGAAGTTCTCACGAGCAGTATATCAATTGAGTGGAGATTGCATTCGCTTAATGCTTGAGTTTTAGAATCGTGGTGCTGGTAAGGGATCTCTTTACCCCTCAAAAGTTAAAAATCCTAAGTTTGTTGATGTTGCGATTATTCCTGCGAAGTATACCGTGGAAAATTTCTTTGCTAATTATGAGATAATTCCCATGAAAAGAGATAGCACTTGCTGGGGAATTCGTTTGAGGAATAAGGATGATGTTGACAATGATAAGGTACTTATGCAAGATATTGATTGGTATCCTGACACCAATACAACCCCACGTCATTCTAGCGATAATAAATGGTGTATCTTTCCCCTAATCTTAGAGGATCCATATATCTCCGGCTCTCATGTTTTACCTGCGAATCTCGCAGCATACCAACCGTGGGTATTTAAATGGCCTGAGAGGGAAGCAGAGGTATATTTCCACACTTTGCTTGAGTTGTTATTCTTTTCACTCTTATATATAATTTTGCTGACCATTCCAATGTTTTCATTTGCGAAATTATCAGATTGAAAGTACTTTATCAGCTCTTCGATCAATCACAGATGAAGTAAGAAATATTCTCTTATGATTCTTCACAATATATTGTTGCCTCTATTTCTTATCTTTATATGTGTATAAATATCGCTGAGTGGGAAGAACCTGTCAAAGTTGCGAAGACTAGGGGTAAAGGCAAAAGTATTTATCGCAAAGATAAATCCGCTGCCCCTCCTTCAAAGAAACGAAAAGTCCAATCTAGAGAAAGTTCTAGTGATCATAACGATGATGATGATGATGTTTCTTCTGCAAAGGAAGTTTCTCAACCTGAGTCTTCTATGGCCTAATTGTCCAGTATATTTTCTGATACTATGCAAGGAATTGGTGATACTCCTCTTACTAACGCTTGAAAATCCATAGTTGCTATCTGTGATGCCCCCCTCTTAGAGAATAATGAATCTCTGCGCGGGGTTTCAAGATCTATTTCTCCAAGTTTCTTACATTCACTCAATAGTTTGGTAAATTTTCATACTTATATTTTTATTCTTTTAATTTTTGTCTTGAATTCTTAATTTATTCTAATAATTCGCTGCATTATTTCGCAGGCTGGGAAAGCTTCTTATGTTGTTACCACATATTTGGAAAAAAGGCATGCAGCATTTGAAAAGAAGTATCTTGATCTTCGTAAGAAGAATGAGAAATTATAGGCTGAAGCTGCTGGTCTTCGCGAGAAGAACAACCAATTGGAATCTGAGACTGCTAATCTTCGTGAAAAGAACAACCAGCTGGAATCTGAGACTGCTGTCCAAAAGGATAAAATATTTGGTCTTCAAGATGCCAATAAGCAACTCTATGGTATAGAACTTCTTCTTCTTTCTCTTCATTTCGTTTTCTCATTACTCTTTCTTATATGGTTCACCATTTCGCAGACGTTTATGGTCTTTCTGATGAGGCTATTCATCTTCATACATTTCCCAATATTATGGATGATGATGCTCTTCTTGAACACCTAAATACTTCTCTAAATAGCTTTACAAATAATAAGATTGAATCTCTTCCCATAGATGAACTCATATCCAAACTTCGTTTCTTAGAAGTTGACTATAGATCCGTATTGACTATGGCTAATAAATTTAAACGTTGCTTTCATAATTCCAAAGAAAAAGTCAATAGTTTAAGAACCAATAATAGTGACCTCATAGATGAAAAAGATCGTATTTCTCTCCAAGGTGCTCAAACTTTAGCGAAATTCCAAGAAACTCTTGTTGAGGTCCAAATTGAAAGAGATGATCTCAAACATAGAAATGTTGTGCTTTGTGAAAGAGAGAATCAAACTCGTTCCCTTCTCCTCATAAATGATGATGATGAAATTGCTTGGGCTACGAAAGTTCTAGATAACGCCAGAAATAACTTAGGTGTGAATGTTAGTCTTCAAGCTGAGCAAACGGCCTTGATTAGAGATATAATTTCTAACAGAGAAGGTTGTTAACTGTTTTTTCTTATTTAATTGTTTATTTTTCATAAATTTCCATCAAATTGTTGATTTATTGTTGTATTTTCGCAGAAGCTTAAGAGAGATATCACAATAGAATTGAAGATCTTGAAAATGATAAGGAGAAGCTCGCAAAGGATCTTTCTTCTCGCAATGAGAAATGTTTAAGATTGAAGACTCAAATGAAGATCACTATTGTGAATTTTGGGAATGACGCAATTTCTTTCCGTAACGACACCATCAAGGAGATATGTGATGACAACAAGATTCCTCACTCCAAATATCCTTTTGTTTTAGACAAAATTCCAGAGAATGTGCCTAATTTGGTCATCTCTGATAGTGAAGCTGATGAAGAAGAAGAATCTGAAGAAGATGGAGAAGAAGAGTCTGATGAATATAAGGAAAAAAAATTCTAGTGAAGAATCTGGTGGAGACAATGAAGAATCAAGCAAGAAATATATTTTGCTTCCTTGTAAAACTTGTGCATTCTTTCTTTGATCTTCTATTCTTGTAATCTATCATTGCGAATTTCTCCAATCTTCAATATAAGCTCTTTTTTGTTTCATCCTGCATGTGTTAGAAATTTTTTCTCTCTTGCAATATGATTGACCAAAATACAGTTAATTTTATGCGTAAATCTATCATGTGGAAACAATTAACATTTAATTTATTCTATGCATTCCCATACTAGCCTCTGTGATTTGTATCCAGATGAGTGATTGAGCATGTTACCTTTGTTTAGTAAAATTATTTGCGATAAAATCGCAATTACCTCTGCATAATCTCGCAATCATAAATTTTAAGATTGCATTCTTTCTTTTATTCTGATGTGGTCTTATTTTGCCTTCCTAAGTAAAGGTCTTATTTTGCCATCTTTTTTCATTGCGACAAAATCGCAGAACGTCTTTACATTTTCATGTAGAAACCCATTGATCTTCCCTTAACTTTTTGTTCTTTTGTATTTTTGCTGCGATAATATGACATGCCTAATTTTTTTTGCGAAACTAAAGCCCCATGACACTGCCGTCTTGCGACGAAATCGCATGACGTCTTTACACTTGCATGCAATGACCCATTGATCTCGTCTTATATTCTCTTTTGTATTATTTCCTCTTCAGAAATGTTGCACAAATATGACAAGTCTAAATATTCTTGCAAAAATATAGCCTCGTGACATTTGCGTCTTAATACACTTATCAGCTCCCTAATGGAGGGTGCCGCCCTTATCTCCCCCCCGGTTGCCCTTTCAAGGAGACGTACTTCTGCCATACAAGACTAGATCCTCCCATCCAGTCTTAACAACAACCAGTTATTTTCGCAGCCTCTTATACCTTTTGCATATATGGCTTATGGTTACCAGACTGCACCCTAAGAGGGTTTTTTTTCGGGCCGAGTGCATCATAGCCAAGACTTGCCAAGAATGGCCAGGGTGGTTTCATACACCCCGGGCACTCTTGGCTCAACTGTGTACCTCGGTGCCTTGGTCATATTCTGCACCCCTTAGAAGAGACCCTCAGTCGTCCAACCTAAATCATAAGTCTAGGTTGAAAATCCAAGGTACCACTCCTGGATGGGTTTTCATTGACCCCAAATCTCCATGATTCAGGTTCCAGTAGCGGTGTAACCTTATCCCTGAGTCATGCAACAGATACCCCCTTCTATGATGCACTTTAGGTCTTACATTTTCCTCTTGCGAAATTTTATTCGCGAACTAGGGTGTACGTCATAAAGGTTCGTCCCATTCTAAGGATTATTCTTTTGCATTTCAACTCTGTTATAATTTCTCAATCTCATTTTTATCATTAAGTAAAATATGTTTTTGAAATTTTTGCAACAAATCAATCATACATCTCTTTTTCTTTGCTCAATATTTCTTTCATTTCCCAATTTAAATTTTTTACCTTTACTGTTTTCTGCCTCTGTTCTTTTGTTGCTTTTCGCTACAGTCATTCCTTCTGTGAAATTTTCGCTGCTTGTTATTGCATCAACCATTAATCTCTCACTTCTTTGTTTTTGTTTGATATTATACTTCCAATTATCCTTCTTCACAGCTCTTTCTTCACAAGATTCTACATCGATTTCATAGCACTTCTTTCCTTCATTCCAATCTCCATTTATGATTCCAATGCCACTGGGATGAGGAAATTTGATGCATTGGTGGAAAGTTGATGCTACACCTAGAATCCCATGTAGCCAAGGTCGGCCAATTAAAGCGTTGTAAGGCGATTTTACATCAACTACACAAAATAGGATCTTAGAAGATATCCCCTTTAATGGAATTCCCATAGTGATTTACCCTTTAGGCTTATTGGAAGTACCATTAAAACCATAGATTTTATAGGTGGAATGTACTAGATCCTCATCTATGCCTCCCATAGTCTTATAATCATGATAAAATAGGATATCCACATAACTCCCGGTGTCAATTAAAATTCTATTGATTGCCCATGAATCTTCAGTTTTATCCTCATCATCATCTTCATCCCCATCTCTTTCTTCATTTGGTTTTGGGTTTATCTCTTATCTTACCACTAATGGGTGGTCATGTGTTTCTCCTCCTGCGGGAACTTCTTCTGCGATGAAAGAGACATTATGCTTTTGCCATTCTTTTAGTGGTGAGATTTTCGCAATGTTCATTATCTCTCTTTCATCAAGATCTCTTGCGAAAACTCTGCTTAGAACATTGTCATGAAAGTCTTCAATTGTTTTGTACGAATGTACAATAGAATTACAAAACCGATTCTTCTCCTTTGCTCCAACTTCTATGACAAATGTTTCTCCTCTTTTTGTTGCGTTTACCCTGCGAATTTTTGGCGGTGGTGGTAAGAGTTGAGATTGAGGGTGCCCTATTAGAAAATGATTTAGCTTTCCCTGGTCTATCATTCTGAGAATGATTCTCTTTATGTTTCTGCAGTCATTTATAGAATGTCCATGAAAGTGATGATAAGATCAAAATTCTTGACTTTTGTTATTTGGAAGCGGTTCTTTTCCCATGTTACAGGGTGTTGGCATATTCTCCATTAAAATTATTGCTTCCCAAATTTTTTCCACACTAGTATTCAAAGGCGGTATATTGATCTCCTCCCATATCATTTTTGGACTTCCTGATCCTCTCTAATAATTTTGTCTTTGTCCTCCATAATTTTCCTACGGCTGATCAAGTCTTTGTATTTTGTTGTTTCCACCTCGACTATAGAAGTTTCTTTCTTTCTCAAATTCTTCTTGGTCACGACTTCCTATAGCTACTATTTTTTGTTGATTATTCTCCATACTCTTTTCTTGCTGGACCTGTGAAGTGCTCGCCACTGCGTTTATCAACTTTGGTAGCAAACTCGCATTTGCTGCTGCTGAGCTTGTATTTGCAATAGGATATGATTCCATTTCGATATGTTTTTCTTCAAGGGCAATATACTCCTTTTGCATCTCCCGTAATTCAGTCATTGTGATTGTATTCTTGATTCTAAAAATTTGAATATACAGCAGATTGGTTGCGAACATTGTGTTGATGAATGGTAAAATAAGATATCTCTCATCCACACGACCAGCCATCTTGCTGCACATTGTCTTCCACCTTATGGTTAGATGCTTAAGGCTTTCTCCAATTCTTTACTTTAATCCGAATACTTCTTCAATCCCTGGTCGCGAAGAGTTGTTACTTATATATGCTCCTAAGAACGTAGTTTGCAAGTGGTTAAAAGATGTTATCGTGTTCTTGGGAAAACCCTCAAACCATTTCAACACCTCCCCTGTTAAACTAGATGCAAAATACTTGCACAACACATCATCATGATTTTCCCACTGTAGCATACACCTTACATATGCCTTGATGTGTTGAATTGCACATGTCGTTCCGTAAAAAATGCTAGTTAATGCAGGCATATTGCACTTTGGGGGTATTCCTCCTAATTGTACTTCTTGTGTGAATGGAGTTTTCCCAACTTCTTCAATGGCCTCATCTAATTTCCTTCTGCCTCCTTCCCTTCTGTTATTTAGCATTCCTCTCATCTCTACAAATTCTCTTAAGATTTGCTCATTTACACCTGAATTTTGGTTCATTGGTCTTTTAAGTTCTGCTTCCCTCCTTCTACGTGCATGCCTGTCTTGTCTTGCGAGATTCTGTGTTTCTTCATCGTCTTTATCCTGCCTCCTTTTGCGATTTTCTCCTCCATCTCCTTCTTGAATTCGCACATGATTATACCTTTCATTTTCTCCCCTATGATTTTGTTCATTCCTCATCAACTCTCTTTGTTGTCTTACGATTCTCCTTTGTATTCTATCATATTCTTCATTGATATTACCATTATTGCGATTTTGTTCACGTCTTCTTTCTCGATTGTCATGATTGTTCTGACGTATTTCTTTTTTGAGCTCTCTTTCCTCCATTTCTGCTCTCAATCTTTCTCTCTCTCAAGCTAAACATGCTTGTTCAGCATAATGTCTCTCTATTTCTTCTTTAATTACTTGTTGATTTCTGTGATTTTCTCTCCCGTATAATATTCTCCTTCCTTCCTCTTGATTTTCTTCACCATCTTGGTTATTTCGTTCTTCACGCTGCCTGTTTTTAGGAATTTTGTCATGTGGAATGTATCGATCTTCAATCACTTCTCTATTTTCACGACGTTCTTCATCTGGATTTTGCACCTCCTGCGGAATATTTCCATCAACATTTTCTACAGGTGAATTTCGTCCTTCTTCCCTTCTGATCGATCTTGAACTTGATCTCATTGTGCTTCTTGATCTTCTATTCTGTAGTCTCATTTTTTCCATTCTCAGTTCATGATTCTGCCTAGTCAAATTAGCACGTTCTTCTGCTTCTATTCTCCTTTCTTCGTGTATTCTTTGCCTCAATGCCTCTAATGCTCCAATCTCTTCATTTCCATAAATTATACCTCCAACTGCTTCTTTATCTTCCTCTACTCGTCTATCGCTTCTTAATTGTCGTTCTTCCTCCGCTTCATCTACTGAATCTGACTGCCATGTGTGTACACTCACTCTATCATAATCTGTAATTTTATTTTGCGTTGGCGTATGCTGAATTGGCTGTTGAACTTGATTTTCTCCATTGTTTCTTGCGGTCATTCTTGAAGATTCCCCAACTTCATTCCTTCTTTCTCCAGCAAGTCTCTTACTTCTTCTAACAGTTTTTGGTTGTCTTGAAGCATTTCTTCTTCTAGCCATCTCTTCAATCTCAATGAATTGTTGAAAACTATATTAAACTTTTCATTAACTACTCCAAATTCTTTCAAATCACAATACTAATCTTCACACTAAAAACAAGGAAATCCCTGTTTCTAGCACCAATATGTAGTAGCAGGAAATCTCACACTAAACCCCTCACAAGAATTCATACAATCAAATCATTTTTTAGATCAACAATCATAATTTTTATTGATTTATCTCACAAATTTTACAAGATAGAAAGGAAATAAAGCTAAGGAACTAACAACCGCTCTGGACTTTCTCTCTCCTAATGACTTGCTCAACACTCGAAAAATATCTCTCTCCCTTACGCATGTTCAACTCTTTATATAAGGATTTACATAGTGGGTGACAACTAATCCGTCCTTTAATTTCGGATCTGACTTGCGATATTCTCGCAAGAGTTCTATTTTTAATCTTCGCAGACATTTTAAACATCGCAGAGTCTTCACATTTTTCTCATGTTTCTACCTTCGTCATCTGTTACGTCATTCTTCAAATCATCCTACGACGCTTGCAATATGTTGTTGATCAAACTTCGCAAATATATCCTTCTTGTGATATACTGATCCTACAAGATATATGAAAAAGATACCGAAAATCCACGAGATATTGAAAAAACAATCTATTATCTAACCAAGAATCATCGTGTGAGAAACACTCTCTCAATCATTCGAAACTTATTTACACAAACTTGCAGAAACCTTAAACACATCCACAATCCTTGATAATCATTGATCCCATAATTCTCATCTTCCCTCCTACAGATCAACCCATCTCCTTCTTTGTGACCGAATTGACTCTCGAACGGCCATTGACTTGGTTTAGGCCGGAGTCCTACATATTGATCTCTCGAACTCAAAGCACTCCCGTGCAGTGTATCTGTGTGAGGTTAGGCAGTTTGCTCGGTTGAGGAGTCTCGTCCGATCGGTCGTCTCTTCACTTTCCTAAAAAACCAGCAAAATGTATTTCCCCATCTACAGATTGACTACCACCGTGGGAGATTAATCTCTCGCTTGCAATCTCAATTTATCACAAAATGATTGATCTTAGGTCTGGTTCAGTCACAAATCCTAACCCAAACAACGCTATCAATAGCAACAATGGTGGTACTCCAAAAACTACTCATATTTCCAACAGCGTCACTAGCGATGCCACTCCTCCGCAAACCAACATCGGAGACAATCCTCTATTCGGAAGATCTCCTGAAGAAATCAGAAGAAATCCACCTACCATAGGTGATCTCATGAAGGTGCAAGAAAATCTTGCAAAAAATCAAATTGACATGGCTGTGACACAGAAAGAGTTGTGCAATTACCTCAAAACTCTGACTGACAAGATGACAGATAAGGCTCAGGAAAAAGGGAAAAGCCAAAGAAACTTCTTCAGCTGATGATCCAGAAATCACCCCGATCCATGTAGTAGACGATGATGAAGTACACAAGGATGCAGACAACCCACCAACAAAGGAACCTGCCGGTTTCATCACTCGTGAAGATCTAGAACGCTTTATGAAGAATTGAGGAAAAGGAAATGCACCATCTGTCCATCGTCATCAACTTCCATACCCTGCTGCTACGCAAAGAATCCCTCTTCCAAAAGGCTACGCTTCTCCAATATTCACGTTATACAACGGAACATGGAACGCTCAAGAACACGCCTCTCGATTCCTAGAGGCACTAGGAGAGCACGAACACAACCATGTTGTCCATCTGAAAAAATTCTCAAAATCTCTGATAGGAAGAGCATACACATAATACAACAACATTGCTCCAGGGAATGCTTTCTACAGGAAATACTTATTTGTCTCAGAGAAGATCACTCTTTCTGACTTAGGGAGAATGGCTCAGAAAAACACTGCACATCCGAACGAATATGTGAAGAGGTTCAGAATTCAAGCTTTGGATTTTCATGATCCTAATGTTACATAATAACAATTAGTGGACTTATGCATCAACGGGATAATACCGGTCTATAGAGCTTTGCTGGAAAATATCTAGTTCCAGACTTTCTCAGAACTCCATGAAGCGGCTAAGTGATCAGAAACTACAACTCCAGCCTTACTGGAAAGAACAAAAACTGTCAAAATTGAGGAGCCATGAGACTCTCGAAGCACCAGGCGCCTAGTCAATAAACAATAAAATGTTCAACCTTCCATGAATGTTGCCGAAGGAAGCAAAAGGAAAGCTGAGGAACAATAACATAAGAATGTTCCTTCAGCGTCCCACCCTACAAAAGCACCAAGGAAGGACAACCAAGCCAAAAATGCACAAGCACCTGCTCAACGTCAGCAGAGTGACCAGGAGGTACCAGATTTTCCTTTCCCTATTCAAGAGATGATCGAATTACTAGAATTCCGGATCCAGGATGGTGCGATCAATTTAGCTCCCATCAGAAGAGAGCCGACAGATGAGAAAGTGGAGAATCCATGCTACTGTCGCTTTTATAGGTATGTCATTCATCCGACCAGTGACTGCAAAACTCTGAATGCATATTCAAAGAAAAGGCCGACTCAGGAGAACTGGGGACTGAAGGAGTACACAAGAATCCTCTCCCAATCGGAACCTTTACGCTCTCTGAACAGACAGTCAAAGAACCAGTTCAATCATTTACCGAGCATGTCTGCGAATTGTTTTATCTGTCAAAAGCTCAAAGAATGGACATGTTCACGGCTTTGAACCATATAGTACTATCTCAGAAGTGCTCCCTGAACCTCCAACCACTAACAAAGAAATGTATGACTGGGGACTTCTCACCACGGTCCACCTAAAAAAATGAGTTCAAGCGAGCGTTGGTCGATGTTGGCACTGCTATCAATATCATCCCTTTGAAAACTCTCAGAGCTACATGCATCACTCTAAAAGAAGCCACTCATGCTCCTATCTCAGTCAGAGACCATGAATGAATCTTCAGGGATGCTTATGGTTACATCATTCTCAAGATGAAAACTGGTTCAACCTGGGCGGAAACTAAATTTCACATAATCAGGGGGATCCAGAATATGATATAATCCTTGGACGAACTTGGATTCATGCTGAAAAGGTAACTCCAACACCTTCAGTAGAGGATGATCCATCATTCGAGCATCTGGGAAAAGTTGAAGCCTTAATGGAACTTACACAAAAACCTGAAGAGAGCGCACATGAATTTGTCAAAAGGTTCCGTACTCAGGCAAGTCTCATTCCCCCTCATACACCTATATTATCAACTTTCAAATATGATATTCTGGTCCGGGGACTTAATCTTACTCAAAACTTAGCCATCACTAAACGCTATGAGTGGTTAGTCTCGCCTCAGCAATACTTCACCAAATGGTTGGACACAGAGCCTCTCTGAATCAAGCGTCTTATTGACACGGTCATTGTTAGAATAATGGTCGACCATGATAATCAATATCCTAGGTACTCTCCCTTGCATGAGTGTCTGTATGTGCCACAAGATTGGAAATCTCCACAAATATGGAATCCCACTGTACGAGGAATTCCAAACCAACAGAAAATATTCAGAGCACGAACAATCAAACCTAACAAATTTCATGAAGGGGATTTATTTCTCAAGGCAGTTAAACGCAGTGATCGTACAAAGAGGAAGTCTAATTAGGAAGGGTCTTTCATGATCACCAAATCCATGGCTGGTGGGTACTACAAGTTGATCAACATGGATGACAAAGCCATTGTGCCAGTGATAAAGGAAAATTGGCTCAAATCCTTTGATGCATGAAGCATTCAGCGTCCCCAACTCGCGAGACACCTAATGTTTTCATATTTTTAGGATTTTCTTTCACATGTATTTTCAATTCCTCCAAGAGTTTGCAATTCTTGCATTCAGTATTTGAATTCAGCAATTTATCAAAGTTCTTTTACTTAAAAGAAAAATCTCTATCAAATCCAAAAAAAAATCCTCAATCACTCACTTATTCAAAACCAATCAAAAAATTCAAAACCAAAGTAAAACCTCACATCTCTCAGAAGTTCAAGGTTCAAGAGATTATGGAAAAGAAAACTAAAGGAAGCCGGCAAAGTAAGTTTTATGCTTCTCTGCATTCTCCAAGACTTGCAAGACCGCTTTCTCCAACTTCAGATTTTCAGTCAATTCAGTAATCTTGGCCATTTTCTCCACCACATCATCACTAGTGAAAGGTATATTGTTCTCTGCTGCATCCTTGATGGTGTCGATCTTTTGACGAATCCACTTCAAGTTGAAACCAAGTTCTTCAGATTTCTTCAAATTATACTCCCAATCAAAGAGTACATCTTGAGTAATACTTCTCCCCCTGGTCCGTATATCATCTATGACACGCAAGATAGTTCCTACTTGCATTTTCAAGAAGTGACTACGTTTTGGATCCTTGGTGACAACAATGTGACCATACATTTTCCACAATTTCTCATACATATCAGCATACCCTCTGGGAATGCTAAATCCACCAACTGATATGTGATATGGGAGTGACTCACCAAATGGAGGATCACAAATAATCCCTGCATTAGGGTATTCATGCACTATTATGCGGTTCTCAATTATTGGAGCAATTTCAGCAATTGTGGGAGCAGTTTCTTCTATCGATGGGGCAGTTTCTTCCATTCTGGGTCCAGTTTCTTCTATCTCTGAAGTAACAATGATTTGAGATTCATTCTCAACTTCAGTAGCAACATTCTCATAGAATTGAGGTAAATATATGGTAACATAATCAACTCGATTCACCATATGGTTTGAATCATCATTCGCTCCACTATTCTTAACTTCGGCATTTGGTACCTAATATGAAGATTACATGAGATCAGAGCAATTCAAGCATGGAAACCAAAGGCAATCATAAAATCCAGCGTGTAAGTGAACTAACACTATCTAAGTTCTTTACTATATATCCAAGACATTAGCAAATAGCGTGGAAGTCAAAAACACGTTTTTCAACAAGCTCGTCTGAAGAGATTTTATACTTTCATATATAAGACAGTGAACTGGGAATAATTGGTAAGGAATTTAAGGTTGAGTCATATACCATTCTATTCTATGGATGTCCTTTACAACATTTCAAAATTTCATGACAATTGGATAAGCGAGCAAAAAGATGTGGTCAAAACATTGGACTACATGCCAGCTGAAATTTTTCTGTAGGTCTCCTGGAAGTTTACAGTTTCACTGATTTCGACCCCTAAATATGCTCAAAACTTAAAAATATTCTATCTAAAAGATTGGAAATCTCCTGGGCATGAGAATACATGGGAAGATTGCGAAAATCCGACATTGGATGAAGATTTTATGGTGTTTTTGCTAAAAGACAGAGTTCTAAAAATTTCTGATGACGTACTTCACTAAAAAAATTCATTCATTCGTGTGTATTCTCATTTATTCATCAACAAATCAGTAATATTATACTTCTATGAAGAGAATATGAAATGGATACTTACTTGAGGGGTCTCCAAGTTGTTCAAGAGATTAATATGGTTGGCATCAACATTGGGAGCGTCATTGATTTCATTCGGTCCTGGTTCTTGAGGATTCCCTTTCTCACCACTATTTGAAGACGAATGAACAACAATGCCATGTTGATATTCCACAACAATGTTCTCCTGGATATATATCGGCAATTATTATTATTTATTTCAAGAAGTATCATGGTTGATTATACGAAGGAGTACTTACATCAACTTCATCTTCATCGCTGGACTCAAGAGTTGTTAGATGAGCAAGACGAAGACCGTCAATACTTGATGGAGAAAAATTCTGGAGCAGAAACAAACATTGGTTTCATGATCCTAATTATGCATACAAGGAAAAAGTCACGAAGGAATATTAACAACTCACCAAAGAAATGACTGGGGACTTCACATTATTCGGTATCATCTTGTAATTCCTACTACTTCTGCCTTCTCCACTCTGGGGACTTTCTTGCACTTCTGAAAAATCTACTGAATTCGAAATCTCACAACACGATCATCCTACAATAAAATCAATAAAAAATTAAGATATAGTTATCATGCATTTACCGAAATCATAAGTAAAGTACTTACCTGTGAACATTCTGGAGGCGTTTTCCTTTATCACCACTGGAAAGATATCTCAACCTTGGTCGAGCATAAATCATGTCAGAAGAAGGAAAATCTCGTACAAGAGACTTAACATCCATCACAAACTTATGCAAGCGCTCAAGTTGTGACGCCAAAAGTCTACATAACTCGGAGTTACGTAGGTAAATAGGTCAAAGCACGGAAACAAGTAATCATTTCCTTCCACGTGCGTGCAATCTAAATGAGCCTTCAGATGTTCAACCGATGGATTATTCATTCGATGACCTATAGCACATTGGTCGAGACCCATTTGTCGAGCTGCTTTGTCGATGTTATATTTTTCCACTTGGAATTTTTTGTGCATTACTGACACCAAATAACCAGGGATGCAACTCAAAATAAAAGATTTCTGTCCATCACTCAGATCGGCGCCAGACTTCAATATGACATTTTCTTCATCAGCTTTGAAAGTGATCAATTGTGATAATAGAGGAGGAACCGACACCCATGGGATAAAATTGAACTCATAATCGGTGTCTAAAATACTAGTGAGGCATGTCTTGTGTCATGGCTACTTTGTAGACCAACGCATAATCCTGACATTATCTTTCTCGATGAAAGCATGAAAAGTGTCAACATTGGGTCCTTGTAAGACGCTATGAGGAGTCGGAGCATAATTCTCAAGGTGCTCCCACATCAAAGCTTGGAGGAACATGGTATTAGCATTGTGCCAATCCTCATGAAGTCGTTGGAGATGCTAGATTCTATGACTAAGGAGTCTAAATTGGAAAATAGTGAACCCAAAAACAGACTACCGATAGGAAGTTTCTCACCTTTAGCCATCTTTATGGCAAAAGGAATCACAAACGTCTTCAACAAATGTACACTATATTCAAGAATGACTCTGGAGAGCCAAAATCATAAGAAAGCAGCAATGGTTAAGGGACCATCAACAGGTTCTTCAGGAACTCCATCACTCGGCTACCAATGCTTCAACCATTGAGCGTAGCAGATTTTGGGACACTTGTTGAAATCATGAATTGTAGTCTCCATTACGTCATACATTACCGTCTCCTCTGCTGAGAGTTCTCCAGGAAAGTTACCAGTAACTGTGAGGTGCAATAAAGCGACTACATCTTCCAAAGTGGTGGTGAATTCTCCCCATATGCATATGAAGGTATGAGTAGGAATTCACCAACGAGCAAGCAAAGAAACCATACATGGTATATCGTGATAAATGATTAAATCCCCAGTTGCTTGAATATCTCGTGTCACTTGTGCACGGTCCAGCATGGTCCTTACGCGACTATGACCCAACATATATCTTACCTATCCATAGAAATGTTTCAGAGGCTTTCAGGAAAGCTTGAGTTCCACATGTGAACCCAAATAGTGTTTTCCATGCAAACAGAACTGAGTTATTGCTTGAGGAGACACCAACTTGTTCTGAGTAGTACTCCTGGGATTTATGAGCAGCCAAAACGAGAAACCTGAGGGACGCTTTTCGGGTTTATACTGAAACACAAAGAATTTATCATCAGTATTTGGGATATTCTTGGTTTTAGAAGTTTATTCTTCCTTAGAAGTCCCAAAATCATCATCTCTAGTGGAAGACTCTATAGAAACATCCTCTGGAAGTTTCCTCTCTAGAAACATCGTTTTCAGAAGCACTACCATGGGAATCAGTCATCTTTGGAAAGTTGCTGCGACATCCATACAACAAATTTCATCAACACAATGTAATTAAAGTACAACAAAATAATTAGGATGCTCACATCAACGCCTAAAAAAATGGTAACTCTCAACTCTTACCTATTTACGGTTTCACGAACTTAGTAATAATAACGTAAGATTTTGAAAACCTTGCTCGCTCCCTCAAACTTGCAAAGACGAGCAACACCCATTATTTAAAAGTCGACACCTGACTTTTCATGAAATTATGAATAATTCACATAACCCTTCATGTGAACATTCACTGATTTTCTACCGTGTGAACATTCACTGATTTTCTACCGTGTGTACATACACTATGAAATCACAAATTCATGGAAACATTGTTTGCTTTCAACAATTACTCAAAAATCAAAATTTGATTTCTTTAACAAAATTCTTTTTAAACTTACGCACAAAAAAAATAAAAAATTACGTGAGTTATTATTATAAAAAAAAGAAGAGAAAATCTTGTTTCGCTCAAAAGAGCGTTTGTCTATGAAACGAGGGTCTTTCCTATTTTTTTAGATGTCCATATATTCCAAATAAAATTTTGAAAGTTCACAAACAAAATTTTATCTTGAAGTGCATGTCTATTTTAAAAAAAAAATCTGAGGATTATTGTTTATTGCTTTAACTACGTACGAATGTACGTTTCCTAAAGGTGTTTGTGTGAAAGTTCATGCTTTGAAAGTAAAATTTTGATTTTCATGAAACCTCATAAACAAAATTTTATCTACTATACATAAATCATGTGCTGCCCCCTAGACCCCCACGACCTGACCTATTAGGTCAAACACATCCGGGAGGGGCTACGCCCCCCGGACCCCCTGAAAAACATCTATGAAAATTTCCAACAAATGCCGGCATAGATGAACGATCGACAACAATACCGGAACACTATGTTGGTATGCCGACACTGATATAACCACCATTTTTTTTTCTTTGAATCCACCATTTTTTTTCTTTGAATCCACCATTTTTGCAGCTGAAAAAGCTCGGTGCCGGCATTGTATTCATACCACGTTCATGTAGGCACCAAGTTTTTTCAACTGCAAAAATGGTGGATTCAAAGAAAAAAAATCAAATTTTCAACCTCTTAGCAACAATTCTCTCTTTACAATCATCCTCCATTTTCACCAAAAAAAGTTCCCTCTTAATTTTTTTCCCTCCTTCTACTCTCACCACACTCACCCCAAATACACAATAATCATTTATCAAATAATCTTATGAATTTACTAATTATAATTAATCACTAAACCTGATTAGTGAGGGGTAGATTAGGTATTAGGTAAAATACTTAGATAAGGGGTGACCCTAATTTGATATTTGGATCCGATTTTGTCCTTTTCCTCTATCTCCCAATTAGTTTTAGTATCCCCCAATCGCGCGTTCTTCTTAAACTAACGAACGAACATGCATATGTTTTCTAAAACAAATTTTCATGAAACTTACACATACATGCACACATGGAATTTTATTTTGAACAACTCATAAACAACTGGAAAAAAAATCGAACTTACATGGTCGGCGCCGACCGGAATTTGGTCGGACGATGATCTGTGACGCCGGCGGCCATTGTTTCCGGCGAAAATTCTCCTCCTCCTCCTGCTGCTGATGTGAAAGTGATGAAGAAAGGGAGGTGGTCGGTCAATCTTTGTTAAAAAAAATTAGGGTCTCTTCCCTTTTATTTCAATTTTATTTCCAAAACCTAATAAAACATGGATTTCCTTTTTTGGGTTCGGGCCCGCAAACATTAAACCAGCCAAAACCAGACTTCTGATCGACCAAATCAGCAGTGCTTCATCTCTATGTGCTCACATGATGATGCTCTATCATACTATCAGGGCCCTTACATAAGCATTTTCTCGTACATGACACCATTGGACCAAATCGAGGACTCTGAAAATACCTTTGTACGACCGAGTTCAACCGCTTATCTCGTCACCTGGAAAATCACCACCTAATGCTTACTGCGGAACATGACTGTCCCTCACTAAGCATGGGACTTAATGTTGATGGTGGATTTTTGACAAAGGTCAAAATAGTAAAATCGTGATACTGCATGTTTCGGACCCGGCTTCAGGAACGCATGTGACGATTCATATTTTACGATCCATGAACCGTTTCACAATCTCTGATCGAGTTCCTCTCAGAGCCATGATGAATATGTTTCTCGAAAAGCCTCCCACTAGTTGAGCGTTCGATGCTACGCATTTCATCGTGACCTCTATGTAGAATAATAGAATTAGGCGGTCCTCCTACATAATTGTTTGTTAAGAGGGCTTAACGCCTTCAGGACGTCGGTGATACTCGTTGTTCCCTGACTACATAGAGAGTCCGTGTATATATGCAGGCGGCTCTCCTACATAATTGTTTGTTAAGGGGGTTAAACGCCTTCAGTACACCAACGTTGCACGTTGTTCCCTGACTATACACCTTTCAGAACGAGTATGATGCTTCAACTATCTCATATCTCGATTCCACAATAGATTAATTCTATCGTGACATTCGCCACTGAATTCCTAGAAAATAATCTATTTTATCTTATTACTCCGTTCTATGGCTATCCCCGGCTGATTCCATAGATTAGTAATAGATAACCATTTTATCTCATTACTCCATTCCCTGAATTCTCCGACTGGATTTATGGATTAGTAATAGATGCACAATTCATAATTATTGCTCTGTTTCATGAATCATTCTCCACCGAATTTCATGAATTAGTAATAATTACTCAACAATCGGGCATATGGACTATCACCGAGTAAGCCCCAATAAAATGATGCAAGTGCACTCAACAATGATGCACGAACGAGCATTCAAAAATATGTACAAACAAGGAATCCTACATAAAATATGAAAGAGAAAATAATAATAAAAAATAGAAAAAAGGCGCTTAGGGACTGGTCCCACCGGCATGCCGCCGTGGCCGGTCCCCAACCCCCTCTCCCTTTATTTTTCTTATTTTATTTATTTTCATGAACCCATGTAAACTCCTTCATTCAAGCAACTTTCCTTGTTTGAGCAAAACTCACGGTTTCTCCGTATTTTCATGGTTTCATGAAAAGTAATAAAAATAGGGAAGGTGTCGTGGGACCGGGACCTAGCGTGGCCGGTCCCACACCTTACATCCCTTATTTTCATAATTATTATTTCCCTTCATCTCATGAAACTCCTCCATTTGAGCAAAAATCATGGTTTCTTCATATTTTCTCAAATATTGCTCAAACCATGAAAACCAAAAAATTCAAATGGTCACACGACCGACTAGGCTACTCAAGTCAAATATTAAAATATTATTATTTTAATATTTTCAAAATTTTGATCAAACAAGCAAAGTTCTACTTGCTCATTCGAGCAAAAATCAAGAATTTTAGTCAAAGATCATACTCTTCTGAAAATTCGAAATATTGCTCTAACGCACATCAGGAAATACCAAAACTCTCAGGATTGAGACACGGACATTATGGTCGGTCCCTCCTTCACTCAGTAACCTATTTTCAGTATTTCATCAATTGACGAACAATTGATCAAAAATTAGGGTTTCGAACAAACGCTCCACGAAATCATCATTCTGAGCAAGTTCAAACACTAATAAATTTATGTTTGATCCAGTAATCAACATTCAGATTAATTACATAATATTTGGTAGGCTACCAATATTTTAATTAATATTTTATTGGGTTATGTTACCAATAATTCATCGAATTGAGCAATACTTGCTCAGTTGCTCGAATATTGATCCAACTATCAATATTCAGTAATTTGTCGAATTGAGCAATACTTGCTCAAATATTGATCCAATTATCAATTTTCAGTAATCCGTCGAATCGAGAAATACTTGCTTAGTTACTCGAATTTACAATATTTGCTCAAACAAGCAATATCAACATAAGAACCGTACATCTGACATGTTCAATCCATGAATCACTGAGCATTCGTCAATCATGCTCAATTCAACAAAACTTAGACTCACAATGACTGACTAATCAAATACTTGTCAGCCTTGCAGACTCCTCGTTTGTGAGACATCAATCACATCACATGGGGGGATATCAATTAGGGTTTTGGTATGGCGGCCTACTGCACGTGTGTTCATCCACGACGAGAAATGTGAGTAATTCGTGCAAGCGGTTGAAGGAGTTAGCAAAGTAGTGGGTGTACCATCAGTCAAGTCTCCACACGACATGGAATTGACTTTACCATAATCTCCCACTTTCCCACTCTTTCACTCAAGAAACCGTCACACTTAATGGGATCAATGTGTTCATTATTCCGACAATATAAATAAGTTTTGGAATTCACGATTGAGATATACGAAAAAGACACAGAAAATCCACGAGATATTGAACAGATAATCCATCGTCTAACCAAGAATCATCGTGTGAGCAACATTCTCTCAATTATTCGAAACTTATTTACACAAACTTGCGAAAACCTTAAACACATACACAATCCTTGATCATCATTGATCCCATAATTCTCAGCTTCCCTCCTACAGATCAACCCATCTCCCTCTTTGTGACCGAATTGACTCTGGAACGACCATTGACTTGGTTTAGGCCGGAGTCCTACAGATTGATCTCTCGAAA
The DNA here is from genome assembly GCA_023529315.1 of Papaver bracteatum. Lineage (NCBI taxonomy): Eukaryota > Viridiplantae > Streptophyta > Magnoliopsida > Ranunculales > Papaveraceae > Papaver > Papaver bracteatum. The sequence continues at coordinate 930,346 of JAJJWX010003983.1, forward strand.
TCAAAGCACTCATGTGCAGTGCATCTGTGTGAGGTTAGGAAATTTTCTCGGTTGAGGAGTCTCGTCCGATCGGTTGTCTCTTCAGTTTCCTAAAAAAATTAGCAAATCGTTTTTCCTCATCTACAAGCTTTTATCAGGCATCAACATAAACCTTATCTATGGATTGTTCTAAAAGGATAGATTGTGGGTGTATTTTGATTTCATAGAAGTTTTATGCAGTTTTTAAAGTACAACAAGCATTGTAAAGATTTTGATAAGTATTACAACAACTTTGATCATCATTGTAAGGTATATAGATTATTCATTTTAGTGGGGTTTTTAGCCATGCAAAAAACTGTACATAGTACAGAGATACAAAGAAGTTCTAATGATCAAGGATAAAAAGAACATATATGAGTAACCAAACTCCATTTACAAAGACATCAAAGGGGAAGCTAGAGAACTAGGGAGGTTGCGGCACAAATAACATATCCCAATTGAACATTCAGTCACTAAAAGGGGTAGTGATTTCAATCAAATTCGTTTTGTAATTATTTTTGAAACAAAATCAAACTCTCGCTAGATGGTATTAATCAATCATATAAACATACTAATCAATCATATGAACAATTTCATAAATGCAACAACAAAAAACCAAATCCTTTGCCCTAAATAAAACCCAAATAAATTACAAACATAACATTTACAAACCAAAATCAATTGGAAACCCAAATCAACCTGATTTAATTAAACAATTAATATTGAAATTAGTTAAATAATTTTATGAGAGAAATCGTGTTGTGTTTTTCAATATTTCAATCTTGAGAAGAGGTGTTTCTGGTAGTCGAGAAAGAGGTATTTATGGTAGAGCGAAATTGTCGAGAAAGAGTTGAGATAGAGGGGAGGAATAGAAATCGATTTTACACTGCTGGTGACGATACGGGTTTAATAACTTCTTTTGGTATCAAACGCTTTTAAAAAGTATGTATGGGCTAGAAACTACTTAAAGGTGTGTTTTGTCACACGGTTTTATATTGAACATCTGTTATACGGACAAATTTCCAAAGGTTGTCCAATTTCTGACACATGTTTAAGTTATACTCCCTCCGTCCCACTATTAAATAACTTATTTGATTTTAGATTTTGTCCCACTAATAAGTGACCTATATCACTAAATAAGGAGATATTTCTAAAATTATCCTTTTAGTTAATTATAAAAACAAAACTAGTGACAAAACCCCTAGGTGAACAAACTAGTAATAAGAAAAAACCAGTCATATTATTTTTAACAAAAAAAAAACCATTTCAAAAGAAAGTGGCACAAAAACCCCAAGTCAAATAATAATGAATAAATTTAGTTTTTATTATTTTAAAAAAACCCAAAAATACCCTTTTAATCTTCATTTCGGCTACTCTCTTTTCTTTTCTTCTTCTTTGTTACAGCTCCTTCTCCCTACCACCACCAGTAACAAATATCTCCGTGAAAACCAGCAACAACACCTCCGTTACCACCATCAGCAACACCTTTGTCTCCTTCGTCTCCTCTGCAAACATATATGTATTCTTCTTCAATGAAAAACGGTTGTAAAGAAGATAGCAGTTAACAACAATGATTCTAAAATCGAGAATCTGCAGTGATTGTTGGATCTGGGTCTTACTGGGTTCGTTCTGAGATAGAATTTTAGGGTTGCGGTAGATTTGAGAGATGATGGTGAACAGTTGTTGAAGATTAACGAATAAATTTGAGATTGGTTTTACTTGAATTTGTTACAAGAAGTTGTTGCTTAGGAAGCAGATGTTTTGTCTGCTTCAATTGGTGTTAGGTTTTGATTTAGGTTTTGAATCGAGAAGAAATTAGGGTTTATATGTATGGTTTGAACTATCTGCCGCCTTTCTCTATTCTATTTTCCTACTGTTGAGAAACCAGATCGAGAATGAAGAGATGAAATTGACTGCTGCCGTTAATGGAGAAGAAAACAGATGAATAGATTGAGTTAAACAGAGATGTTAATGGTGGATTGATAGAAGAATTGATATGGGTTCCATGTGAAAATCAGATGGAGGAGAAGATTGTTGTTGAAATTGAGTATTGGAGATGTTATTTGGAATCTGTTGCTGCTAATCGAGATAGAGATGAGCAACTACTTCGACCATCGAGTTTGAATAAAGATTGAATCTGAGAGCTGATGCTGAATTGAAGTGGTTTTGATGGGTCATATTTCTTGGTTGATTTGAATTCAACAGAGAAGAAGGATATAATTGAAAATATGATGAGATGAAGGAGGTTATTGAAGTGGTTGCAGTGGTAATTGTAGTGGATTGAGAGTAGCATAAGTTTGTAGTGCTGGTGTTTTTGCTCGCTGTGATTCTTTGTTGGCTTTGAGATGGTGGTGAACAAGATGGTGTGCCAATGGTATGGTGATCTATATCTTTTAATATACTTTCATTTTCCTTCTGAAGTTTATAATTATGTATTCTTTGATGAATTGATGATATTACTTAGAGTATGAGGGTATTGATTTTTCCCAAGGGAAAGCCAATGTACCTTGTGGTGAATCAATCACATAATAAGTTTACTGTTGTTGTCTGTTGTTGGAAATCACCGTGTTCACCTGTTAGAAAATGTACCTTCGACTTTGACATATCTTTGATAAACATTGCAGCACTTATGAGGTTACGATCGCCTGTGCTTTAGCTATCGGAGCAGAGAAACTAATTTGCATCGTCGATTGACCGATTCTTGATAAATGTGGACGTCTTAAACGTTTTTTGACTCTTGAAGATGCTGATATGTTGATCAGGGAACAAGCTAAGCAAAGTGAAATTGAGGTTAATTATGTTAAGGCTGTAGATGAAGAAGATAGCTCTTGTTCCGAGCATTCCGGTTCCAATGGTATTAATTCTCCTCAGAGTATTAGAGGTTTCGAAGAAACCTATAAACCAATATTTCAGAATGGCGTTGGTTTTGACAATGGGAACGGACTGTTGTCTGGTGGTCGGGGATTAGCCATTGGAGGCGAGGAACGTTTGAGCAGAGAAAACAGCTACCATTCCGAGTTGGATGCTGCTGCTTTTGTTTGCAGAGTAAGCAACTCCATGCATTTTTCTTGTCCCAAAAATTAACATGCATTTAAGTATTTAACTTGTTGTGCGTGTATAGTTTCTATATAGCTTATTTAGTTACTTTACGTGTACTTGGTGGTTGAAAATGTTTGCATTTATTTCATGAGTACAGTTTCTGAAAACACTAATTTGCAGTGGCCTATATATTGCCATGTAGTTTGTCAATTGACAAGTGGTGAAGTACAGTGACTTTAAGCTTCATTTATCTTTATCTGAGTCCTATCTGACATGCTGGTGATTGTATGTTCTGTTTTAACTTTTGGTTCATCTTTACTGATCCTGTGTTATTGTGTTTGAAAGAGCTGGAAGTTTATCTGATTAATGATATTCATAATGGCTTCTTAGGCTTTTGTTATATCACTTGAAAGTTTGTGCCTTTAGGTTATTATGATACAGTTAAACTAAACCACTCTTGATGAATCCAATTGTTAGTTTACACAATTATCTTTTATATTTGTAACGTATATTCAAACCACTCTTGATGAGATTTGATTTGAAATTGCAGTTGTTAGTGTGATGAAACCAATTATGGTTTCATCTTATTTATGATGAAACCCAAATCGGTTTCATCGTATTTTTGGGTGCTGGTGGGAGGTCGTGGTGCTGGTGGCGGTACGGCAGGTGTTGGCGGTGGTGTTGACTGGTAGCAGTGGCTGGCATTGGTGATGCAATATGCTCAATATTGGTTGGTGGTGGTGTTAGTGGAATGGTAGGTAATGGTGGCGGTGCTGGATGGTGGAGGTGGTGCAATGACGCGTTGGGGACTGTGGTGGTGGTGGTAGTTGGTCACGGTGGTTGGCGGTGGGTGTTGGTCGTGGTGGTTATTGGTGAAATGACAATATGTGGAAAAATGATGAAACCAATTTTGGTTTCATCTATTTTTGGTGAAACCAATTTTGGTTCCATCATTTTTTCAGTTTGGTTTCATCATCTTTCACGAGAAATTGTTTGCACTAGAAATTTTGGTTCCATCATTTTTTCAGTTTGGTTTCATCATTTTTTATCATTTTCAGTTTGGTTGCATCATTTTTTCTCATTTCATCATTTTTTCTCATTTCAGTTTGGTTTCATCATTTTTTTCTCATTTCAGTTTGGTTGCATCATTTCAGTGGTGGTGGTAGGTGGCTGCGGTGGTAGTTGGCGACGGTGGTGGTGCGGCGGGTTGGCGGCGGCGGAGGTGGTGGTGCGGCGGGTTGGCGGCGGCAGAGGTGGTGGTGCGGCGGCGACGGATGTAGGCGGTGGTGTTGGCGCGACGGTGGTGTTGGCGCGGCGGCGGTGGTGTTGGCGCGGCGGCGGCACAGTGGTGGTTCTGGTGGTGGTGTTATTTTGTGGTGGTAATAATATAATATAAATTAATGGTGGGGTTGATTTTTATTTTTGTTGGGGTGATTTAAAATTAAATGTGGGGTTGTTTTTATTTTTGTTGGGGTGATTTAAACTAGAAGGCTAATATAGACAGTTTATGTTGAATGGGGTTTTTGTGAACAATTTGTTTTGTTGGGGTTTTTGTACATGGATAGTGACACCTTTGGGGTTATAACCCGCGCGCCGTTATAAAAAATATAAGAAATATGCATAATTTGATAGGCTTGTTTATATTCGTTACGTAGGTGTTTTAAAATGTTTTTCAATGACATGAAGTTTGCGAACATCCGTGGAGTAGTTTGAGAGATAAATCATTTCTAAATTTCACTAATTACTATCCATAAGGGGTATAATTATAAAAAATACTTAAAAGTATTCTTTTCCTTGGTTGCCTTAAAAATTGTGCAAACTTAAACTAGTTCACTTAATAGTGGGACGGAGGGAGTATTTGGTAACAGACGGTTTTGTAAAACTCGTTCGCATCACACGGTTTTATTAATAATATTTCCCATGAAACGCTAACTTACACTATGTTTGAATTTAGAAATCATCGTTGTGCCTAAAACCAAATTACAAAAAAAAACAAAAACAAAAAAAAGGCCAAACATGAGATAGAAATTTGGCAATTTGGCAACTCATGACTTCAGTTACTCTTAATACAAAGAGGTATATTTGGAAGAAAAAAAATTACAATTTTAATGTATGTTAAACGCTATTGGATAATCGATATGCATGTTTATAACTACTAGGGAATGACCCGTGTCTTGCGGCACGGGCTATATCACACCGTCTAATTCTGTGGTGCGTTGCTGTTGGAACACCTATGCCTTCTTATCCTCTGGTTTTTAACGCCCAAGCCACAGTTTCTTGCATGAAAATTTCTGTGTTCATATTTTAGAAGGATTAGTTCGTTGGATTAATTCTGTGTTCACATTTTTGTCGGAACCTCCACCACTGTTCATCAATTGAGAATATACACCAACCAATTGATTCCATCAAAGTTCATCAATATGTATATGAAAACTGAGAAGCTTGTCTTCATTTTTTCACAATGAATATGGCCACTCACTTCACAATTTAACCGAATAACCATAACAATGCACAAACAAACCAGCATATCCATGAATCAATTCTAAAAAATATAAACTCACCCCATGAGAACTCCTTGTTTTGGATGCGCATTCAAATATATGCCTCTAGTAAACACAAAACTGAATCCGATATTTAACTCCTTTCAACATGTCATATGTGTACAGTAAAAATGATACAAATATTTAGTTTCTTAGAAAAAATATCACATCATATTTCAAATTTAAGGTTTGTAGTTAAGAAAAACAGAATGTACCAATATCACGGACTGCTTCATCGCCTTCGCATATATCATTCAATGTCGGTATACTATACAATGATACATTCCATGGTGAGAGGGGCCAATACATTCCATCCAAATTGAGCACCTGACGTAGGCCGATGAGCAACTTGTATCTCTTAAGTAGATCAACTTGTACAAACAAAACGGACATATTTCACTAGTATCACCAATCAGACAGTGGTTTATCATCAACATTTCGCCAATAAGTCTTGTAAAAACAGAAAAAGATCCAATATTACAATTAGGATAGTCTAGTTGATGTCACACATAGATATGCTCTAAAATGAAGCTAAGCTACAAGTTCAAAATATCATTCGAATCTTAACAAACCTCACCAATTACAGCTAAAGTATGCTGTTGGTCAGGACTTTGGCTTAGTAAATTATCCAAAAAGAAGTAAAAACATATTCAAATACAGTGCCCGGAATCAAATGAGTACATGGAAATTCGAAATGCTCTTATTATGCTGACAAAAATTTCAAGTGTTTTCCCAGTTACTCGAAAAAGTGTGATTAATCTTGAAAAGCGGGTATCTAAAGTTAGGGATGAGAGAGAGGACCTCAAGGTATTGGCTACAGGTGTTGCTGCAGCTCTGGCTTCACGAAAGATTTTGTGGGTTAAAAATGAAGAGATCTCGGTGAAAGGTCTATGGAGGTCAATGGAAACACATGGAAGAGGACGCTCAATTGAAAGAGTCCATTATAGGAGTTTTGACAGAATAAAAAAACTGAAGGATGATAGGAGTAAACTTCTTTACAGTGAGTCGCCTTTAGAAAAATCCCATCTCAATGACCGTTTTAATAGACAAAGCTTGCCTCCACCACCGCCTCTGCCTTCACATTATTAATATATAAAAAAATCATCATTCTCAAAACCAAATTAAACAAGATGAACACAAATCAACTAATTCTTTACTAGTAAACATTTGAAACACAAATCATACAAAAAAATATCGAAGATTGGAAACTGATATGTGAAATTGATTGAATCGGATTTCGAATTATAAAATCATAAGGTAAACTCGTTTAAACACATAATCGACTATTACCTACTTAATTTTCATGGCGATTGTTCAAGAAAAAAATCACCAATCAACATGATCTGAAATTCGAGTTGGTTGCTATATCAATTGAGAAAAATAACTTTTAATTGAGAAACTAAACTCATTAGATCTGTAACAGAAAATGAAGTAAAAACATATTCAAATACATACCTCCTCCACCACCGCCACCACAACGAAAACTACCACCGGCATCATCATTTCTTCTTGAGATTCAATAATTCAAACAAGTTCAATACATATCTTTGAATCTGATTTTAGAAATTAATCGGTAGAAAAAAAAAGTCCTCTCGAAAAAGAATATGTTGCTGATAATAGGTTTCCATTGGAATGGCGAGTCAATTGCAGAGGTGGTAAAAAAGAACATATACATATTAATAGATCTGATGTTAACGGAGGTGGATCTGGTGGTGGTGGCGGTGGAGCTGGTGGTGGTGGCGGCGGTGGAGATGGTGGTGGTTGAAAGAAACGGAGAGAAGAAAGAAATGATTTTTTCAGATGTAAAATTGAATATGAACTGATTGAATCCGTGATTTTAAAAGAAATAGGCAGATAGATGGGAGGGCAAATTTGGAAGAAATGAAAATCTTATTGGACCCCTGATGGGCTTTTAGATAAAGAGGGACAAAATTATTATGTGATAAGGATATTTGTGTAGACCATCAAAAGTAAGGACAAAAGTTCAATTACCACTATCATCTACATCATCTAAATATCAAATATCAATCATCAATTTGAATTAAATCGCATCAAAAAACAAAAATCCTAAAACTTTAACCTAAAACTTAAATTTCTTACCTCGGATTATTTCGTGGATGGAATCGCGCCAAACCACTTCCAATCGACCACAAATTCGATGAAGAACAAACCCACGGGAGGAATTAGAAAACAAAGTTATAGAAATGAAGATCTCTTGAATTAGTTCAACGGGAGAAAAAAAAAATTTGGGGAAGAACTGAATAGAGGAGAGGCCGAGTTCTCCTGGATGTATCGATTTTATTCAACGCCGAACAGAGCGGCGCGTCAACTTAGTTGACTACAGTCCAACTCCGCTTGATTCAGCGTGAGATTTAACGCCGAATTGGTAGGCATTTGACGCCGCTTCATTCGGCTTTTCTCTGCTAGATTGGTCATCCCATAGGGGTTAGGAGGTTGCTCAATCTGACGTGGATGGACAATCTAGCAGCTAAATATCTCTCTCATAGGACTAAGCCTAATCCCGTGACTATAACAAAACAGAATAAAAACATTTTGGATGGGAAATTCTGTGTACGGAAAAACAGAGTTACAAAGCGTAAGAGGTAAGAGATGCAGTAATAACTAATAAACCATCATTATATAAAGTACCATCACGAAGTGCGGACAATTAAGGTTCTGAAAGTTTTATAAAAAAAAGACCAAGTGTTGAAAGGAGGAACATGATAATAGAGCATAACTGTTATCAAGGACGTAAGCAAACTGCGAAACATGGAGTCGAAACAAAGAAAACAGAAAACAAACAACAATGCTGAATAAAGATTCATGTAATGTTTTATTCAATTATATTCTGGTGGCGAGGCACAACTCATTCGACAACTTCATCCTTATTATCCTCCATTCCAGTTGTTTCGTCAAGCCGAGGTTTCTTTGAGAATAAAAGTCGCAAAAATACCTTTGCCTGGAAGAGCAGGCGAGTTAATGCGGGTGACAGTAAAGCTGGTCGGTATTTTCTGTTTCATGTTGAAGAAATTGATAGTAATTTGGAAATCAACAGCTTGCTGAAGTATCTGCGAGAATCCAGATGTTACCGCAGATTTTTTATTATCCTGCGATATTAAGAGTTGAAAGTAACATGGATTAACAGGAAATATAATAAGACATAAATGTTTGGGTCTATAAATATCAACCTCCGCAGGTATTCAGTTAAAATTATACACTAAACTCACTACTGAACTCTTTTGTTTTTTTTAAAATCACCGATTGAGAATTATTGTGTTATGATATATAATTATGAAAACATGGGTGGACCAAAAATCAGTTGCAAAGAATGTAAGCCTGCCGGCTAATGTCATACACAAAATATATCATCCAACCTAAAATCTAGAGATAAGTTTACCTATGACGCTCCTATGAGCTCAGCTGCGGTAGAACATACCATTTTTTGGACTTCACTATCCAGAGCTACAAAGACTGGTGCCAGTGTGGTCCACCTCAAAGCGGACCATGACCATGAACATGTGATGCAAAAAGGAACAATCGACCCGTGCAGTGGTTAAGTGATGGATAGCTTTCGACATTTCTAAATCATTGAAAATTATGTTCTGAGTGATTACCTTGCAATGGGCATTTCGACTTTGGCTTCACATTTAGTGCACCAAAGGTTTCCATCATCACCCATAACCTTCTTTCTACACCGAGGGCAGGCAAGATAGTGCCAACCATTTTCTATCATAACATTGGTGGCAGTTGCGTTACCTATGAGAACGTTAGAGGCCTGCATATAAATATGGACAAAAATCAAAAATGAAGTATTGGTTTATATAAGCATGCACACATCTGAATATGGCTTTAAGATTGATAATGAAAAATATCACTGTTTACCAAGTAATCTGTGAACCCATGAAGTGTAGTGAAATACAAAATTACACGTTATAGTTAATTGTTCCTATCAAAACCTAATTAAAAGTTTCTTTTAAAACATAATTAAATGTACGACGTGTATGTGTTGATGTCCAATGAACAAAGCAGGCTTCCTCATAACATAAATTGACTAAAAGCTATTACTAATCTACCTGGCAGGAAGGATCTCATTTGGCAGAGAGCAGCTGCAAAATTGTTTTCCTGTTGTCAGGATTGAAATGTATACGTAATTTTCCTTTCTTATTCGGTATTGTAATATGGCAGGGTGGTCTAGCATCGGGACACCTGCATACCATACAATGATTATTGAATGAGCCCCAAACACAATTAGTGAAAGCGGAGTAAGATTAGTAGAAAACAACGATGCTAAGGAGGTATTTGATAACCTTTCTCGCATTTCAAAAACTTCGGGTATGTCTGCATCCGCGTAGACTTTGGTGGCATTTGTCGAAGATAGGTAAATGACCCTCTATCAGGATCTGCAATATTTTGATTAGGAAGGTAAGAACAGAAAGTAAGTCAAGAGAAAATTGAATATAACAAAAAATAATTATTAGTAGAGATGGACCAATTGGTTCTCTAAAGCATGGATACATTGGTTTCTTAGGAGTACATATTTATAGTGAAGGAAGCTTCACACATTCTCAACTCATTCCTATTATTTCTCCCATTACCGAAAGAATGGATACAACCAAAAACAACCGAATGTGTTTTTTCCCGTTGGAGACTAATACCAAGTCTTTCCCTCATTCCAAAGTAGTCAATTTCGGCCATTTCGGCCGAAATTTCGGATTTCGGGTTTTGGAAAACGAAAATCGAAATTTCGGCCAAACGAAAAGTCGCCGGTTTTTTCGGCCGGAATTGTTCTTTTATATTATTTTATTCCCTATTTCATATCCAACGTGTAATTTTCACCATAAATATAATATTAATGTAAAATTTTAATCCGAAATTACACCGAAATTTGGGAACGAAATTCCCCCGATACAAAGTTGTACCAGTGTCTCGGCCCCGGCCGAGACACTCCGAAATCCGAAATTAACTACCTTGCCTCATTCATGTGATGCACCCAAATTGAGTCCCATGTAACTAACTTGACAACATCTCATGGCTAAATCATGACTATCCAAACTGTATACAGATTGTACCACTTATATAACTGTAATGCATATGCCATTTGGATTTAGAAATATAATGCAAGTATTATGTGTACATATAATATATAGTATACTAGTACAAACAATTCAAGTGGTGTATGTAAAGAGGCGTCAACAATTATTTGTGGTACTTTACACGATGGTGTGAGGTTAGACATTATTAGCCGGCTTTACCCATTAACACCATGATTATTTATCGTTAGGCTGATTGGCCATTTGGTCCAACACCCTCTGCTAGCTTCGGGGCTGTGGCCGAACCAGCCAACCAAATACAGAATCGGTTCCGATGGAGTCCAGTTTTCTCGGTTGTTATGATTTGATCGGGCAATTCTCATCGCATCCGGCGTCCCGATCATCGGGATATTGTTCAAGTTTATCCAAAAAAGTCCCTGAAATATTGGGACCCGTGATTTTTGTTTTACTATTAACCTTTACCTATGTTCACCGGTCACCACCTTGTTTATAATAATAAATATTTCCCGCTATTCTCGATGTAATCCCGTCACTTTGTGGCGTTAAGTATGGTTCGGCAGTTGTACACTCAAAAGTCTACAAGTCTAGACTGTCTAGTCCCATCTCACACTAAATGATGATCATGATAACTTAAACTCAGAGAGAGAAGGTTTATCAAACAAAGCTCAAAACATATTATCTCTTAACAAAATTCAATCCTCATAAGAAAAGAACTTCACAGTAGAGTTGAGTTCAACAACGTCATGGTGATCATTAGCAGGTCTTTCACTCTCTTCTTCTTCTTCTTCTTGTAAGGTTTTAGTTTTATAATGAGGTTGTTCTTTAAGAAAAATTAGAATCAGGGTTTTTATAAAGGATGATTTGCTGTGTAGTTACTTAGTAAAACCCAGTTTTTTTATTGTCACCGCACAAACCTCAAGAATCATTTCGACATTATCTAAGAAAGTTTTACTACCATTTAATCAGGAAAAAAATAAAATAAATAAATCTGCTTTTCATTTTCATTTTAGTAAAACCCTTTAGAAAGTTTTTTTTTTAATTTTTTTTGAAGCAACCAACTTTATACTATTTACCAGTACTAGTAAAAAACATCGATCAGACTTGAAAAGTGATTAATATTCAGTTTTGCCATTTAGGATAAAAAGTAAAGATTTGAAAAACTAATTGTTTTTAATCTTCAGAACATGTCACTATCTTTGGAATTAATAAAGTTTAAAACATGATTTAAAAGTGGAAATTAATAAAATTCATTTTGAAGCAATTGACTGATACTAAAATCTTATTTTTTAATTATTCTTTTTGGGTTTTTGTTGTTTTTATTGGAATTATTTAGTGGGAAGAAATTACTTATTTGTTTTACTCTCTTGTGTATTTGAGAGTGTTTACTGATTGTTACACCTAATTTCTTTATACTTTGATCTGTTCTTGGAACACTCACTTCAACCATCTAGAGGGTTTTGCTTTGATTTTTAGTGTGTTTTGTATTGTGCAATACATATTGGGTATTTTAGAAGAGAAATTAAGGCAAACAAGTGTTGATTGCCTGGAACATGAATTCAAATCGTGTAAATGCACTACAGAAACAGTTTGATTGGCTCATTCGTTTGAGTGAGCTTATCAGATACCTGATACAAAAAAAAAAAAAAGTATATTGTGGAAATGTCACTAAATTAGTTATGTGTTTGTCATAGTATCCACAAATGTGATTTCGATAATTCCGTGCCAATAAACTGTTTGTTAAGTGTTCAAACACAATAGAGCATGTCCGTGTGAAAGGTTAGAGTCTTGCATATGTGGCCTCGAGGTCTAAAATGTGTACTCGAGTGACATGCTTCACATATGTATGAGCAACAGTAATTGAAAACTTAGAAGCATTTGTTCGTTCTATGGAAGTTAGAATATTGTATCTTTATTTCACATTTTTAGTTATTTTGTTTTGGAATATTGATGCAGAAATGAGATTGGAGATGAAGTAGAAGATGGCGGTGAAGTGATTGAAATGGCACATTCTGGTGATTACAAATATAAACCTCCTGATAAAGATTTGATTGATTTGGTGTTCTCTTGGACTCTCGAGGATATTTCCAACGAAGGGTTATATAAAGACAAGGTCTGTCTTTATCCCGCTCTCCCTGTTAGTGTATATGAAAACGTGTATCCATGGACCATGTCTATATTATGGCTTTGAATCCTAATCCCAATCCTATTCCACACGATCACGTTATGATCCTATGATCTTGGCCAGCATAGAGAGCATCCAGTGGGTGATCTCCAGAGGAGGTGATTAGCATGCAGCTCATCATACCCATTTTTGAGTTATAGAACCGTCTAAAATTTACCTGGGATAAACTGCCGGAAAAGACACCTAAGACTAGCCAATTGAACTTGATTTGTTCAAACTTGAGGTTTGTCTTTAAGGAAGCTGTCACTCCAGTCATCTCCATGTGGGTACAATGATCCCGTTCCAAAAGTAATTTAAAGATGTTTAGAATACATAGATTAAGCTATTCAAGTAAACTGGTAGTGCAATGTCTGCTAAAATAGTTTCACATCCTGTATCAACTGGTCTTCTTGTATTCCTTTGTAACTTCCCTAGTTGTGGATGTCAAAGCTTCATTTCCTTGTCAAGTACCATCAATTAATTTGCAGCTGAAGCTAGTTACCATGATTTAGTATTAGTGACTATGGTTTGTGAGATCCAATTATTGCCTAGTTGAAGATCTTCGTTTATTAAATGAATCAAACCTCTACTACTTTGGTGCTAAGCTGAACTTTTCGATCTCTTCGTTCTGGAATCTGATTTAGCTACTTCATATACCGTGTAGGTGGAAAAGATCCCTGAATGTTTCCAGTCAGTGGAGGATTACCTGGGATCTTACACTTTACCGTTAATAGAGGAAACTCGTGCTGAGCTGTTTTCGAGTATGGAGGTGTTACTTGATGCACCATATGCTGAAGTGATCTCAGTGAAGGAGTGCTCGCCACATGGTTCATTTCTGTATGAGCTTAAATTTGATTCTTGGAGGAACCTAAATTGTGATAGTGGCAAAGAGCCATACTCTCCCAAATGTGGTGACCTTTTTGTTTTGTCTGATGTGGCACCTGAAATTGCCTCTGATTTGGAGCACTGTGTAAAGACATGTACTTTTGCTTTAGTTATGAAAGATATGAAGGAGTCCAACGCTACAGAAGATGATAAAGTATCTAGTTATTTGGAGTTCCGGACTTCAAAGTTGGTCGAGGCTAAAGATGGTATGCGAAACTCTGTTTTTGCTGTGTTTCTGGTTAATATGACAACAAAAATTCGAATATGGAGAGCATTGCACATGTCTGGGAACTTACAGATCATTAAGGAGGTTTTGTGCTCCAATTCCATGGTAAGAAATATTAATTTCTTATTAGATATCACTTGTTTTTAAAAAATGACTTGAGCGAGATTTCGCGAGGACTGTTATTGTGCTGAGTTGAAAGTATTAAATTGATGGGTATTTTAGGGGTTATGTTGTTTCTTTGCTTAAAGCTTTGCTTTCCTGTCTATTTTACGGTCATAACTTTTGCTTCCATTGAAAGAAAGAGAGTGCAATTTGGACGAGTTCGATGTTTGTGATAACTTGGTGTGGAACATAATTTTAAGTTTTTGTGTTGTATTGCAGGTCGAAGAAGTCTGTAATTTTTGTTCTTTACAAGATTATAGCACTTGGGATGAACAACTTGGCCGCAGATTGTCATTAGTTCTTGATGAGTCCCAAGCAACTGCAGTACTTAATTCTATTTCGGTAGCGCTGTGCAATCACAAGTCTTCTATTAAACTTATTTGGGGTCCACCCGGGACTGGGAAAACTAAAACTCTCAGTATCTTGTTGTATACCCTCTTAAGTAAGGGCTGTAGAACACTTGCATGTGCTCCAACAAATGTTGCAGTTAAGGAAGTGGCCTTGCGTGTCCTAAAGCTTGTTAAAGATCCTTACCACATGGATCCAGGAAAGGATGAGTTGTTATGTACAATGGGAGATTTGCTCTTATTCGGGAGTAAGAATCGTTTGGAAGTTTTTGATGATCTTGAGGCGATTTATTTGGATCATCGTGTGGACAGGCTGGTAGACTGTTTTGCGCCACAAAACAGTTGGAAGAATTGCTTTATAACCATGATAAACTTCCTTGAAGATTGTGTTGCTCAATATCATTTATTGGAGAATGAATCAGTCGGCAAGGCTAAAACTAGTGTCCGCAATGATTCCACCTCTATGGTTCCTAATTCATTTCTTGGGTTCATAAGAGATAGATACAGAGCGGTAGTATCTCCTCTGAAAAGATGTATAAGTGATTTATGCACCCATCTTCCAAAAAGATTTCTGTTGCAGCATAATTTTGAAAGCATGGTATGCCTTCTTAGTTTGCTCGATTCTTTTGGAAGTCTTCTGTCTCAAAATGATGCTAATGACAAAGAAATAGAGACGCTCTTTACTCATAGGGAATTTGTTGATTCTTTCCATAAGCTTGAGATCGAAGCATGTACATCTCGTAATTCTGCTCAGCTGTACAAGATCAGAAATGAATGCATAGATACTCTAAGGTCTCTTTGTCATTCGCTTTCTCATGTCCTTCCAGAAAGTATGAACAAAAGTTTGGTATGGCAGTTTTGCTTTCAATCTGCCTCCCTCATCTTCTGCACAGCGTCTAGCTCATACACTTTGCATAGAGTAGAAATGGATCCGCTGAACTTGTTGGTTATTGATGAAGCTGCTCAGTTAAGAGAGTGTGAATCAGTGATACCCATGCAGCTTAAAGGTATACGGCATGCTATTTTAATTGGTGACGAGCGTCAGCTACCAGCAATGGTTGCTAGCAAGGTAATCTTTGTACATTACCTGGCTTTAGTCATTATTTGAAGAAACGTAAGATACATCAATGTTTGTGTAATTTACCTTAAATATTGCTCCTTGCAGGAGTTGCTCATTTATGATATATGAACTCTCTTAAAGCTTTCTTGTTTAGGTTTCTGATGGTGCTGGATTTGGAAGAAGTGTATTTGAAAGGTTGAGTTCATTGGGACATTCAAAGCACCTTCTCAACATTCAGTACAGAATGCATCCTAAAATAAGTGCTTTCCCAAATGCCAACTTTTATTGGAAGCAGATTTTAGATGCTCCCAATGTTCTCTGTAAAAATTATGAAAGACACTATCTTCAAGGACGTATGTTTGGTCCATACTCGTTCATAAGCACTTCCGATGGAAGGGATGAACAAGACAATGTTGCACATAGCAGAAAAAATATGGTGGAAGTAGCAATTATTTTGAAGATTGTACAGAAGCTTTTTAGAGCTGTGGTTAAGTGTGAGTTTTTAATTGCATTACATTTCTGTGTAATTTATATGTGGCAGCATGGGATGTCAATTTTGTTTGTCCTGCCTGAATATCTGTTTATCATGCTTGCTTTTCTTTCAAGAAGTCGTATAAAGTTTTTACTTATACAGCATGGAATGGCGCAAGAGAGAAGCTAACGATTGGAATAATATCCCCATATGCTGCTCAAGTAGCTGCAATTCAAGAGAAACTTGGACACAAATATGAGAAGCTCGAATACTTTGCAGTGAGGGTGAAGTCTATTGACGGCTTCCAGGGTGGCGAAGAGGATATCATAATAATCTCTACTGTCAGATCTAACAGTGAAGGATGTGTTGGATTTTTATCTAATCTTCAGCGAACTAATGTTGCTTTGACTAGGGCACGGTAAACTAGTGAACTTCGCCTTAAGAATATATTTTAGTAATTACTTATTAGTAATTGCAAGGGTATGTGAAGTTGTGACTTTGTTCACTTGCTGTATGTATCATTGTGACTTTGTGCACTTGCTGTATGTTATCGCTGCAGGCAGTGTCTTTGGATTTTGGGTGATGGAAAAACTCTGCTTAGAAGTGGATCTTGCTGGAGCACATTAGTTTCTGATGCCGAACATCGGCATTGTTTATTTAATGCTGGTGAAGATAAAGATCTAGCTAAAGCAGCATTGAAAGCCAAGAAAAAACTTGATCAGTTGGATGACTTATTGAATGGAGATAGCATACTCTTCAAAACTGCTAAGTGGAAGGTAGAATCCTGAATGGTCATGTTCTGCGATTCTTTATTTGATGAGTAAAATTCTTTGCTTTGTTTGTACTCGATACTTTTTTGGAATACTGAACTCAATTGGCTTCGACATATTCGTTGTCTTGATTTCTGCAGGTTTTGTTTAGTGATAACTTTAGAAAGTCATTCCTGAGATTGAAATCATTTCAAACCCAAAAATCTGTTATCAATTTGTTGCTTAAGCTTTCCAATGGTTGGATCCCGAAGAAGATAGACTCTGTTTGTGGAAACTCCTCGCAGCTTGTGAAACAGTTTAAGGTTGGACGACTTTATGTTATTTCTGCTGTCGATATTGTGAAGTACTCAAGCTATGTCCAAGTCTTGAAGATATGGGATATCTTACCTCTGGAGGAGATACCAAAACTTGTTAAGCGACTTGATGGCATCTTTAGTATGTACACTGACGATTTCATCAACCGTTGTAAAGAAAAAAATGCTGATGGGTATGTTTGGTAACACTGCTCTAGTATTACCAGTCTGGTGATAGTCAAATTATAGCTCGTTCTGTTTACCTGTCAGTTCGAATGATGAATAGGATTGGGTTTCATTATTTTTACTCTAATAACATCAGTCTTCCAGTTTCATGGGGTGATAATTTCTCTCTTTGTAGGGATACGGAAGTGCCAGTGATATGGGAACCATGTAATGAAGTTGTTCGATATAATACAAAAACTGAGTCGTCTAGTGGGTGGACTGTTGCAGAATGTGACGAGAGAAGCTATCTAGAAAACTCAAAAGTGAATGAGAGTCTACTACTGATGAAATTCTACTCTTTATCATCTGGTGTTGTGAGCCATTTATTATCTGGAAGTGACGGCAGAGAACTCGATCTTCCTTTTGAAATGACAGATCAAGAATTGGAAATAAGTCTTTTCCCAAGAAGTAGTTTTATTCTTGGAAGGTCTGGAACAGGGAAAACAACTATCTTAACCATGAAATTGTTTCAAAAGGAACAGCAACACTGTTTCTCTTCCGAAGGACTGTCCGAGGGTACAAGTTCTATGTCTGCTTCTCCAAAGAATTGGATGAGAGAGGGTCTTGGAGAGACAAGGGGAACCGTCCTACGGCAAATGTTTGTAACAGTCAGCCCTCAGCTATGTTCAGCTATCAAGAACCAAATTTCTAATCTCAAAAGGTAAATATATTCCCTGGTGTTGTCTTATGGGTAGCATGTTATTCGCTTATTGATGAGCCATTTATTCCAACTCTAATACTCTCCTACAGTCCTATGATTTTGTCTTCAAATTCTGTAGAGGTAGTGATGCAGTTTACACTTCTAAAACCTTATACTAGTAAGAGTTGTTTTCAAATTATAGTTGAGAAGATGGATTGCACTTTCAATTATTTTCAACCAAATTTTGGTGCATTCAAGATCTTAGGATCATGTAAATTTTTTAGCAGCACAGCCTTTAGATCTCTCCATCTGGTTCCTACAATCTATATAAAATAAATAAATTTCTCAACTGTTCCTCTTTCACTTAAAATTGTTGACAATTTAGTTAATCGTGTTCATATCTTTCTCAATAGATATGGAGACCAAAATTCGTGGTATGTGGTAAGACTCACAAGTCATAGCCCAGTAAGATAATATTCATATTCTAGCTTCTTATGGCTTAGGTCAAACCATTATCGCTCATGATATTTCGTTAAACCTTATGGTGCATAGTATGTATAGTAGATGATGCATAATATATTGGTCCGGAAATAAATTATATATGTTGTTGTGATGATGATATGTTGGTCTGCAAATAAATTATATATGTTGTTGTCTGTATATTTGAGAAGATTGAACTTTCTGGTAATAATTAAGGAAACCAAGTGAACTTTTTAATATAATCAACGTGTAGTCTAATCTGTGTGTGCTTATTTTCTTGCATCATTTCTTTTTGCAGTTTTATCTGTGGGAAGAAATCTTCAAGTGAAAATCAGTCAACTGATATGCACGACGTTGATGATACGACTGAGTTCAGTAGCATCCCCGATTCTTTCATGGACCTACCACTTGATTGCTACCCACTTGTCATAACATTTCAGAAGTTCTTACTGATGCTTGACGGTAGTATGGAGAATTCGTATTTTGACAGATTCAATGAGGTAAAGGAGTTTTGCACGGGAAATACTGGAACAACTAGGACTTTTGCCTTAAATGCTTTTATCAGATCAAAGGAAGTTAATTACGACAGGTTTAGTTCATTTTACTGGCCCCATTTCAACTGCCACTTGACCAGGAAACTTGACTCTTCAACTGTTTTTGTTGAGATAATGTCTCATATAAAAGGTGGGCTGATTGCTGGTAGAGTTCCTAACGGCAAACTCAGCCGGGGGAATTATTTGTTGCTGTCTGAGGGACGGGTGTCCACCTTAAGCAAGGATACAAGAGAGATGATATATGATATTTTTCTTGATTACTAGAAGAAGAAGCTGCTGAATGGTGAGTTTGATTTTGCTGATTTAGTCATGGACCTTCATAGACGGCTGAGAAATGGGATCTATCGGGGTGATCAAATGGATTTTGTTTATATTGATGAGGTCCAAGATCTAACCATGAGACAGGCTGCTCTTTTCAAGTATATATGCCAAAATTTCGAGGCAGGATTTGTTTTCTCGGGTGATACAGCTCAAACCATTGCCAGGGGTATTGAATTCCGATTCCAAGACATAAGGTCTTTGTTTTACAATGAATTCATCTCAGAACCAAGAAGTGATATCAAAGGGAAAACAAAGGAGAAAGCACACTGTTCTGTTTCTGATTATTTTCAATTGAGTCAGAATTTCCGAACTCATGCTGGTATTCTCAAGCTGTCTCAGAGCGTAATTGAGCTTCTTTCCCACTTCTTTCCCCTCTCTATTGATTCTTTAGGCCCCGAGAGTAGCCTTATTTATGGTGAAGCACCGGTTTTACTTGAATCTGTGAATGACGAAAATGCAATTGTAACAATTTTTGGAAATAGTGGGAGTACTTGTGGGACTTTCATTGGGTTTGGAGCAGAACAGGTTATTTTAGTGCGTGATGATTCTGTGAAGAAAGAAGTCTCTGACCAAATTGGAAAGCAAGCACTTGTGTTGACATTAGTTGAATGCAAAGGCCTCGAGTTTCAGGTCAGTGACTCAGCGATTGGCTATCTCTTTCTCTTTTAAAATGAAGATACGTTCTCTAAACATACATATCTCTTCATATTACAGTTTCACTGGTAATTTATATGAACCCTTTGCAGTTTCACTGGCAGCATGTCAAATTCTCAACTATTAAACATAGTTTATTTCAGCTGTAAATATTTCCTGTCCTCAAATTCCCAGAGGGTGTTATGCAAAGCTACAACCTAACTGCATTCAGTTTGATTTCTGCATTTTTTTTATCGGTAAAGAGTTTGGTGCTGGCGAGTTTCGAACTCAGGTCACTGGTATCATCACCCAGTGACTTTACCACTGCACTACAGTGACCCCAGCGATTTCTGCATATTATTCAAGCTTTTTACTGTTTATCCTCTTAGAAGGCATTCATTTTGATATTCTGTCATATATGTAGGATGTTCTGTTGTACAACTTTTTTGGAACATCTCCTTTAAAGAATCAGTGGCGAGTTATTTACGGATACATGGAGGAACTAGATCTGTTTCATTGTACCGAACATAAATCATTTCCAAGTTTCTGCTCGACTAAGCACAAGATTCTTTGCTCTGAATTGAAGCAACTGTATGTGGCTCTTACTCGTGCTAAGCAGAGATTGTGGATCTATGAAAATGTGGACAAATTCTCGCTTCCAATATTTGATTATTGGAAGAAGTTGGGAGTTGCACAGGTTCGACATCTGGATGAATCTCTTGCACAGACAATGCGAGTTGGAAGCAGCAAGGAAGAGTGGTGCTCTCGCGGTGTCAAGGTTTAAAACTGGATCCCATGCAATTTATTCCGTTCATATATGCATTCATGTGTGCCTTAGTTCTTTTTCCCATGTTTCCTACTCGGTAGCATTATTCCGAGCATGATTTTTATAGTTGTAATTTTGTTCTTTTATATAACTACAATGCAGCTATTTAATGAGGGTAATTTTGAGATGGCAACATTGTGTTTCGAAAGAGCTGGAGATTCGTACAAAGAGAAATGGGCAAAAGCTGCTGGACTTAGAGCTGCTGCTAACCGAATGGGTGGTGCAAATTCTGAACTGGCTCGCGTTCCTTTGACAGAGGCTGCTGAGATTTTCGAAACAATTGGAAAGTTCGAGATCGCTGCAAAATGCTTTATTCAGTTAAAGGAATTCGAAAGGGCAGGTTCGAACTATCTATATTCTTTTTTAAGGAAATCTCCCACTGAAGTAAAATCTTATAAAAAATTACAAAAATAAAAGTACAGTGAGAGGAACATAGACCTAAGCTCCAGAAATAAGAAAAAAGTGAAACCAATTCCTGAAATAGCTTTCAAGGCCTTGTACATTACAATTGACGGCAGGGAGTAGATGCTAGAGTTGGCACATTCTGAAATCAACCCTAGATTGTGTAGGATGTATGGCTCATTACGAAGTGTTATGCCTTGTGATAAAAGGCCTCTGTTGAGTGTTGGGTATGACCTGGTTTGATGTATTCCAGTTGCAATTTCATTAGTTTGTGTGTATGTACAGATTAGGCAGTGATTGTTTGAGGGAGAATGCACTTTTATATGTGCATCTTTAGTTTTAGTCCTCCAGGACTTTAATATGAAAGGAAAAGGTCATCTTTGGTGGGAAGGAGGGAGTAATATTTAGACACTTGTTAAAAGAAGATGCTAACGAAGGATATCATAAACAAATTTGTGCAGAGCTTAGTTAGACTTGTAGTCCATTTGAAGTTATCAAATTCAAATTAGGTATGAAAAAATTCGTTAGGCATTGGTCCAACTGATTTAATGATTTTAACTTGTAATATTTTTGTCTTTTTAGGAATTCTTTATCTGAAGATGAAGAATTGTGAGGAATCAAGGCTTGAGGATGCAGCTGATTGTTTTTCTCTTGCTGGATGCTGGTCTATTGCGGCCGAAGTGTATTGTAGGGCCAATTGCTTGTTGAAGTGCTAGAGTGTTTGCACCAAGGGAAATCTTTTGGAAACGGGGTTTCAGTTCTTAGAGAAGTGGAAAGCAGATGGAATCTTTGATGCTGATGCAACCGATAATCAAGGGCTGAAAGAATTGAAACAAGAGTTTCTAGAGAGATGTGCATTTCACTATCATCAAGTGAAAGATACAAATAATATGATGAATTTTGTAAGAGCCTTTAACTCATTGAACCTGATGCGGACTTTCTTGGTAGCTCATAGTTATCTCGATGAGCTCGTGGTTTTAGAGGTCGAGTTTGGAAACTGCGTGGAGGCTGCCAATTCGGCCAAACTGAGAGGAGATCTTCTTCTTGGGGCAGAAATACTGGAAAAGGGTGGGCACTATGAAGAAGCATCAAGGATCATTCTGCTGGATGTTCTTGTCAAATCTCTTTGGATACAAGGAAGCAAAGGTTGGCCCTTAAAGAAATTCTCAAACAAAGAGGAGCTTTTGACAAAATCAAAATTGATTGCAAAGACTAGAAACGATCACTTTCATGAGTTAATCTGCATGGTGGCTAGCTCGCTATCAGAAAAAGACCACAGCTTAGAAGAGATGGGAGATTGTTTGGCTACTTCCCGGAGGCTCGGTCATCTTGGAGCAGAAATCTTGTGCCTTCGGAAGATTCTTGATTTCCATCTTAAGATAAGGCTTGCGAAATATGAACAGGATGAAATGGTGGTGTTGGACTCTATGAAACATGCAGCACTTATGATTTCCCATAAGAGGGTCTCAACTCAGACTTTAAATTACTTCTGGAACACATGGAGGGAGAAGATTCTAAACATATTGGTATACCTTGGTTCTATTGGAACAATACATGAAAAAGACTACAAGGGCTGTGAGGAGTTTTGTTTGGATTACTTGGGTGTCTGCAAAACGATACAAAATGGCAGTTCCATGTACATATTACTAAGTGCAGATGCCTATTGGATGAAAGATGTCTGTCATAGATCTGTTAGACGAAATGGGGAATTGGTTACAATGGATGTTCACCAGTTTGTATCTGCTGCTCAGAGTTACTGGGTTTCAGAAGTCACCTGTCTTGGTATGAATGTGTTAGAGAAGCTCAACAGCCTTTATGGCTTTTACGATGGAAAGTCTTTCTCGTTGTTTAATCAGGGAACAACTTCTCTTCACATATTTCAAGTCACACAGGGGCTCATCGAACCCAAGGTATTGGATTGGGAGGCTCCTAAGGCACTACTAGAGCACTCAGCGTCTTCTAGGCAGCGGTTTTTCGAAATTATATGTCCTGCAGACTCAAAATTGATTTTTTCAGAAGATATGATTAAGCTAAGAAAAACAGAGCTTTGTAGGGAAATTACCAAACAAGTAATTATGGAAATAATCAGCTGTGAAAGAAAATTACCTCTTGGGCGCATTTGGAAAGTGGTGATGCTGATATTTGTGTATGGGAGTCTACCGGTTGAACTGCATCAGGCGATTGTAAATCGCTCTGACTTGAGCCCACATTGGAAATCCTTCTTTGAGCAGTTCAAAGATTGTATTGATTCAGGGATTGTGAGGCTATCATTTCTCTTGCAGGTTAGAAAATCTTTGTGTAAAACTTGTCATCCCAATTGGAGCAAAATGTCAAGTTATATTTCACCATTCCACTTTTCATATCTTATGGAACGCTTCCTGTATTTGGTAAGTTCTTGGAAACATATATTTTTCACGACAAAGTCTACTCTCTTGGAAACACTAACATGTGAGAACTGGAAACCGAAATCAAAATCTGAGTCAGATACAGATGCTAGCTTAAAGTCTGAGCTATATTCTTTGGAAGGTTTTCTGGTGGGGTTTGGTCATCACATGCTTACGAGGGAGAAAGGCACACTGGAATGGTTTGAGAAGACTGATGTTGCAGCCAAGAAGGACCATCCTTCTCTTGTTTCAAGGTTATTTATCCTTGTTTGTCTGGTTTCCATCAATGTTGCAGATCATATTGATCTTATCTGTGAGCTACTCATTAATGATGACACAGCTTCTTTGCTCCCACTGGAATTTCGTAAGATCCTTGGTCTTGCAAAACCTTCGGATAATCCCTATATGAGTGTATCCCCGGAGGTTGATTACAGTAAATTATCTAAAGTACTTGCGGAGGTGCTCGAGATCATTGAGAATCCTCTGGTGATTCTGTATTTAGGTAATAATCGTCCAACCTTTTCTTGTTCTGATGCCATATTCATAGACATGGAGTTAATTCTATGTAGAGAAGATATATTGGATATACTCTACCCCAAGAGAACAGAATGTGTGCCACAAGATGCTGTTATAGAATTGGAGACCGAACGCCTAAGTGATGAAAATGTTCCTCCATGCAATATTGAGAGCATTATTCCTTGTTCTCAACATTCTAGTTCATTTAGTGAAGAGGAGCAGTTCATGGAGAATGAGGGTGAACATGTCAGTGATCTGCAAGGGGGTTACCAGGTGGTTTGGCGTGCAGATGACGGTTTTGCTATGAATCCGCTTGCATTGAAGGTTGGTTAAATGTTCAATTTGTTTTTTATTTTTTGATTTTAATTAGAAGTGTCTCTAATTGCTAGTTTCTCATGTGTAGTTTAATGCAGAGTTGCTTATTCGCGTTCTTGATGCTGCAATTGCCAAATTGAATCTCAATGCATCTTCTGGCGCTGAAGATCGTAGGTTTGTTACTGAAGCAGAAATCGTGCTTGGTGAATTGAAGCAACTCGTAATTGCTTTAAGGGGTTTCTTGTCCGAGGTCAGTTTTGATGCACCACATTGAGTGTGTTTGTCGACGTTTAAGATGATTTTTTTTTTTTGCCCAAGAAAGTTAATCATATGCAATTGCAGTATAATACCGAGCAGCCTAACCTTTTTATGTTATGTTATGTTTCAGAAAAGAGAACATTCAGCCCATCCTTTCAAGATTTGGCATACTTCTTAAAGAGTCGCAAGCAATGGAGACGAGATTAAGACAACTGTCAGATCCTTTTTTCTCAATGCTTATGGTTCCACTTCCAAATAATCTTACAGGATTTCCTCTGGCTAGCGTTTCATCAAAGAGTAAACATAGCAAGAAGAAGGAAAAATCAAAATCAGAAAAGAATAAAAAGGGTAAAGGCCAAAGGAAGTAACATTAGTATGTATATTTTGTTCATCCACACTTCCTTATGTCTGTATGTATATTACACATTAGTGGAGTCTAGCGTATCTGCTGTTAAGTAGTTAAACAGAAAAGAAGGTTAGCTGACTACAGGACAGGTTGTAGGTGCATTTTGTTTCAAAGCCAATGCAGCTGCTGCCTGATTTGTACTTTTTGTATGTAATATAAATAAAATCTACTCTCTATGTTAATTCACTGAAAATAGAAATCTGTTTTGAAATCCTTAGTGTTAAACAAACGAGGAAGAATCTCTGTACACTTTTATTATCACACTATCTCACACGTTGGACGTTATTTTTGTAAATAAAAACCAAATCGTAATGGATTTGAAGTTAATTTTTTGAGGATATATTCCTCTAACCTAAGTTCTACATGCACCAAAAATGAGCACATTGCTAAATATAATAAAACTTCACAATCTACCGGTCTTAATTTCGACGGCCGGAAATTCGTTGATTTTCAACGCTCATTTTCGAAGTAGTGGATGGTGGTGTTATATGTCTCGGAATGCGCTCATTTTCGGTAGGATTGTAGAAATATGTAATAATAACATATCCTCGTTTTGAATTCTATTTTTATTAAAATTTGATAGTCAATCCTAAATTCGATGTAATGGTCATAATATAAAACTAGAATACGTGCATTAACTAGAATACATTCGTTGTAGAAATTAAACTAGAATTATTAGAAGTGCATTCTAATGTTTTCATCATTCTGGTGGGGCTAAGATTCGGAATATTTCCACAGGGTAACAAATTTGAGAAACTACGCAATCTCCTTCTCTATAAGGTTGAAAAGTAGCAGGAGGAAGGTGGCTAAGTTGAAGTGGAAGGATATGGCGGCCCAGAATGGTAAGCCTTAGTTGGATCGAGAGATGAATTCCTTGGTCCGATAGTCTTGTCTCGGGTTGAAACGCACGGCGTTCTATCTGGACTTCAATATCTTATGTTCCATTTACACTCTTGTGCCTTTTTTTTTCTTCGAAAAAGAGGGTTAAACCTCATTCATTCCATAATACCTCTCCAGCCTCAATGAAACAAGGAAAGAGGTTGATTACATTTGCATTCCTGGATCGGAATTCTAAGTTGTTTGAAAGAGTTCTAAGATTTTCTCCTGTCCAATATTTGGTGATACCAAATCTATTACAATAATTAGAAATATGGGCTGCTTGAGCTATATCAAGTCTATTTATCAATATGAAACCTTGCACTTTAAAGTTTATGCAATTGTTTGCATTATAGCCAAAATCTTCACTAATCTTGAATCTATATTCTCTAGCTTTCACATACATTCCCGCCAATAACTTGAGAATATGGTCGGAATCACTTTGGAAGATGATGTTGTGACCATTCCATTGTGATGCCCATTGAAAAGCAGCTTCTGCTCCCTTTAGATCAAGCTCTTCTTTAGTTCTACATTCAGCGTGCATTCCCCAAGCTTCTTTTGGGGTACCTGCAAATTTATGAAGAGTCAAACCCACACTAGAAGTAGCATTCGGGCTCACCATCATCATTGAAGTTGCAATGTCTATAGTTATTGACATGAATTTCTTATCGTCATCAAGATCATCTA
The DNA here is from genome assembly GCA_023529315.1 of Papaver bracteatum. Taxonomy (NCBI): domain Eukaryota; kingdom Viridiplantae; phylum Streptophyta; class Magnoliopsida; order Ranunculales; family Papaveraceae; genus Papaver; species Papaver bracteatum. The sequence continues at coordinate 956,893 of JAJJWX010003983.1, forward strand.
CTATTATTATTAAGTTATCGTCATTCATGGGGTTATAATACAAGGATTGCATTATGTTATAGTCTGCACCACTAACATTCATGAGGCTATTAATATACTTGACAATCGTTTTTGTTGTTTTAGCACTATTCTGATTTTTTTTCCTGAAACACAAGGTTGCATCTAGCTTTCCACACATGCCAAATGACAATGCTACAGAAAGCAGACCATTCCATAACATTACCGTTTCTATCCTGATTGTTATACATGTCATTTAACCAGTCATGAAAATTGTTTGTACCATTAGCAACAAAACGCATGTCAAAATTCAAATGCATCCAAATTTGAGAAACAAAGTTACATTGTAGGAAAAGATGTGCAAGACTTTCATCTCCATTATTACATAATTTGCATGATGTGTTTATGTTTTGCATGATGTGTTTATGTTTGGCCTTCCAAACAAACATTTTAACAGCAGGGGGTACCTTCATATTCCATATTTTTCTCCATTCCAAATTGTCAGGACCTGTAGAATTTATAGAATTGTACAGAGACTTAACAGAAAAAGTACCTGAGTTGTTTAGGGTCCATCGAGGTTCATCTGCCCTAGTTGTAGGAGGTATTTGAATACTCATGATGCTATTAAGAGTTTCCTGATTAAAGCAGGTAGCTAACTTGGTTAAGTCCCAAGTTCTCTGAGAAGTTATCACTTGGCTTACCTTCACAAAATTTTCAGCTTCCATGCTATGTTTGGCTAAGGGAGGTTTGACATATGGGATCCAATAATCATCCCATATGTCTATACTCTCACCATTACCCACTTTCCACATGCAATTTTTCTTTATCTGATTGATACCTGTTAAAATTCCCTTCCAAATCCAGCTATCTTTATGTTTAGGTTTAGAATTAACATGCAAAATATCACAGTTAAGGTAATGTTTAGCTTTCAAGATGGTGGCACAAAGAGAACTTGGATTTTCTTTTAGTCTCCATCCCATTTTAGCTATCATGGCAAGATTAAAATGCTTCATATTCTGAAGGCCTAAACCTCCTTCACTAATGGGTTTGCATATGGAATCATAATTCTTTAAGTACACTCCTTTCTTCCCATTTTCATTTAAACCATGTTTGTTTTTTCCCCACCAAAAATCTCTTTGGAGTTTAGTTATTGTTTTATAAATTTTCACCGGAATTTTAAAGCAATTCATTTGATACACACACAAAGAAGAAGCGACGTTTTTTACCATTATTGTCCTACCAGCGGTATTAAGGTCCTTCCTATCCCAACTTAGAAGTCTGTTTTTCATTTTGTCAATCAGTGGCTCAAAACATTTAATTTTAGATCTGTTAGTAAAAAGTGGGGAGCCTAAGTATTTATCATTAAGAGGAATTGGATGAACCCCTAAAACATCTGTGACCTCTTTCCTAATATTAAGAGTTGTTTTAGTGCTAAAGAAAACCCCTGACTTGCTCAAATTTATTAATTGACCTGAGGCAGTGCCAAAATCAGTAAATAGTTGGACTAAGTTTTGACTAGTTGTGACATTAGCATCAAAAAAAAATGAGGCAGTCATCAGCGAATAATAAATGACTAACAACAGGAGCATTGGTTGCGATTTTGATACCTTTTATTTTTCCTGAGAATTCAGCATTCATGATGGTCCTCGAAAGGGCTTCCATGCAAAACAAAAACAGATAAGGTGACATTGGGTCTCCCTGTCTCAATCCTCTAGTAGGCTTGAAGAAACCAGTAGGAGATCCAATAAGCAAAACAACTAAAGTAGTTGTAGAAATACATTCATGAATTAAGTTGCACCATTTTTCACTAAATCCTTTTTTTTTCATAATTTGGATTAAAAATGACCACTCTACTCTGTCAAAAGATTTTGACATATCAATCTTAATTCCCATCAGACCTTTCTTGCCTTTCTTGTTTCTCATCTTATGGATTATTTCATGGGCTATAGTTATATTGTCTGAAATCTGCCTTCCAGGGATGAAGGCAGACTGGAAAGGCGATATTATTTTATCTAACAAGCCTTTCATTCTTCCAGACATAAGCTAAGAGATGATTTTGTAAGAAGTATTGACTAGGGCTATAGGCCTAAATTCAGCTGGAATAGTGGGGTTCAGGGTTTTGGGAATTAAGGAGATGAAAGAGGAGTTCATCTCTTTAGAGATATGGACAGAATCAAAGAATGCATGGATCATATGAGTTAAGTCATTCCCAATTATTTCCCATTTTTGTTGAAAAAAACTAGGAGGAAAACCATCTGGTCCTGGACTTTTGTCTGGTTCCATAGAGAAAACAATGTTTTTGATTTCAATCATATTAGGAGTAGCACACAACATATTATTATCTTTATCATTTAAGCAATTAGGAATCAAATCTATCATGCTCATATCAACAATAGGGTTAACAGTTGAATCAATAGAATGAAAGTGACTAGTTATGCAATTTGCAATTTCAACTCTTGTATTGACCACCCACTCCCCATTAGTGTTTTGGATTGTCTCTATCCTATTTCTTCTGTAAAGTTTTTTTGCTTTGCTATGAAAGTACTTAGTGTTTCTGTCTCCTAATGCCAAATCTTGGTCCCTACTCTTAACTTTCCAGAAATTCTCTTGAATTGAGTACCATTTAGTTAAATCAGTAGTCAGCTTAGCAAGGTCCTTAGCCTTATCCCTATAAGAGTGTCTCATATTAGTTTGGTCCAGCTTTTTCTTAATAAGGTCTATGTTATTTCTAGTGTTGCCAAAAGTTGATCTATTCCAAAGACTAAGAGTTTTTTTAACAGAAGAAAGTTATTTTGTCATAACAAAAGCTAACAAAAGCATGGAACCCCTGAATTCTAGTATCCCAACATCCCTGAATGAGGGGTTTGCAACCCTCATGCTTCATCCAATCACCAAAATATTTAAAGGGAGTGGCATCGTCGTTCCAAGTATTGTGAGTATTTAAACAAATAGGGACATGATGAGATGTTATCCTACCTAAATGTCTTATTGTAGAATTAGGGAAAGAAACGTTCCAAATAGAATTAGTTAAGGCCCTATCTAATCTTTGTTCAATAAATTCGTCATCAGATCTCCTATTGTTCCAAGTGAAAGTATAACCTATAAATCCTAGGTCCATCAAGCCACATTTGCTAATAATGTTGTTAAAAGTTATAGCTTCATTTTCATTAAAAGGGAATCTACTTTTTTTTTCCTCTTTATGCAGAACCACATTACAATCTCTTAGGACTATCCAAGGGATATCAACTGTTTTTGCTACATGTTGAACAATATTCCAAGAATCAACTTTTTCTCTAGTGTAGGGGCTACCATAAAAACAAGTCAGTAGCCACTTTGGTCTATTATTACAAGCATGGATATTCACATTTATATGGTTATGGTTATAATCAATTATGTCTAGATTCATATTGTCTTTCCAAATCAAGCATAAACCACCAGCTGCGCCCCTAGGGGGGACAAGCCATTAGTTTCTAACATTTAAATTCTTTAGAATCTTATGCATTGCCGCAACTTTTTTCTTAGTTTCCGACAAGAACAAAATATCAGGATTATTTTTGTTCAAAATATCCTTGAGGCTATCACTCTTTTCAGGTTTTCCTATACCTTGGCAGTTCCAAGCAATAACACTAATAAATTGCCAAAAATAGGACGGGATATTCTAAGGCAGTTATCACAGGATTACCATGAAGGCATGTAAAACAAGTTGTTACCTTACTGTTTTTCAAGTTGGTCAAAACATAGGTAAACAGAGGTTCCGACAAACATAAGCAATTCATAAAGTTGGAATGGAAATTCATAAAATTTATGTAAACAGAGGTTATGGGAAACATAATCAATTTATAAACATAGACTAATGAATAATAATGATGATTAGAACTTATAAATACCTCATTTATGGTCAAGTGACTTTGTTTAAGATCAGTGCAACTTACATCTCTTTCTACTCTTGATAAGCTGCCAGTTTTGGTGATCCCCCAAACGTGCATCAGACGCTGTCTCTCATTCTGATGCTTATTAGTGAAATCTCCACTAGGGAGAGGCTTGATTTGGTGTTTCCGCTTCTTCCAGTTATAGAAAGCAATTGATGATCTGTTGTATTGAGACATTAAACTAATAATGAGACCAGGAGAAGAAGAATTGTAAAAGGATTTAAGTTTAGAGTAAAAACACAATTGAGATAGAAAGCAATCAAGATCAAATAGTCTAGATTGGACAAATTGCAAAAAATTTTATAAGGGTTAATGAAGTAGCAAAGAGGTAGAAGCAATAAAATTAGGAATACAATTCCTAACTCACAACCCAAAAACCAAAAGAATCAAATTAATAAGGAACGATTGAAAAGTTACAAACTAAATACTATTAACATTAGTCACAGAAGCAAAATAAAAGAAGAGAGAAAGAAGATAAACAAAATCAGATGCTACGGGGGTTGTCGGAGAAAAAACAAATAGATTGTGAGCGATTAAAACACCTAATAAGAGTTTAAAAATTATGGGAAGATAAATGAACAGGGAAGGAGAAATTTAAATTAAATAATGAAATCAATAGCAAACTCTAAAGAATGAAAGATGGAGGAGATAAATGAACGCTGGAAGCAGATGGGGCGACGAAGAAATGACGGATTCCAGAGCCGCAGACTTCAGATCAGAAATAAATGCTTAGAGAGCTTTGAAAAATTCACGGGTCTTCGAATCAACGGTAACCAATAGGGGTGTCTTAGAAATGGATTGAGTCACAGGAGTCTTAGGTGTCTTTGAAATCAGATCTAGTTCTCTAAAAAGGAGTCTTGGTATCAAAGGTGAACAAAAGTGTCTTAGAATCAAATGTAAACACATAAATCTTTGAAATTGATGAAAATGAGTCTAAGGGTCATATGGATCTTGAAGACGAAATTATTTTTATGTTGGTTTCAGGTGACCATCACCGCCGTGGAGAGCGGTTACTGGCTATATTGCGGTGGTCACAGACGTATTTGGGGTGGTTTAGTGGCGGCAAAAAATCGCATGAGAGAGATTTTTAAAATCGCATGAGAGAGATTATTAACTTCGCGAATGCTACCGTGAGCGACCGTGAATACCACCACTGGATGCTGCCCAACATGAGTATTCAAAGCTGATGATCACAATGTAAAGGAGAGGGTACCAAATATATCACCAATTTCGTTTGTGAACCAATATGAAAAACTCTTGGACGATCTCAAAAATTAAGATCCAATGACACCCTATAATGATCTTGAATTCAGTCTCAACTACAGTCCAGTCCGAGGTCTAATTAGGATAATGTTTGTAACGGTTTAATACAGCGCGGTGTTCATAGATGAACGAGGTCCCGTGGGTTTTCTGCCAGTGTAGTTTTTCTCGTTAACAAAATTCTGGTGTCTTGTGTTATATCCTTCTCCGATTATATTGTTTATCTTTATAATATAATGAATATCACAAGTACTACGTAATCAATATAGACAGTTTAAGTCCTTATTAAGATCATACAAGACTCTTCCTTGTTGAATTCATATCTTGAAAGATGTTACAAGTCTCATGCTTGTTAGAATTCAGATCTTTTACAATTCAGATACATACTAGATTGAGCTTGGATATTGATTTTTGAGATCATCTGAGAACTCTTCTACATAATCAGGTACGTGGAGCTTAGGTCATTACATATTGATTATGGAGGGAAAGAGAGAAACTCCATATACAGTCTTAAACAAGGGTATTTTTGTTGACCTACTTGTGATTTTATTAGGTTTTGTCCAAACAGGTTGCCGAACGAAAATATTGATGGTGTACTTAGGCGGTGAAAGTTTGGTTGCGCATCCCAATATGTGTCGCACGACATAAGTTGTTCTGCTAGCCTCCTATTACCATAGTCTCAAACTCAGTTATCCCATCCACTTGGCTGAACAGATTTGGTCATTTGATCATTACCATTAGATTTTCCATTACAAGTTTCTACAGATATACATTTATCTGTGTATTATCATTGCTTACACAACAGTAGTGTATGCTGTGTCACTGGACGGCTGGGATACATCCGTTGTATCAATTAACGGCTGTGATCTCTCCCTCCCCTCCCAGATTTAATTGATCCGGTGGCCATCGTTGGTTTTCGTTGGTAAATGCCACCTACGCATTATTATAGGGGCCCACACAAACTCTTATCATGGCCGACAAACTCTAAGGAGTTCTAAGAAACTCCGCTCACACTATTGTGTAACGCCTCAATAATACGAATCACTTCTTCCATTATTTTATTTGTGATTCAATCTCCCATATCCATCAATTCCATTATCTCAATGGCATCTCAGATTCTCAGGGTCACTCAAAATTTCCCTTCAACCAATTTCACAGCTTCTGAAATAAGTAACGGTTCATGCCCTAATAATTTGATTTCCGTTGGGATAGATTAATTGGTGAAATTAAACAAAAAGAAACACACCCCATGGATTTAATTTCCTGCTGCCTCTATAAATTGTCTCCGAAAATCCCAGGAAATCATCAGTCTCACAGGTTCAACATGTAAGTTTCTGCTCTCTTCCTTCCGTTTCTATCAAAGTTATTTGACACAAAACAATTTTTTTCATTAGATTTTCCACTTATGTTTGGTGTTCTCGATTAATATTGTAACTATTTCCGATCTTCATATTGTCGATTAAGTTATGGTCTAAGTCTCCGGCATCGTTATCGGTGTCCTACCACATCTGTCGGTATTTTTTGTTGATTAGTGGTGGGTGTGATTGACGATGCAACAATGGATTCAATTAGCACCAGTAGTATAAAAATCGGACTTGATTTTCTTTTTTCTTTTTGGGCAATCTAGATTTAATGTCCATTAACATAATCGTTGGCTTCTTATTCTTACTTAAAAATACCCAAAAAAAAGAGGAATTTGATCTCAACCATGTTAATTTTTATTTTACAGTATTTTTGGAATTTGGAATTTTTTGGGCTATCTAGATTTGCAGTATTCTTATTCCGAAAATGTATTATCGTCCAATTCAAACTGTAGTTATGTGCTAATGTTCAGTGAAACTGATTTGATCAACCATGATTTTTGAATTGTACTCTGAACTTTGGTATAAATGTCTGTAGCTTCCCCTACAAATAGAGAAATGGCGTCACAGGTTACCTGCAGTATTCAGAAGGTTGGGCCCTCAGCCACATGACACACTGAAGAGCTTACAATCATTTGACGAAGGAAAAACAAGCATCGTTACCGTCTGTGTTACCCGGAAATGGGAATAACTGGACTTCACGTCGACCAACGACGTTACCAGCATTGATATGGTTATTGTTGATGAGCAGGCACCAAAATTTAAATAAACCAGTTAAAAATTGTGATGCGCTAACACGTTTATTTGTATAGGGGAAAGAGTTACACGCCGTCATACTCAAAAATCTTATCTGGAAATTTGATAAGCTGATTCGGGAGGGAGGTCTGTACTATATGCAGAAGCTACGCTTGACCACCGCTAAACCCAAGTTCCATCCTGCACACAATGAGAAGCGAGCCTTCTTCCGGAGCACCACCTCCGTTTCTGCATTGGATGCCTACTCCGTGTCCATTATTCCCCAGAAATTCTATTTCACCGAATTTGAGGCCATATAATCGAACCTCCAGAACATACATCTTACAAGTAAATCGAAACTGAGTACCACCCATGTGTTGTTTCTCATTTGGATGACCATATTTGCACCTAATCACCGTTATAAGTTCTACATAGCATGATCGCCCGATATTATTAGCATTTCCAATTGAACCACCAGTAACATGACAACTTGACAGTGTTTTTGAAGGGTCAAATTTTACATAACACGGAATTTTACTTCAACTTATGTAATACTTGCATTTTTTTTTTCCTGACCTTTGCAACGTTTCTTGAAAACAGTGACCAACATCCAGGTGCTTCAGCGGTCCGGTGGGCAATCAAGCCGAATGCGCGAGATCACAATTGAAAATCTCAGGTGAACGCACTTTGATTTTACAAATAATGATTTCTGTTGGTGCCAATGCATAATCAAATTATGTTTTCCTACCACAGGGGCACAACTATGAAAATTGCTCTATGGGGTTCTGCCGCCAACCAAGTAGGCAATGACCCAATTGATTGCGACTCTGTCCCCCATGCTGTGTTGATTGCCATGTGCTCCACTTTTGTTAAGAACTACCAAGGTATCCCTAGGGTCATTTTTATTAATTAATCCTAATTATTTCAGATTGTTTACCTACTTCATTTTAAGCAAAATCTCTAACTCCAGAGCATGCTATATTAAGCATGTTAACGACTTTAATATTCAGATAGGACCGTTTAAAATACTTTCACCGGATACATATTGCTCTTATATTTATCTGTTAATAGATATTGTAGTTCTAATATGAGTTAAATCTAGTCTAGTTTTAACTCCATATTCATCTTATTTTTCATTTTTCTTTAAATTTAATCACTTTATTGAGAGAGGGGGGAGGAGAAAAAAAGGGAAGATTCATTGAAAATTATCTATCATGAGAGAGATGATAAGAGAATACAAAGAAGATGTTCAGACTAGTTGTTTCTAACCAAAGCATCTCAATTTCAAATCAAAGTGCTCAAAGCATAACTATCAAAAAAAAATTAGTACCTAACGACCAAGAATACTAATTGAGACAATTAGCTAATCAAAACTTCTTATATGGTTTATGTAAAGCCTGGAATTACGCTCACCCCACATTGTCCACCATAGAGCAAAAGGAATGAGGCTTTATAGTTGTTTCATGAATAACCTGCTCTTAATTCTCGACCACTCGCAAATGTTTCTCTTCATGGTGTCAGAGGAAACCCGCTGCATACTAAGACTATCAAGAAAATAATATCATATTTTCTTAGTTTTGGTGCAATGTAAAAACATATAGCTTTGAGTTTCTTGATCAGGGACATAAAGGAGGCATAAACTGGACAAAACTCTCCCATCTCTTTCAAGTACATCTAAGGTGGCCCTAATATGACATAAAAACCATACCAGGAATAAAAATTCCAATGGAATTTTTGGATTCTAAATTTTCTCATGTGGGAACTTGAGTATCCTATTTTACATCCACGGATGCATAATAATTTGCAACCGAATTGTTTTTGCCAAAATCCCATTTTCTACTATCTCCAAATTCAATGTCAAAAAGAATTGAAGCATGCGTGCATCTCTCCTTTTCACTTGAGCTTAAACAGTTGTCATTTGAGTTATCTTCAATTTGTCAACATCATATTAAGAAAGTTCTTCAACTAACTCACCACTGCCAGCTTCGACAGCGGGTTCATCTTTACTGTCTCCCCATTCTAGATCGACTCAAATAGCTTTCTCATAATCTTTGTTACACTCCTAATTATTGTATTCAATAAAACATCACGTCTCGAGTTACTAATATATTTTGAGAAATGGGTTCATATAATTAGTGTGCTTTTGATTCTTCACCAACTCCAAAAGGTACACACTTTAAACTTTTATCATCCAGTTTGGTGTGCTTACTGTCGGGGACACGAGCATATGAGATACAACCAAACACTCTAAAATGATTAATGGACCATTAGGTTCGACTCCTCCTAGCTTGTTCTAGGGATTTGTGAAAAAACGGGGTACAACAAACACACCCAATAATTCATTTGGCAATCTGAATAGACAAACTCCAATATACTTTCAAGAGAATCAACTAGACAGTCAGACTCAATCTAGAGAAAAGTATATCAAAGAGTTATATATCTCTAGACACATAGTGTTGAATATTTGGGGTAATGCCATGGATGATAGAATTTAACCCGTCAGAATTTTGCTTTGCAGCGAGAATCTCGACAGGTTCATATGCACCAATATCCTTTGGAACAGTTGCATCGCCTTCTGCAACAACCGGAAGATTATAGCCATTAACAACATAAACCCATGATTGAAAATCACGCGCTTGAAGAAAGGCACGCATAACAATTTTCCATCATAAGTAATTTGAGCCATCGAAGACTGGTGGTACGTTTATAGAGATAGCACCTTTGTCCATATTCAGATCGTTACAAAGACAGACTTATAAGGTCTTTAACGTGTTTGCCTTCTCTTATACCAATTGAAAAAACTGGGGTACAACAACCACACCCAATAATTTTTTTGGAAATCTTAATAGACAAACTCCAATATACTTTCAAGAGAATCAACTAGACACTCAGACTCAATCTAGAGAAAATTATATCAAAGAGTTTTATATCTCTATCTCTTAATTCAATCCGAAATCAGCAAATAGGAATTTGCGATCCCGATTGAATATAAGATGAATAACTTGATCGGTACCAAAGACCAATGTTCAAGGATCAATCAATTTCAATCAACAACCAAAGGTTGGATTTCCCAATTGACTGATTCAACGCACAACCTGTGATATTTCAATTATATAACAAAATATAATGAGAAACCTGTGATATTTCAATTATATAACAAAATATAATGCGAAAAAGAAATAACACGGACACCAGAAGTTTTGTTAACGAGGAAACCAAAGACCAATGTTCAAGGATCAATCAATTTCAATCAACAACCAAAGGTTGGACCTAGTCCAGATATTTTGAACACCACATTATATTAAGATGCTATTTAAGTTTTGTTAACAGGAAACCACAAATAGCCGGGACTACCAATGAACATTATATTAAGATGCTCGACTAGCCTACTTGAACCCTAATCAATCCCTAATCAATCTCACACTGATTCAAGGTACAGTTGCACTCCTTACGTCTCTGATCCCAGCAGGATACTACACATTTGACTCCCTTAGCTTATCTCACCCACAACCAAGAGTTGTTACAACCCAAAGTCGAAGACTTGATAAACAAATCTGTCTCACACTGAAAAGTTTATTGGAATAGATAAATCTGTCTTCCACATAAATACCTGCGAGTTTTTTTTTCCGTCTTTTGATAAATCAAGGTGCACAGGAACCAATTGATAAACCAGACTTATATTCCCGAAGAACATCCTAGTATTATCAATCACCTCACAATATTCTTAATCATATGGTAGCGAAGCAAGATATTGTGGAATCACAAATGATGAGACGAAGATGTTTGTGACTACTTTTTATCTTGCCTATCGGAGAATAAATCTTGAGCCAATCTTAAAGAATATAGTAATCAAATACGATAGAAACATCAAGATTAGATGACGCAACTACAAAGAAAATAGTTGGGTCTAGCTTCACAATCCCAATGAAGACTTTAAGTCGTTAACCTACAGGGTTTCGTGAAAAACCTAAGGTTAAAGGAGAATTGTCCCTATCTTATACAACTAGTATCGCACAGGAGGTGTGGGGATTAGGTTTCCCAATTGCTGGAGTTCTCATTTATATAGTTTTCAAATCAAGGTTTGCAATCTAAGTTACCTTGGTAACAAAACATTCAATATTCACTCTTAGATGAAAACCTGATTAGATTCAAGCTAATATATTTCAACCATTAGATCGAACTTATCTTGTTATACATAAATAAAATGTACCCTCATTTAGGTTTATGTAACCATATCTAAATGTGTACACCATGTTGGCTCAACCGTAGTTAACCGAGGTTAGCTATATGAACACTCTCATATCAACCATATTCATCTTAACCATAACTAGTTCAAATGACTCAAATGAAACTAGTTAAACAGTCATTCAATTGCTATATTCTCATAGAAGTACACAAGAACACAATAAAAGCAAAATTGGTTTGATTCACTCGAATCAATTCATGAACATTATAGCCACGGTTTGCAAAGAATGCATTCCTTAATATATAAATGTATTAGTTCATGAACAAACCAATTCTAGAGCTTTAACCACTCAAGTATGCAGACGGGTACACATACTTAAGTAGCCGGTCTGAGTTTGGGTTCGCCAGTATGCAAACGGGTACGCATACTTAAGTATACTTCCAAAACCGAACAGAAATTCTCGGACCTATACCTACGCAAGTATGCGTACCGGTATGTGTACTTGGTACACATGGAATTTCACAACTACAAGTATGCATACTTTAGTTCCAGTCATGGATCACATACATGCAAGAATGCACACTATGCTTATAATCCAATGATGGTTAAGTATTCTAAACTCTATTTCAATCATTGAAACTTTATTAGAGGATGACAATAACCGTTTTCACACACTATTAGCATCAAAGCAATTTTCAAGATATTGAAATAATCATAACGAAACATTCCAAGCCTACATAAAATGATTGTATCACACAAACCATGTAAGATGTTACTCGGCGATTTTCACATGATCTTTTTTTGACTTTCGTCACGAATATAAGATGAACTTGGTTGAAGCGAAGGCTTACCAACACATATTCCGAGAAATATGTAAGCGAGTTAATCTTAGCTCGAAATCTCAAATGTGTATAATCGAAAACCATAAATGAACTTTGTCTCATATAGGAGATAGAGTAGAAATAGACTTTCCAAGTGATAGATGAGTTTTAGTCTCCACATACCTTTTGTTGATGAAGTTCCACAAGCTCGCCTTAGTAGTTCTTCGTCTTCAATTTGATGAACGTCGTGAAGTCTAATGCTCAACTACACAATTGCTCAACTACACAATCTATCCTAGTCCGATACATCTCTATAAGTAGACTAGAAATCAAGACTTATAGTTTTGATCACTAACATTGACAAACAAGCTTGAGATAGCAACGCTTGCGAGTTCGACCGAGCAATGCTCTAACATTTTGTTCTTTAAATTAATTGTTGGACTCCTAATAATTACATGAATTGACTAATTTACTGCTTCTGTCCATAAGGTTTAGGGATTATTATTTTTCTTCGAAAGCAAACTTTGTACCATATTTATAACAGTGTGATTGTTCCACCATTTCGTTGAGGAGTATACGTCGCAGTAAACTGTCTTTGTATACCATTCTCACTACAAAAATTAGTAAAATCATATAAGGTGAACCCCTCTCCATGTTCAAAACTAAGAACTTTTATAAACAACCCTTTCTCTTTTTTTAACTCGACTCTTAAGTAGTAAAAAATTCAGACTTTTTTACAAGAAAATATATCAATCTATGTTGACTAAAGTCATCCATGAAAGTGATAAAATACCATTTTACACTATTAGAGATATGATTGATAGGTCTGCAAATATCCGCAAATGGAAGCTTGTATTGCTTGCTGAGTAAACATACCTTTGACATGGGTCCAACTAAAGGTAATCCATGCACCAACCCCTTATGTTGAAGAGTTTCCATTTCTTTGCAACTTAAATGACCGTATAGACGATGACATAGATGAGTTGAATCTTCAGTAAGAGAAAAACACATATGCTCCTTTGATTTTATTCTTGCAAACAACTTAAATATTCGATTTGAGGTCATATGAAATTAAGTCCCTTTGAGGATGATGTTGCACTTTCCTCATTGTATTTAAAATGTTAAACCTTTCTCACCTGATTGTCGGATGCTCAACAAATTGTTTTTTAAGGTCAGAGACATAAAACACCCCTGTTATTATTCGTGTTATTCCATTTACTGTCATTACAATATTTTCTATTCCCGTAACATTCATCCTTGAGTCATCACCCAGCTTCACAGTCTCTTTGAAAGCCTCATCCATATTTGTGAATATATCATTCTTTCCACACATGTGATTTTGCAACCTGCGTCAAGGAACTAGGTACACATCTCTTTTTTACTTGTCTTTTCTTCATTAATATAAGACATTAAAAGCATTTCATTTTCCGTTTCAACATAATTTGGTTTTCTCTTCAGCTTTATTAGGACACTCATACTGAAAATGCCTTTGTTCATGAAAACCATAACTCAACGCATCCTCAAAGATGCGTCACTGAATGAGATGAAGCTTTAGTTCAATCTTATATTGCACGTTCAGGGTATGTTGGCCTAGAACATAAATTGTACCATCACGGTGCATCTCTAGTGGGATACTGGCTTAGAGGTAAAATGCATCACTATGGTGCATTTCTCTTAAGATGCATTTCTCGTAATTCTTTGTCTCAAAAGCAGGTGGGCTTGGTACATGACCATCTACTCCCCTTTTTCTATTTGTAGGGAAAATCCATATTTAAGTTACAAAACTTAGCCGATAGAGCATATATGATCCAAAAGCATCATTATATTGTGTTTCTTATCGAGAATGAATCAGAATGATGCAAAACGAATGAAACGTGAACGTTGCGATAATTTACATTTCCCGAGTGATGTGATTGTAGAAGTGGTAAATAAAGAGATTCGTTACACAGACTTGTGAAGATTGAATTTTAGACTTAAGAATAGCAAACTCAAAACAAAGTTGATATCAAGATTATAAAAAAGAATTAGGCAAAGATTCCACTATCTACCAATTTCCAAAATGATTTAATTCAATAATTTATGCAATTCATACATTCAATTTGATTCTAAAAAAATTGCAACAGGTAGATTTTCATAATAACAACTGTAAATCGAAAGCATGGAACATCAAAATCCTAGGTTGAGCATGTACCATCAAAAGAAATCACAATTTCTTAAAAAAATTATTAAATCAAATTATAACCAAAGAAAATAATCATCAAAGAATTGCAAAAATTAAATAAATAAGAATATACCACTTTTTATTGGTAAGTATTGGTTCATAGCTCAAGTGTAAAGAAAATTAGAAAAATAATAACTTAGAAAATTTGCAACACTTATAAATGTTGCAGAACCAATGGTTAAAGAGAAACCATAAAAGAGAACTATCACAGAAACGACAGTCTTATACAGGGAATATGTGAATGTTTTAAGACGACGGTTCTCATATGTTTGTTCTTTGTATTTTTCCGTCTTGTTCCTGCTGGTGATGATTGTCCGCAACTTGATTTTTCCCGGCTCTGTAAACTTCCTAAACCTCCTGTAAAGCTTTTATGACTCCCTAACAACTCTTATATACCCAATAGAACCAATATAATTCCAGAATATCTTTGGTTTATCTTGTTTTCTTTTTCCAAAAGTCTCGGGTTTTCTTTTTTCCCAAACCTTCTCGCGCATCAGCAACAAACTCTTAATTTGTATAAAACTCTTCCCCAGGATAAACTCGGGTAACAGAGTGTTTATCTTCTCATAATCCTCCACGTTTTCTCCGAGTTAAACGAATAAAACATAAGAATATTCCTCATCCTCAGTTTTATCGAATCAAACAAAATCTTCATGTTTTTACGTGAATAAACCCATGATCAATCCTGTTTTGTCTGAACCAACTAATCCCAATCGAAAGAAAACGAGAAAATATCCTCCAAAATCTTCACAAAAACTTTGTGGTATAGAAAGAAAATTCTCCCGCCAAAAAACATTTTGAACGATGAAGGTGGAGTGCCCCTATCCAAATGGGGGTGTCCTTAGCAAAATCTCACAGGGTGTCCTTAGAGAATGTCATAGTGTTCCTTTAGTAAATTTTTGGGTGTATTTATCATTTTTTCGAGCAAACTTTTTCGCAAAAAGTTTATTTTCCAAAAACACTAATAAATACATAAAACACTATGATAAATACAAAATTGAGTACTAACAATATATGGAATAGAGACAGATCAGACACAAAAAATATGTCTGTCACCGAGCTAGAGAACGAATACTTACGAACTAAGTGGGCCCAATGATGCAAAGTCTCGTGCGTCACTTGCGAAAGAACCTTTGGCCTATACATGCTATGATTTTCTTGGTATTGGCCTTGCAATATGAATTGACTTTAGTTGCTAGTCCCGACACGGTTGAACTAAGGACCGTGCTTGAACCCTTGGAGATACAGAATATGGTATGTGGGCATCTGCAATAAGTTCAACATTTGTGGTCCAACCCTTTGTCGATCGTATCATCTAATTGAGGTGTGATTGCAACATTTTGGTGACTCATATCATCTAGGCTCGGAAATGAGAGGCAAGAGATGATTGTTGCCATTCTTGTAGTTGCAGTTCATTTCTTAGATGCCTATACTTCATATCAAGTCATTTGATGAAGGCATGTGCCAGTTGCAAATTAGGCGTTGTTAGGAAATGAACATAGACGGTATGCAAGTTAGGGAGATTGCATAAGCTATTTGCATCATATGGATGGTGCAAGGATAGAGGGCACGAGCTTAACTAATGCACCCTTGGCACAAGCAAGATCAGTAAATGTTTTACTAATGTCCACACAAAGTAAGAAAGTTGAAAATTGGCTTGCAATGGCTATGTGCATGTTCAATTTGTAACGCCCCGATTTTCCAAACCCGAAGTGCTTCTTGGAAACCATAGCCGAGGCCAGGCTACTAAGCCCAAGCTCATTCAATAATTTATTCAGGCTTATTTAGTTTATGTTCATGTTACCATTTCTGTCGCAGCTGAAAACTTAGAAATTCATTTCGGAAGATCTAACCGTTGATTTTAACCTAAATTTTTAAGTCACCAGAAACAAAACACATTTTGGTTCTTAAATAAAATATTAACACCATTCAGGTCTTAAGATTAATTTAATAAGTAACAATTTCAACACCATATTGTAAAACTGAAAACATACCAAGGTAGATTCCTAGAATTTTACAGCGTTTCCAACTATGAACTTTCACGTCTTAAAAAAAAATTAAGCATAAAGGACTAATTAAAGCTTCAAAAATAGTTATCTAGCTTCACTACAATTAATCTAACTTGATATTAACAATTATCAATAAAGACTCATTAAAATTATTAAGCACTCATAGTCATGGCTAATTTATAAACAACTCATAAGATAACAAAACCATATTTTTATGACTCTACGTGCTGGACCGCTAAGCGGCTGCCTACGTACCCAAAAGGATCAAGCACGACCGTAGTTCATCAGACGATGCACCAAATGCACAATCAACAATTTTAAGATGATCAAATCATTAAGGTTAAACTTACCCAAGACACTTGTTCGACCCATTTAAAATAATCAAATTAATCAACTGAAGAAAAGAGAACCAAATTAATCAACTGCTCGCCCCAGGGAGCCAACACATGGAAACACCACATCCATAAACAATAATTAAATTCAATCAATCCGCTCGACCCAGGGAGCCAACATATGGAAACACCACATCCATAAACAATAATTAAATTCAATCAATCCTCCCACCCTAGGGAGCCCCACGTGGGTTTAGGAAACAAAAACCGTTCCCAAGGATATCTCGTATCCCATCAAAAAATATAATACAACAATAAATTCAATCAATCCTCCCACCCCATGGAGCCCCACGTGGGTTTAGGAAACAAAAACCGTTTCCAAGGATATATCGTATCCCGTCATAAATATTTTTTAAGAATCACAATCTATGGACCGCAACCCAACATTCATAATAATGCTCCCAACATCGATTATCATTCATATATATTAATGAAAACATGCAAACATAAATTTAATTAAAAGAAACTTAAATAAGAAGATTTTTGATTGTGTTGCGCCTACCTCAATCGCAAGCAAGTAATCATATGGAAGAACAATACCAAACGAACTAGCAATTCCCTTTTTGCTGGAACCATAATCCAAAGCTGAATAATATTGAAGTCTTTTTCTCCTTAGAACGTTTCTTTCATCTATTTTACTGTGTACTAATTGTCTCCTAATATCTGTATCCTTATCTTTTGTGTAGCAAACACATCCAAAGCTTTCTACTTGAATCAACACCATAAAACAAGCTTAAATTTTCAAGTTCTAATTTCAAGTTTTGTGATAAGTTTCTTTTCTTTTTTGTAAGAAGAAAAAGAATTGAAGAATGAAAAGAAAGAGATGAATTCGTAATGAATCCAGTAGATAAACTTATGAAAGAATGTAAAAAGACTGAAATACCCTTCTTCCACACAAACAAGACGCACACCCAAGTCAGGTGTCACTTTTTCGCAAATTCGAGTATAAAAAAATCCATTAACGTACGCGCACGCTATGGGCAGGCTCATGTGAAGAGAAATATAATTTATCTGGTAAAATCCAAGTGTTTCTCAACCAAAACACAACAACAACTAGATTTAACACTCCACATTATGTTAGTTCTAATCTTCCAATCCAAATGGATTGGGTTCGCACCCTAATATTTTATAAAATGAACGTGGGTATTACACAATTCATGTCATATGCCTAAATATTACTTGTAAGCTAGTGATGCTTGCAAAATGTATCACTATTAGCCTTTACATGCTTGCACCCTTCGCACAACAAGGGTAAGTTGGAACGATGAGGAGCTATGTATCATGTTTGCAAAGCATACTTGGAAAGGAAAATCAACATGCATTTGCCTAGTTAGAGGTGAAGTTTTACGACCCGTTCATTGCATTACGGGTGGCGTATAACGGCGTGGCTCCCGAGGCATAATTTTTCGGTCTTCCACAACCACATCCTCTACCTCGACCACTAAATCTACCACGTTTATATGAAGTAAAAGGGAAAAAAATCATGGAGAGAGAACGTCCGAGAAACTCGGAAACTCTGTACCTCGGTAGAAAAATCTTTTATCTTTCATTGGAAACTTTAAGAAATATTCAAAGAATTCAATTAGAAGAAAGAAAAAGAAGGGGATTTAGATCACTGGTGCACTTCTCAATTGATATGGCATATTGGTTGAGTGATGTTTTGGATGAAGCTAGGGAGGAAGATAATAATAAGAGGAAATGGCCAAGGAGAGAATGAGAGACTTCGTTTCTATGTGAATATAAGGAGAATGAAAGAGGAAGATACATGAGGATGTCAAGAGTGAGAAGATGAGATGTTGATAGATCATATACGTTATGTAATACCTCGATATTCGGCAGTGGTTGGGCGAATGAAATATAAGTAATGATTTGCCCTTTCCTAACACCGAGGCCTGATGGGTTCACTTGACTGAGTTGTGGGGGAAAGCTTCTCAGTTAATCGTTCTCGACCGGGAGTAGTCACAGGATGGGTGACCTCTCGGGAAGCTGCTGTTGGATGACCACAGCAGTGCCGTTAAAAATTCCACACTGCTGGATAACCGCAGTGGGTAAGTGGGAACAATATCGGTGTTAATTGGGATACAACTAGGGGTCGCTCGCTTGTGCTCAGGTGGGGGAGTACGTTGGGGGATTATACCCGATACTGCTCTCATAAGAGACAAGGAACTTCTATATTACACCGAGGCCTTTTTAGCACAATTGGCTCCAGAGTTGGAGGAAATCTCTGCAGTTAAGCGTGCTCGGGCGGGAGCAATCCAGGGATGGGTGACCTCCCGGGAAGTTACTGTCGGATTACCGCAACGATGTCCGTTGAAAACCCCACATTTCCGGATAACCGCAGTGGCTAAGTGGGGATAGTATCGGTGGAGGGACAGGTCATTACACGTTATGCATTCCGTGTGGAGATAGTTTTTATTATTAGGTTATTCCCTGCAAGAAAATTCATAAGGTATTACAGATGAATAATAAGCATACGATGATGAGACAAGTTTACCAATTCAAGAATATTTTGCAGTATCTTTGTCAAAGAAAAATGGAAGATCTAAATATTTTATGGGGTTAGTCAGAGTTGAAGGATTTGTCAGATGGCATAGGGTGGTAGAGGTTCATATACAGATGAAGTGGGAATCTTTCATGGATATGGAGATTGTGGATGAACGTACATCAAAGATTGAACTTAGACATGATTATTTTCTAGATCTCAGGAAACCAAGGCGTATCACGGTTGATGATTCAAAGGTTCACTTAACGCAGTTTCAAGAAGATCAGGTGCAGTCCAAGAAGATGAAAGAAGCTAAAAAAAAAGAGACATCTAGCAGGATTTTTTTTTAAAACCTATCTTTCCAAAAGATGTCATTATTCCCATACAGGCGATGTCAAAACTTAAAAAGTGGTTTAAAATTAGAGGGATTCCTGGTTGTCACTGGAATCTAATCTCTTTAGATCAGTCGGAGATTCTTTGGGCGATTTGGTTGAGATTGCAACTAGCTCACTGCAACTCGATAATGCATCTTTTTTAGAATATTTGTGAAAGGAGATTTTTTTATTATCTCGGCGGTCTTAGTGGTTGAAGACGGAGACCATACTTGGGATATTACGATTGAATGGGATAACGGTTATTTGGAGGAGTATGATAGGTTGGTTACTGAATTTGATAATAAACAGAAACTTTCAAACTCGAAATTTACTCTTCCCATAATTGCAAGGGCTAAATCAGTTAGGGTCTCTAGTTCAACATCGGGCGAGTTAGGTCATCAGAATCGAGAGTTGGAGGACTCGGTAAATCCAAAACCCAAGTATGTAGCTAAATTTCAAGATGAAGCCATGTCATAGGGTGGGGTCCTCGTGGTTTTCTCTACACTTTATGGTTATTGTGGCCTGCATAATAAAGAGGATGGTGTTTTTGTTCAGACTACTGAGAAGGTGATTAATATATTTGTTGGTGAAGTGAATGGATGCACAGGTGAGGTTCTCATCTCTCACAATAGAGCTATGATCCCAACTGTCAATAAATTTCAGGATCTACATGATGTTGGATGCGGTGATGAATTTACCAACTCATCTAGACTGAAATTGATTGATAGTATCCTTGCAGCTGAGTCAATATGATTACAGAATGAATGTGAATATGGGGATGGTCACAATCAGCCTGTTAATTAATTGAACTTAATGGTTCTACCTTGAAGAACAAGACTAATATGGTATATGACCACCAACCACTGCAAGTTGTGCCTGCTCCAAATATTTTTACAGTGGTAGAGGATCAAATAGTTATTAGTCTTTGTGACATTGGGAAGTCAAACATAGACTCAAACGAAGTTATTTTTCAACTTCAAATCTGGTGTTTGAGTTATGTTGTAGATCGGGTGGAATTCAGTCCAAGGATGAAAAGAGCGCTAAAGTTGTAATTGATAAGATTCTCCACAAGTATAGAGACAGATACAAAGATTTAACATATGGGAAAAAAATTCCAGACAGTTTTGAATCTAATGATTCAAATAATTCCAATGATAGAACAAGAAATTGAGGAGGTAAGCTCAAGGGAGAATCTGTTGGAGAATGGGGTCTAAATTTCTTAGGGGGATTTTAATAAAGTGCCACACTTCCAATTAGGTGTTCAAGAAAATACCACCGTTTTTTCCAGAGTTTATTTAATGCCACACATTTGACCTTTTCTATCCAAAAATACTAATGACATCAGTTAGTGTATAGGTGGCAGTTACCCATCTTAGTAAAAGACATCTACGCCCTCAAATCTTCTCAACCATTCACCAACCCAAAACTATCGGCAACATCTCTATTCCCGGATGCTGTTTTGGACCCAGAATCTATACTAGTTGGTATGCAAATTCCCTCTCCATGTTGGCTTCTAAATCACATCCCAGCTACTGCCAAATACGACCACCAATTACAACAGCATCACAGGTCTTAAACTGCCATTGTACCATGGAAAACAACACCAATTTCTTGTCTGAATGTTTTGCCATCTTAGACACAACCCAATACTAGGACCAAACTCCATATACTCATCCACACTAAGCTGTAGACTTGCACTTTTTTTCTCTTCTTGATTCAACATAACCCTTGTCAGTGCCCATCACAAAATCAGTCCAACAACTTCCCCTTTCAATACCAATTCAATCCAACAGAATCCATGGAATAACATCAACACCAAGCTATTTTCTTAACTAAGTTTACTGCCAAAACTTGCCCTGAATCACCACATATTTCTCTGCCCCCATCAATCTCATAAAATCACTTCAGACTCATATGAACTCAGCCATCATAACTCGTGGAAAATACCTCCACAAATTCATTTAAGCCTTTTATCGAACACCTGATGTGCCATTCTCATCTTGATGTAACATTGAACTTTATATAGCTTCTAAACTCACCCAAACACCTGCAAATTCAATTCACAACAAACCCATAGTTCAGAAACTATTCAACAATCATAAATCTCCAAATCTTGTACCATTTTCTTCTCTGGTTCAATTGGTCTTCAAACTCCATCAACTTCTCAGCATTTCAATCTCATTTCTGCCTGCAACTCGATCTATAAAAGCTCTTGATGGACCTAGGAAAATACCCATTGTACACTCCCCAAAATCAGACACGGAAGCAGCACATTTCCACCTGAATTTCAACTCAATCTCTTCCCTTTTTCTGGTTGAGAACGCCAACAAATTCACCATGTCCATCTCTTTCTCATTCGTACAAATTTCTTTCAGCGTCACCAATTCATATTTAATCAAGACCACCATTGGGTCAAAACCCATCTAATCAACCAACAAACATGCCATCTTACCCATGATTCTCACTGCGACAATTACTCAAACAAATCATGCCCATTTGACACGAGCTAATAGTCCATCCACTGCTCATTCGGCTGAATCTCAGTCCATGCCTTATCTCCAACTCAACTGATCTTTCTCTCAAAACGAGAACCGATTACCACCAGAAAAAAACCCCAAACTTAATTCCACCCGAACTTCACAATTAATCAATACCATTTAATCAAGAGATCCATAAACCAAGTCTCTTCTTTGCTCCATCGACAAGACGATGAAATGAAACCACGTACTGCACTGCTCTATAATTGAAATTACCCCTTCATTCTTACTTCAATCTCTCCTTGCACCGATTATAACATCTCAATCATCTCCACCAATTCTTACTGACTCCATTGATGCCGCTCCATAGCCCATTCAATCAATCTCTAAATTCCACTATTAAATCAATCCCTTAATTAATCATCTACCTAAACTATCTTTTCAAATATATACAGAAGAAAAAGAGAAGAAGAAGAAGAAGAGAGAAAGTTAGAATTTTGGTTCTCTGTTAAAACCTAAGTGAATACTGTAATCTCATGGACATGAACTGAACGAGATCAGATTTTTTTTTACGGATGTCTTAAGGATCGTGAAGGGTAATTAGGTAAAGATGAATATTTTCTTGACTTGTTCAACTATTATAGACTGATTTGGTGGGCCTTGACGGAAAATGTAACGGTTGTGGCATTTTATTAATTCTGGAAAAAACTGTGGCACTTTCTTGATCTAGAAATTGGAAGTGTGTCATTTTCTTAAAATTCTCATTTCTTAGATGGAGTATCAGGTGTCTCAATGCATACAATAAACAAATTGCGGCAAGAGATTTAATTGTTGTACATAGATGCCTAGTGTGTACAATCCAAGAAACAAAGTTGGTGAATCTCTCACAGTGGTTAATCAGACAACACTGGTTTGATTCAGAGTTTGAATATGAAATTCTTCCTTCTCAAGGTGTTAACTGTAATATTGGAGGACTGATAACTATCTGGGACAATACACAGTTAGAGTTGCTGGATAAATTAATGGGTGTCAATTTCATCTCTATTCTTTTTAGATTCAAAAGGGACGACTTCAAGATTATTCAAACGAATGCTTATTCACCTTGTGAATACAATGCAAGAGATAATTTTGGGATGATCTTGCGGAAGTTAAAAATTGTTCGGCCGAATCATTGTGTTTGATTGGGGATTTTAAAGTAGTAAGGAATGGTGATAAGTGGAATAAACTGGGCGGAGATATAAGAAATATGCCATTTTTGAATGATGCAACTCAGACTGCATTAGTTAAAACTTTCTCAGATCATAATGCAATTCTCTTTGAACTTTATGCTGGACCTCGGAATGGTATGTGTTTCAAGATTAAAAACCATTGGTTGAGACGTCCAGACTTTGTTAAATTAGTGGACACTTGGTGGAAATCATAAATTTTAACGGTACACCAGGTTACAATTTGTTCAGAAAGTTACAAAATCTTAAGTTTTTTAATCAAGACCTGGAGTAAAGAAGTATTTGGCCAGGTTAAAAAGCAGGAGGACGAGTTGTTGGACAAAGTCAAAACTCTTAATATAGCTGAAGAATCAGGTACTTGTCTAGGGAGAAAATTGTGGAGAGAGCTGACTTGTTGGTAAAGCTAAACGAGGTGAAGATAAATAGGGATAGAATGACCCATCAAAGGGCTAAGATAAAAGGCTTTCGATGGGGTGATAAAAACATGAAATATTTTCACAAGATTGCGAATGCTAAAAAGAAAAAGAATTTGATAAGCAGACTGGAGATATGAGGTATAGATGTTTTCAATCAGGTTGCAATTAAATTGGAGGTTCAACAGTTTTACACTAGACTATTTACAACTACTAGTATTGTTGCTCCATCTTTTAAGAATATGGAGTTTAAGCGCATTGACGATAATAAAAAAAACTGGCTGAAGAGATATTTTGACGACGAAGAAGTTGCGCAAGCGATTAAGAAATGTGGTGCAAACAAAGCACCACGCCCTGATGGCTATAATCTTGAGTTTTACAGGGCTTGCTGGGATACGCTAAAGAGTGACATTATGGCCGCTATTAACGAATTATTTTCTAAAAGTAAGTTGGATTAGAGACCAAATATGTCGTTCTTGAAATTAATTCCTAAGAAGGGGGATTCTGTTACTCCAAAAGATTATAGACCTTTAAGCCTCATCAGTAGCTTCTACAAGATTATTTCCAAATTACTTGCGGAGAGATTGAAAATGGTAATGCCAAGTCTAATCTCAAATACTCAAGGGGCCTTCATCAAGAACAACATGTTCTAGATGGTATTATTATATCTAATGGATGCATAGATAGCAGGTTGAGGCAAAAGAAGTCGGGCATCTTGTGTAAAATTGATATGGAAAAAGTGTTCGATAATGTAAGATGGCTTTTTATATTTTCTATCTTGCGTAAGAATGGTTTTGGGGATAAGTGGATCTTTTGGATTCGGTGGTGTGTAACGGCTGCACAGTTCTCGATATTGGTGAATGAAGAGGCTACCTCTAGAATTCATCCTATAAAAGGAATTAGACAGGGAGATTCATTATCATTGTTCCCTTTTCTTTTAGTGGTGAAAGTTTTATCAATTCTGATTAATGAGGTTGTAACAACAGTTAGATTAAGTGGCTTTCAAGTTGCGGAGGGTGGAACTGTTGTGTCACATTTACTGTTCGCTGATGATACTATTATTTTCCTTAACGCTACCACGGTGGAGGTAAGAAGACTTCTTATTATTTTAATGCTTTGGAGGTGCTAAATGGTCTTAAATTAAATATGGAAAAGAATTATATGACCAACATAGGAGCGGACGAAATGGTGCAGGAGTTGGCTATGGAGTTGGGTTGTAAAATTAATGTTATTCCCATCACTTATTTTGGGATGCCAATTGGTGCTTTTAAGCGAAGCGTGGCTATCTGGGAGGTGGTTATTCAGATAATGCAAAAGAAACTAGCGTCATGGAAGCGTAAGTTTCTGAATAAGGCTGGTAGGATAACACTGATAAAGAGCTCGTTGGAGAGTGTGACAATTTATTTCCTTTCTCTCTACTACATGCCTATTTCAGTTGAGAAAAAGCTCAATACAATTATGAGGAAGTTTATGTGGGGTGTAGACGAAAACCAAGAAAATGAGTTGGGTTTCGTGGAAGAAGGTTTGTAAACCAAGATGCAAAGGTAGGATGGGGATAAGAAATATTAGATTGGTAAACAGATCGTTGCTAGCCAAATGGAATGATAGGTATTGCTAAGAGAGGACAGTCTTATGGAGAAAAATTGCTTGCGAAAAAAAATAGCAGACGCAGAATTTACCACCCTTGCAGGTTAACGATTCAGTTGGCAGGATCATGTTGTACGAGATATTAAAGGCACAAATTGACTTTCATGATACGTTTACTGTGAAGGTAAATAATGGGAGAACCGTAAGGTTTTGGCTGGACCGGTGGATGGGAAATTACAGTTTCAAATAAAAATATCCATGATTATATATGATTACTAGACAGAAGAAGGCAGCTATTGCAGGCATTTTTTTATCTCAATTTGAACCTGTTGTTTAAAAGAAAGTTGGACCCGGCTGAGAGAATTGACCTCTTGGAGATTAAATATGAGTTAAGGAATACATCTTTAACTATTGATAGAGATGATGAAATTCAAGGTGAAGCAAGATCAAAAGTAATATTCAGGAAACTAGCTATGCTTGGTGATGATTGGGAGGGTTATACTGTTTCGGAAAATAAGTTTGTTCCATCTAAAGTGTGTTTCATTATGTGGGCAGCTATTCATGATTCGATTCCTACTAGAGATATGATACAACATAGGGGTGTGGTTATTTCGTCAGTAGAATGTTTATTGCAGTACAGTTGAGACTATTAGAGAATCGCTTGGTTGAACCCACTAGCGTTGGTATGTCAATCTAGTTGTCAAATTTAGTTGCCAAAATGCATTCTTGATTTAGTATACTAAAGTTAGTTTCGGACTAGATAAGGTCTAAGAAGTAGAAACGAAGCTATGCTTGAAGGATGAAGACTGCAGACTACAAGATGACATCAACAAGGACTTCATCAACAAAGGTATGTGGTGATTAATTTCATTTGGATTCTTGTTCAATTCTACCTTAATTATGTATCGAAACAAATGCTCACTCTATGGAACAATTCCTATGATGGTAAATGTACATTTATGTATATATACTCGAGGTTATTTGATCCATGAATTTTGTTACAATAATCTTTATCCCTAGAAAGGTTCTCATGTTAAGTAAATGGGCTTACGAATTCAACGAGCCAAAAATCACTCAATTCCGAGTTATAGCGAAGAAGTTATGAGTGATCTATTAAAGCAGCAGTTATAAGTGTTATTGTTGTAGTTCGTTGGTAGGAAACAATCCACAAACTGTTTGTAAAGGTTCACGGACTTGAGCGCAAATACGTGACTAGAGGCCTTTTTTAGTCAAGTTTTTGATGTTTCCTTATCTAGGCAAGATGGCAATTACTCCAAACATATTTGATTACCATATTAAAGTGTTTGTGATATTTTAGAATTCCTTCCTAAGATAAATTGTGATTTATTCACATAAATACAATATATGCTAAAGTAATTATTTATTTAATTATTTAGGAAGAATTTGGAACTTAGGAAAGACTCCCAAAATTAGGTGAGTCTTGAAAAAGGAAAATAGCTTAAACTTGCTTAGGATTCAAGCTACCTTGTTCACTATAAATAAAGGGTTCGTGAATGCTACATTTTTTCATCCCTTGGAAAATTAGTGTAAGCTTCGTAAGGTTGTTTTCCATGTCTTCTGTTCTTCGTTAACAAGAGTGAGATAATTAAGTCTTTGCCCTGGGGATCGCAAAGCCGAGTTAGTAATAATCTTTGTGATAGTTACGAAACTTGTAATCTAGGTTTTTCACCTCTTGTCTATTCTAAGGTCTTCTCTTCTGATATAAGACCATTCAAGAGCCGTTGAACATAAACCCTAGGTTTTGATAGATTTCAATTCTCGATCGTATACCGACACTAGTTGGTCGAAATCAGTGCTAGAAAGAAAACTTCAATTAAGGTATCTCGTAAAATTCTTTAATAAGTTTTAAACAAGATATCTCTAGATTTATTCTAGTTGTTTTTGTTGTAGAATTATTAGGGTTTTCTTAACTTGTAAATTGATCTTTGGAATCACCCAAGTTCACTTACGAAAATCAGGTTCACGGACTCCTTGTGTGTAGCATACTGATTGTAAGTTGAAACCCTAATCTACAAGTTTGTTTCGGTATCTCTACTTTTTTCTGGTAGTTGTTCGAAACAAACACGAGATTTCCAAAACCTTGATTCACATCTAAATGAAAATCAAATTGGTATTTTGTAAAAGCAAAAGATCAAAAAGTATCAACGGTGTTGTTGCTTCTTCTAATAAAGAGAACTAACATTCCGTTAGAAATTTTTTGAGAGTGCTTCTGAAGAGAACCGTGTTCTGTCAGAAGATTTCCGAGAATTACTTCGAAAGAGAATTGTGTTCTGCTAGAAGATTTACGAGAAGAATTCCTAAAGAGAATCGGTGTTCTGCTAGGAGTTTTACAAGTGTTTGAATATAACTGAAGTAGGAATTACATCTAGTCCGAATAAGTAGTACGAAATTGGTGTAACAAGTTATAATCAATGTGTGTTTATTATGGACTAGGTCCCAGAGTTTTTCTGCATTTGCGGTTTCCTCGTTAACAAAAATTTTGGTATTTGTTTTATTTCTTTTTCGCATTATATTTTCTTTATATAATTGAAATAATACAGATTGTACGTTTATCAATCACTGTTGTTAAATCCAACCTTGTTTGTTAGATAAGACTTGATTAATATTAGACACTTGACTTTGATATTTTCACATTGTTAGACCAGTCTGGACTAACCCTGTTTCAAGTGGACACCGTGTTGGAATATTCTTTTAGTGATTGTTGCTTAAAGAGGTTTATACACTGTGGATCTTGTAAAGGTTGTGATCAAAACGAAAGATTGTTGTGTATTTGGGTACCCTTGTCATTTCAGAGACATTGGAGCATCTTTTCATGGATTGTAGATGTGTTCGACATATATGGAACTACTTCATCTCATCTACGCAGGTCATGTGGGTAATACCAAGAACTTTTCAATCTTTTCTTTTGAGTTGGGGAGTGCAAAAATCAGCTGACAGAAGAAGGATTGTCTGGCAGATCCTCCCATTTGCTATTTGTTGGGAGATTTGGTTAGAGCGAAGGGTTCATGGGGGTAGAGCAAGAACGAAAGATGAAGTGATTTACATTGTTAAAACGGACATATGCTTATGGAGTTCAGACTCCGACATTTTCAAGGGATATTCGATCAATCAAATACTGCATAACTGAGAGGATGTAATTGCCTTGTAAATTATTTTTTTCCCGGACTGAGTTTTTATTAAACTCTTGTAAATATTTTTCTTTTCTTTTCAATATATATCCTTTCTTCTCAAATAATAATAATTTACCATGTCCCTTTCCTCTCCAAAATTCCCCATATATAACCTTTAAAGCTTGTTTCTCTTAAACATTAGCATTCATGTGTTTCTTATGCACCCATAAGCTACTCTGTAACTCATCTATTGAAAGAGTACCAAGATATTTGTATTCCTCGACTTAACATACTATTATATAGTCGAAATTTGGAGTCATCGATCTTAATGTTTTCTCAACAACATCTTCATCAATGATCTTTCTCTTATGTTGTCCCATATTATTGTATATAAGTAAAGCTATCCAAAAATACCTTTCATATGAATAACCTCAAACTCTTTTTTGAGAGCTTGTAGTTGTGCACGTTGTACACGATCAGTTCCTTGATTCAATGAATCTCAAACACTTTTAGATGATCTCATGTCCAGAATAATTTGCTAGATAGTTCGATCAATAGCCTGGAAAAGATAATTTTTCACTTTATAATCTTTCAACTTTGCATCAGTAATCTCTTTCACTTGAGCTTTTCACTTTCAGTAGACCAACGGTCATAGAAAATTATCCATTTTGACTGTTCCACAAAATTGCTCTCTGCTGCCATCTTCTTAATTCCTCACTCAAAGAAAAATTATTGCTTCTCACACGGAAAGAATCATTCATACTTTTAATATACTCTCTCACTATACTATTTCTCAGAAACGGATATGTGATCCAACTTTGGTGCCAAATCTAGAGAAGTGAATGTAAGGGAAGGATTTTATACTATTCAAATGAAAAAAGAGATGCCCATATATCCTTTACAAATGCTGAGAAACATGAAACAAACTAGGAACTGACTAACCACGTCTACTAAAGATTACACTAATAGGGGTACCGGTTTACCTGGGGGTGTACTAAATTCTATATAAGACAAAACTTCTATATCTTTAGAATGACACACCCCCAAACAAACTAGCATGCCCTATTAGCAGTGCGTCTACTGGTGGTTTCTCATGGAGTCGATAACAAACTAAAAAAAAAATGTTACTTCCCTGAACACTAGGGATTATTTAAACAGATTAATCAGGGGCCCCAAAAAACAATTAGGGGCCTCACACTACAGGACAAAAAAGGTCATCAAAACCTGATTGGGGGTTACCCCTTATCCAATTTTTTTTAATGGGTGAATTACTCCTAAATGATAAGTGTTAATAATTATTTAAGTTAAGTTAATTAGTGTGGTTAGGTTAAAATCAGTTTTAAGAATGAAAATTGTTTTTTTTTTTGTTTGTTTTGTGTTTTTGTGTTTTTGTGGAGAATAAGAAGGTGGGTTTTTGGGGGAAAACTTAAGGTTATTTGAAATGAGTGATTCTAGTAGAGGAAATGATGTTGGTGAAGGTTCAAACAACATACATGATTGTGTTGATGGTAAGATCATCTTAAATTCTCATATGGATTGGATGTATAATGAAGAGATGTTAATAGAGGAAGCTTTGAATAATGGTGCAAATGAAGATCCTATTGCTCAAAATGAAGGAAAGAACCCGAAGCTTAAAACAATCAGGTAAACTTCCCATACTCTTCAAATTGTATGTTTTTTGCTCCAAGTGGTCGATTCATGGATACTATGCAACAGCTCAGAGTGAGTGTCGTTATGTCGAGAGGCTTATAAATTAATGACTCTAATGATTCGTCAATGATGTGACACAACAGTTGACGACTCAAACCTGCAACTTTTCCAGGTTATGAAAAATTGTCAACCAAGTGTGATAACATTGACGACTCTAGCTACTTATATCACCTAGAGTCGTTAATTTATGTTGTTTAAAACCTGACGACTCTAAAACTAAATACTCTCTGAAAATATAACTCTAAGGGTCGTCATTTTGGTATTCCTATACAATGACGACTCTAACAAGCCATTTCATAGATACATGAGAGTCGCCATTCCCCACATCTATAAATAGTAACGACTCTATCACTGTTTTTTATAATTTCTGATTTCATAAAATCATTTCATTAAAACATAAAAGGCATACATCTTTCATAGTGCTACATGGAAGTAAATGAAATACAATAGATAATAATGGTGCACTTATACACTTAACCACAAAGGTTGCAATTATAGGTAGTGCCTTCCAAGATACGGTAGCATTCGTCGAACTCAAAATCTTTAACACGAAGAGTCTCATATCGTGCATATGCCTTCCCCAACTGAAAACGCAAAACCAAAATAATATACTTAGTTACTATCATTCAAAACTTGGAATCAGTTTTACCTCTTGTTTAAATACTTACTCTTATAGCACCCAACATATTGGGTAAGGCTAACCTTATGGCTTTCAATTCTTTTTTGAAAGCTTCACATTCTACGAATATCTCCTCAAACCTTTCCTTGACAAGTTTCAAAGACCTTGTGTTACAATTTCCTTCTAATGCCACAAAAACGATGAATACACGATTCCACCAAGCATCGGATGTTTGATCAATGTATTTTCCTAGATCTTCAAAGTGTACTTTGAGTGTCAACCAAGCTCTCACAATGACGCCATTCTCTTCGGAAGTGTAGGGAGTAGTCATGGTGTTTCCTCTTCTTTTTCCTCTTGGATGATAAATAAATGAGAAGGGGAAGAGAAGGTTGAGAATTGTGGTTTGGGTGAGGAAGAGGTGAGATATGGGTCTGTATTTGTAGAACTGAACGATCCAACTGCCAAGTTTTTGAAAAAAAATTCCGTTGTCGACTCAACCACATTGGCTGAGTTCAAATTCTGCATTAAATACTAATGGAGTCTAGTAACTAAAGCATATTGTTTATTTATTTTTATCAAACCCAAATTTATTAAAAGAGAGGGAAAAAAGAAGGAGGGGGACTAGGCCTTACCTCCGAAGACAAGAAGAAGAAAACAAAAGACCACAAGCAAAACAAAAGAGGACCCACCAAGCCCGGGACCCAAGGCTACATATTGCGAAAACGGTATAAAGGAAGATCCGAGTTGTCTATTCCAATCTTATGATTTACAAAATTAGGAGAAGTTCTCCACCAACGCGACTCCACATCCGCTCCGTGCTTTTCCAGCGAATCAGCCACCAAGTTTCCTTCCCGGAACACATGAGTGCAATTCATCTGGATAGAATTAGCGAAATTCAAGTAATTATTCCAGTTAATTGACAAGATCCAAGGAACTAACTTAGGATTTTTGAATGCTTGTAGCACAAAAAAAGAGTCACACTCCATCCACAACCTACGTATGCCCATAGTATTCGCCAAACGCATAGCAAAGATGGAGCCCCAAAGCTCCGCGAATACAGAGTTAGTGATCCCCAAGTTTTGCGCCAAATAACCCCGAACTCGACCCTCCGAGTCTCGAAACACCACTCCACAGCTCGCAGGACCCAGATTACCAATGGAGCAACCATCGATATTAGCTTTGATCCAGCCTTGCTTAGGAGTATGCCATTTAACCATTAAAGCTCTAGGAATTTTAGGAGCTAACCTTTTAATTCCCAAATAGTACAGAATTTTCTTATCTGCTGAAGTATAAAACGAGTAGCCTCCGCTTTTTCTACTCGACTCCACAATGAGCATAGTCATCATCTTTGTAGCATGATTGAAGGAGATTACCTTGTGCTCGAATCTTAGATTATTTCGGCAGAACCAAATGATCCAGATGCAGGTAGCTCCTACAATCCACAACAGCTTCTTTGTTTGAGAGCAGCCTTTAAAACGTCTGATCTAATGGAGTCGTTTAGGTACATAGTTAAAAAATAATGACCCTTTTGTGAATCTTGAGTCGTTAATGGTTTACGTTTATAACTAAACGACTCTAATACTATCTCTGCAAAATTCAGTATTTGTCGTTAATATTTGGATTGTTCTCCAACGACCAGTGTAGTCAAAATCGCTCTCCAAGGCCGATTACTTGTCAAGTAATCACTACAGGCTATATGACCGAGGCGATTTCCAATTCCAAGGCCTTTCCGATTTTTAGCAATTAAGGCCACCAATTTGGACCGATTTTTGAGCAAAACAAGTTGGCCTTGCATGCACTAAAATCATAAAATAATTTTTTTATAACCCTTAGATGAGAGTTATAAAATAGAAAAACCTCTAAATATATGATAAATATGTTCAATATAACAAAATTACACACTTAATTACATGATATTGTTAAAATTTTAAGTACAAATCATGACTTATGAGAAACAATATATAAATTATTAAATAGATTCCGAGTATTAGACCGAGTTTTGGCGATTTCCAAATCCGAACTTATTGCTCCTCGCTCCAAGCTCCCCAACCGAGTAGCACCGAGGAACAATTTCGACTACTTTGCCCGACCCAAACCGAACATCTCAAATATACATGAGAGTCGTCATAGGTATATCATTGTATGTTGACGAGTCTTATTGGGAATTAGTTGCATATTTGAACTCATTTTATTGAATCGGAAAAAAAACGTACATGTACTATGAAATAAAATAGAAGGAAATAACATAAAATAGTTCACTACATTGCTCTTGAACACCTAAACGAGTTTAAACATATGCGGAGAATTTCCATGCGCTTTCCCTCAAGAGGCGATAGCAGTCCTCTTGCAAAAATGTCTTTCTATACTTAAATTCGTATTGGTGGCGACCCAAAGAGTACTGGAAAAGCAATTTGTTTATAAGTTAGTGTTGTTGAATAAAAATAACCAAAGAAATAATTTTTGATGAAGGGCCTATTGATTGACAGACTTACTCTTTCCATCCGAGATTCATTGGGAAGAGCCTCGGCCCGAGATTTTAATTCGTCTTTCAGCGCTACGCATTCATCGTACAAATAATCATATATTTCCCTTATTTACTGGAGCGTCATTTTATAACGATTTCCGTTTAGTGCTTTGAATATCGTAAATACACGTTTCCACCAAGCATTGGATGTTTGATCCATGTTAAGGTACGGATCTCCAGTTTGGTCGTGGTTACTGGCTACCCAATGCTCTATTTCAAAGTCGTGCTTCATGACCGTGATGTATGCTCTGAAAATAGCAACATCTTCTTGATTATTGAATGGAGTTTGAGCCATTTTTGGATCTTGAAAGTGATGGGCGAATGAGTTAGGAAGTGAAACAGATAGGTGAATAACTTGTCACCCATGGATTTTCCTTCAACCTGCAACCCTAGAATTTGTTCCGCATCTTCAGAAATCAATGCCATCTCGCCAAAAGGGAATTGGAATGTATCGACTTCACCGTAATACCTCTCATAGAAACATGATACTGCAGCCTTGTCATACGCAATCATGGAGTTCTGAACTGCATCATACAAAAATGAGTTTTCAACAATCTCTCTCACTCTTGCATATTCACCTTCTAGGGGCTATTTTACCATTTTTACATAAGAAGATTGGCGTCTAAAAAGACGTGTGGCATTCTTATGATCCTACAAAAGAAACACAAATAATTAGTTAAATAAGAAAGTTAATATCAACAAATCATATGAAAAGCAAAGTTGAGATTGTTACGAGCCCACGTGCTCTTATATCCCAATAGAACTTTGCAGCCATCTTTTGGTTCTCCTCTTGCTTTCCCACCATGAAGACGTTCCAATTGCAAATATTGGGCAGGAATGTGTCTCGCGCTGGGTGCAATTGGGGTTTTAACCTTTTCCTGTGCAGTCGGTTCCGACTGCGGCTCCTCCTCCTCCTCCTCCTCCTCACCACCACCACCACCATCACCATTACCATCATCGTCATCCTTCTTCTCGTCACCACTATCACCACCATTTCCATCATCCTCCTCATCATCATCATTACCTTCATCCACCTCCCCCTCCTCCTCAATCTCCAAATCCTAATCCTCATCACCACCACCATCACCTCGACCAAAACCACCGTTACCATTATTACCATCATCACCATCATTATCAACAACAACAACAACAACATATTCACCTCATAAAGGAATTTCTTCATGTTCTGCAACTTCTTCTTCATCGCATCCAGAAGCAGACACAACAGGAGAGAATGAAGCGGACGAATCTGACGACTCATTACCTTTGTCTCTTGGTTCACGGATAGAAAAAAGCTACTCCACTCAGCCATTTTACGCGTAATGGACCGGCAATTAAGTATTTTTCGTGGTGGGGAGGTTTGGAAGGAGGAGTTACCATGGGAATCTTATCTTTATTCTTGCTACGATAGTCCAAAGACAAAAAAAAGTAACCAATAAGTTATCATTTTTATTCTCCCAGTTCAAGGGTCGTCAAAAGAAAATCTTAAAACAAAATGACCCTTCAACATAGTTGACAACTCCAAATTATCCAATGACGATTCTCAAATAAAAAGTGACGACTCTAATGTTTTAGATGACGACCGTTGCTATTTTTTGGACATAGAGCTAGTTATGTATCGTACAGAGTCGTTAGTTTAAGAAATGGGTCGTCAAAACCGAATCGTTAATGGTTCATAGTTTAAACTGACAACCCTTTCATTATTTGGGATAGAGAGGTGGTTTTGCATAACGTAGAGTCCTTGATGATTAAAATTGGTCGTCAAAAAGAATCGTCAACAATGTAATGACTTTACTTATGACTCAACACTTGGGGAAAAAATGGAAACCTAATTCTAGGGTCGTTATCTCCCACAGCCTAATGGTTAACGATTTTTAATTATTTCAACATGTAGATGAAAAATCGTTAAGGAATAAAAAAATCGATGTTAACGACCTTTTTTTCTGAAACTGCAATTTTGCAATTAGAAACCTAATTTTTCAATCATAAAATCAAATTAAATGTAAACCCAAGTTAGATTAGGGGGTTTTAGTTCACATACCTTCTGATTGGATCCATACCTTGCTCCGATTCCGCCTGATTTGATTTCTGCTTGGTTCTCGAATAAACCCTAGCTTTAACTGTATCGACAAGATTGGGGACTTGAAGTTCTTTCCTAGCAGTCTGCTTGGTACGTGCCATGTTTTTTGAAGAAGTTAATCGTCGATTAACGTTTTCTCATCGACAATTACAACGATGAATCGCTTGGATTTTATTTATTTTTTGCTGCTGCTCTGGGTCGTTAATGGAAGGAGGGGTGGAAGAGAGGAAGAGAGAGGGGAGGAGGGGAGGAATAAACTGATTTTAGAGTTAGAGATGAAATGAATTTGGGGCCTAGGTTGGGAGTTAATAGGATTATTAGATTAGTTATTAGAGAAGGGTAAAATGGTATTTTCACCGCCATTTGGAAGCCCCCAACATTTTATGGTGTGGTTATAAATTGGGTGAGGCCCCTAATTGTTTTTTGGGGCCCCCAATTAATCCGTGATTATTTACCACAACACTCGATCTATGACCGGCCACTTCAAGATTGCTCCGGGGCTTGGCAAACAAAACTTTTGTTTTTTGTGGGAATGTTATAAATACCCTCCGTTTTTGTTGACCTTCCACAAATACCCCTCCAAGGTAAAAAATAATTTTTTTGAAGTCAACTTGTATAAAGTTGCTTCTACTTGTGGAAGCAACTTGTGCTAGTTGATTCCACTTTTAAAAAAATATGGATATTTTTAAAAATTGAATTAATGTATAAATTAAGGGGCGAATTTTGATGGGTATTTAAATAATGTCCCTTTTTTTTATTAGAAAAAGACGATTCAATTGAAGTGTTAACTCAAGAGATGATACGTGTGTAAAATAACACACGGTATCTTGTTTTTCAAACCTTTGTAATTTAGGAAATCAGTTTAGTTAGGAAATATATCTTCCTTGCTGTTCAAGGAAGTTTATGTATATAAGTCTCTTGTATTTCGTTTGGTTTGAATGTCTGTTAATAAAAACAATTCAGTTCTAGTTCGTCTTCTTGTCTCTCTACTTCTCAGTTAAACGTCTCCCAATAGTTCAGTTAAACAAAAGTAATTAAACCTAAACCCAATAGTTTTAACTTGGTATCATTAGACTAGTCGATCCTATTCAGTTTTGTCTACAGACTCATCTACCATGTCCTCTTTTCAATCTTCTCAACTACATCGGTTTTCTTCGTCAGCATCCAACAGCCAGCACTCGTTCAAGTATCAAAACAACAATTCTCGTTCTTTCTCACAACGCAACAATCAGTTAGCAGCGAACCCAGCTAGGCCCAATCCAGCAGCGTCCAACAATCCAACATATTACTTTAACAACAATCGGTCCAATCCAGCAGCGTCCAACAGCCAGCATTCGTTCAGGTATCAAAACAACAATTCTCGTTCTTTCTCACGACGCAACAATCAGTTAGCAGCGAACTCAGACAGGCCTAATCCAGCAGCGTCCAATAATCCAGCATATTACTTCAACAACAATCGGCCCAACTCACCAGCGTCAAACTCCAACAGCAGTTGGCCCAACTCATCAGCTCAACCACAGAGATGTCAACTTTGTGACCGTCCCAATCATGAAGCCCAAGACTGCTGGAACCGTTATGACACCAATTTTCGACCACCTAGGCGTCAACCACCATCTTCTGCACCTCGGGCTTATACTTCCTATGGACCTTACCTTCTACCTTCACCTTCTTGGATGCCTGACAGTGGTGCTACAGATCACATCACCAATGATTTTTCTCGTCTTCAATTTCCTACTGCGTACACTGGTCCTGATCAAATTCAGATGGGTAATGGTTCTTCTATACCAATTTCTAATGTTGGTTCCTCTACTTTAGGGACTCCCAACCATAAGTTGCAGCTTCTTAATGTTCTCTTTACACCCAAAATATCTCATAATCTCTTATATGTATCTCGTTTCACCACTGATAACGATGTCTTGTTTGAATTTCATCCAAATTTTTGTCTTGTGAAAGATCGATGTACCGGGAAGGTTCTTCTTCGTGGTATTAGGAAGGGTGGTCTCTATCAACTTGATATTTCTTCTCAGTCTCCTCATGATTGCATAGGAGAACGTGCTAATTTACAATCCTGGCATGCTAGAATGGGTCATCCAATGATGCGCATAGTTCGCAAAGTTATTTCTCAGTTTTCTCTTCCCGTTTTCAACCAAACTGTTAGTTTTTGTTCTTTTTGTCATGAGCATAGGAGTCATAAGCTACCTTTTAAATCTAGTACAACTATTTATTTGAATCCATTAGATTTAATTATCTCCGATGTATGGGGACCCTCTCATATTTTATCTAATGACGGATACAAATATTATGTCATATTTATTGATGCGTATAGTCGTTTTACTTGGATGTTTCCTATGTCTCAAAAATCTGAAGTTTTCTCTATATTCTTCTTGTTCCAAAAGCATGTTGAAAATCTTTTTAGCCGAAAGATTAAAAATTTTCAATCTAATAATGCCCTTGAGTATCGTAAACTCACTCTGCATCTCCAAAAACTTGGATTTTTTTCATCGTTTCTCATGTCCACATACTTCTGAACAAAATGGTTTGGTTGAACGTCGTCATCGTCATATCCGTGAAACTGGTCTTACTATCCTCAATACCGCCTCTGTACCTTCCTCATATTGGTATGATTCTTTTTACACTGCTTGTTATTTGATGAATCGTGTCCCTTCAACTTTCGTTTATAATTCTTCCCCGTACGAAGCGCTTTTTGGTATTCCGCCTGATTACACTCTTCCTCGTGTATTTGGTTGTCTATGCTATCATTACTTGCGTCCATATAGGTCTCATAAAATGGATGCTTTGTCTTCTCCTTGTGTTTTTATTGTCTATAGTCCATCCCATAAGGGTTATAAGTGTCTTTATATTCCTACAGGTCGAATATACATCAGTCGACATGTTGTTTTTGATGAGACTACTTTTCCCTTTGCATCCGCTTCATCACCTTTGCCGGCGTCAACTCCTTCACAGCTGCCTCAACAGTCGTCGATAGCACCTGTTTCTCCTCAGTTTCCACAGCAGCCGTCATCTCAGCTCCCGACAGCTCCTGTTATTTGTCAATTTCTGCCACAGCCGCCACAACAACAGCCGACAGTTACTGAACCTCGTCAATTGTTCCAGCAACCATTATCTACTCTTAATAATAAGCCAACAATTCTGCCACGTGGTCCCCAGCCGCCACCTGTTTTTGCAACTGAATTATTACGGCAACCGATTGTTTATGTTCCCAATGATGAGCCGCCAGCAGAGTTTACCAATGATGAGCCACCAGCAGCATTTCCCAATCATGATCCGTCAACTGCAATTAATGACCCGCCGTCACCTGTTCCTATTTCAGTTCCAGTATCCACAACTCCATCAGTTCTACCAGCTCATCCAATGATCACACGGGCTAAAGATGGGATCTTTAAACCAAATTCAAGATATGCTCTCATATGTGATTCCAATCTTTAACCTACTTGTATTTCTCAAGATCATAAGGATCCCCAATGGCGTGCATCATCCGACGACGAGGTCAATGCATTACTCTGAAATGGGACTTGGTCGTTAGTTCCATATCATCCTTCTATGAATGTTATTGGTTGTAAGTGGGTTTTTCGAATCAAACGTCATCCTGATGGTACAATTGTGCGTCGTAAATCTTGTTTGGTTGCCAAAGGATATAATCAACAAGAGGGAATTGATTACTCTGAAACGTTTAGTCCGGTTGTCAAACCGTGTACTATACGTATTATTCTTACATTGGCTTTGTCTTCAAATTGGCCCATTCATCAACTTGATGTGCAGAATGCTTTCCTTCATGGAGAACTACAAGAAGAAGTATCATGAAACAACCTCCAGGTTATGTTGATTCTCGTTTTCCTACACATGTTTGTAAGTTACATCGTTCTCTTTATGGACTTAAACAGGCTCCTCGTGCATGGTACCATCGACTTAGCAACTTTTTGTTGCAAATTGGGTTTGTTACTTCCAAATGTGATTCATCCTTGTTTATTTATAATGGGACTCATGGTGTTATCTATTTGTTGGTCTATGTGGATGACATCATTGTTACTGGTTCTAGTAGTACATGTATTACTTCTATTCTCACTCGTTTACAACAAGAGTTTGCAATCAAAGATCTTGGTCAATTATCTTATTTTCTTGGAATTGAGGCAATTCGTACTTCTTCGGGGTTATTTCTTTCTCAACAACGTTATGCTCATGATCTTCTTATTCGAGCCAAAATGGATGGAGTCAAACCAATTACTACTCCGCTGAGCACTTCTGGTGATATTTCTTCTGATCGAAGTACTTTATTAACAGATGCTACTGAATATCGTAGCATTGTTGGAGCTTTGCAATATTTAACATTTACTCGTCCAGACCTTGCGTTTGCTGTCAATAAAGTTTGTCAATTACTTGCGTTTGCTGTCAATAAAGTTTGTCAATTTATGCATGCTCCTACATAGTTTCACTGGGGATTAGTCAAGCGTATTCTTCGTCATCTCAAGCATACGAGTACGTTTGGTATACTACTTAAGCCATCTCCTTCTTTACAACTATCTTTCAGTGCATATACTGATTCTGATTGGGCTGGTTCTCTTGATGATCGTCGTTCTACAAGTGGATATTGTGTCTATTTGGGTGGTAACATTATTTCTTGGAGTGCTCGAAAAAAAAAAACAGTTTCTCGTTCGAGTACCGAAGCCGAGTATCGAGGACTTGCCATTGCTACTGCTGAAATTATGTGGATTCAGTCACTTATTTAGAGCTTCGTATATCTATATCCTCTCCTCCAATATTATGGTGTGACAATCTTGGTGCAACCTATCTCACAGTTAATCCTATATTTCATGCTCGGACGAAACATATAGAAATTGATTATCACTTTGTTCATGATCAAGTGGCCTCCAAGTGTCTTGATGTCCGTTTTATATCCTCTAAAGATCAAATTGCGGATATTTTTACTAAACCACTCTCTAAAGATCGGTTTTCTCTTTTAAGGTTCAAGCTAACAGTTCAGGATAACCCGTTGCGCTTGTGGGAGGGTGTTAACTCAAGAGATGATACGTGTGTAAAATAACACACGGTATCTTGTTTTTCAAACCTTTGTAATTTAGGAAATCAATTTAGTTAGGAAATATATCTTCCTTGCTGTTCAAGGAAGTTTATGTATATAAGTCTCTTGTATTTCGTTTGGTTTGAATGTCTGTTAATAAAAACAATTCAGTTCTAGTTCGTCTTCTTGTCTCTCTACTTCTCAATTAAACGTCTCCCAATAGTTCAGTTAAACAAAAATAATTAAACCTAAACCCAATAGTTTTAACTTGAAGACAATAGTCTACTGGCCGTTTTCAACAATTTTGATATACTCCAAACGGAATTGAATCAGAAGATAAATAACCTTAGTAGTACTATCAGTGTATTAACAGAGAATTGGAGAGGAAAACCAAAAAATTCAATTTTTTTTTTTTGACGGTAAAGGGCAAAATTAAATTAAAAATGGATCACTCCACTAAAATAGTGAAGAAAGCCTAGAAAGAGTTACATGGAAAAATTAAATTAAAAATGGATCACTCCACTAAATATGTGGAAGATACATTTGGAATCAGCTAGAAAAAAATATCTTTCTGCTGATATTTGATGTCTATTCTGGCCATTCTAAGAGGCAAAGCGAAAAATATCCCGTCTTTCCCATTCTTGTATTGATAAGGTGAGTTCATTCTGTCAGTCACTTACATTTCTTTGCAGACGTAGAATATTCACAAGAGATCATTCCATTTTCCCCGAATCTTTGAAAAGAACAGGGACTTGACTTTTGCATTCAGGTGTTTAGCATTATTTCCAAAAGCCCGACTATATCAATTTCTAGGTCTCCTTGATCATTCGATTTCAAATTTTTAAAAAAGTTCGGTCTTTATTCTCATCTCTCGAGACCCATTGTAAACCTCTTAAAACAGGAACGCAAAAGTAATTCATTTACAGAAAAGATAAATAGCAGTCTAATTAACTGCTAATATGAATTACGTTGACAATTAGAAAAAAAAAATGCGGATATTTGTAACAAAAGTTAGATCTTTCGAGCATTGAAAGGTTACAAAGACCGAAAAGAGATTATAAAAAAGATAGCAAAAAGAAAGCATATCATATCAAAAAGAAGAAATAAGATTATGTTCTTTTGGACCATAAGCTATATATGCAAGGAATAAAGAAGACAGTGAAAATTGACTAAAAGAATCGTAATCCGT
Source organism: Papaver bracteatum (assembly GCA_023529315.1). NCBI lineage: Eukaryota > Viridiplantae > Streptophyta > Magnoliopsida > Ranunculales > Papaveraceae > Papaver > Papaver bracteatum. The sequence continues at coordinate 998,651 of JAJJWX010003983.1, forward strand.
AAGCATTAATACTATGCTTAATCCATAGACAAGTTTTGCTGGATATTATTTTCCCAACTCGTTGATTATATTTTGAAAAGCTCCTCCGAATCTGGTTCTTTCAACAGTACATTTCTCTTCTCTTTTTTCATTTCTTTCATCATCAATATCTCCTTTTAACTTGATAGAATTTGTACTTGTACCCGAAGAAACCAAGTGCGCAGTGATGGTACACAAACAGATGCACCATAAAGACAAGAATGTACCATGGCTACAAATTGGTGGTGATGGATATTTTCAATATTTATTAATCAAGGGGGTTTAAGTTTTTAATATGGGACGTCCGATGAAAATCATTTAATCTTAAATCCCTTTTTTTCTCTATATAAACTTCTCTTCTCGCACCATATTCTCTCTGCGCTGCACTTCTCAACTCAACTCAACTCACCTCTCTCTCTGCCCTCTCTCAAGACTCACTTAGATGGCAGCGGACCAAGTGGCTGCAACATCTGTTGAAGAATCCCCCGAGCCCTTGAGATATCAGGTAGATTAATTAGCTAACACAAAATGATTTGAGCTTTCTGTATGCACTGCTTTCATCTACTATTTTTATTTTTTGTTCTTTCTAATCTCTTCTTTATCATCCTTGTAGACATCGGTGTTGAAAGTATCCATTCATTGTCAAGGTTGCAAGAAAAAAGTCAAGAAAATTCTTCAAAGCATTGATGGTATGTAATCATTTTAGTTTTACAAATCCACTTATTCCTATGTTTTCTGAAAATTTGAAACTGATACATGGTTCTATTCTGTAAAAACAGGTGTTTATCAGATAGCAATTGATTCACAACAACACAAAGTAGCAGTAACAGGAGATGTTGATCCAGAAAAATTGATCAAAACGCTAAATAAAGCTGGAAAACTTGCGGAACTCTGGCCTCAACCAATAGATACAGAGGAACAACAGAGCAAAGGGAAGAACAAGAACGACAACAACAACCCAAATGCCGCTGATGATAATCAAGAAAAAGACAACGAGAAAAAACCAGAGAATCAATCAACTCAAAATGAAAAGCAAGGGAATGCAAATGGAGGAGTTTCAGGTAATGGCGGCGGCGGAGGTAAAAAGAAAAGAAAGAAGAAAGGGCAAAATGCGAATAACAATAATAACAGCAGTACTCCCGGTGGGGTTGCAACTTCTGTTGATACATCAGGAAATACCGAATCACAGTCATTACCTGTAAATGGAGGTGATTCTTCTGTTGGGCCAGTTAATCTAAGCCCCCCACCAGCTCAACATTCGTACCCTTATGGAGCCTCATCGTATGGTCATCAACCTTTATACGGTGGTCCTCCTGCATATGTTATGAGTTACCGTACTTCGTATCCAACTGTTAATTACGGTGCATCATATTATACTCCACCAGAAGCTTACACGTATAGGAAGTGTGTACAATCGGGAGGTACAGGAGGATTTTTTGAAGCATCTCCATTGATGGATTCTATTGAGACGATTTATGATGAAAATGATCATAATGAGAGTGGATGTTGGATTATGTGACGAAGGTGGTAGTGGACCTAGTGGTTATGACGATGCTGCAATTTGGGGTTCCCCTCCCCTAGGAATGGATAAGTGGTAATTTTGTAACCTGTTGGTACTATCTATAGCTAGACTAAAACTCTTATGCGGTGGGATGGGGTTAAAAATTTAATAGCGGGTCTAATTTTGTGTTCGTCCGTCCTCGGGGTTCATTTTTTGTTATTTTTATTTATAGGGGTTTACTCAATAAATACATTTATTGATTTCCAAAGAGTTTAATGGATTTACAAAGTATTGTGTTATTGGTTGTATACTTTTAAAATCTCTTTCAAAGTTTATGTTACTCGTTGTAGATTGTCAAAAGGTCTTCTAAAGTTTGTGTTACTCGTTGTAAACTTGAAAATTCAAAGACTTTGCATACTTACCTATTTTCAAAACTTTGAGTGACTTTTGTGTATATATTTGCCTTGATAAAAGTCTTGCAAAATATGTAAGATTTTGGAAGACTTCCAATTTTTTTATAAAGACGATTTTTACTCTCTTTTATTTTATTTCATGAATATACAATGTATAAAACTCCTATTATAGATGAGTATAAATTATATGATATGATTAAACATTTTTTTAATTTTAATTATTATGTACATATGTATAATAATAATTATTTTAACTTATTGTTACACTTTATTGTATTTTATTGAACAAAAAAAAAGTTATACATATAAAAAAATAATAATTTATTTTAATTTAGTTGAAGTTACTATAGTAAATAATCTACAATAAATTTTGTATTTATGTCTATCATGCATATTTTCATATAAAAATATTTTTACAACTCTTAAGGACTCTACAAATGTCTGCAAGACATTAGACAACTTTGCGTAGCTCCACAAAAATTTGTTCAACTCTGTATAATTCTCGCAAAGTTATTAATTTTCATGACTCTTTTCAAATCTTTACAAATCTACAAATGTATCTATTGAGTAAACCCCTATTAGTATAGACTGCAGAGACTTTTTTTTTTTTTAATCAAGAAACCAGGCTTAACCCTGGATAAACATTTCATAGTTTGTTACACATCCCTCCTGTAGGAGTTTTACCAAAATAGAGTTAATACTCGACTCACCCCACTGCGCATTGAGTTTATACTCAAGACAAACTTTAGCTAATTTACCTGCCATGAAGTTTTCAGACTCTGGAACTAGACTGAATTTCTTGAGAGCTCTACTACGCTTGGTGAAGACGCTGTTACTGCTATAACTTTACACACATAGTAAATAACTTAAAACAACAATCATTTCGGCCTACAGAGTTCATCCTAGCTTCAACTACAAAACATTAACATGTACTTAGGAGATTTTGATCGTCCCTGAAGGCCTTCTAGGCAAGGTATCCGGAGACTTAGTCGGATCCCCTTAGTCGGCGCCAGAATGTAGATGCATTTTACTACAAACTACATCCAAATGATAGAAACCTTCTACTCATGCAAATGAAAGTAAAAACTCAACAATGGACACCATATATACGTGGTTCGGTATGGTTACCTACGTCCACGGGGCTGAAAGGGTGAATCTTATTACTTCAAAGTGTTACAAAGGTGTTGCTCTTAACCCCAAACTGACTTACACGATCAACTCACTTCCCACTTTCTTCTTCCTTGGTGTGATATCAAGTCTCTCTCCTCCAAAAATTACAACCTACCTCTCTTGGATATAAGTTCCTATATTTATAGGAAGGGTTACATACAACCATACTAAGGTGTTGGTCACATTACATCTAATCTGAAATTCTGTGGTCGGGACAACTTAAGTCGTCCTTTCTTCTGTGCATGTGGCCGATGTATTTTAATTCCTTCGCCTGTCTCTCGTCCGAGCCGATTCCTTCGGGTGTTCTCATGGCACGATGTCGCCCTTCGTCTATCCCCCTTGCAGTTGGCCGATGTGACACGTATCTTCTGATCCATTTGACTATCGCTCCTCGTTTGACCCACCGTGTCTTGTCTTATCAGCTCTGTTAGAAGCCTGGAGTCGAGTCTTGTCCGACAGTTGCAGAGCAATCATGCCCGATCCACGTGGCTTCTTAAATCTCGCGCCTGGCAGTATTTATTCTATGCTTCTCGTCTCTTCATTCTTGGGTGTATCATAACTTAAGATATTGCCACCTAGCCCTGTGGATAATTTACACCTACAATTTGCAATCACCAGCTCCATCTGCAACTCCATTCACCTGGCATATTTTAAGCTTCAACTGCTTCACTTCATTGCAGCTGCATACTCACCACCATTGCCCTGTAAACTCCACCTGCACAACTACCACAGCCTGTCATTCATTACCACCAACTGCAACTGCATTTTCAGCATCACCTGCAAAGCCATTCCAGCTGCGATGCAACAACAACACTCCCTTCTCAGCTCACCGCATAACCTAGACATCATTTGCAAATGCAGCTGCAACTCAGCTGTTAGTTCTGCATCACCCATTTGCTTCGAACCCATTCCAGCTCCAATGCATTCAGCAAAGCTCCACCTGCAATTCACAACAAGTTTAGCCTGCGACCCTGTTTCAATTACTAACTCCATAACTAATTGCAGCAGCAGCTCTTCGTTTGTGCAATCGGTTATCCCCATTCCACCACTGCAACATAGCTCACCACCAAAACTCTTCCATAACTTCATAATTATTTCTTCCATTAGCAGCAAGCACTCATAGCAGCAGTTCCACTTCATTCTCCGAATCAATTTCATCTGTAATCCCGAACTCCACCTGCAATACAGTTCAGTTGCACAGACTAGCTCATCTTGGCCGCATACATGAATTTCTTCATACCCCATTTCACGACAGGAACCACCAGCATCAACACCACCTAATTCGCAATTTCAGTGCCCCCATTATCTTCAAACCTTCACTGCCAATAACTGCCATTAGCACCAACTTAGTCTGCACACTGCCATTGCAGCTTCATTCTTCCTGAGTTCAGCTCAACAGCTGCCAACATTTTCAGATTGTAGCTGCAACAACACCACTCCCAGTTCATAGTTCAATCACAATTCAAGAAATTCAGCGAATACCCATTTCAGATTGTTCTTCTTCTTTCCTTGTATCCAACAGAGACAAGTTCTCAAAACCAAACATAACCCTTGAAAATCGGCACCATCTACTCCAAATGAACCATTACCAGCTTCCCATTCTATGTAAGATGCTAATCCATCTCAAACCCTTGACTATCTTCAAATTCTCTCCCAACTGAACTCATACAACTCCAGCTGCAACACAGAGTTTCTTCTCAACTCCCTTTGTGGATTCCTGGTTACCAGAAGCAACTTATCTTCTCATTTAATCGGAACCCATACCTTGACTGCTCCCTTATCAATACTACAGCCCCATCTCCTTCGTTACTCGACCACCACAAAGCTTTAACAACCACTCTATCTCGTTCTTCACAATACTGCCAACGACATCCCTCAACACTGATGAGCTTCATTACCATCTGGTGGAGACCCTAGCTTTTCATTCTTCTCAGGTACAAGCAACAGCAACATCCAAACTAATCTGAACATGAAATTTTTAGGAACAGGTGGTTCCGGCCTTAAAGCAAACACATCGTGTGAATTTTGCTGTTGCTTCAGATGCAAACTCCCTCTTGATTTTTATGACCATTCAATCTCCTTCCATGCGATAGTAATTCATACACATCAAACCCATTCTTGATTCATCTCATAACAACCCTCATCAAATTCAGCTAATAGCAACTTAACTTCATTACCACTGTCTTCAACCAACACACTGCAGCTGCTCCTTGTAATCTTTCCATATGAGCAACAAACCACCAGTACCAACACTGCAGCTGCAATTCCATGGCCTACTCCATCTTCTAGTTCATTTCCATTTCAGTGGACTCAATTTCTCCATCTCTGAACTTGACAGCAACCCATTTCACCATTGAACCACACAATCGATTCTAAACCAAACCCAGTAACTGCAATTTCTTCTGGTTCTTCATAACTTCCACCAGAGAATCAAACCCATCTTAAATTTCATCTCAATTACCACCGTATCTTCTATGTGACTTCAATTTCACCAAACCCTAACCTGAGAACCCAAAACATCGCGAATTCCTGGTTTAAGACCCATCTCTTGCAGCTGCAGTTCTCTATTTCTTCAATCTAAAACCCTAACTCCATCTCCGTTTCAAAATTCATCAGTAATTACCAATTGCTTCTTTACAGAGTTATAATTTCTCCTCCAACATCTTCAATCGTCATTAAAACATTAACCACAAACCCTTAATTCTATCTCAGATTTCTTCCTCTCAATCTCAATAACAGTGTCAACAAACCCAATTATTCTCAGATCAAATGAACTCCACCTTCTTCCTTCTTCTATTCTTTCCATTGATTCACTATCAAATCTCGAGCAACCCCCTTCTCTGGATTTGAATCCACCATGGCTGCGCCTCCATTACTTTCATTCTCAATTTCCGGTAATAAAATGATTAGGGATGTAAGAGAGAGATGTTTCTCTCTGTTTGGGAATGGACGTATTGGGACTATATCCCTAGGACCGATAAGGGAAGCCCTGGGTAAAATTGGTGCTTGCCTTCTAGTGTTCTTTTTGGAGTTTTGGATGGTCGCCCATCATCCATGGCTAGGCTCCAAGTATCAGCTGCCTGCAAATGAATAAATTGCCCTTCCTTCTCAAAATACACGGATTCTTCTTCTTTCGCTCCAAATGGCTCCAAAACACCTAATAACTCAAAACTCACACATAAGATACATAATTCATACTAAAAATAGCAAAGAAAGCATAACTGCTAAATATAAAATACGGTGTATTCTACACCTATCAAATTCCCCCACACTTAGACTTTGCTAGTCCTCGAGCAAATCAAACAAAACAATTCTAAAAGATACATACAACTCCGTCTCGTCGAGGCTACGGTCACTTTTAGCATAAATAACAAGCCTTTGAACCCCTAGGTGTCCCTAGTGGACGAGTTATAGTCTCGTGAAGGTTTACAAGAGGTCTACCTACAAAACCTATATTTCCAACTCCGGCTACCTGTGACAAATCCATGAACGAATCCAAAATGGTTATAAGAGGAGGTACCCTGATGCGAATTCAAATTAATATATATATATATATATATATATAAATTAATCTCTACTTAGAAAGTTGAACAAGCCATAATAATCGGAATCTGACTAACCACAATCACAATGAAAAGATTAAGAAGATGGATATAGAGGTAGATGTTTGCGAATGTTAACAAGTGATCGGTGTTTCCCATATCTGTCTGAAGGTCACCGCAAAGATGAACCTATGCATCCTATTGGATTGAGCTACTGGTCTGAATTATAGTGTCAACACACTGGCATATACAAGGGAACCAGTGGTCAAGAATCTTAATTCTACATCAACTCAACTGGCATATACAAGTGTAGGACCAGAATATCTCCACAATTATATTCACGAGAGATTAACGACACTTCTGCGAGCGTCACCGAAAACTCTTCAACAACATTTCACGAGCATCACAAAATAATTCAGAGAATGACATAATAAACAACAACAGCATAAAACATGAGAAAAATGTGAAGGTTTTGTAGTTAAAAAGAATGTTCGCGAGCACAAGGTGGGAGATCGTGAGAGCAAGGCAGGAAATGAAGATTTTGTGGTTATAGAAGAGTCTCGCGAGCACGATAGCAGAGCCAGCAAGGAGCATAGCAAAAATCCTAAAAAATGGGAAAGATAAGTTGAATGTAAGCTTTCACCCACTATGAAGATACCTATATAAAGAGAAGAGCAGGAGAGAGAAAGGGGGGAACACAATTTTTAGAGGAGAGAGATATTTTGCAGAGTGATTTTAGGAGAGAGAAAGTATTTTTCTTTATCATCTTCTTCCCCAAAATTAGATTTAGAACTCCATTAATGGAGATTATCAATGTAAAACAAATGTAAATTTAAACAATCATAGTGAAGAATCATGGATGTAGATCAAATTGATCGAACCATGTAAAAATCTTAGTGTCCTTTTATAATTTTAGCAAATTTACTACCATTTTCATATGTAGATCTAAAAATCAATATCAAGATATGATAAGGGGTGTGTTGTTGGAAAACCTGCAACTACATTTTGGCGCTAGAAACAGGGAACTGCTTGTTGGATTGAAGAGGATCAAGAGAAATTAACAATTGTTAATGATGAATTTAATTGGATTTATGAGCTACAGGGGAAAATATGGAAATTTTGGGAAAAGAACGATAAAGAACAGGCAAAACAATTTAAAATATGTATATAGAGAAAAATAAGCAGAAAATTACGAAGCAGGAGCAGATTTGAAGCAAACTTTAAATAAACTGAAACGGCATCAATTAACTGTTCAAACAGGACAAATTACTTCCTATCTTTTTAATTATATATGTTAATAATCTAGATCTGGAAGATTTTGAATTTTTTAACTATCAAACTTTGTTTTTCACAAAAATTGGTTTTGGGTTGATACTTTAAATTAAAATGAGTTTTGATCGAAAATTTACACCCGTAAGACTAGATTTTAATCGTAATTTTGATTGTTATCTCTTTCAAATTAAATTTACAAAGTAAAAATTTACGAATCTTCTTTAAATTTTGTGAGTAGCAATGATGTCTTAAAGTTACATAGATTACTAATTAAATCAATTGGTTGTTTGCAGCGAAGGTAAAGAACAAACATATGATAATAATAAGAAGATGTATTAGTAAAATTAAACTGGCGAGAAGAAGAAATGTTCAGGCGAAGAAAGGAAGATCATTGAGAAGATATACGAAGGAAGAAACGCACACAACCAAATAAAAGGGGAAAGCTGAAAAGTTTAGATGACCGCAGCCAAGTCAAGAAAAATAAGTCACTCGCGAGGCAAAGAACCACAACAGATCACTTCAATAAACATCCCAGCGATTGTCATCACCAATCCGTTGAAAAGCTACAGCACAAGGAAGAGGACAAATCCTCATTTTAAAAAAGCAACAATTAATTTTTATTTTAATTGAGTTTCTCAAAATACTACACAAAAGCAACATTTTTGAGAAGAAAAACAAACATGCATTCTCTCCATGTCACGACAATTTTAACAATCATTCTCGCCAAATCACCACCTTGCGAGAACCAATGCACAACTTTGCAGCATGCAAATTAATAACTATCATTTCGCATCCATAGTTAACTATCATATATTTAACATCATCTATAGTATAATGAGAATAGTATAATAATAAATCAATGAATATATAATAAGAATAGTATTATTGTTTCCATCACAAGAATAATATAATAATAAATATATAATAAGAATAATTATTATTTCAGCATATTTAACTATCATATATTTCATCATATAGTATATAATAAGAATAATTATATGATATCATTTCGTAATTATATTTAGCACTCTTGTCTTGGTTGCTAACGTGATATCATAGTGTAGGAACTATCATTTCGCAGCCAAATGACTCACAGTATATTTTGCTCCTACAGAGAAGGCAATAATTAAAAGATGACAAATAGAAGCAGATGGGACGATTATTACTCTCATGGAATCAGCTACCAAAAGAAAATATCGCAATACATTTTTATCATGTTGCGAGTGACTGGATGATTCTTGACAAAAGAAAATTCTACAGGACAAAATCTTTTCTCTTTTCTATTTTTATATTAAAAAAAAAAAGTTTATAAAAATGTACTTTTAGTATATTTAGTGTTTACTAATCGTTTACATTTTAGTGCAAAACTTCGCAGGAATCGGTGTAAAACTCATTATTGGTGTTCGAAGCTATTCCGCCAAGAACGTTCCCCCTGCAAAATTAGTGGCGAAAAATTCATAAAAGAAAAGGAGAGTAATTTTCATTTTCTAAATTGTTGAAAATGGATGAATGATTTTGCGAACATCTAGCTGTTAAGTATGAAGTGAATTGCGAGTTAACCAACGAGCAACAAGATAAACAGCGAGCAACGACGCCAAAAAGAGCACAATCAACCAAGAGAAGCATCATTTTTCTAACGTTCTTGCGGTAAAATATTGTGAGCAGCATCTTGAATCATTTCCAACATTGCCTATGGGATGAGAACATAGTAAAGAAGAGAGGAGTTAGAAATTATCATTTCCAACAGCTAAGTGACGATGGAAAGAGGAAAGCAATCTTGAATCATTAATGGATAGAGAAGCGGAAGTACTGGCGAAGTTAATTTGCGAACGTAAGCAATAAATTTGCGAAGATTGGACATCATACGCAAGATGAAGATTGGTAGTGGAGTTTCTATCATAAAGTAATAAATTTGCGAACGTCAGTGAGCAGCTACAAATATCTGCAAAGAATAAAAGCAAGGAGTGTAGTTCGTTAACATGATAACATCAGTTTAGCCAACGTTTGAGACTCCAACGGAAGAAAGAACAAGTAAGGTGATTTTGGCAAAGCATGAGCTGGAGGAAGAGGCAGATCACATGGTAGTGGGCGTGGCACCTTTGCTGATAAGGGTGATGAAATTAAGACGTACAAATTTGAGAAACCGAAAGAGTACATAGCAAAGGCTGTATTATAATTCCAGCGATGATTAATAAGTGGAAATGATTAATAGATCAATAGAATAATGATTGTATAAAACAAAAGTGGAGATGATTAATAGTTCAATAATAAAGACAAGAAATTGTCTTTATTGCTTCATCGCCAACAAATACTTTGCGAGAGAATAAAATAAAATCCCGTCGAGACCAAGCTAATAGGAGAGACGAACTGATTCTTCTTCTATCATCGTCAAAGGTGTATGCAAACTTACTCGAGGAGCGAGAGATGCATTGATTATAGTTTCGAAGAAGATGCCAATAGTTAGAAAGCAACTCAAATACTTCGCGAGAAACGGCAGCAACAGAAAATCGCAAGAAAGCTAAGTACTACTTCCTTGAATATTTTGCTTATAGAAAATAAAATTTTTGATTTATTTTACAAAAAACGATACTATCGTAATATTTCAAAGAGCATTTCTAAAGATTTTAATATTTCAAAAGATTTCAAAAAAATTGATTTAATTTACCAAAAACGATATAGTAGCAAGATTTCTAAAATTTCAAAGATTTTTTGATTTGATTGACAAACAACGATATAATCGCAAAATTTCAAAAAATTATAAAAAATGAGATCATCGCAAAAAATTTAAAGATCGCGAAAAATTTCAAAATTTTCAAAGATTACAAAAAGTGAAGTCATCGCAAAAATTTATAGATTTCAAAAAATTTCAAAGATTTCAAAAATTTCAGTAAATGAAACTACTATCGCAAAGATTTTTAAGATTTCAAAATTTTTTTGATTTCATTTCCAAAACAGCGATACCCTCGCAAGATTACAAAGACTTCAAAATTACAAAAAACCAAGAACATTCAATTTAAATATTTCTTTAGAAAATTTCTTTTACAGAAATTTTTTGATTTAAAAACGCGATACAATCGCAAGATTTCTCTAGAATATTTCTTTTACAGAAAAAGATTTTTGATTTAACAAATGCGATACAATCGCAAGATTTCAAAAAATATTTCTAAGATTTAAAAAGATTTTTAAAAAAATGATGTTATGAGAATGAAAGAAGAAATGAAAGAATAAAGAAACGCGAAGCTATCGCGAGAAACACGAATACAATTTCGCAGAGACATAAGAATGAGACGAACCTTTATGGCATGCTCCCTAGTTCGCGAATAAATTTCGCAAGAGGCAAATGTAAGAACTAATAGCGCGTCATATGAGGGGGTATCTCTTGACATGACTCAGCGATAAGGTTATACCGCTGCTGGAACCTGAGTCATGCAGATGTTGGGGTTAAAGAAAACCTATCCGGGAGAGATATCTTGGATTTCCAACTATATAAGGTTATACCCTGGTTGGACGACCGAGAATCTCTTCCAAGAAGTGCAGAGTATGACCAAGGTGCCGAGGTACACGGTTGAGCCAGGGGTTCCCGGAGCGTACGAAACTCTCTTGCCATTCTTGGTAAGTCTTGGCTACGATGCTCTTGGCCTGAAGAAAACACCACTTAGGGTGCAGTCTTGTAACTATAAGCCATATAGTCATAAAGGACAAGAGGCTGCGAAAACAACTGGTTGTTGGTAAATCCAGATGGGGGGAGCTAGTCTTGTATGGCCGATGTGCCCTCCTTGAAGGGGCAACCAGGGGGGAGATAAGGGCGGCACCCTCCATTAGGGAGCTGATAAGTGTCTTAAGACGGCAATATCATGGGGCTTTATGATCGCAAGAACATTTAGGCCTGTCATATTGTCGCGTGACGTAAATTATACAGAGGCAACAAGCCTAAAGAGAAAATGTTAAGATGAGATCAATGGGTTTTTTACATGAAAGTGTAAAGACGTCCTGCGATTTCATCGCAAGACGACAATGTCATGGGACTTTATTCTCGCGAGGGGATTTAGACCTGTCATATTGTCGCAGAAAATTCAAATAAAAATGGATAAGGAAAGATCAATGGGTCAATACATGCAAATGTAAAGACGTCCTGCGATTTTGTCGCAGAAGCAAAAATTGGCAAAATAAGACCTTTAATTAGGAAGGCAAAATAAGACCAATAAAATAACCTCGAACTTAACTATTTTCTTTAAGAATGCAGGAAAAAAAATTTCATCGCAAGAGAGATAGCAAATACTATTCAGAATCTCTCAGAAGTATTGTTCAGAATTTCTCAGAAGTATTATTCAGAGTTTCTCAAGAGGATTATCTACAATCTCGCAGCACTATTCATCAGCTCGCAGCACTATTCATCGTAGAACTATTCAGTCACTATTCACGTCACTATTTCAGAATCTCGCAGAAACATTCAGAAACTAGCAAACTCATTCAGCATTTCGCAGGAAATTTGATTATTTCGCAGAATATGATTATTTTATTGAAAGAGACAGGGGCAATTCGTTCATTTAACATTTTCTCAAGGATTCTTCCTTCATAGATAAAGGATAGAGGCAACTATGGATTACCAAGAAGACATTTTATGTTCTTTATCTTCTCGGAAAGAATCATTTCCAAAATGGACAAGGATTTTCACCAAAAATGAAGTAATAATTTCGCGTGAACAGAGGCAATACTTATGATTTTCGTTGAGGATTGAGTACTTCTTATATTTCTTCAAGGATACTTCATACTTCGTAGAGTTAATACTTCTTATTTACTTAGCAAAGATATGGAACTTCGCAAAAGAATAGAGGCAAGTACGTACTTTTCAAGTCTAGTATTCTTTCGCTCGTTCCTTCAACAACAAAGATCAAAGACTACTACAACAACAGATTTTTTCTTAAAGATTACTTTTCAAGCAATATTCAAGAAAAAAGAGGCAAGATGTAGGACCAGAATATCGCCACAATTATATTCACGAGAGATTAACGACACTTCTGCGAGCGTCACCGAAAACTCTTTAACAACATTTCACGAGCATCACAAAATAATTCATAGAATGACGTAATAAACAACGACAGCATAAAACATGAGAAAAATGTGAAGGTTTTGTAGTTAAAAAGAATGTTCGCGAGCACAAGGCGGGAGCTCGCGAGAGCAAGGCAGGAAATGAAGATTTTGTGATTATAGAAGAGTCTCGCGAGCACGATAGCAGAGCCAACAAGGAGCATAGCAAAAATCCTAAAAAATGGGAAAGATAAGTTGAATGTGAGCTGTCACCCACTATGAAGATACCTATATAAAGAGAAGAGAAGGATAGAGAAAGGGGGGAACACAATTTTTAGAGGAGAGAGATATTTTGCAGAGTGATTTTAGGAGAGAGAATGTATTTTTCTTTATCATCTTCTTCCCCAAAATTAGATTTAGAACTCCATTAATGGATATTATCAATGTAAAACAAATGTAAATTTAAACAATCATAGTGAAGAATCATGGATGTAGATCAAATTGATCGAACCATGTAAAAATCTTAGTGTCCTTTTATAATTTTATCAAATTTACTACCATTTTCATATGTAGATCTAGAAATCAATATCAAGATATGATAAGGGGTGTGTTATGGGAAAACCTGCAACTACAACAAGGGAACCAGGGGTGGACTTTATTCAACACAATAAAAAAAATTTTTTTTTTTTTTTTTTGAGACAACATGATTAGATCTTTTGGATCCAAGCACATGCTTCTTTTTCAGCAAGTATGTGATAGTTGCCTTGGATCCTGCATTCCACGCTTGTTTAGGCTACGGAGACAGGGACAACGTTTCACACATACTGCTATTCAAGTGTCATTTTTATTCCGTTTGGTATAATTGGTCGGTCTTTTTTTTTCTTTTTTTCTTTTTTAGCAACTCAATCACTCTATTTCATCCTAGCAGTAATAACAATTCGATGTTCAGTGACCCATCAAATCACTTAGATAACAATAGATAAATATGGAAAGATAAAAATAGAACGTGATATGGTGATATTCCGAGATATGGTAACAACTATCATATTATTTCTAACACTTGAATAATTCTGTCCTTTTAGTTAATGGGTTCCTCAACTCCTCCAGCCAAGATGGTTCCATCCATTTAGATTGATAGTGTCATCCTAAAGGCACATATTTCTAGGTTTCAGAGTGTATAAATCAATTTTTTTTCCTCTATTTGAACACAAGGGAAAACTAACAAGGCTAAAAACTCTATATGAGAAAACTCCCCCACACTTAAACTTTACGTTGTCCTCAATGTAAATTGAATCGTCCAAAGAAAGTCAAGGTGGGAAATCCATAACATGATAAATATACAAATGCATAATAAAAACGGATACTCTAACTCATAGTTATTTCTGAACAATAGAGAATAAACACTAAACAAGCTATTTAGTTGGCATCTAATCCCAACTCAACAAATATATACACCTCATCGTTAAGAAAAAATTCCATCCACTTAGAAAGGCTAGTGTTTATTCTAAATTGTTCAAAAATCTCTAAAAGATTGAGTTTTGATATGCAAATATCCAAAATAAAAAAATAAATAAAGATAAAAGACTTAAAATAAAATAAAAAGATAGAGATAGATACACAAAACCGGTGGGTTGCCTCCCATTTAGCGCTTGGTTTAAAGTCGTCAGCCCGACTTGCAAGACGAATTCCCCATACACCAATAATCTGAAAAGTTGGGGATCCTTCCATGTAACCTGTTTTGCAAATATTAGCTTCACACAAATATTAGTACAAGAAAATAGAATTGAAGCTATCGCCCCATAGAAGTTTCCCCCACACTTATTCTTTTCTACACTTGGAAGTGTATAAAGAACATAAAAATCAGGGACTTCTATGGTTTCTTCTTTGCAAACATTCATAGTATGAGAATCAAAAGTTTCTAATGGTGGATATCGAGAAACAAAGTCATTTAACAATATTCTCGAAGCACATATATTCAAGCCAATAAGAGGTAAAGGAGAAGGATAAATAGACAAAGGATTAGCCAAACCTTGCAACTCGTGTATTATAGTATCCTCTTCATCCTTAGAAACTTCAAGTGAATTACTTACCTCTTGCACATCGTGGTCCTATATTGAAACTTGCAACAATTCTTCATTCGTTTCTGCCTTAACCAAAGTCTCGACATCAACATCTTCGTTAAAATCTTTTGTATGCTCAATTGGGTCTTCCACAATATTGGTCAAATCGGTTTCATTCTCAACATACTCCTCTTCGTTACTAGGCACATGCTCTACTGCGGATCCAAATTTCACTATGAGGAATTTCTTTAGAACAATCAAAAATGCATCATCCTCAAGCTCCACCCTTTGAATAGGCTCTTGATAATTATTAAGATCAATGCTTGAGTTATATACATAAGTTCCATCATAGTCCTCTTCGTCTTCATCTTGATCCCAAAAATATTCTGCAGTACACCTTTGGGAAATGTCACCATGAGTTGGTTCAAGCGATGTATCTTCATAATCATCATCACTTTCATAGTTAACATAAGATTGGTTCTCACTGAATTTAGTGGTGCTAGTCTCAAAATCATCCTTTTGAATAGGTGAATGATCATTATTAAGATCAAGAGTTGAGTTAACTACACAATTATCAACGAAAGACCCCAAAGGTTGGCCTTTTTCAACATTAACATCAATAAAATATTCATCACAAACCACAGGCACATTAGAATAATCATTGTTTTGAAAACAAAGTTCTTCTTCATACCTTTATTCTTTGTATTGATCAATATCTCTTTGTAAGTTAGCAATACCTTCACGAAGTTCTTGGAGTTGCTTGTTTGTAGTCTCTTTATCTTTTTGAAATTCTTGTCGTACAAAGTTGGAAAAGTTGTCTAACAAGTTAGAGACTTGTTGTTCACGAGCATAAGAATCCTCCAATCCTTGTGGTTGTTCGCACACATACCCGTCATAAGGTTGTTTAGGAAAACCATAAGGTTCCATGGAATATTGGTCATAACCAATGAATTGGTTTTGATTATACCCCTGGAATTGGTAGTTGTCGTATTGTTGAGGTTGCTGAAAACCGTATCCATTCTCATAGTATGCTCCTTCCATGAAAAGAAAGTACCTGAAATAAGATTCTCAAACCAAGGTTAAAAACCAGAAAAAAAAAACAAAAACAAGTGACAACCGCTGCCTCCCCGGCAGCGGCGCCAAAATTTGATCGTTGTCGTATGCATCAAAAATAAAATTACTTTCTCACTACTCAAAATATAAAATATAGCAAGGGCAAGAAATGATCGTTCCCACAGAGAGGTCTTGGGTTGTCAAATTGTTTCGGTTTCCTATATAAGACATCGGGGGTTTTCTGATTTTTATAAAGTAAACAAATATAAAAGCAAAGAAAGAAATAAGCAAACAAATAGATTCAAAGATGTGAAAGCATTGGCTAAGGATTTCATTTTCATTCACTAACAAGCTCTTGTCATAATAACTAGAATTTATATTTAATCTCTCTTTTATCAATGGCCCTAGAATACCATGATCACAAGAATATCCCGCTAATTCCCTCTTGTCATCAACAAACACATTAAAAGATGCGAGTATGAATTCTATCTAAGAGAACAACCTAACGTGTAAAAGCACTAATCAAGTTTAATTCCCTAGATGCATTAAGTTCTATGAAATCAGGCCAATCAAAGCAATCGAACGTGTAAAAGCACTAATCCGATTTAACAAAAGTTATGGTTCACATATGATCATAAGAATATATCACTACAAACTATAATCATATTTATGCTACTTGCAATCAGGAATTATCACTTTTGCCTATAATAACCCTAATCTAGCAATAGATATGCATGTGAGTTCTACCAATTTGCAACTTCACAAAACAAACATTCAATCATACATGGCGATATTTCCAGTGAATCATAATCGATAATATTGAGACAAAACTAATATATTGAACAAGGATTCATGTTATGTGAAATCAACTTTATCCATAACCAAAAGAAAACTAGGTACTCATGCTCATAACAAGAATAAAGAGGAGTTTCATGTTTCTAAACCCTAGCATACAAACGTAGAAGAAGATTATCAGATATTCAACTATAACCCTTCTTTTATACTTCTCATTCAATTCCCGTCACTATTAGCCCACTGCCAAATTGAGTCACAGCCCATTAATAAGCCCAGTAAAACCAGGTTCAAGTCCTTTTCTGTCAACTCGGTCCAACTCACCGAGTTGACTCAGCTAGGACCGATTCTGTCTGAGTTCTGTCTATTTTTGGGTGATTCCAGGCTCGATTTCAATCACATTCATTTTATCGCTTCATCTGGTCCCATTCAATTATTAGCAGTACCTTATGGTTCTTTATTTGCAATTACCAGCTCCATCTGCAACTTCATTCACCTGACATATTTTAAGCTTCAACTGCTTCACTTCATTGCAGCTGCATATTCACTACCATTGCCCTATAAACTCCACCTACACAACTACCACAGCCTGTCATTCATTACCACCAACTGCAACTACATTTGAAGCATCACCTGTAAAGCCATTTCAGCTGCGATGCAACAGCAACACTCCCTTCTCAGCTCACCGCATAACCTATCCATCATCTGCAAATGCGGCTGCAACTCATTTGTTAATTCTGCATCTCCCATTTGCTTCGAACCCATTCCAGCTCCAATGCATTCAGCCAAGCTCCACCTGCAATTCACAACAAGTTTAGCCTGCGACCCTGTTTCAATTACCAACTCCACAACTAATTGCAGCAGTAGCTCTTCGTTTGTGCAATCGGTTATCCCCATTCCACCATTGCAACATAGCTCACCACCAAAACTCTTCCATAACTTCATAATTATTTCTTCCATTAGCAGCAAACACTCATAGCAGCAGTTCCACTTCATTCTACGAATCAATTTCATCTGTAATCCCGAACTTCACCCGCAATACAGTTCAGCTGCACAGACTAGCTCATCTTGGCTGCATACATGAATTTCTTCATACCCCATTTCACGACAGGAACCACCAGCATTAACACCACCTAATTCGCAATTTTAGTGCCACCATTATCTTCAAACCTTCACTGCCAATAACTGCCATTAGCACCAACTTAGTCTGCACACTGCCATTGCAGCTTCATTCTTCTTGAGTTCAGCTCTACAGCTGCCAACAGTTTTAGATTGTAGCTGCAACAATAACACTCCCAGTTCATAGTTCAATCACAATTCGAAAAATTGAGCGAATACCCATTTCGGATTGTTCTTCTTCTTTCCTTGTATCTGTTTGTGGGAGAAAACTAATTATGCCGGTTTAGGTAATTTTGGGTGTGTATGGATGAGAAGTGAGTTTAAACCGTCAAAAAATGTGCTGCACGATGATCATTTTGATTCGAGAGATAATCTATACAATTCTGGCCTAAACCGAAGACACGGTCGTTCCAGATTTGTTTCGGTCACAGGTGAAGGATGTGAGGTTAATCTTACGGAGGGAAGCGAAGAAGGTGTTAAGAGTATGAGGTGAAGGCTATTTGATGACTTGTTAATAGAAGGTTGAGCAGGCTAGCAAATGTTGCAGGCAGGCTCTGGGTGTTGAATACGATTAACACTTGGTTTTCTGTGTTGTTCCAACTTCTGTTTTTGGAAATAGGGAGGAGAACCTATTTATACAAGTCATTAAGCCTTCTTCACGTCTCTCGTGGGAAGTGGAGTGAGGGAAGAGTGGAGTTGTGTGTGAGTGTCACACGATCAGAACTGCCCACTTCTCCCATCTTTACTTAACCGCCCATGTCTTCCTAATACGTTCTTGTGATGGTGTATTGCACGCTGCACGCTGTAAACCGCCAGACCAATACCCCAGTTTGTATACCCCAGTTGTGACATGATTAATGTCTCGAGTGTGTGGATCACGGGACCCACAGAAAATAGTGCAGGGTGAATCGTGAACTTCGTATAACATCGCATGCAGCCATCTTCAGGTGACCGTTTGGAGGCTGTATAGACAAGCCATGTCTTGGTCGGTTACCCTGTGAAGAAGAGTGATGGATGGTGGTCATAGTGATACCTTGTTTGCTGGTTGATTCGCAACCTAAGCCATTCGTCCAAGCTTGCAAAGCTGGACGGACGAGATAACTCGTAGCCTTGCTTGCGGCCGTTGGATGGGAGGCGTGCATGCTGCATCTTTCGGCCCAAACGTTTGCATGCTTAGAGAGTTCCAATGGAGGAACCGATCAGCCCTGCATGGAGGTAGTACAATGGTGTTCACGCCCATGCCTGCTTGACTCGCAAAGATTTAATCTAAGCCACTCGACTCAGGCGGCAAAGATGAGTGGTCGAGATTAGAATTTATGGAGGGGCCGTGACATGTCACCTTTGGGCACGTGTACCGAGGAGCTTGATCACCGCCGGTCTTGGCCGATCAGCTAGACGTGAAGCCGGGCCCACGGTGGTCATGCTAGCATGTTCGGTTCCTTCTAAGTCTCCATCTTGGCCTTCCGTCCAAGCCTGCGAAGATGGACGCTCGAGATGTTTCTGCACCGCAAACCCTAATTAGGGATTTGGACCGGCCACTTTGGGCGATCGGTTTTGGGTTGCGCGCGCCTCTTTTGGGGAGACCGACCATGTATGCAACATCTTGGGTCGACGGTGAGCATGTACATGCTTGCTCTATGACCCTGGGCGCAATCTAAGCCATCCAACTATGCCGGAGAAGTCGGATGGTCGTGATCGTTTTGGATCTTCTCAACCTGCATAAGGCGTTAATCTAGCCTTGTTTGGGCAATCGTTTCTTGCACCACGGCTTGCCTATGAGGGAGTCGGTCATGTAGGTAGAAAGTGGGCCCGCCAATGGTGTACCATCACTTCACTACTTGTTTTAGGGTATAATCTAAGCCGTCCAACTATGCCGGTGAAGTTGGACGCTCACGATTAAAAGAAACCCTAGTCGTGCGTCATGCTCACTTTGAGCGCACGTTTTGGAAGGACCAACCGTAGTTGGTCTTGACCGTTCGGTCATGTGTGAAGGTGGGTCCGAGGTGATCATGGTAGCATGCTCAGGACCCCCTGAATCTATATCTACACCCTCCATCTATGCCTGCAAAGTTGGACGGATGAGATATATTTTTGGGTTTGTTTTCAGCAAGTGAGACTAACATGGGAAGTCTTCCATGCGTTCAACGGGGCTAGTATAACCTGCCGTCAGGTAGCCTACGGGTGTTTGCACGTCGAACACAAGGCTTTAATTAAAGCATTAATAGTAATGATGTATACCTACAGAAAACCGGGATGGTTGCCACATGCTCCGTCGGGATGGTTGCCACATGCTCCGTTCTGGGTATGTTTTAATTCTCGGGATGGTTGCCACATGCTCCAATGAATTAATATGGCGAGAAGTATTCATCGCCTGAAGGATTTATCCTTTGCAGGACGTCAGCTTACAAAAATTGGCTTTTTACAATTTTGCCCTTTAAATAGAAATCCACCATCAACATTAAGTCCCCTGCCTAGCATGCAATGGTTACACTATTGTAGGGTAGGCATGAGATGGTGACAGTTCGCAAAAATAACTAAAGCTAGGGTAAACGTACTTTTACCACATGGGGAGGGTGCTCGTGCCGAATGCCCTGTAGCGCTGGTGGAGTTGTTCCCCTTCAACGAATTTTTCTCCGATTTCAGATAGGTTTCTGAAGCTAGCGCGACTTGGTCGGTGTTGATCCCTTGCCGGCCGGATGTAGTCCGAGATAGCTGCTTCTAGGGTTTCCCTTGGCGTGTATATATACGTATGCACATGAATCTTCTTCTACATCTTGGGATAGAATTTCTTCTCTGCAGAGTTCCATCATGTCAGGCAACAACAAGTCATCTTCTTCATATCACCCAAGTTCGTCTGTCAAGCGTACCCGCTCTGCGTCTCAGTGCGCTTCTGAAACTCGTGACAATCCTCCAGCTCGCGTGCGTAGAGTCAAGAGGGTCATACCGGTTTGTTCTTTTCCCTTTTCTTATACGAGTAGTCACCCTTATTTCCTGATCAGGTGAATAATCTCCTCCTTTGCAGAGATGTCCACCTGGAACATGTGTAACAGTCATTGATGACGATGACTTGGATAGTCCACTTTCTTCGAATTCAGCTACACCTTCACCGGACGACCTCGAGAATGCTAACCTGGGTATTTCATCCTATGAATACCCCAATGCCGGCCTTTCGTTTGATATTGGTATGAAATGCTTGTCTTCTAGCTACAAGACTGTCGGTGGTTTTTTAGTACGAAAGGAGTTCGTCTCCATGTACACAAAGATATGGAGAAAGTATGGCCACATCGCGACCAGGAACGTAATTCGGCATTGCTCGTCTGCTTTGGTTACTGTGGTAAACTGCTTGCTTCCCATGATTGCTGAGATGGAAGGTGTCTCTATCCGCAAGGTAGATGAATCAAATCTCGAGAAGTGGGAAAATATGGTCTCTACCTGTGAGTCCATGGAGTTCAACGTGAGTTGGCTGCGGCAGCGTCTTGACATCATCAAGGTTGATCGAGCTGGTATTCTGGCAAACGTAGTCCCTGCTGCGAAGGCTATCTTGGAGGAAGAGAAGGCTCTGGAATCTGAATCAGAGAAGGTGGAGCAGGCGATCCAAAGCTTGAAGGCCCGGAGAGAGAGGTACCAGGCTAGGTTGAAGATGATGCTTTCCAGGGATTACAACCTGTTGGACGACCTCTTCTGAGCTGTGTTGAGAGATTTCCTTCCTTCTTTTTCTTTTGCACACCATCGAGAGATGTGAGATTTTTTTATTTTTTTTTATGTAGATGGATGGAGAAAAATTCATTAATTTTTCCTGAATAAATTAACAAGTTAGACATGAAACGAGAATGCCTGTATTGTCATGTCATGGGAAAAGTATGGGACAATGATCAGGCGTGATATGTCTTGAGCCATTTTCCATTGATGAATGCTTCCAACTTGCCTTCATCCACCTTAATGATTTTGTAGTATCCAGTGTTGTAAGCCCTGGTAATCACGTAAGGTCCTTCCCATTTTGGAGAGAACTTTGGTGCAGACATGTCTTGTTGGATGTGTCTGGCTGTCTTCAGAACTAGGTCTCCCACTTTAAAACTTCGTGGCCTTACAGATTTGTCATACGCCCTGGAGACTCTGTTTCTGTACACCTGAGCGCACTCCTCTGCCTTGCTTCTTCTGTAGTCTAGAGTATCGAGCTCAGCGATCCTGCAGTTAGACGCCTCAGTTTCGTTCCAGTGGACTCCACTCGCTGCTGCAATCCTGGCTGATGGGATTTTGATTTCTGCCGGGAGGACAACATCAGCCCCGTAAACGAGTGAGTATGGAGAAACTCCAATGGAGCTCCTAGGTGCCGTTCGGTATGCCCATAGTGCCATCGGTAGTTGTTCATGCCACTCTCTGGGATTGTCATGTACTGTCCGACTGAGAATCCGGATTAATGTTTTGTTGGTGCTCTCAGCCTGCCCATTCCCTTGAGGGTAGTAGATGGTGGAGAAGACTTGTTTAATTCCATATCCTTCAAGAAACTCTCGTACCTGCTTGTTGGTGAAGGGAGTACCGTTATCGGTAATGATATGTTTAGGTACTCCAAAGCGGCAGATGATATGTTCTTTAATGAACGCTGCAATCGTTGCTCCTGTAGTTCCACGCAGAGGAATAGCTTCGACCCATTTTGTGAAGTATTCAGTTGCGGTTATAATATATTCATGCTGATTCGATGATGGCGGGTTGATCTTTCCAACAATATCAAGTCCCCAGCTATAGAATGGCAACGGGCTGCTTATCGAATGTAGGGGAGTGGATGGTGCATGGACGAGGTTCCCATGAATCTAGCATTTGTGGCAGCTTTGAACGAAGGCAGCTGCATCATCTTCCATGGACGGCCAGTAATATTTCTCGTGTATCTGGAGAAACAATTTCTTCTTTCCTTGATGTTCTCCTTCATGCATCTCTTTCAATATTGTTGAGATTTCTCCTCCAGCCAGGCACCGTAGTAGATCACCTCCAAAGATTTTTCGGTACAAAATTTCTTCATGGAACACGAAACGCTTCACTCTGCTTCATTCTGATTACCTCCTTTGTGTCAGCAGGAACTGTGCCATCACGAAGGTAGTTAACATATGGCTGCCTCCAATCCCCGGTGTGATTTATGTTGAGTACCTCTAGTTGATGAGGTGGTGCCTGGCAGTTTGAGCAAGACTGTTGGAGTGCTCGGGACTGCGTCTCCATTTCCGGCCAGTAATAACCTAAACGTTGGAGGCGTCGATAGAGTGTCACCACCAATGTTTGTCCACAAATCTCGTTGTGGACACGGTCAAGTTTTAGCTGTTCTTCTTTCTCTCCGAGACATCTTGATAAGGAACTATCCGGGTTTCGGTGGTATAACATGCCGTGGAGCATAAAGAAGTTTTGTAAGGCTTTAAGGCTGACCTTTTTTTGAGAAAGTGAACTGCTAAGCTCCTGAATGATTGTAGTCCGCTAGTCACAGGTTTCAGCATCCTTGCATCGTGAGAGCCATGTTGATTCCACTGTCCTTCTTTTCACCGTCAGGGTTTCTTATATGCCTTCGAACTGCAATTTAGAAGCTAATGTTTCCAGGCAATCAGCATGCTTGTTGTTGTTGCGGCTGACATGAGTTATGGTTGCGTCAGCGAAGTAGTTCAGCAGCCTCTGAGCTTCAGACCGGTATGGAGCTAGAGTTATCTCTTTTAGTTCATACACCCCGTTCATCTGATTAACCAATAATTTGGAATCGCCTCTTATTTCCAAACGTGTGGCTCCCGCCTGCTTGGCTAATAGCATCCCTATAAGGAAGGCTTCATACTCCGCTGAATTGTTAGTGCATTGAAAATCTAACTTGAAGGAGTGTGAAAAGACTTCGCCAGTTGGAGATACTAGGACTATGCCTGCTCCTCTAGTGTTGTTGCTGGGAGTAGCGGATCCATCAAAATATAACAGCCAAGCTTCCTCTTCGACAACAGAGATGTCTGGAAACTCTCCAGGCAGGTCTTCATGCAATGCCGTGGTACCTTCTCCAGGGAAAGCTGCTAGTAGATCCGCGACAGCCTGACCCTTAACAGCTCTGGGCGGAGTACATGTTATGTCTAGTTATGACATTTGGAGGAGCCACTTGGAAGCCCTTCCCATTAGAACTGGTTTTGACAGTAAGAACTTCGCAGGGTCTGATTTGGATATGAGCGTTACCTTGTTGGATAGTAGGTAATGCCTGAACTTCTGGATGGAATGTATCAATGCTAGGCAGGCTTTCTCTGCTCTCGGGTATCTGAGTTCAGCGTCCCTCAATATTCGACTGAAGTAGTATATAGGACGTTCGACTCCCTCATCATCCTCTTGCGCCAGCAAGGCTCCAACGGCAGTGTCACTGAAGGCAGTGTAGAGATATAACGGTCTCCCTTGAACATGAGACTTCATGATGGTTGGAGACGACAGTATGTGCTGAATTTTCCGAAATGCTTCCTGTTGGACGCTAGTCCAGTTAAAATCCGCTCCTTTCTTCAGCAGGGGGTGAAGGAAACAACGAGTTGAGCCAGACCAGGTATAAAACGTCGAATGTAATTCACCTTTCCCATAAAACTTTGAAGTTCCTTCACGGTTCGAGGTGGTGGCATAGTGAGGATGGCTTGAGTCTTAGATGGGTCTACCTTGATTCCATCATCAGTCACTTGGAATCCCAGAAACTTTCCAGAGGAGACACCAAAGGCACATTTCAAAGGATTCATCCTCAACTTGTACTCACGGCACCTCTCGAATACTTGTCGCAAGACTCCTGTGTGTTCCGTCCGGGCTTTCGATTTGACTACTATGTCATCTACGTAATCTTCAACTTGTTTGTGCATCATGTCGTGAAAAATTGTTGCATCATGCTCGTACATCCTTATCTGGTTGTAGCCGCTATATCCATCCATGAAGGAGAACATGCCATGGCCGCTCGTGGCGTCTACCAACATGTCGATGTTAGGTAGAGGAAAGTCGTCCTTGGGGCAGCACTTGTTTAAATCTCTGAAATCTACACAACATAGGATCTGCCCATTCTTTTTCTTTACTGGGACCACGTTAGCCAGCCAGGTTGGATGGTGGATGGGTTTGATGAAGCCGACAGTTAGCAATTTCTGGATTTCAGATTTAATCTAATCTTCCACCTCATGTATGAATTGTCTTGGAGACTGTTTGATAGGCTTTGATCCAGGCTTGATGTGCAGGTGATGATTAACCAACTTTTCATCCAGACCAGGCATTTCATCGTACGTCCTGGCGAATATATCTTGGTATTCTTTGAGGAGTTGCACAAGATTCGTCCGCTCCTCCGTGGACAGAGTGGAACTAATGGAAATGGGCCTGGGAGACTCTTCACTGCCGATGTTAATAGTTTCGAGTTCGTCAGTTGTAGAGGTGGTACCGTCTTGCAGCTGTCTGGGGGGCGTCCAACACCTCTTCTTGTGGGTCTCCGTTTTGACAACATTCTATTAGGCGGAGAGACCGAGCATCAGTCTCTCCTGCTAATTTCTAACAACGGCGGCGGTAGACAATCTTTCCTTTCTGATCTTGAGTTGCCACAAAGGTTCTTCCTCTCTTGGTAACGTGGTTTCCCACCTCACTGGGTGAAGGAGAGTTCCTCGTCAGCTGGGATGCATCATGTCTGAGTTTTAATGACGCAAGCCGATCCTCCTCCTGGATTGATGCCCACGTGGGAAGTGGGGTACAATGTACTTTTCCTGGCTCTTCCTGCATAGCTTCCTTCGGTTTGAACAATTCTACTCCGCATATGGGTGCGTATGGAGACAACGATGCAGGTATACGAATGACTTCTTTGTTCAGCGTAGTTTTCAGGCACTGGTGATAGGTTGAAGGAACAATCCTATTCTCATGGATCCATGGCCTACCCAGTATCATGTGGTAGTCTGGTTCCTTCTCTATGACTTCGAATTTCACTTTTGATTGAACAGGACCTACGGATAAGTTTAGATTGACATACACATATGTGTTGGTTTGGTTCCCTTCAAAGTCCGTCATTGTGGTAGACCACCGCACAATCTTGTTTGGGCAAACCTTAGCCTCCTTGAGTGTCTTGAGGGTAATCACATTTGAGGATACTCCTGTGTCGATGAGGGCCCGTCTGAATTCTGAATCTTTGATGCGTGCGGTTACATGTAGGGCTCGATTGTGGCCCTCTTCTTCCATCATGTCTTCCTCTGTAAAAGTAACATTGTTTACCGATGCCTCCATCGCGCTTGAAACTTCTGGACGCAAGGGAGTTAACTGTACATCAAAGGCTATCCAGTTGACGGCTGCAAACGTCTCTGTTCGCTGCTCTTTTGAGAGGTGTAGGAGCTCACATAAACTTTCCACTAAAGAAACGGCTTCCTGATCCACAGGTCTTTGGCCTGTAGTGAAACTGTTGATTTGGGGGAGTTCAGTCCCCAGCGTCTGGACCTCCATGATAGGGCCGCCCATCTTTGACGTCATCTTGATGAGGAGATCGAGTATGTTGTTGATAGTTTCTTTGATCAGGTTCATGTTTCTCGTGTGAACCTCCTGTACTCGTGCTAACTCGATCAACGTCGGGATTCTTCCAGCCAGACCATTAGGTGTGCCGTCGGAGGGAAATTGATCATGACCTGAGGCTGTCGAGGTACTCCTAAGACCGACCATCTTGAAATCAACTAAATAGGACTAGGTATCGAAGAAATCGACTTCACAACCGAGAGATTAACCTCCCACTGTGGTCGCCAATTGTTTGTGGGAGAAAACTACTTCTGCCGGTTTAGGTAATTTTTGGTATGTGTGGATGAGAAGTGAGTTTAAACCTTCAACAAATGTGCTGCACGATGAGCATTTTGATTCGAGAGATAATCTATACAATTCTGGCCTAAACCGAAGACACGGCCGTTCCAGATTTGTTTCGGTCATAGGTGAAGGATGTGAGGTTGATCTTAGGGAGGGAAGCGAAGAAGGTGTTGAGAGTATGAAGGTGAAGGCTATTTGATGACTTGTTAACAGAAGGTTGAGCAGGCTAGCAAATGTTGCAGGAAGGCTCTGGGTGTTGAATACGATTAACACTTGGTTTTCTGTGTTGTTCCAACTTTTGTTTTTGGAAATATGGAGGAGAACCTATTTATACAAGTCATTAAGCCTTCTTCACGTCTCTCGTGGGAAGTGGAGGAAGTGGAGTGAGGGAAGAGTGGAGTTGTGTGTGAGTGTCACACGATCAGAACTGCCCACTTCTCCCATCTTGACTTAACCGCCCATGTCTTCCTAACACGTTCTTGTGATGGCGCATTGCACGCTGCATGCTATAAACCGCCAGACCAATACCCCAGTTTGTATCCCCCAGTTGTGACGTGATTAATGTCTAGAGTGTGTGGATCGCGGGACCCACAGAAAATAGTGCAGGGTGAATCGTGAACTTGGTATAACATCGCATGCAGCCATCTTCAGGTGACCGTTTGGAGGATGTATAGACAAGCCATGTCTTGGTCGGTTACCCTGTGAAGAAGAGTGACGGATGGTGGTCATAGTGATACCTTGTTTGCTGGTTGATTCGCACCCTAAGCCATTCGTCCAAGCTTGCAAAGCTGGACGGACGAGATAACTCGTATCCTTGCTTGCGGCCGTTGGATGGGAGGCGCGCATGCTGCCTCTTTCGGCCCAAACGTTTGCATGCTTAGAGAGTTCCAATGGAGGAACCGATCAGCCCTGCATGGAGGTAGTACAATGGTGTTCACGCCCATTCCTGCTTGACTCGCAAAGATTTAATCTAAGCCACTCGACTCAGGCGGCAAAGACGAGTGGTCGAGATTAGAATTTATGGAGGGGCCGTGACATGTCACCTTTGGGCGCGCGTACCGAGGAGCTTGATCACTTCCGGTCTTGGCCGATCAGCTAGACGTGAAGCTGGGCCCACGGTGGTCATGCTAGCATGTTCGGTTCCTTCTAAGTCTCCATCTTGGCCTTCCGTCCAAGCCTACGAAGATGGACGCTCGAGATGTTTCTGCGCCGCAAACCCTAATTAGGGCTTTGGACCGGACACTTTTGGCGATCGGTTTTGGGTTACGCGCGCCTCTTTTGGGGAGACCTACCATGTATGCAACATCTTGGGTTGACGGTGAGCATGTAAATGCTTTCTCGATGACCCTGGGCGCAATCTAAGCCATCCAACTATGCCGGCGAAGTCGGATGGTCGTGATCGTTTTGGATCTTCTCAACCTGCATAAGGCGTTAATCTAGCCTTGTTTGGGCAATCGTTTCTTGCACCACGGCTTGCCTGTGAGGGAGTCGATCATGTAGGTAGAAAGTAGGCCCGCTAATGGTGTACCATCACTTCACTACTTGTTTTAGGGTATAATCTAATCCGTCCAACTATGCTAGTGAAGTTGGACGCTCACGATTAAAAGAAACCCTAGCCGTGCGTCATGCTCACTTTGAGCGCACGTTTTGGAAGGACCAACCGTAGTTGGTCTTGACCGTTCGGTCATGTGTGAATGTGGGTCCGAGGTGATCATGGTATCATGCTCAGGACCCCATGAATCTATATCTACACCCTCCATCTATGCCTGCAAAGTTGGACGGATGAGATATATTTTTGGGTTTGTTTTCAGCAAGTGAGACTAACATGGGAAGTCTTCCATGCGTTCAACGGGGCTAGTATAACCTGCCGTCAGGTAGCCTATGGGTGTTTGCACGTTGAACACAAGGCTTTAATTAAAGCATTAACAGTAATGTTGTATACCTACAGAAAACCGGGATGGTTGCCACATGCTCCGTCGGGATGGTTGCCACATGCTCCGTTCTGGGTATGTTTTAATTCTCGAGATGGTTTCCACATGCTCCAATGAATTAATATGGCGAGAAGTATTCATCGCCTGAAGGCTTTATCCTTTGCAGGACGTCAGCTTACAAAAATTAGCTTTTTACAATTTTTCCCTTTAAATAGAAATCCACCATCAACAGTATCCAACATAGACAAGTTCTCAAAACAAAACATAACCCTTGAACATCAGCACCCTCTACTCCAAATGAACCATTACCAGCTTCCCATTCTATGTAATATGCTAATCCATCTCAAACCATTGACTATCTTCAAATTCTCTCCCAACTGAACTCATACAACTCCAGCTGCAACACAGAGTTTCTTCTCAACTCCCTTTGTGGATTCCTGGTTACCAGAAGCAACTTATCTTCACATTTAATCGGAACCCATACCTTGACTGATCCCTTATCAATACTATAGCCCCATCTCCTTCGTTACTCGACCACCACAAAGCTTTAACAGCCACTCTGTATCGTTCTTCACAATACTGCCAACGGCATCCCTCAACACTGATGAGCTTCATTACCATCTGGTGGAGACCCTAGCTTTTCATTTTTCTCAGGTACAAGCAACATCAGCAGTCAAACTAATCTGAACATGAAATTGTTAGGAACAGGTGGTTCCGGCCTTAAAGCAAACACATCGTGTGCATTTTGTTGTTGCTTCATAGGCAAATTCCCTCTTATTTTTATGACCATTCAATCTCCTTCCCAGCGACAGTAATTCATACACATCAAACCCATTCTTGATTCATCTCATAACAACCCTCATCAAATTCATCTAATAGCAACTCAACTTCATTACCACTGTCTTCAGCTAACACACTGCAGATGCTCCTTGTAATCTTGCCATATGAGCAACAAACCACCAGTACCAAAACCTACAACACTGCAGCTGCAATTCCATGGCCTGCTCCATCTTCTAGTTCATTTCCATTTCAGTGGACTCAATTTATCCATCTTTGAACTTGACAGCAACCCATTTCACCATTGAACCACACAATCGATTCTAAACCAAACCCAGTAACTGCAATCTCTTCTGGTTCTTCATAACTTCCACCAGAGAATCAAACCCATCTTAAATTTCATCTCAATTACCACCGTATCTTCTCTATGACTTCAATTTCACCAAACCCTAACCTGAGAACCCAAAACATCGCGAATTCCTGGTTCAAGACCCATCTCCTGCAGCTGCAGTTCTCCATTTCTTCAACCTAAAACCTTAACTCCATCTCTGTTTCAAAATTCATCAGTAATTACCAATTTCTTCTTTACAGAGTTGTAATTTCTCCTCCAATATCTTCAATCGTCATTTAAACATTAACCACAAACCCTTAATTCTATCTCAGATTTCTTCCTCTCAATCTCAACAACAGTGTCAATAAACCCAATTATTCTCAGATCAACTGAACTCCACCTTCTTCCTTCTTCTATTCTTTCCATTGATTCACTATCAAATCTCGAGCAACCCCCTTCTCTAGATCTGAATCCACCATGGATGCGCCTCCATTACTTTCATTCTCAATTTCCGGTGATAAAATGATTAGGGATATAAGAGAGAGATGTTTCTCTCTATTTGGGAATGGCCGTATTGGGACTATATCCCTAGGACCAATAAGGGCAGCCCTGGGTAAAATTGGTGCTTGCCTTCTAGTGTTCTTTTTGGACTTTTGGATGGTCGTCCCTCATCCACGGCTAGGCTCCAAGTATCAGCTGCCTGCAAATGAATAAATTTCCCTTCCTGCTCAAAATACACAGATTCTTCTTCTTTCGCTCCAAATGGCTCCAAAACACCTAATAACTCTAAACTCACACATAAGATACATAATTCACACGAAAAATAGCAAAGAAAGCATAAATACTAAATATAAAATACGGTGTATTCTACACCTAATATACAACATTATCTGACGAACCTTCTTGCATTGCTCGAACCATATGTGCATGTTTGTCATAGTACTCTTGAAAAGCATCTTCCGTCATGCCAAAAATAAAAATATGCCATGCACGTTCATCGCACAACTCGTCATTATGATAGATCTTGAAGCATTCCGGACAAACTTTGCTGGGTTATTTTTCGAAGTGATATCTGCACCAAATTTTTTCCTTTGCAGCATTGAAGAGCCAATTCCATCTTTTGAGTGGTTGACTAAGATCCACCTTAATCCTTGCAGTGACCACCCTACCTCTGATTGTATGGCCCTTATGGCCATCCTTCCTAATCTTCCTTCCAATGTCTTGACATAACTTGTCAATAATTCCGTCATCCAAATGCTCTAGGTACATCCCTTTGAACATGACTGAGAAAACTTGATGTGAAAAATCATATTGTTCAACCGGGATCGTGTTATCATATAACTTAAGAACAACAAGGTGTTCATGGATTATCCATGGCACTTTTTCCATAACATCCTGCACTGCATCTGAGTTTTTGAATTTAAATACATATAGATTCCTTCCCATGGTATGGATTTCAACTCTCTTCAACCTTCTCCAAATGATGTTAACATCTCTCTGAACCTTTTCATATTCAATATTATCTTTGGAAATGATTTTCCCAATGATAATGTTGTGCCACTTTGTAGCAGCAGCATCAATCTCTTCCACAGAAATCAAACTTCCTCTTGAACCATTTAGATGAGCATTACCTAAATTAGATTGTTGAAAACGTCTTGTAAGTGCTGCAGCTTGAAGATTAGGATTTTGAGAAATTTTTGGATAAATGAAAGTAATGGTTTTTCCAATCAAGGCAAGATAAATGTAAGAAGATGATATATTTTTATCAACTGAAACCGCCTCTATATAAATAATATTACTTTTAGGGTTTGAGAAGAAATCGTCAGATATGTATGGAAACTTTCCTAGTATTTTCAAATCTGTTGAGATATTACCGTGGGCATTTGAATGAGGATATGCGAAGATATAGGGTTTGAATTTAGGAAGGTGGAATTCAAATTTTTGAATTACCAAAAACTGCGCCTTGGAATTTATGAGTATCCGAATGCATAGCTGGGAAGAAACTTGATGTTGAAGATGATTTGAATGTGTTGAAGTGTTGATAATCGAATTAGCAGTGAAGCCTACAACTTCATGGATCAATTCTTGAGAGAACCAAATTATGAAAACCACTACGAAGAGTGAAGATCGGCCGTTAATGGAGTTAAACATGACCATATCTAAGATAAGATATGGGAAACACTAATGTTTCTAATGAGTTTACCGAGAATCAAATCAGCACCACTGCTCCCTCTTGAAGACCACAACTGGTACACTATTGGAATGAATCGAAGCACTACAAATCACAGAACTTAGTTCTTCATAACACACAAGTTCATTAGATTGAAAATTTAAAAAATCAAAGAAACCATTAAAAAAAAAATGAAAGTGAAACAGTAGCTAAACAAAAACTTTATGGAAACATGAAGCTAATAGAAAGTAGAAAGTTAAAATTATCAAAAACATATAAATCAGAATATTAAAGAAAAAGAGATTAAAAAAAATTCACCGATTTAATCATCCCCCCAACGTCAGGTTACTTGGCCAGGAGATAGTATAAGATGATATTTAATTAGGTTTTTAATCTCCATCTTATTTCATCCCTTTTGTTTCTGTTAATCTTAATCTCCTTGATTTGCTGTCTGACTTGCGGTGCAAAAGACATTACCATCTTTAGGTCATTCCACACCCATTCCTCTCCATCATTTTCCATTAGTTCTCCTACATAGATAATTTTTTGGCTTTGTTGCAATGGCTCAACCATTTGTTGTTGTTTTCCTGGATAACGTAGGTCCTCCCATATTCTAATTGTTTTTCCATCCCCTACTCTCCATTTAGTATTCTCCCTTATCTTTCCCACTTCCTTCATTAGGTTCTTCCATATACCCATGAATCTCTGTCAGAACACTTATAGTTAGTGTTCAGTATGCATGTCTTTGGGAAGTACTTATTTTTGAAAATGGACCCCACAGATCATTGAGTTCTTTTAATAATATCCAGATAACCTTGGCAAGCATTGCCGAATTAAAATCTCTTAAGCTCACAAATCCCATTCCTCCCATACTCTTAGGCTTGCAAACTCCTATCCAAGCTTTTAGAAAAACTTTTTTTTTCCATTCTCATTCTTACCCCAAAAGAAATCCCTCTGCATTTTATCAATGCTGTCAGTCACTGCAACTGTCACTCTAAAGAAGTTTATCTAATACATCGGCATTGTAAAGGAAGATGCTTGTATCATGACTCATTTTCCTGCTCACGACAAGTGTTTTCCTTTCCAATCCTTTAAGTTTCCCCCAATTTTGTCTAAGATAAACTGACACGACTTGATTTTTGACGTGTGTGTAAATATGGGAGAACCTAAATACCTATCATTGAGAGATATTCTCTTCACCCCAAGTGTATCTATGACCCTCATTCATGGTGATCTGATGAGAGTTTTGGCTGAAAAAAACAACAGACTTCTCCATGCTTATGAGCTGGCCAGAGGCCAAACTAAAATCAGTCAATACTTTCAAAATGTTCTCACTTTCAGCCTTGCCAGCTTTACTAAATACTAACATATTATCCGCAAATAGGAGGTGTGTTATGGCAGGAGCATTTTACCCCACCTTTATCCCATGAATGAGATTCAACTCTTCAGCTTTGGATATAGCTCTAGATAACATCTCCATGCATATGATAAAAAAAGGTAAGGAGATAGCACATCTCCCTGCCTCATCCCTCTAGAAGGGTTAAATTGCTCAAAAGGTACATCATTCAAGAGAAGTGAAGGTGACACAATGCTGATACATTCATGAACTAGCTTATACCAATGCTTGCTAAATCCTAACTTATCCATGATTTTTCCTAAGAAACTCCACTCCACTCTGTCGAACGCTTTCGACATATCTATCTTGAGACCCATTAGAAATTCACCTCCTCTTTGAGCCCTCATGGTATGTATCATCTCGTGTGCTATAAAAACATTTTCCGAGATCTGTCTCCCCTGTATGAAGGCCGCTTGATAAGGGGAGATACTATTAGGTAGAAGCTTTTTCAGTCTATTGGCTAAGAATTTAGACATGATTTTGTATATGATATCGCTTAAGCTAATTGGTCCATAGTATCTAGCTGCTTGGGTATATGAGTGATAAATATGGTGTTTATCTCTCTTAGAATAAATCCTGAAGTGAAAAAACTCTCTACCATGTTAAACACTTCCATCTGCACTACATCCCAGTTCATCTGGAAGAATCTCGGAGTAAAACCATCTGGTCCTGGCGTTGTGTTAGGTTCCATAGAGAATACAACACTCTTTGTTTCCTCCATTGTAGGAATCTCAGTCAGCATCTTATTGTCCATCTCCGTTATAATTGATTGCACATCATACAGATAGCTGCTCTCCGTATCTAGATTAGAAGAAGTGGCCACTTCTTTGAAATGACCTGTGATGATTTCAGCTACCTTCTCAGTTTCTTCTACCCAATTTCCTGCACCATCCTTTATAGCCTATATTCTATTTCTCATATACCTGTTTACAACTTTCCTATGTAAGTAAGTTGTATTCCTATCCCCTAGCTTGACGTCTTGCTCACAACTCTTATCTTTCCAAAAACTTTCCACTACCTTGTACCAATGCTCTATTTTTTTTTTCACAATCTCTAATCACATTACTCCTATTTCTAAGATTAGTGTTAGATCTAACCTATTTGAGTCTATTATTATCCTTACTCGGATTATTATTTATGTCTCCAAAAGAATTCTTATTCCACCTATAAATCTCTTGTTTTGTTCTCTTATATTTATGAACCGGTTTATAAGCTTTGATACCTTTGGTGTAAGGACCCTCAAGCTCGTCAACGATATTAGACCAGTCAAGAAACGAATTAGACGATAATAACTCGATTAGTTTAACACGAACATTAATTAATAGAAATTAATTTAACAATGACCTAGATACAAAGCTAGTACCGTTAGATAGAATTTGAAAAGTTATGCGAAACGGACTACTCGAGCGCGTCATTCGGACATCGGACGAAGAAGATATCATCAATTTAGTAAGGGGGCAAAAGGGTCTTTTATCCATTAAACCGACTGGGGCTTCCCTTATCCTTTTAGTGGGTGTTCCATAGTTTTCCTTTGGTATTATCAACCCGGATCGAGCAGATAAGCTCATTTCTTTTCTTTCTTTCTCTTTCTTCTTCGTTCTTTTTCTCTTATCGGTTCTTCTTCTTCTTCGTTTTCTCCTGTTCTTCTGCGAGTGATTCTGAGATCTTGTGGGAGATCGATTGAGAGTGAGTTTTGATTGAATAATCTCGGTGATGGAGTTGTTAAATAATGGAGGAGTCGAGGTTATTGATGATGACGAAGTAAAGGTGAATTAGAGAACCAAGTTAAGGTTTCTGAATTTGGTTTCTCTTTTGATTTCTGGTTGAACTGAGAGTGATATCAAGTTATACTAGTTGTAGATTAATAGGTCTATTGATGAATTTAAGATATGAAGTTTTTCCCGTGAATAATCACAAAACCGGGTATCTTAGGGTTCTAGAGTTGTTTGAGATTTTATGGAATTGATATGTGTTTTGAGTAGCAGATGAATGAAGAATGATAGGGCTGATGTTTAATTGAATTTTTGAAGTGGGTTCAGTGATGAATCAAGGTTTGGGTTTTCATTAAAAGTTCAAGGAAGAATTAGAAGATGAAGATGATGTTTTAGGGGTTTGATTAAAAATGGGTTGGTTGATCTGTTGATGGTGGTGCTAGTTCAGGTGTTGATTCAATTCAAGAAGAATGGAAAAGGTAATCTAATTTAAGTTTCTTAAATATTTCTGTTTTAGGGTTCATGGAGTAATTGATTAGATTACAACATTTGGATAAATGGGTATGTGTAGATTGTATCTGTAACTGGGATTTAGTTTTGATTTGAATTACATAATGAATAATCAAGTTTTCTGTGAAATTATTTGGGAGTGTAAATTAAGGCTGTTTGGTTCAGGATTGAGGTTGTGTTGGTATAGAATTTGGATTGTAGATGCTTGTGGTTGAGAATGGAATACAGGAAACAGATATGATGTTGGGAATGATATTGAGTTTATAGAATTTCCTGAGTTGGTAGTGTTGAATTGAACTCAGTCGAAGTGGTCTGTGGTTTGAGTTATAACTGATGATGAATGGATTAGTGTCTTGTGTGGTGTTAATGGTGTTGGTTAAATTGAATTAGTGGTTGTTGTGGCCTTAAGAAGAATTGCAGAGTCCACTTAAGTAAGAAGAGGAGTTGAATTGTATAAATTGAAATGAAGCCAGAGTTGAGTTTCTGTTGGATTTCTGTGTAGTGAATGAGTAAATGTAGAATGGTTGAATGGATAAAGATTACAAGTGGTGGTGGTGATGTTGCTTGGCTGGTTGAGTGGAAGTATAAGTGGTGAAATTGATATTGGGTTGAGATGAATATGAATTTAGGTTGAAGTCCAGGAAGATATTATTTAGAGATGGAGATGCATGGGTGGTTCTGTAGAGTGAATGGGACTGAAGTTGCAGGTGATGATGGGTTGGAAAGTGCATGATCTTGGAGATGTTGAGTGTTTTAGAATGGATGAGTAAATGTAGATATTACTGATGAACAGAATTGAGAAGTTGCAATTGGGGAAAGACTAGTGGCTTGAGAGGTATAAGATTGGACTTTGTATTAGAGCTGTACTGGTGGTGTATGTATTGCAGATCATGAGGATTAGAGAGAAGGTGTTGCATAGAGCTGCAATTGCAGGTAAACTGAATTATTAGTTGTAATTTAGTTATGGAGTTTGATTTGAGGAAATGTATTGTTGAGTTTTGTAGTTGTACGGCTTGATGGAAGTCTCTTTGAAGGCTTGTAACTGCTATTGCAGGTAAGCCGAGCTTATGGTTGTGATTTAGTTATGAAGTTTACATAACTTGATTGTATGTTTGATTGATACATATAAAGTTGTATAAACTGATAGAATTGAAGGAATGAAAGAAGAACTGGTATTGTAGAGTTGTGTTGCACAATGTTTGTGCACTTGTATTATTTGGCATGAGCAATGGCTCTAGCCTATGCAAAGACTTTAGCCTTGAGCCTTGTTGTTTAGTCAGATGTCTGACTGATTTACCCTAGCTGACTCAGTTAATCTGACTGAGTCGAATCAGTATTGACTCACCGAGTTCCTGTCTTGACCCGAGTTGACTCAGTGACCGATTTAGACTTTAGATTTTGACTCTTTGACTTTGGATGTTGACCCGACCTTGGACATTGACTGTTAGTTGACCCTTGCCCGTTAGTTCGACCGTTAGTAACTGTTAGTTGACTTTGGTGGGCTTGGGATTAGGGCAGTTTTCTTAATTAGATGTTTTGGACCTCTTGTGGTCCGAATTAACCTTTAGCTTCTTCTACAAAGTTGTAAATATTCTTAAGACTTAGTTAACGGACTATAAAACTAATCTAATTGAATTAATAAACCTTAGATTTGCTAAAGATAGATAAATAAAAGGTGTAGAACCTTAAATGGGCCTAGAATCATTAGATAGACTTGTATGATTCATGTGTGAGCCTTTTTGGCTAGATTCTTAGAATGCTTCTTTTATTAACAGTTAGCATTAACAACGACCGATTCAAAGGACGGACCATTGGAGCGTGGATCTCGAGATAGGCATGGCTTGTCATCAAAAGGTGTGGGAATGCATTTGACTCTTTTGTAATCATTATTGTTGCTTTTATAAAAATTTATGCTTAACAAACTCATGCATTGTCTGTCCGTGCATTCCATGCTTTGTTTAAAATGCATTATGATAATCTTGTTATTTCTGTGAATCTTTCCACGATGTGGAAAGGACTTGTATTGTTTTGTTGTCAATATGAATTGTTATGGGAAATGAGAATTTCCACTTGTAGTATATAGGATATGCTCCTTCACATTTATATCTACATGAATTCAGCTTTTATGCTTAAATTTGGTCATCATTAAAGGGTGATATCAATAGCTATTCGGTGTGGAACAACCCGTCATCAATATTATACATTGTTTTGAATAAGGAGTTTGTCCATATACATGTTTGTTTATTTCAGTGACTTAGTCACTGTTTAATGTTTCGGAAAAACATGTATTGTTTTCCAAATCTTGCCTATGATTACTTAGAAGTTAAATGTTAATTATTCCCACTTCAGTTTCTGTGACAGATCATAGTTGTGCAGCGAAAGCTTCAAGGGTTGAGTTCGCTAGCTGATTAATTTTTGTTATGTTTATTATGTTGTATATTTTATTTGAAAACCAAATGACTATTATATATGTATCATTTGAGATAAGATCTTGTATATATATTTTTGCGAGGGGTTAGTTCTGGGTTAAGTTTTATAGCAGATTTCTTAATTGAAACTTTAAGTGTTTAATTTGGATTTTTAGTGCCTCTATTTTTAGTTAATCTCTTGGATTAGTCAGCTGTTAGCTTAGGGGGAGTTACATTTGGCCTTTATTTTCCAATTTTCTTTGATCAACTTCTTGCAATCTGTCTCATTGAGCCAAGTTCCCATCACTCTGAATGGCTTGTTTGCCCCTTTGTTAGCATGTTTTGAATTTAGCATGATTGGTATGTGATCCGACCCCAACCCCATCAGGTGCATAACAATTGCACTGTAGTTTTCCCCCCACCAGTTCCCATTTGCCAAAGCCCTATCAAGTCTAGCTTCAGTTAGTGCTTCATCTTTCTCTTGTTTCTCCATGCGTAAGGATAACCTTCAAAGCCTAGATCATTCAGATCTTCCATCTCCAATCAATAATTGATTTTTATCTTCCTCAGTCTTATTAAAACTCACAGTTTCTTTCTTGTCATGTTCTATCATTGTGAGGTTCAAATCCCCTAACAGTAGTCGGTATGTGTTCATCGTCTCAGCCATTTGTACCATGTAATTCCAGAAGTTACATTTCTCATTCCAATTCGAAGGTCCATACACACAAGATAAGGTGATTTCCAATCCTGTTACCATACTCTTAATGTGGCAGTTGAATAGATTTTTGTAGAACACTCCTACTCTGAGATTTTGTTCCTATTTTCCATGCCACCACAAGCCCTCATGCCGCACCAATTGGTTCTACCATGAAGCAGTTTATATATCTCAACTTAGTGATTATTGGGTTCACAACATCTCTGGTATTTTTTGTCTCGCACAAAAATAAGATCTGGGTTCTTAACTTTAATCATGTCAGTGAGATATTGTTGGGTGAGTGGGTTACCTATACCTTGACAATTCCAGGAAATAATTTTAACATTCCTATCATGATGCATATAATGGTTATGAAAGGTATAAAATTTAAATGACTTTATGCATTCATTTCCTAAACATTTTCCTAGGAACACAAACTGGTGACTGCCTAAACAGTATAAGAATTAATTTGTGTTTCTTTGAGAAAAATTATCGAAATAAAGATATACCTGGTACCCGAGACTGGGGAGCGTATCCGGTTTTTCCTGTATGATACCATGTATCGTCCAAGACGTATCTTCAGTTGCTGGTCCATCGTACCGGTTCGAGTGCTGTTTGGTGACATTAGAGTTTTTTTTTTGTAGAGTCTAGTTTGGATTAATTTGGATTATCAGGTTATTTATAGTTGTTGTTACTTTTTCCTATATCCCCCCTTCCCACTTCGAATTGAGACACATCATGTAGCATATGCACTACTTCATCTTTCTTCTCAGTCATTGGCTTTTTATGAAAATCAATCATTTCTTCAATTTCTCTTAAGTTTAGCTTCCTATTTGCTAGAGGTGAAGCCATACTTGAAACTTTAGCCGATGTTGCTCTTTGCTTAATTAGGATGGATTTTTTCTGGTAAGTTCTTGGGACTTTGTTTGAGATTTTAGTGGGTGAAATCATATTTTCCTGACAGTTTGATGTATTCAATTGCAAGATATTTGTGTTGTTGTTGAGGGTTTATGATGAATTATTACCTTGTGTAGACTGAGAGCTTGTTGTGTTTTTTGCGCTATGCACCAAGTAATGTTTTTCAACAATGACAATCCCTTTGTTGCACTTCATCTTTTTCCAGTTTGGAACTGCCAACATTCCCTCCACAAGCTTCTCCACCCAGCTTTCTTTTCCTTTTGAGTTTGTTTCCAAATTCTCAGACCCCTCTACCCCTACAACCACAATCTTCAGTGCATTTTCTACCACTTCTCATACCCATCAGTCATTTGTGTGTTACTGATTTGAGCATTTTTTTTCCTTGTTTACCATTCCTTCCAGTCTCATGTTATCCCCCCTTTCTTGCAGAGAAGAGTTCTGTTTTTCCTTCTCTACAATTTCTCCAATATCATCTCCCTTACTAGCTCTTGAACTAGTCCCTTCCCCATCCACTAACTTCTTTTTGAAAATTCGAGTTTAATCATTTTTGACAACTTTTTTAAGAGCTTCCTTCGAAGTATAAGCTATGGGAACTTAAATAGCTTTCAACCAAAATAATTCATGTTCCAAGTACCAGACTTCCATCTGCAGGTATTCCCGATGCTGGTATCTCTCTTATTATAACCCGATCCCTATAAAAAACCATGGCTTGAATTCCTTGATTTTATGGAAATCAGATTCATTTTTGCACTTGAGTATAAAGACATTCTTGTATTTCTTATGTTTGTAAGAGGATATCATCATTGATCTTGTTAATTTCCAGTTTGCTCTGACAAAATTGATGTATTCCCACTGCAGAACGATCATATTCACACATAATCTGCTCAACAACATCAACTTCCAGTCAATTGCCTCTTTTGCTAGAATTTCCTTGTTCATAACTACCATCTCCGACTCTTCATCCGGTATGTTTAGATGTTCTTCCATCTGATTTGATAATCTTTTCATCTCCTCCACCGATTTACTCATTATTGTTTGTTTCCAGAGGATGATTATTTGAACTGTAACTGTTATGTTTGGAATTTCACTTTTTGGGAGTTATAAGGTTTTCTAGAGAGATAACTCTTCTTTCTTTACATTTGAAATTGATTTTGTTTTCTGGGTGTTTGAATTTTTAATTGGTTTTACTCGGTACCAGACTTGATTAGCTGCACTGATACTGATCAGACCCCCCACTTTATTAAATTTACAAGCACGAGAGGCCTGTACTCCACTGCAAGGGACATGGTTCAAGATGGATAGTTGATTTAGGGGAGGAGAGTTGATAGTTTGATGGTTGATTGATGTTTAAGCATGGCCTGGATCATCTATGTGATTTAGAGTTTGCATGTTGGGCACTGGGTGGTTGTTTTTTTCTAGGGATTTGATTGGACCTAGCGTCTTTCAGATTTTTTACTCTTTCATAGGTAAACAAAAAGTTTTTGGGGGTTGTTTGTTGGGTGTGGGTAATGAATGTTGATAAGACTCTACAGAAACTCACTCTCCTCACCAGCAACATGGCCCTGCCTCGAATACCCGACTTGATTTTGATACTGATACCACGAGCCATACAAATTTTTACATCCCGGATAAACTCTCCAATCAGTCGGAC
This sequence comes from Papaver bracteatum, assembly GCA_023529315.1. Lineage (NCBI taxonomy): Eukaryota > Viridiplantae > Streptophyta > Magnoliopsida > Ranunculales > Papaveraceae > Papaver > Papaver bracteatum. The sequence continues at coordinate 1,039,901 of JAJJWX010003983.1, forward strand.
CTCCAAATACCTGAAAGGAAAATAAGTGAAAGTTTGAGACCAGTTTTTTTATGACAATGACCCGAAAAGACAGAGGGAAAGTTTTAGTTTTTTGTTTGCCGGAGCATCTGCCAGAATTTGTAAAGAATAGAAATTTTATGGTTGGGATAATCAATGCTCCATCTTTTCTTTTGAGCAGTTTCCTCCACTCTCCCAATATAAGCGTGTGGAGTTCTAACTTCCTTCTATTCTTTCTTGCGTATATCTCTTGCCAAACATTTTTATCTCCCTCTCTTTGGTACTTCTTTGCTTCACTTTTGAGATGTCCCACTATATCCATGGAGTGCTTGTCACCAACCAGATGAGAGAGGACTTCCTCATTGATAGAGACCATTTTTATCTTAATAACCCTGCAACTCTGAGTGTTCATCCACCCAATGTGAATCCTCCTCATGCTGCATATTTGAATGCACTTCATAATGTTCATCAGTTGTATGGCCATTTTTCCGATGACGAAGACAATTATTATTAACCAGAATCCGACTGTCCTGATGCTTCTAATCCCCCTTCCCCTGATTTTGTTTTTGGGTAATCTTCTTATGAATCCTCTCTGAATATTTCTAACCCTCTCAATGTTCATGCCGTTGAATCATGCAAGACAAAAGATATATCTTCTATTGGTGGGGCATTTCAGGCTACCGGGACTAGCACTTTTGGTGAAACTTCTAATGATAGGGGTGTTCAGGTGGATGATAGGGATTGTCATGTTGTTGATGCTGCTATTGTCACCGATGGACGAGTTTTTGAAACGAATCCAGATCCACAAGAAGATGATGTAGTAATGATTTCCTCTAGTGAAGTTGAGGCATGTCGTTTCAGGTTGTCTTGATATGCCTTCCTTTTTATTTTTCTTGTACCTGCCCTGAGAAACTCTATCTTCTTGTTCTATTTTCTTCCTTTTCTTCCCTTTTCTACTTTTACTTATCATGATGAAAAGATAATTAAAAATAAACCAAGCTGTGTCTTCACTAAGAAGACTACCCTTTCAGTAATGTCAGAATCAATAACAGAAACAGAATAAGAATCACTAACATACACTGGAATCACTAGTAAGCATTGAAAACCTACAGAAGACTCGCCAACCACAGAATCACTGGTATAGACTACAGAGACAAGTAGACCGATTAGCTTTGTGATATTTTTGGCTATTATTAAATAAAAAAATTGAATTATAACTACTGGCATATCTTTTTTATCATTCCTTTTATTTTATTTTTGTCAAAAATTTTAGGGATTTTTCTTTTGAATGCTGCATCTTTTCAACTCGCAAAGTGAAAATACGGTGCAAAATAGTCCTGCCAAAATATTTTTTCTATAAAACAATAAATAAATAATTTAAGAATGAAAACAAGAAAATAATTTAGAATACAGAGTGCAATTACATGATGCAATAATATTTTTGGTTAAGTACAAACGATTCTAAAAATAAGCACCTTGTTCACATTTTAATTCATATATGAAGATATGAATGAAATGAGACACTGGTGAGCTGGACCTTTATATGTTGTTGGTGACTTAAATGCAGTAAGAACTGATACAGAAAGAAATAGAGGAAAAATATGATAGTAGGAACTCAGGTTTTCTTAACAATTTCATTTTGCAACATAAAATGGTGGATCAACCTTTGCTTGGGGGTTCTTACACTTGGTCATATAATCAAGTTGATCCCTTACTCTGCATGCTTGATAGGTTCTTGTTTAGTGTTGAATTTGATGAAGCTTTTCTATATGCTCTTCAAATAACATTAACTAGAACTATATCAGACCACAATCCTATCTTGGTGACAACTGGTCTCATGGTTAGTAGCAAGCATTACTTTAATATGGAAAATGGTTGGGTTAAGCATAAGGACCTTGTGAAGATGATGAAGGTTTGGTGGAACTCAATGGATTACAGTGGCAGTGCGAGTACTATATTATTCGTCAAATTGGAGAATCTTAAACACTTTGTCAAGAATTGGAGTATGCAAGAATTTAATGCTGTGAACCGTGAGAAAAAAGAGTTTTACTGAAAAGATTGGTACTTTAAATATTCTAGAGGAGTCTGCTGCACTTCAACCTAGTCAACTTGAAGAGATACTTCAATACAAAATTCAGTTGAAGGTTATTGAAAATACAGAAGCTAGGAAATGGTAGCTTAGAGCCAAACATAATTGGTTTTAGATGGGTAGATGAAAATATTGCTTACTTCCATAAAATTGCAAGCTCGAGGAAAAGAAATAAAACTGCAAAGCTTCATATTGATGGACTTGATTGTTTTGATCAAACTACAATTAAAGATGAAGTAATGAAATACTAAATCAACCTTTTTTCTGAAATTAATAGCATATACCATTCTCTTGATTCTCTGCACTTTCCTTATGTGGGGGAGGAAAAAAAGGAATGGCTGGAAAGCAACTTTACTGAAGCTAAAGTTTGAAATATCATTAAGCATATGGGTGCAAATAAGTCTCCAGGTCCAGATGGTTTCTCCGCTGAATTCTATAAGTCTTTTTAGCAAATCATCAAGGTAGACTTTATGAGAATGCCTAATAATTTCTTCAATTATGGTTCCCTAGATTAGAGATTAATCTGTTCTTTTATTACTCTCATCTCAAAGAAAGAAGATTCATGTACTCCTAAATATTTTAGGCCTTTGAGCCTGTTAGAGCATTGCTCGGTCGAACTCGCATGTGTTGCTATCTCAAGCATGTTTGTCAATGTTAGTGATCAAAACTATAAAGTCTTGATTTATAGTCTACTATAGCTAAGGTCTCAAACTATGATAGAAAGTGTAGTTGAGCTCAAGAACTCCATGGCGATCATCATACAAGACGAAGGACTACTCAAGGAACTAGTGGATCTTCATCGACTAAAACATATGTGGAGACTTGAACTTATCTATCACTCAAAAGTCTATCAACTCTATCTCCTATATTGAGACAAAAGTCGTATTACTATATAGACTAAGGTTATATACATGTGGTATTTCGAGCTGAGTATATCTCGCTTATCTATTTTTCGAAATATGTGTTGGTAAAGCTTTCGCTTTAGCCAAGTTCATCTTTACCTAGTGACGAAAGTAATGTTATGTTTCAATCACTTTGGAAATCGCTCTGACGAAAAATAGTTTGTGAATAACAACTATATAACGCCCTATGGGAATGTTTCAATGATTAAAATAAGAGTTTAGACAATATAACCATTGGAGGATATAAACATTATTGTGGAAACTCATATATGTATAAGTCCTTATTGCTTTAACCAAAGTTTGCGAACTTTGTTGATCAAGTGAAACTGGTGTAGTGTGTGAGCTCATTCCGCGAACTCAGCATACAAACTCATTCCGCGAACCCAGTCCGCGAACTGACGAACTTCTCGAACCCGAGAATTTCTACTAGAGTTTGTGAACTCCATCCGGGAACTTGAGTCTACGAACTTGAATAGGTTATGTTTAAAAATGATGTTTGTGAAGTTATCTTAATAAACTAAGGAATGCTATTGCAAACCGTGGCTTTATAGTTCATGAATCGATTCGAGTGAATCACATCGTTTTTGCTTCGATTGTGTCTTGTGTAGTACATAAAGATCTAATCAATTGTACAAATCTCTAACTAGTTCATTTGAGTCATTTGGACTAGTTATGGTAAAGAAGAAAATGGTTGATATGAAAGTTATCATATGGACCATTTGGTTAACTATTGTTGAACCAACTAATGTACAAGTTTGGGTGCGGTTACATAAGCCTAGAAACGTGCATTACATGTGTGTGTAACAAGCTATGTTTTCGATCTAACGGTTGATAAATATTAGCTTGAATCTAATCAGGTTTTCATCTAACGGTGAATATTGAATGCTTTGTTAGTAAGCTAACATTGATTGCAAATCCTGATTTGAAGACTATATTAGGAAGAACTCTGGCAACTGGGAAACCTAATCCCCACATATTATGTGTGATACTAGTTGTGCTAAGCTAGAGTCGATTCTCCTTTAACCTTTGGTTTTCTTCTTCTAAAACCAGGTTAATGACTTAAAGACTTCATTGGGATTGTGAAGCCATACCAATACTACTTTTATCGTAGTTATGTGATATGATCTTGTTGTTTCTATCGTACGAGTACAATTGTAATAATTGGCTTGAGATTTCTATCTCCGATAGGCAAGATATAATTAAAAGTAGTCATAAACACTTCGTCTCATCGTTTGTGATTCCACAATATCTTTTTTCGCTGCGTCGATTAAGATTATTGTGAGGTGATTGATAATAAGATTTTTTAATTTATCGTTGTAGTAGTAAAAAGGGTTGTCGTTCACTCAGACGTTGTTGAGATTAGATTTAAAGGTTTAAATAAAATAATAAATAAAAGAGAGATTCACTAGGCCTAGGATTTCACCGAATTCATATCAATAGGTTCAATTATTTATTCTTCAGCAATTATCGCTCAATCAACAACATGGACTCTTATTTTTTGCCAAGGTATATTCTCCAAATATTAGTTGTAAAACTTAAGCATGGGACATCTAAACATCTAAGCAAGCATGACTCATCTAATGAAATGACAACTAATTTTTTCAAATCATAATTCTATTTAAAATAAGTGCAAAAGTCAAATAGAAAATAAAATAAATTCACCCAAGTTTGAAGTTAGGCTTCCTCCGTCGACCCAGTGTTGGGGTCTAGCTTCTCATGATAAAAACAGACCCAAAAATATAATTCATAGCTCAAATGGTGTTTTTATTAGAGAAAAATAATTATACAACGAGTTTGCAACGCTTCCTGGGTGTTACAGAGTACACCGTTACAATAAAATTCAAATATTTTTGCTAGTGTTGCTGTTACAGAAAACTACAAATGGAAACTGTCGTAGATAAACTGTCGCTAAGGTTTGAAAATGCGACAGACCAGAAGTGTCTGTTCTTCTTCTTCTCTTCAGCAGCAGAGAAGTTGCTCTGCAACTCTCGATTCTCTCCCCCAAACTCTCGATATCCTTCTATGAAACACCAGTACCCTTTATATATCCAGAAGCACCAAGAAATCTCGCTCAATCACTCCAAATATTCCTCCATTACTCGGCAGTAAAAGAATATATCCTCGAGATATTTTATTCCCTTTCTTGCCTCCTTCATGCGTTCAATTGATGCAGACACACTTCATTATACTCGGTTAACGTTCAAAAGTGAGTCAACACGCTATAAACATGCTCAAACTTTCCAAAACAACCCCAACAGAACCCCGTGTATCTCTTCCAATCTGTTTTCTCATTATCGCACGTTTTATTCCTTTTTTTTCGAAACTAACTCACATACCTTCCCTGTTTAATCTCTAATAGTCATTATCAACCCACATCAGAGACTAAAATCAATTAAAACTCTCCCGAATCGAGTAAATGAAGGCCGACAATAATTCTCCCATGTTTCGCTTGAACCGAACAAACTCTCCCTATATTTTCGAAATCACAGCTCATACCAACCCTGTTTTAGTCGAACAGGCTAATACCAATCATGACTCGCAATTAAATCTCATCAAAACTCGACCAAAATCATCACATAAGATATCGTATTTTCTGTTTATTTGAAGCTTGCTTTTCCCGCCAAAATCAGTGAACAATGTTTTCTTCAAATCTTGACGTTCCAGCCAATTCTAGGCGAATCCAAGACCTATACCAGCTCTGTTAAGCTCAATAGAGAAGACCCACAAAATTTCAGCAATTGAATCTCAGTACAGCACCTCCAAATCTTTAACCCTAATTTTGTTGCATTAAAACCCATTTTCCCGCCAAATTTCAAAAATTCAAAAGGTTGAAGATGACCTCCCCTTATCCAGTTCCGGTGTCCCTTTAGCAGTTTGGGGTATAAATAGCAATTCCTGCGGTGCGAATAACCACAGGTTCCAAATAACAAAGAAGGTGCCCCTTAGCAACTGGATACCCCTTAGTAATTGAGGTGCCCCTTAACCGACATTGAGAGTCCGAATAACACGTGTCCTCAGGGGTACAAAAACCACTTTTCGAGCAACATTCTCCATAAGAGCTTAATTCACAAAAACACCTACAAACAAGTTTATTAGTGATAAAATGAGTCCCAGATAATGTATTTATGGGTGAAAATACGTCGCACTTTCGTGCTCATCAATTGATAAAACTGAGTTGTTCTTCTGGAATATAAGTCTGGTTTTATTGATCGGTTCATGTTCACCTTGATTTATCAAAAGACGAAACAAAAACTTGTAGGTATATTTGTGGGAGACGGATTTATCTATCACTGTAGACTTTTCTGTGTGATACAGATTTTTTTATTAAAGTCTTCAACTTTGGGTTGTAGCAACTCTTGGTTGTGGGTGAGATTAGCTAAGGGAATCAAGTACGTAGTATCCTGATGGGATCACATACGTATGAGCATAACTGTACCTTGGATCAGTGTGAGATTGGTTGGGGTTCAACTACAGTCCAGACCGAAGTTAGCTTGGAGTAGGCTAGTGTATGTAGCGGCTTAATACAGTGTATGTTTAATCTGGACTAGGTCCCGGGGTTTTTCTGCATTTGCGGTTTCCTCGTTAACAAAATTCTGGTGTCTGTGTTATTTTTTCTGCATTATATTTTGTTATATAATTGAAATAATACAGGTTGTGCGTTGTTCAATCAATTAGAATATCCGACCTTTTGGTTGTTGATTTAAATTGATTGACACTTGGATAATTGGTCTTTGGTACCACCTAAGTTATCTCTCTTTGATAAAGACTTGCAGATTTCTATTTGCTTGAGTAAATATCAAATTGAGAGATTGAGATAATAACTCTTTGATATATTTTCTATTGATTAAGTATGACTTTCAAGTTGATTCTCTAGAAAGTATATTGGAGTTTGTCCATACAGATTGCTAATCGAAATATTGGGTGTGGTTGTTAGACCCCCGCTTTTTCAATTGGTATCAGAGCAGGCAAACACGTTTGAGACCTTACAAGTCTGTGTTTGTGGAAATCTGAGTCTGAGGACAAGATCTCGTATATGCCTACCAAAATATCTTCTAAAGCTTTTAATTACGCCAAGCATCTTGGAAACACCTCAAAGGATTGCTCCTTAGTTGATTCTTACGAATCCCGAGGTTTAAAGATTTTTCAATCTAATATTGACATATCTTACTCTCATGAAGCATGTGACACTCTGGCAAAAGCTGAAAAGGAGCTCACCAGAATTTCAAAAAATACAGCTGAGATTATTGATTTTGAGGATCATGATCAGCTTATTGATGAATTTGAAAAGTCTCTTGATCGAGAACGTAATATCTATAACATCATTGAGTCGTTCTCTAATAATATTGAGAAACTTCTCCATGAAACTACTCTTCAATGTGAAAAGATTAGTGCTCTTGAGGATATTGTTAAGGAAGACTCAACTAGGGAAAAACGTTTGCTCGAGACTCATTCATCAGATATCAACAGAGTTCATGTCAAAAAAGAAAAACTAAGTGCATCTCTTACTCTAGCCCATTAACAGTGCAAATCCTTGGAAAAGGAAAACTCTGTCTTAAGAAGAAAATCCTCTGTACAAACTAACTCTCGTGATGTTCAGTACAAGACAAAACATTCTCCAGAAGAATATTGTGTCAAGAAAGATTTACACAACTTGCAATCTTCTCATATGGTTATGAAGCTAAGACAGGTGCCAATTATTGATTCTCCTTCACGAACCTATACTTTTTGTAGGAAAAGAATCACTATGCTAGCCATTGTTTTGTAAGAAGGAAAATTTTTTCTAAGCTTCATAACTTGCTTCTCTTCACTGTTAATAGAACATATAATCAGTCGACTAATGCAGTAAATCACATGCCCACAAAAAACCAGAAACCTTATACGAATGATCTCTATTATAGAAATCATCTCAGGGCTCAAGTGCATTCTGGCGTAAATTATTGTGTTTCTAAAGAAAGCATCCCTTGTACTTATAAGAATTTTTCTGGTAAATCTAAGTCTAGAAGATGTATTCATATCTATTCCGATCCTCTTGAACCAATTGCAAGAGGTCCTAGATTTAGTCCTCAGAAAAAGCCTTCTGACGGATATGTTAAACACGCCATGTCTTATCCTTCAAGGATGAGAGTCAACCGAAGAAAGACGAAGAACACAAAGATCAAACTATCAGAAGATATATACAACACCCTTCTCAATAATCATAGTAGGACTAGTTTCCACCTGACCACATGATTTCAAGTATTTGTTTCCTTGTTTCTAACTTGAGAGGTGCAAGGAAAATAATTAGGAAATACTCAAGTATATTGTATATTATTTTAGTTTGAGATTTTGTGTTAGCAGTCCACGAACGTCCGTGTTCTCCTTCCGTGAGTTCTCAGGGTTTCCAAAACTAGAGTTTTATACTCTCGTTTACAAACGCATATATATATATATATATATATATTATATTGTGTTTTCATTTTCATAAAATTTTATGGAGAGCTCGGCAAGATCTCAAGAGATTGTGCGTCTTGATATGGAGTAAAACAATCAGGAACGTGAGTCAATCCAGGAGCTAGTTCTGAAAAAGATGCTTGAAAGAAAGGATCACAACTCTAGGATTAATGATTCTGTCAAGGATTTAACTCGTTTTCAGAACGATTCAAAGGTCGAGTTTGCAAATATTAAATTACAAATAAACCAACTTTTAGATGGTCAGGCCAGAATTCTTGCTAATCAGAATATTCTGATACGGAATCAAAAGAAGCTCATATTGGACTATGCCAAAGCTAGAAAAATTGCTCGGGTAGTTGATCGCAAAGTTAGTGTTCTAACTCATGAACATGGTGTGTCTAGAGTCAAGATAATAAAGGAAATCAGTGATACATTCTTTGATGGTTTCATTGAAAGATACGAGGTTCTCAATGAACTCTGATTTTTTATTGCCTAGTAAATCTTCTATTTTTCGTGTTTTGATTAGGAAAATAACTAGTGTTTGGAATAGCCATTATTGTGATTACACATAACTATATCCAAAGTTTTCATCTTCTTGTTTTTAGATTTATTGGTTTAAATTCTAAACTTGTTTGGAAGATGATTTTTGCAGTATTAATCTTTATGGTTTTATATATTGCAATATTGTTATAGGATATGTGTGTTTACATCCGTGAACTTGATTGTCCCATACTTTGTCAAAATTAAAGTCGTTCATGAATTGATATGTAAGTATTGATAAAATAATGAATAGACTTTTGACAAACACAAAAGTTAAGCCTATATTGTTAATTTTTGATGGAAGATAGGTTAAAATCTTTTGTGATTCAAGGATTATGTCTATTGTATGTCATTGTGTAAATGGTGATGGAAACATAGAATGAATCCTTGTGTATTCCGCAGTAATTGGTCATCCTGATCCATATTTTGTGTATTACTGTGAGGCTCCGTATTGTGTCTTATGTCGAGCACTAGACAACCAATTTGATTATTTTTGTGATTAGCTTAGTTGTTTTCCATAAGGTACTTTATGTCGAGCATATTGAACTAAATTAATCATCTTGTGTGATTATTTAGTTATGACTCCGTAAGTTTTTCTTATGTTTGAGCGTCTTTGACTGGGTTGGTTGTTTTTATGATTAACTTAGTCATCGCTCCATAGATTTTCTTATGTGAGTATAAGCGATTAAATTGATTACTTTTGTGATTAGTTTAATTGTGTATTCCGGTTAGATTAATTATGGGTTCTCTTGTGATTAATCTAATTGAGATTTTAAGTCTCCATAAGTTTACTTGTGTTGAGCATATTTAGTCAAATTAATCATGGTTCGCTTACGGTTAATTTGATTGAATATTCTTTTTGGATTCCAAATTCATACTTGTATGATATTTTTTGAGTTCATAGAAATCCTTATTTTCTTTTGAAATTAAGGTCGCTCTTGTTGTTCCTTCAAGAATGACATATTATGGGGGAGAGTTCTTTTTAACTTGTATTTAATTGTCAAATCTTTGTGGGGAGTGCGGCTGTGGAATATTATAGGGGTTATATCGTATCTTTATAAACTCTTTGATGAATGCATATAGCTTTGGCTTTATGATTGCATCTAAACAAGATGATATACATTTACTCTTGGTCATGAAATATCTCTTACGGAAATTTCATTAGGATTCTGTTCTTGTACTTTTGCCAATTTTATTGACAAAAAGGGGGAGAATTAATATGTAGTTCATACTACAAATACATATGGTTTTAGGATCATTATGTAAGGGGAAGTGGTTTCCATGTGAGATGGAGTATTGACTAAGGGGGAGTGACGTATCACCATAGTATTTTTGTTAAAGTTGTGATGCAATTGGACTTTGACACTGTGTAATGATACTATGACACTGTATAACAATGATTGAGAACTCTTATTTCCTCGTTGTTATAGCTCTGGATTTTCAACAACGATGATGCTAAAATTACAACCTTTGGGTATCATTGGACTACTTGGAAGTGACGAAGATTTCGAGTAATGTGGAAGATTAGACATATGGAATAGGAGCTACAAAGTTTATTTATATATTTTTTATATTCCATATGTATTAATAATTTTGTCACTAAAATTGACAAAGGGGGGGGATTGTTAGAGCATTGCTCGGTCGAACTCGCATGCATTGCTATCTCAAGCATGTTTGTCAATGTTAGTGATCAAAACTATAAAGTCTTGATTTCTAGTATACTATAGCTAAGGTCTCGGACTAGGATAAAAAGTGTAGTTGAGCTCAAGAACTCCATGGCGATCGTCATACAAGAAGGACTACTCAAGGAACCAGTGGATCTTCATCGACTAAAAGGTATGTGGAGACTTGAACTTATCTATCACTCAAAAGTATATCTTCTCTATCTCCTATCTTGAGACCAAAGTCGTATTACTATATAAACTAAGATTATACACATGTAGTATTTCGAGCTGAGTATATCTCGCTTATATATTTCTCGAAATATGTATTGGTAAAGCTTTCGCTTTAGCCAAGTTCATCTTTACTTAGTGACGAAAGTCATGTTATGTTTCAATCACTTTGTAAATCGCTCTAACGAAAAATAATTTGTGAATAACAACTATATAACGCCCTTTGAGAATGTTTCAATGATTGAAATGAGAGTTTATACCATATAACCATTGTAGGATATAAGAATTGTTGTGGAAACACATATATGTATAAGTCCTTATTGCTTGAACCAAAGTTTGCGAACTTTGTTGATCAAGTGAAACCGGTATAGCGCGTGAGCTCAGTCCACGAACTCAGCATACAAACTCAGTCCGCGAACTGACGAAGTTCTCGAACTCGAGAATTTCTGTTGGAGTTTGTGAACTCCATCTGGGAACTTGAGTCCGCGAACTTGAGTAGGTTATGTCTAAAACTGATATTTGTGAACTTATCTTAATAAAGTAAGAAATGCTATTGCAAACCGTGGATTTTTAGTTCATGAATCGATTCGAGTGAATCACATCGTTTTTGCTTAGATTTTGTCTTGTGTAGTAAATAAAGATCTAAGAAATTGAACAACTCTCTAACTAGTTCATTTGAGTCATTTGGACTAGTTATGGTGAAGAAGAATATGGTTGATATGAAAGTTATCATATGGCTAACCATTTGGTTAACTATTGTTGAACCAACTAATGTACAAGTTTGGGCAAGATTACACAAGCCTGGAAACATGCATTACATGTGTGTGTAACAAGCTATGTTTTCGATCTAACGGTTGATAAATATTATCTTGAATCTAATCAGGTTTTCATCTAAAGGTGAATATTGAATGATTTGTTAGTAAGATAACATTGATTGCAAACCCTGATTTGAAGACTATATAAGGGAGAACTCTAACAACTGGGAAACCTAATTCCCACACATTCTGTATGATACTAGTTGTGCTAATCTAGAGTTATTTTTCCTTTAACCTTTGGTTTTCTTCTTCTAAAACCGGGTTAACGACTTAAAGACTTCAATGGGATTGTGAAGCCAGACCGATACTACTTTTATCGTAGTTGTGTGATCTGATCTTGTTGTTTCTAACGTATGAGTACAATAGTAATAATTGGCTTGAGATTTCTATCTCCGATAGGCAAGATATAAAAGTAGTCACAAATACTTCGTCTCATCGTTTGTGATTCCACAATATTTTTTTTCGCTGCGTCGATTAAGATTATTGTGAGGTGATTGATAAAACTGAGATGTTCTTCGGGAATATAAGTCTGGTTTTATTGATTGGTTCATGTTCACCTTGATTTATCAAAAGACGGAACAAAAACTTGTAGGTATATTCGTGGGAGACGGATTTATCTATCATTGTAGACTTTTCTGTGTGATACAGATTTGTTTATTAAAGTCTTCAACTTTGGGTCGTAGCAACTCTTGGTTATGGGTGAGATTAGCTAAGGGAATCAAGTACGTAGTATCCTGTTAGGATCATAGACGTATGAGCATATCTGTACCTTGGATCAGTGTGATATTGGTTGGGGTTCAACTACAGTCCAGACCGAAGTTAGCTTGGAGTACGCTAGTGTCTGTAGCGGCTTAATACAGTGTATATTTAATCTTTACTAGGTCCCGGGTTTTTTCTGCATTTGCGGTTTCCTCGTTAACAAAATTCTTGTGTCTGTGTTATTTTTTTTCTGCATTATATTTTGTTATATAATTGAAATAATACAGGTTGTGCATTGTTCAATAAATTAGAATATCCGACCTTTTGGTTGTTGATTTAAATTGATTGACACTTGGATAATTGGTCTTTGGTACCATCCAAGTTATCTCTCTTTGATAAAGACTTGCAGATTTCTATTTGCTTGAGTAGAGATCAAATTGAGAGATTGAGATAATAACTCTTTGATATATTTTCTATTGATTAAGTATGACTGTCTACTTGATTCTCTAGAAAGTATATTGGAGTTTGTCCATACAAATTGCTAATCGAAATATTGGGTGTGGTTGTTAGACCCCCGCTTTTTCAGAGCTTAATAGAAAGTGCATATAAAATAATTTATAAGCTTCTTGCAGAAAGGTTAAAGTCTGCCATGCCAATTTTGATTTTTGATTTTCAAGGGGCTTTCATTAGTGATAGACAGATTTTGGATGGTGCTCTCGTTGCTAATGAGTGTGTGGATAATATATTGAAGTCTAAAAAGCTTGGTATCATATGCAAGATTGATATGGAGAACGCTTTTGACAATGTAAATTGGAAAGCTTTGTTCTGTGTTCTTCTCAAACTTGGATTAGGTGAGAAATATATTGGCTGGATCAAATGGCGTGTATCTTCCTCTCATCTTTCTGTTTTAACCAACTCAAGGCTTAAGGAAAGGTGATTTTATCTATTTTTGTTGGTGGTGGAAATTTTTTCTATGCTGATGAATGATGCAGTAGAAACATGCCAAATTCATGTTTTTAAGGTGGCTGACACTTATATGATCTCCCACTTACAATTTGCAGATGACATTCTTATTTTTCTAGATACAACCTCTGATGAAGTCACTAGAATTTTTATAATTCTCTATATTTTTGAAACTCTTAATGGAATGAAGTTAAACTTGGAGATAAGTGTAGGTGTTGATGAGGTGGTGGAAGTTCTGGCTAAGGAGTTAGGGTATAAGACTGAGAAGTTTCCAATCAAGTATCTTGGTATGCCTATCGGGGCTAGCTCTATAAACACTTATGTTTGGGACTATGGAAGGGATGAAGATGAAGCTAGCTAATTGGAAGAGAAAATATTTGAACAAAGCAAGAATATTAGTTTTAATAAAAAGTTGTCTCTCAAGTTTACCAATTTATTTTCTCTCTTTATTCCACCTGCCTGTGATTGTGGAGAAGGAAATGATTGCACTAATGAGGAATTTCCTATGGGGTTCTGTTCAAGGGAAAAATACTATGGCTTGGGTGGATGGACTAAGGTATGTCTTCCAAAGAGTAGTGGTGGTTTATGGGTAAAAAGTCTTAGAATTACAAATAGGTTTCTTTTGTTAAAATATCTTTGGAGATACACTAGGCAGAAAAATGGTCTTTGGAGGAAGATTGTGCAGCAGAAAGTGAAAACTAAAGAAAAGATTATTATTCCAACTGATGATTCTATAGCTTAATGCAGAATTTATGGAGAAACATTACTAGAATGGGGGTAATATTTTAGCATGGTAAATAGATAACTTTTCAACTAGTACTTTCTATGTTGCCTTAGCAGGTGAGGGTAATGTTGTTATTTTTGAGAAGTTTTGACACAAGGTGATAATATGGGTATCCTGAATAACTTTTCAACTAGTACTTGCTATGATTCCTTAGCAGGTGAGAGTAATGTTGTTGTTTTTGAGAAGTTCTTATGGAAGAAGTTCATTCCTCCAAAGGTGAGTTTTATGCTTTAGGCTGATTTAAATGATTTTCTACCCATAAGAGAAATGCTAAGTCACAGAGGTGTGCAGGTGGATAGTCCCATTTGTGTTTTGTGTAATAATGAAGATAAGTCTGTTGGTCATCTTTTCATTCACTGCAAGATAATTTTTGAAATATGGGACTACTTCATGAAAGCCTTTCATATATCTTGGCCACTGCCAGCATTAATTTTACAGTTGTTTGAAGCTTAGATTTGGAACGTCCTTAATGGAAGGTGTAAGGAGGTTTGGAGTATATTATGCTCTTATTCGGAATATATGGAATAAGAGAAACAACAAAGTATTTTGGGGGAGATATAAATCAGTTTATGAAATTATTATTGTTGTTAAACAATCCATAGATCTTTGTAGTTATAAGTTTGTTGATAGCAGTCAGATTCTACATAATTGGAAAAGTATAGTCCGTATGTAACTTAGTTTTTTAACTACTCTTGTATCTAGCTTGACGTTTTTATTCTTAATATAACCTTTTAAAAAATTTAATCTTTTTTTTTATCGGTAAAGAATTTGATGCTGACGAGTTTCAAACTCAGATCACTAGTATCATCAACATTTAAAATTCAATCTATTCAGTTTAAAAATGTGGAAATTTCTGAGGAACCCAGGTTTGATTCTTCTCTCTTTTCTTTGATAAACCCATCATTAAAATTGTATATATTTATAACCCAAAAAATAAAATCTACCATTAAAAACAGTAGATTTAGATTTTTCATATTTTCACTAGGACTAAATTAACCTTTATCCATTATGTATGGAGCTGCATCCGAAAACCCTAATATGTAACTTTGGAGAGAAAAAACGGAGGCAAAGACGCTGGTGATAGAGAAACTGCAGATGTTCATAGCCCCAAAAATAAATACAGCTTCACCTTTTTCACCATACTAGCTCTTCCTTCAAACAGTGGTTAGAACTTGGACATATCTTGGATTCTTTTGAAAACCGTGGAAACAAATTCCACAACCTGCATTAAGTGAGGTGCTTTGGGTATGACTGGCAAAAAGAAATGAGTAATTGTATTACCTTTGTATCAAGGAAGTAATTGTATTACCTTTCCACGATCTTGTTGATATTGGATTCACTTGGTGTCCCTTCACTTGGTCAAATAAGAGAAAAGGTCATGCTCTCACTGAGCAAAGACTTGACAGAGGTCTAGCAAATGATAGTTGGCTGGATATTTATCCAAACACCACTATCAATAACATGCTAGCCATTGGATCTGATCACCACCCTATACTTTTAAACACAAATCCTCATTGGAAGAATGGTAAGATCCCTTTCAAATTTTTTGGTCCTTGGTTAGATCATGCTGACTGCAGGAAAATCATAGTTGAATGATGGAACAAGACTATTACAGGCTCAAGTGCATACTCTATTGCCAGAAAACTCAAAGATATCAAGCTAAAAATCAGAGTCTGGAATAAGGAGGTCTTTGGGAACATCAAAACCAATATTGAAGAGTGTAAAAAACACCTCACCTGGCTTCACACTCATTACTTCAGACCTGAAAGAGGGCAAGCTATTACTGATGCTAGAAAGCAACTCAAGAATTGGAATGACATAGAAGAAAAGTTTTGGAAAACAAAGAGCAGAGATCAATTCATTAAGCTGGGAGATCAAAACACTTGTTACTTTCACAGAGCCACTAAAAGTAGAACCAGAAGGAATAAGATAGACGCTATTCAAACTGAAGCTAGAAGCTGGATTACAGAACAACAAGAAATCAAGGATTGTTTCACCAACCATTTATTCTATATGGCTACTGCTGAAACAACACAACCTTCTCCTAAAATTATCAGCCTGATAACCCAAACCATAACCAGTTAGGATAACATCATCCTAAACAGAAAACCTGAGCCCTCTGAAATCAAAACCATCTTATTCAGTATGTCAAATGACAAAGCCCCAGGTCCTGATGGATTCCCACCAAATTTCTTTAAACTCAATTGGGAAGTTCTTGGAAAGGATATTATCTCCATGGTTCAATATTTTTTTTATCTGGTCACCTATTAAAAGAAATAAATGCCACCTTCATAGCTCTAATACCCAAAACTGATAACCCCTCTACTCCTAGCAACTTCAGACCTATCAGTCTTTGCAACACAACCTACAAAATCATCTATAAACTCCTAGCTCAAATAATAAAACCTCTTTTAAACAAAATCATATCACCCTACCAGTCTGCTTTTATTCCAGGAAGGAAAATCTCTGATAATATTGCTATTTCCCATGAAATCATACACTCTATGAGATCTAATAGAGGAAAGAAAGGAAATAATGGCACCATGGGAATAAAAATTGATATGGCAAAGGCCTTTGACAGAGTGGACTGGGGGTTCCTTATCACCATTATGAAGAAAATTGGGTTTGATGAACACTGGTGCAACAAAAATTTCCAATGCATCTCAACTTCTACTTTAGTTGTCCTCATTATTGGGTCCCCTGATAAAAAATTTAAACCTTCTAGAGGTCTTAGACAAGTAGACCCTCTTTCTCCCTACCTATTTCTGTTCTACATGGAAACTCTCTCAAGAACTCTGTTGCATGCTGAGTAAAGGGGCATCATTCATGGAATAAAAATTTGCAAAGATGCACCTCCTATCAGTCATCTCCTATTTGATGATGACTGTATGATTTTCTACAAAGCTAACTCCAAAGAAGCCCAAAACATTATGCAACTCCTTCAAAAATTTGGCAGTTCTTCTGGGCAACTAATCAACTTCCACAAATCTGGGATTTTCTTCAGCAAAAACACTAGTCCTGAGCTTATTCCTAAAATTAGTAACAAGATGGGAGTTCAAGTTCTTCAACTAGATGATAAATACTTGGGGTCTCCTCTGTTTACCCACAGGAGAAAAATAAATTCTTTCAAGCCTGGAGTTGACAAGCTGAAGTTAAGACTCACAGGTTGGAAACACACCCCTCTAAACCCTGTAGGAAGAGAGGTTATAATCAGGTCAGTCACCTCTTCTGCCTGCATCTACCAAATGAATTTCTTCAAGATCCCAAAGAAAACTTGCAAGGATATAAAAAAACCTCCAAATAGATTTCTTCTGGGGAAAAAATATAGAAAACCCATCTGGGTATTATCCTAAAGCCCGGGCAGCTGTTTGTAAAGCAAAATATCTAGGAGGTCTGGGATTGATGAACATGGAATTATTCAACAGTGCTATGATCACCAAGATAGGATGGAGACTTGAACAAGACAAGGAATCTCTATGGTACAAACTCATGGATGCTAGATACCTATTAGGAAAATAATGTTCTCAGCATGGACACTAAATCTAAGGATGGAGATTCTTGGATATGGAAAGGAATCTTAGAAGGGTTAAGCAACATTCAACAACACTGCACTTGGAAAATTGGAAATGGCAGAAGAATTCAAATCTGGGAGGATATTTGGATACCCAATACTACTATAAAACTTCAAAAACCTCAACATTGTCCTCAACATATCAACAAGCTTAGTTCCTTACTTCTCCTTGATGGAAAATGGGATGTTAATCAGGTCTCAAGCCTTTTTATTATTGAAGAGGCAACTATCATCTTAAATTTGAAGACTCACTCAAATGAAGAGGACAAAATCAACTGGAGTTTCAACAATACATGAGCTTTTTCAGTCAAGGAGCTGTACAGGGCTAAAACTAACCATCTCTACAGAAATGACCCCCCTTCTGGAAATTGGGATGCTCTGTGGGATATGGATGTAGCACAAGCAATCAAAATCTTTATTTGGAAATGTGCTCATGGAATCCTAACCACTAATGCCAAAACAGCTAGCATTCTTCACTATATCAATCCTATATGCACTGTTTGTAATAGTGGGGAAGAAGAAACCATGTCACACATGTTTCTAAACTGCACTACTGCTACTATGGTGTGGCAAGAAATTCTTGGGAGCCACCATACTTTATTTGATCACAACACCATCTTTATAGACTAGTTGAGCTCCTGGTTCCAACTGGGAAATACTGATTGCAGCATTTATGCTACTACCTGCTGGCACATTTGGAAAGCCAGATGTGAATTTACCTTCAATCACATCCAGCCTCATGTGGGGAATATTGTCCTCAGAATTAAACAGCAGTTGTGTAACCACAACATAATACATTCTTTGCCTGATCATATTCTGAACAATTTCCCTCTTCTTCCAGAGGAAACTGCTATTGACTTGAAACAAGGCAATTCCAACTATAAATGGAACACTGAAACATGCTTGGGCAAGCATATAATCATATGCACTATCTATGACTCTGCAGATCCTATTTTTCATCATGCTCTAACTATGACGGATTTTGCAGGAACTATCATTGACTCAAGAGGATATACATGATACTATGGAGAAAGAGGGTTCACAGGAGGAGCAGATCTAGATTTCCAATGGGAAAAGGAGATGCAGCACACCAACATTGTCATATTTGCTGAATCAATGGAAGTTCCTCTACACTGAAGCTGCCAAGCAAAGATTTCACCTTCCTTACATCGAAAGAAGCACCAACTATGCTCATCAGAATGGAAATTTGAAAATTAATCTTATATATTTTGTGTTACTTAATCTTAGTCTTGTTACTCGAGATCAAAACTTGGACACTTTTTATTTAGTTGTTTCGGTTAAGAACAATGCTGGCAGGCTGAGGGATTCCTCTTCAGCAGGGGCCAACAATAACCTTGTTTACTAATCTTAGTGCCTTTCTAGGCCTAAGCTTTTATTATAAAAAAAAAATTAAACCAATCTTCGGAATATAAAATTAATTTGTATTACCTCTTTAACCAATTCATTTGAGTACTAAATTAATATGTTTTTCCTTTTTGTTTAGCCCTTTATTTTGAACTTCAACGAACTCGGAAAGCATATTCCATGAGAAAACTTTATTTTTCACTTTCCTTTATATGAAAAAAATTAATTAATTTAGATTTTTGTTATAGGGAAAGCTAAAACGGATTGGGGAAAGCTGACTTTTGGTCAAATGAAATTGACCAAGTATGGAGATGGGTGGAAACAAAGACTTCTCTATTATTACATTTATTGGTTCAGTTCTTTCCTTAAGAATTTTTGGTTCTCAATAACTTTAAGAATGAATTTTTCATTCTCATTAACCTTAAGAATTTTTTGTTCTCAATAAAACTGAAATCTTCGTAAGTATGAATTATAAATCTAATGCGATCTAATTAACAATGTGAATCATAAGCTAAGATTTCTTTTAATTCTAATTTTAATAGTATTATTGGTCAAATTAATTCAATATACACTATCAAAAGAAGAATAGCACGGATAAAAAATCTAATGCGATCAGAGAGGCTTTAATGGCAGTATTGTTAATTATGATAGCAGTAAAAATGCTAAATGCCAACCCTGATGGATATA
The DNA here is from genome assembly GCA_023529315.1 of Papaver bracteatum. Classification (NCBI taxonomy): domain Eukaryota; kingdom Viridiplantae; phylum Streptophyta; class Magnoliopsida; order Ranunculales; family Papaveraceae; genus Papaver; species Papaver bracteatum. The sequence continues at coordinate 1,059,635 of JAJJWX010003983.1, forward strand.
CGCACTGGTGGTATGAAGAGCTTATTGCTAAAGCCATAAGGTGTGAAGTTGATATATAATTATAGAATGAAATTATTCACTATCAAGATCTGATCGTGAAACACACAAAAAGAAGTGATCATCTTTCCATTACAGATCTATAGATAAAATAGTGTAGGTTCCCTAGTTATTAATTTTCGGGATCAACAAGAACAAACTTACCCTATTAACACTTAATCTTTTGGTATGAAATTCTATTTGATATAAGGAATATAAGGAAGTATAATGGTGATCAACGGCAATGTAAGAGTAGTTAATCTAAGAATAAATTGGGTTGAACATCTAAACATGTTGTACTGTTATTAATGGTGATTGTGGTAGGAATAGGGAAGAAGATAATTGAAAGTTAGGGATGTGGCTTCTCTGTTTGCCCCTTATTGACCGTAAGTCAACCTTATATGACCAAAAATCATCTTTCCCCCATACATTCTAGCTTTCCCAATAACAAAAATATTAATTTATCACTTTTTTTTGTGAAAATTTTATTTCTCCCTTGAGTTTTGGGTGAGAAGTTATTTAGCTACGCCAAATTAAACAAGTGTTTTATGTACATTTAAGCATAGGAGGGTTGCACATAGGTGTTTCCATATCTTATCTTATCTTATCTATCTTACAAAAACAAATGGTTTTGTAAAATCCGATGGTTGTGGATTAATTTTGTTAGGTGATCAATGGCTTCTATTGCTATGAAAATATAAAAGAGTGAAGGATATAAATCGTGGCTCAGAATGCACCCTTCTTATACGCCATCATCAACGTCCCAGATTCAACTTATCCTCCTTTAATTTCCATATGTTACGCCTCTCAAATATAAGCTACCATTACTAGGGTTTATTGAGCTAATTCTGCTCCGGTTGTTCATCTGTAACAGTAGAAATCATTATTACCTGGATTCATACCTGAATAATTAAATCAAGTGCTCATACGTTACCAAAATAAAAGATACCCATTATCGACTACATAAACCAGGTTGGATCAGAACTGCAGAAGGTATTTCCGTCATCGTCGAAAAATCCAGTTTGAAGCACAGAAGGTTGCCAATTTATTTTGTTAATTTACGTTTCTTTTTCTGACTTCTTATAAATTTTTGTAGGTCCAATTGTAAATTTTGTTCTCCACAACTGGAATTACTCTAAATCCCAAAATGGTACGTGTTTTTGAATCTTGATTGTTTGTGGGGTTTAGATTGTTTTTTGATTTGTTGAGTTAAATGTGGATTATGACTTTTGCTACAGCAGAAGGTATTAATAACATCGTTGCTAGAGATCTGTCTTCACTTTCTAAACAAGATTTTGTGGACTATGATACATCTTACAACCATATATGTAATGCAGGTCTTATGTATTATTTTTAAGAAGGATGGAATCGATGAAGATGACCCATACAAGGCTAAAGATGGAAAATGTAATGTGAACAACCAAGGTTAGTATCTAATGTGTATAACTTAGTACGTGACACACAAATGTATGTGGATCAAACTGAAAATACTTTGTTTACTTGGCATTTAAATTTTTCAATATTGTTCTCTCTTGATTACTGAAGTGTCATGGGAGACAAATTTATTTTATCCATTGATGTTGTCGTCTTTAAAAAGTCCTATGGTTCCGTCTACTACCTTACGAATGATCAGCATGTCATATGGTGTGATGGTTCGTACATTATAATTTGGGCTTTATTGATCATCAGTCTGTTTTTGAATCTTATACAGTAGATCACATGTTTTGATTTGTACATAATCTGACACATCATATCCTAATTTCTTTTGGTGCCGTGATGGATTCTTGGTATGACTGACTTATCGTACACAAAAACTCGCTTATCTTTGTACGGATTTGGTGCCATGAGGGAGTAGAATATAGAGTTTGAACTTAAGTGCATCAATATTGGAGCTTATTTTGTATTTCTTGATTAAAAAAAAAGTTGTACAGATCTGACGGGGTGTAGACCAGTTAGGAAGTTTCAATGGTTTGATAGAAGCTATTCAAACATTTGCTTTATCATGTCCATATTATAGATCTATTATGCTCATTGTTCTATAATTTTCACACCAATTAAGTTTAGTGAAATGAGCAAAACTATGATATTATGTGAAAAAATAATCCACCATAATTTGCACGCCAGTTTTCGCACAGTAATGCTATTGGCGTTTTCATTCACTCCGTGGTCGAACCTGTTGATTTGGAGGTATTTAGATGGAGATTTTTTTAGCAATAAAAATGGTTCCACAATAAGCTTTTTTAAAATTAACTGTGATTTCTCTTTGGTTTAGGAAAACTTAGAATTTAAGTTATGGTTAAGTTAGTGTACACGACTATCGGACTCCTTGGTTAAAATTTAAGTTTACACTCTGTAATATCTTTTACAGGTTCCAAGATAATATGTCTTTTTGTTGTATTCCTTTCGTCGGTGCCTGGTTCAAACATCTAGGAAGGAAAAATATGAAGTTGGAGAGCGATATATAAATATACTTAGTTTCATCACCCAGCTTGCTTGCTAGCTAGAATCCTTTTCTTTTATCATTGGGCTTATTCCATAAAACATATTATTGAAAATGGTTTTTTGCAGGTCTTTTAGTAAGTAAAAGTCTGGATCAGATTACGGAACTGGGTGCATTGGGGTGATTCTTGGAGAGCATAAGCGGCATAGTGTTGATTTGTTCCATCCAGCTTCTTTGATGCAGTGGTAAGGTTATCTGGACATTAATATATAATTTTTGGTGTGTCGATGTAAAAACACTAACATTTGCTAAAAAAATCCTTGCCGACATAACATGTAATACACTCATTTTGAATTTTATTTTGATTGTTTCATGCATGTAATAGGAAATTTTTCGATAGTAAAGGGGGTTCCAAAGAGGCAAGGTTTAATAATTGCAAGATAAAGATAATTAATAAAATGGTTTGCTATAGGCTATGCCAACAGTCTCACATTGCTGATGTTTCTCGATATTCTTCAGTGGTCACTTAATTTAGCATGCTTTTCCGGGTCATTGTTAGCATTATATAGTACGTATTTACAGTTCGTCATTTTTCCTCATTGATCAACTGGGGAATTACACTGATTAGTTGTTTTGTAATTAACATTTGGGTCGTTATCTTAAAGGCATCTGCCGTTTTGTTAGTTGAATTGCTTGGTTTCAATATAGGTTATTATCCTCTCAAGTGATTCATCGTTCTCAAGGTTCCAGTCCGATAATGATCCTTCTAATTAGACTTATGTAATTCATTGCAGTTATACCTTCATTGATGAAGACCTTGAGCAAACCTATATATCCTCATTGTACCACATGGCAAAGGTGTGGATCTGTACAATTCAATGGTATATAATGTTTTTTTCTCCATTTTTTTAATAGATATATTCAGTAAAAGAAGATGGTCCTTTAAACCATTGGAAGATTAACGTTGCATGCAGTAGTTTTTGTCGCTGGGATACAACACTGGTCGAAATGAAAATTCGTTGATGGTGGTGCTTTTTTTGCACTCAATGGCTTCAAATATAAATACACAATCCCAGGCTACTTTTACACTAAACGTGGTATATTATACGAAAACTTATCTGTAGGTATGTCATTATATGGAAAAAAAGAATATCATAATGTATTTTAACCTGTATTATTCTTTTGGATTAATATCTCAATCTGCTATCATTTAAATGGAAGTTGGCAAATCGAGCCTTAAGTGTTCGTGTTTCTCCGGTTTGTAATATGTTGATATGTTTAAGCAGGGTGACTAGCTTCTTTTTTCTTCCTATCTACAAGTTTTGGTACCCGGCCCTTCGGTGATTTTAGTGACATATTTTATTTTATTTTTGTATGCTTATATTCTTTGAAACTAATTTCATCCCGATGTTATGGTTGCTGATTTGCTATTTGGAGATTCGAATTGCATTTTTGATTTGCGTCTTCAACAATCAGTGAATTAATATGCGCTATCTTAATTTCCGACACAGATTGTAGGATTATTTTAATGTAACATGCTCATATAGAAATCATCTCTGAGCAACAGTGCCATATAAAGTGTAATGTTGGACATAAGCCCAGTATTTGTATTGTTTTTTCTTGGTATCGAACTCTACAGCAAAATTGCTGAGTAAAGTGGCAAGCACCGAAGAGTGTATTAACAACCCAATATAATGTAGCAAAAACAAGTGTATGTAAAAAAGACCTATTTTGCCTCATTTTTATCATGAAAAAGAAAGAAAGAAGAGAACATTACCCTTTCGTCTGAGTTAATAACTTCCTATTTTACAGTAACACCAACACAATCCTGGGCCGTTACGGCATGGGTCATATTCTAGTCTATATTATAAGGGATAATGGTGTTTTTCCATATGAACGGCCCTCTATAGTTCCAACACGTAAAGGACGGTCCTAATCGATCAATTGAATATGTGTTTTTACATTTACATGGATCTCTAGAGTCTATAGTTTCACCACATAAAGAACGGTCCAGATTACGATGCTAATATCCGTTATTAACTAAAAGAATACCGGTTACAGATTCCCATTTACTATAATTCTTGGCATTGAGTATCATATGCGTTTTTCTTTCCTTGGCAATCAATGTACATCAACGCAAGTCATAATTAGTGCCGTTTCTATTCTCATTTCTCTTTAGATCATACTATTAGGCTTATTCCTATGCACATGCCAAATAAATGGTGTTTGGCATGCTAGGTGGCATGCCAAACCATTTGTTCCACTATGGGGAAACCGCTGAGCGATCGAATCCCTAGCGAGCGATATTCAATAATATCTCCAGCGATAAAGACTTTATCGCTCGAAATTCACTATATCGATGTCGATATAATCAATATCGCCACCGTTCGAGTTTCTGACGCCTATAAATACCGCAACTATGCTCCCACCTCTTCTAAACGCTTCTCAATTATTCTTCTGAAAACCACTGATTTTCTTTAAACTTTTGTTCTAAAACGATTATCTTAAACAGATATGGAGAGAAAAAAAAGAAACAAAAAAGGGAAAGTATCTACTAGTACCCCATGCAGTGGAGTAAGTTTTGTTATGGATACAAATTATGAGTTTAATAATGTTAGACAAGTAGCCGGTGAAGGTGTATTCTCTAATCACCTTTATGATAATGAGGGGCGATGTAACGCTATACATCTAAGAGGTAGATGGACTGAGTTATGAACAATTTTTCAATTACTTCCTCCTGCTGTTCAAGAGAGAGTGAGAATATATCCTTAGCGATATCTATATCAAATACAACCTAGAAACCACAGGACTCAAGATGTTCAAGTTATATTAGAACGATGATGGAAGACTACAAACACGTTCTTTTTCAAGGACTTTGAATGCGGTAAATCAGTCTTTTCTAGTAATTTAATTTTTAGATTATGTGTTTTGTTTCATAAAAATCAACAAATTCTAATTATGAATAATTATTGTTAATAGGAGTTACACCGATAGATTTATACATGTTAACCGAAATTCCATGCCAAGGGAACTTACTTCCATTTAATAGACTAAAGTGGTTATCAGAAGATAGATAGAAAGAAAGACTTCCTTTATACTCAAATGATTTAGGAGGAAATCCTACACATATACAATTAAAAGCGTATGGGTTGAAGGTGTCTGGGTTGAAAAGTTTTTTTCCAGCGTTATGTTGTAAGAATGAATGAAAACAGGGCAGCTGGTAATCAATATTTGATCCCCGACCATTTTGAGGAGCTAGAATGTCTGTTTGTATTGTGGACACTGGGCCAATGTTTGTTTCCAAATGCTAGCTCAGTAGTGTTAATTGGGTTTCTCGAAGCATTAAAAGATTTAGAGAAAGTACCAACATATGATTGGGGGACTGCGGTTTTATCAGAGATTTACATTGCCCTAAGTGATAACTCGACGTGTGATAAAGATAGTTTTAATGCTTTTTGGGGAGTTCTGGAGGTAAGAACCAATCTTTTTCACATTATGTATTTATTTGTCATTTTCATATGGAAAAGTTATTAACCTGCTGAATGTTATTATTTTCAGTATTGGTGGTATACATATTTCCGTGTTTCGGAACCTTGTCTTAAGAATTATACGAATGTATTTCCGATCATACGGAAGTATGATTCTGAGAATTGAGAAGCTGCACAGATTGAAGATGGTCAACATGCTGCTATTGTTCATAAGATTTAGCAGTTGAGTAGAACAAGCCATAACCTTATCTCACATCCATATAAAGCAGTACCTGAGTTCCAACAAGAACTAGGTCAGACAATGGTAGAGTTAAGCCTTAGAAGGATGGTGTTATACAACCCTATTTCTGAGAAGGGTGTTTGGTATTATGGTGAAAGACAGCTTCTTCTGTTGCAAGGGAGATCAGTGATAGCTGTCAACCCTTATCCCAGTATAGATGTTTCAGCTAACGATTACTTCAAATTGATAAGGGAAGGTCATCGTTGGCAAGAAGCTGATGATTGATCCAGGAGCCGATGGACAAAAATGGGTACCTATCTTGGTTTAATACTATTTTCAAGCCAAATATTTCTATGCAACCGCAAAGTTTGGGTCGAATGGATTTCCCAGCTTTAGGTAGGTTGCCACTTGACAATGAATTTCTTCCTTCCCAACCTCCACCAGAGACTGGTGACGTATTTGCATATCCTTCTCAAAGTTCATCGTCATACATACCACCATTTTCTTGGGAAGTAAAGACTATATCCAGCACATCTGGAGAGATTGTTACTTATCCAATTGTTTCTAGTGCACCTACTCAGACTTATCCATACCTCGGGGTCAATGCTACAGAGTTGGAGTATCAGACCCGATGTAACGATTATGATGCACTTGTTCAGGTAATTCAGAATATGCACTTGGAACAGATGCAAAGATTGAGGGAAAGAATGATGTATGACATGAGTCACAGTGTTGGATATGGTAGAGGATTGAGTCCCACTGTTGGAGATGGTAGAGGAATGAGTCCCAGTGGAAGTCAGCAAAGTCGTGGAAGTCATCAAAGTCATGGAAGTCAGCAACGTCGTCGAAGTCATCAAAGTCGTGAAAGTCACCAAAGTGGTGAAAGAATATTGAGACATCGTCATATGGAGGAGGTACCAGAAAGTTGAACTCCAAACATGGTGTTAGAAAGTCAACCAATACATGGTGTTGAAGAAAACATTGGCATGGATACAACTCCTACACGTATGTTTAGTCATTTGAAAACTGACATACTGACTCCAGGTGGTGGTGTGAACATGGAAGTAGTTAGGCAAATGAATCTGTATACCCCAATTGCCTCAACCTCATCAGCATTTCAACAATTCCAGCAACAATATCAATCACACGTATTTCAAGATTTGTATAATGTTCCCATACCCCGTACTCCCATTGCTTATCAAGGTTATGATGATTCTGATGAGACTCAACCACCAAGTCAGTCTCAAACCGGCACCTTAGCTAGTTTGTTGAACAACTCTATGGATCCAGAAAATGCAGGCAATTGGATCTTTGGTCCGGGAGAAAATGGGCAAGGAAACGGACAAGGAAATGAGTAGTTAAAATGTTTTCTTTTAGTTGAAATGTGAAATGTAATTTTGTTTTTTTAGATTAATGGAAACTATCTTTTAAATTAATATTCAGATTGAAACCAGATTTACATTTCATTAAAAATTCACCTTGATAGTAGCGAATTAGACCAATAAAGATAGAAAAATAAACAGAAAAGATGAATTTGAGCGAGGAGTCGCTCAGAGTCGATTTTGTAACACGAATAATAAATACGTCCTTACTAAGAAGTTATACCACAACTATCAGTGGGTCATCCACTTTTCTCTGAGTGGGTATGTGGAAATACGCTATCATGATCCATGTTATTTCCTCTATAGTTAAATCCACTTCGGTTATGCACTATGCATGGTGAAATGAATTTGAAGTTGGGTTGGAATTGGTTGAAATTAGGTAGGGGGAAATTACAGCCATTATATGAAGATCTGATAAGCGATTATCATACTAGCGAGCGATAACTTGACTGTCGCTGGCGATTTGAAGACTAACGAGGGATTTTTTGACCATCGAGCGACGAAGACTCTATCGCTCGCTGGAAACTCTGTCGTGTATGCCTATATGCCAGAAATAACATATTGGCATATGAGTTTGGCATACCCATAGTGGGTGCATATATGCCAAAAATCATGTTTTGACATGTGTATAGGAAGAGGCCTTAGAGGCTTTCTTTTACTTTCTCATATGTTTTATACTACTAGGATTTCACCGATACTCGAATCTCAAATTACACAGTAAATTAGGCTGTTTGAACCTGCAAAGTTACAATTCTAAACTCATGGCTGCTTTTACCGGAGCTATCTATCGTCCAGACAATGGTTTTCTTCCTTCTCCTCCAAAATTCGATTTATTTCTCAATTGATCATTAAATGGTTGAATTTTGATTGTATGGAAGGTTTAGGTTCTCTGATTTGAGACTGATTTTCATCTTTAGGGTTATCAATTTTTTATGACCCGGATAAGGATCGGCTCTAAGTGGAATCCAGTTCTAAGAATCTAGCTTTGTTAGTCTCATAGAAAATCGCGGTAAAAAAGTTTCTCTCACACTGGAATTTCTTCTTCTCTTTTTTGATTCGTTAAGTTGTTGGTGATTATAAATCCTGATTTTTCAGTGTTTGTGGAATTTCCTTTGTTCAACAAAAATTAATTAGTCACTAAATTCTTCGATTTGGGAAGGCATATCATCTTTGGTGAAGTTTGTTAATCCTTTGCTAATTTTATGTAGAGTTTTTGATTTCCAAAAAAACTATGGGATTTCATTTTTAATTATAATTTAAGAATTTTTGTTAATGAAACAAATATAACAAGATAGAGTTATAGGTTCTATTGTTCGGTAACTTTGCCATTGCATTTTGGCCACTTTAATTATATTTTTCTATGAGTTTTCTCATTTACCCTATATAACAAGACAAAGTGACCCAGTTGTAGGCCCTGCATCTACAAGATCCTCCTGGATGATTAACAAATATTCTAGGTTAAACACCAACAAACATCACTTTGATATTTTTCGGCTAGCTAGATTATATGAGGTACATCTGCTTTACCCCCTTTTGCGTCTTTCATTGATTAAATTCACATCCTTTTCTCTAGGGAGTTCATGATTTTTCCAAAGAAAAATACTGAAGATAAACTTGGACTACACTTTATAGTGATTCAATTTTATAAATGTACTGGACACCGCTAATAGATGCCTTAATATTGGGAGTTCAGGTCATAACACGAATTTTTATGAATGAAATCTTCATATCTATAGAAGCAGAACTATTAACTTTCTCAATAGTAAATTTTGTGGTGATGATAGTAACACTAACTTTTCCTCTTTTGTAGCGATAACTTTTCCTCTTGATTAGTCATGAACATGATATGTTCGTATGAAGAACATTGTATGGGCCTAGGATTTATACATAAGTCTCGATAAAACATAGAATAAAAAGATTTTTATTTTTATTTTTTGGCTTTTTGGAATGCATTACAAAAAAATAAATTAAAGAGTGCACATCCATCTTTCTATACATGGACAATAACTTAGGGAATTTTTTTTAGAATTGGTGATCCATAATTAATTGCTTTGTAAAATAGTTAGTATGTTGCTGGCTGCTGCAAAGGGTCATCCACTTGATAAGTCTTTCTCGGGATTCTTTTTACCTGTAAATTGAGTGTTTGAGTTCCAATTTGTATCAAGTATGAATATTAGTGCTTCCAGACCCCGAATTATGAAGATTTTTTACTAAACAATTAGCATCGTATTATGTTTTGTATAATGTATACTATCTGGAATTTTCTTAAAATTGGCATGGCAGTACATGTTATTTTTGAGGTGTTTTCATTATATCCTTATGTGAAGGTCATATAACCAAAAAATCACGAGTGCCATATACAACATTGGAGTTGTTTCCTGTTTAGAAGGGTAGACTATGTGGCGAATTTATAGCACAGTAAAAACAGTCTTAATATCCCGCAAGGTAAAGTTTTAGTTGGTAGATTAACAAGGTATATATATATATATGTGGCTTTATCTACTGAATTTATTGATGATCGTTTTTTGGTGTTTGACTTTGACTTTGAGTGCTCTAAAGTTTTGCATATTGTATGATAACACAGTATGAAATTGGAAATGATTGAGGTTCTAAGGATTTTTATAGCAAAAGATTGGTGTTTCACGGTTCCAGAAGGATTGAATAGACATCCTGATACTACCTTCTATAATAAGGCTGTTGCTAAACTTGATTGTGGTAATGCGGCAAAAAACATAGCAAAGGTAAAACAACTTAGAGATGATTTGGAAACTGATTGCGAAGGCTATGAAAGCGAACAAACATCGTATTTATGATGGATAACCATGGCGAAAATTAAGTGATGGACTGTCTGGTTTTTGGATTTAACGATGGCATTTGTAGGAGCGGAATATCACAACAAATGATAACTTACGAAATTATGGAAAGAAAAGACATCTTGCGAGCAAGGAATATTTTGCGAGAAAAGGAAGTCATGAGGAAACCAAAAGAAGTTCGCGAAGTGAAGTTACGAAGGTTCGCAAGATAATTCTCAAATCCGAAATGGCGGGACAACACAACTGTCATATTTTGTAAGATTGTATAAATAGCCATTTAGGCATGAGAAGTAAGGAGAGACACATTTTGAGAGAGGGGATGATTTTAGGAGGAGAGAGAAAATTTTAGAGAGGGATTTATTTTCTTTATCATCTTCTTCTCCAAAATTCTAGAGCTCCAAATATTCATTAATGGAGTCTCAATTGTAAAATCATGTAATCACATACAATCACTAGTGAAGCACCGTGGATGTAGATCACATTGATCGAACCACGTAAAAATCTTTGTGTCACTTTCATAATTTTAGTACTTCAATTCTTAGTTTCATAGCAAATTAATTAGATTTAGGAATCATTTTAATGGATTCTTATGAGGGTGTAGTTGTGAGATAATCCGCAACTACATAATTGGCGCTAGAAACAGGGAGAGAGTAATGGATTTATCCCTCCTGTAACTTGTTGGTTCAAGAAAGTTCAAAGAAATTAGTCACTGTTGGTGATAAATTCAATTGGATCTTCAACAAAAAGAAAACAAGGAGTTCTATCAGCAGAAAACGGGTTGATATTGGAAGTTGTGAGGAATCAAATGAGAAATAGATTCAAAGTGAAAGTTGGATTCGTAAAATCAAAAGAAGGAAATCACCAAAACGGAGATGATAGATCATAACAGTTATATTCGCAGAAGGAAAAGGAATTCACATACTCGAAATTGCTCCAGTAAAATGCAATTTCAAAGATGAGAGATAACACTATGCAACGAAGTTCAACTATAGAAGAGTTTAGTTCGTGTGCAGCAAATTTACGAATTGTAGTTCAAAATTGAAGCTCGAAATTGAAGTTCAACCATAATTTACGAATTGTACGTGTGCAGCAAATTATCCTCTCCCAGCAAAATTCAGCCACAATTATACGAAGAAGAGTTGGTGCAACTTCATCAACAGGCCCAATTTCAGTTAGCAAAAAAAAAAAGACAAATGATGATTAAATTAACTTTGTCATCAACTCTTGTGAAGACTAACCAATATAGCCAGCGAATAGAGCTATTCAATAACAAACTTAATCTATTTCGCAGGTTCAAATTTTAATCAGCTATTCGACAACAAACTTCATCATCAAAGCTACCAAAGGATATAGTTTCATGAATCCCAAGCAAATTAGCCAAAAAAGGAACCATATACATCTGTATTGCGAGCAGGACAACAACTTAAGCAAATACGAAGAAAGAAAAGATGAAATTATATAAATAATTATACTTGCGAAGTTAATAATCATGAAAAATTATTATTTCTGCGATCAAAGGTAATATCAGCGTAATACTGCAACTCGAATCATTAGTACAAGAGATAAATACCAGCCAACAGATTTAAAAGAGGAACTATGTATAATTAACTTGCGAAGAATACCAATTCCTGCGAGCTATGTATAATTGCTGAGAGTATGCGAGAAAAACCAATTCTTGCCAAATTGTGAACGTGAAATATGTTTGTTGGATGGTTTTGTACGGGACCATTGCCATTGATTCAGTTAACGGAGAAGGTGCTTAGATATGGTCAAGCAATAGAAATTGTTCAACATCAAGCATAAAGTACTATATCCGGAGTGAGGAGATGTTCGAAGTAGTTCTGGTCTCGGGAAAGATAAGTAGTGGTGGTGATAGTCCAAGGATCCTTCAACAGCAGCAACAACGGTGAATATATGGTGGTTAAGCTGTAGTTTCCAGTGAGTGAAGAAACTGTCACATTCAGAGGAGTTGATAGCTAGATGGACATGAGGAACTGGTTGGAGTTGAACCAATGCAACCGGTGGTGGCTTTCCAGTTAGAAAAGTGACGAAATGAATGATTTATGGAAATCCTGCATGCCAGATTGTGGACGTATATGATGTGGATTAGCTATTTAACACCTACTTCATCAAAGCTTCACCAGCAACCAACAAAACTCCCATCCAAGAGGGTTTAGTAGAGAAATTTTGGATTTTTATAAAATGCGAAGAATAACCATGCCTGCGAAGTAAACTGTTCTTGAGAAGTTAATCCAACTTGCGAATAGGTGTTGCGAAGTTTGCTGACAAAGGTTATTACACGAAGATACGCTTCCAGTTATAAATCACAAAGGAAAATGCATGAGTAATATCAAATACGGAACTTAACAAATAAACGCAATTAAAGGATATATTAGCTTAGTTCAGAAATATTGCGAAGTATCGGGCATTATCGGAACTGCGAAGCATATAGCAGCCAATTAGTAAACTCTTCATAAAATGGAGCAGCAAATGATGAAATGAGGCAATCACCTCAATTTACATCAATAATAGATCCAGCAAAGTCAAACAAGCCTGAAAAGGCGAAGAGCAAAGAATTATTTCGGCAAAATATCTAGGAAGGAGATATAAACAGAGCTTGAAGATAAAGAGCTACAAACAAAGAAAAAAGTGTAGATAAAGACTGTATTGTCAACAACTCAGGCAAACCAAACCACGTCATCATCATTAAACTTCACGAAAAAGACTACTTCTAACTTGAAAATAGCTTTAGAGGACAGCAGAAGGAAGGAAACAGATGGTAGAAAATGAAACATATGAAATTTCAAGATTGATGAACGAAGGGTGGAGGCACGGATCATCAAAGCGAATAAAGCTATAATGGAGTACTAACACTTAGCAGCCAAATGCCAACTTATCTTTTCATCTCCTATCTCCAAGAACAGGGCAATATACGCAACTGTTAAAAGAAAAAAAGAACAAATAAATTGACAACCCAAATGTTAGTTGTCCGCAGGTGCGAAGGAAAAAGAAGAGAAGAGTATGCAAAGAAAGATTATGATAGTAGGGCAGTCTACATACACAGGAAGGAAATTCAATTTAATAAGTAGATAAGGAAGAAAACAGAGCAAAAAAAGGACATAAGCATCACAAAGGGAACTCCACTCAACAGCGTGAAGAAGTTCACATAAACTTTCCAGGGAAAATGATGAAGACTTTTCTAAAAAGGAACTGCAATAAAGGGAACTACTGGGGTGTACGATATTTTACCAGGAGCACGGAGAAAATTTCATGAAGTGGATGCTGCTTGATGATGGGAACAAAGGATAGTGATATCCAAGAAGTCTACAAACTCATGAAGTGAACTCAGAAAATGAATAAGAAAGGGAGGTGGCAAACTTCTGCGAAGATGAAAGACCAACTGTACTAGATTGCTACAGGCGAAGATAAAAGTATGAAAACCAACTTGCGAGGACAAAACAACTAGTTTGTAGAAATTTGAATACAAAACCAGTGACGAAGTCCGACAAAAGTCCATCAGCTAAATACTCACCGGCGAAGACAAACGAAAATAACACATCAACAAATGACGAGACAACATTACTTCGTAAAAAAGGGAAGATCGTAACTAGAATCCATTTCTTGAAGAGGGAAGTTCGCAACTATTTAATTTCGTGAATATTTACTTCGTAAACATTTACTTCACGAATATTCATTTCGTGAATACTATTTAACTTCGTGAACGTTTACTTCGCATATATTTTCCAAGACTTGCATCAACACAACCTACTTCGGGAAGAAGAAAACTACTCCGTGAACAACCAGTAATCTACCAGAAGTATGAGTCTCATGGCAGGTCAAAAATCCAATTCTCATTCCTTCTCATTTCGCAAGCAAGCCATTTACTTCGCAAGAGACAACAACAAGTCGCAAAAGATAAGTACCATTACCTTGAATATTTTATTTACATAAGACAAAAGTTTTTTGATTTTATTTACCAAAAGCGATATACTCGCAAGATTTCTAAAATTTCAAAGATTTCAAAACATTTCAAAGATTTTTTAGATTGTTGAAAAGCGATACAATCGCAAGATTCAAAAATGAATTCATCGCAAAAATTTAAAGATCTCAAAATTTTTCAAAGACTTCAAAATTACAAAAAACAGAGAAAATGTTATTCCTATATTTCTATAGAATAATTTTGATTTAAAGATATGATATGAATACTTCTCATACTTCTTATACTGAACATTTCATGAAAACATTCAACATTTTATATACATGAAAAATTTACGATGAATTTTTAAAAGGCGAAAAAATACCGCCATTTACGATTAACTTGCGAATAAAAGACCGCAATCTGTGATCAGCCTCCAAAAAAGAAAGAGAGCCGCAGAAAATTTTATACAGGAAAACCTTTGTGGCGTACACCCTAGTTCGCGAAGCTATATTTCGTAAGAGGCAAAGTCCTAAAGTACGTCATTTAAGGGGGTACCTATAAACGTGGCTAAGGGTAACCGGAACACCACCAAGGACCCTTGGTACATGGTAAAAATTTAGGGGTACAACCCAATAATGGGGTACCTATCCGGGTTAGACACTTTGGATTCTCACCTAATCTAGCGACATTACGCAATATAAAATGCGGTGTAAGAGGATTTAGGTTGGGCGACTAAGGCATACTGTCTTTCCCAAGAAGTGAAGAAAACGATCAAGGCGCCGAGGTACACGGTTGAGTCAAGAGTGCCGGGTGAGGTTGAACCACATCTGCCATTTTTGACAAGTCTTGGAAAATGATGCACTTGGCCCAAAGATACCCCATAGGGTGCAACCTCATAACTATAAGCCCTATAGGCAAAAAGGATAAGAGGTTGCGATCAAAAGCTGGTTGTTGGCGAACCTAGGATGGGAAGAGCTAACCTTGTATGGTCGATGTACGCTTCCTTGAAGGGGCAATCAGGGGGAAGATAAAGGGCAGCACCCTCCATTAGGGAGCTGATACGTGCTATAAGACGCAAATGTCACGAGGCTTCTTGTTTGCGAAAACATAAAGGCTTGTCATATTTGTGCAACAAATGAAGTTCTGCGAAAAAAAAAAAAAAAAAAAAAAAAAAAAAAAAAAAGAATAAAGAACTCGCAGAACATAATAAAGAAGTAAGATGAGATCAATGGGTCACTACATGAAAGTGTAGACACGTCCTGCGATTTCATCGCAAGACGGCAATGTCATGGGGATTTATGTTCGCAAGAATATTTAGGCCTGTCATATTGTCGCAACACTTCCTGAAAAGGCTAAAATACTATACAAAGAAGTTAAGATGAGATCAATGGGTTTTTGCATGAAAGTGTAAGAACGTCCTGCGATTTCATCGCAAGACGATAATGTCACGAGGTTGTATGTTCGCAAGAATGTTCAGACTGGTCATATTATCGCAAATACAAAAATTTACTACAAAAGAGGTGGCAAAATAAGACCTTTACTTAGGAAGGCATGATAAGACCACAGAAATTAATGAAATTCATTACAATCATTGAAGAAATTATACAAGAATATACATCATGAAGATTTGAAGAGAAGAAAACTTCATCAAGATCATTGAAGAATTTTGAAGAGAATATATATCAAAGAAGACAATTCCATCAAGATCATTGAAGAATTTTGAAGACAATATATATCAAAGAAGACAATTCCATCAATATCATTGAAGAATTTTTACAAGAATACATATCATGAAGTCATAGCAAAAGAGGCTATTTCATTCGCGATCAAAGACGAATTTATAAGAAAATACACAAATAAACTTACGAAGATAATTATATGAATAGAGGCAATTCAAAGATATATCAATTTTACCGCAGCAAAATGAGCTAAGTAACACAAACATTAGCTATGCATTATAATAGATAAGTATTCACATCATACAAGCATCATACTTGCATCATACAAGCATCATATTTGCATCATACTCGCATCATTCAAGCATCATATTTGCATCATAAATACATTGCATAAACATTTCATGGCATAAGAATCGCATATGCATTTCATTACATAAATATTATATTCACACAAGTATTGTACAAAATTTTATAGGAAAATACCACGAAACTTCGCAGAAAAGTTCATAATTCGCATGACTATTCATAGTTCGTAACGCTATATTCGTAACATTATATTCGCAACACTATGTTCATAACACTATATTCGCAACAGTACATTCGCAACAGTATGATTCGCAATAGTATGTTCGCAATAGTACATTCGCAACAGTATGATTCGCAACAGTATGTTCGCATCACTATTCACAGTACTATTCGCAGCACTATTCAGAAGTTCAGAAATGCGCAGAAAAACTCAGGAATTCGTAGAAGTATTCAGAAGATAACAGGGTTACCACTTGAGGCAGAGGCAACATAACAATAGAGATGCAATTTAATTATTCAACATTTTCTCAAGAATTCTCTTTCGAAGATAAAGAACAGAGGCAACTATGGATACCCAAGAAAATATTTGATGTTCTTTATCTATGAAAGAGAATCCTCACCAAAAGTGGAATAATAATTTCACATGAACATAGGCAATATTTATCACTCTCATCAAGGATATTTTATACTTCTTATATAATTCGAGGATTAAATACTTCTTATACTTCTTAAGGATACTTCATACTTCTTATATATTTCGAGGATTAAGTACTTCTTATACTTCTTCAAGGATATTTTATATTTCTTATAATTCATACTTCTTCAAGATACTTCACACACTCCATACTTCGCAAGATGATACTTCTAATTACTTCTTAAAGTTTCAGAACTTCGCAAAAGAATAGAGGCAAGTATATACTTTTCGAGTTTGATATTCTTTCGCTTGTTCCTTCAACAACAAAGATCAAAGACTACTACAACGTATTTTTTCTTAAAGATCGCTCTTCAAGCACTATTCAAGAAAAAAGAGGCAAGATGTAGGAGCGGAATATCACAACAAATGGTAACTTACGAAATTATGGAAAGAAAAGACATCTTGCGAGCAAGGAATATTTTGCGAGCAAAGAAAGTCACGAGGAAACCAAAAGAAGTTCGCGAAGTGAAGTTACGAAGGTTCGCAAGATAATTCTCAAATCTGAAATGGCGGGACAACACAACTGTCATATTTTGTAAGATTGTATAAATATCCATTTAGGCATGAGAAGTAAGGAGAGACACATTTTGAGAGAGGGGATGATTTTAGGAGGAGAGAGAAAATTTTAGAGAGGGATTTATTTTCTTTATCATCTTCTTCTCCAAAATTCTAGAGCTCCAAATATTCATTAATGGAGTCTCAATTGTAAAATCATGTAATCACATACAATCACTAGTGAAGCACCGTGGATGTAGATCACATTGATCGAACCACGTAAAAATCTTTGTGTCACTTTCATAATTTTAGTACTTTAATTCTTAGTTTCATAGCAAATTAATTAGATTTAGGAATCATTTTAATGGATTCTTATGAGGGTGTAGTTGTGAGATAATCCGCAACTACATCATTAGTTTTAAAAAATTATGTTTCACAACGGAGGTTCACTGGATATCACATTTCAAGTAAC
This sequence comes from Papaver bracteatum, assembly GCA_023529315.1. NCBI lineage: Eukaryota > Viridiplantae > Streptophyta > Magnoliopsida > Ranunculales > Papaveraceae > Papaver > Papaver bracteatum. The sequence goes on from JAJJWX010003983.1 coordinate 1,077,579, forward strand.
ATTTATTTTCTTCAGCGTACAAATATTTAGTTTTCAACAAAATTCCTTTTGAACCAGCTATGTTAACAATCTTTCATCAATAAGCAAACTGTGTTAACATTTCATTCGGCAAAAGATAATATTTTAAAGGTAATTTATAGCCTTCAGAATGGTAACATATCAAATGACTATGACGAGGGTTATCCACCAATATCATGAATTATAGTAAAGGTAAGTTAAGATATCTCAAAACATATTACCTTAATGTATTCAAATAAAAGAAAGTTGCATATAAAGAGAATTGAAATTAATTTCGTCCATTGAGACCGGTGCGGCTATGATGTCGGACAAATCTTTAAATGCGGACAAGTCGTTTAAAATAGGAAAAATCTTCCAAAACAGTGTTATTACCTAACTATTTATCTTTATCTTTATTTTTTAATTTCTTACTTTTTCTCAAGGAGGAAAGCAGTTTTGGGTATTTAAAGAGGCAGGTTTTAAGTTGAATAACTGTCCAAAAATAAAGAGAGGCCACATCTTAGGCAGAGCGCATTGCGACAAGAGTTAGAGTACTTGAGGAAAAATGATACTGGCACACATGTGTTGATATACAGTTTGATTATGAATACGGGTGTATCTGAAAATAAGTTATTACATTTCTGGAAACATAGGTGTAGATTTATCTTTAGCAACTTAAATCCCAATCCAAACACTGCCATCCATCAAATAAGTTATTATATTTCTCTGCATCATTTAGATACTGACACTGTTAACAGTCATTCAATAACTGTTTCAAATGATTTGAATAATACTTGGAAGCCTCCTCCTATGAATGTTTATAAAGTTAATATTGATGCTTCCTTAAGTCCATACTCTTTATTGGCTGGTATTGGCATTATAACAAGAAATCATGGAGGACAATATGTGGTGGGAAAAGGAGCAGTAAAAAGAGTTATCAGTGTACATCAAGTTAAATCTTGGGCTTTGCTAGAAGCGATGGACATGGCTACTGCTTATGGTTGGACTCAGGTTATTTTTGAGACTGATAACTTGAATATCAACTCTTTTTTGCAGCATAGTTCTTCTCTTTCTCCTTGGCAGAGTCTTCTTATTTTAAGAAAATGTGTAAATAGATGTACTGCAAATGATGTGTGGTCTTGTGAGTTTGTCTATAGAGTGTGTAATAAAACTGTTGATACCTTGGAAAAAGCTGCTAGGAAACATAACCTTTGTGGGGAATGGTGGTTACAGCCACCAGCTATGTTAATTCCTCACTTAGAGAATGATGAAAGATTATCCTCTGTTTAATATATCAGCCTCTTTGTTCAAAAAAATAAGACGGGTGTATCTAAAGTTGTTTTGTTGGCTGGATACGTAGATGTCAATAGAGCTCTTAAGGCTTCCTGTAATTTGGAAAAAGCAACTTTGGTGCGAGAAAGAGTGGAATATATTTAGAACATCAGTATCAAATATACAAATGAATGCATTCTTAGGACATGCATTGAATGTGTTAACAAACTAGCAAATAGCAATAACAAATGGTTCAAAAAAGAAAAGAAAAGCAATAACAAACCAAACCCCGTGCCGTACCTAGTACTAATATACAGAAAATAGTTCTTTTTGGTTGTCCCTATTTTTTATATATTACTTAAATACCATTGTTTTAAAAATAGATCAAAAATTTTAAAAACTTAATATCTTTCAAAATATACACCGGATTTTTGCAAAATTTATATATTTGAAAAGCTCTTTCAATTATCTACATAACGAGTACAAATGAGAATAGTAATTTTTTGGTTTAGGAAAATAATTCCATTGCTTTCAATTTTAGTATTGTTGGATGAGTAAAATTCAAGCATGTGCTCTTACTTGTAAACAATAGTAGTAGCAGCAGTGAAAGAAGATGAAGAGGAAATACTCTTCCATCTGGTGTTCTTTTTTGTAGTATAATATATGGTGGCATGTTTGGCAGTCGATGTTTGGAGATTAATAGGTGTTGCATCTGTTTAAAATGGTTTTCAGGAAGTTGACATTTTTCAAAAAGAAATCTAGTTTCCGATAATGCCATTGGTGAAATTCATAATTTTCAACTTTTTGGAGAAATCCAGTTTTCACTTGATCACGACTAACACTTATTATGAGTGTGATGTAGTTTTTTTAAGTGGTAAAATAAAGTTTGTTCTAGAGCCGTCCCTTCCATATAAGCAGGGTAAGCCAAGCTTGAGGCCACACAAAGAAGGAGGCCACAAAAATGAGATTTTCCAAATGATAAAAAAAGGACATTTTGTAAAACTGATACTATTCTTGGGGTTAAATGAAAGAAATAGACTTGAAAGGGGCCTATAATAAAATTATAGATTTGTGAGGGACCAAAAGAAAATTAACATTTTACTATTTATAAGTGTTTTTTTTTTAAACAAGGGGCCACCAATATTTTTTTTGGCTTTAGGCCTCCAGAAACGCAGGGCTGGCCCTGGTTCGTTCAACTCGGACTTGATGAGATTCGGTTTAAGACTTAATATATATATACAATGGATTGTCACGATATCGACAGGTACCGAGACTCAGGATTCCACCATATAACCCATTCATGCGATTCATATATTTCAAACACTTATAGCTCAAATAATAATAAATATTGACTGGTTTTTAAAAGATTGATTGTAAATCACAAGCATGACACATAAAAAGTACTTAGACCAAGCATACATCATCAAACGAAATCACAATCAATTAAGAAAAATCATAAAATGATTAATAATTAATGCAAGAAGTCATAAAAGAATTAAATATAATTACCACAAGCATGAAATTTCCTTCGTCGTCCCAGTGTTAGGGTTTAGCTCCTCATGTCGAAAACACACCCGAAAGACAGAAACATGGATCAAAAGTGTTTTTATTGAAAAATAATATATAATGCAGCGAGTTTGTAACAGATATAATTGTTACAAAACTCACTGTCACAGAATCCACTGTTACATAGAAAACTGACTGAAATAATTGTTGGAAAAACAATATTCCAACCAAATCTGGTCGATCCAAACATATGTACCAGCCCTGTTTGGTCAGTTTGAGTCCAGCCCAGCACAAATCTCCGATTAAATGTCATCAAAACTCTCCCTATTTCAAATCAAAATACCACCATGTTTTATCTCCAATTAAATCATCTAGCCAATTTTTGTCGAATCAAAGAGACATACCAAGCCTGTTAAGCCCAAATAGGATGATCGCAACCAATTCCAGCGATTAAATCGCTCTCGAGATAACCCAAAAATCCAACCCTAATTCTATTCTCGCTGCAAAAATATTTCCCCGCCAAAAGCAAATTTTGAATTGGAGAAGAAGGTGCCCCTTAACCAACTGCTGGGGTGCTGATAGTAATTTGAGTGTCCCTTATCAACTGAGGTGCCTCTGAACCAACTGTTGGGGTGTTTTCATCATACTTCGGTGGTGCCTTTAACACGTCCTCTGGGTGCTTTTAGTAATTCCTTCCGGGGGTGCAAATACCACTTTTCGAGCCAATTTTTGCCGCAAAAGCTTATTTCTCCAAAAACACTTACAAATACATAAAAATCCATAATAAATACAAAATCGAGCACTAACAATACATACAATTGAGATCATATTAGACACAAAAATGTATCTATCAAGGTGGAATTTTCATTGGAGTTTTTCTTGAAAATTAAGATTTTCACCAACGAGTGAAAAGTGGATTTTTCTAAAACCTCCCACGGTGATAAATGAGATTTTTGAATGAAAAATGTATTATTCCAAAACTTCCCACAGTAATAAGTGAGATTTTAGAGTGAAAACTGGATTTTAAACTGGATTTTTCCAAAACCTCCACATATTGGCCGGCTACTAAATAAATAGCCGTGATATATGGAGAATTTTATTTTAGGTTTAAAAAATAAATAAACGTGGCAAATAAAAGATAGTAGGATATGAGGAATTATTTTAGGAAGAAAATATAGGAAAGTCAAAAGAGTTATTTTAGGGGTTTTATTTAGGATTTATTTTATCGTTTTTGTTCACAATTGTTTTTTGTTTTCTTTAAAATTATTATTTATTATTATCTTTTAATTTACTGTTATCTAAATATATAAATTACCAATTTAATCAAATCATCTGAAAAAGCGGGGGTCTAACAACCATACCCAATATTTCTTTAGGCAATCTATATGGACTAACTCCAATATAATTCCAAGAGAATCAACTAGACAGGCATAATCAATCAAGGAAATATATCCGAGAGTTATATCTCTGTTTCTCAATGTAATCAATAAATCAAACAGATAGAATCCGTGAGCCTGATTATTATGAGAAACAACTTGAACGGTACCAAAGACCAATGTCAAAGTGTCAATAAATTCCAATCAACAACCAAAAGTTGGATTTACAAATTGATTGAACTACGCACAACCTGTGATATTTCAATTATATAGAAAATATAATGCGGAAAAGAAATGACACAGACACCAGAAGTTTTGTTAACGAGAAAACTGTAAATGCAGAAAAACCCCGGGACCTAATCCGGATTTGAACACCACACTGTATTAAGCCGCTAGAGACACTAGCCTACTACAAGTTAACTTCAGACTGGAATGTAGTTGAGCCCTAACCAATCTCACACTGATCAAGGTACAATCACGTTCTTTACGCCTATGAATCCTAGCATGACTCTACTCACTTGAATCCCTTAGATGATCTCACCCACAACTAAGAGTTTCTACGACCCAAAGTCTAAGACTTTATAAACAAATATGTTTCCAAAGGAAAAGTCTATTCTGAAAGATAAATATCTATCTCCCGTAGAAATACATACGAAGTTTTTGTTCTGTCTTTTGATAAATCTAGGTTAACAAGAACCAATTGATAATCCGGTCTTATATTCCTAAAGACCAACCTAGAAATATCAATCACCTCACAACAACTTAATTATATGGTAGTAGAACAAGTTATTGTGGAATCACAAAGAATGAGACGAAGAGCTTTGTGATTACTTTTTATATCTGACCATTTTATTTTATTTTATTTTTTAAGAATCAAATGAATCTAATTGTGTCACTCATAGAGTTATTCAATTGTTTATATTCTCATAGAAGTATACAAGACACAATTGAAACAAAATCAGATTGATTCAAAACAATCAGTTCATGAACATTTTTGTCCAGGGTTTGCAAAGATTGGATTCCTTAATTTATAAATGTATTTGTTCATTAGTATGAAATCATACTTAACCGATTTTAGAACTTAAATCAACTAAGTTTGCAAATGGGTACGCAAACTAGAGTTCTGGACTTTGGTCATGTCCGACAGTTCGCAAACGGGTATGCATACTGTCGTACCAGACCTAACTCGGATGAAATCGTTTGCATACTGGTATGCATACTTGGTTCCCGAACTTTCACAGTTAAAACCTTTCGCATACTGGTACGCAAACTTGGTTTCCGGACCCGAATCATATTACAACAGTTTGCATACTGGTATGCATACTATGCTATATCCAGACAATGGTTTAATTGTTCTAAACTCCCATTTCAATCATTGAAACATCCTTAGAAGACGACAATAGATGTCTCACACAAACTATTAGCTTATAAGTAATTTTCAAGTGATTGAATGATCAATACGAAACATTCTGAGTCTACATCAAATGAATGTCTCACACAAATCATGTAAGATGTTACAAGGCGATTTTCACATGATTATCTTTTGACTCATTATTTAGTTTCCAACAAATAAATTGTTTCCAAATAAACTCGTCAAGAATAATGATGAACGTAGTTAAAGCAAAAAGCTTTCCAACACATATTTCGAGAAAGATATGAGCGAGTTAATCTCAGCTCGAAATATCAAATATGTATAATGTAAATGTCTATACTATACGACTTAGTCTCATTAGGAGATATAATAGAATAGACTTCTGAGTGATAGATAAATTTTAGTCTCCACATCCCTTTTGTTGATAAAGTTCCTCCAAGCTCTCCTCAATAGATCTTCGTCTTCAATCGATGAACGCCGTGAATTCTAAAGCTTAACTACACATTTTATCATAATCCGAGACATAGCTATAAGTATACTACAAAACAAGACTTATAGTTTTGATCACCTAAACTTGACAAACAAGCTTGAGATAGTAACGCTTGCGAGTTCGTTCGAGCAGTGCTCTAACATCATCAACTACAACAAGGGAGGACTGTAAGAAACTAGTTGGAATCCTAGCACCAAGCTGGGCTCCAACACTTTTTTAAATTTATTTCCTTAATGTAAAAGGTTAGTTTTGTAATCAAATTATATTTCAAATAATTATGGGATATTCATATATGAAATCTTAATGATGGGTTCTTAATATAAGATAAAAATAAATTGGGTTAAAAATAATTTTCCATGGTCCTCAAACATATGGGATGGCATCAACATCATTCAAATAATAGCAATATAATCGCTTGCTTTTACCATGATTTATATGGGCTGATACCATCTCTACTATAGGCTGATACCAGTCCATATAGATCTTGGTGATCCTGACCATTGGATTTATGGACTGGTATCAGCCCCTAGTTGAGATGGTATCAGCCCATATAAATCACGGCTTTTACTTGTAAAAAAACAAAAAACTTAAAACCAATTTAACCTCTGGAGTCTATGCAATATATAACTACAATCTTTACTCTTCCCATCGTCTGTTTAGCTTAATTTTTATAAGAAATAACAATTTATTTCCAAAATGATTAATTAAAAGTGGCATAATAGTTCATAATAGAAAATGAACGGTTAGATTTGAAATTTATTTTGGGAAAGTAAATTGTAGGATGACGGTTTATTTACAAAATGAATTGTCAGGCCTATTCTTATGCATATGGCAAACATCAGATTTTTCCATATATGCACCCACTATGGGTATGCCAAACTGCCAAACTCATACGCCTATATTTCAGGAATAACATATAGGCATACAAGATGGAGTTTCCAGTGAGCTATAGATATTCCATCGCTCGATGGTCATAAAAACGCTCGCAGGTCTTTAAAGTGCCAGCGCTAGTCAAGCTATCACTCGCAGGTATGATCATCGCTTATCAGATCTTCATCCAACGGATACCAATTTCCCCCATATAAATACCTAATTTCAACTCATTCCAACCCAACTTCAAATTCATTTCAACATGCCTAGTGCTCGCATAACCGAAGTGTATTTTGCTTCATAGGAAGATGTTTCTCTAGTTCGAAATTGGGTTTCAGTTGCAAGCGATAGAGATTTCAATTTAGAGACTCTTAACTTATGAGACACTGTGTTTCAAAGGTTTACGACGTTAAGTCACGTAAATCCAAGAAGAACAAATGAGTGTCTTCAAAATCGCTATTGTTTCATCAATAACAATGTTACAAAGTATCAACAAATTATGTGGTTGATAAAAGGGGATAATCCTGGGTTGTCAAATGAAGAACTAAAAATTAGAGCTCGTACCAAATTCACCGAAGACAACGGAAGATGGTTTAGTCACGATGAATGTTATGAACTCTACAATGTTCATGTGTAGGGATTCAAATTTTAAGTATTGTGTTATGCAATCAAGGTTAATTTTTAATGAAATGTAAAACTAGTTTCTATTTGAATATTACTCTAAAAGATAGTTTCCGTGAATTTTTTTTTTTTTAAAAAGATTACATTTAAACTACTAATTACCTTGTCCATTTCCTCCACGACCAAAGATCCAATTGCCCGCGTTTTCTGGATCAAGAGTGTTGTTCAACATATCAGTTAGCGAGACGGTTTGAGACTCACTTGGTGCTTGAGCCTCAACAGAATCACCATAACCTTGATAAGCAATGGGTTCAGGGCGCATGGGAACACGATATAAATCTTGAAATACGTGTTGTTGATATTCTTGAGGAGTTTGCTGCAATGGTTGAAATGCTGATGAGCTTGAGGCAATTTGTTACTAAATTTTTCATGTGAAAATAACAAACAAATAGAGTGAAAATTATTGGTTCTTACCTCTAGAACTCCCCAAAAAACATTAAAAATATCTTTGAGCAATCACCGAGGGACATGTAAATCTCTGATAAAGTCGGAGAGCGCTAATCATATGTCGGTGCTTGCTCTAAATCTTCTAATGCTTCGAGAAAACCAATTAACACCACTGATCTAGCATTTGGAAATAGACATTGGCCTAGTGTCCACAATACAAACAGACGTTCGAGCTCCTCATAATGGTTAGAGAACAAATATTGATTACCAGCTACCTTGTTCTCATCCATTTTCTTAATTAGCATAAAGTTTCAAAAAACTTTTCAACCCAGCCACTTTTAACCCATGCACTTTTATTTGTCTATATGAATTATTTCCTTCTAATTCATTTGAGTATAAAGGAATTCTTTATTTCCATTTATCTTCTGATAATCAATTTAGTTTATTAAATGGAAGTAAGTTTCCAGCACACGGAATTCCCGTTATCATGTACAAATCTTGCAGTGTAACTCCAATTAACAACAATTATTCATAATTTAGAGTTTGTTGATTTTTATAAAATAAAATACATAATTTAAAAATTAAATAACTAGAAAAAACTGACTTACCGCATTCAAAGTCCTTAAAAAAGAACGTGTTTGTAGTCTTCGACCATCGTTCTAATATAACTTGAACTCCTTGTGTCCTGTGGTTTCCAGGTTGTATATGATATAAATATCGTCAAGGATATCTTCTAACTCTCTCTTGAACAACAGGGGGAAGTAACTGAAAAATTGTACGGAACTCATACCATCCACCTCTTAGATTTACCGAATTAACTCGCTCCTGATGGTCAGATAGGTGATTAGAGAAGATACCTTCACCGACTACTTTTGTAACATTATCAAACTCATAATTTGTGTTAGAGCACTGCTCGGTCGAACTCGCAAGCGTTGCTATATCAAGCATGTTTGTCAATGTTAGTGATCAAAACTATAAAGTCTTGATTTCTAGTCTACTATATCTAAGGTCTCGGACTAGGATAGGAAGTGTAGTTGAGCTCAAGAACTCCATGGCAATCATCATACAAGAAGAAGGACTACTCAAGGAACCACTGGATCTTCATCGACTAAAAGGTATGAGGAGACTTGGACTTATCTATCACTTAAAAATCTATCTACTCTATTTCCTATCTTGAGACAAAAGACGTTTTACTATATAGACTAAGAATATACACATGTGGCATTTCGAGCTGAGTATATCTCGCTTATCTATTTCTCGAGATGTGTGTTGGTAAAGCTTTCGCTTTAGCCAAGTTCATCTTTGCCTAGTGACGAAAGTCATGTTATGTTTCAATCACTTTGGAAATTGCTCTGACGAAAACTTGTTCGTGAATAACAACTATATGACGTACTCTAAGAATGTTTCAATGATTGAAATGAGAGTTTAGATAATATAACCACTGGGGATATAAACATTCTTATGGTAATACGTATATGTATAATTCCTTATGCACTTGAACCGAAGTTTGCGAACGTTGTTGATCAAGTGAAAACCGGAACTTGAGCAGTCAACCCAGTCCTCGAACGCAGTCCGGGAACGAGCGTAGTTCTCGAACCCGAGAATTTCTGGTGGAGTTGTAGATCGGTTTTAGTCCTCGAACGCAGTCCGCGAACTGACGGAAGTTCTCGAATCCGAAATGTAACTAGCTAACCAGAAATATAGAAATGCAATTCAGCAGCAGCTAAATAAAAATGCAGAAATGTAAGTCTTACGCAAATATAAATCATAAAAAAAAATATTCAGAGCCGCAAATAAAATTTACTCTACTATTATCATGGCCAGTGCCACCATCAGGGTAGTTCTAGTTACCACCCATCGTTGCCGCAACGATCTTCCAGATAGCCACCGAGGTGGTGGGGTGCCACATAGGCCCGATGTTCCTAAAGTAGAGTTTCTATCCTCATATCACGTTCAAGCGATAGCTCTAAAAACATCATCTCAACAACACAAGTCCATATGCGGCAATATAAATTTAAAATATTAGCTGCAACAAGCTAGTAAGATGATCGACAAATGCATGTCCACGAGAGGAAAAAGCTTGATACAAGTCTGACTTAAACATGACAAAATCTTGCATTTGTTACAAAAATTAGAATTTCCATTATATCTAGCTAGTCCTAGATGCCGAGAGTTATCAGAAAAGTAAAATGTGAACAAAATATCCAAATTGGTTCAAATAACACAAGTTAAGGTATAAGAGAATGAAAAATCTACCATTTATTAAGCAAAGATATGTAAACAGGTATTTTGAGAAGTCACTTAAGATGATGTCATAAGACAAAACGTTGAGCTGAAATTTAAAAAAGGACACTTAAAGAATTCAACCTTTTTTGCTACTGGTGGAGTTAAAAAAAAAGGACATGAAGAAAATGTTTAAATTCAAGTCCTAAGTCATAAATATCATTAGTGAGGGAAGTTTCAAATACTGAAATGAAAATTCAAGGTTTATTAAGAAAAGTAGCATCAATTCTTAACGAAGCTCGGGTCATATTATAAGTTTCAAACAAAAATAGGGAATTCAGTAGGTAATTTTGTCAAACAGTTAATAGTCTTGAATAAAATCCTCCAAAGACTTGATTGGTGATGCAAATCACTATTAGGAAGCTTCATAACATTTTCAATTTTTTTTTATAAAACCTTTTACGGCATTTGAAACTATCCGCAGTAAGTAAACATAAAAAGGAAGGATTTCGACTAATCTTACCTTGCAAAATTCATCAAAGCAGGGATAACTTCAAAGAAGTTTGTGGACAAGGTTTGTTAAATTTTCGGTTTAAAGAAAATCCCAAATACTCAATCACAGAACCAACCCATACGGTAAATGATCAGACTTTCAAATCAAGTCATAAAAATATTAATTAATTTAGAGGTAGAAGGAAAAATTCAGAGTTCACTCTCGGCAACTACGACACTAACAAAAGAAAATTTTAGGGATTTTTCATGTTATTTCGGAATGGCTAAGAAATTCAACAAAAATCTATTCAAACACCAAAATAGATGAAATTACAATTACCCATTCTTTGATTTCTAAAAATCGCGAAGTATCAAAAGGAAATAATATTAATCATGCATTAGCAATATCCATTAACATCATTAGAAACCATAGTTCAAAACCAAAAGAAAAAAAAATCAATTGAAGAATTAAGGAAAAACCCCCTACCTGAATGCAACCAAACCGTCTTAGCCAGTAAAAGAGATTAAGTTTGGTTGAGAACAATGTTCTTCCTCTTGTTAGAGATGTTCTAGAATCAGTAGCAGAAATTGTGAAGGTGGAATTTACGAAGAGATTGTAAATCGAGTTAAAAGACTTAAAAGACGAATACACCCTAGGCTGCTCATGCTCTTCACGTGGCACACATGCTAAAATTTTCTAGAGTTCTCTAAGGTATCTACTAATCATGCTCACTAGTTGCTGCTAAGGGATGGATACTTTGCTAAACAAACATTCACATGAGTTGGGCTAGGGATAATAGTCCAAGAAAAATATTCTTGCCGTTACATCATTACCACCTAAAAAGAATTGCGTCCCGCAATTCAAAATTAAAGGGAAGAGCTATGGGGATTGCCTTCAACTAGCTTCGGTGTTTAACAAAATTTTATCGCGATAATTATAAATTAGAAAATTACCCTTGATTACTGCACTTTCAGCTTCCTCTTTAACCTCTACGACATGATTAAGTTTTCCTTGAACAGTTTGTTGCCTTGGATTGAAAGGAGGTGCAACATTCCCTTGGACATTTTGTTGCCTTGGTTGGAAGGGCAGCGTGTTGTTGCGAGGATTAAAAGGTTGTCTGGCATAAAAAATTTGTTTCCGCGCATTCAGCTGTTGAAGTTGATTCGCGTCTTGTGGCCCTTGGTGTGCTGGTATCGGACAATCTCTCACTAAGTGATCTTCTCCACATCGCCAGCAACCGCTAACTCTGTTCTTGTTGGTGTCTGAATCAGAGCGAGCACGTTTATGGTGAGACGACGAGTTGCTTCCGTTCCTTGTCTTCACCTCATTCCTCCCTTTCATTTTGTGCTTTGATCATGCTAGACTCAATTGCCAATGTTGTCTTTATGACATCATTATAATTCATGTGCACGTGTCCAACGACTTGGCTACGAATACTTGGCCTCAATGCGTCTTCAAATTTGCGAGCCCTTAATTCCGCGTTGGGGACGAGATGTGTTCCGTAACGTTCAAGTTCACTGAATTTCTGATCCAGCTGCATAACCATCATACTGCCTTGCCTCAACGTAGTAAATTCAGCACACTTTAATGCCTTAACTGTCGGTGGAAAGTACTTATTAAGAAATAGCTCCACAAACTTGTCCAAGCACATATTGCTCACATCTTCCATGCGCTTGACAGATCTCTACTAACGTTCGGCATCTCCCTCAAACAGGTAAGTGGCAAGTCTAACCTTTTTGTCTTTCGGAATTTGCAAAGCCTCAAACTATTTCTCAATGCCCATCAACCACTTCTCCGCCTCGGTAGGCTCTGCCGTCCCACTAAAGTTTCTATCTTTCCCTACCACTTTTTAAATTCCTTCAGGTCCATAGTAGTTCTCATTCGCTTACGGTCTTTGACGGCTTCAGCAATAGTGTTCACAAAACCTAACAGTTTTTCAAATCCATTCTCAAGACGTGTTGTCCTCTTGCTGAGATTATTTTTCTAGCGTACAGAGCTCGAGGTTTACCGATTTTGCACACTTCGACATCTTCAAAAACAAACTAAGCGTCAGATTTACAATTGGTTAGTAATGTACATTACTAACACACCAAAATGATATGTATATCACGGTATCCAAATAGTTTCCCCAATCCCCAAAATCAGCGACTCTTTCAAACAACAATACTATCAAACTCTTAGAAAAAGAATTCCAGGGAAAGCTTTAACCACCATGTTTCAAAATCCAGAGTTGTATAACAAAACAGAATACATTAGTATGAGCAAAAAGAAAGGTTATTCGTAAACTGAAACAGATTCAAATGCGATTCACCAACATATCACTATAGTATTTAAATCTAAGTACGAAAGTATACAGAACTTTGAAAAATCGACCATTATAGCAAGTAAGAAAACCAAACATAATCCCGATAAGTCGGAACCTTCGCTATGATACCAACTGTAACAGATCGGTGAATTTCACCTTCTGACGGTTGGTTTTCAACCCGTCCAGCAAGGCGAGACTCCCGTTGCGTTACTCGAAAAAAAAAGATAAAATAAAAATATGCCTCAAATTCAGAAATGATATAAAAATGTATACAAGAACAACGACAAGAATGAAAATAACGGTTTGTAGTATACTAAACATTATAGTCACCGGCGTAATATGTGGCTTATAAGAAAAACCAACTTTGCCTTGTCGGAAATGTAAGTTTGCGAACGAACATAAATGAGTTAAAATGTAGTCAACTGCAGGGAAGCAAGCACACAGTATAATCACAAGAGAGAATTCAAGATACTTAAAGAGCATTTATATTAAACAATTATGCTAGTCAAAGAAATATTAATCCCATGAAAAAGAAAGTCTGCAGTTATTGTACAGTAAGTCCCACAACGATATACAAAAAGAACAAGAACTTCCATTACGTAAAAATTCAAGGACCAAAGCTTCACATGTGGTTTTGTAATCACCAAGATAAATTCATTTTTCAAACCCCTTTTAGCACCTATAACACTACTGCCAACAATGATTCTTAGAGACACAACCACAAATAACTTATCAAATCAAGCACTAAAGTTTAAACCCATTTGATACTGAATTCATGTTCAATAGTAATAGTAATACATGAAAGGAATGCCATGACTTAGAAATTCATGAGTGGAAATCCATAAGATAGTTATATACGTGAAAGATGGGTTTAATACATTTCAGAAAACAAAGGAGTTCAAGAGAACCATATATGTCCAAGTTCAGATCCATCGAACACAGTACTATCCGATTTATCATTTACAAATAACATAAAGGATTTGTACAAGACCCCAACATATATACAACAAAGTATGACAAAATGACATGGGATCAAAGATAGAAAACTACCCACATATCCCCGTGATATACGTATCATTAGATAACAAAATACTAACTTTCGGATCTTTGGTAGCCTGCTGTAAGCTCTTCCTGGCTTATTGCTGCAACTTCTCTTCGTACTCTGAAGGGGGGAGGGGAAACAAAACAAAGGGAGTGAGCGAATGCCCAGTAGAGAGTATAACGATAAAAACGCAGTGCGAGAGATAAACATGGATAATAAATAAAAGCACCAGCTAACCAAAAATATAGAATTGTAATTCAGCAGCAGCTAAATAAAAATGCAGAAATGTAAGTCTTGCGTAAATATAAATCATAAAAAAAATATTCAGAGCCGCAAATAAAATTTACTCTACTATTATCATGGCCAGTGCCATCGTCAGGGTAGTTCTGGTTACCAGCCATCGTTGTCGCAACGATCTTTCGGGTAGCCACCAAGGTGGTGGGGTGCCAAATAGGCCCGACGTTCCTAAAGTAGAGTTTCTATCCTCATATCACGTTCAAGCGATAGCTCTAAAAACATCATCTCAACAACACAAGTCCATAAGTGGCAATATAAATTTGAAATATTAGCTGCAACAAGCTAGTAAGATGATCGACAAATGCATGTCCACGAGAGGAAAAAGCTTGATACAAGTCTGACTTAAACATGACAAAATCTTGCATTTGTTACAAAAATTAGAATTTCTATTATAGCTAGCTAGTCCTAGATGCCGAGAGTTATCAGAAAAGTAAAATGTGAACAAAATATCCAAATTGGTTCAAATAACACAAGTTATTTGGTTCAAATAGTAAAATTTACTCTACTATTATCATGGCCAGTGCCATCGTCAGGGTAGTTCTGGTTACCAGCCATCGTTGTCGCAACGATCTTTCGGGTAGCCACCAAGGTGGTGGGGTGCCAAATAGGCCCGACGTTCCTAAAGTAGAGTTTCTATCCTCATATCACGTTCAAGCGATAGCTCTAAAAACATCATCTCAACAACACAAGTCCATAAGTGGCAATATAAATTTGAAATATTAGCTGCAACAAGCTAGTAAGATGATCGACAAATGCATGTCCACGAGAGGAAAAAGCTTGATACAAGTCTGACTTAAACATGACAAAATCTTGCATTTGTTACAAAAATTAGAATTTCTATTATAGCTAGCTAGTCCTAGATGCCGAGAGTTATCAGAAAAGTAAAATGTGAACAAAATATCCAAATTGGTTCAAATAACACAAGTTAAGGTATAAGAGAATGAAAAATCTACCATTTATTAAGCAAAGATATGTAAACAGGTATTTTGAGAAGTCACTTAAGATGATGTCATAAGACAAAACGTTGACCTGAAATTTAAAAAGGACACTTAAAGAATTCAACCTTTTTTGCTACTGGTGGAGTTAAAAAAAAGGACATGAAGAAAATGTTTAAATTCAAGTCCTAAATCATAAATATCATTAGTGAGGGAAGTTTCAAATACTGAAATGCAAACTCAAGGTTTATTAAGAAAATTAGCATCAATTCTTAACGAAGCTCAGGTCATATTGTAAGTTTCAAACAAAAATAGGGAATTCAGTAGGTAATTTTCTCAAACAGTTCCAAAGACTTGATTGGTGATGCAAATCACTACTAAGAAGCTTCATAACATTTTCAATTTTTTTTTTTTATAAAACCTTTTACGGCATTTGAAACTATCCATAGTAAGTAAACATAAAAAGGAAGGATTTCGACTAATCTTACCTTGCAAAAATCATCAAAGCAGAGAGAACTTCAAAGAAGTTTGTGGACAAGGTTTGTTAAATTTTCGGTTTAAAGAAAATCCCAAATACTCAATCACATAACCAACCCATACGGTAAATGATCAGACTTTCAAATCAAGTCATAAAAATATTAATTAGTTTAGAAGTAGAAGGAAAAATTCAGAGTTCATTCTCGGCAACTACGACACTAACAAAAGAAAATTTTAGGGATTTTTCATGTTATTTCGGAATGGCTAAGAAATTCAACAAAAATCTATTCAAACACCAAAATAGATGAAATTGCAATTACCCATTCTTTGATTTCTAAAAATCGCGAAGTATCAAAAGGAAATAATATTAACCATGCATTAGCAATATCCATTAACATCATTAGAAACCATAGTTCAAAACCAAAAGAAAATAAACATCAATTGAAGAATTAAGGAAAAAACCCCTACCTGAATGCAACCAAACCGTCTTAGCCAGTAAAAGAGATTAAGTTTGGTTGAGAACAATGTTCTTCCTCTTGTTAGAGATGTTCTAGAATCAGTAGCAGAAATTGTCGATGAAAAGGGAAGTTGGAATTTACGAAGAGATTGTAAATTGAGTTAAAAGACTTAAAAGATGAATACACCCTAGGCTGCTCATGCTCTTCACGTGGCACACATGCTAAAAATTTCTAGAGTTCTCAAGGTATCTATTAATCATGCTCACTAGTTGCTGCTAAGGGATGACTACTTTGCTAAACAAACATTCACATGAGTTGGGCTAGGGCTCAAAGCCCAAGAAAAATATTCTTGTCGCTACATCTCTTGATCGAGAATGTGAACTCTATAATATCATAAAGTCCCTCTCTAAGAATATTGAGAAACTTCTTCAAGAAACTACTCTCCTGCGTGAAAAGATTAGTACTCTTGAGGATATTATTAAAGAGGACTCAATTAGAGAAAAACGTTTGCTCGAGACTCATTCATAGGATCTCAACAAACTTCGTGTTGAAAAAGAGAAACTATGTGCATCTCTTACTCTTGCCCATGAACAGTGCAAATCCTTGGAAAAGGAAAACTCTGTCCTAAGGAGAAAATCCTCTGTACAAACTAACTCTCGTGATGTTCTGTACAAGACAAAGTATTCTCTAGACGAAGATTATGTCAAGAAAAGTTTACATAACTTGCAATCTTCTCATATGGCTATGGTGTTTAAACAGGTGCCATTCATTGCCTCTCCTCCGCGAACCTGTACTTTTTGTGAGAAAAAGAATCACTATGCTATCCATTTTTTTGCAAGAAGGAAACAAATTTCTAAGCTTCATAATTTGCTTATCTTCACTATCAATGGAACAAATAGTCAGTCGACTAAAGCAGTGAATCGTATGTCCACAAGAAACCAGAAATATTATAACAATGATCTCTACTCTAGAAATCATCATAAGGAATATGTTGGTCACATTCCTCATGATTATAAGAATAAGTTTGGTAAATCTAAATCTAGAAAATGGATTCCCATCCACTCTGATCCTCTTAATTCAATTGTAAGATATCCTAGATTTAGTCCTTCTGATAAGTATGCTAATCAAATACAGAAGGATAAAAGGAACAATGTTCATTTGATGAGCTTAAGGCTCATACTTGTGTAAAGTAATCACAAGGTTGAATATCTCACATACAAAAAGCCTAGTTGTGAGAAACTTGAATAGGTATACTCCGTACCTGTGTGACTCAAATTATCTAGCTAATCTCTTATCGTTTTTAGAAGGATAATTAGTTAAACACTGGTTGTGATTATTTTTTTGATGTTCCTTGTCAATTCTTATCTTTGAAAAGTAAAAGTGTTTTTCTCTTTCCATGCAGAGTTTTGTGAAAAACCATCTTACAGGCTCACGTACGGGTTATTTTAAAACCTATCCCGTAAACCCTAAATCTCTCGAGTTTTTATTATATACCTATCCTATCGAGTTATTCTTATTACTCTAGGTTTCTTTTAAATAATGGCTTCTTCTTCTTCCTGCTCATGGAATCTGCCTAAAGATCTCATTGATAAGGCGGTATATTGCAAACTTGATAAAGAGAAGGAAACTCTTGTTGATAATGAAGGTTTCTTTCCTCAATCCTCCGAGTCACTTTTTTATATAGAGGAGATTGAATAAATTTCATCAGATGTAGTTCTCGACTTCCTGAAGGAATTTGAGAAAGCAAAGCAACAACTTGTTGATGAAATAAAGTGTTTGGATGTGGTAAGAACTGAGTTGAAAAAGGTTAAGTCTAACCCTGCTCTCATGAAAACCCATGTTAGAGAAATTCCCAATAAGGATATCCTCTTCAAAGGTGCGGAGGATGCTGCGATTCACAAGCTCCAAGACCTTAAGACTCAAGAAGGTCCTGAACTATCTATTTGACTTTAGTTCTCTGTGGCATGGAGATTTTGTTTAGCTTGTTTTTGATTTTGTTAATCTAGTAAATCTTTTGTTATATCTCTTTTGTTTAGAAGAATAACTAGTATTTTGGAATAGCCATTATTGTGATTACACATAGCTATATCCAATGTTTTCATCTTCTTGTTTTTAGATTTTTTGGTTTAAAAATTCTAAGTTTGTTTGGAAGATGATGGTTGCAGTATTAATCTTTATGGTTTTATATATTACAATATTTTGATGGGATATGTGTGTTTACGTCCGTGAACTTGATTGTCCCATATTCTGTCAAAAGCAAAGTCGTTCGTAAATTGATATGCAAGTATTGATAAAAGGATGAATAGACTTTTGACAAATACAAAAGTTAAGCCTATATTGTCAATTATTGATGTAAGATAGGTTAAAATCTTTTGTGATTCAAGGATTATGTCTATTGTGTGTCATTGGGCAAATAGTGATGAAACATAGAATGAATCCTTGTGTTATCCACAGTATAGATCTTTATTGATCCATGTTTTATGTATTACCGTGAAGGCTCCATTGTGTATCTCATGTTGAGCACGATACAACTAAGTCGATTTCTAATTGGCATGGTTGGTTGTTCCATGAGATGCTATATGTTAAGCATTAAGAACTAAATTAATCAACTTGTGTGGTTATTTGGTTTGTATTCCATAAGTTTTCTTATGTTGAGTACATGTACGGTTAAGGTTGTCATATTATGATAATCTTAGTCAGGGTTCATAATCTCTTGTGTTGAGCCCGAATGAACTAAATCAACCATCTAGTATGGTTATTTAGTTAGCACTCCGTAATTTATTCTTAAGTCGAGTGTGGCCAATTAAATTGATTACTCTTGTAATTAGTTCGGTTGAGTATGACAATTATATTATTTGCAAGTTTTCTTGTGATTAATTTAATTGATTTTTAAAGTCTCCATAAGTTTACTTGTGTTGAGCATATTTAGTCAAATTAGTCTTGGTTAGCTTTGGTTAATTTGATTGAATATTTCTTGTTAGATTCCAAATTCATACTTGTATGTAATTTGTTGAGTCTAAAGAAAGCCTTCTTTTCTTTTGAAATTAAGGTCACTCTTGTTGTTCCTTAGGGAATGCCATATTATGGGGGAGAGTTCTTTTGAACTTGTGCTTAATTGCCAAATCTTTGTGGGGAGTGCGGCTGTGGAATATTAGAGGGGTTATCTTGCATATTTATAAACTCCTTGATGAATGCATTCAGCTTCGGCTTTATGATTGCATCTAAATAAGATGATACATATTTAACTTTGGTCATGAAATGTCTCTTATGGAAATTTCATTAGGATCCCGTTCTTGTACCTTTGCCAATTTTATTGACAAAAAAGGGGAGAATTAATTGTAGTTCACACTACAAATATATATGGTTTTCTGATCATTATGTAAAGGGGGAGAATTAATTGTAGTTCACACTACAAGTATCACCATAGTATTGTTGTTGAAGTTATGATGCATTTGGACTTTGACGCTGTGGAATAATATTATGACACTGTATAACAATGATTGAGAACCAATGCTTTTCTCATTGTTATAGCTACGGATTTTCAGCAATGATGATGCTAAACTTACAACCTTTGGGATCATTGGACTACTTAGAAGTGACGAATATTTCGAGTATTGTTGAAGATTAGACATGTGGAATAGGAGCTACAAAGTTTATTTATATATTTTTTGTATTCCATATGTATTAATAGTTTTTCCACTAAAATTGACAAAGAGGGAGATTGTTAGAGCACTGCTCTGTCGAACTCGCATGCGTTGCTATATCGAGCATGTTTGTCAATGTTAGTGATCAAAACTATAAAGTCTTGATTTCTAGTCTACTATAGCTAAGGTCTCAGACTGGGATAGAAAGTGTAGTTGAGCTCAAGAAATCCATGGCAATCATCATACAAGACGAAGGAATACTCAAGGAACCAGTGGATCTTCATCGACTAAAAGGTATGTGGAGACTTGAACTTGGCTATCACTCAAAAATCTATCTACCCTATCTCCTATCTTGAGACAAAAGTCATTTTACTATATAGACTAAGAATATACACATGTGGCATTTCGAGTTGAGTATATCTCGCTTATCTATTTCTCGAAATGTGTGTTGGTAAAGCTTTCGCTTTAGCCAAGTTCATCTTTGCCTAGTGACGAAAGTCATGTTATGTTTCAATCCCTTTGGAAATTGCTCTGACGAAAACTAGTTCGTGAATAACAACTATATGACGTCCTCTGAGAATGTTTCAATGATTAAAATGAGAGTTTAGACAATATAACCACTGGGGGATATAAACATTATTGTGGTAACACATATATGTATAAGTCCTTATGCACTTGAACCGAAGTTTGCGAACTTTGTTGATCAAGAGAAAACTGGAACTTGAGCAGTCAACCCAGTCCGTGAACGAGCATAGTTCTCGAACCCGAGAATTTCTGCTGGAGTTATAGCTCGGTTTCAGTCCGCGAACTGACGGAAGTTCTCGAACCCGAGAATTTCTGCTGGAGTTTGTGAAATCCAACCGGTTATGTGAGTCCGCGAACCCAGTCCGCGAACTTGAGTGGTTATGTCTAAAAACGATGTTCGTGAACTTATTTAAATTATCTAAGGAATGCTATTGCAAACCGTAGATTTATAGTTCATGAATTAATTCGAGTGAATCACATCATTTTTGCTTCAATTGTGTCTTGTGTAGTATATAAGATCTCATAGCAATTGAACAACTCTCTAACTAGTTCATTTGAGTCATTTAGATTAGTTATAGTGAATAAGAATATGGTTGATATGAAAGTTATCATTTGGCTAACCATTTGGTTGACTAATCTTGAACCAACTATTGTACATGTTTGGTTATGGTTACATAAACCCAAAATCGTCAAGTACATATGTGTATGGCAAGCTAAGTTTTCGATTTAACGGTTGAGAGATATTAGCTTGTATCTAATCAGGTTTTCATCTAACGGTGAATATTGAATGCTTTGTTACTAATCTAACATTGACTGCAAACCCTGATTTGAAAGACTATATAAGGGAGAAATCTAGCAACTGGGAAACCTAATCCCCACACATTATATGTGATACTAGTTTGCTAAGCTAGAGTCGATTCTCCTTTAACCTTTGGTTTTCTTCTTCTAAAACCAGGTTAACGACTTAAAGACTTCATTGGGATTGTGAAGCCAGACCGATACCACTTTTCTTGTAGTTGTGTGATCTGATCTTGTTGTTTCCATCGTACGAGTACAATTGTAATAATTGGATTGAGATTTCTATCTCCGATAGGCAAGATATAAAAGTAATCACAAACATCTTTGTCTCATCGTTTGTGATTCCACAATATCTTTTTTCGCTGCGTCGATTAAGACTATTGTGAGCTGATTGATAAAACTGAGCTGTTATTCGGGAATATAAGTCTGGTTTTATTGATTGGTTCCTGTTCACCTTGATTTATCAAAAGAAAGAACAAAACTCATAGGTTTATTCGTGGGAGACGAATTTATCTATCTTGTAGACTTTTCTGTGTTAGACAGATTTGTTTGCTAAAGTCTTCGACTTTGGGTCGTAGCAACTCTTGGTTGTGGGTGAGATCAGCTAAGGGAATCAAGTGAGCAGTATCCTATTGGTATCAGAGGCGTAGGAGTATAATTGTACCTTGGATCAGTGTGATATTGATTGGGTTTCCAGACCGAAGTTAACTTGGAGTAGGCTAGTGTCTGTAGCGGCTTAATATAGTGTATGTTTAATCCGGACTAGGTCCAGGGTTTTTTCTGCATTTGCAGTTTCCTCGTTAACAAAATTCGGGTGTCTGTGTTATTTCTTTTCCGCATTATATTTTTATATAATTGAAATAATACAGGTGTTTATGGGTAAAAATCGTTTCCGCCGATTTTGGTAAATTCGGTAGGTGAGTGAGAAACTAGTTTAAACCCTAAACAAATGTGATGCACGTGAGCACTTTATAGATTCGAGAGATCAATCTATACAAGTCCGTCCTAAACCAAGAAATGGCCGTTCCAGACTTGCTTCGGTCACAAAGCGGAGGAGAAGGGTTGATCTGGGGAGGGAAGCAAAGAAAGGTGTTGAGACCATAATAATTCTGGGAGAGTAGTGTCTCGACTTGTATCAGAAAGTGAAAACTTAGGAAGCTTGCAAGAGATAAAAGCTTTTGGAGAGCTTGCAAAGTTTCCTTTTCTGAGAGTGTTGTATTTTTCTCCTGACCGAGACTTGTTGTCTGGTGGAAATAGGTAAGACCTATTTATACAAGTCGAGATTGAAACGTACCCTGGCCTCATGAAGGAAGAGAGTAAAGGGTGAAATAATGGGAGGAGGTGGTCACCGCATTGGTGTTTATGGGTGAAAACGTTTTCACCATTATTTCCTCATTTATTTGACCGCTTTATTCCTTATTCACGCTTTCTTAAAGTGAGCGTAGTGTACGCTGCATGCCGTGACCGCCAAACCAAGACCCTGGAAAGCATCCCCCAGTTTGTGTTGATGTCTCGAGTGTTGGTTGCACCTTGAGTGCAAGTGGCAATGCCAGGCTGCAAGTGGCGTGTGTGGCATGTGTCAATGGCATGTGCGGAATGCCTTTGTTGCGGGTTGCACCTTGAGTGCAAGTGGCAATGCCAGAGCTGCTAGTGGCGCGTGTGGCATGTGACAATGGCATGTACGGAATGTCTTGGTGGTAGGTTGCATATTGAGTGCAAGTGGCAATGCCTGGGCTGCCAGTGGCACGTGTGGCATGTGCCAATGGCATGGTGGTCGGTTGCACGGTTTGCAAATTAGGCTACCAGCGAGGGTTTTTGGCATGTTCCAATGGCACGTGCGGCCAAGTTGGCCTAGGTTGCACGGTTTGCAATGTTAGGCTACCAGCGTGTGTGTTTGGAATGTACCAATGGCACGCACGGCCATTTAGGGCCATGGCTTGGTAAGAAAAGCTTCTAGCGAGCGTGTTGGCATGTGCCAATGGCACGCTCGGCCATTAGGGCCACGGTTTGGTAAGAAAAGCTTCCAGCGAGCGTGTTGGAATATGCCAATGGAACGATCGTCCATTAGGGCCACGGCTTGGTAAGAAAAGCTACCAGCGAGCGTGTTGGCATGTGCCAATGGCATACTCGGCCATTAAGGCCACGGCTTGGTAAGAAAAGCTACCAGCGAGCATGTTGGCATGTGTCAATGGCATGCTCGGCCATTAGGGCCACGGATGGGTAAGGAAAGCTACCAGCGAGCGTGTTGGCATGTGCCAATGGCACGCTCGGCCATTAGGGCCACGACTTGGTAAGAAAAGCTACCAGCGAGCGTGTTGGCATGTGCCGATGGCATCCGTGGCCAATTTGGCTTAGGTTGCACGGTTTGCAAGCCTAGGTGTGGGCGCTACTTTGGCATGACGCGGCTAGGAAAGTGGCTAGTGGTGCATGTTGACATGTGCCAATGGCACGCACGGCCATATTGGCCTAGGTTACACGGTTTGCAAGCCTAGGGCGCGGGCGCTACTTTGGCGTAGCGTCTTGGTAAGGAAAGTGGATATCATAGCTAGGGCCAAGGCAGAGTGTGTTTGGAATGGCGCGGATAGCTTGGGATAGGTGTGGATGGCATTATTTGCCATTGGCACATGGATGCGGCTAGCATGGTTGGCATGCTTTGGTGCGTTTGGTGTGGCTGGCATGATTTGCCTTTGGCTCAGGGATGCGGCTAGCATGGTTGGAATGCTTTGGTGCGGTTGGTGTGACTAGCATAGCTAGGGACAAGGCAGAGTGCGTTTGGCATGGCGCGGCTAGCTTGGGCTAGGTGTGGCTGGCATGATTTGCCATTGGCACATAGGTGAATTAGGGTTTTGCTCGTTGTAACCCTAATTTGAAAAAATACCCCTATTAATTACTAACTACTTGCATTAAATGTTCTAATAAATGTGTCACCGGTGACATTAGGTTATTCGGGGTTTTACGATTTTACCCTTTGTCTAAAAACCACCATCAACAACAGGTTGTGCGTTGTTCAATCGATTAGAATATCCGACCTATTGGTTGTTGATTTAAATCAATTGACACTTAGATATTGGTCTTGGGTACCATCCAAGTTATCTCTCTTTGATTGGACTCGCGAATCATATTTGCTTGAGTAAATCAAATCGAGAGATTGAAATAATAACTCCTTGAGTATTTTCTATTGATTGAGTCTAGTTGATTCTGTAAAAAAAAAACTCGGAGTTGTCCATACAGATTGCTAATCGAAATATTGGGTGAGGTTGTTAGACCCCCGCTTTTTCAATTTGTATCCACAAAACTTAATCCACTGGTTGGGGTACTAGTATATCCTTTGACTTTTCTGTTTCTTTTTATTTTCTCCATAATTATTTAAGAAGTAGAACAGAAGAGAATAGAAGAGCAGAGAAAAGTTGAGAAGGGAGGTGTGAGGATATATGAACAAGGTGCGATATTTATAGGCATTAGAAAGTCAAACATTGGTGATATTGATTATAACTCCAGCGCCGGAGTTAATATCGAGCGTTATTGACAATAACGCCAGCGATATTGTCAATAACGCTCGCTAGAAACTTGGTCGCTCCCTGGTTTTCCCATAGTGGCACAATTGGTTTTCCATGCCAACTGGTATGCCAAATATTATTTTTTTTTGGCATGTGCATAGGAATAGGCCTTATAATAAACAAATTGTGAGAAGGTAGTTCATTTTGCTAGATAAATTTTTAATGGTAATCATCCATTCTGGGAAATGAATTCTAGGATGATAGTGCATTTACCGGATGAAATGGTAATTTAGTTGTTCATTTTGCTATAACTCTCATTTTGGCAGCTCATTTTCCAAAGTGGACACTCTTTAATTGTAGTTCACTTTCTTTTATGAATGTGTTCTTTTTTTATTTGGGTTCATATTTTCAGGAATGAACTTTGAACTCTCTTCTATAACTATTATTTTTTTGGGGTGAGCTCTTTAATATGACAATTCATTTTGTAAGATTCGACTGTATTAGTTGGAAGTTGGTTAATGTATTTTCCACACTCCTTAAATATTAAAGAAATTTAACCGTAAATATGTTGGGTTTTAAAAGAAATGTTGTTAGGGATCACAAAATATGAACGGTATGAAATCAGATACAAAGAGAAGACATTGATTTAAAGTGGTTCGGTCACTCGACCTACATCCACTGATAAACCCCATTGCGCAAATATTATTAATGATCTTAAAACTCAGAGAGATGGAGATATAATTACATGGGATTCTTATTTATAAGGAAATAGGATAAATAATAGTAAACCTAGAAGTTAAGTAACAATCGATATCTCTGGATAGGTGAAAGCTTATCTAGATTGAATACCGGGGTTACTAGCTGACTTGATATCCTATAACTTAATTCACGATTCCGTGACATATATTCCAACAAGGGATTATTAAGAAAAAAAATTGGATGTTTGAGTTTAACTTTGCCAAATACATACAAAAACCTACTACCCTAATTTCCACAATTACTATGACATTCTTTGCCATCAAATTCAATCCTTTAAAAGGAAAGAAAGAAACATGGATGGATATAACGTGGACGGAGATGAGTGAAAATAAAATAAATAATTTTGAAATAAGAATATAATTAAAAAAAGAAAAGAAATAATTACTAGTGGAAAACAATTTGAGGAATAGTGGTAGACTTACCAAGGAATTTATCCCGCAAGATCTACAGACTCTCATAGATTACCCCCCCCCCCCCCCACAATCCACGAAAATTAACAAAGGGTTGCTTTTTTTGGTGGCGGGTCTCATTATTATATGAAAGTCAGTTGATTTCGCGGAATTGCTCCCTCGTTTATTATTTTCGTTTGAGAAAAGAAAAGAAGAAAAAATAAATATGAAGAAAAATTAGAAAATAGATCTAGAGAATAAAAAAGATAAATGTTAGTTTAGTTTGTTAGAAATTTCCAACTAATTACTGATTGAACTCAGTTCTTTATGATTTGGGTGGTTCAAACTGAGTTTCCTATATTTTCAATGGACTAAACTGGTGTAATTTTTCCAATTTAGTTAGGATTAAACAATTATTTCCTTGTGGTTAACTCATCTTTGTACTTATCATTTTTACTTGTTCGAATGTGTTTTCCTTTATCAACGATATAATGTTTTAGTATCATATATGTTGTATGTATCGTGGCTTTGAAAATCTAAGACTTCGACTTGAATACACTTTGGAAAATATTATAATAGTAGACCTTGTGTAGAACATGAAAGGACAACGTATAAATAAGCAACTACTGTGGTGGTTTAACCTGAGCATCTCGTCATAATTTTATCCTCACAGATCAACCTGAGACGATATGTAAGAATTACTAATGATGTTTTAGAAAATAAATAAATAATTATAATGAAACAATTTTACAGATTGGAATCTTACCCAAAAGATAAGAATTCACATAATCATAAACTCATGATGGGTGAAGAAGCAAAAATTATCCGTCGAATTTGGTTCGACCCTTAATTCAATTGAATTGACTGTGAGTCAACTGCTTAGCCGAGTTTATTTATTGAGTTTAAATTTTGTTGTTTGTTTTTTCCGTTATGTTACACATACCGCAAGATTATCCCAACACGTAAAAAGAAAAAACTCAATAACCACAACGAGGAGAAAATATGGAGGCTATCTTAGGGAAGGGGAGCCCACACCCTTTTCTTCTCTTCTCTCACACGGGGTTATCGTCCGGATAATCCAACAACAAACCTATTATATTCGTTGTTTTTCGAAAATAATGGATTGTTTATACAAATAATTTTACTTAAATGAAAGAAAAATGTGTATTGTTTTCTCAAAGAATAAATAAAGGTTTTACCTATTTCCTATCCACATTTTTCCTAAATCATATCCCAAATATGTAAAGTAATTTTTGTTTAACTTTTTCTAGGTTGGGTTAACAAAACTCACCCTATTATACGTTACGGGTAATCTTTCATCTCGCTGACCATCTTCCTTCTCCCTCTCTCTGAAATCTGATCCATCATTACCATTTTTTTTCTTCTAATAACTGAGTAACAAAACTACGGCACATATCTCAATCAAATTAGCAAGCAAAGGCTGCTACGCGTTATCAAAACTCAAATTCATGAGAATAGAAGAGAACATCTACGTATCCACTATCACATCAGATAGAAAAGGACTTAAAAATATTATTCATTAACCTGTCGTTCATATAAGAGAAAACTGAAGAAAAAAATGTTAAGACAAGGTGAAACCAAGTTTAATTCAAAAACATCAGACTAACATGGGATAAGAAAAATGGTGATTGATTTTTTCTATCTTAATTGGGATTTTATTGGTTTAATTCATCAAGCCAACATGGACAAAAAAAATGGTGATTGCTTTTTTCTATCTTGTTGGGATTTTATTTCTTGTAATCCTGCGAGAAAGAGATGTTCACTGTTTCAATTAGGTTTTAATTAACAGTATTTGATTATCCCCAAATTTTAAAACTTTACCCTAATTGATCGTTGTAGTTTAGATGTCTATGCATTCAATCTTCACAAATCTGATTAAGATGCCTGTTGAGAATCAATATCCAAACTCAAACCGGTGGCTGAGAGGACGGTGGCTAGAGTTTAGGTTAACATGTTAATTAATAATGTGAGTGCAATTTACCCACTCTAAAAAGAGTTAACTAAAATTAAATTTTATGGTTGGGATGGGAAATAGGGAAAGTGGGGATGGAAAATAGGTAAAACCTAAATAATTTTTTTTAGAGAAATTTATTCTTATGACCCTGGAAATTATGGGTCTTACTCTTTTAGACCCAAGGTTATTTAATAAAATTTGCAAATTATTCTAGTGGCCCTGGAATATTATAACCGGTGTGCATATTGTATGCACATGAAATCAGTGTGCATATTTTCTGCACACTATAAAATATGAAGAAAATTTAAAAAATTGTTTACAAAAATCAGTGTACATATTTTCTGCACATCAAAAAAATCAGTGTACATATTTTCTGCACATAAAATCAGTGTGCATATTGTCTGCACACTATAAAATATGAAGAAAATTTAAAAAATTGTTTACAAAAATCAGTGTGCATATTTTCTACACATAAAATCAGTGTGCATATTGTCTGCACACTATAAAATATGAAGAAAATTTAAAAAATTACTTAAAGAATAAAAAAAATTATATGAAATGAAAATTTGATAGTTGTATTTACGCTCGTTGTGTAGATTTTTCAAAAGAACGCGTAATTGGGGGATATGGGAATTAATTGGGGGATATGAATTACTTTCCCCAACCCATGGTATGTGCTAAGGGGTGACTTTTGGTTATGAAAATACTAAAATACCCTTCCCACAAAATAAAAATAAAAAACTTAAAATAAAAAAACAAAATCATATCCCCCATTTCCATCTCCACTTCTTATTAATCTTATTTAGGGGTAGAGCTTTAAAACCCAAATATTCCCTATTCCCTTTCAAATTCTAAACTCTGCCCACTCTATATCAAATTCTCTTCTCCTCACTTTGGAAACATTTTTTTTATTCGGAAGTGATGAAGATCATGCTGAAAGTGATGATGACCATGCCGGAATTGATGAAGACCATGACGGTATCATGTTCCGGCATATGGTCTTCATCAATTCCGGCATGGTCTTCATCATTTCCGTTTTGAATTTTTCTGGTTTTAATCAGTCCACTGCCGGCATGGTCAGTTGATATGAAGACCATGCCGGTATTGTTTTCCGGCATAGAAAATAAAGCAACATGTTATGCCGGAAAACAATACCGGCATGGTCTTCATATCAACTGACCATGCCGGCAGTGGAGTGATTAAAACCAGAAAAAATTCAAAACGGAAGTGATGAAGGCCATGCCGGAATTGATGAAGACCATATGCCGGAACATGATACCGGTATGCTCGATAACCTATCAATGTCGGTAGTCAAGTGAAAAAAAAAATCAACATTCTGGATACTATTCATCCTTTTCCGGCATAGAAATTTAAGCAAAATACTATGCCGGAACAGGTACCGGCATGCTCGAAAACTAGATTACCATGTCGGTACCTGTTCAAAACCAGAAAAAAATCAACATTCTGAAGATCAAAACCATAAAAAAATCGTTCCAACAATTTATGAACATTTCCAACAATTCCCGGCATGGGTTTTTTGTTGAACACCATGCCGGCACCAAGCTTTTTCAGCTGCAACAATGGTGGATTCAAAGGAAAAAAATCAAATTTTCAACCTCTTATTAGCAGTAATTCTCTCATCACAATCATCTTCCATTTTCAAAAAAAAAAAATTCCTCTCAAATATTTTTTTCCCTCCTTCTACTCTCACCCAAACACAAATAAAAATACACACTAATCTATCCCCCAAATACTTAAGATTTTTACTAATTATTATTAACCACTAAACCTAATTAGTGAGGGGTAGATTAGGAATTAAAAAAATAATTACATAAGGGGTGACCCAGAATTGCTATTGGGACTCCTATTTTGTCTTGTAGCTATATCCCCCAATTAATTTCCATATCCCACAATTACGCGTTCTTTCAAAAAGCTTTCCAAATATATAAAATTTGTCGAATTCTTACGTATGATTCGTGAGACATGTTATGTTTAAGTTGACACGACGATTATACCCTTAAAGGATATAGTTTATCATTTGATAATATCATCAAACATCTTTATCCAAATGACCCTCCTTTTTTGAGGGTCATTTCAATAAAATGGGTTAATCTTTTTAAACTTGAGTTTTAAGCCAAAGACCATTTGAGTAAGAGAGAGTGAGGGGAGGGTCAAACACTTAATTCCCAATTTTTTTTAATACTTTTTGAGTCCCATAAAGATTACTTTTAAAATTTAAAAATAAATATCATGCAACCGCAAGGCTTTTGAATTGGCCTAGTTCTGAATCCACAAAATTGGTTTAAAAGACCAAAATCAACAATTCCTGGGTGAAAAGGACATTTAGATTTTGATACTGTTTAAATGGACAAAAAATTAAAAATAGTCAGGATGTAAACAGTTTCATCATATCCATTTTCAAATATTTTTTCTTATTTTTAATTTACATTAGGATGCATCCATTTCACCCATACCAATTTTTACTCGTTCATTTGAACCATATTTTAAAATTATTTGTGGACAAGTGACTCATTTTCCATTCTGAATCGGTCCCCAGTTATGCGGTCATCTAGTACTAATTCTAAAATTCATGATACCCTTGTTACAAAATTAATAACGGCCATTCATGCTCTCTGGCTTTGAGATTCGATACAAAACAAAGGATTTCATCATGGATTTTTCATCTGTTGTTGTTGAAACGTTTCTGTTAATTTCATTTAAATAAAAATATTTTGAGAAAAATATAATTCTAAATAATTTGTTCATTCCGAAAAGATGAATTTGTTTCCAAAACCTTACTGCATAAGCGCCGAATTCCTACGAATATTCATCATTACATCTTTAAACCCGTATAAGATCATACTCATTAACCAAAACTGGATTATTATGTTAATATATCACTATTAACTCGAATTCATCAATAACTAGACCCTTCACTTAAAAGATATCCGTTAATTAAAATAAAAAACCCAAAATTAATTCCTAATCGCAAAACCCATCCCAAATCAACAAAAATTCCTCCATCAAATTACCTTCCATTATGAACTTAAATGGTACAGTACTATTCATCAGCCAATTAAGGAGGCAGTGGATGAAGAAGAAGAACCAGCAGCAGACATTTGTTCCATAAGAATATTGTTCTTCAACAAAATTAATTGCTCCAAAGAGTAAACACAACATTCCTGTGAGTATAAAAGAGTCTGAGCAACGGGAGAATTCACCAGTACTTGAAGAAGCTGTTGTCGGTTCAATTTCTCTAATCCACCCAAACCCCCATAACCATTGCCATTTTTAGCACCAACACCACTATTTATCATCTGAGAAGATGTAATAAAACTTGACTGACAAGGCATAGACTGAAGAACACTAACTTGAGCCTGTAAAAACTTTATGTATTTGTAAGCTTCTTCTAGCATTGTCGCCATGTCCATTTTCCTGTCCCATGGCATCAGCTTTTGCAGATAACTTGTCTTGTCACTTATTATCTTCCTTTTCTGTCTTGCTATGATGTTTTGCGGTAATCTGGTACTGCTCCTTTTTAGACTTTCCCAGGATGATGATGATGAGTAATTAGGATTTGATTCAGGGATGGGAAAACCATTTTCTAACACCATTGATTCAAGTTTGTGCGAATCAGATGAAGTAGTAGATCTGAATCTTTTCAGAGAAGGTTGATGAGCAACTAGATGATCACTTTCTGTAATTGGAACTGTACCTTTCTGATAATGATAAGATTGAAGATTTGGTAACTCAGAAAGATTATGATCATGAAATTCTGAATTCTTCAAACTTTTCTCAGATGTTTCAAAGTTATTACTCACCTGATGAAATTCTTCATAATCAACTGGTTCAGATTTAGGGATTTTAAGATTATTAATCTCTGAAAAAGCATTCACCATCAGATTTTTATCTCCATAATTAGGTAAAGAAGATTTCTGAATCATAAGAAGTTGGTTTTGCTGAAGCTCTGACGATTCTTCGTTAAAGTAGTTCATGAAACTACCTACAGGATCAATTTCTGTAACTGGAAACCCTTGAAAAGAAGCTTTATAACCATTTTTTTCTCCCATATGATGAAACATTGACATGATTTCCGGATTTGAGTCTGGAAATTGTTTCTGCTCGTTTGAGCTGTAATGTTCTTCAGTTGCAGCAATATTATTGTTATGATGATGGATGAATCTTTCTCTACTATAATCATCCATTTTAACTGCTACTACTAAAACCCTAGTTAAACCCTGATGAGAAATGATGTGGAATTGTGGAGTACCAGTGGCTAGGGCGGCGAATTTATAAGTTAAACCAGTGACGTTTTAACTTTTGAAGAGATCGATCAACACGTGTCAAGATCGTGATGGTGAGATCGTTTATTCTCTTTACTGTTTGCGTTCGTCAGTATCGATGATGATTTGTTCGAAAGGACGGACGGTTAAACCGACGACTGTGGCTGTGCCTCTGTAGTAATGTCGACTGTCTGTTTTTGGCCGTTTCACTTTTCCTTCTCTCTTTTTTTCCTTTTTCTTTTTAATACCGGAACAGACCCTGGCTGTTACGATATTGAATCAGTGTTTATCTTGATGTTCAAATAAATGTCTTAATTTTCAGGTAAGATTTTTCATTATAACGGGCCATAAATATAGGTAGCCGCCGTTCGATTGATTATTTATCTTCTTATGATTATATTATCTAACCGTTCAAATTTATTTTGTAAGAGAACTAGCCCTTAACCCGTGCCATAATGTTGGTTCATTTTTAATATATCGTATAATTTGTGTCCCGAATACTTATCAACTCCTTATGATTTAATGTGTTTGTCATAAAAATAGTTGAGATTTTTCTCTCATTTTTTCTTTGTTTTTTCCTTTAATATTTTACCGTCGGAGATTTTCTCAAACGAAAGAAATATAATCTTAACTTCCAAACACTTTTTTATTTAGGTTCATTACTTAAAATGAGATAATGCTCTACATGAACATGGAAGTTTAAATATTTTTTTGGAAATATGTAAATCAAGAACGCTCATCTCAGTGAAATTAACTAATCAATATCGTCCATAAAAGTCTCCACATGCTTATATTTCGCTCCAGCTGACTCATCTATCATGATCATGTTGTCGATCCTCCAAATAGGCAGAGAATAGTATTTTTTTGCATCGAACGAATGACACAAACTATTAGATGACGATGTTTAAAATGTGTACCCATTACCTTTTCGAGGGGATAGTATATATGCGAACCTCTGCCATTAAATCTTCTACAAATTATTGTGCCCAGCAACTCGTCTTAACGACGGCTTTGGTAACTTCAAAAGTCTTGGAAATTTTGTCACTTCCTTATGTTCCTACCTTTCACTTGGAATACAATTTGGCGATACATTACCCCATAAATAACCTTGAACACATATTGTACTCCCTGATCCTATTTCAAATTAACAGGTTGTCAATAGATCCTTTAACAAAAGTTGACATATTCTACGTTGAATATTTATTAAAAAAATTTATGTTATTGTGGATCGTTGCTTTCTAAGATTGTAGTTTTCAAAATTGGCCTCTTCAAGTCCCTCGGCTTTCTAAGTTTATATATCTTGTATTTTTTTAACATTTTAGTTAGCCGTATTATGTTTGTTACTAACTTTAAACTTGATGTCATCTTCTACTGTGAACTTTATGTGATTTCAGAATCGAAATAGTTATACCTCTTTCATTCGTATCAAGTAATCCGTTGTATATCCCAACAATTCTTCTACAACAATTCCTTTATTTTGCCGCTTCCGGACCATCAGTAGCCATTATTGTCAAACGTAATTTGTCTAATTTTTGTTGATTTTATGTATTTGCAATGTTCATTTTTATTAAATAAATAGATTGTGTAAAAGCTAAAAAAAAAAAAGAACATAAGTATTACATCGGATCTAAGTTACTATATCCAAAATACTTCGGACACTGCTTCTGGTGCCTTGTTTCCTTAAATTCCTAGTTGCATTCTAGACAGTACTTGCAACACCAATCATTTGTGAAGTGAGCTATTTGCGCAAGTGTGGTCAATGTAAATGTATCCCTTGCCTGTAATAATAATAACAACACGTCAGTTTTTTTCAAGGCATCCAATTGTAAATGGTATGAATCTAATAGATTTAAATTATACCTCAATCTTAGATATCACCTTCTTCTCACATAACATAACAATTGAGGAAGGACAAATCTTGACCACTCTTTACATAGGCAGAGTTAGCCAAACTATGTTTTGCAATTGTCTTACGTGAAAATTATTATTAATCCATATTTTAGTCAGCTCCTATCGAAGCCGATCTAATTAGTCCTATAGAAAGTTAATCTTAAATTTTTGACCTTATCTCTTGACCAAATTATTGAAGTATTCTCAGTCATGTTCTGCATTGTGTGATCTACCCATCTATGTCTACTCTACCTTCTAACCCAGCGAATGAAACCTACACATATTGATCCGTAATTTGATATTGTTGATTTGTCATCAAGAGGTCGCATGATTTGAGAATGTAAAATATAAAAAATATTCTATAAACTTCGGAGGCGAAATTTAGATTTATGATTTAAAGTTTTTTATGATGATTTTGATGAACAAACATAATTTTCAAACAAATATTTTAGAATGCAGTTACATTTTCCCGGTCAATAAGTTTTTATATCGGGAATTGAGTGAAAGTTGTTATCTTTGTAGGTAGTTGTCGTGAAACAACTCGACATTGATGGTCTTTTAGGAAAAATAATGTAATAGTACTTGAAAGAGCGATAATGTTCTCTTACGCGGGTAAACCAATTGCATTTGCATAATACGGGTTATTGAACAATCATGATCATATTGTCTTATTGGTTCCGGTATCATCCTCGAAATATTTGGATTTTGTCCTTATCAATCGTGCTAAAAACAACCGATTACATCTTTCACAATACAATATTGCATGTTTTGTGAAGATTCTTTTTTTTACTTGGTCAATAAAACTCACTAAAAAGCAAAAAACTAATATTATACACTACTATTACCAACACCCACCACCATAAAAACCATCCATCTCCACTATTTCTTCCACCAATAGTAATGTTACCTCCTCCACCATTCACAAACACCCGCCACCACTTATACTAACACTACTTCCACTACCACCATTAGAATTAATATAGTTTTTAGTAAAATTATTTATTAATAAAATTATGTATTTATGTTAAATTATTAAAGGGACATTTATAATGGAAATTTAATTAATCATTATGAACAATCAATGAGACACTATTTAATAAAACGTTTAAAATGGTTAAGTTGAACAAACCCCAGCGGTAAATTATCTTTTCCAAGGACAAATCCTGACCACTCTTTACATGAACAAATCGATAATAAATAATTTCATATGTTCTGATCTTGATTCGTATCGTTCGTTTAGTTATTACATAACATCGCAATTGATTGCACCAATTTTTTAAGATGGACATGTGTTTTATCGAGTTTATTTTAACATTGGAATGATCAACCACGTTTTATACTTTATAATATAACATTACACATTTTGTGGAGTTACGAAATTAGCATAATATGTTTTTGTTCACCAATACCCGCCACCACCATAAAATCATCTAAATCCACTTTTTTTTATCCACCACCACCTAGTGGCGGAGCCAAGGGTTGACTAACCTGACTCTAACCCTTTAAATTTTTAATAACTACATAATTTTTTTAGTTTATTTTATAAATAGTACTTTGTCCATATTATTTATGGTTTAGTCCACCAAAGTTTACATGTTTCCTTTTAAAAAAAAAATAGGTCTCCTCAATGTCAATTTTTGACTCCACCACTGCCACCATCACTGCCCCCCATCCCATGTAGGTTGTTGGACGCAATTCTAATTTTCAATCACAAATGCCATGTATGAGGTTTAGATTGAGCAAAATTTCGTCAATTGATTAGTTTCATTTTTTTTCCCGCTTATATAGTCTTTTTTGTATTGCAATCAATTTTATTTTAACATTAAAAAATCATGATTTATACGATATAGTACCAAAGATAACATGGGTACCATTTGGGTGATCCAACTACGATCATGAAAATATTATCTTGTATGATATCATCCCTGAAATATATGGTACCTTCATTTATCAAAAGTGTTAAAAACAACCAACCACATCTTTCACACTACGATGTTATCGATGTTGTAACGAAAACATAAAATTAATATTGTCCATCACCACTCACCAGCATTCACCGTCACTATTTATTCCACTAAAAACCAGGGGCGGAGCCAGGATTTTGAGGAGAGGGGGAGAAAAAATTCTTGGCAAGTTGGATACATGTGAAAAATTGACTTTTTATCCAATTTTACGATAAAAGAACAAAATAAATATAATTGTGCTTGGCTCCTCCCTTAACCACCACTAATCTTTAGGCCTCCATCTCTTCTACTACTCATTGTCACAAAAAATGTCTATTGATATTATTTATCAAAATTACTTATTAATAAAAATAAATATTATAATTAATTAAGAAAACATTTATAATTTAAAAATAATTAGTGATTTATTATGAGCAATTAGTGAAACACTAATTAATGAAACATTTTATAATGAATACATTATTTATCATGTGCAATTAGTGAAACACTAATTAATAAATCAATTATGGTATCTAAGTTGAACAAAGCACCACTGTTGATTTATCTTTTCTATCAATTCCAACCAAGGTGGGAACACTGGTTAGAGGCCACTCTTATGACACAATAGGTCATGGGTTCGAACCTCCCCGTTATAATTTTTAAAGTTCCATATCTTGACTTGAGTGCTCATTTTTCATTCATAATATTGTAATGAACGCCACATGTGCGAGATGTAGGGGGGTGGTCTGAGGAACCACAACCCTTGATTTATCTCTGCAAGGACAAATCCTGACCACCATTAACAAAGGCTAACTTGTCCAAACCTTGTTTTATACTAATGACTATATCTTAACCCGTGTCGTAACGGCACGGGATGTTTTGTCTCTAATACGATATTGTTCACATTCCTCTTGCTTCATTTTATTCGTGAGTAATTATTTTGATATTCAAATAGGTTTTGGGAAACAAAATGGGTTACCTGATTTTTTTATTTTTTACTTAATCATGTTATTCCAATTTATTATCTGGATGGAGTAATAATGTTGTGCCAACATGAAAATAAAATTAAAAATACTGTAAATAAATTTTTCCCCATTTATTGTTCCATCATACCATAATTTCAAACTTCAAAAAGAATATTTCATCTAATAGTACATATACCTAAACTGCCAATCCAACTCCATAATGTTTATGAATACATTTGTTCCGAAATTATTGATAACTAAGGCTCTAAGGATTGAAGCGAAAACCCATAATATATTCCCTACTATAGATAAACACTATTTATTTATTTTTTGCAAATGTGAGAGTTATAAAAATGAATAACCCTTGGCTATTGGAAGGCTGAGATATACACATGTGAGTTGAAAAAATAAACTTATAATAGTAAATCAAAACATGTGTAAGATTCCTTCTCAATCATATTGATAACATAAAATTGAAGAAATTTGTGGATAAAAAGATTTCACACCAACTATGCTAAGTAGTGCATGAATGACGTTCACATCTAGTGTTACTCAAGTAATTTGGAGTTTTAAAAAGCATAGTCATATTGATATTTGTATCTACATAAATTCAACTAACCTTCCGAAGAAAAATTATTAGTTTCAAGGTAGAGCCGACACAAACTTCTGTCTCCTTCAATGTATACAACACACATTGGGTTTAATCGGCCTTGAGATTAAACAAATACCCCAACATTAGTCAAATAATGTCTACAAATACGGGATTGAAACAAAGTGCTAACGGGAAAAATAAGAGACTAACATCAGTTCTACAAAGAAAATACTCTATATGTATCAAAGTTTGTTAACCAAACATGTACTCAAATTAAAAAGTCATCAACTTAACACAAAACTATAAAAGAACCCAAGTTAAATCAATACTTGCATAAACAAAACTTATAAGAGAATTTTGGAATTATTAAATACCTTTAAAATCACTATTAGAGATTTAATTGCATGCCTCGTTAAAAACTACGGTAGGACGAAATCACCAGATTAATCTGTAGAAATTTCACTGGATATGTAGCAATTCTGAGAAGTTTACACTGGTGGTGATGCGTTCCATCTAAGTGTTGTTCGATTGATTATTTTTTTAGAAGGTTTCGGTTTTCATTGGAGAAACCGAGAGGGAGCGTTTCATTATATTCATTATCATTCAGAACTCGCCCTCTGCTTACAGGATCTCAATATAACCTTAAATTTATCTATTGGACGGAGAAACCTTGATATTAAATATGTAGTTTTTAGTGTTATTTATTATATAACGTGACATCCAAATATTTTTTTTTCTTCTTAATTTTCATGTATTTTAACCGAGTTTATATTAGAATTAAGACGATCAACCACATTTCTAATTTTTAATGTTATCCTTTTGTAGCAGCACATAATTAACATAGTCAATTACTACTCATCAAAACCGGTCAGTACCACAAACCATCAGATATCACTTCTTTCTCCACCACCACCATTTTCCATCCCTCGTAGAATATTGGGCACACTTATAACTTTTAATCCCACACGTCATGTATAAAGTTTAGACTTAACAAACTTAGGTCGCCAATTAATTTATTCAACTATATGGTTTTTGTTAATATTGAAAATCATGCGTACGAACGGTTACCAAAGATAGCAGTGGTACCAAAAACAACCATTTTGTCTTATATGATTTGGTATCATCCCAAAAGTATTTGTTATCCGCCTTTTTTTATCGTGTCAAAAACAACCAACTATACTTTTCACAATACAATGTTACCCGTCATGTAAAAAAATAATATTATTTTTGATTCAAAAGAAAAAACCAATACCACCGCCATTAAAATCATCCAGCGCCACTATTTCTTCCACCAAAACTAATGTTACCGCCTCCACCACTTAGTAACACCTTCCACCTCTTCCACCACTTACTTCTTCCTCTACTACCACCACCACCACTAATATCTATTGAAATAATTTTTGTCAAAATTATTATTTATTGATGGAGATATGTATTAATATTATTTAAGGGATATTTATGATGTAAAATTAATAAATCATTTATCATGAGAAATTTATGAGACGTCAATTAATAAAATACTTATACTAATTAATATTTAAGTTGAACAAACCATAACCATATATTTATCTTCTCTCTAGAAAAATCACTTATACTATTTAATAAAACACTTATACTAATTAATATTTAAGTTGAACAAACAACCACTGTTGATTTATCTTTTCTATCAATTCCAACCAAGGTGGAACAATGGTTAGAGGTCACTCTTATGACACAATAGGTCATGAGTTCGAACCTCCCTGTTATAATTTTTGAAATTCCATATCTTGACTTGAGTATTCATTTTTAATTTATAATATTGGAATGAACACCACGTGTGCGACTTGTAGGGTGTGGCACGGAGAACCACAGCCTTTGATTTATTTTTATCAAGGATAAATCCTGACCACCACTCAGATAGTCAAAGTTAGCTAAACTCTGCTTTATACTATTGATTGTGAATAGCTCGTGTTGTAATGATGATGCTTATTCACCTGTTTATTTATTTCCTTATTTCTTTGTACGTGAAAATGAAATGTAGCATGCAGCGTTTATTCACCTGTTTGTAAGTTTGGAAAATGGACGTTTAAGTAGTACTTGGTACTTGCTATTACGTTGGTATCACAGTCGAATTACCATATATGCATCTCTAATCTAACGGTAACAACTATAAATATATAAGTGGATGGTATAGTGGCAATTTGGTTAAATAACTTAACATATCGAAAAAGAGTATGTCAGTGTGACAGTATCCGTCAGCTGATCAAAAAAAGACGGAAAAAGCTAAGGGCGGACCAAATGGGTGTACCAATTTAGCGGACCAATTTTCTGCACCGTTAGATTAGGATATTAGGGTCTCACTGATAACTTAAAAAACCCACCCCTATAGATCATGTGGTGGAGGGGTGGCCACTTCATGGTCCACCATTGGTACACCACCCATTGGTCCACCCCTAGACGCTCCCAAAAAAGACAGTATCCGTCAGTTTTGGTACGAAAAGGAGCTAACTGTAAATAAAAAGCATGCACCTGGTTTAGCACGTGGGAAGTGTAGAGTTAGGTGTGCGGCTCTTTATTTCATACATAAAATGCCTCTAGCTATTTTGGAATATCAATAGAGCTACCCGACTTTGTGAATGTTTTCTTTCTTTTTGATATCAAAGCAATTCAACAGCCTTACCTTGGATAATCTTTACAGCCCGCATCAAGAAATTTCGAAGATATATTGATTAGTATAGATTTTTTTTTCTTTGTTTTTTGGGTTTTTGGTTTTTATTTATAATGGATGCGTTCACTTTTGAATCAAAAACCTTTGATTTATCTTGGATCTATAGAGGCAAAATGAAGGAGATTAAGATTCGGAAAAGCTAAAAAGGTCGTCATAGCTGGATTTTTTTTCCTAATGATGCTCATAATTGGGTTCATACTATCACTTTCGAAGCTTTTTCTTTCTTGGGTGAGAATCCTCAGAAATGGACACAGAGATTTAACCAGATGGTTATTGTAGTTGAAATGTGTTCAAACTCTCAAGATTTGAATCTGATTCTCGTTTTAAATTCATCTGTATTCCAAGTGGGAGAGAGGAAGCAATATGAAGATGTTTCTGGTTATCTTTACTTCCAGAAAATAGACAGCAACAACATGTATCAATGACTCCTTCTGATTTTCCACTATTACAAGATAATAAGGAAGAATCATTAACAGAAATTTCCTTTCCTTTGGGTATTTCTGTTGAAGCGCATGGTCCTCACTTTGGTTGGCATCATATTGCTTCTAGTTTTATGAAGAACTTCAAATGGTCAGGTAAATTGGGTCACAAAAGTATCAATTCTAAGTTAGCTTTTTTGAGGCAAATTCTACTTCTATCTATGATCTTTTCAAAGAGGAGAAAGTTTTATCTTTTGGTAAGACAAAAATATCTTTTGGTAAGACAAAAATATCTTTGAGACAATGGAAATCTGATGAGTTGAACTCAAACTATGTGGATGTTGGTATTCACCGGATCGACATTAGAGGATTATCTTTTCATTTTTTGAATGTTAAGATATTGAAGACATATGTTCTCCTTAGGGAAAAGTTCTGGAAATACACGAATCAACGAGCGACTTCTCGAAACTGAATAGTTGCAAGTTGAAAGTTCATGTTGATAAAATCCCAACAGTTG
Source organism: Papaver bracteatum (assembly GCA_023529315.1). NCBI lineage: Eukaryota > Viridiplantae > Streptophyta > Magnoliopsida > Ranunculales > Papaveraceae > Papaver > Papaver bracteatum. The sequence goes on from JAJJWX010003983.1 coordinate 1,118,663, forward strand.
TTCTGGACAATGGCCGCTGGTTGAGTATCGAATGGATATATGATTATAGTGACCCCTTATTCGATCAGCAACACATTGTTATTCCAAAAATCAAATCAAAGCATGATGTTTCCAGAATTGATGATCAATCATGATCCTATTTTGTCACACCAGAATATTATTGAGGCAGAAAATCAAGGAACTTGTTATTCTCCAATTAATTCTTTGTAGAAAAATATGTCACAACATACAAATTCTTCAAACTCTTCTAATATATCGGGTTTAAGGAGGTGAAAAAAGTTTGGAGAAATGTATCTCGAGTTCAGCTAAGGGGTACTCATACTAACTAAAACTTTAATATAGCGGACGGTCCTGGTTATGTACCTGCAACTGAAATTTCAGGGCATCACTTGAGGATGAGGTTAATATCCCAAGGGTAACAGTAAGAGGAAAAAAAGCGGGTCGCAATATGGGTCAGATGGGGGAGCGTTATCTTCGTGATTTTATTTTCAATCAAATCAATACAAAAACTAAAGATAAACCGTAATATCTAGTTTCCCACCAACGGGTCGCGCTAGAGCTTCTCAATCCCAAAGAAGACTTTAAATTGAGCGGCCGTAAGAGATTTCACCCAATTAGATTACTCTCATCTCCGATAGGCGGCTTCACCAGTAACAAAGATAAAAGAGTAAGTCTAATGTTACGCAGGATTAGTTCGCTAGAAATGCAAACTCAAAGTATTTATAGACAAGGAAGTTTGGACACCAAGTAATTTCCAAAACCGAAAATATACTCAATATATTTTTCCATATTAACCCAAATTCGGCTTTCATAGTTCCTGTGAATGCACTGTCCAAAAATATGATCGAAACTCCTTGGAAAATCTTTAACTAGTAAACGCACATTACTAATTCTTATTTTCCATATATAATTAAAAACCCTTAATTAAAAATATTCTTAACTTATTTAAATTCGATCTTGGGATTTACTTCCTTCTTAGCTGTTAAGGAATATCTTTGAACAATATAGAATAAGCATTAATGCACCGTGTTCAAAGTGTGACGACATCTTACTCTTGCAAGTCTTTTCCATGCTTGCTCACTTGAAACCGATTTACCACACTTCCAAACAAGTTTAGAATTGGTTCATCTGACTTTCAAGAACCGTGTGATTGATCAAGTTCCACTCAATCACAACTCATGGGTTTACGGTTCTACTAAAACAAGTTTTGGTTCTACATCCATGTGAGTACTATGCATAGTTACACTAGCTTAACAAAGATACGGCTGACTAGGTACTAAGATCGGTTACCCACATATATTTGGTATCTAACTTGTATGCATTGCACATGTCCATAGGATCGGTTCCCCCTTCCCAAAAACGTGTTTCACATGTTCATAGGATCGGTTTTCCTTTCTTCCATAAACCTTGCTGCACCTCATGCAAGGACCGGTTCCCCTTGTGATGCACTACACCTCTTACTAGGATCGGTTCCCCTTCTCCCAGTAATAAGTTCAGACACTCACAACCCGATCATACCCCAGGTGATTACTTAAGATCGGTTTCACTAATAAAAGTCATACCAATACATAAGTCAGGCCTCATGTGAATAGTTTTACCAAGAACACAAACAAGTCATGTGCGGTTATACTAATCACACATATTGGTCGTTCATAAGATATGCAATGAAGAACAGCCCCAATAACGCCCGTCAATTTCCTTTTCGGTTCACAACACATATCATGAACTTACTTCCTTAGAACACATGTAAACATTGTTCCCTAGAATGAAATCCTCACCTCATACCCATACATGATCACAATAGCATTCATATGATTATTTCGATGTCTTATATACAAAGTTTAATTGTTAAGCAAGAAACTACATATTGTATTCCTTAATACTATGCCTATTTAGAGTGTTCATGCTTCGCAGTTTTATATTTCTAATATGCATGACTTGAAAGATACGTTAGGGAATGAAACAGTTCAAGTCAAATATCACTAACCTCAAGTGTAAGGATGATGTTGTGGTTGTAGCTCCGTTCTTCTTCACTTCTTCAAATCTTCGCAATACTTGTAATGTCTCATCCTAATACTTTCAAGCTAACCTATACGAAGTTGACTCTAGTACATTTAAATCAAGCGACTCTTAAGTGATTTTTGATTCACTAAAATATGACAACCAAACTTGACATACCAACGCTTGGTGGGTTCAACCGAGCAATGCTCTAACACTCGCGAATTTAAGACTCTTCAAATCATAATATGGGTCAGATGGGGGTGCAGGGTGGGGACTGTTCCATTGCAGGACTGTGGACTCGGCCCTAAATTTGTGAATTTAATAAACTCCTTCTCATGATTCTAGGGTCGTGGATTCAAACTTGGTACATGTATCGGTGCGATCAAATAGGGATGATTTAGAGCCATTAGATGGAGGAAATGACTCTATTCCACCTGTACCGTTGATTTCTCCATCATCTTCTTCTACGGAATTTTTTAAGTCAAATAAAGAGATAAGTATTGATACGTCACTCTAAACTTTTTGGTACTATTTCTTCTCCCACTTCTGGATCTACTTCAAAGTTAGAGAAAGTGAATGGCAAATTAGAATCGAGAATTGATTCCCATATGGATTTTAATAATTTTATTGGAATTTCGTGTGATTTGCCTAACTTGAGGGAAATGCATCTAGATTTAATTGAGAAAATTGATGGTATAGTTATTAAGAATACAATTTAAGAAGACGATGATGGAATAGGTGAGTATGATTCGCCTTATGAAAGTGAAGAATAAGATGAAATAATTGAAGAAGTTAGGTCAGTAACAGAAGAGGAATCATTGGAAGATAATTATTTTACTCCTCTCTCTGATTCTTGGTTTGTATAGAGTGCAGATGGATCATAAAATCATGTGTTGGAATATTAGGGGTTCGGGTCAAGATACATACATAGTTGCAATAAGGAATGCAATTAGGAAAAATATTGTTTCTATTTTCTCAATTCAAGAGTCTAAGAAAGAAATCGTTACTGATTCTTTGATTAGGTCTTTGTGGAGCAATAGTGGTTGCAATTTCTTGCACTTATCTTCTGAAGGGGCTTCTGGAGGAATTATGGTGATGTGGAAAGATGGTGTAGTTCAAATGGAAGATAATTTTGTTTGGTTATTTATCTTAGGTTATGGTGCTTTAGACTATGGTTATTACAGACAATATTGGCTGGAGATGAATGACATTAGGATTCTTTTTGATGAACCATGGGTGCTGGGTGGTGATTTCAATACCATGCTTTCTCAATCAGATTGGAATGCTCCGGTAGTTGTACTATAAGTAGAGAATATTTTAGAAGGTTTTTTAATAGGCATGAATTGATTGATTTACCTTTATCTTGAGGTAAATTTACCTGGACCAATTCACAACAACCTCCTATTTTGGTTAAACTAGATAGATTTTTAGTATCTGGTGAATGGTATTCTTAGCATCCTTCTCTACTACAATTGAGATTAAAGAGACCGAATTCTGATCACACACCAATTTTTCTTAATTGTAATTTAAGCATGAAATTTAATGCACCTTATAGGTTGGATAACTACCTTTTACTTCACCCTTAATTTATTCTGAACTTACAGATTTGGTGGCAGAATTAAAGGTCTCTAGGTGACTTACAATTACAAGTTGATCAGTTGGAAGATCTTATTGATTCTTGAGATATAAATGAGGAGGATGGTAAACTTGCAAATAATGAGATTGTATCTAGGTAAGAATCTAAAGACAATCATGAAAATATCTCCCTAAATATTGCAAGGAAATGGGGTCAAAGAGCAAAAGAGACATGGGCCAAGGATGTTGAAAAGGATTCTAAATACTTAAAGTTGCAGTACAATAAATTGTTTGAACATAGATGTGGTGTTGTGTTATGACAATGAGAAGATTGCAAAAGAGACAAAAGATTTTAATACTTCATTATTCTCTAAAGACCATGTCACTAGGCCAATATTTGATAATATTGATCTTCCTTCTTTATCCGTTCAAGATATCATTGCTCTTGAGAAACCATTCTCCAAAGACGAAGTAAAGAAGATCATTTGGCATTTTGGTAACGATAAGGCTCCTGGACCTGATGGGTTCAATATGGAATTCTTTAAAGATACTTGGTAGGTTATCAAAGATGATTTGTTGTTAGTTATTAAGGAATTTGAGGAAATAAATACTCTAGACTGGAGATTAAATTGCACTAAGCTTAAATTGCTTCATAAAATCAACGGTGCTACTTCACTTCACAATTTCAGGTTTATAAGTCTGATTGATGGATTCTATAAGATAGTCTTAATGTTGTTGGTAGAAAGATTAGAATTGGTACTTCCTTCCATCATCACTAATTATCAAGGTGCTTTCATTCATGATAGGAAGATTAATGATGGAATTCTAATTGCTGCGAAACTAATAGACTCAAGGATGAAGGAATACAATTATGGTTTAGATTGTAAGGTTGATTTTGAAAAATCCTTTGACAATATAAATTGGAATCTATGGATATTGTTTTCCAAAGATTTGGTTTTGAGAATGTCTGGAGAAGTTGGATTAAAAGTGCATCTCTCGGGAAAGATTCGCTATTCTTATTAATGGTGAAGTAAAAAAAATGTTCAAAAGTGAGAAGGGCTTAAAGAAAGACGATCCCATCTATCCATTTATCTTCATCATGGTGGCTGAAATTTTAACTAAAATGATAGGAAAAGCTTCTTCAAATGGGTTGTTGACTGGTTTTCAAGTTGCAACTAATGAGACTGTTATTAATCACTTACAATTTTTCCATGAGGACTCCGAGGACCATACTAGAGATTCAAAGAATATCTTATTTTCCTTCCAATTAGTGACTGGATGAAAGGTAAACTTTATCAAAAGTGCAGTGGTTGGTATTGGGGATAATAACAATGGTTCAGATTATGCTAGTATTTTTGGTTGTCAGCTTGTTGAATTTTCTATCAACTATCTTGGAATTCCTTTAGGAAGTAAATTAATACCAAAGTTGTTTAGGATGTTTTGAACTCTAGATTTCAACAAAAACTGAGCACATATAGAAGAAGATATCTCTCTAAAAGGAAAAGGTTGATATTGATCAATAGTGTACTTGCAAGTATGCCAATTTACTTCTTATCCATGTTTCAAATTCCAATATCAGTGGTGAAGAACTTAGAGAAGATTATGCATAACTTCTTATGGGGATCTTCCAACACTTCAAGAAATAGGAGCTGGGTGAGATGGTCAAGAGCTATTGTGCCAAAATCCAATTGAGGTATTGGTATTAAAAAACTGAAGTTGGTGAATAAATATCTTCAGTGTAAATGCATTTGGAGGTATGGTGAGGAAAAAAATGCTTTCTAATGTTTCCTCTAAAGCTGTTGGGTATAGTTTTTGGGCTGGAATTATGAAATCTATAAAGGATGTCAGAGAGAACACTTTTCTCGAAATTCAAAATGGTAAAGGCATAATTTTCTGGTTGGATAAATGGATAGGTAATAGTACTTTAAAAGATGGTTTCCAAATTATTTCTAGCATTTCTAAGGCTTAAAAAGCTACAGTGAAAGATATGATATCCAGTAATGGTTCTTGAAATTTTGATTTCAAAAGGTACCTGAATGAGTTGGAGATTGGTGAAATAGCTCATTTGTTGCAATTACTGGAGGATTTACTTCTACTATCCATAACTGTACCTTGGATGATACTCGCAAACGGGGTTTTGGAAATGATTTTTCAGTAGCCAATTGTTATGCATCTCTTGATGTGGATGGCTTCATATCTTTTCCTCATAAGAAGATATGGAATCCCAAAATTCCTTTGAAAGTCTATTTTCTTGTGTGTACACGGTATCATAATGGGGATCCTACGCTGGGTGTCTTGTCGAGAGCAGGTATTGCTGACAATAACCAATGTCTCTTATGCTTTAAAACATATGAATCTCAGAGCCATCTCTTTCTTCATTGCTATGAAACCAGAAAAAATTGGCACTATTTACTGGCTAGTCTTGGCTTTATTTGAGTTTTTTCTAAGGAGGTGAAGACTAACATATGGGAGTGGACCAACAAGAAAAGCAGAAATATGATGAAGAAAATTTGGGGAATCCTTCCATTTGCAATCCGGTGGACTATTTGGGTTTGAAAGAAACATTATATTGCACCACGACAAGAAAAGAAGTTTTGATCAGCCCATTATCTCTGTTAGGTGTACAATGTTTAATTGGTCTTTACATTCGAATTTGTTTGAAGGTTATTCTCTTAGCACCCTAATATGTAATTGGAATACTATGATTGGTTGCTCCTAACTATGTTTTTGTTCTCCGTCATTCATCTTCTTGATGAGTGATGATCTTAATATTTTTATCCCTTTTTTTGTCAAAAAAAATAAAAAACACCGTTCATACACAGATAGATGTTAGTTTTTGACTCCACTTAAATTATTATACCTTGCTATGCTATCGTACTCAAATTATTGAATACATGTGTATGCCATCTCCAAACAGTAACAACTATAACGGTATAATGAATTTGGTTAAAATGAAATAATACTCTATTATTTAACAATCTCTCTATAATAATATAATTATCTGATTTTTTTTTTATCGTCAAACCATAAGTATTTCATTCCAAACAGAAACGTTTACATGAAGGTTTTCAAGAGAAACAAGTACAACATAACGTGAAACAAATACAAAGAAAAATGCAAAGCGCAAATAAATCGTGAAGAGAAAGAACGATTTACAACGATAACACCCAAGTTTTGTACTTTGAGATTTGAGAAGAAATGGCACCCGAAATTAATTCGGCCATTTTCAGAGATTTTCTTCTAGGAAAAGAGATGCTCTCTTGATTGAGGAGTGATTTTCCCAAATATTCTTCATAAGCAGCGAAGAACCCGGAACCCCTAGATCTATGTTTTGATGATGAAAATCTTGATCTTGCCCGTGTCGATCGCCGATGTACTTGTACCAAGATAACCAAACACGAACAAGTTGTTAGAAAGAAACACTATGAAAGTATAAATAAACTCGCTCAAATAGCGAAGATAAAAATCGCTCAAATAGTGGAGAAACTATTGAAAGCAACGGAATAAATCCGAAAACAAAAACAACTATGTTTAATATTACTAAAAGAAAGAAATCTTTGTTGACATCTATCCCCTAAAGGATTAGATCTGAGCAAAGAAAGAAGAAGTTGATGGTTTTTTTTCCCTTCTAGGTGAGAAAAGAGAAAGGGAAAAGAGAAAAAAGTATTTGATCTCAATTAGGCTAATAAAAGCTAAACTTTAACTCGTTAAATTAATAATTTTGTATAGTTGATAAATTTTACTGGTCCAAAAAATATTAATGTCATATTAGTATCCACTAGTTTTATTTTATTAATGTCCTAATAATAAACTCTCATTCTTCTCTCCTAAAATAAAAAACCCTTAGAACTTCTTCCTTCTTCTTGCTCAGATCTAGTTCTTTTGGGCTAGATCTGAGCAAGAATTTTTAGTTTTTTCATGAATAAAAATAATCTAATTTATGTTTATAGGTTTTATTTTTGTTATTTTTGGTGTCTATGGACGCATTTCTTCGCTTTTTGGGCGATATTTTCTTCGTCTTTTTAACGATTTTCTCTTCACTTTAACGATGATTCTTTCAAATCTTCATGGTGTTTATTGACTTGTTATTCTCGATTCATCAAGAACATCAACGATTCCGCTCGGCGTCGCTTTGGATTCATCTTAAACTAGAAGGATTTAGGGCACCCGGATTCATTTGGATCTATAAGATTTTGGGAAATACACTCATTTTTATTTGGATCATTTATTATTGAAGAATATAATTATTTTAAATGGTCGGAGTTGATTCCGGTTCACACCATCATTTATCATTACTACATCTGCGAAAATTGGATGTATTTGCGGTTCATGGCTCTTTCTCTTCGCGGTGTACTTGTAATTGGTGTCGTCATTTGTATTTGCATTTGGGTTTTGATTATCTTGTATTTTGGTGTTTTTGATAATCTTGTAAGCAATGTTGTAATCACTATTTTGGTTTGAATGAATTGAATTGTGATTTTACCAACAAAAAAAAAGTATCCACTAGTTTTGGCACGTGATTTTTTTTTTGAATGAAAATGGCTATATAAAAGAAAATGATAGCAAGGTAACAATGGTAGTCAACGACGGATCTAGAAATTTTTGTAAATGCTAGCGTCTAATAACAATTGGCGACTGTGAATCTATGATTATAAATTTTATTTTTAAGTTTATTCATTTTCATTCATAGTTCCAAATCAAACGCATTATGGTTAAAAACATCAAAAACAAACTTACAAGTAATAGAAACTACATTCAAATATTCTGAAATGAAAAGAGATGGAATATTAAAAATAGTTTCAAATAGAAGTAGACATCCAGTTAAATCTGAAAGGAGATGGTGATTGGAATAAAATCCCACCATTTGATAGGCTTGTCAATCTTTGATGGATGGTTCGTGGCTTGTTACTCTCGGTTCAAAATCATAGGTGAGTCAACACGAAATCGCTTTGAATCCATACTAGAGATTTAGGCCATCTAATTTCATTTGGATCTACAAGTTTACATGAAAAATACTCCTTCCTTTCAGGAGCATCACTTATCATGGAAGAATACGATCAAACCAAATGATCGGAATTATTTCCGGAATATACCATCATCTCTCCCTTATACATAATCAAAAATGGGGTATCTCTACGGTTTATTTCTCTTTCTCTTCGCGATCTACTTGTAGTTGATATCCTTATTTGTATTTGGGTTTTGATTATCTTGATGTTTTTCTAGGTATTTTGATGTTTTTGTTAGTCTTATAAACGAACATGTAATGATTTGAATGAATTGAAATTTATTGGTTGACCAAAAAAAAAGGCCTATCAATGCATAACCCAATATTCGATATCCGTCCGAGTTCTTTCGAATCGTTAGGATATTATCCGATATTCTTACTTTAATGAAACGGATACAGAAAAGGTATTATCCGATATCCGTTAAAGAATGCATATGTAATTTTTTTTTGAATAATATATTTAGTTATTAACTTGGTAGTATATGAAGACGTAGAAATAAAAATATCATGGAAGAATAAAAACACAACTTTTTTTTTTTGGTTGTTAGAAAAGAGGAGAATTTTTCAATTTTGGTAGTGAAGATTTGAGTTTTTTTTTTTAAATCTAATTTAATATAATAATTTATAAATGAAAATTTTGCATTTGATCAAGGTATTTAGTTTTATTTAGTTGAATTTCCTTAAGGTTTATTTGATTTTTTTTGTAATAAATGAAATATAAAGAAAAACTAAAAAAACATCTAAATCTTTAAGGGAAAACTAGAGAGAAGACCAAGAGAATGAGAAACGGCAAGAGGAATTGTATTGATAGGCAACAATTACAATCCTAACTACCTAGTTGGGCCGCACATCTATGGTCCATAGACCCTACAACACTCCCTCTTGTGCGGCCCAATAGAACTTCATATGAAGTGCTTCACATATAGTGATTCGAATGTAGTTCTTCAAAGGTAGTCCTCTCCTTGGTGACTTGTGCCGAAATCAATTGCCTCATTAAAACTTTGATAATGAAAAACCTAGCAGGATAAAACATTGGTAAAATTCTTCACATGTAGTACTTCACATGTTGTTACGTACTTTACATGTAGTTCATCACATGCAATACGATCTTCAAAGATCGATGATCAAAGTTAAATGCCTCGTTAAAACTTCGTTAGGAAAACCCATAAGGACAAGACCTAAATTAAAGAAAAGAGTACAATATTAAGCAAACTTAGAACATAGTCCTGTGGGAAAAAGTAACCTCGGTGAAGGAAAAGAGTTCAACACACCATTAGATGCTCTGATGCCAGACAATTTTCATTAGTTCAATGCAGTCAAAAGGAGTTTATCACACTTTACTTTGGTGACTTGAATGTTTATAAGACCATGTTGTTGATTCTGGAAGTTACATTGCTTAACATACTATCACGTTTCATTTATTTGATTCAGATATTTTCAGTAGTATCAACGCGATCTTTATGTATTCAATGTTCAACATACTTGATGTTTTTAGTATTGTCTTGCTAAAAACCTTGTCGAGTAACAAAACCCTTTGGGAAAAACTATTCTTGATCGAAGGGAGAAAGAGTACAACACAGCTTCAATTTCAAAGTAAATTATGTCGACATCATATCCTTGGATCCTCCCCCTGATTACTCTCAGAGTTTTTCCAAACAGTTCCTTTAGTCATGTACTTTTTGAAACTGAATATCGGTAATGACATAGAAAATAGTTTACCGTATCTCCCCCTGATTACTTTCGTTGGAGAAGAGATTATTGTTCCTTTATAATCAACAACCTTTGGATTGCACTTACATTAGAATTACTTTTTATGTCTTTGCATGGATAAAACAATTATGTCAATGGTTACTTTTAAGCACATGATTACATTCACTATACCATTCCAATGACGTTGCGTTGGCGCTGAGTTATATCTAGATAACAAGATCATTGAGGATGTAACATTTGGTCGAGTACATTATGCTAAGTACAATAATGTGTCTATTATACTTAGATAAGGAAAGTTCATCTCCTGACCCAACTTCGTCATCTTCCTTTAGACGAATTGGTCATTTATGTACATTTGAAACTCGACTAATCATGGGAGTGCTAGTAGCAGGGGCGGAGGCAAGAATTTGGTTAAGGGGGTGCAAAACAAATTTTTAGGGGGTGCAAAAATGCAAAATTAGGCTTGGGTATTGAAAAACAAATTCCGTTGGGCCTAAATTAGGCTTTGGAGACAGCTGGGCAGGGGGTGCAAGAGCACCCCATTGCAATGGGCTGGCTCTGCCCCTGGCTAGTAGCATGCACGTCCTTATTAAATTGCCTGACAATGGACATATTCAAACTTGTGGAATAATATACCACAAGCTAGGTCTTCTAGTTTAGAACATAGATAAGATCGAGATTTCCTAGGATTTTCATCTCAAATTCAGATTTTAAATAGCTTGTAAGATCTCTTATTCCATTAAGAGTACTTATCATGTCCATACTGTCGACATAGATAGCTATAATCATGAATCAGGAACTTATTTAATACGCATGGCATGAAACCTTACTTGTTTATCCCTTCCCAATCAAATAGTCACTTATACTGGTATACCACATCCGCCTGATTGTTTAAATCAATAAGTGAGTGTTCCAGTGTAACTGCAAACACACTTTGTGGGTTAGAGTCATTCGACTTGGGAAGAAAATGGCCATCATGCACTTTTGCAAATATCTTTGAGTCTAAATATCCAGAGATATAACCACATATACTATGTTTCAAGTTCTTTTGAAACTACTAAGCAAACTAATTAACTGAACATTATGATGTTCAAAAGAATAAGCAATCTAGGGGTTTGTGAGAAATCTCGCGCCACAAGGTGATTCTTTATACTTTAAGACCTCATTCTTCTCACTACACTTTGTGAAAAATAACCACATATGTCCAACAGGCTTTACACTATGTTGGTTAGCACTACCACACCAAATACCCGTATATTTGTCAAAGAACTAAGTTCTACCTGGATTGCGTAGGCCAAATATGCTATTTATTTGAAATTAATCAAAATAAATCATGGTTCGATCTTATTGTGCTCTACTTCTTGATCAACTATTTATGAATTATATCATCATTGTGCATGCATGATCCTTCCATTGACTCATATGCATTCTCATAATCCGTCAGGATTTCATTGTTCTCTAGAATCATTTAAAACTTCGGAGTGTCCTCCAGTTTGATTCATGGACATATTAAGAGACAATCTTATGAGATGACTTCAGATGATATAATTAGTTTGTGCCTAACTCACCTACTTCCTTTCTAGGTGAGCACTGATCGAACCTAGTGGTCTCTCTGAAAATGCGAGGGTACCCCAAATATACCTCAAGCTATTACTTTTCCTTCCTATAAGTCCTTTCCCCGAAAGTGATTGTCTATGGACTGAGTCTAAACAATACAACAAATCGGTTCACACTTTGTGTGATCATCTATGGATACGAGATCGAGACAACACAACAACAAAGTGTGTTTACTTGATACAAAGGTTCGGACTTAACCAAACTCAATAGGATTCACGTATCAATTAAATAGGAATTGACGTTTGTGCAATTTACTTTACTATAATAAAACAATTATAATGCGGAAATATAAAGTAAATGACACAGCAAGATTTTGTTAACGAGGAAACCGCAAATGCAGGAAAAACCTTGGGACCTAGTCCAGAATTCAATACTCTCAGGAGTAAGCCGCTATACAAAATAAACCAACTTCGTATAGTTGAGGCCAAGCAACTAAACCTATAGTTCACCTAGTTCCGTCTGTATTCCCACACCTCCAACCTGTAAACAAGTCACATACTTGGACTAATTCTTGTGGTTCGTATTCCAAACAGTAAAGGAACAACAAATCTGTTTGGTATCAAATCTATTCAACCAAGTGATATGAGTTGCGCAAAGGTTACCTTGTTTATCTTAACATAAACTGCTTTGCCAGGTTCCAAGATCTATCTTATATTCAATCACCCAAAGGCAATCATTAAGATTAAGCCAATTAATACCTTTAATCACAAGGAAACGTATTGATGCCGATCTTCCTCAACTATTCTATCAAAATGCCCAAAAGGATAAATCAATTATAGTCGGATCCTCTTTTTACCAAACAAGTATTGTGCACACCAAAGATTATAAAAACCAAGTCAGAAATCTTCAATATCTTCTTTGTCCTCAAATCTTCTTAGATCTTCAATAAACACATGCACACAACTACTTGAATCTCTTGTAATCAATCACACACAGAACGGAGTCTATTAACAATGCATTATCACAAGATCATTTTTAGATCTAACAACAGTCTAAAGATCCCTGTCGAAACCTTGAACTAGTTTGAGTGAATCTTATATCAGAAGAGAAGATTATCAAGCATAAACAAACTAGGTGAAATCAAAGTTCAACCATCGTTAGTCAATCAAATCAATACAAAAACTAAAGGTAAACCGCAATATCTAGTTTCCCACCAACGGGTCGCGTTAGAGCTTCTCAATCCCAAAGAAGACTTTAAATTGAGCGGCCGTAAGCGATTTCACCTAATTAGATTACTCTCCTCTCCGATAGGCAGCTTCACTAGTAACAAAGACAAAATAGGAAGTCTATGTTACGCAGGATTAGTTTTCTAGAAATGAAAACTCAAAATATTTATAGACAAGGAAGTTTAGACACCAAGGAATTTCCAAAACCGAAAATACTCTCAAGATATTTTTCATTACTCCACCAAATTCGGTTTTCATAATTCTTGTGAATGCACTGTCCAAAAATAATGATCGAAATCTCCTTGGAAAATATTTAATTAACAAATACACATTACTAATTCTTATTTTCCATATATAATTAAAAACTATTAATTAAAAAGATTCTTAACTTATTTAAATTCGATCTTGGGATTTACTTCCTTCTTAGCCGTTAAGGAATATCTTTGAACAATAAAGAATAAGCGTTAATGCACCGTGTTCAAAGTGTGTCAACATCTTACTCTTGCAAATCCTTTTTCATACTTACTCACTTGAAACTGATTTACCACACTTCCAAACAAGTTTAGAATTGGTTCATCTGACTTTCAAGTAACACTCAATCACCAATCATGGGTTTACGGTTCTACCAAAATAAGTTTCGGTTCTACCTCCATATGAGTATTGTGCATAGTTACACTAGCTTACCAAAGATACGGCTAACTAGGTACTAGGATCGGTTCCCCACATATATTTGGTATGTAACTTGTATGCACTGCAAATGTCCATAGGATCGGTTCCCCCTTCCCAAAAACGTGTTGCACATGTTCATAGGATCGGTTCTCCTTTCTTCCATAAACCTTGATGCACCTCATACAAGGATCGGTTCCCCTTGTGATGCACTACACCTCTTACTAGGATCGGTTCCCCTTCTCCTAGTAATAAGTTCAGGCACTCACAACCCGATCATACCCAGGTGATTACTTGAGATCGGTTTCACTAATAAAAGTCATACTAATACATAAGTCAGGCCTCATGTGAATAGTTTTACCAAGAACACAAACAATTCATGAGCAATTATACTAATCACACAAATTGGTCGTTCATAAGATATACAATGAAGAACAGCCCCAATAACGCCTGGCGATTTCCTTTTCGGTTCACAACACATATCATGAACTTACTTCCTTCGACCACATGTAAACATTGTTCCCTAGGATGAAATCCTCACCTCATACCCATACATAATCACAATAGCATTCATACGATTATGTTGATGTCTTATATACAAAGTTTAATGGTTAAGCAAGAAACTTCATATTGTATTCCTTAATACTATGTCTATCTAGAGTGTTCATGCTTCACAATTTTATGTTTTCAATATGCACGACTTAAAATATACGTTAGGGAATGAAACAGTTCAAGTCAAATATCACTAACCTCAAGTGGAAGGATGATGCTGTGGTTGTAGCTCCGTACTTATTCACTTCTTCAAGTCTTCGCAATACTTGTAGTGTCTCACCCTAATACTTTCAATCTAACCTATACGAAGTTGACTCTAGTATATTTAAATCAAGCGACTCTTAAATTAATTTTGGTTCACTAAAATATGACAACCAAACTTGACATACCAACGTTGGTGGGTTCAACCGAGCAATGCTCTAACACTCTCCATCTTCCTTTATGGAGCCACGGCTTCAACCACACTTCCACCAAGTGTAGTTGTAACACTTTAGTTTACGGTGCATATCCTTTACTAAGGATTTTTAACCTTACAAGCACGTTTGCAGTTGGTATGTGTGATCTCGTCAGTTTAGCGATATCAGTGTACATTTCCGAAAATCGATAATCCTTTTTTTACTTCACATTTCCATTTGTGGAGTATAAGAGTTTGTATGAGATAAAATGGGAACACACAACGACATTCCTAGTCGTTCCCTCGAAAAATACTTTTTCCTGTCTCCCCCTAACGACGAGAAGACTATCCCAGTAAATTGACTATCCGCAAATCAACGGTTGAGAGATCGCCTGTCAAATGGTTCAAAAATGAGGATAATTATTGGAAATTCTTGTCCAACATAGTCACTTAATCATTTTGATATCGTAATGGCACATATACTGCAACCAAAAATGCGTAAGAACATAAAATATCAGGCTTATATCCAGTTACCAACTGATATGCAAAGAGTGGTTAACCAATTGTCTAAGATGAATAAGTGAAGATGTGTGTAATATTGCATATTCCCAAAGCAGTTAAAGGTGGGTTTGCATGCATAACCATTCCTTAGGTACCATTTGTAACCTTTGATGATATCCTTTGCGAGACCATGGGGTATAGAATGCTCTACATTGATCCTATTAAACATGCAATAACCATCAAGTCCTTTTGATGGAAATTCTCTAGCATTAACAAGGGTGGTGAGCCTTTGCACTTTGTATTGTGTAATATATGCTAGGAGTTTTACAAAAATTAAATGCATCATTTGTTGTGAGCAATAAGATTCAGTGCGTCGAATCATCCACCAGAGCCATAAATCACTTGAATGGTCCGCATTCTGCATGGATATATGTTCATTAACAACACTTTATTTCTTTGAAGAATGAGTTATTTACCATTTGCATCTAAGTAAAACAGGATGGTCTCAATCATGTTTTACAAAAGAAAGACTTTGTAAGATGAGTGGCGTGCTTTCTTACTTTAAAGCATAATGGGGATAGGCAGTGTAAATCTAGTAACTTTAGAAATCACTAATTTTGGTAGATGTTGTAACTTCTCATTCTACTAGTTCATTGTTTTGTACACTCAAATGAAGTGATGCTTGTGTTAGTACTTTCAAAATGGAACATCGTGTCACAACCAATGTGCCCTATGGTTATGTCAAAGTCATTATGAATTAATCCCAATCAGTTCATTATTGGGGTTAAAATGGATTCAAGCAGGAACACCCTTCCATATTCCTTCCATAATTTATAGATGCAATCAACTCCATTCTCATTATAAGTTTCCAAAAAGGTAGGTAATAGTTCACACAGGAATACCTTTTGCACTTAACAAGGTGGGATTATCCTTTAGTACATACAGAGATTATGCGACTTTTAATCTTTGTTCCATCTTGGCAACAAAATTTTGAACAGTGCTTCGCTCGATGATCCAATCGTCGTAGTTACATTATAAGGAATTAGTTCAACAACTAGTGTATATTCCTTAAATTAGTGGAATAAAAACAACTATCAGTTAGAATTTGGGTCTTGAGAGTTTTAATAAGTGGTGTGGCCTTATTACGTAACAAAAATGGGATTCAACTCAAGTACTTTAGAGTGAATATATATTACGTTTCACCCAATATATCTCAAGTTCTTTAGAGAATTTATGTCTCGTGTTTTCATTCCATGAGTATAGGCATTGGATCTAGTTCAACTGAATAAGATAGTCAATTGGCTAAGAAAATTTCTTGTTGCCGTTAAAGTTGATGTGAAAATTGGTTGCTACTATGATACACACATTACATTGTATATACCAACACCTATGACCAGGTGCATTTCCAACTCTTTCGTTTATGATGGGAGCTAGAATTACATTTTAGCTGATCCTATTTTCGGCTGATACTTGTGTGTTGGCGTTATTACTACCAAAGACAAAAGTACATATTTGTCTCATGATACATATGTCCCTCTGCACATATTTCACTATGCTAGCAAATGGATTACATCCCACAGAATATTCACGGAAAAATATCAAGTATCCAATAATGATGCTCAAGTACTTCTAAGCCCCAAATGAATACATTGGAATTGAGTTGGTACAACCAATTGAACAAAAAAAAAACATCATTCAAATATGGCCAATATCATATTTAAGAGAACTAAATAACATTAACCAAAATTCTTAATAAACGAGATCAACAGTCATAATTTAAATTGACCGTTTATATGATGTGGACTTATCTTAATGGGGAAAACAAAAAAAACTAGGCATGTTCTAAAAATAAATAAATAAGCCCAACAAGTATTTAATTTTAAAACCCACGTTAACATTAGTTACATAACTGAAGCCCAGGCTTTGGTTCCATTCATATATATGCAGAACCGTAACCCACTCAGACATGCACCACCGGAGGATACCAGAACGGAGAGAACATGATAGGGCTAACCCGGGAAGAGAACTGGCCCCGGTCGGCTGGATCGAGACTGAATCGGTTTGGCTGGACAAAAACTGAACCGAATCGGCTGGACCGGATCTGGTTTGGACAGGATACCACCTGGAACAGGATAGGGACTGGGATAGGACTCTAGAAACAGAACTGGAACAGGACCCCTGAGTTGGACCGCCCGAGTTCGATCGCCCCTAGTTGGACTCCCTGACAGATTTACTTTTCCTTTCTCCTTCACGGAGATTTCCCACCGTCGTGATTGTAGATCACAGCATGAATTAATTTTATGAATTAGTATACGTGATTAAATCACAATATTTTATATTAAATAATATTATCAAATGTAATCTATTTGCAAATCAAATCATAGATTGCATTTAATCTATACACAATCACAAATATATTGTCTATTTGCAAATCAAAACACAGATCGCATCTAATCTATATACACGGTCACAAATATATTGGACGTCTATGCCAAAATCAAAACATAGGAGGAAAAATAAAATAAAAATAAATCCAACTTAGCTGATTTGATTTCATCGATTTCAACATTAGCTTGACGATGATCGCATAACTGCCTTGATGTAAATCCAAATCCCTAAATTTTCATTTGTAGGCTTCTCATGGTTAATAAAAAAAAATCTCCTCTGATTGATGAGAACCCCAAAAATAAAATTCTTTAGCGGCAGGGAAGAGCTCGTGCTGATAACGTCTTTAAGGGAAAAACAGGGAGAAGACCAAGAGAATGAGAAATGGCAAGAGGGATTGTATTGATAGGCAACAACCATATTACATAGAAGAGTATGCTTTATATACAACTAGGGGTGAGCATGGGCCGTTTTTACCTCATCTGCATCCAATCCAATCCACTACGTATTTCAAATTTTGCATCCGCATCCAATCCAACATCCAATGGATGCATGGATGAACGGATGGGGTGCGGATAATCCAATGGATTTGTGTTGGTTAAAATTTATAATAAAAAAATAAAACCAATATAGATGACTTCTTATAAACCTACACATTTTATATATGTATATAAGTATAGAAGTGTCATGGACAACACACTCCAAGAAAACATCTTAAAAATACCAAAACTATCTATATATTTTTTAGAAACTATATAAATGTCTTTAATCTAACGGATATGGATGTCCAACGGATTTTCAAGGTTGCATCCGGGCCGAATCCGTAGTCCGTTGGATTTCAAAAATCTCATCTGCATCCAACCCATTAGCGAACGGTCCGGGCATCCATCCGCAAAAATACGGTTGGTCCCGGTTAAATCCGCGGATTACGGATAAAATGCCTACCCCTATATACAACCATGGGAAAACCTTAACTACCTATTTGGGCCGCACATCTATGGGCCATAGCCTCTGCAACACTAAATTAATTTTATTATAATGAAATACTATCCGGTAATCCGAAATTGTTGCCGGAGCGGGTAAGATTTTTTTTTTGAATATCCATTGGATATCGGATATTTTGTAATCCTTATCGGTAACGAATACGGTAGAGGTCGTATCCTTTTCGATAAGCACCGTTGGCAGGTCTACCATTTGATATAGATTCTTCTTGAGTGTGATGCTCATATATAACTTGATAACTTCAAAAATCAAAGGAACTCTTAGATATTTATTGAATACGCTAAAAACAAGGAGGCCGTGAAGACTAAGAAGAAATGTTACAAGAACACATATAATTAAGAATGCTATAAAAACGAGAGAAAAATAGTCGTAATGGCAATTAAACATCAAAAGAAAAATGATAAAACAAAATCCTAATACTAGTTGAAAAAGCGTGGGTATAATAGCCACACTGAATAATTCGTTCGACAATCTGTATGGACTAAAATCCAATATAATTCCGAGAGCACCAACTTAAAAGCGAGCTCAATAAAAAGATATATCAATGAGCTTTATCTCAATTTTTTAATGCAATCAGCAAATCGAATAGATAGAAATCCGTGACCCTAATTGATATGAGAGATAACTTGGACAGTACCAAAGACCAATGACCAAGTGTCAAACAAGTTGTATCCAACAAACAAGATCGGATTTATCAACTGATTGAACTACGTACAACCTGTGATATTTTAATTATATAAACAAATATAATGCTAAAAAGAAATAACACATACACCATAAATTTTGTTAACGAGGAAAACGCAAATGCAGAAAACCCCCGGGACCTAGTCCAGATTGAACACCATATTGTATTTAGCCGCTACAGACACTAGCCTACTACAAGTTAACTTCAGACTGGAATGTAGTTGAGTCCTAACCAAGTCTCCCACCGATTAAGGTACATTCGCGTTCCTTACATCTCTAGAACCATGTCGGATTCTGCGCACTTGATTCCATTAACTGATCTTACCCAAAACTAAGACTTGCTACGACCCAAAGTCGAAGACTTATAAACAAATCCGTCCCATATAGATAAGTCTATTCTGATAGATAAATTTGTCTCCCACAGAAGTACCTATGAAGTTTTGTTCCGTCTTTTGATAAATCAAGGTGAACATGAACCAATTGATAATCTGGTCTTATACTCCCGAAGAGAAGCCTAGAAATATCAATCACCTCACAATAACTTAATTATATGGTAGTAAAAGAAGTTACTGCGAAGCCACAAAATCTGAGACGAAGAACTTTATGATTACTTTTTACATCTAACCTATCGGAGATAAATCTCGAGAAAATATTAGATAAGATAGTACTCAGTATGATAGAACAAGTAAGATCAGAATATGCAACTACATAGAAAATAGTTGGATCTGGCTTCACGAATCCCAAATGAAGTCTTCAAGTCGTTAACCTAATATGGATTTGGAAAAACCTAGGTTAAAGGAGAATCGACTCTAGTATGCAACTAAGACATATGAAACTGTCGGGATTAAGTTTTCCAATTACTAGAGTTCTCCCTTATGTAGTCTTTCAAATCAGGGTTGCTTAAAATCAAAGCTAAGATAGCTTAGTAACAAAGCATTCAATGTTCACCGTTAGATGAAAACCTGATTTAATATTCAAGCTAAGTCTGCTTAATAATAAAGAAATTAATCTCCACCGTTAGATGGTCTTAGCTTGTTACACACAAATAAAATATACCTTCATTTAGATATGGGTAACCGTACTTAAATGTGTATATTGAGTTGGCTCAATAACAGTTAATCGAAGTTAGCCATATGAACACTTTTGTCTTAACCACATTCATATAACACTTCTAGATCAATCAATCATGAAAGATAATCAAATGAATCTAATTATGTTCCACATAGAGTTGTTCAATTATTCACTATCACATAGAAATATATATGAACAACTTGAAACAAAATCGGATTGATTCGTAATCATACAGAGTACTTATACAAGAATCAATTCATAAACATTAAGCAAAGATTACATTCCTTAATTCATAAATGTTTTAGTTCATGAGTATGAAAATCATACTAAACCGATTTTAGAACTTAACCAATGTGTTCGCAAACCAGGTACGCGAACAACAGCTCCGGATCTTGGCCTTGTCCAATGGTTCGCATACTAGGTACGCGACCAGCAGTCCCGGACCCAACTCAGGTAAAACCGTTCGCATACTAGCTACGCAAAAGGGGTTCCCGGACCTTGAAATTTAATATCGTTCACATACTTGGTACTCAAAAATGGTTCCCGGACCTGAATCATAAAAATACATTTCACATACTATGTATGCATACCGTGTTGTATCCAAACATGGTCAATTGTTCTAAACTCCCATTTCCATCATTGAAATATCCTTAGAAGACGACAATAGATGTCTCACACAAACTATTAGCTTCAAGAAATTTTCAAGTGATCGAATGATCAATACAAAACTTTCCAAGTCGAAATCAAATGATTGTCTCACACAAATCATGTAAGATGTTTCAATGCAATTTTCACATGATCATCTTTTGACTTAATATTTAGTTTCCAACAAATAAATTGTTTCCAACTAAACTCGTCAAGAATAATGATGAACATAGTTAAAGCAAAAAGTTTCCAACACATATTTCGAGAAATAGATAATGCTTATGTAATTTCAAGATATAATAAAAAGTCGAAACCCTATAACATATGAAAAAAACTATAGTGATTTTGAAAGAAATTCCTCAAATTAGAAGAGGAAATATCAATTTTATATTCTGATCTTATCATCAAGCTCATTCTTAATCTTTGGATGTCAACAAATAAAGAAAAACTTAATCTCACATATATATATATATATATATTATCTTAGTTCTATTACCCTAATCATACTTTGTTCTTTTATTGTTTGTAAAAATTCAGAATTATTATAAAATTCGATTAAATTTTATCTTCGGTTTATTTTTCGCTCTAGATTTCAGGAGCAGTATGATCAAGGGAGAAAACATTAGGAGCAGTGATGAGTGCCAAATAGTGCATATTTCTACACCTTTTTATTGGCATTTAACTCATCTTTTGCGCTTTAAAATCATATATTATCCCAGATTCTGTATTTTCTTTGTTTTCAAGAATAAATATTTGTACTAATTAATTTTGTGTTTTTAGGTACTAAATAAAGCTTGGATAAATTGAGGAGCCAAAAGAGCAGAAAATTGGAGACTAGCGACTTTGGAAGAGAAGTTGCAACCCGTGTGCGCATCAGTTGCAACCTGTTTACAAATACTTAGGCTTAAACTACCCAAGACCCAAATCCAAACCCGCATCCATCCTGAGCCGTTAGATTGGATCAAGCAGCTGCATCCAACGGCTTCTTCACTCGATGCATCATCAATCGAAGCACCCGCCACACACACTAGCCATCTATCCCCTTCACCTATTCGACCCAGCCAAACACCCCTCTCCATTTTCTTCCCCTTCTGCAAAAACCAGCACCTCAGTTTCTTCTTCCCCCGACCATTTGCAGAAGCCAACAACGTCCTCTTCTCCCGACCAAGCTCTGCCATCAAGCCTCCATCACCACAAACTCGTAATATTATCCCTCTCTATCTTGTCTCCTCCCTAGAAGCTAGGAAAGAAGAGGGATAATATTAGGGTTTCGGCTACAATGAAGGAACATTGAATTAATGAAGTTGCAGAGAAGAAAAAGGAGAGGGGACAACCAATTCAGACGCTTTGGTGAATAGGGTTTGCATTTAATTTCGATTTTGAGTGTTAGAGAAGAAGTTTAGTGTATAAATAAAATCAGTTGTACTGTGAGAAAGCTCTCTGAATTTTTAGAGTTTAATTGTTAGTTTAATTCAGTTGTGTTTTATCATGTTGAGTATGTTCTAAATTATTCTACTAGGATTCAAATGAAGCCTTAGCTCTCTGTTGTGTTATTCATGCTAATTATGTTATTCTTGAATGCTTAAACTGTTAAGATAGTTTCAATCTTAGTGATTCAATGCTTTGCTCTCACAATGTATGCCATGTATGCATTGTAGTTAGGATAAAACTGTTTTGATTGTACTTCAGTTCATGCTTAAGTGATTGTTGTTAATCCCTTGACTAGTTGTGATTAACTAGACAATTAGTGCTCTGGGTTGATACCTTAGCTGAGAATTGAACTATCTATTGGTGAAACTCCTTAGGTAAGTGGTATAATTGACACATCTTCCTTATCTGTTACAAGGGAAAGAATACTCAAACTAGTTGAATACATAACAAGAGTTAGTGGTGGATTTGACAATCATAGTGCCCTTACTCTCATTGCTTGTTAGTTCATCTTTAGTTCACTGCTATAATCTCCAACTTGTCGTATCGACACTCAATCAAACTCCTTTGTGTTACTTATGCTTTGAATCAGTTTAGTTAGACCAAAGAATCAACCTAGCACTCTCCAAGTCTCTGTGGATCGACCTGTGTTTGCACTTTACACAAACTGTCACTGTGCACTTGCAGTATCATTGTAGGTAACTTTCTTAATCCTAGCAAGTAGAACAGGGGAGGAGTCATCCCAGTGCAAGGTTGTGCACTTACACCCCCTACCCAGCTGGCTCAAGAGCCTAAATTAGGCCCAATTGTAGATATTATACTATTTATATGCATGATTTTGCTTCCTTGCACCCATAAAAAATGTTTATACCTCAAACTAAATTTTTGCACCCCAACCTAGAAATCTTAGCTCCCCTGGTGCAAAAACTTCTGATTTATTAATAAAATATTTTAATAACGGTTTGTGCGAAATTAATAAAATTAACTCTGTTAACTATATATGGAGGACAAGTGGCGCGTTATAATTGGCAGTGACAGGGGTACATGCATTATTTAGAGACAACAAATCTTTTTTTTTTTGATAAAATAAGAATTTTATTGCTTAAATAAGAGAGTTGTTCTGATCTTGTATTAAAAGATCACAGATAGCTGGATCAAAGTTATCAAATTGCTAAATATCAGATGTTGTTTCTATAACACTTTTAACTATTGAATCAGCAACTTGATTATCATCTTGTTGATAATGGTTTTTAGCTTAGGGTTAAAATCGTAAAACCCTAGTCAGACAGTGACGTCACAGAACTTGAATAATAATGTCTCCACCAAGCACATTTATTGAACCATTTAATATGTCTGCGAGAAAATTATCAGGGTACCTTTTTTTAATACTAATTAGGGTTTCGATAGGCCAAACCTAATTCCCACACCACATGTGCCAATGGAAAGCCATGCCAGCCACATCTACCGTGCCAAGGCATGCCAGCCATGCTAGCCTCACCACTGTGCCAATGGAAAACCATGTCAGCCACATCTACCGCACCAAGGCATACCAACCATGCTAGCCGCACCACTATGCCAATGGCAAACCATGCCAGCCATATCTACCGCACCAAGGCATGCCAACCATGCTAGCCACACCACTGTGCCAATGGAAAACCATGCCAGCCACACCTACCGCGCCAAGGCATGCCAATCATGCTAGCCAAGCCAACCGCACCTTGCCTTAGCACCACCATGCCAAACCGTCTTTGAC
The DNA here is from genome assembly GCA_023529315.1 of Papaver bracteatum. NCBI lineage: Eukaryota > Viridiplantae > Streptophyta > Magnoliopsida > Ranunculales > Papaveraceae > Papaver > Papaver bracteatum. The sequence continues at coordinate 1,142,818 of JAJJWX010003983.1, forward strand.
CATACCACATGTGCCAATGACATGCCGTGCCAGCCACCTTGACGTGCCATACCGTGTTGGCATCCCCATGCGACTACCAAAAACAAATACCTGCAACAATCAACGACCATCCTTCCATCTAATATGCAAATCTTAGCCGTCCAAGGTCACCAACCAACGCATGGTAACCTTTGGCCCAACGCCAAAACCCTAATTTTGGCCATGCCTAAACCGCGCCAAGGCATGTCGACCATGCCACATGTGCCAATGGCATGTCGTGCCAACCACCTTGCCTCTCCATACCGTGTTGGCCTCCCCATGCGATTACCAAAAACAAAGGCCTGCAATAATCAACGACCATCATTCCATCTAAGATGCAAATCTTAGCCGTCCAAGGTCACCAACCAATGCATGATAACCTTTGGCCCAACGCCAAAACCCTAATTTTGGCAACGCCTAAACCGCACCAAGGCATGCCGACCATGCCACATGTGCCAATGTCATGCCGTGCCAGCCACCTTGTCGCGCCATACCGTGTTGCCTTTCCCCATGCGGCTACCAAAACAAAGGCCTACAACAATCAATGGCCACCCTTCCATCTAAGATGTAAATCTTAGCCATCCAAGGTCACCAACCAACGCATGGTAACCTTTGGCCCAACACGAAAACCCTAGTTTTGGCCACGCCAAACCGCGCCAAGGCATTCCATGCCACATGTGCCAATGGCATGCCAACCACCTTGTCGCACCATACTGTGTTGTCCCTCCCTATGCGGCTACCAAAACGAAGGCGTGTGATGATCAACGGCCACCCTTCCATCCTAGGTGCAAATCCTAGCCGTCCAAGGTTGCCAAACAACGGATGGTAACCTTGGGCCCAAAACACGCTAGCTTCCCAAAACACGCTAGCTTCTCAAAACATGCTAGCTTCTCAAAAACGCACCAAACATGCCACCGTACCTCTTGAATTCATACTGAGTTTTAGTTTCGGGCTGTTTTCACCTCCCGAACGAGCTCAAAACCTAAATATTCTCGCGTAAGGAGATAGTAAATTCTTTTCCGTATAGAATGGAGGGTCAGACCATCAAAATCCGAGTATGTAAGAGAATTATACATCGATTCTAGTAAAGGGATCTAATTAGGGTTTCAGCATACTAAACCCTAATTTAGACAAAGTCGCAAGCATTTCCCTTCCAAGCCGCATACTTCCAGTGGATCCACTCCATGTTAAAATCCATGCAGGTCATGATTTCATGCCACTGGCTACCAAACGAAGGGTTGCAACGATTAACGGCCACCCTTCTGTCTAAGATACAGATCTTAGCCGGCCAAGGTCACTAGCTAACACATGGACACTTTTGGCTCAACACCAAAATCCTAGCTTGGCCACGCCTAACCACGTTAAAACCATTTCGGCCATGCTTTCATGCTGCTGGATACCAAGCAAAGGGTTGAAATAATCAAGGCTACCTTTCCTCTTAAGATGCAAAATCTCGACCGTCGAAGGTCACCACGCAAGTCTCCAAAGATCAACTTGCCAGACAACAAAAAACGTACCACACGTTTTCCACAAAAATATTCGATACATCAACGCATGTCACAAACTGGGAGATGCTCATTGGGTATTGGTTTGGCGGTTTACAACGTGCGGCATACACTACGCCCAAGAGAGTGTCATAAGGATGAAACAGTTAGTAAACACAGGGAGTAATGGTGAAACGCTTTATTTTATGCAATATCAATTTCAGGCATTACAGGTTACCACCTCCTCCCATTTACTCACCAGTTTTCCATTTCTTAATGAGGCCAGAGTACGTTTCACTTTGACTTGTATAAATAGGCATTACCTATTTCCACCGAACAACAAGTTCAGGTCAGGAGCATACAACACTCTGAAAAAATTTGCTAGCTTTACATATGTTAGCTTACCACTTTATGATACAAGTTGTAAAACAACTACTCTTCCAGAATCAACTATTCTGGTCTCAACACTTTCTTCGCTTCCCTCCCCAAAACCAACCCTTCTCCTTCACTTTGTGACATAAGCAAGTCTGGAACGGCCATTTCTTGGTTTAGGCCGGATTTGTACAGATTGATCTCTCGAATATAAATTACTCCCTTTAATTATATTGTTAGGGTTTAAATTTGTTTCTCACCCACACATCCGAAATTACCAAAATCAACAGAAACCGTTTTCACCCACAAACACATCTCTACTAATAAAAGAAAATTGGCAGGAACTGAAAAAAGTACTTAAATGTTTGATTATTTTTATTAAGTTTCTGTTCTCCCGTTGAATAATCCATGAGTCCTCAATAATATCTTTGATCACCAATTTAGCATCATCTTCGACATGAATTTTAAGCAGGTGCATCTCCTTATCCCATAACAATTTTGTTAGAGTATAGCTCGGTTCAACCCACCAAGCGTTGATATGTCAAGTTTGGTTGTCATATTTTAGTGAATCAAAACTCATCTAAGAGTCACTTGATTATGTGCTAAAGTCTCGTATAGGTTAGACTAAAAATTCTAGGAATATGAGACATACAAGTATTACTCAAAGACCTGAAGAACGTGAAGAAGTAATGAGCTACAACGACGACATCATCCTTCCTCTTGAGGTTAGTAATATTGACTTGAATTGTTTCATTCCTAACGTATCTTTCAAGTCGTGCTATATTGAAAATATAACTGTGAAGAAGTGTATGAATATTTTACTCTAGTAGTGAGACATGATCATATGATCATAGTTTTAAGGAATTAGACTACGAAGTATAATGTTTATCTTTTGAACTTCGTAAATATGACATCGACATAATATTATGAATGTTGTGATGATTATGAGAATGGGTAAAGGTTAAGATTTCATCCTAGGAAATAATTCTTGCATTTCTTTAAAGTAAGTACATTCATGAACTTGTTTTATGAATCGAAAGGGAAATCGCTAGGCTTATTGGAATGGCTATTCAGTGCAAATATTTGGATTACCAATATGTGTGAGATGGTAGAACCGATTGTAACTTTTTATGTATCTTGGTATAACTAATCACAATGCCTGACTTATGATTTGGTATGAATAATTTTGATTAATTAGTGTAACCGATCCTAAGTAATCACCTGAGATGGTATGATCGATATTTGTAATTTATATCAACAACCAAAGGTTTGATTATCTAATTGATTGAACTATGCACAACCTCTGATATTTCAGTTATATAGAAAATATAATGTGAAATCGAAATAATAAAGACACCATAAATTTTGTTAACGAGAAAACAACAAATGCAGAAAAACCCCGGGGCCTAGTCTAGATTTGAACACCACATTGTTTTAAGCCGCTACATATTCTAGCCTACTACAAGTTAACTTCAGACTGTAATATAGTTGAGCCCTAACCAATCTCACACTAATTAAGGTACAGTTGCATTCCTTACGCCTCTAAATCCCAGCAGGACTCTACACACATGATTCCCTTAGCTGATCTCACCCACATCTAAAAGTTGCTACGACCCAAAGTCGGAGACTTGATAAACAAATCTGTCCCACATAAAAGTTTTTTGAATAGATAAATTTGTCTCCCATAGAAATACCTACGAGTTTTTGTTCCGTCTTTTGATAAATCAATGTGAACATGAACCAATTGATACACCATACTTATATTCCCGAAGAACAACCTAGTAATATCAATCACCTCACAATAATATTAACAGTATGGAAGCGGTTTTGGAATCACAAACGATGAGATGAAGGTGTTTGTGACTACTTTTTATCTTACCTATCGGAGATTGAATCTCGAGCAAATATTAGAGAAGATAGTACTCAATAAAATAGAACAAAGTAATATCAGAAAACACAACTACAAAGAAAATAGTTGGGTCTGGATTTAGAATCCCAATGAATTCGCTAACCTATAATGGTTTAAGAAAAACCTAGGTTGAAGGAGAATCTAATCTAGTCGCACCTAGTATCACACAGGAGGTGTGGGATTAGGTTTCCCGGTCGCTAGAGTACTCCCTTATATAGTCTTCCAATCAGGTTTTACATTCAATGCTACCTTGGTAACAAAGCATTCAATATTCACTGTTAGATGAAAACCTGATTAGATTCAAGCTAATATCTTTCAACCGTTAGATCGTACTTAGCTTGTTACACACAAATGAAATGTTCCTTCATTTAGATATGGGTAACCATACGTAAACGTGTACACTTGGTTGGCTCAACAATAGTTAACCGAAGTTAGCCATATGAACACTTTCATATCGACCTTGTTCATCTTAATCACAACTAGTTCAAATGACTCAAATGAAACTATTTATAGAGTTATTCAATTGTTTATGTTCTCAGAGAAGTATACAAGACACAATCGAAGCAAAATTGATTTTGACTCACTCAAATCAATTCATGAACATTATTGCCACGGTTTGCAAAAGATTGAATTCCTTATTATATAAATGTATTTGTTCGTGAATAAACCGATTTTAGAACTTAACCCACTAAAGTATGCGAATGGGTACGCATACTATCGTTCACGACCAACCTCAGTTGAATTCCTGGACTTGAAATATTCGCCAGTAAGCATACGGGTATGCATACTAAGTTCCCGGAGTTTGACTATTAAACCAGTACGCATACGGGCATGCATAATATGGTTCCCGGACTTGGAATGACTTGCAACAGTTAGCATACAAGTACGCATACTGTGCTATATCCAATGAATGGTTAATTGTTCTAAACTCCATTTAAATCATTGAAACATTCTTAGAAGATGAGAATAGCTGTCTCACACAAACTATTAGGTTCAAAGCAATTTTCAGTGACCAATAGATCAATACAAAACATTCTGAGTCTACATCAAATGACTGTCTCACACAAATCATGTAAGATGTTACCAGGCGATTTTCACATGATCATCTTTTGACTTTCGTCTAGAATAAAGATGAACTTGGTCAAAGCTGAAAAAGCGGGGGGCTAACAACCACACCCAATATTTCGTTTCGGCAATCTGTATGGACTAACTCCAATATATTTCCAAGAGAATCAACTAGACTGTCAGACTCAATCAACGAAAATACATCCAAGAATTATATCTATGTTTCTCAATATACTCAACAAATCTAACATATAGAAATCCACGAGCCTGATTATTATGAGAAAACACTTGAACGGTACCAAAGACCAATGTTCAAGTGCCAATCAATTTATATACACAACCAAAGGTTGGATTATCTAATTGATTGAACTACGCACAACCTGTGATATTTCAATTATATAAAGATAAAAAGCGGAAAAGAAATATCACAGACACCAAAAATTTTGTTAACGAGGAAATCACAAATGTAGAAAAACCCCGGGACCTAGTCCAGATTTGAACACCATACTGTATTAAGCCGCTACAGACTCTAGCCTACTACAATTTAACTTCGGATTGGAATGTAGTTGAGCCCTAAAGAATCTCACACCGATTAAGGTACAGTCGCGTTTCTTACACCTCTGAATCCCAGCAGGACTCTACGCACTTGATTCCCTTAGTTGATCTCACCCACAACTAAGAGTTATTACGACCCAAAGTCGAATACTTGATAAACAAATATGTCACACACAGAAAAGTCTATTAAATAGATAGATTTGTTTCCCACTGAAATATCTATGAGTTTTTATTCCATCTTTTGATAAATCAAGGTGAAGAGGAACCAATTGATACACCAGACTTATATTCCCAAAGAAAAACCTAGTAATATCAATCACCTCACAATAATCTTAATCGTATGCTAGCGAAACAAGATATTGTGGAATCACAAACGATGAGACGAAGATGTTTTTGACTACTTTTTATCTTACCTATCGGAGATTGGATCTTGAGCAAATCTTAAATAAGATAGTACTCAATACGATAGAACAAAGTAAGAACAGAACACGCAACTACAGAGAAAATAATTGGGCCTGGCTTCAAAATACCAATGAAGTCTTTAAGTCGTTAACCTATAGTGGTTTTAGAAAAACCTAGGTTAAAGGATAATAGACTCTAGTCGCAACTAGTATCACACATGAGGTATGGGGATTAGGTTTCCTAGTTGCTAGAGTTCTCCATTATATAGTTTTCAAAATAGGGTAACAAAACATTCAATATTCACCATTATATGAAAACCTTATTAGATTCAAGCTAACATCTTTCAACCGTTAGATCGAACTTAGCTTGCTACACACAAATGAAAAGTGACTTTATATAGATATGGGTAACCGTACCTAAACGTGTACAACTTGTTGGCTCAACAATAGTTAACCGAAGTTAGCCATATGAACACTTTCATATCAACCTTGTTCATCTCAATCACAACTAGTTCAAATGACTCAAATGAAACTAGTTCTAGAGTTGTTCAATTATTTATATTCTCATAGAAGTATACAAGACACAATATAAGCAAAATAGATTTTGATTCACTCAAATCAATTCATGAACATTATAGCCACGGTTTTCCAAAGATTGCATTCCTTATTATATAAATGTATAAGTTCATGAACAAACCGATTTTAGAACATAACCTACTCAAGTATGCAAACGGGTATGCATACCTGAGTAGCCGGACTTGGTCTGGGTTCACAAGTATGCGAATGGGTACGCATACTGTCGTACAACCAAACTCAGTTGAATTCCCGTACTTGAACTGTTACGCCGGTACGCATACGGGTATGCATACTAAGTTCCCAAACTTCAACTATCAAACTAGTACGCATACGGGTATGCATACTATGGTTCCCAGACTTGGAATAACTTGCAACAATTAGCATACAAGTACGCATACTGTGTTATATCCAATCAATGCTTAATTGTTCTAAACTCCATTTTAATCATTGAAATATTCTTTGAAGTCGGGATTAGCTGTCTCACACAAACTATTATCTTCAAAGCAATTTTCAAGTGATTAAAAGATCAATACGAAATATTCTGAGTCTACATCAAATGACTATCTCACACAAATTATGTATGATGTTACCAGGTGATTTTCACATGATCATCTTTTTACATCGTGAAGAATATAAGATGAACTTGGTTAATGCGAAAGCTTACCAACATATATTTCGAGAAATATATAATCGAGTTAAACTCAGCTCGAAATATCTAATGTGTATAGTATAAAGTCTATATAGCTATACGACTTTTGTCTCAATATGAGATAAAATAAGAATAGACTCTTAAGTGATAGATGGGTTTAAGTCTCCACATACCTTTTTTTATGAAGTTCCACAAGATCCCCTTAGTAGTTCTTCGTCTTCAATCGAACGTCGTGAAGTCTAAAGCTCAACTACATATTTTATCCTAATCCGAGATATAGCTATAAGTACACTTGATATCAAGACTTATAGTTTTGGAAACTAAACTTGACAAACAAGCTTGAGATAGCAATGCTTACGAGTTCGACCGAGCAGTGCTCTAACAATCTCCCCATTTGTCAATTTTAGTGACAAAACTATCAATACATATGGATTACAAAATAAATAAACTTTGTAGCTTCTCATCCAAACACTTGATTTCCTTGGTTTTTCAATATTACTCAAAATCTTCGTCACTTCCAAGTACTCCAGTGATTCTGAACATGTTCAACTCAGCATCATAGTTGTTGAAGATCCGTAGCCATAACAATAGGAAAACCATTGTTCTCAATTATTGTTATACAGTGTCATAGTATTATTACACATCATCAAAGTTCAATTGTATCAAAACTTTGACAATAATATTACGGTGATATGTATCACTCCCCCTTAGTCATTACTTCATCGCACATGAAAACCACTCCCCTATACATAATGATTCGTAAACCATATGTGTTTGTAGTGTGAACTACACAATAATTCTCCCCCTTTTTGTCAATATAAATTGGCAAAGGTACGAAAACTAGTGGGATCATAATGAAATTCTCATAGAAATACTTCATGACTAAAAGAGAAAATATCAACTTTCTTTTGATGATTTCACATAGTCGAAACTTAGTGTATTCATCAAGGAGTTTATAAAGATACAAGAAAACTCCTACAATATTCCACAGCCACACTCCCCACAAAGATTTGGCAATTAAGCACAAGTATTTCTATGGAATTCTCATAGAAATACTTCATGACTAAAAGAGAACATATCAACTTTGTTTCGATGATTTCACATAGTCGAAACTTAGTGTATTATTCATCAAGGAGTTTATAAAGATACAAGAAAACTCCTACAATATTCCACAGCCGCACCCCCCACAAAGATTTGGCAATTAAGAACTCTCCCCCCTAAAATGTCATTCCTGAAAGGAACAACAAGAGCGACCTTACTTTCACAAGAAAAGAAGGATTTCTTTGGACATTAACAAATCACATGAGACATGAATTTGTATCTAGAAAACTCAATTAAATTAACCACAAGAGAACCCCATGATTAATTTAATATGAAATGCTCAACATAAGAGAACTTACAGAGCCATGCAGTACTTTTACATAGAAGTGGATCAGGGAAAGATAAATACAGCGGAACATTCAAAGATTCATCAATATTTGCATAATGACACAATAGACTTAATCTTTGTTATCAAAAGTTCATTATATTTTCCATCAAAATTTGCATAATGACATAATATACTTAACTTTTCACATATATAGGACAATCATAGTTCACGAACGCAAACACACATATCCCATAATATTTTTTTGCAATATATAAAACCAATTAAGATTGATAATGCAAAATCATCTTCGAAATAAACTTTAGAATTTAAATAAATAAATCTAAAAACATTGCAAGATGAAAATTGTTGGCCATAGCAATGTGAAATCACAATATAGGCTATTCCAAACTCTAGTTATCCTTCTTAAAACACAAGAATAAATTCTCATAAGAAGTTTCCTAGAAATTTAAGAAAAAATAAACAAGCTAATAAGAAAAGGACTCATAAACCAGCAAAACCGATCATGAACTGAAATCAAAGAGTTCTCCGGAACCCTCACGAGTCTTTACTCCTTTGAGATTCTGATTGACATTCTTCATAGAAGATATCCTCATTGAGAAGATCTTTAACATGTGTCTTCATGAGAACAAAGTCAGAGTTAACCTTTTTCAACTCAGTTCTTAGCACATCGAGACCCTTCATAGTATCAACGAGTTGCAGTTTTGCTTCCTCAAAGTATTTAAGAAAATTATGAACCACTTCGGCCGAAACCATCTCCTCATTCTCAACATCTTTATGAGAATAGGCATAGTAGCACGAGGCATCAGGATTTTGACCATAAACATATACTAAGGTTCTTTTTTTCCTTCCTTTGGACTCAGAACCAATACCTTTATCAAGAAAACCTCTTGAAAAATCACAGGTGCGAGAAGGTGAAGACATTCTTGAACAAAAAATATCCTAGAGTACGCGTACGTGACTCAATAAGTTTGGTATTTAAATAGTTTCTTAAGGAAGGAAACTTTTAGGGTTTCTAAAGACAGTTTGTGACAAGTAAATCATGGGTACCCGTATGAACACAACCCGAACCCAAAAGAAAAACTAAACGAAAACCGTAACATACCCTTTTACAAGGTAAAACAAAACAGTATAATTTTGCTACGTGAAGATTTTCTTTCACAAATTTTTGGCTCAATAAATTTCGAATTTCCACAAAAATAATTCAGAGCACAAGAGTAGCAGGAAACTTAGTTGTAACAAAAACTTATTTAATAAAAAAAAAAGATTCTCGAGACACAAACAATACTTAGTCAAAGCTGTCTGTAGACAATAGTTTATCTATGGACGATAAGAAAATAACTCGACTAATAAGAAAGAATTTTACCCATAAGTATACCTGATTATTAGCAAATCTTACTCAATAGGATTTTTATGAGTAAGCATTCAACCCTTATGATTAATTATCACAAGTATGAGATTTATGCTCATCAAATGAATATTCTTCATGGTTAATCCTCTTTTCCTTCTATTTTTGGAGGAAACCCTTTGTGATGTGAAAAAGTATCATAAAACTTATTATCATCAAAGTATGAGACTAAGTTCGAATCCTTACGAGAAGAAGTTTGTATGGAGGATTTTGACAGCATGTTGATAAGATCCTTATATCCTTTAATTATCAGATTAAGGTATCTCCATCGTTGCTTCCACCCACTGGTATATTTTTCACATCTTGAACATCATTCTTATCATTGGGTTGAGAAGAACTTTTCTGAAATCTTCTTGAACGATTCGTATTAATGCTACAATTGGTTCGAATGTTCGAAGAGCATATTAAACCTACTTTCTTGGAAAACCAATAGGTCTAGACATCTGAATGTCAGTTACACCTTTGAGTATTAAATCTAAGGTGTGCTGAAGTCGACCATAGTAATTGTCATTCAGCTTCAGTTTGCTTTTCTGTTGAACATGTCCTTTTGAATTACAAAAAAGATATACTTTCTAATCATAGAAGTGATTAGTGTGTGTAGCATTATAGACATCATTAGAAGATTTATTCCTTCCATGAGACGTGGTAAATCCATGATCAGTGGAAGAACCAAGCTCTCCTTTAGCAATAAGAAGGGTTTACAATTTAGCTTCTGAAGCTATTTTCATTAGAGGAACATGATTAGAACTAGTCACGTTTTCCAATTTCACAGCAGAGTCAGAAGTAGTTGGTATGACAGACTCCCCAGGAAGAAATTTATCTTGAATAGAGAGATTATTCAATAGTCGTTCAATTTCATAGGCATCTTCCTTGAGTTTAGCCTCGAGTAAGGTTCAAGATGAACAACCTACGGAAATTTTCTCACGAATAACCCTTAGTTGGGTATCACGATATTTTACCATACCAACCATTATATTGATCGTGTGTTGTAGCCTATTGATTTTAACTGCCTAGATTCTAACAAGTTTAAGAATCGTTGTACTCTCTCGGGCTTCTTCCCTTTTTACTTCAGAATCAGATTCGTCAGTAAGATAATCAGGGTAACACATATCAATACTTTTCTATTTCGTAGGAACAGAATGTTCATAGTAAAAACTCCATATATTAATAAACTCTATATATTGATAAAAAAATCATGGTCCCAACTTGGGCCAGTTACAAATAGTAATAAACTCCACATTTTAATATTTATAGATTTTTCTAGTCCCACCTTAATGAATTTACCTCCATATATTAATATAATCAACATAATAGGAAAATTATAGAACTTGTTAAATCAAAATTTAAGATGAAGGAAAATACTTATCTATAGTTGTTTGAGAAAAGGATGTAATTTTTTGGATTGTTATGGCATCTTTTGATTTGCGTATGCGTAAGACCTCGTTGCTATGTGCACCATCTTGTTGAAGCCAAAAAATTTCCAACTTTTCAAGCATGTTTTAAGCTTTTTGGCATGAAACTTTTTGTATCTCCGTACTATCATTATCAGATTATCTCCCTCCGCTTCTTGTCTAATTTCATCGATTATTTCTTCTTCTTCTGTTGAAGCATATACGACTTGTTGATCATTAGGATGATTAAGGAAGATGTCCATATCCATTCGATTAGTGTAGTGCAACTGTTCAATTTGATTACTCAATTCCTTAACTATTATTTGATTTTCCTCACGTACTTCATTTGCAGCCGACGATTCATCGACATTAGTGGTACGAATTTTGCAGTATTTAAAGAAATTTTCAATTGTGCGTGGCTTCACATCAATTGACCATGAAGAAACTGCATTTACAATTCCATTAAGGATGGATATGTAAACCGTTGCCGATAATGACCTTTAAAATTTCTAATGATGCATGTGTCACATGGCTGAATTTTAGAAGTGATATTATGTGGTAAGAACACAACAGTTGTATGACGAAGAGGGGGGAGATTCTCCTTTTTGCCATGTGATGTACAATTTTCCATTAAAAGCAAGACATTTCTCTGCAGGCTACTATCAAACCACTTTGAATTAGTAAAAAATATCATTTTTTTGTATACCTCCTTATATTAATAAACTCCACATATTAATAATTTTGTAAAGTCCCAAAGTTATTAATATATGGAATTGTTACTGTATGTGAGATAAACAAGTCTTTCTCTTTAATAGATTTCACAGAAATAGAACTTTTGTCTCTGGTGATGTGTTTGTCAGAGATAACACTATTGTCCATAAATCAGATTTCTACAAACACAGACTTATGAGCTCTTAAAAAAGTGAGGGTCTAACAACCACACCCAATATTTCGTTTCGGCAATCCGTATGGACTAACTCCATTATATTACTAGACAGTCAAACTCAATAAAGGAAAATTCATCCAAGAGTTATATCTTTGTTTCTCAATGTAATCAGTAAATCAAACAGATAGAAATCCGCAATCTTGATTATTATGAGAAACCACTTGAACGGTACCAAAGACCAATGTTCAAGTGCCAATCAATTTATATACACAACCAAAGGTTGGATAATCTAATTTATTGAACTACGCACAACCTGTGATATTTCAATTATATAAAAATATAATGCGAAAAAAAAATAACACAGACACCATAAATTTTGTTAACCAGGAAACCGCAAATGCACAAAAATCCCGGGACCTAGTCCAGATTTGAACACCACACTTTATTAAGCCGCTACAAACTCTCGCCTACTACAAGTTAACTTCGGACTGGAATGTAGTTGATCCATAACCAATATCACACTGATTAAGGTACAGTCGCGTTCCTTACGCCTCTGAATCCCAGCAGGACTCTACATACCTGATTCCCTTAGCTGATCTCACCCACAACTAAGAGTTGCTATGACCCAAAGTCGAGACTTGATAAACAAATCTGTCTCACATAGAAAAGTATATTAAACAAATAACCTGTCTCCCAAATAAATACCTACGAGTTTTTATTCCATCTTTTGATAAATCAAGGTGAACATGAACTAATTGATACACCAGATTTATATTTCCGAAGAACAACCTAGTAATATCAATCACCTCACAATAATCTTAATCATATGGTAGCGAAACAAGATATTGTGGAATCACAAATGATGAGACGAAGATGTTTGTGACTACTTTTTATCTTACCTATCGGAGATTGAATCTCGAGCAAATCTTAGAGAAGATAGTTTTCAATACGTTAGAATAAAGTAAGATCAGAACACGCAACTACAGATAAAATCGTTGTGCTTGGCTTCAAAATAACAATGAAGTCTTTAAGTCGTTAACCTATAATGTTTTTAGAAAAACCTAGGTTAAAGGAGAATGAAATCACAACTAATATCACACGGGAAGTGTGGGGATTAGGTTTCCAAGTTGCTTGAGTTCTCCCTTATATAGTCTTGAAATAAGGGTTTGTAATCAATGCTACCTTGGTAACAAAGCATTCAATATTCACCGTTAGATGAAAACCTGATTAGATTCAAGCTAATATCTTTCAACTGTTAGATCGAACTTATTTTGCTACACACAAATGAAAAGTGACTTCATTTAAACATAGGTAACCGTACCTAAATGTGCACACCTTTTTGGCTCAACAATAGTTAACCAAAGTTAGCCATATGAACACTTGCATATCAATCTTGTTCATCTCAATCACAACTAGTTCAAATGACTCAAATGAAACTAATTCTAGAGTTATTCAATTGTTTATATTCTCATAGAAGTATACAAGACACAATTGAAGCAAAATAGATTTTTATTCACTCAAATCAATGCATGAACATTATAGCCACGGTTTTAAAAGGATTGAATTCCTTATTATATAAATGTATTAGTTCATGAACATACCGATTTTAGAACATAACCTACTCAAGTATGCAAACGGGTACGCATACCTAAGTATCCAGATTTGGTACGGGTTCGCCAGTATACGAATGGGTATGGATACTATCGTACAACTAAACTCAATTTAATTCCCGAACTTGAATTGTTACGCCGGTACGCATACGGGTATGCATACTAAGTTCCCGGACTTCAACTGTTAAACCAGTACGCATATGGGTATGCATACTATGGTTCCTGGACTTGGAATAACTTGCAACAGTTAGCATACAAGTACGCATATTGCGTTATATCCAATCAATGGTTAATTGTTCTAAACTCCATTTTAATTATTGAAACATTATTGGAAGACAGGAATAGATGTCTCACACAAACTATTAGATTCAAAGCAATTTTCAAGTGATTAATAGATCAATACGAAGCATTCTGAGTCTACATCAAATGACTGTCTCAAACAAACCATGTAAGATGTTATCATAGGATTTTCACATAATCATCTTTTTACTTTCGTCAAGAATATAAGATGAACTTGGTTAAAGCGAAGGCTTATAAACACGTATTTCGAGAAATATATAAGGTAGTTAAACTCAACCCAAAATATCAAATGTGTATAATATAAAGTCTATATAGCTATACGAATTTTGTCTCAATAGGAGATATAATAGAAATAGACTTCTGAGTGATAGATGAGGTCGTCTCTACATACCTTTTGTTGATGAAGTTCCTCAAGATCCCCTAAGTAGTTTTTCGTCTTTAATCGATGAACGTTGTGAACTCTAAAGCTCAACTACACATTCTATCCTAATCCGAGTCATAGCTATAAGTAGACTAGAAATCAAGACTTATAGTTTTGGCAACTGAACTTGACAAACAAGCTTGAGATAACAACGCCTGCGAGTTCGAACAAGCAGTACTCTAACAAAAGCGAAATCTTACCAATACATATTTCTAGAAATATGTAAACGAGTTAAACTCAACTCAAAATATCAAATGTGTATAAAGTGAAGTATATATAGATATACGACTCTTGTATCAATAGGAGATTGAATAACAATAGACTTCTGAGTGATAGGTAAGTTGAAGTCTCCACATACCTATTGTTAATGAAGTTCCACAAGCTCCCCTTAGTAGTTCTTTGTCTTCAATTGATGAATGCCGTGAAGTCTAAAGCTCAATTACACATTCTATCCTAATCCGAGACATAGCTATAAGTAGACTAGAAATCAAGACTTATAGTTTTGACAAACAAGATTTAGATAAAAATGCTTGCGAGTTCGACCGAGCAGTGCTCTAACAATCTCCCCCTTTGTCAATTTTAGTGACAAAACTATCAATACATATGGATTTCAAAATTAATAAACTTTGTAGCTTCTCATCCAAATGCTTGATTTCCTTGGTTCTTCAACATTACTCGAAATCTTCCTCACTTCCAAGTACTCCAGTGATTTCGAACGTGTTCAACTCAGCATCATAGTTGTTGAAGATCCGTAGCCATAATAATAATTCCACAAGACTGTTTTCTTATTGTTGTACAGTGTCATAGTATTATTACATAGCAGCAAAGTTCAATTGTATCACAATTTTGACAATAACACTACGGTGATATGTATCACTCCCCATTAGTCAATACTTCATCCCACAATGAAAACCACTCCCCCTTACATAATGATCCGTTAACCATATGTATTTGTAGTGTGATCTACGTAATAATTCTCCCCATTTTTGTCAATATAAATTGGCAAAGGTACGAAAACTAGTGGGATCATACTGAAATTCTCATAGAGATACTTCATGACTAAAAG
Source organism: Papaver bracteatum (assembly GCA_023529315.1). Lineage (NCBI taxonomy): Eukaryota > Viridiplantae > Streptophyta > Magnoliopsida > Ranunculales > Papaveraceae > Papaver > Papaver bracteatum. Next base: position 1,158,316 of record JAJJWX010003983.1, read on the forward strand.
AGAACATATCAACTTTGTTTCGATGATTTCACATAGTCGAAACTTAGTGTATTCCTCAAGGATTTTATAAAGATACATGAAAACTCCTACAATATTCCACAGCCGCACTCCCCACAAAGATTTGGCAATTAAGCACAAGTTCAATTAAGAACTCTCCCCCATAAAATGTCATTCCTGAAAGGAACAACAAGAGCGACCTTGCTTTCACAAGAAAATAAGGATTTCTTTGGACATTAGAAAATCACATGAGACATGAATTTGTATCCAGAAAACTCAATTAAATTAACCACAAGAGAACCCATGATTAATTTAATCAGAAATGATCAACATAAGAGAACTTATGGAGCCATACAATACTTTCACATAGAAGTGGATCAGGGAAAGATCGGTACTGCGGGAATATACAAAGATTCATTCTATTTTTTTTTATCAATATTTGCATAATGACACAATATACTTAATCTTTGACATCAAAAGTTCATTCTATTTTCCATCAATATTTTCATAATGACATAATAGACTTTAACTTTTGACATTTATAGGACAATCATAGTTCACGGACGCAAACACACATATCCCATAACATTATTTGCAATATATGAAACCAATAAAGATTAATACTTCAAAATCATCTTCCAAATAAACTTTAAATAAATAAATCTAAAAACATTGCAAGATGAAAATCGTTGGCAATAGCAATGTGAAATCACAATATAGGCTATTCCAAACCCTAGTTATCCTTCTTAAAACATAAGAAAAAATTCTCATAAGAAGTTTCCTGGACAAAATAAAAACCAACAAGCTAAAGACAAAAAAACTCTTAAACCATCAAAACCGACCACGAACTGAAATCAAAGAGCTTTTTCGGAACCCTCATGAGTCTTGAGAACTTTGAGCTTGTGATTGACAACATTCAATGCTTCTTCAGAGAAGATATCCTCATTGAGAATATCTTTAACATGTGTCTTCATGAGAACAATGTCAGAGTTAACCTTTTTCAACTCAGTTCTTAGCACATCGAGATCCTTCGTAGTATCAACGAGCTGCAGTTTTGCTTCTTCAAAGTATTTAATAAAATCGTGAACCAATACGTTTGTCAAGAAAACCTTTTGCAAAATCACAGGTGCGAGAAGGAGATGACATTCTTGACACAAAATAAAAACCTAAAGTACGCATACGTGACTCAATATGATTGGCATTTAATGATTTCTTAGGGAAAAATATTAGGGTTTCTGAAAATTGGTTCGTGATAAGTTAGTGTGGATACCCGTACGAAAACCAATATGGTCCCAAAAACACAACTTAAAGACTGTAAAGTACCTCTTAAACAGGGTAAAAAAATACAACATGATTTTTGCTACGTGAAAAATTTTCTTTCACAATTTTTGGCTCAATAAATTTTATATTTCCACAAATAGAATTTTAGAGCACAAGAGTAGCAGACAACTTAGTTGCAACACAATTTTTTTTTCAAGAAATAAAAAACAATCGAAAAGATTCTCGGGACACAAATACTTAGGCAAAGCTATATGTAGACAATAGTTTAGCTATGGATGATAAGAAAATAGCTCAACTAGGCAGAAGTCATTTTACCAATAAGTATACCTGATTATCACAAAATCTTACTCAACATGACTTTTATGAGTAAAAATTAAACCCTTGTGTTTAATTAACACAAGTATGAGCTTTATGCTCATCAAATGAATATTATTCATGGTTAATCCTCTTTTTTCTTCTAATTTTTGGAGGAAACCCTTTTTGATGTGAAAAAAGTATCATAAAACTTATTGTCATCAAAGTATGAGACCAGGTTTGAATCCTTACCAGAAGAAGTATGTATGGAGGATTTTGACAGCATGTTGATATGATCCTTGTATCCTTCAATTATTATCAGATTAAGGTTGTCCTTCATATCTCCATTGTTGTTTCCACCTACTGGTACCTTTCTCACAACTTGAACATCATCCTTCACTTTAGGTTGAGAAGGATTTTTTTGAAATCTCCTTGACCGATTTGTATTAAGTTAACACTACAATTTGTTCGATCGTTCGATGAGCATATTGAACTGACTCTCCTGGAAGAACTCACATGGTGAGTACTAAAACCGATAGGTTTAGACATCCAAATGTCAGTTACACCTTTGAGTAATAAATCTAAGGTATGATGAAGTCGACCAAAGTAATTGGCATTCATCTTCAGTTTGCTCTTTTGTTGAACATGTCCTTTTGAATCACAAAAAAGACATACTTTTTGATCACCGGAGTGATTATAATGTGTAGCATTAGTAACATCGTTAGAAGATTTCTTCCTTCCGCAAGATGTGGTAAATCCATGATCAGTGAAAGAACCAGGAACCTCTTTAACAATAGGAAATGTTTGTAGTTTAGCTTTTGAAGCTGGTTTCATTAGAGAAACACTATTAGAACTAGCCACATTTTCTAAAAACACAGTAGAATCAGAAGTAATTGGTATGACGAACTCCACAGAATGACCTTTATCTTGAATGGAGAGATTACTCAAAAGTCGTTCAATTTCATGGGCGTCTTCCTTGAGTATAGCCTCGAGTAAGGTTCGGAATGAACAGACTATAAAAAAATTCTCACGAATAGCCCTTAATTGGGAATCACGATCTTACACTTTGACGATGTAAGCATGTTACCTTGACCGACCAGGGTTGGCTCTTTGTCTCGCAATGAGCCAGTCCGTGTATTTTCACGGTTTGACCTAATTTGCGCAATTGCATGTATTAGGTCCAAAACTCTTCCAAACAACTTGGAACTTCATGAAACGATCATCGTTTGATCACGTGACCACCCAGGGCCGGTTTCATGACCCCTTGGTTGGTCCCTCACCTCTTCATAATTCATTAGGTTTCATCACCTAAGGTTCAGACGAGTATTTTTCGAATAAATGATTAAACCAACATTTGATCATTCTTTCATCAACAAATCACCAACTCTTTAAGAGGCCTTGGAGTTTGCTCACATGAGCATGTGAGATATAAATGGTCGAACCACGGTCCCATGAAGCCGTTTCTCCTTCATTTTATAGTTAATTTTCAATTAACCATGAATCGGTCATCAATTGATCAAATTAGGGTTTCTGAGTCCAAGGATCATAATTCCAGACTCGAACACTAATAATTTTACGACGATCTCATTATCAGAATTTTTATTAATTATGCTCGGTTCAACTACTAGTATTTTAATTAATGCTTTGGTCATGACACCAATGATTCATCAGATGAGTAATACTTGCTCGGATGAGCAATACTTGCTCAAATCAAGGAATATTAGTCCAACTATCAATATTCAACAAATTGGAGTAATACTTGCTCGCCTCAACTATCAACGTGAGAATCATGTACACGTTCAATTCATGAGTTTCAGAACATTTTACGAAATCATGTTCAACTCAGTAAATACATAGACTCATTGTCCCATTAAATCATGAAGTCAACGACTGACTAAACTAACCACGAGACGTCGATCGTGTCACTTGGGGGGAATATCAACTAGGGTTTTGGTCTGGTGGTCTACATCACGTGTATTCAAACACATGATGGAATGTGAGCAAGTCGTGCAATCAGTTGAAGGAGTTAACAAAGTAGTGGATGGAAAATCAACCAAGTCTTCGCACGATGAGCAACTGGTTTCAAACACGATTTCCACTTCCCCACTCTTAAATTGATTCCATAAACTGTCACACTTCATGAGATCACAGTGTCTACAATTCCATAAATATAAATAAGTCCCTGAGTCATGATTGAAATAACAACGAAAATAACAACAAGAATCTCACGTCTCACTGATAATACGAGATAAACAATTCATCAATTGAGCAATTACTCTCAACTGAGCAATTTCAATCATTCAGAACTTATCATATTCAGAATTCACAACACACCTATAATCTTTGATTAGCATTGATTCCACACATTTCTCAGCTTCCCTCCTATAGATCGACTCATCATTTTTTGTGATCGAATTTACTCTGGAACGGCCATTGTCTTGGTTTATGCCGGAGTACTACAGATTGATCTCTCGAATTCAAATTACTCCCTTCTTGCAGTGCATCTGTGTGAGGTTGAACATTTAGCTCGGTTCAAGGAGTCTCCTCTGTACGGTCGTCTCCTCAATTCCGTAAAAACCAGCAAACCGTTTTTCCCCATCTACAAGGTGTAATAGTTTGGCATTAGGTAAGTTCATACTCCATTCACCATTACCTAGAGATAAATCAATCCTAGATCTTCTTGAGACACTGCCTAGATTGTTACTAGTCCAAGTGTAATTTTTACTTACATACCCAATATCCTCAAGGCTACTATCAGAAACTATATTGTTAACCTACCCATCAACTGAGGTAGAAGATCTACATGAAATTTAAATCTCCTAACAGAACCCATGGATAATGACCAGTCTCACTAGTTTGCCTTATGTAGGTTCATCGTTCTTTTTACTTGGCATAACTAGAAAAATCATACATACAAGTGAGTAAGAACTCGGGTTTGCTTAGATCAGCTTGGACAACTATATTAAACATATTTTTCTTATCACCTATGATATCACATGTGAATCCATTTTTCCACAACAGAACTAGACCACTTGAGAGGCCAATTGGATCAATGAAAACACAATTAGGGTATTGGTAGTGATTTAGAAGAGGTTTGCTCTTAAACTGAGTTATTTTAGTTTCACAAAGAAAAACTATATCTGGGTTTTGAGACATTATAAGATCACTTTGGTGGTTCTCTTGTGGAAGGGGATTTGAATCCTTGGACATTCCAGTAAAGAATCTTCATTGGGACAAGTTAATTATTCAAAGAGCTAGAGTGCACAAAAGTCAATAAAATCAACTAACTATCGACCAAACTACAGAATAAATAAGCTGCATGCAAAAACTTGTAATGATGAGAAGGCCTAGATAATAATGAATGCAGGTGAAAATTAAACAGACCTAAAGATACGACTAATTTGCTGGTATTAGTTATGAGACAAAATAAAAAAGAGACTGAAAAAATAGAAAGTCAGGAAAGAGTAATAAACTTGTTTCTTCTTTTATGTATTTACTGCATGATTATTCTAGATGTCATCATTGAGCCGTCTGTTTGTTTGTGGTGTTGTCAGACGTGTCAGTGGAGGTGGAATTCTCAGAATTAGACAAATATGGATTTGGATCATCTATTATCCTAATTATTTTACCTAGCATGGTATCATCAGTGACTTCTGCAGAGTTACTTTTGAGAAGAAAATCCATGTTGACTGTGATGTCATCTTTTGGAGGCACAAAGACTGTTGTCTTTTGGAGGCACAAAGATTGTTGTCTTGACAAACTTCTTCATATTATTTTTGGGAGCAGGAGCGGAACTAAAAGAGATTGTTGAGATATTATTCCGGATATGATTAGGTTTTCCAAAAAAGTAAGGTTTCTCATGAGCTTTTGCTAAAAAAATTGCAGCATCCTTGCAGGCTCCTTTAAAATGGTTAATAACGTAACATTCTGTGGAAATACCACTTGGTTGTCTTTCGTAAAAGAGATTTTGCCATTTTGTGACGTCAACATTGGTAATGGCTTTGACACATCTTCTCAAAGGAAATAATAGATCTAATATTGACACATACTTTGACTGGAACACTTCCAACCAGAATTGCATCTTCAGGTTCAATTTTTGTTAATTTTTGTGACAGCTGCAACATTCATGTGCTTGGGAAGGAGATACTTTGGCTGAATCCAAAACTGCTGAAAACCCCAATGCTTTTCTGTGTACACCATATCTAGAATATAATCATGAACTACTAACAGGTGCTTATTTATGCTCCATGGCCTCTGTTCAATGACTTTATTTAGGATGATCTAGGTACTTAACTTACAAATCATGATGTTTGGTTCAACTTCAACAATTTTTAGATCTTAAGGCTTCATGAAAGGCTAAGTAAACTTAAAAAATTTCTCCACTGTGTCATAGCTCATACGTCCTTCAATGATTAATTTGCCTATGTCACTAGTTTCCCAGTTGAACCTTTTTCTTCCTCATTGTTAGACTCATTTTGAAAAACAACCACCTCATTGGAATCACCAAGTTTCAAAGTTGCTTGCTTAAACTTATTAACCAAGTCGCTAACTTGATTAGAACTTGTTGCCTCCATGTTCAGAATAGTTTTAAGTTTTCTAGAACTAGAATGCAATAAGAGAAAAGGGTTATTTGAACAAGCTTTTGGATTAGGGTTGAATGGGTATATTGGATATGAATTAATGAGTATTTTTAGGCTCTTATCATGGTAACAAAGACTAGGAATATCTCCTCCGGTTAGGCAAGTGTACCAGTTTGTAAAAGTCAAGCCAAGAAAAACTGAGAAACAAACTTTCCGTTTATGTCTCAATTTTTGAAATTTGAATTTTTTGAAAGGGTGGAATAGCGGGATACGTTATGATCAGACTCAATGAGTTGAAACTGAGTAAATAAAATATCCACCATACACCATTGATACCAGAGACACCCATACAGACAAAACTTTGAAGCAAACACTTTATGGCATACTCTGCAAACGCTTGGACCACAACGAACAAAAAGGAAAAAGCCAAAAGAGATAAATCAAGTTGCATACACATATTGGAGAAAAAGAAGTTAGTAACTCATAATTTTAAAATCAACTAAACATATTGTTGCGTACCAACACCTATTCATACTAGTTTCCTTATATAGTTTCTCTATACTTAGCTTATTCTAGTTTCCTTGTTTAGTTTGAACTATATAGTTAGATTTACCTATTTCATAAGTATTTGCAGTTATAAATACTGCACCTGAGTTTTGTAAAAAACTTAAGAATTAATACAAAAAACTCTTCTTCTCTTCCTAATCTTCTCAATTCTCTTATTTTTGGTGGTTATCACACAATTCTAAGGGTTTTATCAGGGTTTTAAACCTATTAAGTTTCGTAAATCCTTGTGTTTTGGTCTAGAACCATGACACCTGGTTCAGAGCAGGTTTATTCCATACCGAAATTTAACATTTTTTTTAAAGATGACGTACATAGAAGATTTATCTCTTCCAAAGCAGAGTATTAAGGGAGTTACAAACAAAATTGATACTCTCGTTGATATTTTACAAAGAATCACTTTCACAAAGAAGAACAGATCACCAAACATCATTTTGAAGATAAACATCTGTGCGATGAGGATATAAATAATTGTAAGTTGGATTTAGCTGAGCATACAGATAATCTAACAAAAACTTTGAGCACGAAACTCACATCGAAATTCACGCAGGCTTTAGACGCAACACTCATCAGATCTTTACGTAATGTATTTCGTGAATTTATTTCTCAGATTAATAAGCATGGTACTGGTCCTCATCATACTCATCAACATACTCATAAACCTAATAATGGTGATGGAATTCTTGAAACTCATATTCGTACTGGAGCTATTAGTTTAAAGTTCCTTACCTTTGATGGAGATGATCCTGATGGATGGATATTTCAAGCTGACCAATATTTTGCCTTGCATACTGCTACTAACCCCATGAAGATTGTAATATATACCACACATCTTGGTATCGTTGGAAGAAGACCACGACGACTGGAATTACATGGGAAGAATTTTGCTCTTTGGTTCGTGCTCGTTTTGCTTCTGAGAGATTTGTCGATGCTAGAATGGCATTAATTAAGTACCATTAAACAGAAAGGTACAGTTCGACACCATGTACCAAAATTTGAACGTCTTTTAAATTTTGTCTCTGACTTTTTAAAAGAACATCTAATTAACCTTTTTATCCATTCATTGAAACCTGACATTGGTTCTGTGGTGAAATTACTTGAGCCATCTACATTGCTTGTGGCTTTCAAAAAGGCACTCAATCAAGAATATGTATTATTAGCAGCTTCAAAATAACCCACTTGTTCTACTCAGTTTAGGTCACCAGCTAACCCTAATATTTCTAAGTTTAAGAAGAATCCTTTACTACCTGATTATAAAAGGCTTACTTGGGATGAACAGAAAGAACATAGAGACAAGGGTCTTTGCTTTAATTGTGATCAACTTTATCAGCCTGGTCACTTATGTTTGAAGCCTAAATTGTTATTATTAGATTTTCCTCCAAATTATGTAGAAATTCATGAAGAGCAAGATGATGAAGAAGACACTACCATGATTCAAACCATTCTTTTAGAGGAATCGGGACCTATGATTTCTTTGAATTCATTGATGGGTTCTCCTTTTCCTAAAACTATGCATATTCTGTGTTATACAAAAGCTCAGAATTTCTCTATATTGATTGATATTGGTTCTACACATAATTTTCTTCATCCAAATATAGCTAAGCAATGTGGTTATCGCACACAATCTGAAGATGCTGCTTTACAGGTTGCAGTTGGTGATGGTGGTCAAATACAAACTCGTGGTTCTTTTCGTAACATACCAGTTAAGCTTCAGGATTATTCCTTCATAACGTATTTTCATCTTCTTGATATCAGTGGTTATGATGCAATTTTAGGAGTTCAATAGTTATGTACATTGGGTCCAATTACATGGGATTTTTCTAAGCTGACCATGAAGTTCAGAATACAAGATGGTGATGTGGTATTAACTGGTAATAATTCTTCCAGCGTAATGCTCTTGGAAACTGAACCCATGCAGTATTTATTATGCAGGGAAACTTTTACAATTTTCGTACACATATCTGCATTAAATACTTCAATTTAAGCTGCAATAGTTATTCCACCTGAGCTGCAAGACCTGATCTCTACCTATGCAGATGTTTTCAGGAATCCCTCATCACTACCTCCTGAAATATTGCAGGATCATCGTATTTTTTTTAACTCCAGGTTCTGCACCTATCAATGTGCGACCATATCGTTATCCACACTTTCACAAAAATGAGATTGAAAAGATAAAATCTGAGTTACAACATGCTGGTTTGATCTGACCTAGTTCTAGCCCTTACTCTTCTCTAATTTTGATTGTGTGTAAGAAGGATGGTTCTTGGCGTATGTGTGTGGATTACAAAGCTTTAAATAAGCTAACTATTAATTATCATTTTCCAATACCAATGGTGGATGAGTTGTAGGACAAATTACATGGTGCAAGTGTATTTACTAAATTGGATTTTCGATCTGCTTATCACCAATTAAGAATGCACAAACCAGACATTCCAAAAACAGCTTTTCGAACTCATGATGGTCATTATGAATTTTTGGTTATCTATTGAATGCACCATCCACCTTTCAAGGAATCATGAATCATATCTTCAGACCTTATCTTCGCAGGTTTGTGTTAGTGTTCTTTGACGACATATTAATTTACAGTAAGAGCATGAGTGAGCATATTCGGCATTTATCTTTGGTGTTTGAATTATTACGATCTAATAAATTATTCATCAAGGAGTCTAAATGCACTTTTGCATAACATTCAGTTAAATATCTAGGCCACGTAATTTCTTCTAAAGGAGTTTCAGTTGACCAGGATAAGATTTAATGTATCTTGTCATGGCCTGTACCTACTATAATCAAATACTTACGAGGTTTTTTGGGTTTAGCTGGATATTATCGAAAGTTTGTTAATGATTTTGGAAAGATTAGTGCACCACTTACTCAGTTGTTAAAGAAAGATGCATTTGTCTGGAATGACAATACCACTGCTGCATTCAAATTGCTTCAACAGGCTCTCACTACAACACCGATTTTAATACTTTCAGATTTCTCAAAGGAGTTTTATCTTGAGTGTGATGCATCTGGCAATGGATTAGGAGTTGTATTAATGCAGTCTGGTTAACCAATTGCTTATTATAGCAAACCTTTAGCTGGAAAGAATTTGAATCTCTCTATATATGATAAGGAGATCTTGCAATTGTTTTTGCAATTCAAAAGTGGCGACCATATTTACTTGGTAGACACTTCAAGATATACACGGATCATAGGAGTCTTAAGTATTTTCTCGATCAAAAGTTATCTTCTATGGAGCAGCAAAAGTGGTTATCAAAATTATTGGGGTATGATTATGAGATTATTTTTCTCCAAGGCAAAAAAAAATTGTATCTGATGCTTTGTATCGTAACACAGGTTCAAACTTTAGCCTTACTGCACCAATTTTTTTTGGAGTTACTGAGATCATCCAAGAATGTCACGGCAACACTGAGCTAAGTATTCTTATTCAGCGACTCATAGATAACCCAGATTGAAAACTAAATTTCTCTTATGTTAATGGAGTTTTATGCTGTAAAGGATGTTAGAGCATTGCTCGGTTGAACCCACTAGCATTGGTATGTCAAGTTAGTTGTCAATTTTAGTTTCCAAAATGCATTCTTGATTTAGCATACTAAAGATAGTTTCAGACTAGATTAGGTCTAAGAAGTTGAATCGAAGTTATCCTTAAAGGATGAAGATTGAAGACTACAAGAAGACATCTATAAGTACTTCATCAACAAAGGTATGTGATTGATTTCATTTGGATTCTTGTTCAATTTTACCTTTCTAATCTGTTGAGATAAATGCTCACTCTATGGAACAATTCCTATGACGGTAAATCTACATTTATGTATATATACTTGAGGTTATTTGATTCATGACTTTGGTGACAATAAACTTTATCCCTATAGAGGATCTCATGTTATAGTGAATGAGCTTACGAATTCAACGAGCCAAGAATCACTCAATTCCGAGTTATAACGATGAAGTTATGAGTGATTTATTAAAGTAACAATTATAAGTGTTGTTGTAATTGTTACAGTTTGTTAGTAGGAAACAATCCATGGACTGTTTGAAACGGTTCACGGACTTGGGCCCAATTACGTTACTAGAAATCTTTTTTAGTCAAGTTGGTGATGTTTCCTTATCTAGGAAAGTTAGCTATTACTCCAAACATCTTTGATTACCATATTAAAGTGTTTGTGATTCCTTCCTAATTTAATTTGTGATTTATTCACATAAATACAATTTGGTAAATTAATTAATTATTTTGGCAAGAGTTGTAACTTAGGAAAGACTCCCAAAATTAGGAGAGTCTTGAAAAAGAAAAATAGCTATGCTTAGCTTTCAAGCTACCTTTCACTATAAATAAAGGGTCTGTGAGTGCTATACGTTTTCATCCCCTTTGGAAAATTGGTGTTAGCTTCATAAGGTTGTTTTCCATGTCTTATGTTCTTCGTGAACAAGAGTGAGATAAAATTATTTGTATTGGGGATCACAAAGCCAAGTTGAATCTAATCTTCGTGATTGATTATATAACTTGTAATCTAGGTTTTTCACCTCTTGTGTATTCTAAGGTTTTCTCTTCTGATATAAAACCATTCAAGAGTTGTTGATCATAAAACCTAGGTTTTGATAGATTTCAGTTTCCAATCATATACCAACACTTGTTAGTCGAAATCGGAAGCTAGAAAGAAAACTTCGATTAAGGTATCTCGTAAAAATCCTTAAGAAGTTTTAAACAAGATATCTCTAGATTTATTCTAGTTGTTCTTGTTGTAGAATAATTAGGTTTCTCTTCCTTTTCTTGAAGAGTGTAATAATACCTAATCTACAAGTTTGTTTTGATATTAATTTTACCTAGTAATTGTTTTTATCAAAAATAAACACAAGATTTCCAAAACCTTGATTTACATCTAAAGGGAAATCAAACCGGTGTTTTGTGCAAACAAAATATCGAATCGTATCAATCGTGTTGTTGTATCTTCTAAAGAGAGCCTTGGGTTCTGCTAGAAGATTTACGAGAAGAATTCCTAAAGAGAATCGGTGTTCTGCTAGGAGTTCTATAAGAATACAGCTGAAGCAGGTATTACACATATAGTCCAAATAGGTAGTAGGAAATTGGTGTAACAACTTTTAATCAGTGTGTATTTATTCTGGACTAGGTCCCAGGGTTTTTCTGCATTTGCGGTTTCCTCGTTAGCAAAATTTCTGGTGTCTGTGTTATTTCTTTTCCGCATTATATTTTTTATCTTTATAATTGAAATATCACAGGTTGTGCGTAAGTTCAATCAATTGGGAATCCAACCTTTGGTTGTTGATTAAATTGATTGACACTTGGATATTAGTTTTTTGATACCGTTCAAGTTATTTCATATATTCAATCGGGCTCGCAAATTCCTATTTGTTTGATTGTGGATTGAATTGAGAAACAGAGATATAACTCTTTGATATACTTTTCTTAAGATAGAGTCTGACTGTCTAGTTGATTCTCTTGAAAGTATATTGGAGTTAGTCCATACAGATTGCCAAACGAATTATTGGGTGTGGTTGTTAGACCCCCGCATTTTCAAAGGACGTTTAGTAGTGGTACCAACTTCATTATGGTGTACAAAACTTCTTGAAGAATTTTATTCAAATCCTATTGGAGGTCATTCAGGATTTTTGCGAACTTATAAGCGTTTGCAACATAATTTCTATTGGAAAGACATGAAGCATTCAATTAAAGATTTTATTGTGGAGTGTGAACTTTATAGTTAGCATTCAGTTAAAGATTTTATTGTTTAGTTTGAACTTTATAGTTAGCATTACCTGTTTCACAAGTATTTGCAGTTATAAATACTGCACCTGAGTTTTGTAAAAAACTCAAGAATTAATACAGAAAACTCTTCTTCTAACTTTCTTCTCTTCCTAATTTTCTCAGTTCTCTTATTTCTAATAGTTAACCCCCAATTCAAAGGGTTAATTTTATCCGGGTTCTGTACCTATTAAGTGACTATATCCTTGGTCTAGAACCCTAACTCATATAGATTGAAATCAGATAAAATTCTAGAAATAAAACGAAAAGTTAATGAGGCATGGTAGGATAAAACTGTAAGCTAAAGATTTGATTGCAAAAGATCCAAGGGTGAGATAAATCAGAGGAAGAAATTAGAACAAGAAGAAAAAATTAAACTGAGTTGACTCATTCTGTCCCCCGATTCGCCGAGCGTTTGTTTCTGTGATAGAGACAAGAGGAGCTGGAGCCGTCATTTTGACTCAGAAAATGTATCGCCTAGGTGTCTCTCCAGTTTCTTTTTCTTTTTTATCAAAATTGTGCCCCTTTTCGATCAAAAAAACTGAACTAAAACTGGCTTTCTTTCGCCTTTTCGGCGACTTCCTTACAAATCAAGCTCAGTCTGCGTCTAAATATATACTCCTATATTCTTCCAAAATCTATTAGTTCCGCATTCAGAGAGAAGAGGGCTGATATCGCAATACGCAACACATCAGAGGCAAACAAGTCGGCATAATCATCAATATGGAACAATCTCCGCACTAATCTGCTATGTTGTTCTAGCCGATCATCTATAGAATCGTACATCTGGTTAGTAGGAAACCGCTACTGGTGTGATGAACATATAATTGTGAAAAAAAGAGGAAATTACTTGTTGAAGCAGCATGCCTCACCCCAAGTGGAATTCCTTCATTGCATACGTTACTAGAAAGATAAGAGCGATTTTGAAAAAAATTGATCAAGGAGAAGAGGAGGAGCAGCAGAATGGGATGCATAGAGGAGCTATTGTACAAACAGAAGAAGGAGAAGAGCAGCACAAAAAGGAACGGATATGTGAAAATCTTCCAGACGAGATGATGATTGAAAGTATTCTGACGAGATTACCAGTCCGGACTCTAGCAATATGCTGTTGCGTCAGTAAGTTATGGTACAATTCAATCCTTAACGATTCAAGATTTTCTATGATTCACAATATGCAAAACAAAAATAAAGTATTTCTAGTCTTTAATCTACTTAATATAATGAAAGAGGGCTCGGAAAAGGTTTTCTTTTTCAGTTTATCAGGAGGAGAAAAGGCGGATATTAGAGTTAGATTTCTCTCATGTTTTAGTGGCCAGTGTACACATGAACTAGTAGGTTTTTGCAATGGTTTAGCATGTGTAAAACTAGTCAATGCAACTGGTGATGCTTATGGTTCAATAACTCTTGTTAACCGGATGAGGGATGAAGGACTCGTCCTGGCTTATGTACCACCTACCGAGGGTTACATCTACTTGTGTCATGGTTTTGGATTTGATTCATTATTACAAGTATACAAGGCTGTGATTATTTTTACTTCAGATGCCAAGGCCGAGATTCTTTGCTTGGTCATTACATTGGGAACTATGTCGTGGAGAAAGATAATCACTAGTACTTTTGATATCTCAGCTCCTAGTGGGATGGTCATCAGAGTTCCGAAAATATTATGGAGAGCAGCCACCTTGTGCGGAGGTGATCTTTTCTGGAGGACGCAGAATCAAATTGGTAACAATACTGATATTAAAATGTTGCTCACATTCGACCTCCACAGCGAGAAGATTCACTTCATTCGACTCCCACCTGAATGTACTCTGACAATATCGACAAATGAGCGTCAGTATGTAGTAGTTGATCATCTTCTGGAGTTTAAAGGATACCCTTGTGTTGCACGTTCTGAGGGGATAACAACATCCAACAATGATCATGGCGGACATCGTTGTAATTATCAGACCGGTGTTTGTTGTTGTTGTTACAAGATTCATATGTATATCTTGAAGGACACGGACAAGCAAGTATGGACCAGGGAGGAAACTTTCAATGTTCAGATTATGGATCAGGAAGGTTTACAACCAACTCCACTCTGTTGCTACTTTGACATTTCTGCTGCTAAGGTTCCTACACGTATATTGACTTTGTCTGATCAGGTGTTATTGTATTGATTTAATGGAGAACGTCTTATATTCTACAATTTGCATGAGAAGCATCTCAAGGTGGTGGAATGCTTCCGTTCCTATCCTCATATTTTTAAATCTAAGATGAATGAAGACCTAGGGCGTTGCATTGGTGCTGATGATAATATTTATTGCCCATCCATGGATTATCAGCTGCACGCTCAACCGGAGAACATTATTTATCTGAAAACCTTCATTCCTAAAGGAGCTAACACTATCAAAACTGATTGTGCCGATGAGCTGAATGCCCTTCTAGATAAGAACATAGCGGCAGGATGGCTGTCTGTAGGAAGAATAAAACATACTTATTATGCTTTCTTATAGTTTGTTTCGTTCTATTACAGTTTTCTATTCAGACTACTAGTTTTTATGTAAGTGTTTGTTTATCTGTTTATTTTAGACTTGTAAGCGCTAATATGCTTAAACAGGTTTTTGATTCTATCCAAAAAGTTTACCAACATAAAATCGGTCTTCTATTTTTTTGACTTGTATTGACTAATAATGGAAAGGATAATGTCATATTCCTGTGGCTATCACAGTTCTGAATCTGACTGAATCCAACTGACCGTAATTGAAGCAACAAAACTTTAGTGGGTCATGTTGCTGATTCTGGGTACTCCTCTTTCCTCACCATCTCCCGTCAGGTAACTCTTTGCTCTTAGTTTTCTGTTTGCTTCTTCATGATCCATTTGATTTAATAATTTTACCTAGTGGAATCATTGGAGTTGAAGATCTCTTTTTTTTTTTTTTTTTTTTTTACAAAATATACATTGCAAAATGTAAACTGAAACTCTTAACCAACCCGCATTTCATTGTTCTAATGTCGTGTTTTTATTACATCAATTTTTCGTTAATCGTTAATCTGTTGTATATAGGGAGGTTCCAAGAAACAGAACATCACTAACTTGTTCATGGCAGCAATCCACATCAAGCAATAAAGTTACTATTAAACGTGTTTTATCCGGTGTTGCCGTTTCACTTGTACTTCTTTGTCAGACTAATCAGGTCAGTCAGTTTCGGTATTTCTCTCAATTGTACTTCTTTTTTATCAAATAGTTTGTAAATTTCAATTATATTTATGGATTTTCAAGCCGATTGGGTGCATGGCTAGGCAATCAAACGAAAAACAAGACAGAATGTAATTAACAAAATCCTACGTCTCTAACATAGTAAAGAAGAGGATGGAAGACTGGAATTGCACAACTAATTTTTTGTGTTGGTTTTAAGACTCTTGGGCAGGCCATTGCAGCAGAACCGTCCCACTACACACTATATCAGATTGCAGCTGCTCCAGATAAGACTGTACCATTTCTACTTGACGAAGGCTCTGATGAAAAAAATGGGCAGTTGATGATGAGAGGTATGACGGCTAAGAATTTTGATCCAGTTAGATATTCTGGAAGATGGTTTGAAGTAGCGTCCCGTAAGGGTGGATTTGCTGGCGCGGGTCAAGAAGACTGCCATTGTACTCAGGTGACATATATGCTCATTGATTTCATATGTTCTTGTATGGGTTTAAGCGTTTATGTCTTGCCTAGTCTAGGTTTTTAAAGTGTCAATAGTTGATTCCTTACTTATAGTCGGAATCTTGAGTTGGCATGGTTTTTGCGCCTACTTCATCCAACTATCGCAAGGGAATCACCACACTGTTTCACACGAATATGCTCCATAAATTTGCAGGGTGTATATACATTTGATGGTGAATCTAAACCTCCTTCAATCCAAGTAGATACGTTTTGTGTCCATGGTGGTCCTGACGGGTATATTACTGGCATAAGAGGGAAGGTTCAATGCCTCTCCAAGGAAGATATGGAGAAAGCCGAAACAGATTTGGAAATGAGAGAGATGATTAGGGAAAAGTGTACCCTCCGTTTTCCAACGTTGCCATTTATTCCCAAGTTGCCTTATGACGTGATTGCAACTGATTACGACAATTATGCTATTGTCTCGGGAGCTAAAGACACAAGTTTCATTCAGGTAACATGAGGACATTACACACTTGTATATGATAAGAATCGATATTCATTCGCACCCCGTAAAGTTTGGTTCTGGTCTTGAAATTTCAGATTTACTCAAGGACGCCAAATCCTGGACCAGAATTCATAGAGAAATACAAGTCTTACTTGGCAAATTACGGGTACGATCCGAGCAAGATCAACGACACTCCACAAGATTGTGATGTATCTGACACTCAGTTATCAGCAATGATGTCTATGCCTGGAATGCAGAAAGCTCTTACAAACCAATTTCCTGATTTAGAACTAAAGAAATCAGTTCAATTTGATCCTTTTACGAGTACCTTTGGAACTCTAAAGAAGCTTGTTCAACTCTATTTTAAGTAATTGTTATGCTTCTCAAGACTTGCAAGTTTGTTTTCTGTATACAAATGTAAGTGATTGTGAGTTGAGTTGTTCAAAAATCTGCAGACTGTGTAAATTTGGAGCAATTCTGAAAAGGAAATCAAAGGTATTGCAGTATCTTCCAAAATATGTGCGAATTGATGATAGTCAGCAGAAACAAACCCCGCCACCAGGACTTGGGTACAAGTCTTTTCAATACGAACCAGGTTTACGTGTTGAATTAGATTGGTCTGCGGGTGATGCTTTGATCCGTTATTGGAAGTTTGAAATCTCCATCTCGCCTCCTGGAGTGGAGAAATAGACTTGTACCCACAGCAGGTAGAAACGTCGTGGTCGCGGTCAAAGCTGTTACCTACACATGTCTAGCTTTACTATTCTTAAAGCTAATATCTCGTACTATAAGACATCTTTTTTGTGTAGTAGTAGACTAGTAGCAGGAATGCTTTTGCGCACTTCACCTACCCAGGTATTAAAAATGGTTCAAAAAATGAGTACAAAAGAATATTACCCAACTCCCGTACAGTTCCATTCCACATCGTGGAATGCACGCAGCTGCTATCTCACCATCAACAACAGGTCCAAGTCCTCGCAATCTCGCACGAGTCGCATTTTCATTCATGTACTCTAGTAGGGTACTTCGTTAATAAAGTACACTATCAAGGGTAAATTTGTACTAGTGAGTATTTTAATACCACATTAAGTTGAAGCAAAGTATTCTTGTACAGATACAGTACCATATCATTTTTTTTTATTCTTCAGTTTTTTCTCCCTTTGGACATTAATACGAATCGTTAATGCCCAAAAGCCCTAAACTTTACTCAGCGAATCTTCAACCTTAAAAGAGAACCAAAAGAAAAATCTTTAAAATTATGTTCTAATTCAAATGGGAGAAATATCTCTATCTCTGAGATCTTCTTCTTCTCTCTGGAATTTCCCAAATTGGATTTGATTGATGAAGTTGTTATTTAGATTATTAAGAATTGGAGAAAATGTCATGGGGATTAGGATGGAAGAGATCTTCAGAAATATTTCATTTAACATTGGTATACGGTGATAATGATAATGATAGTAATAGTAATAATGCAGATGAAACAACACCACGTTCATCTTCAGTTTCATCAGCATCATCATCTGTATCTGCTGCTGGTTCTTTTCAATATGAACCAGGTTTACGCATTGAATTAGATTGGTCTGCTGGTGATGATGAAGATCAAATTGCACTTAGGTTGCAATCCCAACTTATGGTTGCTTTACCACCACCACAGGATTCTGTTGTTGTTGAAATTAATCAGAAAGTTAATGATAGTGGTGATGATGGAGAAGAAGATAATGTTGGTGTTGATATGAAAGTTGTTAGAAGAAGAGAACCATTACGGTTGATTATTTTGTCCAAGACTGTTGGATCAGGACAACAAAGTGATGGTGTTGGGGTTTTAACTCGTTTGATTCGGTCTAATTTGGAAGGATCGCCGGGGATTGATGACGGAGCTCTCGGTTTCTCCGAGCATTGGAAATCTGTTACTTGTTTAAGTATCTCTGGATGCAGTTTATCGGTAAGATATAATTTTTTCTATTTTATGAAATTATGTTTAGTTTCTTGAAGTTTGTGATATAAATCATAAATGTAACATAGTGGTATATGGATTTGTCACAAAATTGGTTTCCTAGATTGTGTGATAGTAGACTTGAATCTAAAATCATGTTGCACTATATCAATTTACATGGTCCAATTCTCTATATTGGGGTGTCTATATGGTGAGTATATCTGTATATGCATTTGATGCCGACGGTAGTTGAATTTTCAAGTCAATTTTGCTAGAACTGTTTGTGGAGTTTCTGTTTATGGTTATACTATCTTGTCAGATTATATTGAGCAAAAATTCTCCACCAGGGGAAAGCAGAAAAACTGTGTTGCATGTTCAAGTTAATTACTAGCCTTGATTTCCTATGAATTTCAAGTAACGCTAGGCACCTAATACATGTTAAGAACTTAAAACAACAGCGACATCAACAACCTGTGTTTCTTAGAATGTATATATAGGTTAGCTGAATCAAATGTTTACAGTCCAGACAAATATGAGAAAACAATCGGGACTGATCTATTTTACAAGGAGTGAATGCTGTCAATTCCTTGATTTTGAGTATTTATTATTTCATTATTACATTCACTGGAGGATGGCTATGTATGTTCTCAACAATGTTTTCTTTTCGTACTTACATTTATTTATTGTTTTTATCGGGGAGGAGCTTTAATTCTGAATATTTGACTTTGGTTACACATTCTAACGTCACCATGAATAACTCAAATTTCTTAATAAATCTTTACGGTAACCTGCTTATTCATGCACCTGTTGATTTTGGATGACTTTTCAGGTATTGCCGGTGGAGTTAACCCGTCTGCCTCTTCTTGAGAGGCTATATCTTGATAATAATAAACTAACGCACCTACCCCCCGAGCTTGGTGAACTGAGAACTTTGAAAGTACTAACGGTTGACTACAACATGCTGGCATCTGTACCTGGTAAACTTTGGAGTTTATTGTGTGATAATAATATTTACTTTGTAAGTTATGAAATCTGTGCAGCTTCCAGATGGGAAAAAATAATTTTGCAATCGATATATTTCATTTACTTTTAAGCAGTCGAACTCCGGCAGTGCGTTGGATTAGTGGAGTTGTCCCTGGAACATAACAAACTGGTCCGCCCTCTTCTTGATTTCAGGTCATTCGATCAGCAATTATCATCTTATGTCTCTGGTTTTCCTTTGTATGCATGCTATCTGTTCAATGATGGGAGTATCCAGAGGTGATCTTACCTATCGTTGCATTGTAATTGTACAGAGCTATGTCAGAGTTATGTATTCTTAGGCTATTTGGCAATCCCCTTGAGTTTTTACCGGAAATATTGCCCTTACACAAGCTCCGCCACTTATCTCTTGCAAATATAAGGATCGAAGGAAATGACAGTTTGAAATCTGTACAAGTACAAATTGAGGTAATAGAAATGCAGCAGTTTTGTAATACCTGGATAAAATTAAATACAATACTGTGAGGTAAAGATATTCATGGGTGATTGCAGATGGAGAACGGTTCCTACTTCATTGCATCTAGACACAAATTGAGTGCTTTCTTCTCGCTTATTTTCCGATTTTCTTCTTGTCATCATCCTTTACTAGCATCTGCACTGGCCAAAATCATGCAAGATCATGCGAATCGAATCGTTGTTGGTAAAGATGAGAACGCCGTGCGGCAACTCATAAGTATGATGAGCAGTGATAACCAACATGTGGTATGTAGGTAAATCTAGCTTCTATTTTTTTTCTTCTTTAAGGCTTTGCCGCCCCCTCAATTTATGCACCTTTGCTTTCTTGCAGATTGAACAAGCAAGCTCTGCTCTTTCAGCACTAGCAGCAGATGTTTCTGTTGCCATGCAGTTGATGAAATCGGACATCATGCGGCCCATTCAGTCATTATTGAGATCTGTGGCCCCAGAAGAATTAAAATCAGTGTTGCAAGTAGTGGTTAACTTGGCTTTTGCTTCTGATGCTGTTGCTCAAAAGATATTAACCAAAGATGTTTTGAGATCTCTGAAAGTTTTATGTGCCAACAGAGACACTGAGGCAAGCTGACTGTGTTAAAGAATTCGTTTTGCAATTTTCTGTTTCCTTAATTTCTATTTTACTTGTGTAAATACCAATATGCATTAACATATAACTAATTAGAAAACTCATTCCTTTTCAGGTGCAACGATTAGCTCTTCTTGCTGTCGGTAACTTGGGATTCTGTATAGAGAACCGTCGCACTCTAGTTACTTCCGAAAGTCTGCGTGAACTTTTGCTACGCCTGATGGTCGCATCCGATCAGTGCGTGTGTAAAGCTGCTGCACGTGCTTTGGCGATCCTCGGTTAGTTTTGGGATTTTATTTATTAAGTAAATTTAGTTGCCAGGTTCTTTTATCTCTTGTTTCTGGATACTCACTGTTTAAAAGTAAATATCTTTTCTTGTTTCTTTAATGCTCGTTTAGGGGAGAATGAGAATCTGAGGCGAGCGTTGAAAGGAAGGCCAATTGCAAAGCAAGGTTTGCGTATACTTGCAATGGATGGTGGGGGAATGAAAGGTCTAGCAACTGTCCAGATGCTTAAACAGATTGAGCAAGGAACAGGGAAGCGTATACATGAGATGTTTGACCTCATATGTGGCACATCCACTGGTGGTATGCTTGCTGTTGCTCTTGGAATCAAACAGATGAGCTTGGATGAGTGCGAAGAGATATACAAGAAGCTTGGTATGGACATCACGTTAAGTTTATTTACATATCTACTGTGTCAATTGTTTCATTTTGTTTATGCCTTTCTGTTGTAATTTCTCAGGGAAACTTGTGTTTGCTGAACCTACCCCCAAGGACAACGAAGCTGCAACTTGGAGGGAAAAGCTGGATCAACTCTACAAAAGCTCATCTCAGAGCTTTAGAGTTGTCGTACACGGGTCTAAAGTATGAAACTGTTTTATAGTAGTAGTTTTCTTTATGTAACTTATTATTATTATTATTATTATCTCTCTTTTTTTGGTTTTGTGGGAGCATTAAACAGTATTATGTGTTCAATGTCTTAGCACCCTGTTTATCTTTCTTACATTTTATTTTAGATGGTGTAAAGGTCATGTTTCTTGCAATTAGTAAGAAAATTAAAAATTGTTCAATAAACTAGGTTACCGATTTTGCATTTTTGATGATTTTGCTAGAGTTTTGTTTTTCTTTCATAAGATTTTCGGAGTAACATTGAGAGAACAATTTTAACTCACTTCTTTATTTTAGCTTGATGCATGTTTGTATAAATTTCAAAGAATGCTCTCAAGTCATCATAATATCAGTGGATATTCTTCTCCAGTCAGTCACACTCCATGTATAACAGTTAACATAATTTTTTTTCAGCACAGTGCTGATCAATTTGAGCGATTGCTGAAAGAGATGTGTGCTGATGAGGAAGGTGACCTCTTAATAGAATCGGCTGTGAAAAGCATTCCCAAAGTTTTTGTAGTGGCGACACTTGTGAGTGTAGCACCAGCGCAGCCTTTTCTGTTCCGTAATTATCAGGTTAGTCGGGAATTTATCTGACACATTTTTCATCTGGTTGGAGAGTCGTGTCATGTGTTTTATGAGTTAAATAATGAAGAAGAGACCAAATCAACATATAGATATATACTATTAGATATATACATGTGAGACCATGTAACTAAATAGGGAAAAACATGCTGCTCAATGCCACCATGAACAGAAAAGTTGTAATACCAAGTATTGTGCTACTTTATTGATTCTAACGTTATGTCTCTACATTTAAGAGCTATCATTTTGTTAAACTTCAAAATTTTCATAAACTAATTCTTTTTCATTTCATCTGATAGTATCCTGCAGGCATCCAGGAGAGACCTCTTGGAACAACAGAAATTACAAGTGGCTCTGCTGTTGGGACAGATGGTACTGGTACACAAGCTGGATCTAAGCATTGTGCTTTTATTGGAAGCTGTAAGCATCATATATGGCAGGCTATTAGAGCATCATCAGCTGCTCCATATTATCTTGACGATTTCTCAGATGGTAATCTCTTACTAATATTAATATCTAATGCGCATAATATTGGCAAGCCATATTGATGGCAAAAATATGTTCCTTTTTTCTCTTGAAATTTTGATTAGAGGATACGTTGTACTACTGTGATTTATGGAGATTGTAATGTACTTCCTTTGGTCTCTTATTATAGATGTGAACCGCTGGCAAGATGGTGCAATTGTGGCAAATAATCCAGCTATTTTTGCCATAAGAGAGGCACAACTGCTGTGGCCTGATGCAAAAATTGACTGTTTAGTCTCTATTGGATGTGGTTCTGTGCCAACAAAGGTAACTGGGACTTCCTTTTATCTGTTCGCGTGTAGACTCATTATAGAGAATCCGACTATGAAGACGAGATCCTATTAGTGAATACCAAGTTTGGGAACCAGTACATCCAGTTGATGGGACTGTGTCAACTTACTTTTTTCTTGGAAGACCTAAATGCCCACTGACTTTACCAAATAGGTCGCAGACTTAGTTGTACATATCTCGTGTGGTATCTTTTTTTAGGAGTATTCACCTTTGAAAATTATCTATGATGCCAAGCACATGCTGAAAGATGCCTATTATCCTTTGAGTCACCCAACACAATCAGTTAGTTGTTTCGTCAAGCTTCTAAATATGTTCATTACTCTAGGTTCGAAAAGGTGGGTGGCGTTATCTGGATACTGGGCAGGTTTTGATTGAGAGTGCATGCTCAACGGAACGAGTGGAGGAAGCATTAAATGCGTTGTTACCATTGCTTCCTGAAATACAATATTTTCGATTTGAACCAGGTGAAATATCAACTTTGAGTTTGCTCATTAAATTAAAAAAAGGATGTTGTTACTGTACGATCTTGGTCTATCATATCCGTAAGAACTGATTCTTACTTAATATATGGGCATATAGTTGAAAGCAATTACAATATTCTTCAAGTTGTGATATTTATTGGGTTTTGCTTGTAACTGTGTGTCCAGTTGATGAACGATGTGATATGGAGCTGGACGAGACTGACCCTTCTATATGGCTTAAGTTGGAAGGTGCCACACAGGAATACATGGAGAAAAATTCAGAGGCCTTCAAGAATGTATGTGATAGATTACTTCTTCTTCACGAAGAAAAATCGTCAGACAAGATGAATTCCCCATATGGTCGTAAAACAACCCTTTCGAACACGGGTATATTTGTTAATTTTCTTACTTAAGTTACTTTTTTTCTTTTTTCTTCTCTCTTTTCTCTTGGTCTTTTTTTTTTTTTTTTAACAAAGATTCTTTTCTCTTGGTTGCTCATTGTAAAACTTCAACATGAACATCTTTTTAATTCTGCAGTGATAGATGAGAATAGCCCTTCTTTGGGTTGGAGGCGTATGGTGCTACTTGTGGAAGCTTCTCATAGTCCTGATTCAGGGAGAGCAGTTCATCATGCCCGGTCCCTGGAGACATTTTCTGCCCGAACTGGTATAAGGTTATCTTGTATAAATAGAATATTGGGGTTCTCAAAGTCTGTACCTGCGACAACTTTTGCTACGCCATTTGCGTCACCTTTGTTTACTGGAAGCTTCCCGTCAAGCCCACTTCTATACAGTCCTGAAGTTGCTTCACAGAGGGTTAACCGAATAGATTTAGTCCCTCCACTAAGCTTGGACGAGTGCCAAACTGGAAAATCACCTGGTTCACCACCAAAATCTCCTATGGGGCCTAGAGAGCTCTCAGCTCCTGTCCAATCTTTGCAGGAAAAACTTCAAAGTTCACCGCAAGTGGGCATTATACATTTGGCCCTTCAAAATGATGCCGTGGGCTCAATATTGAGGTCAGCCACTTTGTGTTTGATATGATAGATATTTGTTAATGCTTGTTGATGCAGGTCTCATCTCAGTTGAACCTTTTTGTTTTGTATTCTCAGTTGGCAAAATGATGTTTTTGTGGTTGCTGAACCTGGGGAACTGGCGGATAGGTTTCTACGAAGTGTTAAATTAAGTTTTATGTCAATGGTCAAGGGTCGCAACAGGAAAGAAGCAACAGCCCTATCAAAAATTTCAACTGTAGCTGATCTGATTGCATACAAGCCGAATTTCCAGATCGGGTGCGTCGTCCATAGGTATATTGGACGACAAACTCAAGTAAGTCTTGTCCAGCATTTGTTTTATAATTTTGATTTTTCAGATTTAAGTCATGTATTAGAACAATGGTAAAGCGGTACTCGTCATTTGTAATTGAACTGAGAAAACATTGTTCTTATGATAACGTTTGTGGTATGTGAAGGTCATGGAGGATGACCAGGAAATTGGGGCATATATGTTTCGCCGAACAGTGCCATCGATTCACTTATCGCCAGATGATGTTCGTTGGATGGTATGTTACACTTGTTTGGTCCAACCTACTGACAGGATAGCAACTACAGGATTAGATTTTTCAGCTGCAGAAATAACTCATACTATGGCTGTAGAAATGAAAAGCATATGTTTTGGGTTAATGAATGAGAACCACCATGAAATTACCTATCAGATGCCTTAATATCGATTTACTCTTTCATCAATTTTGCTGAAGTGTTCTTACTCCTGGTTTTGTTTCATCAAAAATTAAACTGTTTTAGCTATTTAGGATTACAAATTTTCTTTCAGGGAGTAGTTTATATTAGTAAATATTTCAATTCAAAGTATGAAAGAACCATTAGCAACAAAAAAGATGAAAAACTGTTGTATAATAATTGTTAGTTATTGATGGCTATCAAAATTGTTTGATCATCTGCCTTCTGAAATTTCCAGATTGGAGCATGGAGAGATAGAATAATAATCTGCAGTGGGGCTTTTGGACCTACCCCAAGTTTAGTGAAGGCATTTCTTGATAGTGGTGCCAAAGCTGTTATTTGTCCATCAACAAAACCACCAGAGACAGAGTCGGCAACATTTCATGGGTCAGTTGAATTCAACACCCTAGATAATGGGAGATTTGAGATTGGAGACGAGGAAACAGAAGAGGAAGATATGCAACAGCAACCACAGCAACCCCCAAGTCCAGTCAGTGACTGGGAAGATAGCGACCCAGATAAAGCACAAGAGTTGGTGGATGATGAAGAAGAGTTATCGCGGTTCATTTGTCTGTTATATGATACCTTATTTCGGGAAGGTGCAAGAGTGGACGTGGCTCTGCAACACGCGCTTGCTTCCCATCCAAAACTGAGGTTTTCATGTCATCTTCCAAGTATACCATAATTTTGTAAAGAAAAGTAACGTCTACAGAAAAAAAGAAAAAGAAATTACAATAATAAAGAATATAGGATAGCGTATCAATCAAATTTAATCGAAAAGGAATAAAAGGAATGTATGAACATTTAGATCAATTTTGATGCTGAGTAATAGATATCTTTCTTAGTTTTGTCTGTTTAAACAATAATTACATTCGACATGTATCAAAAAGACAGTTCTGTTAGTTTGCCAGGATCAATAAATACTTCCGCCTTCCTTCTATTAAGATTATGGAACAGCTGGTCGTCTGCATATTGGACAGGTTTTATTAATCAAGAGCCACTGCTTTATGCATTCTACATGGTATTCGTGTCCACAGTCCAGTATTCCGATCTTTTCCAGCTTCTTGTACTCAGCTTGGCAGATGATGCAAGTGTCGTTCTCCTTTTCCAGGTTTGCTCCAGAATCATTGAAACATGAAGAGGTTGCTGATTTATGGTGAACTCGTGACCTCATACATGCTGATATTAATAATGGACGTAATCGCGATAATATATCACGCATCATGGCAACATCTTCTTGAGCTTGAGTAGTAATTGTAGTAGTGGGAAGAACCCTAATCTTAGAGGCTGAAACCTCATCCACCACGGCAACACCTTCTTGAAACTGAAGCGTACTCGTACTGTTGGGAAGAACCCTAACCCTAGGTGTTGGAACATGTTTAGAAATTGAAATCTACTGGCGGTAAAATTCTGTTGTGAAATTGTCGCAATTCTTTGATGTTGATTACTCAGATTGAACCCAATCCTATAAGATGGCGGCAATGATCCCATAAGTCTCGAACTGTGTTGCTGATGTTGGTATCGGTGTTGGTAGTGGTGGTGGTGACGGAGCGGAGGGTGTGGATGAGAATAAGACATGGTGATCGATAAACAAAAGTACAATCTTCCTTTGAACAGAAAATAAAAGGAATAAAAAAAAATGGCCGAAATCAAATGAAGAAGAGAGCGGAATTTTCAAGAGAGAAAATGCTAGAGTCTAGATAATACAGTAGCGAAACACCATCTCTAATATATAGGAGAGTTCTGGTAACGGTCGAGTTAAAATTTAGAAACCGTGTTCCCAAATTCAATTTTTGAGGTTTCCATTCTCGGGCGAATAAAATAAACGCGTCAGGATTAATGAAATGGAAAGATTAGGGGGGAAAAAAAAAGAGAAAGGTATTAGAGATGAGAAATTGAGTAATCCCTCAATATCATCTTTCCAGAAGGTGCAAGAGAGGACGTCTCTCTGCAATGCATACCAAAATGCTGGAAAATTGGATTAAAACTAGAGGATGAAAGCAAACAGAAGAATAATGTATCCCGATTTCATGGATTTTTCGATTTTTTTTATACAATAATTCGACCTTTCCCAATTAATTGGAGAATACAATAGGTCACTCAAATTTTTACTTCAAGATTCAACGAAGCCCTAACACCATAATCAAATTTAAGGATTATATTTCATTGACCCAACCAAGTACACGTTGTTTAATATTTTGATGATGTTATTAGAAAAGAAAAAGAAGAAAAAGTTTTGATGATGTTTCCAAGAAAAAACATCATCAAAAATACACACTGGTACTTAAGGGGCTTCATGTCCTTTAGAGATATTTGTTCATCACCAACAACCATACCCTATATTTCATTAGGCATCAATGGTGGCACCTTCAATAGACATCAATGGTGGCTATTGGCAGAGACACGTCTGAAAAAGCGGGGGTACAACAACCATACCCTATATTTCATTAAGCAATCTGTACTAACTCTGAATTAGAATTAAAAGATTTCCCCGCGCTTTCTTCTGTTTCATCTGGAGGCTCTTCTTCTTTGTGTTATTATAAAAGTATTGCAGTGGAGGTCATTAACTTTCATAAAGGTTGGTTGAGTATCGAAAAAGCTATTCAATATCACTTCAAATGGTCTACGAAGGTGCATATTAAACCGATCAATGGTAGGAAGGCATTTTTCGTCTCTTTATCTGATGAGGTTTATGAAGCTTTATGTCAACCGATTATTATACGGGTGGGTAAAGCACAAGTGCTGCTCAAACAATGGCTTTCAGAAGATTCTTGTATTGATTCTCAATCAGTTAGAAAAGATGCTCACTGGATTGGCATAAGAGGTCTCCCTTTGCACTTATGGGATTATTCTTCTTTTCAAAAAAATTGTTCGCCATGGGGCATTTTAAAGGATGTTCACTCAGAAACGGTATCTCTTTCAAAACTAAATTGTTGTAAGATTTTGATTCAATGCAATCTTCAGCAAATACCAGCAGTAGTCCATTATTTTGTACTATGGTTATCTATGGAACGGATATCGGAGATTCATCCTACAAAGAAAGTGCATTTCGATCAACAAAAAAGCACATTGGCGTATAAGCAGAAATCTAATCATTCAATTAGCCATGATGATCATGGTCATCGTGACGATCTGATTTTTGATCAGGCAGCTACCAAACCGAGGCTCATATCTGAGGTTGATATTCCTACAGGATATTACGCCGCTGATAATGCATTTTCTAGTCAAGAGATGGACTATTCAAATATGACGAAGACAAATTCATACATATCGACTCAGCCGTGTAATCAACATGCAGATTTTGAATTTTCTTCATCTTTGAATATTAGTTCCGATTTTGGCGCTAAAACGGGTTGGATGCTTAACCCATTATTCAACTTGGACTCAGCTATTAAATCATTGACTCCATCTACGGTCGATGTATGAACTCGCAAGAGAGCCACTATATGGGAGAGATGGTTGTTGGAGGCCCGTCGGGTTTCAGCCCGTGTAAGAGAGCTACATTCAGGCCTGCCCATGGTTCTCTTCACTCAGCTAAGGAGGGTCATTATATGAGCGATATAGTGTTTGGAGTCCCTTCGGGCTTAGGTTCGTATAAGAGAGATCCATTCAGGACTGCTCAAGACCCAAATGAAACTGGTATGTTGGAAAGTTCGGTGAATAATACAGACGCTATGGTTCAAAACTTTGATTCTAGCCCACATCTAGTTGGTAACTCACTTGTCCCTAATTCATCAGACAAATCCTCGAGTTCTAAGCCACACAAGACAATGTCTTCATCAACACCGTTGGATTTGACATCATCAACACCACAGGAGAATTCATCTAAACCGTTAAATTCAAACAACAGTGTGTCAGCCTTTCCAACGGATATTTCAAGTTCCAAAACTTTAGTTTCTTCGCCGGTATTGTTTTATCAAGCAGAAGAGATGGATGAACTAGTTCAACAACAACTAAACTTCTACAAGAATATGGGTATAGATTGCAACAACAAATTCTCAAAAGTTTTGTGTAGAGATATGTTGATCAAGTTAAAGAAGGCGGAACTGGTAAATCATGATGACACTGATAAATTTGATGGATTAGAAAAATTCTATGATGATTCAGGTGATGAGGATTGGGTTGCAGTAGAAGCTAGAGGTACTCTTAGTAATCACACAGATGGGTATTCTGTAACCAAAATTTCTTCTCCAAATGTTTCTAGTTCTACTGCTCATGGGAAATCATTGGAGGTAAATGGATCATAAAATAATTTTCTAGAACATTAGGGGTTTGGGTGATGAGATGAAAATAAGTGCAATTCGTAATGCAATTCGTAGAAATAAGACAACAAATAGTTTCATTTCAGGAAACTAAAAATTAATTCATTGAAGAAGCTGTTATTAGAAGATTGTGGGGTAATACTGGTTGTGATTCTATTTTTCTTCCATCTGAGGATGCTTCAGGGGGTATCTTGGTTATGTGGAATCCTTCAATTGTATTAGTGGAGGAGAGTTTGTTGGGTGCATTCTCTGTTTCTCTTAGATTTCGAAATGTAGCTGACAATTTCAAATGGATTTTCACATATGTGTATGGTGCAAATGACCCTAAAGATTATGAGCAGTTTTGGCAAGAAATTCAAGATGTAAGATTGTTGATCGAGGGACCATGGATTTTAGGTGGGGATTGGAATGCAATATTGTATCAATCAGAGAGGAATAGAGTTGGTGGGTGTGTAAGGAACATGAGAAATTTTAGAAGAGTTATAAATGCTAATAATTTGGTAGATATTCCTATGACTGGTGGGTGCTATACTTGGACAAATGCTCAAAATCCACCTACTCTGGTAAGGCTTGATAGATTTGTGTTTACTACTGACTAGGAAGATAAATGTCTTGCTCTTGTATAATACAGGTTAAGAAGGCCAATTCCAGATCATGCTCCAATCATGCCGAATTGTAATGATGGTACTGCTTCTAAGCCTTCTTTTAAATTTGAGAATTATTATTTGGATCATGCAGACTTCTTAGTTCATATGAAATTATGGTGGGATAATTTAAATTTTCATCGAGGTCCTAGTTTTATCCTTGCTAAGAAATTATAGGGACTCAAGTTTTTTTTATAAAGAAATGGGGTAGAGAAAATTTTGGCTCTTTACAGAAGGAGGTGGATAAACATGAAACTCTCATTGATGTTTATGACAGTATTGAGGAAATAGATACATTAAATAGTAAGGATTATGCAGCTAGAGAGTTAGCAAGAATCAATCATAAGAAAGCTTCTTTTAATTTGGCAAGGAAGTGGTTCTCTAGGTCTAAAGGTCGGTGGTTAGCAGAAGGTGAAAATTTTTCAAGATTCCTCCATAAATATATACTTATTATAAGAAAAGACAAATGCAATTAACTCTCTAATTATCAATAGTGATATGTGCCATGACAAGGAAAGGATAAATGATGAAGCTAAGAATTTTTATGTGGATTTATTCAAAGAAGATGCAGTGGTTAGGACCACTTTTGATGAGATTGAATTTCCAAGTTTAAGTGTTATGCAAAGTATAATGTTGGAGAAACCTTTTTGAGGAGAGTGAATTTAAAAATGTGATATGGAACTTTAGAAAGAATAAATCACCACGACCAGATGGGTACACTATGGAATTCTTCAAGGCAGTTTGGGATGTTATCAAAGTAGAGCTCATGGCAGTGGTGAAAGAATTTGAGCATACTGGCTATGTTGATTGGAGATTAAATTCCACAAATATAATCTTAATTCCTAAGTGTGATGGTGCTTCTTATATGTATTCTTTTAGACCAATTAGTCTTATTGATGGGATTTACAAGATAATTTCTAAGCTTCTGGTAGATAGATTAAAACAAGTACTTCCTTCAATTATTTTTGAGTTCCATGGTGCTTTTGTTGATTCTAGACAGATAATTGATGGCATTCTTATTACATCTGAGCTAATTGATTCTAGAAAAATAGAAGGAAATCCTGGTTTGATAGTAAAAGTGGACTTACAAAAAGCATTTGATAATGTTAATTGGGGGTGTCTTGATTATACAATGTCAAGGTTTAGCTTTGGTAATGTCTGGAGGAATTGGATAAGATGGTGTCTTTCTAATACAAGGTTTTCAATGGCTATAAATGGCACTGCTTCAAGTATGTTCAGAAGTACCAAGGGACTAAAGAAAGGTGATCCAATGTATCCTTTCTTATTAATTCTTGTTGTGAAGGTGTTATCTATTATGATCAAGAGAGATTCATCTTTGAATCTAATATATGGTTTCAAGCCATCTTCTGAAGATTTTGAGATCAATCATCTCCAGTTTGCAGATGATTTAATTATCTTTCTTGATGACAATTTTGAACAGGTAAACAATCTTAAAAACATTTTATTGGGGTTTGAACTGGTTTCTGGTCTAAAAGTGAATTTTCAAAAAAGTGCACTTGTGCCAGTTGGTAATGTTGTGAATGCAGTGGAAGCTGCACTTATTTTATATTGTCAAATAACTGCTTTTCCTATGAAATATTTAGGAATTCATTTGGGCATCAAATCCAAGGCAGTGGGTGTATAGGATGTAATTCTGTAAAATTTCAAAATAAGTTGAGTATGTGGCAAAGGAAGTATCTTTCAAAAGTTGGTAGACTCATGTTGATTCAAAATATGCTATCTAGTTTACCAGTTTATTATTTATCTCTTTTTCAACTTCCAGTTTTTGTTGAGAAGCAAATGGAGAATATTATGAGACAATTTCTTTGGGGTTCTGTGAATAACAAACCTAAAAAAAGGTTGGGTAGGCTGAAAAAAGATAAATTTACCAAAGGAAGGTGGTGGAACTGGGATTAAGAAGTTAAGACTAATGAATAGGTCTTTACATGCAAAATGGATATGGAGGTATGGAAACAGAAAAAGCTTTATGGAGAAAAATTGTGAGGCTAAAATTTGGTGGCAATGAGAAATCTTCTCTCCCAAATACTACAAATAAGTCAATGGGGAAAAGTTTGTGGGATGGCATTCTGAAGAGTATAAATCATGTGGAGCAAAATACAACTTTACAAGTAAACAGTGGTGATAGAGTTCTCTTTTGGAAGGATGTTTGGCTGACTGAGCAGTCTACACAAGCAAGGTTCCCAAATTTATACAGTTTAAGTAGACTGCAAGTTGCTACTGTTCAGGAGGTGTTAGATGTGAATGCTGGGAACAATTGGAATTTTGGTTTTTGCAGAAATTTAAGGGAAGCTGAGATAGAAAACATAGATCATATCTTGAATTTGCTAGCTACTTTTAATAGAGGTGAAGGTCAGGATCACAAATTATGGCAGAATGGTACAAAAACTTTCTCAGTGGCAGAGTGTTATAAGTCATTGGAGGATGATGGTTTGCTATTTTTCCTTTACAAAAGTGCGTGGAATCTAAAAATACCACAAAAGGTGATTTTATTTGTTTGGTCTCTCTGCTATAATACTGCGCCAACAATGGATTCACTGAGGAATACATATAATGTGAATGGTTGTCTGTTATACAATAAAAGTGCTGAATCAAACCAGCACCTATTTTTGCATTGTGATGCAACTAGAGAAATTTTGTTTTGCTTCTTAAGTGCCTATAATCTTCAATGGGTGTTTCAAGGCAGTGTGAGAGATACATTATTGGAATGGAGAAGAAAAAAAAGGAAGAATTTAAGTTTGAAAACTAAAATTTGGGACATAATCCCATTTACAATATGGTGGGTTGCTTGTCTTGAAAGAACTCAAGAGCTTTTAATGGCAGATATAACTCAACAAGAAACTTCAAAAATGGTATCAAAACTTTGATTTATAATTGGTGTATGGGTACTCAAATCTTTGAAGGAATCACTTTGGATATGGTTCTTCATAATTGGGAGGTTGTTCTTTATTAAGTGTATGTAATTTTTGGATGAGTCTTTGTATTTGTATTTTGTTTTCACCAATACCATTACTTTCTTAGTGATGTATTGGATTTTAATAAAACTCGCCCTTTCTGAGTAAAAAAAAAAAACTGTACTGACTCCAATATAATTCCAGGAGAATCAACTAGGTAGTCAGACTCAATCACGGAAAATATATATAAAATTTATATCTATGTTTCTCAATGTAATCAGCAAATCAAACAGATAGAAATTAGCGAGCCTAATTATTATGAGAAACAACTTAAATTGTACCAAAGACCAATGTTCAAGTGTCAATCAATTTCAATCAACAACCAAAGGTTAGATTTACCAATTGATTGAACTACGCACAACTTGTGATATTTCAATTATATAAACAAATATAATACGAAAAAGAAATAACACAGACAACAGAAGTTTTGTTAATGAGGAAATCGCAAATGCAAAAAAAAAAAAAAAAAACTGGGACCTAGTCCAGATTTTAACACCACACTGTATTAAGCCGCTACAGACTCTAGCCTACCATAATTTAACTTCAGACTGGAATGTAGTTGAGCCCTAACCAATCTCACACTAATCAAGGTATAGTCGCGTTTCTTACATCTCTGAATCCCAGCAGGACTCTACGCACTGGATTCCGTTAGCTGATCTCACCCACAACTAAGAGTTGCTACAACCCAAAGTCGAAGACTTTATAAACAAATCTGTCTCCCATAGAAAAGTCTATTTTGATATATAAAATCTGTCTCCCACGGAAATACCTACGAAGTTTTTGTTTCGTCTTTTGATAAATCAAGGTGAACAGGAACCAATTGATAATTCGGTCTTATATTCCCGAAAAACAACCAAAGAATATCAATCACCTCATAATAACTGAACTATATGGTAGTAGAACATGCTATTGTGGAATCACAAATAATGAGACGAAGAGCTCTGTGATTACTTTGTATATCTTACCTATTAGAGATAAATCTTGAGCAAATCTTAGTGAAGATAGTACTCTATACGATAGAACAAGTAAGATCAGAACATGCAACTACAAAGAAAATAGTTGGGTCTGGCTTCAGAATCCCAATGAAATCTTTGAGTCATTAACCTATAATGGTTTTAGGAAAAACCTAGGTTAAAGGAGAATCGACTCTAGTCGCAAATAGTATCAAACAAGAGGTGTGGGGATTATATTTCCCAGTTTCTAGAGTTCTCCCTTATATAGTCTTCAAATCAGGGTTTGATAACTTTCTAGCAAAGCAATCAATATTCACCATTAGACGAAACTGATTTAAGATTAAATCTAATATCTTTACACCGTTAGATTGTCTTAGCTTGTTACACACAAATGAAATATAATTTCATTTAGATATGGGTAACCGTACCTAAACGTGTATATTGAGTTGACTCAATAACAGTTAACCGAAGTTAGCCACATGAACACTTTTGTGTTAACCATGTTCATCTTAACTCTTCTAGATTAAATGATAATCAAATGAATCTAATTGTGTTACTCATTGATTTGTTCAATTGTTTATATTCTCATAGAAGTATACAAGACACAATTGAAGCAAAATAGTATTGATTCAAAAGAATCAGTTCATGAACATTTTAGCTACGATAATTTGCAAAGATTGCATTCCTTAATTTATAAATGTACTTGTTCATGAGTATGAAAACATACTTAACCGATTATAGAACTTAACCACAGAAGTTTGCAAACGGGTATGCAAAATTAGTTCCTAGACTTTAACAGTTAAAACCGTTTGCATATGGGTATGCATACTTGGTTCCCGGACCTTAATTACTCTTACAACAGTTTGCATAAGGGTATGCATACTTTGTTATATCCAGACAATGGTTAATTGTTCTAAACTCCCATTTCAATTGTTGAAACATTCTTAGAAGATGACAATAGATGTCTCACATAAAATGTTAGCTTATAAGCAATTTTTAAGTGATCGAATACATTCTGAGTCTACATCAAATGATTGTCTCACACAAATCATGTAAGATGTTACAAGGTGATTTTCACATGATCATTTTTTGACTTTTTTCAATAATAATGATGAACAGAGTTAAACAAAAAAAACTTTCCAACACATATTTCGAGAAAGATATAAGCGAGTTAAACTCAACTAGAAATATCAAATGTGTATAATGTAAAGTCTATATAGCTATACGACTTTGTATCAATAGGAGATAAAATAGAATAGACTTCTGAGTGACAGATGAGTTCAAGTCTCCACATACATTTTGTTGATGAAGTTCCACAAGCTCCTCTTAGCAATTCTTCTTCATCAATCGATGAACGCCGTGAAGTCTAAAGCTCAACTACATATTGTATCCTAATCCGAGACATAGATATAAGTAGACTATCAATCAAGACTTATAGTTTTGACAACCAAACTTAACAAACAAGCTTGATATAGCAATGCTTGCGAGTTCGACCGAGTAGTGCTCTAACAATTTCCCCATTTATCAATTTTACTGACAAAACTACCAATACATATGGATTACAAAGATGTACGGATTGAAAATATACCTATCTTACCTTTAGGGGGAATAGATTTGTTATTATAATTTCAACAACGGTATTTATGGATTGAATGTATACAGGTTATTGTACTATTGAATTCAGGAATCAAGCGTATGTGTAATAAATTCTTGTAATTTGTTTATCCATATGATGTAAGAGTTTTGTCACTAAAATGACAAAGGGGGAGATTGTTAGAGCATAGCTCGGTTGAACCCATCAAGAGTTGGTATGTCAAGTTTGGTTGTCATATTTTAGTGAGCCAAAACTCATTTAAATAGTCGTTTGATTATGTACTAGAGTCAACTTCGTATAGGTTATCTTGAAAGTATTAGGATATGAGACATTACAAGTATTGCGAAGACTTGAAGAAGTGAAGAACTAAGGAGCTACAACGACAACATCATCCTTCCACTTTAGGTTAGTGATATTTGACTTGAGTTGTTTCATTCCCTAACGTATCTTTCAAGTCGTGCATATTGAAAACAAAACTGTGAAGCATGAATGATTATACTCTAGTTAGACATAGTATTAAGGAATATAATGCGAGGTTTATTGCTTAACCATTAAACTTTGTATATAAGATATCGACATAATCGTTTGAATGCTATTGTGATTATGTATGGGTATAAGGTGAAGATTTCATCCTAAGAAACAATGTTTTACATTTGTTTTAAGGAAGTAAATCCATGAACTTGTTTTGTGAATCGAAAGAGAAATCGCCAGGAATTATTGGTATTGTTATTCATTGCATATCTTTTGAACTACCAATATGTGTGATTAGTATAACCGCTCATGACTTGTTTATGTTCTTGGTAAAACTATTCACAAAGGACTGACTTTTGTATTGGTATGACTTTTATTAGTGAAACCGATATTAAGTAATCACCTGAGATGGTATGATCGATTTAGTGTATTGGTATGACCGACTCTGGGTAAAGGGGAAACGATCCTAGTAAGAGGTGCAACCTATCACAAAGGGGAATCAATCCTTGTATGAGGTGCAACAAGTTTTTAGTAGAAAGGGGAACCGATCCTATGGACATATGCAACACGTTTTTAGGCAAAGGGGAACCGATCCTATGGACATGTGCAACAAGTACAAGTTAGATACCATATATATGTGGGGAACCGATCCTAGTACCTAGTCAACCGAATTTTGGTAACTAGCGTGACTATGCAAAGTACTCACATGGAGGTAGAACCAAAACTTTTTTTGGTAGAACCATGAAACCCATGTTTGGTGATTGAGTATTCTTGATCAATCACATAGTTCTTGA
Source organism: Papaver bracteatum (assembly GCA_023529315.1). Taxonomy (NCBI): domain Eukaryota; kingdom Viridiplantae; phylum Streptophyta; class Magnoliopsida; order Ranunculales; family Papaveraceae; genus Papaver; species Papaver bracteatum. The sequence continues at coordinate 1,195,122 of JAJJWX010003983.1, forward strand.
AAGTCAGATGAACCAATTCTAAACTTGTTTGGAAGTGTGGAAAATCTGTTTCAAGATTGTAAGTATGAAAGAGGGCTTACAAAGTAAGGATGTCGACATACTTTGAACATGTACAGTAACGTTTATCTTTAATTTTTCAAATATATTCCTTAATAGCTAAAGAAAGAAAATCCCGGATCAAATAAAATAAATTGAGAATCTTTTATTTAAGGTTTTTAATTTTATTTTTGGAAAATGAAAATTAGTAATGTGCATTCGCTAGTTGGAGATTTTCTAAGAGATTTTCGGTTATTATTTGGACAAACCATTTACAGGAATTATGGAAACCGAATATGGAATATATTGCATATCTTGAGAATATTTTCGGTTTTGTAAATTCCTTAGTGTCCAAACTTCCTTGGTCTATAAATATAAAAGTTCGCATTTCGAACAAACTAATCCTTAGAGACAGCAAAACTGTCTCAGTTGTGTTGCTACTGGTGAAGTCGCCTATTCGGAGAGGAGAGTAACCTAATTAGGCGAAATCTCTTACGACCGCTCAGGTTAAATACTTCTTTGGGATTGAGAAGATCTATTAGTACCGTTGGTAGGAAACTAGATAATTGCGGTTTATCTTTTGTTTTCGATTGATTTGATTGACTAACGGTGGTTGAAATTTGATTGCACCTAGTTTGTATATGCTTGAGAATCTTCTCTTCTGATATAAGATTCACTCAAACTAGATCGAAGTTTCGACGGGGATCTTTAGACTGTTTGTAGATCTAAATATGTCTTGTGACAATCCATTGTTAACAGACTCCATTATGTGCATGATTGATCACAAGAGATTCAAGTTGATTGTGTGCAGGTGTTTATTGAAGATCTAAGAAGATTTGAAGACAAGTAAGACTTTGAAGATTTCTGATTTGGGTTCATAATCTTTGGTGTGCACAATACTTGTTTCGGGAAAAGAGGATCGAACTATAATCGGTTTATCCTTGTGGTAGATTAGATTGATTAGTTGTGTATATCGTCATCAATATAATTCTTTGTGATTAAAAGTATTGGTTGCAAAATCTTAACAATTACTTTGGTAGTTGATAATAAGATAGATCTAAGAACCTGACAAAGGAGTTTATTGACAGAAGAGCGTTTTTTCGAACTCACATCACTTGGTTGAAAAGAGTTGATACCAAACAGATTTGTTGTTCCTTTATTGTTTGGAATACGAACCAAAGGAATTGTTCCAAGTACGTGACTTATTACAGGTCGGAGGCGTGGGAATACAGACGGAACTAGGTGAACAATATGTTTAGTTGCTTGGTCTCAACTATATGGAGTTGGTTTGATTTTGTATAGCGGCTTAATCCTGAGAGTATTCAATTTTGGACAAGGTCCTGGGGTTTTTCTGCATTTGCGGTTTCCTCGTTAATAAAATCTTGATGTGTTATTTACTTTTATTTTCCTTAATTATAATTGTTGTTATTATAATTTAAAGTAAATTACACAAACGTTAATTCCTATTTACTTGATAGTAAATCCTATTGTGTTTGGTTAAGTACGAACCTCTTATCAAGTAAACATACTTCGTTGTTGTATTATATCGATCTCGTATCTATAGGCGATCACACGAAGTATGAACCGATTAGTTGTATTGTCTCGACTCAGTCTATATACAATTACTTTCGGAGAAAGGACTTATAGGTGGAAAAGTTTTAGATTGAGGTATATTTGGGTACCCTCATCTTTTCAGGTATGCATACTATCTTTTCGGACCGAACTCTAGTGAATAAGTTTGCAAACGGGTATGCAAACTTATTTCCTAGACTTTAACAGTTAAAACCGTTCGCATACGGGTATGCACACTTGGTTCCCGGACCTGAATTATTCTTAATACATTTTGCATACGTGTATGCATACTGTGCTATATCTAGACAATTGCTAATTGTTCTAAACTCCCATTTCAATCATTGAAACATTCTTAGAAGACGAAAATAGCTGCCTCACACAAACTATTATCTTATAAGCAATTTTCAAGTGACCGAAAGATCAATACGAAACATTCTGAGTCTACATCAAATGGTTGTCTCACATAAATCATGTAAGATGTTACCAGGTGATTTTCAACATGATCATTTTTTGACTTTCGTCAAGAATAATGATGAACGTAGTTAAAGCAAAAAGATTTCCATTACATATTTCGAGAAAGATATAAGCGAGTTAAACTTAGCTCGAAATACCAAATGTGTATAATGTAAAAGTCTATATAGTTATACGAATTAGTCTCAATAAGATATAAAATAAAATAGAATTCCGAGTGATAGATGAGTTCAAGCCTCCACATACCCTTTGATGATGAAGTTCCACAAGATCCCCTTAGTAGTTCTTCGTCTTCAATCGATGAATGTCGTGAAGTCTAAAGCTCAAGTACACATTCTATCCTAATCCGAGACATAATTATAAGTATACTAGATATCAAGACTTATAGTTTTGACAACTAAACTTGAAAAACAAGTTTGAGATAACAACGCTTGCGAGTTCATCCGAGCAGTGCTCTAACAATATCTATTCAAATTTGAATTAGGTTTTAAAATTTAAACACAAATTTTTACAAGACATTGTCTCGCACTCTGCTATCGGGCACTGCCACCTAGAACCCCATGACCTGATTTTTCCCCCCAATACCCTCCTTCGTTGTGGCTAACATAATGCATACTTTTTTTTTTTCCGTAAAAGAGACCAACCTAATAAGATATAAAACAAAATCGGAAACCTTACAGAGATTTTTTAAGATCATAAAACAACCATACAAGTTATAGTATCTCCCTCAATTCTTTCCCATCAAACGTATCCCTTCAAAACTAAAAAACTTTTCAGAAAAACTTCATCTCTCTCGCAAAGGAGAGAACCAAACATCCAGGGTCAAACTGATTTTGAAAACAAAACCCGTATGTGTCAATGCACAAGGTAATGATTGGATCAAAACTACCCCAATGTTCTTCAGAACATGTGAATAACATGAACTGGAGTATTTTAAGTTTAGAATGCCTAATGCAATCAGGGTAGCAATGACCTAACTACTAGTAACAGTAGCGGAAAACTAACCATATTGTATCAAATAGTAATCAAAGTGTCTCAAGTAACGGTGGTGATCGGAATTGGCCTTGAAGGGTACATACGCTTTGGAAATATCCAACATTTTCCTCTTATTTTCAAAAAAAAATTAAAAATGCGATCAATAATGGAAATAACTTTTAAATTTGGAGCGGTTGCATCAATTAAAGTGACTTCCTATGTACCCGAATGGGATTAAGCTAACATAGTTCAAGCAAAGTTGAGTATAACCATCATATTAGAAACCAATACATAAATGATATGTATCTTTTGTATATGAACCTTCACTTAGTGTAAGAAATCCAAAGCCTTATCGAGGTTCAGTGGTGAAACTAGTCTTGAACCAAGTACCCATTGTGATAAAATCAGAATCTCCACACATATTAATTTTAGATAGTTTGTTATGTAGCTAGCACGTTAGTGGCCATGTGCTTAAATGTTGGATTCATGAGTCGGTCTTCTTCTCTTAAGAAACGAACTGATTTACATAATCATATAGGTAAGTCTCTTTATATGTTCCCATAATACATTTGTTAACCAAGTATAAACTTATTAAAGATTTTCATCCATCATGTTTCTTGCAGAAACACAACACTAATAAGAAATTGAGAAGTTTTAACTTAGTGCACCATAATCACTTCCATAACTTGTAGGTACACATTGAACCTTGTTTATCATTTTAAAACATATGTTGGGTTTCTACTATGGGCGATCAAACTTCATTCACAGACCTTAGTCCCATTTCTTTACACTTTATTGGAAACCACTACATTTAGTAGACTTTTCGTAAATGGGTCTGCCAAGTTCTTACTTGTTTCAATATAGTTGACTGCAACTACTCTTGAGTAATTGACTTATCAGTTTATGTTTAAGACTTGCATGTCTAAGACTTATCAAAATCCAACTCATCTCTCTTTCTTAATATTTTAATTCCTAAGATCCCATCAGCCTCTCCTAAGTCCTTCATATCAAAGTTAGAACTAAGAAACCTCTTTGTTTGTTCCACACGAGATATGTGATATCCAAAAATAAGCATATCATTAACATACAAACAAATAATTATATATCCAGAACTATAATGCTAACTATGGATACATTTATCAGCATTATTAACAACCATGTGACAAAGCTACTTTGTCAAACTTCTTATGCCATTGCATGATATCTTGCTTCAAACCATAAAGTTTTTTTACCAACTTACAAACCTTCTTTGGCCTGGTAATATAAAACCTTCATATTATCGTTTAGAAAAGCAGTTTTGACATCCACTTGATGTATAATCAACTTGTGAATAGATGTATGTGCAGTTAAACAACGAATAGATAAGATGCGAGCAACATGATCATACGTATCAAAGTAATCAATTCCATGTCTTCGTCTATAATCCTTCGCAACTAATATGGATTTGACTTATCGATGGATCCACCGGAATTCAGTTCTCTCTTGAATACCCATTTAAATCCTATAGGCTTGACACCATGAGGCAAACCACAATATATTTTAAGTACCGCTAGATAAAAGTGAATGTTTCTCACCACTAATAGACTCTTTCCAACATGAATACCATATTTAATCATCTCTGGAACTTATTAGGATCATCAACATGCATAACTTACTTAATCATATTGAGAATTTCATTCTTACTACCTTCTACAAGATATTTTATAAATTATGCACAATAGGTATTCTCAATTCTTGTTCTCTTACTTCTTTTAGGTTCGATATCTTCAATAGGTACTAAAGTATATGTCTTGAGTAGGAGCAGAATATTCATCATTGTCATTAGTCTCCACAGATTCTAGACTAGGTAATAATGTGTATTGTATGGGTTAAATTCGGGAACTATACCTATTTAATTTCTCAAAGAATTCCACATCTACAGATTCTATAATCTCAAAAGTGTCAAGGATTAAAAATCTGTAAGTGAATAACTTACAAAAGCACATTTATAAGTTATATTTCCTAACTTAGGTATTTTAAGATCAAACTTCCTAACATATGCTAAACAACCCAAAACCTTGAGTTTTAAAATTTGGTTTTTAACGGAACTTTATTCAAAAATTCCTAACTTGGGTCATTTTCAACAAAACTTTATTCAAAATATAGCATGCAAATAAAATAACAAAAATTCCCTAACTTAGGTCTTTTTCAATTGAACTTTATTCAAAATATAGCATGCAGATAACATAACTTCATCCCACAAAGAATTAAGCAAATTATAACTAGATGACATTCAGAATCGGTTGGGGCCTATAGCTAGATGACAAAAAAAGGTCACTAGAAATCACTTTACACCACCCTTTATCAAAATAATTACCAAACTACCTATTTTACCCCTGATTAAATAGCACTAATTAATCATATTAGGGGTTAATTTCGTTTTGGATGTGAGATTAACTAATGTTAGAGAGTTCATCAAAGCATCAACATTTTGAAAAAAAATTCGTAAAAATTACAAAGAATCGGTTTACGTTCGGAATCGGTTTACTTTGACATGTTTTATAATCCGATTATCAAAATCGGATTTTGCTTATGACATATATAAACCGATTCACCGCATTATTATTATTGTAGGATGCATTTAGCACATGCATCAAGCCTTTAAATCCCTAGGCGACCCTAGTGGATGAGTTATAATATCGTGAGGATTTACATAGATGTCTACCTACAAAACCTATACAAAAACTTCTAAAACCATCAATCTTCCTCCTTGGAAGACGATACAACATCCAAGTATTCCGGGTTATCCTCCGGGATCCTTTCTGCCAAGAAGTGATAGCTAGCATCGAAAGCGAATGCTTCCCCCTTTTCCTCCAAGTAGCGCGCTTTCACGACTTCATGCTACAAAAACACAAAAACAAACTTACATTTTTTAATGGTGTTTAGTAGGAAGATCAAACAACATGGATCACGTAAAATAAACCACAAAAACACTTAAAAATTGTTCAATGGACAAGTTGAAGTTGGTAGCGTTGAAAATCCGGGCTTGGAGAGCTAAAAAAACGAGTATCGTATTTTCAATGACTAGGTGCATATCGTGCACTTGTTGAATACTTCGTCCATTAAGATTCCCAAACTCGCCGCTAAATTTGTTGTGTACCCTATCCCAAAAGGTTGTGGAATCCTCCCTTTCGGAGGATTGACGTCTAAGTCGATTTTCCGCATACCATGCTTTGGTGATTTCCAAATCTTCTGCGGAGTCAAACGATGCCATTTCTTGTATGTATATGTATGAAGTGAGTAGTTGTGGAGTATTTGGAGTGAGGGGGGATAAAATGATCAATTTTGGGGAAAATGGGGTACAAGGGTGAGGTCTCTATTTATTGAGAAAGTCCCTAACGACTATTTTTTTTGAAAAATGTGAAATAATTTGATATAATCGGTATTTTAAGATCTATGTAAAACCCGATTGTGTTGATATGCAATAAGGAATCAGTTGTTTTTGGGACCAACGTAAACCAATTAGAGATCTGTTAGATTTTGAATTTTCACCGACAACAATCGGTTTATATATTTTTACATGTAATCTGATTATTTCTTGAAAAACATCCAGGAAAAATGGCTTGGGAAATTGGTTTACGTTGGCATATCGAGTCGACCGATTCTTGGCATGTCAGGCTAGTATCAATTTGCTTTAATGGGTTTTTTAAGAGCTCTGTAAAATCCAAAATAAACCAATTTGTGACATGTCAAGCTAGAATTATAGAGCAACGTATAATTAGAATTAAAGCTTCAAGTTCATCAAGGTCAACACAGATATCATCCAAAATAAAAACCTTAAAAGAGTGTTAAACAAGTCTTGTAAACTTAAACTTTTAATATCTAAAACCTAAACATAAGAACTTAAACAGCAGGAGCACCAGCAGCACCACCATCGGCAGGAGAACCAGCACCACCATCAGCAGGAGCACCAGCAACACTACCATCAGCAGGAGCACAATCACCACCATCAGGAGCAGCAACTTCTGTTTCAGCCATTAGTTCCCACATATCTTGCATTTCTGCATGTTCCTCCCTCCCAGATGAAATCATTTTTCTCCTCATCCTGGCGAAGGTGATGACCTCAATGATCTCTTCAAGTGAAAGCTTATCAATCAAAGCCAGGGCTTGTTCAAGACGGGTTTCAGCTCCGAATGCAAACTTGTATAATCTCATCACCGGCACTCTTTGTGGTTGCCTCAAGATATCCTCAACTGTTAAATTGCGATGGTAGAATGGTAGGTGTTCGAAGTCCATTCTACACAAAAATATAAAAAAAAATCAAGTTAGCAATTGGTACATATAGAAACACGAGTAATACGATTCTAAAGAGACTACAAGAATCGGATTATGTGGTACATGTGTAAAACCCGATTGTGGAAAGGAAGATGAAAAGACTATATTAATCGGATTATACATATTACATATATAAACCGATTCTGGCGATGTATTTTCATATTTCATTTCTAAGCCATAATCGGATAATGTTAATCCTAATGTAAACCGATTACTGTGCATGCTCTTCATAGCCGTAAACAAAACCCATAATCGGTTTATTCAATAGGTCAATAAAAACCGATTCTGGGTGTATTCAGAGTCTTGATTTGTCAAAAACGATGATTTAAAGATGTAAATCAATAAGATAAGAAGATGGGTTGACGGAGATTTACCTTCTTCTTGGTTGGATCGAAGATCGTCGGAGTAGAGGATGAAAAAAAAAATTGATTAGGGTTTTGAGAATTTGGAAAGTTTATAATAGAAAAGGAAAGATTTTTTAGGTTTAGGTTTTTTTAATTTTGGATTTATTTAAAATAGAAAGATTAGAATTTATATGAGTGAGTTTTAGAAATTAATGTGGGGGTAAATTAGTATTTTTATAAGGTTTGGATGCCTAGAGTAATTTGGGGTGTGAGAAGGAAAAACCTATAGGCCCCAATTAAGTGGTATAGGCACAATTTAGCAAGGATAAACATAGCATTAACCATCTCAACTAAAGTTCTATTTTTCTTTTCAGCAATACCATTTTTTTGAGGTGCATAAGGTGCAGTAAATTGATGAATTAATCCATGTTCTTGAAAAACAATTTAAATCAGTTAGGATAATATTCACCACCATGATCAGAACGTAAAATCTTAATATATATTTTTGTTCTAACAGTGTCTTTACTTTTGTTTTGTATATTTTATAAATATCAAAAACATCATCCTTAGATTTCATCAAGTGAGTATAAGCATACCTAGTACAATCATCAATAAAAGTGACATAGTACTTGTTTCCACCACGAGTCGTACAATTATTAAGATCACCAAAATCATTATGTACTAACTCAAGCAAGGCAGAATTTCTTACTATAGATTTAGAATATATTCTATGTATTTTTGCTTGCACACAAAGTTCACATTTATAAACATTATCAAAATTGCAATCAGAAATAAATCTTAATCTTCATGTTTTTAAGAAAACCATAATTCACATGTCATAATCTACCATGCCATTAATCAATAGAGTCAACAGTATAAGCAGAACCATTATTTATTAATTTAAGTCTCATTACAAGTGTATCCTTGTCCAACAAATATTTTGTTTTTGGACAATACAAACTTATCATCCTCATAGGTAGTCTTGAATCCAGCCTTGTTAACAAGGTTTTTCACAATGTCAAGGACATGTAAAAAATTAACAAGAGTAACAGTCTTTCCCGAAGTAAACGAGGGTTCAACAGTGCCTTTGCCAGTTATGTTGCTGCGTAGGTTATTTGCAGAAGTAATTTCATTTACTTCTTCATTAACCGGTTCGTATGTCTTGTAAAGGTTTCTATCCTTGCAAATATGGATGGTTGAACCACTATTGTATCGTCATCCACTACTATGATTGCACTACTATCACAAGTTTGTCACCGACCATATTCGCCTCTTTTTTTTTTGTTTATTTCATTGACGACAGTCACGAGCATAGTGGCCTGATTTCTTACAGAAGTAGTTGTCACCATTTTTCTTGTCTTTCTTGTTGGGATATTGCTTCTTAAACTGAGTATCATTCTTAGGTTTTAAAGAATTATGGGTCTTAGATTCTTCCACAATATTAGCCTTAGAATGGTTTTCAGTTTGTTGACTATCCTTAATTTCTCGTTACGAAAGTTCTCATCAATAAGAAGATGACGTTGTAAACCTTCTTAGTCATCATCAGTTTCAGCATGCTTAAGTTTCTTCTTGTAAACATTCTAAGAAGAGGGAAGACGAGAAATAATAACCCCGGCAATGAACGGAGATATAAGATAAATATTAGCATCCTTAATTAAGATGATTAACAATGAGTAAAAGTTCACTGACCTGAGCATGACTTATTGTCAAAATTTTAAAGTCCATGAAATTGCAAATCAAGAATTTTGTGTTGCTTGCTTCAGAAATCTTGTATTTTTTTTATCAAGCGTAGTCTATAATTCCTTTGCAGATGAAATACTTTGATAAATATTGCATACACTAGTCTTCAGGGCATTCAAAAATATGACCACGAGACATGAAATCATCTTGCTGATGCTTTTTATGTATGGCCTTTAAATCATCAGAGTCATCTGCTTTTGGAGCATAAATTTCCTTCAATCCATCATCAAGAATATACTACAACTTGATGGTGATCATGAAAAATTTCGCGGTCTCTTGCCAACAAGTACAATTCTCACCATCAAATCGTTCAAAGTGATTAATAATTTGGTTCATGATGACTTGAAAAGTTTGAGCCGTTACAGCTAAAGTTTCACCCTCCATTATCTAAAGTTGTTGTTTAAAACTATTGAAAAATTGGATTAAAACTAGAGGATGAAAGCAAACAGAAGAATGGTGTACCCTTGACTTTGTGGATCTTTCGATTCTTATGAACAATAATTCGTCATTTCCCTATTAATTGGCGAGTACAAAAGACAACTCGAATTATGTCTTCAAGATTCAATGACGCTCTAACACCGTAATCGAATTCAAGGATTGTACTTCGTTGACCTGACCAAGAACACACTGTTTAAGATTCTGATGATGCATTAGAGAAGAAGAAAACAATAAAGTTTTGATGATATTTTCAAGAGAAACAATTAATGCTACTTATAAGGGATTTCATGTCCTTTGGAGATGTCTCTTCATCACTAATAGACACCTTCAAGAGGGTACACCATTCAATGATGCCTATTGGTAGAGACACGTTTATTCAAATTTTAACTGAACTTGAATTAGGTTTCAAATTAAAACATGAAAAAGTTTCTGCAAGATGCCGCCTTACACTCTAATAATGGGCGCTACCCCCAGACCCTTGCGACCTAGTATCCCCACACCCAGGGACCCATAGTAGCGGTAAACATAATGCATACGTTTCGAAAATATTCAACACAAGAGTAGACGTCTACACGATGCCCTTGTTTCACAGTTTACATCCATGGCTGAGGTTTTCATGTCATCTTCCAGGTATACCATAATTTTGTAAAGAAAGTAACATCTACAGGGGAAAAAAAAAGGAAAAAAAAATGACCTTCGACTCCAACATTCCCTCTCGATGCAACCCCGATCCGAAGACTGCTATTCTGCTCTAAAATCAGGATGATGTTGATTCTTTGTTTACCACTCTTATTGTAACCGATGAATCTTGGGGTATTATACACCTTGTGTAACAATCCCCTAGTTATTTAATATAAATTTCATGCTTCAACAAAAAAAAAAATTACAGGAAAAAAAATAAAATAAGACAATAATAAAGAAAAATAGTGTACCAATCAAATTTAATTGAAATAAATATCTTTACTAGTTTTGTCTGTTTAAAGTTTAAACAAATAAACAATACTAGTTATCAAAACAACAATTTTGTTGGTTTTGGTTTTACTAATCAGGAGCCACTTGTTCACGCATTGTACATGACTACATGGTATCCGTGTCCACAGTGCAATATACCATCTTTTCCAGCTTCTTGTATTCAGCTAAGTCAGTTTGGCAGCGTGTCGTTCACCTTTTCTAGGTTTGCTCCAGAACCGGTAAATTAGTCCTTTTATGGTGAACTCGTCTCCTCGATATCTCTTCTTCCGGTAAATCAGTCCTTACCGAGCCAATTTCCCCCTGGAGAGAAGATAGTATTAACTCATGTAATCGCGGTAATTGCCCAGTAAGCATATCATCAACACCATCTTCAGCATCCATTATGGCAACACCATCTTGAAACTGAAGAGTATTGGGAAGAACCCTAACCCTATATGCTGGAACATCCATTATGGCAACACCATCTAGAAACTGAAATCTACCGGCTGTAGAATTCTGTTGTGGAATTGTCGCATTTCTTGGGTTTTGATTACTCAGATTGCACCCAATCCATGGCGATAATCCCATAAGTCTCGAACTAAGTTGCTGATGGTGTGGATGATGAAAATAAGACATGGTGATCAATAAACAGATCAGAAGTATAACCTTCCTTCGAACAGCAAAAATAAACGCACACAATCTATAAGAGAACGAACACTAGACAATACACAATAGTGAAACACTATCTCTAATATATAGAAGAGTTCTGGGCAACGGCCGAATAAAATTTAGAAACCTGTTGTTACCAAATTTTGATGTTTCCAAATATCAGTCGGAAAAGGCCTTAGTGATCTGGTTAGGCAAAGGCCTTCCTTAAACTAGTCCTCTGCCCATTTAACACCGGGGGGTGACACAACCAAATCCAGAAACTCCGATTTCTTAATCTAAACTACACAGTCTACATTACAAATCAAGATAAAAATATATAACAAGAGTCTAGAGTAGAATAGTACTACTATCAAAACAAGAGGAACTTCAATTCTTTAACGAACACACATCAAATAATCTTTACCAATTCAAGCTTTCTGAACAGAAAAACCAAGAATATATTGTTTGATTTCATCATTAGCAGCTCTATCTAGTGCAGTTCTTCCATCAGCGTCTTTAACATCAAACTTAGCACCTGCTCTTAGTAATTCTTCAATTTTTGGCAAGTCACCTTCAGAAGAAGCCATCAATAATAAGATATCAACTGGATGTATGTTCTGTTTTAATAGAGCATTCATCTTATCATATGTCCCTTCAACTGCAAGCATTCCCATGTAATTGAAATACTGCAAACACATTACATAAAATCCTTATAAATCAATGGAAAGAACTTTTTTTTTTAAAGCGAAAGGTATATTAGAGATAAGAAATTGATTACTTGCTCAACATCATCTTTATCGAAGTCTTCTCGCTTTTGGCTACCGTAAATCCCTGCTCCTTCAGAATCAACACCATTAGTTCCAAATTTAAACCAACATTTAGCTCTTGAACCATTGGAGGGGCAAATTTTGGATCCGATTTTGCAATCTCTTAGTGATCCAAGTCTTTTTCCATTCCCTAGAAATTGAGAATTACATTTTGAAACTAACTGAGAAAATCTAGATGTAGAAGAAGAAGAAGTAGTTGTTGAAGTAAGAGTGAGATGGATTGTACAAGATATTGACGCCATTTAAGAGCTTCAAAGGAAAAGCTAAGGAAATCTTAGAGAGGAAAAGAGGGTTCTCGCTGTGCCTTTGTTATCTTCTTATCAGAAAAAAATCAAAATCCGAGGGATTTCGTTGGATTCCCTGCTTTTCTCTCACTTTATAATATTGTAAGTAATCAATCCTCGCCTTCCATTTTATTTGATTCTTCGCTTGATCAGATGTTGCACTGACGACAGGTTGGGCCACAGATAGTTCTAAAATCCTAGCTCACCTGGTCATCCTCGTTTCCCAAAGTTTGATGCGTTCCAGGAGGTCCCCGGTTCGAGCCTCCAATGACATAATATTGCATAAATTAACATGGAAGGTAGAGTTGGCTTGCCCCCCTTGTGACACAATCTCGCCCCCCCCCCCCCATCCGCTTCGGATCCCCTTGGCAAGGTTACCCATGAGGCTCGCTGGTAGGCTAACACAACAACTTGTTCAATTAATGTAGTAGTATATCGTTGGAGCTTAGCTTGTTAGGCTTCCAACTAGTTTCATGTAATAATATTTATCCATATGTTAATAAAAAAAAATAAAAAAAAAAAAGGTAATTATTTTTTTTTCCTTTTTTAAAGCATAAAAAGGTAATTATTGGAAATCAAAAGATTTTTCTAATTTTTCTGGTATTACATACTCCCTTTGTTTCAAAAAGACCGTCTTCTATTCCATGTCCGTCAGTTTCAAAATTGTGTTCAGCTTATGTTTATAGACCTATTTTTTCAATGAACTCTCTATTCTAACCTTTAATTTTTTATATTCATAAATGCATATTAATGAGACATATTCTAAAATATTAAAGAAATTTGTACAATTAAGGAAACAAATATATCATTCATTCCTTTTAAAAGACGATATATTTGTCTCCAAGAATTAAATTTCCTAAAGAGTTTATACTCCATAAATTCGATATCTTTTAATTTTTCTTTTTTTTATTTCCTATTTACAATCATCATAACAATTTTAGGCAGTTTTTAATACTTGCATTTTTATTAACATAAAATAGGTAAATAATTAAGGGTATTCAAGTAAATTTTGTTAATGAGGAAACCGCAAATGCAGAAAAACTCTGGGACCTAGTCTAGATTTGAGCACCACACTGTATTAAGCCGCTACTGACACTAGCCTACTACAAGTTAACTTCGGACTAGAATGTAGTTGAGCCCTAACAAAGTATCACACCGATTAAGGTATAGTCGCGTTCCTTACGCATCTGAATCCCAGCATGACTCTACGCACTTGATTCCCTTAGCTGATCTCACCCACAACTAAGAGTTTCTACGACCCAAAGTCGAAGACTTATAAACAAATCTGTCTCCCACAGAAGTACCTATGAATTTTTTGTTCCGTATTTTGATAAATCAAGGTTAACATGAACCAATTGATAATCCGGTCTTATATTCCCGAAAAACAACCTAGAAATATCAATCACATCACAATAACTTAACTATATGGTAGTATAACAAGTTATTGTGGAATCACAAAGAACGAGACGAAGAGCTTTGTGATTATTTTTTATATCTTACCTATCAGAGATAAATATCGAACCAATCTTAAAAAAGATAGTACTCAGTATGATAGAACAAGTAAGATCAAAAAACGCAACTACAAAGAAAATAGTTGGATCTGGCTTCGAAATCCCAATGAAATCTTTAAGTCGTTAACCTGTAATGGTTTTAGGAACAACTAGGTTAAAGGAGAATCGACTCTAGTACACAACTAGTATCACATAGAAGGTGTGGGGATTAGGTTTTCCAGTTGCTAGAGTTCTCCCTTATATAGTCTTCAGATCAGGGTTTGATAACTTTAAAACAAAGCAATCAATATTCACTGTTAGATGAAAACCTGATTTAAGATTCAAGCTAAGTTTTCTTTAACCAAAACAATTTCTCTCCACCGTTAGATGCTCTTAGCTTGTTACACACAAATGAAATATACTTTCATTTATATATGGGTAACCGTTCCTAAACGTGTATATTGAGTTTTCTCAGTAACAGTTAACCGAAGTTACCATAAGAACACTTTTGTATTAACCACATTCATTTAACACTTCAAAATCAAATGATAATCAAATGGATCTAATTGTGTTACTCAAAGAGTTGTTCAATTCTCATAGAAGTATACAAGACACAATTGAAACAAAATCATATTTGATTAATGATTGTACAAAGTACTTATTCAAGAATCAATTCATGAACATTAAGCCATGGTTTGCAAAGACTGCATTCCTTAAAAGCATGCTAAACTGATTTTAGAACTTAAACCAACTCAGTTTGCAAACAGGTACGCAAATTTAAGTTCCGGACTTTGGTCTTGTCCGACAGTTCGCAAACCGGTATGCATACTGTCATTCCGGACCTAACTCAGGTAGAGTCGTTCGCATACTGGTATGCAAACTTGGTTCCCGGACTTTAACAATTAAAATTGTTTGCATACTGGTAAGCAAACTTGGTTTCCGGACCCGAATCATACCACAACCGTTTGCATACTGGTATGCATACTTTTCTATATCCAGACAAGGGTTAATTGTTCTAAACTCCCATTTCAATCATTTAAACATCCTTAGAAGACGGCAATAGCTGTCTCACACAAACTATTAGCTTATAAGTAATTTTTAAGTGATCGAGTGATCAATATGAAACATTCTGAGTCGATATCAAATGACCGTCTCACACAAATCATGTAAGATATTTCAAGGCAATTTTCACATGATCATCTTTTGACTTATTATTTAGTTTCCAACAAATAAATTGTTTCCAACTAGACTCGTCAAGAATAATGATGAACGTAGCTAAAGAAAAAAGCTTCCAACACATATTTCGAGAAAGATATAAGCGAGTTAAACTCAGCTCTAAATATCAAATGTGTATAAATTAAAAGTCTATATAGCTATACGACTTAGTCTCAATCAGAGATAGAATTGAATAGACTTTTGAGTGATATATAAGTTTTAGTCTCCACATAACTTTTGTTGATGAAGTTCCTCCAAGCTCTCCTTAGTAGATCTTCGTCTTTAATCGATGAACGCCGTGAAGTATAAAGCTCAACTACACATTCCATCCTAATCCGAGACATAGCTATAAGTAGACTAGAAATCAAGACTTATAGTTTTGATCACCTAAACTTGAAAAACAAGCTTGAGAGTTCGGCCGAGCAGTACTCTAACAATCTCCCCCTTTGTTGATTTTAGTGATAAAACTATCAATACATATGGATTAAAAAATAAGTAAACTTTGTAGCTTCTCATCCATCATGTTTGATTTCCTTGGTTCTTCAACATTCCTTGAATTCTTCGTCAGCCCAACATCATTGTTGTTGAAGATTCGTAGCCATAAAAATAAGAAAACAGATGTTCTCAATTATTGTTATATAGTGTCATAGTATTATCACACAGCATCAAAGTTCAATTGTATCACAACTTTGACAATAATACTACGGTGATATGTATCACTCCCCCATAGTCAATACTTCATCTCACAATAAAAATCACTCCCCCTTACATAATGATTCGTAAACCATATGTATGTAGTGTGAACTACAAAATAATTCTCCCCCTTTTTGTCAATATAAATTGGCAAAGATACGAAAGCTAGCGGGATCATAATGAAATTCTCAAAGAGATTATTCATGACTAAAAGAGAACATATCAACTTGGTTTCGATGATTTCACATAGTCGAAACTTAGTGTATTCATCAAGGAGTTTATAAAGATACAAGATAACTCCTATAATATTCCACAGCCACACTCCCCACAAAGATTTGGCAATCAAGCACAAGTTCAATTAAGAACTCTCCCCATAAAATGTCATTCCCGAAAGAACAAAAAGAGCGACCTTACTTTTACAAGAAAATAAGGATTTCTTTGGACATTAACAAATTACATGAAACATGAATTTATATCCAGGAAACACGAATAAATTAACCACAAGAGAACCTTAATGATTAATTTAATCAGAAACGCTCAATATACCAAAACTTACGGAGCCATACAGTACTTTCACATAGAAGTGGATCAGGGAAAGATAAATACTGCGGAATATTCAAAAGTTCATTCTATCTTTTATCAATATTTTCACAAAGACTTGATAGACTTAACTTTTGACACGTATGGGATAATCATAGTTCACTGACGTAAACATACATATCCCATAATATTTTTGCAATATATAAAACCAATAAAGATTAATATTGCAAAATCATCTTCCAGATAACTTAGAATTTAAATAAATAAATATAAAACATTACAAGATGAAAATCATTTGGCAATAGCTATGTGTAATCACAATATTTTCTATTCCAAACTCTAGTTATCCTTCTTAAAAACAGAAGAATAAATTCTCATAAGAAGTTTCCCAGACATTAAGATTCTTGGAAAATTCTTTATCGTCCTCGAACTCCTTGTCGTCAACATACATTGGAACATAAGGTTCGTGAAGAAAGGAGTCAAATTCCAACAAACCTTCTTGACTGATGCCGAACCAGGGCCTTCTGAATTTCAAGAGTTCTTAGAACAATAGCTTTTATTTGGTGAATCTCCATCCTTGTTTCTTTCAACTCTTCAAAAACACCAGAAAACTTCTGAAGATTTGAGGGGTTAGCCCTTGGTTTCTTCATATTCTTCCTTTTTCTGTTCAAAATTGTAGAGGAATGAGATTTATCTTTTCCCTTCATGATTGATGGCTTAACAATCATATTAACATCTTTTGCATTAGAAGATTTGATTCTTGGAGTCTCCATCAAGATATGGAATTGTGAAGAAAACACACAAAACTAACTCCACAAGAAATCTTTTGATAAAAAAAAAATTAGAGAAGGAAAAAGGAATGTAGGATTACAGGACCTATATACAGAGTAAGTGGGATTCACGTACAACCAACTCATAGCCCTAAAAAAAGGTAGAATTGTCAATTTTAACTCTCTTTTAATAATCAAAACAGGGTAAACCTTTTCAATATCAATTATGAAAAGATCAACAAAATTCCAGAAAACAAAAAGAAAAATAAACAAAATTTATTTTCCTAAAACCCGATTATGCAAAAATCTTGTCTTTTTTAAATTCGGGCACATGAGATAAGATGCACCTTCAACACAATTAAGATGTGTTGGGGTGAACAATAATCTGTCCACCATACAATTCTTGTACGGAATTATTAATACCCTTTTTCATAGATTGTTTAGACCTTGTTATTTTCTGTATAGGTTTATCTTTTTATTCATAAATTAACTTCTTCAGAGATGAGTTGAATTAACATACTTTAGATGAATTCGACTTCTGAACAAATTTGAGCTTGTTTGCTAATCAATTTGCTCTCCTTTGAAATGTGTTGACATATCTTATTTTATGCTTTTACTTAAAACAATCAGAGAGTTCATGACCCTTAAAAGTACAATAAGAACATGTCAATGTGGAGAACGGATCAGACACCATAAATGAGCATGCCGCTAAAAAAATTGAGGTACCCGAAACATGTGAGGTATAATTTTCAGTTATCCAGAAAGAATATCAAGATTGATGTACGTATTGCTACAATTATCAAAATCAATATTTTCACCAAGGAGTGCAACACTTGACTTTTCATCTTCATTTGAATCATAGTGATCAGATATTTCATTAAGAGTTGCAGTAAGACCTTTGTTCCCAGTGTATTTTCTATGATTTGGACACTCATTAACAAAATGACCAAAACCTTTACACATGAAGCACTGTGGCATATCATCATCATCGGTACCGATGGTGTCCCTATTTTTAGAAGGGGCACGGTCATGAGGTTTGATTGATGACCTGGGTTTATCTCTGATGAATCGTTTACTTCTCTTCCAAATAAGATCTTTAAAATGTCTTGTGATCAGTGAGACTGAGTTGTCAAGATTTTCATCTGATGAATCAGTCTCAATATGATCAACTACAAAGTTGCCAATACTTTTACTTTTGTCAAGTAATTTTGTGTTATTTTGTGCTTTGAAAGTAATATCCTTTCCGGATTTGGATGAATACTCATGATCAAAGATATTTAACTTCCCAACAAGAGTATTTCTGAAGAGTGTATCAAGGTTATTTCCTTCAACTATGGCATGTTTCTTAGAATTGTATTTAGCTGGCAACGATCTGATAATTTTTATCACAATATCCTTTTCAGGAATAGTCTTACCTAATGCAAAAGATGCGTTAACAATTTCAGACACTTTGTGATTAAACCCGTCAAATGAATCTTCATCAGCCATATGAAGGTTTTCCCAATTAGAATTTAGGTTTTAAAGCCTAGCTTCCTTTTCAGAGGTATTCCCTTCAAATACGGTCTCTAATATAGCCCAAGCATCTTTAGACTGAGTGCATGTAGTCACATGGTGCTGAATATCTTGGGTAATGGCATGTATGATAGCATTTAAGCTGTCAGAATTTTGCTTTGCAGCGAGAATCTAGTCAGGCTCATACCTACCAATATCTTTTGCAATAGTTGCACCGTATACTATAACCATTGGAGGATTATACACATTAACAACAAAAACCCATGATTGAAAAACGTGCTTGAATAAAGGCACGCATAGCAATTTTCCACCATAAGCAATTCGAGCCATCGAAGACTGTCGATACGTTTATAGAGATAACGCTTATGTTCATAGAGTCAGATTGCTACTGTTAGAGCATTGCTCGGTCGAACTCGCATGCGTTGCTATCGCAAGCATGTTTGTCAATGTTAGTGATCAAAACTATAAAGTCTTGATTTCTAGCCTACTATATCCAAGGTCTCGGACTAGGATAGAAAGTGTAGTTGAGCTCAAGAACTCCATGGCAATCATCATACAAGATGAAGTACTACTCAAGGAACCAGTGGATCTTCATCGACTAAAAGGTATGTGGAGACTTGAACTTATCTATCACTCAAAAGTCTATCTACTCTATCTCCTATCTTGAGACAAAAGTCATATTACTATATAGACTAAGATTATACACATGTGGCATTTCAAGCTGGGTATATCTCACTTATCTATTTCTCGAAATATGTGTTGGTAAAGCTTTCGCTTTAGCCAAGTTCATCTTTGCCTAGTGACAAAAGTCATGTTATGTTTCAATCACTTTGAAAATTGCTCTGACGAAAAATAGTTTGTGAATAACAACTATATAACGCCCTCTGAGAATGTTTCAATGATTGAAATAAGAGTTTATACAATATAACCATTAGAGTATATAAGCATTGTTGTGGAAACACATCCTTGTTCCTTGAACCAAAGTTTGCAAACTTTGTTGGTCAAGTGAAACCGGAGTAGTACGTGAACTTCAGTCCGCGAATTGGCGAAGTTCTCGAACCCGAGAATTTTTGCTGGAGTTTGATAACTCCATCCGGGCTTAAGTTCGTGACCTAGTTAGACATAACCTACTCAAGTTCGCGGACTTAAGTAGTACATAAAGATATAAGCAATTGAAAAACTCTTTAACTAGTTCATTTGAGTCATCTGGACTAGTTATGGTGAAGAAGAATATGGTTGATATGAAAGTTATCATATGGATAACCTTTTGGTTAACTATTTTTGAACCAGCTAATTTACAAGTTTGGGTACGGTTACACAATCCTAGAAACGTGCATTACATGTGTATATAACAAGCTATGTTTTCGATCTAACGGTTGATAAATATTAGCTTGAATATAAATAGGTTTTCATCTAACGGTGAATATTGAATGCTTTGTTAGTAATCTAACATTGATTGCAAACCCTAATTTGAAGACTATATAAGGGAGAACTCTAGTAACCGGGAAACCTAATTCCCGCACATTCTGTGTGATACTAGTTGTGCTAAGCTAGAGTCGATTCTCCTTTAACATTTGGTTTTCTTCTTCTAAAACCAGGTTAACGACTTAAAGACTTCATTGGGATTGTGAAGCCAGACCGATACAACTTTTATCGTAGTTGTGTGATATGATCTTGTTGTTTCTATCGTACGAGTATAATTGTAATAATTGGCTTGAGATTTCTATCTCCGATATGAAAGATATAAAAGTAGTCACAAACACTTTGTCTCATCGTTTGTGATTCCACAATATCTTTTTTCGCTGCGTCGATTAAGACTATTGTGAGGTGATTGATAAAGCTGAGCCGTTTTTCGGGAATATAAGTCTGTTTTTATCAATTGGTTCATGTTCACCTTGATTTATCAAAAGACGGAACAAAAACTTGTAGGTATATTCGTGGGAGACGAATTTATCTATTACCGTAGACTTTTCTTTGTGATATAGATTGGTTTATTAAAGTATTCGAATTTGGGTCGTAGCAACTCTTAGTAGTGGGTGAGATCAGCTAAGGGAATCAAGTATGTAGTATCCTGATGGGATCAGAGACGTAGGAGCATAACTGTACATTGGATCAATGTGAGATTGATTGGGGTTCAACTACAGTCCAGACTGAAGTTAGCTTGGAGTAGGCAAGTGTCTGTAGCGGCTTAATACAGTGTATGTTTAATCCGGACTAGGTCCTGAGGTTTTTCTGCATTTGCGGTTCCTCGTTAACAAAATTCCGGTGTCTGAGTTATTTCTTTTTCGCATTATATTTTGTTATATAATTGAAATAATACATGTTGTGCGTTGTTCAATCAATTAGAATATCCGACCTTTTTGGTTGTTGATTTAAATTGATTGACACTTGGATATTGGTATTTGGTACCATCCAAGTTATCTCCATGTGTTTGATAAAGACTCGCAAATTTCTGTTTGCTTGAGTAAAAATCAAATCAAGTGAGAGAGATATAAACTCTTTGATATATTTTCAATTGATTGAGTCTAACTGTCTAGTTGATTCTCTAGAAATTATATTGGAGTTTGTCAACAGATTGCTAATTCTAAATATTGGGTTTGGTTGTTAGACCTCCTCTTTTTCAATTGGTATCAGAGCAGGCAAACACGTTCAAGACCTTACAAGTCTGTGTTTGTAGCGATCTGACTCTATGGACAGAGGTGTTATCTCCATTAACGTACCACCAGTCTTAGATGGTTCAAAATACTCACGGTGGAAAATTGCTATGAGCACGTATCTTGAAGCTCGTGATTTTCAAATATGGGTACATGTTATTAATGGCTATGATCCTCCGGTGAACACATAAGGCGTTGTATCTATACCTAATGACGTTGGTAGTTATGGTCCAGAAGAAATTCTTGCTGCAAAGCAAAATTCTGAAGGCCTAAATGCTATCAGACAAGCCATTAACCCAGATCTTCATCACTATGTTTCTACTTTCACTAAGTCTAAATATGCTTGGGATATCTTAGAAATTATTTTTGAAGCCAACAAACACATTTCCAAGAAATGTACCATCGATGGAGGAAATAACCTCAATACTCTTTTTGAAAATACATCTTTTGGAAAGGTAAGAATTCCTGATCAAAATTTTGTTCAAACCTTTACATTCAATGGTGTGACAACCACAAGTGAATCCTCTATCTTGTCATGGGGTGATGAATGTTGTACGAATAATGTCTGGTTTAAAAAACCATTGATTATAGAAAAGATCAAAGAATTTGTAAAAAGAAGCACTAGACGTGATAAACGTCCTCTATCTGTTGTTGTTGTTAATGATTCCGTGAAAGAAAAATCCTTAAGTGTCAATGGGTTGAATACGTTTGATAGATTGACGAACTCTCATCTTTTACATCAGAAACATCTACACACTCAAGTTCTGATTCAGAATATGAGACTGACACAGAGGTTTTATATTTCTTGAATAAAAAGGTTCTTCAAGAAAATCTTCAATCAAAAGCTTCATTGAAGAAACTAGAATCATTAATCCAGGTGAAAAATCTTGAGATAGATTGTCTTAATGATAAATTCACCAGAACCATTGATCTAAAGGAGAAAGAGATTAATACTCTTAAGGATGATCTACAAAGATTGTCTGGAAGTTCTGACAAAATCTCAGCAATATTATTTGGTCAGAAGTCCTTTGGAAACACTAATGGTTTAGGATACAAAAGCAAGTGTGCATACATTGTCAATCTTGTTGCTTTTATTGATCAGGAAAAAATAAAAGCTAGAAGCTGTGTTAAGCAAAAGATACCTCAACAAAATAAAGAATCCTTGGTCTGTTTGTTTTGTGGAAATGCAAGGCATGTTCAAAGTATGTGTTGGAGATTCAAGAGGAACATTGAAAGAATTTCCAAACTACATAAGAACATGCAGAAGATGAATCTGGATAAGCTACGTGGTTTTCCTAAAAACAACGCTTCCAGAATCAGACAAGGTAAGAAACTTGTTTACACAACAAACCTTGAAAAATTACTATGTGATATAAACAAGGAGAGCATTTGTCTCATAACGTCTCTATCTAACATCAGAGGCGTTCGCATCCTCATCTTTAACTTGAGAAAATGAGGTTTTGCGTTTTTTTGTGGCTCAAGTTTGTATCTATTTTTGTTAAGAAAATTTTCTCCTAACAATATAGATAATGCATCATTAAACTACAAAAGACTTATTCTTCTAGGGTTTTTGATGTTTATAAGTCTATTTAAATCATTGGTAGACTTCATCCTTCCTTGAAAAGATACAACTTTATGGATCATGTAACTAGAAGTACCACAAACAGAGATGCAGTTGAGATAGCTAATATGTATCTGTGTAAAGGGATTTCTTCTTCGAGGATGAAGAAAGTGAAGACTACAAATAATTGAGAAGGTTCTTCCTCTAACTGCCTTTTTTCTGTTTGTATTTTTGACAATATTTTAAGAAGCATGGTAAAAGAGTTTATCAATAAGAGAAATGGTTTAAAATCTCAAATCATTTCCTCTTTGGAAAGGATAACTCACTATGAACAAATGTTGTCTCTATCCAAGAACACCCTACGTGACTTGAGAAGAGAACTCGGTGAGTTAACTGATATTTCTGAAGATTTGGAGGAATTGAACGATCCCATAATCAATGGGTTTTTCAGTAATAAGAAGGAATTCTCAGTAAATGCTCAGAGAAAGATCTACGACAACTAGTAAGTCTTCTGATGAGAATTCTATTTTTCTTGTTGTGATTAGAAGAATAACTAGTGTTTTGGAATAGCCATTATTGTGATTACACATAGCTATATCCAATGTTTTTCCATCTTCTTGTTTTTAGATTTTTTGGTTTAAAATTATAATTTTGTTTGGAAGATGATGGTTGCAGTATTAATCTCTTGATTTTATATATTATAATATTTTGATGGGATATGTGTGTTTACGTCTGTGAACTTGATAGTCCCATATTTTGTCAAAAGTAAAGTCGTCCGTGAATTGATATGAAAATATTGATAAAAGAATGAATAGACTTTTGACAAACACAAAAGTTAAGCCTATATTGTCAATTATTGATGTAAGATAGGTTAAAATCTTTTGTGATTCAAGGATTATGTCTATTGTATGTCATTGCGCAAATGGTGATGGGAAATAGAATGAATTCTTGTTTATTCCACGGTATAAGGTCGAACTCCGATCCAAAAAAAATTGTGAAAATACTGTGTTGTTCCATAAAGTGTCTTATGTTGAGCACGAGAGTAACCAAAGTTGATTATTTTATGATTAGCTTAGTTGTTGTTCCGTAAGATGCTTTGTGTTGAGCATGGACAATTAAATTGATTACTTTTGTGATTAGTTTAGTTGTGTACTTCGATTAGATTAATTGTGAGATCTGTTGTGATTAATCTAATTGATTTCTTAAGCCTCCATAAGTGTACTTGTGTTGAGCATATTTGGTTAAATTAATCTTAGGTTCTCTTAGGGTTAATTTGATTGAATATCTTCTTTGGATTCCAAATTCATACTTGTATGTGATTTGTTGAGTCCAAATAAATCTTTCTTTTCTTTTGAAATTAAGGTCGCTCTTGTTGTTCCCTTGGGAATGACATTTTATGGGGGAGAGTTTTTTTTTGAACATGTGCTTAATTGCCAAATCTTTGTGGGGAGTGCGGTTGTGGAATGTTATAAGGGTTATCTTTTATCTTTATAAACTCCTTGATGAATACATTTAGCTTTGGCTTTATGATTGCATCTAAACAAGATGGTATACATTTACCTTTGGTCATGAAATGTCTCTTACGGAAATTTCATTAGGATCCCGTTCTTGTACCTTTGCCAATTTTATTGACAAAAAGGGGGAGAATTAATATATAGTTCACACTACAAATACATATGGTTTTCGGATCATTATGTAAGGGGGAGTGGTTTCCATGTGAGATGGAGTATTGACTAAGGTGGAGTGACGTATCACCATAGTATTGTTGTTAAAGTTGTGATGCAATTGGACTTTGACGTTGTGTAATGATACTATCTCACTATATAACAATGATTGAGAATTCTTGTTTTCTCGTTGTTATAGCTATGGATTTTCAACAACGATGATGCTAAACTTATAACCTTTGGGATCATTGGAGTACTTGGAAGTGACGAAGATTTCGAGTAATGTTGAAGATTTGACGACATGTGGAATAGGAGCTACAAAGTTTATTTATATATTTTTTGTATTCCATATGTATTAATAGTTTTGCCACTAAAATTGACAAAGGGGGAGATTGTCAGAGCATTTCTCGGTCGAACTCGCATGCGTTGCTATCTCAAGCATGTTTGTCAATGTTAGTGATCAAAACTATAAAGTCTTGATTTCTAGAATACTATATCTAAGGTCTCGGACAAGGATAAAAAGTGTAGTTGAGCTCAAGAACTCCATGGCAATCATCATACAAGACGAAGGACTACTCAAGGAACCAGTGGATCTTCATCGACTAAAAGGTATGTGGAGACTTGAACTTATCTATCACTCAAAAGTCTATCTACTCTATCTCCTATCTTGAGATAAAATTCGTATTACTATATAGACTAAGATTATACACATGTGGCAATTCGAGCTGAGTATATCTCGCTTATCAATTTCTCGAAATATGTGTTGGTAAAGCTTTCGCTTTATCCAAGTTCATCTTTGCCTAGTGCCGAAAGTCATGTTATGTTTCAATCACTTTGAAAATTGCTCTGACGAAAAATAGTTTGTGAATAACAACTATATAACGCCCTATGAGAATGTTTCAATGATTGAAATGAGAGTTTAGACAATATAACCATTGGAGGATATAAGCATTGTTGTGGAAACACATATATGTATAAGTCCTTGTTCCTTGAACCAAAGTTTGAGAACTTTGTTGATCAAGTAAAACCGGAGTAGTACTTGAACTTCAGTTCGCGAACCCGAGAATTTCTGCTCGAGTTTGTGAACTCCATCCCCGAACCCAGTCCTCGAACTTGAGTAGGTTATGTCTGAAAACGATGTTTGTGAACTTATATTAATAAACTAAGGAATGTTATTGCAAACCGTAGCTTTGTAGTTCATAAATCGATTCGAGTGAATCACATTGTTTTTGCTTCGATTGTGTCTTGTATAGTACATAAAGATCTAAGCAATTGAACAACTCTTTAACTAGTTCATTTGAGTCATTTGGACTAGTAATGGTGAAGAAGAATATGGTTGATATGAAAGTTATCATATGGCTAACCTAATGTACAAGTTTGGGTACGGTTACACAAGCCTAGAAACGTATATTACATGTGTGTATAACAAGCTATGTTCTTGATCTAACGGTTGATAAATATTATCTTGAACCTAATCATGTTTTCATCTAACGGTGAATATTGAATGCTTTGTTAGTAAGCTAACATTGATTGCAAACCCTGATTTAAAGACTATATAAGGGAGAACTCTAGCAACTGGGAAACCTAATCCCCACACATTCTTTGTGATACTAGTTGTGCTAAGCTAGAGTTGATTCTCCTTTAACCTTTGGTTTTCTTCTTCTAAAACCATTTTAATGACTTAAAGACTTCATTGGGATTGTGAAGCTAGACCGATACTACTTTTATCGTAGTTGTGTGATCTGATCTTGCTATTTCTATCGTACGAGTACAATTGTAATAATTGGATTGAGATTTTTATCTCCAATAGGCAAGATATAAAAGTAGTCACAAACACTTCGTCTCATCATTTGTAATTCCAAAATATCTTTTTTCGCTGCGTCGATTAAGACTATTTTGAGGTGATTGATAAAGCTCAGCTGTTCTTCGGGAATATAAGTCTGGTTTTATCAATTGGTTCCTGTTCACCTTGATTTATCAAAAGACAGAACAAAAACTTGTAGGTATATTCGTGGGAGACGGATTTATCTATTACCGTAGACTTTTCTGTGTGATACAGATTGGTTTATTAAAGTCTTCGACTTTGGGTCGTAGAAACTCTTAGTTGTGGATGAGATCAGCTAAGGGAATCAAATACGTAGTATCCTGCTGGGATCAGAGACGTATGAGCATAATTGTACCTTGGATCAGTGTGAGATTGATTGGGGTTCAACTATAGTCCAGACCGAAGTTAGCTTGGAGTAGGCTAGTGTCTGTAGCGGCTTAATATAGTGTATGTTTAATCTGGTCTAGGTCCTGGGGTTTTTCTGCATTTGCGGTTTCCTCGTTAACAAAATTCTGGTGTTTGTGTTATTTCTTTTATGCGTTATATTTTGTTATATAATTGAAATAATACAGGTTGTGTGTTTTTCAATTAATTAGAATATCCGACCTTTTGGTTGCTGATTTAAATTGATTGACACTTGGATACTGGTCTTTGGTACCATCCAAGTTATCTCCTTGTATTTGATAAAGACTCGCAGATTTCTGTTTGCTTGAGTAAAAATCAAATCAAGTGAGATAGATATAAACTCTTTGATATATTTTCTATTTATTGAGTCTAACTATCTAGTTGATTCTTTAGAAAGTATATTGGAGTTTGTCCATACAAATTGCTAATTCTAAATATTGGGTGTGGTTGTTAGACCCCCGCTTTTTCAGCTACAAACACAAACTTATGAGGTCTTTAACGTGTTTGCCTGCTCTGATACCAATTGAAAAAGTGAGGGTCTAAAAAACAAACCCAATATTTAGTTCGGCCATCTGTATAGACTAACTCCAATATAATTCCAAGAGAATCAACTAGACAAACAGACTCAATCAACGAAATATATCCAAGAGTTGTATCACTATTTCTCAATATAATCAGCAAATCAAACTGATAGGAATTTGTGAGCCTGATTATTATAAGCAACAACTTGAATGGTACCAAAGACTAATATTCAAGTGTCAATCAATTTCAATCAACAACCAAAGGTTGGATTTACTATGATTGAACTACGCACAACCTGTGATATTTCAATTATATAAACAAATATAATGTGGAAAAGAAATAACACAGACACAATAAATTTTGTTAACGAGGAAACCGCAAATGCATAAAAACCCCAGGACCTAGTCTAGATTTGAAAACCATGTTATATTAAGTCGCTAAAAACACTAGCCTACTACAAGTTAACTTCGGACTGGAATGTAGTTGAGCCCTAACCAAGTATCACACCGATTAAGGTACATTCGTGTTACTTATGCCTCTGAATCCCAGCAGGACTCTATGCACTTGATTCACTTAGCTTATCTCACCCATAACTAAGAGTTGCTACGACCCAAAGTCGAAGATTTATAAACAAATCCGTCTCCCACAGAAAAGTCTATTCTAATAGATAAATCTGTCCCCGCAGAAGTACCCATGAAGTTTTTTTTCTCCGTATTTTGATAAATCAAGGTGAACATGAACCAATTGATAATCCGGTCTTATATTCCCGGAGAACATCCTAGAAATATTAATCACCTCATAATAACTTAACTATATGGTAGTAGAACAAGTTATTGTGGAATCACAAAGACTGAGATGAAGAGATTTGTGATTACTTTTAATATCTTACCTATCGGAGATAAATCTCGAGCTAATCTTAGTGAAGATAGTACTTAATACGATAGAAAAAATGAGATCAAAACACGCAACTACGGAGAAAATAGTTGGGTCTGGCTTCAAAATCCCAATGAAGTCTTTAAGTAGTTAACCTATAATGGTTTTAGGAAAAACCTAGGTTAAAGGAGAGTTGACTCTAGTACGCAACTAGTATCACACAGAAGGTGTGGGGATTAGGTTTCCAATTGCTATAATTCTCCCTTCAAATCATGGTTTGATAGCTCTAAAACAAAGCAATCAATATTTACCGTTAGATGAAAACCTGATTTAAGATTCAAGCTAAGTTTTCTTAAAACCAACGCAATATCTCTCCACCGTTAGATGGTCTTAGCTTGTTACACACAAATGAAATATACCTTCATTTATATATGGGTAACCATACATAAACGTGTATATTGAGTTGGTTCAATAATAGTTAACCGAAGTTAGCCATATGAACACATTTGTATTAACCACATTCATCTAACACTTCTAGATCAAATGAATCTAATTGTTTTACTTATATAGATGTTCAATTGTTTATATTCTCATAGAAGTATACAAGACACAATTGAAAAAAAATCGGATTTGATTCATGATTGTACAAAGTACTTATTCAAGAATTAATCATGAACATTAAGCCACTGTTTGCTAAGATTTCTTTCCTTAATTTGTTAATGTATTTTTTTATGAGTATGAAATCATACTAAACCGATTTTAGAACTTAAACCAACTCAGTTTGCTAACATTTATGCAAACTTAATTTCGGTACTTTGGTATTGTCAGACAGTTCGCAAACCGGCATGCATAATGTTGTTCCGGACCTAACTCAAGTAGAAATGTTCGCATACTGGTACGCAAACTTGGTTCCCGGAGTTTAACAGTTAAAAACGTTCGCATACAGGTATGCAAACTTGATTTCCGGACCCGAATCATACCACAACAGTTTTCATACTATGCTATATCCAGACAATGGTTAATTGTTCTAAACTCCCATTAAAATCATTGAAACATCCTTAAAATACGACAATAGATGTCTCATACAAACTATTAGCTTATACGTAATTTTCAAGTGATCGAACGATCAATACGAAACATTTCGAGTCGACATCAAATGACTGTCTCACACAAATCTTGTACGATGTTTCAAGGCAATTTTCACATGATCATCTTTTGACTTATTATTTAGTTTCCAACAAATAAATTGTTTCCAACTAAACTCGTCAAGAATAATGATGAACGTAGCTAAAATAAAAAGCTTCCAACACATATTTCGAGAAAGATATAAGTGAGTTAAACTCAGCTCGAAATATCAAATGTGTATAATGTAAAAGTCTATATAGATATACAACTTAGTCTCAATAATAGATATAATAAAATAGACTTCTGAGTGATAGATAAGTTTTAGTCTCCACGTACCTTTTGTTAATGAAGTCCCTCCAAACTCTCCTCAGTAGATCTTCGTATTCAATCGATGAATGCCGTGAAGTCTAAAGCTCAACTACACATTCTATCCTAATCCGAGACATAGCTATAAGTAGACTAGAAATCAAGACTTATAATTTTGATAACCTAAACTTGACAAATAATCTTGAGATAGAAATGCTTGTGAGTTCGACCGAGCAGTGCTCTAACAATGGTGGTTTTCCTGAAAAGATTAAGGTGTTGCATAGCCAGTCATGATTTCCATGACAAAATTAGGAATTTTGTTTTCTACATGATATGTATTGTTATTCAAAAAGGGGTTGGTGCGCAACTTGTTGCGAGGTTACCGACCATCTCCGATGTAATTGATGATTCATTGGACTAGTGCTTTTAAAAATATCATTTAACATAACACCTTCATTTTGTCGAAATAAATCAAACCTCTATGTATTTTTAACATAACACCTTTATTTTGAACATACACAAACCCTTTATGATTGTTGTTAACAATAATAGATTCACTGTGTGTACAAACTGTAACAAGAAATCTGGAAATAGGAGCACTCAGTAAGTTGATGCAGAGGTATGGTGTCCAAGTAGATTCATCAGAGTATTCACACCTCCATATGTTCAATGTTCTTTTTCGATTATTACTTTCGGATGCAATGCACAAAAATGTATCCATTTTTATCATCACTAGGTTGATTTCCTTTCCAACATAGGAATAGGAAACATTATGAGGCCCTCCTCGAGAACATTATATTAAATAATCATACTGGGTGAAAGAAGTCAATATAGATAGGGGAAAACATATATCGACTTTGGTAATCGAAGATAGGAGAAGTTCCTTGTACCTTTTTCATTGATGCTTATGGAGGTGTTTAGGTCCCTTTAAGCCATAGATGTAGTACATTTGCCACCGACATCCAATGATTTTAAAGTTAATACATTCTTATCAGATTTATGAATTACTTGAACTGCGAAAAGCTATTTTTCCCTTGCATATAAGCCACTCCCAAGTAATTTTTCAAGCTTCTCTACTCGGTGGATACTTGGGAGTCTAAGAGTCTCACCGATCTAGGGATTGAATATAAGATTGATGGGTATGCACACATACAAATAAAACCACTCGCTAATGTGAATGTAGATGGTCTGATGATTTTTATTTCACCCAGTGGAAATATTCCCTTGTACCATGCTTCTTGACCATGTTTTTTCTTTATGGTCGTCAGAGAGAATTTTGAGCTGTTAGATTTGGAACCACAGCCAATATGTATGAACTTTTCTATGAAGCCTTGCTACGCATCTTCTGAAATGACTTCTCTCTAGTTATAGAATACCACGATTTGCAAACACTTATACTCCTTAACATCGTTTCAGGGGGTGTTCTAGCTAGTATTTCCCTTACTATATCGGATGGAATGTTATCGAATTTTTTCTGTGTATCGGAAGCACACATTTTATAAAAAAGAACATAAACAATAACTAATCATCATTGTCCATAACTAATCTCATCAACCATTAATATCCATAAGTCAAATTATGAACTGAAGGAACTAGACTCTAAATGAGATAGTATTACAATTTTCGACAAATAAAAAATAGGAAGTAGATTGAGATTTGCAAAAAAAAGTGGTGTAGCATTCTTATTTTTGTATTATAATCGACAACAATAAATAGTGATAAAAAATACGATATGTTTAGGTATTATCTACTTGGGTATGATTTGTTTTCGTTTTCTTTCCTGTACATATGTTTCTTGATAAATCTACACTTGATGGTTTGTATGGTTCTGTTTCTTGTGCTCATCTATGATTAGTGAAATCATTACTTTTGTTTTGTATAAACAATATGATTTTTTTTTTCTCTTAACATTTCTTAACAGTATGATCATCTATGATTACTCATGTCTTTCTAAAAAAAAAAAAAAAAAATTATTATTATTTTTTTATTTTATTAATTTTTTTATTTTTCATTGGTTGTCTTGACTCTTGATTATTTAGTGCTCTCCATGTGTAACGTATCTTTTATGGATGTTAATTGTAATTGTAATGTGTATTTCAAATATTATCAAATTTTCATTGATTTTTTTTTTTGATAGATTAGTTACTTCTAGTTTTGAATTTGTGTGTATCAAAGATTGTTTTTACACGTATGTGTTAGAGTAAAATGTAAAATGGTTTTGGATGTTTTGTGTATATATTAGCACCACCAATGTTGCAATGCTAAATTATGCCTTTCAAAAAAAAAAGATTATGCAATATGTGCTTTGTATTGTTCAACATTTTCGTATTATTACGGTTAAAATAGGTTTTATGTTAGCCATTCACGGTTATTAAGTATTTCCACCCGTTAACGGGATTATGAATTTTTTTAATGGACTTTGATTTGATCGGGCTACTTATAAACCATAAAGAAATTTGGTTTTGGGATTATTATACTGGAATTTTTTATTTTGAAGTCTTTTATTAAGGTATTTTATAGTTGGACCCAACTCGACTCAACAATAACATTTTGGATTCAAAAGTACTTGAGCACCAATATTGTGTTTTTGATATGGAAATCGTTTTCTTTGCGAGAAATGAATATATTCCTTCGTAAAACCTTCTGCCAATAATAAAGCACCGTCTAAATGGTGGAGACATGTATACTATTAGGTTTCTAAGTACATGCATCCCAACTTTTATGGAAGAACTTACAAAAGGCGATATGAGTGAGATCCCCCCCCCCTATTTTCCTACTTCATCAATGATTCTAACGAACCATTATCTATTGAGGTATGGCAACAAGAAATTCACTTTAGTAAATTGTTCAACCCAAAGAAAGCGGTTGACATATATAGTGAGATTCTCTTGACTTGTTGAGATAAATAAATTTCTCAAATTAAGCTAATCTATCCAAATTGAAAATGGAAAGAAGCCTAAAGTAATGAGGCTTAGGCGTACTGACTCATGCAGTTTGTGATAAGGGACATATATATCATGAGACAAAGGTGTATTTTTTGTCCTCCTTTAGTAATGACACCAAAGTACAGGTTTCAACCGAAATGTGATCAAGCTAAGATGTATTTCTAGCTCGCATCAAAAATAAAAAGAGTTGGGAATGAATCTTGTTACTGGTATTAGTACAAGCAATATAATGCAGGCACCATGCATAGTAGCAACCGATTTCCAGAGGAAGGTCATACTTTAGACATCAACTATTAGAAAGAAGAGATTTTCCTAGACAATTGACTTCAGTTGAACTAGACCCACTTTCTGCACTTATGAAAAGTACATCATAACCACGAGACGAAAATTTCTTTAAAGTACTTGAGATATATCTGGATGAAAAGTATATCATCCCATCTGAACTGTAACATACACTGTAAAGTACTTGAGTTGAACCCCATATTTGTTACATAATAAGGCTACACCACTTATTAAATCTCTTAAGTCTCGATGTATAACAAATAATGGTTTCCATTCCACTAGCTTAAGGAATATACACTAGTTGTTGAACTAGTTCCTTATAATGTGACTACGATGATTGGATCGTCGAGCGAAGCACTGCTCAATTTTTGTTTCCAAGATGGAACATAAATTAAAAGTCACAAAAGCTTTACATGTACCGAGAGCTAATCACACTTTGTTAATTTCCAAAGAAACTCATGCAAATGGATATCATATGGAAACTCATTGTGATGAGAATGTAATTGATTGCATCTTCTATAGTATCTAATGTATGTGGCATATTTTAGAGAAACTAATGAGTCAATCTAGTGAAATTTAAATCACTATAATATTTGGATTATTGAATCCATATTGACCATGATGATGAAATTTAGGAAATTGACTCATACAGGCTTTGACACAACCATAAAGACACTTAGTGTAGGAGCGGAATATCATAACAAATGGTAACTTGCGAAATTATGGAGAGAAAAGATATTTTACGAGCAAAGGAAGTCACGAGGAAAATGTGAGCAGATTGCGAAGGCAAAAGAGGTTCGTGAAATGAATCTGCGAAGGTTCGCATGATAATTCTCATATCCAAAATTAAGTGACAGACAGTTGTTATGCAATATGTAAAATCATATAAATAGCCATTTAGGCATGAGAAGAAGAGAGGTCTTTTTTAGAGGGAGAGATAATTTTAGGAGGAGAGAGAAATTTTTAGGAGAGATTTTATTTTCTTTATCATCTTCTTCCCTAAAAAACTAGAGCTCCAAATATTCATTAATGGAGTCTCAATTGTCAATTCATGTAATTATATACAATCACTAGTGAAGAACCATGGATGTAGATCACAATGATCGAACCATGTAAAAAATCTTTGTGTCTCTTTTTATAATTTTAGTTCTTTAATCCTTAGTTTCATATCAAATTAATTAGATTTAGGAATCATTTTAATGGATTCTTATGAGGGTGTAGTTGTGAGATAATCCGCAACTACATTTTTGGCGCTAGAAAAAGGGAGAGAGTAATGGATTTATCCTTCCTGTAACTTGTTGGATCAACAATTTCGTTTAATAATTGGTCCTCTTATCTTTCTACTATTTTCTCCCCCAATTTCACTTTCTAGAAAATTCTATCTGAAACGGTAATGGCGTCTTCCAGAAGTAGATCCAATAATGGAGTAGAAAACGGATTTGAAAGTTCAATATCATCTTCATGGAGATGTTATGGTTCAATCAACTAAGTCCCGTCTCAGCTTGTTCAAATCAACGAAGAAAAATGAAGTTATGCGAAGTATATACTTCCTGCATACGAAGAATTAAAGTTAATAAGTATACGGATCAATTCGCATCACTTTAATTAAAGTTCGCAGGGAAAAGATGAAGATTAAAGTATACACTTTAATTAAAGTTCGCATAAACAAGTATATACTTTAATTAATGTTCGCAGGGAAAAGATGAAGATTAAAGTTCATAGGAAAAGTTCGAAAGAAACGAAATAACAATAAAGAAATATCGTGGGTTTGAACTTCAGTAAAGGATTTTTCTTTACGAACGTTCGCAGTAAGATTATTGGGTTCGCAAATGTTTACTTGCGAATATTCGCAGCATGAATACTTCGCAAATGTTCGTTTACTTCACAAAAATGTTTACTTCGCAAAAGTCTGCAAAGCAGTAGAATTCTATTTCGCGAGAGTGGGATAGAATAATTGGTATGCTGTGAGAACATACAAGACGATGCTAGCTTCGCAAACAAATCATATACTTCGCAAGAGACAACAACGACAAACCACAAAAGCTAAGTACCTCTTTCCTTAAACATTTTACTTAAAAAAAAAAAAAAGATTTTTGATTTGATTTACAAAGAAACGATTCAATCGCACAATTACAAAGATTTCACAATTACAAAAGAAATTACAAAGATCTCAAGATTTCACAATTACAAAAGAAACCGAGAAAAAATCTCGTACAAATAAATTTATATATTTCTCTTGAAAAATTTACTTTGCTTCAAATGATATGATATTCAACATGGAGAGTAGTAGATGGCAAACCTTTATGGCGTACACTCGCGAAGCAACATTCGTAAGAGGCAAAGTACCTCAGTGCGTCATATGAGGGGGTACCTATTAGGATCATTTCCATGGAAAAATATTTGTCAAATGAGATGAAATAAATCATACAAAGGAAATCAAAACAAAGAAAAACGATTTGAACTTGCAATTAAATGAATATTTTTGATAAAAGAAATGTTGAATACTAATTTAAATTTTTATTTGCATTACAGTATAGCATGAGGCAAAGAACATGGAGTGATAGTTTCGCATGATGGGTTCGCAATACTTCTTACATTTAGAGGATTAAGTACTTCTTAAGGATACTTCGCATACTTCATACTTCTTATTTATTTCGAGGATTGAGTACTTCTTATACTTCTTCAAGGATACTTCATACTTCTTCAAGGATTGATATTTTTTACTTCGCAACATTCAAGAACTTCACGAAATAATAGAGGCAAGTACGTACTTTTCAAGTCAAGTATTCTATCGCTCGTTCTCTCATCAACAAGATCAAAGACTACTCCAACAACCACAACAAGTGATTTTTTCCTGAAGATCGCTCTTCAAGCAATATTCAAGAAAAAAGAGGCAAAATGTAGGAGAGGAATATCATAACAAATGGTAACTTGCAAAATTATGGAGAGAAAAGATATTTTACGAGCAAAGGAAGTCACGAGGAAAATGTGAGCAGATTGCGAAGGCAAAAGAGGTTCGTGAAATGAATCTGCGAAGGTTCGCATGATAATTCTCATATCCAAAATTAAGGGACAGATAGTTGTTATGCAATATGTAAAATCATATAAATAGCCATTTAGGCATGAGAAGAAGAGAGGTCTTTTTTAGAGGGAGAGATAATTTTAGGAGGAGAGAGAAATTTTTAGGAGAGATTTTATTTTCTTTATCATCTTCTTCCCTAAAAAACTAGAGCTCCAAATATTCATTAATGGAGTCTCAATTGTCAATTCATGTAATTATATACAATCACTAGTGAAGAACCATGGATGTAGATCACAATGATCGAACCATGTAAAAAATATTTGTGTCTCTTTTTATAATTTTAGTACTTTAATCCTTAGTTTCATATCAAATTAATTAGATTTAGGAATCATTTTAATGGATTCTTATGAGGGTGTAGTTGTGAGATAATCCGCAATTACACTTAGGTTGTGACATGATGTTTTATTTTGAAAAGACTTACACGGACATCACATTATTTTAATGAGCGATACAATGGAAAAAAAATTGACGTAATGCAAAGTGGCGGCATATCAGCTCATAATCAGTGTTTTCTAAAACACTAGATGCACCACCCCCTAGTTCCCATTATTTTAAAGTAAGGAAGCACATCACTCATTTTACAAAGTCTATCATAAAACGGATTGAGATCATCCAAATATGCAAATGGTAAACAACCTATATTATAAAGAAAACAAGCTGATCTAGAAATATATCCAAGCATATCATGGACCATTAAAGTGACTTATGGCTCTGGTGAATGTTCTCACACTTTGGACTAGTTATAGTTCCCAGGAAATGTTGCGTTTGGAAAAATACTAGCACATATTATACATTTAAGGGCTCAGAGAGTATACATCAAAAGGACTTTTTGGTTAAAGCATGTCTAATAGGATCAATGTAGAGCAACCTATACCCCATGGTGTGACAAAGGATATCATCAAACGTTACAGATGGTGCCTAAGGCATGGTTATGCGTACAAACCTACCTTTTAACTGCTTGGGGAATATGCAATATTACACGCATATTCACTTATTCGTTTTAGACCCAATATTGGTCAACCATTATTTGCGTACCAGTTGGTAACTATATATAAGCCTGACATTTTGTGTTCTTACATATTTTTTAGTTGCGCTATATATGTGCCATTACGACTCCACATCGTACTATGATGGGTCATCAAAATGATTAAGTGACTATGTTGGAAAAGAATTTTCAACAATTATCCGTAGTTTGAAACCTTTTGATAAGCGATCTCTCAACCGCTGATTTGCGGATAGTCCTCTAATAAGACAGTCTTCCCATCGTTAAGGAGAGATAGGAAAAAATATTTTTCGAGGGAAAGATAGAGAATTTCGTGGTGTAGTGTGTTCCCACTATGTCTCAAATAGACTCCAATACTCCAACAAATGAAAATGAAAAAGGGTTAGCGATTTTCGGAATGTTCACTGATATCCCTAAAGTGACAAGATCACAAATACCAACTGCAAACATGCCTGAAAGTTTAAAAATCCATAGTAAAGGATATGCACTGTAAATTAAGGTGTCGCAACTACACTGGGTGGAAGTGTGGTTGAGGATGTGGCTCCATGAAGGAAGACTAAGAGACCACTAGGTTCGATCAATGCTCACCTACAAAGGAATTAGGTGAGTAAGGCACAACCTAATTATTCATATCATCTGAAATTATCTCATAATATTGTCTCTAAATATGTCCATGAATCAAACTGGAGGACGCTCCGAAGTTTTAATTGATTATAGAGAATAATGAAACTCTAATGGGTAATGAGAATGCACATGTGTCAATGGAAGGATCATGCATTCACATTGATGATATAATTCATTTATAGTTTCTGCAGAAGTAGAGCACAATGAAATTGAACCATGCTTTATTTTGATTAGTATCAAACAAAGAGCATATTTTGCCTATACAATCCAGGTAGAACTTGGTTATTTTAACTAAGTGTAAATCATGTGGGACATATATGGTTATTTGTCATAAATTGTAGTGAGAATAATGGGGTCTTAAAGTATAAAGAATAACTTTGTGGCACGTGGTTTCTCACAAACCCCTGGATCGCTTATTTTTTTGAACATCATAATGTTCTGTTAATTAGTTTGCTTGGTAGTTTCAAAAGAACTTGAAACAAGTTAGATGTGGTTATATCTCTGGAGACGTAGACTAAAAGATATTTTCAAAAGTGCATGCATGTACAATGGAACACTCACTTATTGATTGAAACAATCAGGCAAATATGGTATACCCATCTAAGTGACTATTTAATTTAACTGGCAAAGGATAAACAAGTAAGGTTTTGTTCCTTATAAAGGAAGTTGCTGATTTAGAATTATGACTAAAAATATCGATGGTACGTACGTGATAAGTACTCTTGATGGAACAAGAGATCTTACAAGCTACTTGAAATCCTAATTTGAGATGAAAATATTGGGAAAGCTCGATATTATCTATGATCTAAACTAGAAAACCGATCTTGTGGTATATTATTCCACCAGTTTACATATGTCCATTATCAAGCAATTTAAAAAGGACATGCATTCTGCTAGCACTCTCAATGATTAGTTGAGTTTTCAAATGTACATAAATGACCATTTCGTATAAAGGAATATGAAGAAGATGTGTTGTGAGATGAAATTCTCATATCTTAGTGCAATAGGCACATTATTGTACTTAGATATTGTACACTCGACAAAATATAACATCCTCAATAAATTTATTGGCTAGATATAGCTTAGCGCCAACAAAATGTCATTGGAATGGTACATGGAATGTAATCATATATCTAAAAGAAAACTTTGACATGTGATAGTTTATACTTACAAAGACATGAACATGAATGCTAATGGAAGTGAAATTTGAACAGCTGTTGGTTATGAAGAAACAATAAGCTATACTCCCGTGGAAGTAATCATGGGGAGACGTAGTAGACTTATTTACTAATCATTACCTTAATTCACTTTCGTAAAACACATGACTAAATGAATTTTTTATAAACACCCTCGAATAGAAACATTGGGAGTTGATGGTATTGGGGGGAGGATCTAAGGATATGATATCGACATATTTTACTTTGAAATGTGAAGGTTTGTTGTACTCTTTTTCCTTCGATCGATATTATTTTTTCCTAATGGTTTTTGTTACTCGACAAGGTTTTTAGCGAGATAATGATAACAACACTAGGCATATGTTGAACTTGAATACCTAAAAGACGTATTGATATTACTAAAAATATTTAAATCATAGAAATGATACGCAATGGGGCCTGTTAAGCGTTATGATTTATACAATCAACAACAATAGTGTCTTCCAAACACTTTAAGTCAGCCAAGTAAAGTCTGATAAAAATGTGGAAGACTTATTAACTAAGTCCACATGTGAAAAATACAGCACAAATAAAATTGTGCTAACTCCGTTGATTGCGCAAGACTAAAGGAATTTTCTGAACCCAGGAATGCGTAAGACTAAAGAAATCATCTAGCAACAGGGGGGGATCTAACGGTGTGTTGAACTCTTTATTTTTCCCTCACCGAGATTACTTTTTCCCATAAGATTCTGTTACTCGGTAAGGTTTTCAATGAGATAACAACAAACATCAGGAATGTAAACTATTATCTTTCCCACAAGGATATTTTCTATCTTAAGAGTTGTGAAGTAACGAGTCAACTTCAGTGAAGAAAAATGATCAACTTCAATGTATCACCATCTATCTCGTTGTATTCTTTTCCCTTCGTCAAGGTTTTGTCCCACTTTTTCCTTGTCAAGGTTTTAATGACGAGTCCAACTCTATTCTAAGTTCACTTAATATTGTACTCTTTTCCCTTAGCTCAGGTTTTCCTAACGAGGTTTTAACGAGGAAATTAACTTAGACTCAGTGGTACTTTAAGATCATACTACATATGATGAACTACATGTAAAGCACAACATGTGAAACACTACATGTGAAGAATTACAACAAGGTTTTGTCCCTCTGGGTTTTCCTAGTAAAGTTATGAATAAGCAATTGACGTAGATACTCTAGTCATCTAGGGGAGAACTACATTTGAAGACCTAAATTCGAAGCGCTATGTGAACCACTACAAACGGAGTTCTATTGGACCACACAAGGGGGTGGGGGGGTGGGTGGGGTGGGGGGTGTTGTAGGGCCTATGACCCATGGGTGTGCGGTCCAACTAGAAACCTAAGGATTTCTCTTTATATGTATATAAAGGATATGATATCCATGTATCCCTATTATTCCATTCAATAGATATCCTTCTCATTCTTTGCCCCTTTGTCTTCTTCGCTATAATTTACTGCAAATTAAAATAAAATATAATTTTAGACTTTAACTGGCAAAGTAAATTCCATGTTAGGTATACATATGCCTCTCTTCACATTTTTTTTTTTTGAAAATAAGATATATATTACTAGGGTCTCTGTTAATCTGCGGATTCAGTTTCATTTGATGTAGACTCATGTTGAGTTTCTTTGCCGATGACTGAATCTCTTGGATTAACATCAACTAAAAATATTACAGAGTTGTTATTATTAGAAATACATATATCATATGCTTTGACAATGTCAAAAGCAATTGTAGGAATTAAAAAAACTAGGTGCCTGTTCATTTCAAGAAACTGTATTTGGTGAGTTCCTTCCCTTTTTTGCTAATAAGTCTGCCACCTTGTTAGCTCTTCTTTCCACATACTGAAAACCTAAAAACGAAACAAGTTTTGCTTCTAGTATTTTGACTTCCTCTAATATGGATATGCATTTCCAGTGGACAGATGATTCCTTTCCCTGTAGAAACTAGATTGTAGCCCGATTATCTCCTTCTATCACCAGATTTTGAATATTGTTTGTGTTGGCCCATTGAGGTTCCTGTAGCAAAGCTACAACTTCTGCTGAGAAGGTCCTGCAGCTCCTTATTTCTGCTCCTTGAAAAGTACCTGTCCAATGTCGAATAATGAATCCAAAGCCAGCATTAGTAATCTCATATAACCAGGAAGCATCATAGTTCAGTCTATCTGTATTTTTTGCTAGTAATTTCTAATAAAATTGAGCTTCTGATTACTATAGTCAGTTTCAGTTATTCTAGCTAATTTTTCTAGGTGTCAATAATCATAATGTATTGAAATAACTAAGGATAATTGTTTAGGTGTTCTAGATTTGTTTTCAAAGACTCTAAGACATCTTTCTTTCCATATAAACCAACATTTGGTAGCTGCAAGTGAATAGATATGAAGTTCGGTTTCCTTATTCTCCATTCATTGTACTTGGCTAAGAAAGATTTATTAACAATAGTTGAGTTTGAGTGTACTCCCTGTGTGGACATTAGAGGTAAGTTCCAGACAGCCTTTGCGTATCACAGTCAAAAAATAAATGGTAAGTAGATTCCACCACATTCTAACAGAATACATATTTGTTGTTCACATCCAGAACTAAACCCAGCTTTTGCCTTGTTGGTAAAGCATCTTGTAAACATTTCCAGGTGAACAATTTTATTCTATGTGACATATCCATATTCCACAGACTTCCAGAACTTTTTAGTTGAGCTTGAGACCAGGTTGGAGGGATTTAAGAGTTTAGCATACAGAGACTTGACAAAAAATTCTCTATTTCTGGTCAGATTCCATATCAGTTTGTCATTTTTCAGATTACATTCCTTTGTAGTATAGAGTTTGATATTCACAATTTCCTGTACTAAAGCGTTATCAAATATTGATTGTTGTAATAATTATATGTTCAACTTTTTAGTGTTTGAGTTTAGTTGCTCAGACACAAGTGTTGTGTTTGTGTTTCTCCTATGGACAGAGTTTTCCAGTATTTATGCCCTTGCTGGAAGCCGTCTATCATCCCATAGGCACCATCACCAACTTCCCAGATGCTGAACTTTTTAATATGTTCAATACCTTGAGGGATACATTTCCATATGCAAGAAGATTTTGATTTCTTCTTATATTTTAAAGCTCATGTTTCTTTGAAATATTTACCTTTTAAGATTTGTTC
Source organism: Papaver bracteatum (assembly GCA_023529315.1). Lineage (NCBI taxonomy): Eukaryota > Viridiplantae > Streptophyta > Magnoliopsida > Ranunculales > Papaveraceae > Papaver > Papaver bracteatum. The sequence continues at coordinate 1,237,149 of JAJJWX010003983.1, forward strand.
CCACAGGTCATCTGGGTGGCTAACCAGCCTCCATGCTATTTGTGAGACCCGTGTTTTCGGATAATAGTTTTAGAACCTAAAACCGGTAAAAACCCGCGTAGTGTTGGGTGCGTATTTCTGAATTTGGGTGGTCATAACTAAATTTAAGTAATAGGTAAAAAAGGCTAGCTCTTATCTCTGTGGTGGTTGGGAATAAGGATTTTCATTTTGATTTTCCCCTTATGAATTTTTTGGGATGTTCTCTAGTAGTTGCAAATCCATTCTCTTAAATCTCACGTGTGGTAGAGAAAGACCTAATCAATTCTCTCTCATTTGCGTTTATAATTAGGGTTATTGAAATATATATTTTGTCATTTCCAAACCCTAAAAGAAAAAGTTTCTCTCTCTGATTCCTCTACTCTATCTCCATTCTTTTACAAAGAAAAAAGGAATACTACTCCATTAATCTCTTGGAAAACGTGGTGGTGCATCAAATTTATGGATTGCTATTTTGAGGTAGGGGTTTCTACATAATATCAACTAAAACCTAATTTAGCATTAATATATTTTATCGCTAATCTTATTTTATTGTGTTTGATATATGTCGATATTTTTGACATCTGATTTGCACTTCGTCGAACTAGAATTCCAATTGGCTTATAGATCTGTTCATAGTATTTTGTTTTTAATGATTATAAATATCGAAACAACACTCCTTACTGATTTATTGGTGGGTTTTTGATTTCACAAAGTATATACAGTTGTGGATCCTGTATGACGGAGCAAAAAGTTTAAACCACATTATTTTATTTTTTCTCGATTTATGAAATGTTTTTGCGTCAGTTACCTATTCATCCACTGTCACTATTGATTCCTGATTAGTTATGTTTAGCTATGTCTCAACTAGTGAAGTTTTAAGGGTTTTCCTTTGATTTTCACTTTACTTGAAAATGAAGATAAAAATTATGTTGTTCCTTTTGAACATTTGTTTAATCATTTCCAAATAGTGAAGGGGGATTTTGTCTGTTTTGGAAGAAATGTTAACTGTCAGCACCTCCGTTTTCACCAATCAATTCTTTCCTATTTTCATTTTCCTCTACTCAGTACCCACTAGTCAATTCCTTTATTTTGTTATATGTTCCCAACACCTTCTCTGCCTATTTCCACAGTTGATGTGAGTCCCCATTTTGCTTGTTTCCCCATAAATTAGTTTGGCTACTATATATGCAAAAATTTGCTTTGACATCATACTGGTTTTTCAATAGCAAACTAGCTATCCCATCCCTTGGTAATTAATTAGCAGCAAACTGCCATTTCAATTTTCAGCACCTCTAGTTATGTCTATTGTACCATTTGTTTTAATTTTTTTATAATAAGACAAAAACAAGGAAGTTCAAAGGTCACAAAATTTTTTAGTTTTTTTTTTTTAAATTGTTTTCTCATGGTGACAATTATCAACTGCCGTCTCTGTTTTGAGTTTGCTACATAGGACACCCAATAGGCCATGTTGAGGTATTATTTGTTTTGGAGTATAAATGCATTGTTTGTTCCTATAAATTATAAATATAAATGCATTGAATAAGTTTTATTGGATTATGGACATGTTTGTGTTTTGTATAAAATTGAGTGTACCAGTAAGAAATTAATTTTGGATACATATATTTCTGTTGTTGTTGAAATGTCAGGCCTATACGGAATCCCACCACTGGTGGCTACCCTGGGAAGACTGTTCGGGGAACAATATGGTTTGTTTACCGAAATAACTCTGACAATTAGATTAAGAATCTAGAATTTTAGATTGAAGTTTTTTTTAGTAAGAAAATGTTGATTATTTGTGGCTGAGAATAGCGTAAGTATTTTTGCGAGTAAGAAAATGTTGATTATTTGTGGCTAAGAATAGCATAAGTATTATTGCGAATTTTTATGCACCATTTTGATTATCGTATCTGCTGCATTTGTTTGATTTCGTTGCACTCTATTATTTTTTGAAACTTCCTACTGGGCCGTGTTTTTCTCACCCTTTCTTATCCCTTTCCACAGAGAATTAAGAAAGACTAGTCGTAAAATAAATTATTTTGTAGCACGGGGATTTGGGTATTGCGTTTTGGATTTTATCGAGGTGTTGGTTTGTTTCAATTTTGTACTTTTAATTTTGTAATTAGTATTTTAAAGTTTTGTAATTTCGAAAGTAATATTTAAAATTTATTTGAGTTTGGATTTCATATTTTATTTTCCAAAATAGTTTTAAACAGGAAATATGGTCCTACACGAGTGGCGGTCCGGAAATTTGGACTTGCTAGCTGGATCAGACCCAACCCACAAGGTCGAATCCGTGTCCGCTGGAAGTCCGAAAGACCGGGTTCTCACACTATTCTACTAATCATGGCCTGATTAACCTTGTTTTCTTCCTTAAATCCTAGTCCTCCTTGATCTATTGGTCTGCATAAGAAATCAAAGGATTTTATGTAAATTCCTTTTAGAGTTTGTGTGTTTTCTCCACCAAAAATCTCTTTGAATGCCATTAATTCTTTTGGTAATTTTCTTAGGTAGGACAAAACATCCCATTCTAAAAATAGGCATGCTTGAAAGCACATATTTGTTCAAAACAATTTTACTTGGTTGTGAAAGTATTTTTCCTAGCCAAGTTTTTATCATTTGTTCCATTTTTTCAATTATATTATCGAAAGCCTTTAATTTGGACCTATCGATGAAAAGTGGTACTCCTAAATGAGTTTCTTTTATGTTTATCTTTTTTATTTTCACCAGTCTACAATTTATTCCCTGATGTTTATTGTGGACCTTTTTACTAAAAATGAGTCCAGATTTTGTGAAGTTTATTACTTTTCCAGATGCTTTACTAAACAATTGGATAGCATATAGGATATTTTTACAGCTATTTAAGTTTGCTTTTGTGAACATTAGCAGATCATCTGCGAAAAATAGGTGAGAAATGGGGGTAGCTTTTGGTGTATATTTAATGCCTTGTACCTTTTTCTTAGTTTCTAGATGACATAGCAGACGCGAAAACACTTCCATACACATAATGAAAAGATAAGGGGACAATGGGTCCCCTTGTCTTATTCCTCTAGATGGTTTGAAATCTTTACAAGGATTTTTATTAAGCAGGACAGTAATTGAGGAGGTTGATATGCACTGGTAGATTAGAGCACACCAGTCCTAAGAGAAGCCAAAAGCTTTTAGAATTTTGATTAGGAAGTCCCAGTTACTCGGTCGAATACCTTTGACACATCGATCTTATATATTTCTTGTTTTCTTTTTTCTTTTTTCTTTTTTCTTTTTTCTTTTCTTTATTGAGTGCATTTTTTCATGAGCAACAATGATGTTGTCTAAAATATGCCTAGAAGAAAGAAAGGCTGATTGGAGCGGTGATATTATTTTTTCTAGAGATTTTTTGAATCTATTAGCCATGATCTTGGCAATGACTTTGTAAGGTGTGTTACACAGACCGATAGATCTGTAATCTGCTGGTGATTCTGGATTTTTAATTTTAGGAATTAAGAATAAGAAAGTTTTATTAAGATTAATATGAAGTTGTTTATTTTCAAAGAAAACTTGCACTACTGCCACTAATTGTGGACCTACTACATCTCAGTCGTGCTTGAAGAAGCTAACATGGAATCCATTTGGACCCGGTGCTTTATAAATTAGACTTAAGGTTCTTAACCACCTCCCAAATCTATTTATGAGAGTGAACTTCAGTTAAAGCCAAATTTTCCTCTGTTGAAATGCATTTATTGATATGGGAAAAGATTTCTTCGTCATAATCAAAGGCTGATTATAAAAAAAGATCAGAGAAATAATAAGTCAATACTTCTTCAATTTTTACTCTAGAAGAGACAATGTTATCGCTTTTATTTTGAATGCATTCGATGTTATTTCTTTTTCTTCTTTTTAGAGTAGTTATGTGGAAAAATTTAGCATTCCTTTCCCTTAGGGATATATTGTTGTTTCTTGACTGTTGTTTTGGAATTTCCTCTTGAGAATCATATAGAGATTCTAGTTCCGTTAGTTTCTTATTATTAGGTTTGTGTGATGGGTTCCAGAGGGTTTGGCTTCTAAGTTTTCTATAGTTTTTAGTATAATCTTAATCTTTTTATCAAGTTTTTCAAAAACATCTTTTTTCCAGTTACAGTAAAATCTCCATATATTAATAGCCTTGGGACTTCACAAAATTATTAATATATGGAGTTTATTAATATATGGAGGTATACCAAAAAAAAATTGCTCGACAAGAAGCTTTAAACATGCTCAATAACTTGGAAATATTTTGGATTCGACAAGATGTACATAGTAACGAGGTCTTACGTATATGCAAATCAGAAGATGCGATAACAATCCAAAAAATTACATCCTATTCTCAAACACCTATGGATACATATTTTTAATTATCTTAAATTTTGATGGAACAAGATCTATAATTTTCAGATTATGTCTATTATATTAATATATGGAGGTAAATTCCTTATGGTGGGACTAGAAAAATCTATTAATATTAAAATGTGGAGTTTATTATTATTTATAACTGGCCCAAGTTGGGACCATGATTTTTTATTAATATAAAGAGTTTATTAATATATGGAGTATCATTATATGAAGTTTTTACTATACTAAGATTTTCTCCTACAACTGATATATTTTTAATAAGATCTAAGACATGTCTATTAGTGTTTATGTTCCGAGACTTCTTTATGACTTCAATGCTAGTTTATTTAAGCCAAATATCATAAAATTTAACCGTAGGAGTTAGATGCATGTGTAAAGATTGCAGAGAAAGACAGATTAGCCCATGGTCCGAGCCAATTGCCACCAGATTATGCAGAGATGCTTCTTGGAATTCATCATTCCATTCCGCATTTTCTAAGGCTCTGTCAAGCTTTTGTTTTATGTTAGCACTCCCTTCCCTCTTGTTAATCCAACTAAAGATATTTCTTTTAAAACCTAGGTCTTATAGACCTGTTCTCTGAATTAGGTTCATTTTTGGTTCTATTTTTTCTATCAAATGGGAGACCCCCTTATTTTTCTTCACTGTTAAAAATTATGTTTAAGTCACCTATTACTAGCCATGGCATTGCATATAAGTTCACTCTTTGATCTATGTTTTCTAAATTTCCATTATTTACGGTTTCAATTCCTTTTTAGGGAAGGCTATTATTGGGGCGTCATACTCCAATAGAGGGGCTTCACTTGGATTCTTAGTGACCCAAAAATTGGTTATGGGGTATTCTTGACTCAATAACAAATTTCTAAAACACCCTTTAAATAAAATAAGACCTAAAAACTAAAATCAAAACCTAATTTTAATTCAAAAATATGTTCCTCTTCTTCTTCTTGAACCTAATCAAAATCAAATCAGTTTTCCATTTATCTATTTTCCCAATCAACAGCAGTGATGATGATCAATAACGACCCAATAAAAATTGATAATCAACAACTCAATTAAGAAAACCAAGATGAAACCGTTGCACAATTTCAAATTTCTCAACCACACCCAACAATTACAGTTAGGTATGTTCGATTTTCTAGCCGTAATTTTATTCTCTGAAGTTGTTACGGTTAGAAAATTAAGAACTCTTAACCGTAAAAAGAAAAAGAAAAAAGCGCATATAATTACGGTTGGTTTCGACCTTGAAATATCTAACCGTAAATATTCCTGGATGACAATATTTTTAAGATCTTAAAAATTTGTTACAGCTAGTTTTGATTTAGCATATACCAACCGTAATTTCAGGATGGTTAGTTTTTATTTTTATTTGATTACGCGTTTGTCCTTTATATTTACAAAGTTCACCCATATCTGCCCATGTGGCAAGATACACTTCTACTCGAATGCAATGTTTATCAAATCTACCCACTAGGTAACAGTTAAGGCTATACAAGAACCGGTCAACAAGACATGTACCGGTCTGGAATCGGAAAAACTAGATCGGTACCGGTGTAGCCGGTACAAGGAACAGTAATACATTTTAGAACCGGCATAAGACAAGTACAGGGAACTGTTCTTGATAGGTACCGGACTTGAATCGGACCATAAGTACCGGTTGATATACGCCGTAAGATCTTGATATGTTTTTAATCTCAGCCGTCCATACTAGGTATAGACTATCGAGTGAATAATCACTTAATCAGTCTTCATTCTCATTTTTCTTTTTCATTTTTTTCTCTGAAAGTCTGAAGAGCAGCGGCAGGCTAGTTAGATTTGTTCTGCTCTCACAGTATCACCATCTCTATCAGCCTAGTTCGATTTTTTCTTCTTCTTCACCATCATTGACTGAGTCAGGTAAGTAATCTTCTCATTCTTGTTCGATTTAGGGTTTTAATGTAGATTGATTTAAGGTTTGATTGCTCTATTAATTTAGGGTTATACTTGGGTACATATTCAACTCATCATATCCACCTCTTTCAACTCAATCTGAGTTCTATATATTTCCACTTTTGATGTTGTTGTTACTTTAGTGTTTTATTCAATCTGAGTTTTATTTAATCTTTTAATTGGAGTTCTTAATGGATTTCAGTGGAGAAGGGAAGAAGGAAGAAGATTAGAGCTTTGTGTCCTGTGTGAAGGTATAACTTTATTCCCTCTTTTTGTTTAAGAAATTGGGTTTTTGTTAGGCTTCTTGTGAGTTGTGAATCTTGTGATGTATGTACTGTATACTGTATGGTGTGGAAAGGACTCTGTATGCGAACTGTTTGATAAAATACCTAAGAGTAATAGACTGTTGGATGTTGAGGAAATGATTAGCTTGCCTTAGAGAATAGACTGTTGGCTGCAGGTATACAATGTGTTCTTTTTAGATAAATGATAAGTTACACTATACTATGGGTTGTGTTGTATGTGAAAAGGAGAAACAAATGAGGATTATTCTTTGTATGGGCTTAACTTTGCTTTGTTCATGTTTTAATTCAATTCTGCTTAGTTTGTGTAAGTTTATTATTACTGTTATCCATTTTGATAAACTCTTGCTCTGGATTGATTTGTTTATGTTTTAATTTAAGTCCTGCTACTACTAGTTTGTAGTGCCTAAAGTGATGCACATTTTGGTTCTGTTTCTGTATGTTTAAGAGAAGAGTACTGATGCCGTTTTCAGTTTAAGAGAATAATTGATTTGAAATGTTTGATAAACTCTTGCTCTGGATTGATGTAACTTATACCAGCTTGATAATGATAATGTCATACATTACCTTCTCTTTCACTGATAAGAATTGATTTGTAACTCTTGCTCTGTGATATTTTGGTTAAAGTGGCTCTGGGTATCATGTTATGTTTTTGCAGTGATCAGAATTTATCTTTGGCATTAAGTTACATTACCTTCTCTTTCACTGATATACCTTATACTTAATGGCTCTATCTTTTTTTTGGGCTCTATGCTTCTTAGTTATACTTGCTTATGATGTTATGCACATTCTTAAAGAAGTTTACCTTTGCTTATGATGTTAGATGACCACATCAAATGCAACCCCAACTCCAACTACAAGTACAACTCAACAAACAGAAGTTGGATCTTCCTTTCAAGCTACATCTCACACCAATGAAGAAACTGCAAATCCAACAAGTACAGCTAAAGCAGTTGAAGTTGATGATAACAAGAAGAAGCACGGCAAAGTGAGATCAAGTGTTTGGCTAGAAATGACTAGGATAAATGATACTCAAGTTGAATGTCATCATTACCACAAAACATATGCTGCTCACAATGATGTAAATGGCACTTCTGGATTACGGAAACATTTGGATAGATATCCAAGAAATCCTAACAAGAAGAAAGTGAAGGGACAACCATCTCTGTTGATGCCACCCCCAAAACCAGGTCAGGATGGTAAGATTATTTGTCATACTTACAGTTATGATAGGTTAAGAAGGCGTCTTGTTGAGTGGATAATTAAGGATGAAATACCTTTTAGAAAAGTAGAAGGGTCAGGCTTTGTGGCAATGATGCAAGAGGCACAGCCTAGGTTCAAGGTTCCAGGACGTATGTCAATTTATAGGGATATCTTAAAGATGTATGTAGAAGAGAAAAATGACCTAAAAACCTATTCTTGACATCCAAGCAGAGGGTATCTTTGACAACGGACACATATACATCACCAAATAATTTTAATTATATTTGTGTAACCGTTCACTACATTGATCAGAACTGGACACCGCAGAAGAGAATACTCATGTTTTGTCAAGTTGAAGGTCACTCAGGTAGTGAAATCAGTGAGAAGCCGGTGGATTGTTTGAAGGATTGGGGCCTATAAGATGTATTTGGTGTCACTCTAGACAATGTCAGCGCCAACACTGTAGCTATGGATCATCTGAAGAAAGTTGTTACTAGCTGGACTGGATCACCAATTAGAGGTAAATATTTACATGTAAGTTTCGAACTTCAATTGCCTTTAGCTAAATATTTATTTTTTGCTCACCGAGCTCTTCATTGAACATATGACTGAACCATAGTTATGTTCAAATATATATTTAAATCCTTCTCTTGCAATCTATATTTCTCTTTGCTGTCGGGTTCTTACTATTTGCTGAGTTGAGATGCTTGCTTTTAATAAATGTCATCTTATGCAGTTATAGTGGTATGCAATTATGCTGTCGATGCTTTGTTTTCTTTTTTTGAGTATGAGAAGGCTTTCCATGAGTTACTGCCATAGTTTTGATTTCTTATATGCATGCAATTATACTTGTGTGTGAATTTGTCACATGCATCTTATGACTAATTTTTCTTGATTATTTGTTATCAGGTGAGGTGTGCAGCCCATGTTCTTTCTCTTGTCATAAAAGATGCAGTACAGCTCTTCAACGAATCAGTTAAACGGATAAGGTCAGTTGTAAAACATGTTCTTAGTTATCCTTCTAGGTATGAAAAGTTTAAACAATGTGCTTCCATAGCAAAGGTAGATTACAAGAAAGCATTGACTTTAAATGTGTTCACCCGTTGGAATAACACTTACTTGATGTTAGAAGCTGCCCATATATATGAGAACGTTTTTGCAATGTTAGCAGAGATTGATAAGGACTTTCAAGATAGGTTTATTTTTGAGCAAGACAAGGAATCTGTTTTACCTAGTGATGCTGATATTGAGAAAGATATAATTAGTGATGATATCATGGAAGAAGTGGTTGAGGATATGGAAGAAGGTGAAGAGGTTGAGGATATTGAAGAAGAGGTTGAAGAGTTAGATCTAACAGGAAAGAACAAGGCTACGAAGAAGAAGAATAAAGTACGGACACACGATCCTTATAAAGAAGATTGGAGCTATGCTAGAGGTCTTGTAAAGTGTTTAAAGGTATTCTTCAATGCAACTGTCAATTTTTCTGCTTCTACACAAGTCCCTGCTCATAGTTTCCTTTGGGAATTAGTATTCATCCATGAACAATTAGTTGAATTTAAAAATAATGTAGCATCGGATCCCTTTATTTCACGCATGTCTCGTCTTATGTTTTTGCCAAGTACCACAAGTATTGGGGTGTGTATGAGAGAATGATTTTTGTTATGTTTTTTTCTCGACTATTGGATCCAAGAGAGAAACAAAAGGGTCTGGAGTTTACACTTAACTGTTTGTTTGACAACAATTCGTGGGAGGTTCAGAGAATTATGAGAAAGGTGAAATTAGAATTTCAGGAACTCTTTGAATATTATTATTCAGTGTATTCAACTCATGAGGAGGGGTCATCTATTGCTGCTCCGATAGTTTCCAATTCTGTTAATGTGCAATTTCAAGGTTTGAAATCTAGAATTCAATCAAAGAAGAGACAGCATTGGGACAACCCAAATTGTATTGAAGAAGCAAGAACCACAGAGTTAGATAGGTACTTGACAGGTGTTATGGATGGTAAAATGCGTGAAGTAGATCAAGATGACGACTTCGACATATTTGCTTGGTGGAAGGATAATTCAAACAGGGATAAGGTACTGTCATATATGGCAAGAGATATTTTGGCCATGCCTGTGTCTTCAGTTGCATCTGAATCTGTTTTAGCACCGGTAAGAGCGTGCTTACTCCATGGAGAGCTTCTTTGTCTATGAAGACAGTTGAAGCATTGCTCCGTGCACAAAGCTTCTTACAAAAAACCATTGCTCTTGATCTTTTATGTGATTTTGTACCTGATGATGATGGTGAAGATGCAGAAGGTACTTACTTTAGTTTTTCTTCTTTTTTGTTATCTTTAATAGTAATTACTTTTTTTTTGTATTGTTACTTACTTTCTTGTTTTATCTTTTTTTTTTCCTGTTGAAGTATGGATTGAAGCTTTCGCTAAAGCTTGAAGTTCATTCCTTGCTAAGAAATGGAAGCTTGGAACTTTCTTTATCTTGTTCTCTCTTGCTTTCTTCATCTAATATATAATGATTTCTTACTTATCCATTTTACATTGCATACTTCAAACATTTCCCAACACACTTCCATAAAAGACCATCCTAATTCCTAAGTGAGAAGTGAGAACCCCTGTTTCATAAAAGGCCAGAACTCTAGAAGCTGACATAGTTGCTGATTATGACTATGTTTCTTAGAAAAATAATTTATACAACTTGCTAACTCTGGTAGATTGTCGCTCGAATTTTTGGTTTGGGAAAATTAATATCTAAGTTACTGATTATGACTATGACTGAAGTTAAAACCTCCTGAATTGATGAGTGATATTGTAATGGTTCATAGGAGTCTGAAATTGTGTGCACATTGTCCATATTTACCTCAAGTTTCTCACTATTGTACTTGTTGAAATAATGTTATCTAGTATCAATGTATCATACTTGAAATGTCAGGCTGCTGTGGAGGCAATGTGGCATTTAGGTAATATTTCTAATGCACCAAGGTTGCTGGCAGTTCTCTGTCAGATACAAGATGACACTGACAATTCGTGTTTCCATGTTAAATTTGATTTTTGTAACATGTTGCATATGTTGGATTTTCCTTAGCATTGTGCATTGATGCATCTGTTCTATGCCTCCCTTTCTTTAAGAAACATAAATTCAACTCATAGTTATGAACTTCTTATGTATTTGATTGTTATTTGTTCAACACAGGTTGAGGTTGTCCTATCACTGGCCTTATTGGAGAGGAGAGGATGTGCAGATTTGTGGCCTTGGATTGCAAATGCGGGCTGTGAACCATCCTTTTTTGTTTTCATGATGAGATGATCGCATTTTATTTCTTGTAGTAGACAAACTTATGTTATAGAGCTATGGTTGTGGAAATATTGTTTTCACTGACTTTAACTTTAGTATTTTGTAATGTTGAAGTTATGAAAATGTTGAGCTTAAGTATGCATGTAACATTGAACTGGAAATGTTGTTTTAGCATTGAACATTTGAACTGGAAAATGGAAATGTTGTTTTAGTTTTTTGAACAGGTAAAAACCCAGTACTGGAGGTACATGTACAAGTATAGGTACCGGTCAACACCAAGTACATGGAAAGGTTCCATAAGAGAACTGACCGTACCAGACCATGTGCAGCCTTAGTAACAGTTATCAAATAGTATATATATACTATTATATAAACATAATGTTTTGTCAAAAGACTCAAAGCTCTCTCAGAAGTGAACACGTATGTAGAAATAAAGAAGTTGAGATATCTTGGGAACACATGTGTTCAAGACTGTAAACTAGAATGATGTAGCATAGGATAGGCCGAAGGAATAACTAAATTTTCGAATTACGGTTAGAAATTTTGAATTGCGAGAAGAAAAGTTTTTAACCGTAATTTGTCTATGGTTAAATCCGAGGTACCAAAACCCAACCGTAACTGGTTATGACTAGGATTTTTTTTAATTTTAACTAATTACGGTTAGGATCTTTTTATCATCTAACCGTACATCGTTTTTACAGTTGGCTACGAAAGAAGAACCCAACTGTAAATTACCATGAAAATCTAAAAAATTCAATCTTTTTATGCACTTTCACCAATTTTGAGCAACAAGAACGACATTGGAGCTGAATTAAAGGTATACCTAATTATTTTCAACCATTGATTTCTTCACTTTGGTTGAATCAAAATCTAGGATTTTGAAAAGAAATCTCCCTAAAAAATACTATTTCATCTATTTTTTTCCCCCAAAATTAACACTTAATCTAATGTGAAAAATACTATAACCCCCCCTACTATGTGGGTTCAACATATAGAAGCCCCACAAAATGGATCCTTCACTATCAACTCCATTCTTTCCCTTTTTGATATTTATATGCCCAATACTTTAAAATCCAGGGTTGGACAATAAAGTTTCCAGTTTGATAAATTTAATACGGCAATGCTACACACCGCCCTCAATAGCGCCCTAGTATGCACCCAACTTGACGTGTTATCTTAGCTGTGACAAAAGACAACCCACGTATTTGAAGTATCACGTGCTCTTTTTTTGTGATTTATTATTCTTTTATTTTCTATCAACTTTCGTTCATGTTCTTTTCCATCTTCATCCTTAGTTAAGTCTGCCATCAAAACTTTACATGAAATGTTTGAGGTGCGGAGGTTAACTGCAAATTAATTGGTTGATCAAAAAAACTGAAAATTAATTGATAAACATGGTGATATTCCGTAAAAATAATTTTTCCTTATCACATATTGAAAGAAATTATCAAATCACATGGACTTCAAGTTTTCAACTGCCATGAAATGTTCAGAAACCCATTTTTAATTTCATCTTTTACAACAAACCCATATTTCAACTCTTAAAATCAGCAAGTACTAACCCATAAATCTACCTTATATTTAACTCTAGAATCCTTCTCATGGAAACTTGAATGGAAAAATTTGGTTTTGAAAACTGTGAACTCAAGTATTCTTGGAGTCTTGGGTTATGTTATGATTTCGATTTATAGTGGCTAAGATATACAATCTTAACGATTTGATTTATGTTTCTTTAAATTAGGGAAGAATCTGTTCCAGAGATCATTCACGGGAAAAATCCCTAAATTGGTCAAAAAAATTGATACTCAATATTTTCAAAATTGGTCAAATGGGTTTAATTAACAAGAGTTATTGATTGTAAATCCGTAATCCAAACTAATTTTGCATCATTTTTTCTTTTGGAAAAATTAGATCTACAGTTGAAGAACCACACATGGTTTTATGAAAACATTTTTCATAACTTTAGTATTAAGAAAGAGAGATGAGTTAAGAAGAATTATATCCTTTCAAAGCTAACCGTTGATGGGAACTCGTTGATTTCATCTTCACTGATGTTGTCTCTTGAGCTCTGTTTGTTGTTCTTTGAAAAGAAGAAGAAGATGAGAAAGAGTTTTATTGTTATATTTGGCAACGGTGAAGTAAGAGAAAACACGTAAGAGTGAGAAAAAAATACTCACGTGATCTCAGATGCGTCAGCTAGCCACCTCAGATTGGGCGCAGACTAGGGCGCCATTGAGGGTTGAGAATAGCATTTCTGAATTTAATAATCCCAACAATGCCCTTTAATATATTTACGTGGAGAACTAGTCACAAATTTTATTTCCGTTTCCATTTTCTAATTCATTTCTCTCTCTTCTGCTCTGGAAAAGAATGAAGAAAGGAAGGTTAATTTGGTGAAACTCGAAGAGAACTTCAGGATTCAACATCAAATTGAAAGAACAAGGTAAGATTCTCATATATTTTTTTGATTCTATCAAATTCCCATTTTTTTGTAACAAAAAAGAAGTTATGGAAAGTTGATTTACGGTTTTATATACCTAATAAATTCGATTTCACTTCGACTTTGATCCGATTTCAGAATTGTTGCTTCGATCTATAATCCTTTTATCATTCTCTTTGATTTGAACTATTTTTATCGATTTTTTTTTAAGAAAATATTTTTAGGATTTGTAATCAACTCTGATTTGTATTTTTTCTTAATGATTTTAACTAAAATTTCTCGATGAACTCGTGATCAAAGTTCAGACCTGTTAAAATGTAATCTCTATCTTGCTTTTAATATAAAAATCTTAAAAATATAGTAATTAGGTTTCTGAATTGGAAATGAATGAATCTCTGAATCTTAAATCTCGATTGAAAATCGGTTTTTAGAATCGAAATCAGTGAATTATAATCTCTATTACCCATTTATTTGCTACGAATTTCATCTAATTTGATTTTTCGATTCGATTCAAGTTAATATCTACCTGTATCTTTTCATGAATGTTTGATTTTATTACAATCAAAATTTGATTTAGTTTTTGAGACACATCAAATGTGGATTTTATATAATTTGGATTTTCACCAAATCAGAGTTTCTAAATTTTGTAGAATTCACCTTTGAGATCCGTTTATGAGGTTGAGGAGATTATGAGGATGGTTCAAAATAGTGAGAGAAGAAAGGAGGACGTTCTAACTGAAAAATACATAGTCAAACTGCACAAACGCCTTCTTGGATGGTAACTACTCAATACATACCTGGAAATGGTTAATTCTCTTTCTTCTTATTATAGGATTTCCTTGTTTTTTGAATTGAATATACTTGGATGCTGCAAAAATATTACGTCTTATATCATCATTGTGTGTATGAGGTCAAAGTATTGTTGGTTTTCATTTATGTTTGAAATTACTACAAAAATGCTACTTATTGTCATTTTACATCATGTGATTCATGGTTTGATTGTGAAACTGAGTTTTTGAGATTATGATTTGAAATTGATTGAATAGAACATGTTTGTAATATCGTCTCTATGGAATTTATAGATTGTTAGTAAAACTTGCAACTACCTTAAAGTCTTTGTAGAAATTTTCACAATGAATTCAATGTGTCTATTTGATAGTTTGAAATAGCCGTAATAAGAAATCAGTAGATGTTATGGATTTTATATTACATGCTTGTTGTGTTAATGGTAGTAGTGCATCTTTTTAGTTGCAAAGAGTGCATAAAGTGTTAGAAGGGAACCAACCAGGCTACCTATTTCCCAAGGACTGGTGAAGGAGTTTTATGTGGTATGGATGGGTGAAGCTTAAATGAAGGAAAGTTACTCTTTCCCCGACCTTTATTATTGCTGGAACTTGAGTTTCAGTGTCAGAGTTACTTGGAAACTTAGTCTAGACGATAAAACCTTAGCACTGCCTACGAATATGTTTTTCTAATGTCTGGAACATATGTACGGTTAAGGCCATAAATCGAGATCTAACCGTTAGAACTTAGTGAAATTTTAATATGTTATGCGTAGAGATGTCAGGAAATCTCGTGTATAATTTCAGGATAATCGGACCAATAAAAGTGGCAGAAATTGCTATGTTACAGAGACACATTCTGTAGAACTTGTATAACGTGGCAGAGTTTCGAGACCTCTAATTAAGCACTTTAACTTCATGGTTTTGTCTTATTTTTGGATATGTAGCACCCATTTATGTGATAATTGAGATTTAGAAGTTTCAAAACAAATTAATCATGGTAAGTAGCCCAAATGGGGAATTTTCTACAGTTATATCTGTCAGAATTCAGTCCCGTTGGAATGTGTAAAATCAGTCGTAGATTGATATTTCACCATTACTTTTCCTTAAAATTTTCATATAATGTATTTGTTATATTCATTAATGTGTGGTGAAAATATCGTCATGATCCGACCATCGAATTATAGTTTACTAATTTATGTTTGAAATGTTATCTTATGAACTGAATTCCATCGAGTATTATTCAAAGCCTTGTGACCACTAAAGGACTTCATGTGCTTGGTAAACATGATAAAGGAAGATCTTTTTTTTAATTGTGCAGTAGTTACTAAAGTATTTGTATCATACTTGAACTTAGACTTAACCCATACTAGTTTAGAACTAAGGTTACGTTATGTAATTTGGAAATGTGTAGTCAAATTTGTAGCCTTAGCTATTGTGCATATCTGAAGTGTTAGAATTATGGGTGCATTTATACTTAAGAATATAATTGTAAGCATTTGGGTTGGATGCAGTATTTAATTGGTTGACATATTTTCATTTCATTAGTTGGTGTACTTGGTGAATGCGCTGATCACTTCTTATGAATTGACAAGTATGAATTTGGTGTAGTAGATGAAGTTCTTTAATAAAATGCCTGACTCATAAATGTACACATGCTTTGCCTATGTTTCGAGATGTAATTATTATTTACACACTGGGATGCTATTCATATCATTTTCAACCAATATTTTGTTCGCGAGAATGCTTCGTAATCTCAGTATTTGATTGTTTTGGAACCTATTTGTCTCAATATAAGCCTGGTCATGCTTATATTTTTTATTCTTCATTGGGATTAGCGTAACCCTTAATATACGGATGTGGATACCGTCGAAACCGGTTAGGATCTCTAAACATCCAAATGGGAATCACGCAAGGAAATTATTATTAGTAAGGGAAATTATTATCGAAGCCGCCACCCAACTTAGGGAGTTGGGACCCAAAATAGCACTGGTCCAAAACCAAGAAAAGTCCGGGAATCAAGATACGGGCTAGGAAGGTGTGAGGCACCTAGCCCGTCCAATCCGAAAATTGGCCTCTACTTTATAATTGGGATTTTAGGGTTCTAACTTGCATTAACCAATAATAAAATAAAAACATAAAATTATGAAAGCTAATTAAATTATTAAGCTAATAAACAACGCACCAAATCCTTTAAAATGGAAACAGAACCCAGTCAAATCAAGAGAATTATTATTATCACCAAAATATTATTATTATTACTACCACCAAAATTATCAATCAATATTATTATTTTTATCACCAAAATTATCACAATTATTATTATTATTGAGAAATTATTATTATTATTATGACACTACGATAGAACCAAACGAGACGAACCAATTACTCTAACAATTATTATTATTATTACTTTCAATTTTAATTTCACTCATAATCATCTTCATTATCGAACATAGAGGGGATAAACTTGAATTGCACCAAACAAAACCGAGAACTAGCTATTCAACGAACTGGATATTATCAGACTACTATGCATATATGGGTACACAAAAGAATTTAGTAAACGTAGACAACTGATGCAATATATTAATTAACGACAACCACGGATGAAGGATGCAACTAAAATGATGTACATGCGATATTCCTAGACTAGATGCGCATGCTGACATGAACAGAAAATATTGTGAGACACTTTCCTAAATCAGTTGACTAAAGATGATGATGGAGCATATATTGATTAATTACTAATGCAAAAAAGAAGAAGATGCAAGACGTGATATTATATCGACTAACTAATGATGATGATCCTAACTATAATGCTCAGAAAGATGCAGCAAATAACTATATAGCTAGCCTAATCACCATGCAGCATATGACAACAATGAACAGGTTTGGCACATAATTAATACAAAACTGAAGAGCATATTCAAAACCATTACGCATCCAATAACAGAAGAGAGTAGTAGACGCTTCCCATTAATATTTGTTCATAACCATCACCAAACAAACACCGTTTCTTTTACAATGAATTGAGGGTTTCAGTATTACCTGTTTTTTGCAAAGTAAACGATTTCAATGTTACTTAGAACGGGATTGATCAACGGGGGCTAGTACTTCCGCGAACTCGATCTAAAGACAATCCAACACCAACCTTTCTATAAGAACTATATGCTTCCTATTTCTCCACTAAAATTCTCTTAAATTTTTTTTTGTTTTTCTCCCTAGGTGCTAGAATTTTTTTTCTCCCCCTTTTTCTCTAACAAAGACACCCTATTTATAGCTTTCTTCCATCAACAATTACCTTAGGATTAAAATGACCTAAATCCGATGGCTCTTATTAAAAACCTAGATATTCTAACCAAATGAATCATTATTATTTCCAATTATTAAAAATTCTCCAAAATAATTTTAATCACCTTTACTAAAAATAGCCAAATATCATTTAATCTCAAGGTTTTTGTTAATATGGAATGTCTTGCGGACAAAACCAAGCTAAAGTGTCGACATTTTTATTCATTTTGCTAATTGGGGTGGACGTCCAACATTGGAATTGTACTGGTCAAGGACATCCTAAAATGGACATGAACTTGGTGGACTTAATTAGTGAATACTGGGTTATCATCTTGGACTTGGTGTTCGTCGGAACTAATGGGCACAAGCTAACATTTTTAGCACAAATGACTCCTAACGGACGTGCCTCTTGATCCTAGGTAAGAATGTTTAATCTTTGGACATTTATGATGGGCATATGAACGGTGCTTTCCTAGACCATATTTCGCGGAAGTGCTCTAAACTACATACGAAATTGGGGTGTCTACAGTTGCCCCTCTTTGGCAGAGGTTTGCGTGCAACCGAATGGCAAAGCCAAACACCCTATTTTGTACTGCCCCTCAAAAACTATTGAAATTTCCCCGAGTTATCCGGTTTGACACTATTGAGTTCACCCAGAATATCTCTAAGTATTTAATTTTACGCATACGTATACATCTCCATGACTAATTAATTAATCCAAGAAGTTTGTAATTGTCGCGTTGTGAAAAAAAAGGAAACACTTACTTACCTTTTACAAATATTCTCTCTTGCAATAGCTGACTTCTACTTTCGTCGCTTTCTTCGAATCCAATTCTCTTGAATCACCCTGTTGACTGCTGCAAATCTTTGTGGTTTTTCAATCCTTTACTTTCTTCGAGCGGGAGGCCATTCCTCCTTTAAAGCACAAAGTTTCCCGCGAAGACTTACATATTGATATGTTGCATGATCAAGTTGTTGAATAGGAGTCCTTACTTGAATCCGAAGATCTAAGAATTAATGAGTTGGAGGCTATGCTTCAAACAAGAAGAGAGTGATTAGTAGTACGTGCCTCTATAGAAAATAATCTAGAAAAAGAAATCCAATAAAATACAATTAATTGTATGGAATTATTGCCTCAATCAGTCTATTCGGTTTAATTTTTGTTATTTTTTTTATGTTTACCTAGATTTTTCCTCATCGGCTTCCATACAATTAGAGGTTTTTTTTTTTTGAAAACACTACAGGATTGAAAACAATAATACCTGATTATGGTACAAAGGAGCCCAACTTCCATATTTACCGTGTAGGGTGGGAAAACACTGGTATTACGCCGGCACCGTCGAATTTTCAAGAGTCAATCTGACCATTTCCAACCATCCCCAATTGTTTGATGTTTTTCCCAAAAATTCCCGAGTTCATATATGTTGGCTTACTTTCTTCTATCATGCGGCTTACCACTCTTTTCCAACTCCTTCAATTGTTGACCATTTCTCCTCGACGCTTCTTATTCTTCTTTGATTTCTTCAAATGCCAACCAATTTTCTCAAGTGGTTGTTTATTAACTACACAATCTTTTTTTTTGCTACTCAAATCTATCCGTTTGGACGTCCGTTGCTCATAGAACTTTAGGAGATAGTATACAAGACTAGTGATGACATACATACAAACATATCTCTCTCTATGACTTCAAAAGACTCATTCGACTGACATGGGCCCAGTATAATGATGGCGGTGCCCCTAACACTATAAAACTGAAAATAATGATTCTTGATTTTTTTTACTGACTCTATAAGAGTATAAGACTGAGAACAATAGTTTTTGATTTGATTTTTCTTTTCTTCTTTTTTTTTGACTCTTTTTTTGACTTTTTTTTTTTGACTCTTTTTTTTTACTTGACTTGACTTAACCGAATGGTGGCCAAAAAAAAGGTGATGCCCCTACTTACTGACACTATGAGAGAGAGATATTAGACTCCTAAATAATCTCCTTAAATTGTATGAGCGTTCGCCGCCCTTAGATAGGTTTGAGCACTTACCTTAGGTGTAGTATTTCTTCAGTTGGTCGACATTTGTGAGCTTCGGCTCTTCATGTCCGTCCAGATCAGTTAATCGGACTGCAGATCCTGGTTAGATGCTTTTGATGATGTACGGACCTTCCCAATTAGGCTTGAACTTTCCTCTTGGGTCAGAATGTTTTATAGGTCTGACTTCTTTAAGCACTAAATCTCCTTCCTTTAAGCCTCACGGATGAACCTTCTTGTTGAAACTTCGAGCTATCCTCTCCTGGTAAGCCTGTGCATGACATGCGGCACGTATCCTCTTTTGATCAATAAAATTCAGTTGTTGAACCTTCGACTCTATCCATTCATCTTCAGGTACTGTGCCTTCCTTTATCACT
Source organism: Papaver bracteatum (assembly GCA_023529315.1). Lineage (NCBI taxonomy): Eukaryota > Viridiplantae > Streptophyta > Magnoliopsida > Ranunculales > Papaveraceae > Papaver > Papaver bracteatum. Next base: position 1,257,170 of record JAJJWX010003983.1, read on the forward strand.
CGTAAGGTGGGAATTTCAACTTCAACGGGCAAAACTGCTTTTGTGCCGTAAACCAAAGAATATGGAGTCATACCAGTGGGTGTGCGGATCGAGGTACGATAGGACCATAATGCATAAGGTAGCGTCTCACTCCAATCTTTGTATGTTTCTGTCATCTTCTTCAAGATTCTTCCTAATGTCTTATTTGCAGCTTCCACGGCACCATTGGTTTGCGGCCTGTAAACGGTTGAGTTCCTTAGATAGATTTTGTACTTTGCACACTCCCTTTTTACCTCCTTTCTAACAAAGTTGGACCCGTTATCCGATATAATCTCATTTGGCAATCTGTAACGACATATAATGTTATTTGTAAGGAATTTAACAGTCTGATTCCCCGTTGGATTCTTTACGGATATTGCTTCTACCCACTTTGTAAAATAATCAATTGCCACTATGATGTACTCATGCCCATTTGATGCAGAAGGATTTAACTTCCCAATCACGTCAATGCCCCAAACAGAAAAAGGCCATGGAGATGTAAGAGGATGCAGCTCAGTTGGTGGCAAATGTAACAAATTGGCATGTATTTGGCATTTATGGCATCTTTTCACGTACTTGAAGCAATCTGATTCCATCGTCGTCCAATAATACCCCATCCGAAGAATTTTCCTAGATAACATGTGTCCGTTCATGTGTGGGCCACATATTCCTTCATGTACCTCATTAAGTAGGCGTCGAGCTTCATCTCCATCTACACACCTCAACAAAATCCCATTATAATATTTTTTATGAAGTACTCCTCGAGGATGATAAATTGAAAAGACATGCATTGTATATAACGACGCTCTTTTTTATTCAACCCGTCTGGCATCGTCCGATTCTCTAAGTAATTCTTGATATCATGGTACCATGGATCTCCGTCAGGTGTTTCTGCTTCGATCTCTATAGCATAACATTAATCTAGTTTCTCTCTTCGTGCTACCTCAATGGGTTTGACTGTGGAGTCTCCTGGGATCAGGATTAGTGATGCTAAAGCAGCTAATGTATTTGCAAACTGATTCTTGTCTCTATAAAGATTGTGAAAAGTAATGCAATCAAATTTCTCCACCAGCTTCATGAGGCATTCATGGTATGGAACTAGCTTTTCTTCCTTGATCTTCCAGACTTTCTGTGTTTGGTTAACAATCAGCAAGGAATCTCCATATACCTCCAACTTCTTGACTGATAACTCTAAGGCAGCTCTCAAGCCAGCAATGCATGCTTCATATTCAGCCATGTTGTTAGTACAGTTGAAATCCAATCGAACAGAAATTGGAATGCGTACCTCATCAGGAGATATCAAAATTGCCCTTGATCATTTACCAACTGGGTTCATTGCTCCATCAAAATACATCATCCACAATTCACCTTCATTATCTTGTTCAGCAACAAGTATATGTTCGTCAGGAAATTCTGTTATGAGTGTCTCACAATATGGGATAGGTTGCGCTGCTAAGTGATCTGCTATTGCTCTTCCTTTTATTGACTTTTGTGTCACATAAGTGATGTCAAATTCTTCTAGAAACAACTGCCACCTGGCCGTTCTCCCTGAGATCATTGGATTTTCAAAAAGATATTTAAGTGGGTCCATCCTTGATAACAACTTCACCGAATGAGATAACATGTAATGCATAAGCCGTTGAGTAGCCCAGACAAGGGCAAGACATGTTTTCTCTAAGGTTGAATATTTTGATTCATATCCTGCCAATGTCTTGCTAATATAGTAAATTGCCCGCTCTTTCTTACCATCTTCATCGTATTGTCCTAAGACTGCCCCATTGATGAGTCAGTTACCGATAAATATAACAACAAAGGTTTCCCAGGTACCGGAGGGACCAACACAGGTGGATTGGACAAATACTTCTTTATCTGATCAAATGCCTCTTGACACTCTTCATTCCACTCCTTTGGCGAGTTCTTTCTATAATTTAAAGATTGGTGCGCAAACTGGCGTTAGTTGCGAGATGAATCGACTGATATATTGAATTTTTCCTAGAAAACCTCGTACTTCCTTCCCGTTCTTAGGTGGAGGCATATTAATGATTGCATTCACTTTATCTAGATCAATTTATATTCCTCTATTGTTGACAATGAACCCTAGTAGCTTTCCTGATTTTACCCCAAATGTACATTTATTGGGATTAAGCCTCAACTTGTACTTCCTGAGCCGGTCAAACAACTTCTGCAGGTCTGATGGATGATCTTCTCTTCTTTCGGACTTGGCAATCATATCGTCTACATACATCTCCAACTCCTTGTGTATCATGTCATGAAAGAGAGTAGTCATTGCACGTTGATAAGTAGCTCCATCATTTTTAAGACCGAAAGGAATTACCACATAGCAAAATGTTCCCCAAGGTGTAATAAAAGATGTCTTCTCCCTATCTTCTTCCGCCATTTTTATTTGATTATATCCTGAGAACCCGTCCATCAATGATAGTAATCCATGCCTTGCAGCATTGTCGACAAGGATGTATATATGGGGGAGAGGAAAGTCGTCTTTTGGGCTTGCCTTGTTAAGATTTTTGTAGTAGATGCACATTCGTACTTTTCCATCCTTCTTCGGAACCGGTACTATGTTAGCCAACCATTCTGGATAATTTGTAACCATCAAAAACCCAGCTTCATATTGCTTGATTACTTCGTCATGTACCTTCAGAGACCATTCTGGTCGGAGCTTACGCAACTTCTGTTTGATAGGCCTCATTCCGGGAATGATATGTAAGTGGTGTACTACCATATCTGTGTCTAACCCTGGCATATCCTCATACGACCATGCAAATATATCTTTGTACCGAGTTAGCAACTCGATCATCATCCTCCTTTCTTCTGAAGACAAAGTAGTACCGATCCTGACCATTTGGGGTTGATCTTCCGTGTTCAGATTGACCGACTCTACTTCTTCGACAGGTTTCAGCTTTTCTTCCAAGTGATCAAACGACTTGAGGATATCATGAGGTACGTCCTCTTCGATCATTTCCTCGTCATTGGGAGTCGGTCTATCAGTATAATCATGCTCCTTGTCCAAGTCAAATATTTTGTTTCCAAAATTATTTTGATTTCCTGAAACATTTTTAGAAAAAACACAATTTTCTGGTTTACCAACCAGGTAAGTATTGTTAACATGAATGATCGAAGGGCATTTCTGACCTTCCATTAATCGAATTGAATTGACTGGATTAAAACAGGGTATTTCAATGAAAGTCTTACCTGAGTCCTCTCTTATAGTGCTTACCTCATGTTCTTCTACAAAGAGATCCTCTAACCCGTCTGTTATATTTCCAGTATCAACCTCATATTTTCCCAGAGACTCAGTAATGGCCTCGAGAGTCCAATTCTTCATATTATTTTGGTGTTCAGTGAACTTAGTAGCCAACGTTTTTTGTAATTGTTCCATCAAGCTTGTTACGTCCTCAACATCGATATTTATTTCAGATTCTATGCTCGTGTTCCAAATCTTGTTTTCAAGGAAACAAAAGAATATATGGTAACACAAGGGTGCTTATGCCTCGGATTTTGTGCAATAATGAATGCAGTTTACAATTAATGCACGTGCATGCATGTTTCACTAATTATCTGGTAAGCTTGGGTTACCTTAGCAAAATATACCTCAGACGTAGTCTAAACTAGTCTTCTTTGGTACTGGGCTAAGGCTTGTGGTGTTTCGCCTGATAACGCCCAGAGGGTTCAGCTTACTAGCCACGGATTTTCCTAAGATTCGGACTCGGACGATGCAAATGAAAATGCAAGATGAATGGGTGCGTGCAGTGTGTGTGTGCAACACCGAGAAGTGTCAAATTAAAACCCTAAAATCCCAAATATATTTTTCGAGTTAGATTCCAATCCCCAGCAGAGTCGCCACTGTGGATTTCGTCGAAATCGGTTAGGATCTCTAAATATCCAAATGGGAATCACGCAAGGAAATTATTATTAATAAGGGAAATTATTATCGAAGCCGCCACCCAACTTAGGGAGTTGGGACCCAAAATAGCACTGGTCCAAAACCGAGAAAAGTCCGGGAATCAAGATACGGGCTATGAAGGTGTGAGGCACCTAGCCCGTCTAATCCGAAAATTGGCCTCTACTTTATAATTGGGATTTTAGGGTTCTAACTTGCATTAACCAATAATAAAATAAATACATAAAATTATGAAAGCTAATTAAATTATTAAGCTAATAAACAACGCACCAAATCCTGTAAAATGGAAATAGAACCCAGTCAAATCAAGAGAATTATTATTATCACCAAAATATTATTATTATTACTACCACCAAAATTATCAATCAATATTATTATTTTTATCACCAAAATTATCACAATTATTATTATTATTATTAAGAAATTATTTTTATTATTATTATGACACTACGATAGAACCAAACAAGACGAACCAATTACTCTAACAATTTATTATTACTTTCAATGCAATTTCACTCATAATCATCTTCATTATCGAACATAGAGGGGATAAGCTTGAATTGCACCAAACAAAACCGAGAACTAGCTATTCAACGAACTGGATATTATCAGACTACTATGCATATGTGGGTAACAAAAGAATTTAGTAAACGTAGACAACTGATGCAATATATTAATTAACGACAACCACGGATGAAGAACAAATGCTTATTAATGATTTTTATTATAGGATGCAACTAAAATGATGTACATGCGATATTCCTAGACTAGATGCGCATGCTGACATGAACAGAAAATATTGTGAGACATTTTCCTAAATTAGTTGACTAAAGATGATGATGGAGAATATATTGATTAATTACTAATGCAAAAAAGAAGAAGATGCAAGACGTGATATTATATCGACTAACTAATGATGATGATCCTAACTATAATGCTCAGAAAGATGCAACAAATAACTATATATCTAGCCTAATCACCATGCAGCATATGACAACAATGAACAGGTTTGGCACATAATCAATACAAAACTGAAGAGCATATTCAAAACCATTACGCATCCAATAACAGAAGAGAGTTGTAGACGCTTCCCATTAATATTTGTTCATAACCATCACCAAACAAACACCGTTTATTTTACAATGAATTGAGGGTTTCAGTATTACATGTTTTTGCAAAGTAGACGATTTCAACACCAACCTTTCTATAAGAACTCTATGCTTCCTATTTCTCCACTAAAATTCTCTTAAAAATTTCTTTATTTTTCTCCCTAGGTGCTAGAATTTTTTTTCTCCCCCTTTTTCTCTAACAAAGACACCCTATTTATAGCTTTCTTCCATCAACAATTACCTTAGGATTAAAATGACCTAAATCCGATGGCTCTTATTAAAAACCTAGATATTCTAACCAAATGAATCATTATTATTTCCAATTATTAAAATTTCTCCAAAATCATTTTAATCACATTTACTAAAAATAGCCAAATATCATTTAATCTCAAGATTTTTGTTAATATGGAATGTCTTGTGGACAAAACCAAGCTAAAGTGTCGACATTTTAATTCATTTTGCTAATTGGGGTGGACGTCCAACATTGGACTTGTACTGTTCACGGACATCCTAAAATGGACATGAACTTGGTGGACTTAATTAGTGAATACTGGGTTATCATCTTGGACTTGGTGTTCGTCGGAACTAATGGGCACAAGCTAACATTTTTAGAACAAATGACTCCTAACGGACGTGCCTCTTGATCCTAGGTAAGAATGTTTAATCTTTGGATATTTATGATGGGCACATGAACGGTGCTTTCCTAGACCATATTTCGCGGAAGTGCTCTAAACTACGTACGAAATTGGGGTGTCTACAACGGATGTGTAACTCTTAGTTACATAATTCATATGAATGTGTAACTTCTAGTTACATACGCATATAGCATGTGTAACTCTTAGTTACACCAGTCGCATACCTGTGTAACTACTAATTACACTTGCTAAAATAAACAAACATTGCAACTAAAAATTATACATGTCAGGTACACAAGCCATATGGATGTGTAACTTTTGAGTATACATCCATTTTTGTAGTCTTATTTTTCTGGTTGCTTTTAAGTTGGTTATATAGTTTAAGCTTATTTTTAATGTGTTCCCTAATTTCTGTTGTTTAAGAAGCTCGCATCAGGAACATTTGTTTACATTAATTAGGCGTGCACTGTTATGCTTAAACGAGGCGTGAATTGTTGTTAGCTTGTGCCATTTTTATTTGGTTACTTATTTATAAGCTATGTCTTGTTTGTGATATAGTGGAATTGATATGATTGTAGTGGTTTTATGATTTAGTGTTTTTGTTGTGGACTTGTGATTGTTGTATAGGTATTCATATCATGATGAGGGCTCAAAGTAGTCACCCATTGGATCCTTTATCAGGTGCTAAACCCATTTGATCATCTCGTGGGACAGGGAAGACGAAATTTCTTTGCTTGCTGGTACACTTTTTTAGATCCCTCTCTTGTTGTTTTTAGTTTCAAATTCTATGTCTAGACTGCGCATTTATTCACATTACACAGATAGGATGCATGTGTAATTTCTAGTTACACATGTTATATGCTTGTGTAACTCCTAATTACACAAGTAGTATGCATGTGTAACTCTGAATTACACTAGAAATATGCATGAGTATCTTCTAATTACACATGATAAAATGAACAAACCTTGTAACCAAAAAATTACTTATGCCAGTTACACACACTTTATGGATGTGTAACTTCTAGTTACACATGCTAATTAAATGTGTAATTATGAGTTACACATGCTATGTGGATGTGTATCTGTTGCATGCGCTCGTACTTTGGTTTGTTTGATTAGCACTTGTTTTGAGTTTGCAAAAAATTTGAATTCTTGCAGCAAAGTTGTTTCTTAAGCTCTGGTTTTTAATTACTTGATTTCACATCTCCTTATGATAGAATGTGATTTCATGTAGGTGAAACTGAATATACATTGTTGTATGTAATGTTCATTTTAATCTTATAAATACTGATTGCTTGTTGTTATATTTCAGGTTTCAGATAACTTTATAAAAGCTAAGTGCTTAAATGTGATAATGGTCTTGCTGGAATTAGAGTTGACGCTGAATACACAAATCAGATGCATGTGTAACTCTCAATTATACTAGATAGATGTATATGTAACTCGCAATTACAATAGGCATAAGCGTGTGTAACTTCTAGTTATACATGCTAAGAAATTATTGTAAATGAATATTAAAATAATACATGTAATTTTTGTATGTGTTATTTTGATGTCTATTTTTTTTCATGTGTAACTTTGCATTACACATGGTATAAGGATGTGTAACTTCTGGATACACATGCCATATGCATGTGTAACTTCTGTTTACACATTCACATTATACTTTAATAATTTTGGGCTTAATTTTAAATTTTAATTTGGGGCTTGACAATGTATAAAAGGGCATGGATGTCTTTTAATAACTCGGGGCCTAGATTTTAACTTCTTTTAATTAGGGGCCTCATATTATGAGTTATACATGGGTTGGGCCTTAGCCTTAGTTTCCCTAATCTAATTTAGTTTTGTCACAAAATATAAAAGAGATCAATTGATCTAACCACTAATTAAATAGGGATAGTTAAGTCATTATAAAATTATTTTAGATAAGGGTTTTTGAAATTATTTATGGATAACCCATTTTTGTCCTATTAGATGACGCCTCTCTATTGAAATGTGACGCCCCAATAATAACCTTCTTTTTAGGACACCCATAAAAACATGGTTTGGTCCTTTTCTAGGTGGTCCCATGTCTATTTGGTCCTTTCAGAAATCACCTTTTTCCATTTGGTCCATAATTATTAAAATATCTAAAGTACCCTTATCTCTCTTATTTTTTATTCTCACGTGAATGGTTTCTCTCTCTTGTTTATTTTCTTTACTAATTTCTCTCTCATTCTTACATTAATATTTAAAAGTTTAAAAATTAAATATCTCTCAAAATATATGTCAAAAATTAATAAATTTTATATATTCGGAAAACCCTCGACGATAGCTTTCTAACGAGTACCATTGTCGCTATGTTTCGGAGCTCTTAATTTTTATATGGACTTCATTCCAGAAATGAAGTCTGTTTTTTTATGCTTTTTATATGGACTTCATTTCTGGAATGAAGTCTGTTTTTTTCATGTTTTTATATGGACTTCATTCCAGAAATGAAGTCTGTTTGTATATGTTTTATATGGACTTCATTTTTGGAATGAAGTCTGTTTTTTTTCCAGGTTTTTATATGGACTTCATTCCAGAAATGAAGTCTGTTTGTATATGTTTTATATGGACTTCATTTCTGGAATGAAGTCTGTTTTTTTTCAGGTTTTTATATGGACTTCATTCCAGAATATAATAGTTCATCAAAGTAGTTCATTTTGTAGAATGAACTCGTATAATAGTTCATTTTATAGCTAAAAAATAAGGCAAAAATTAAAAGCTCTGAAACATAGCGACAATGGTACTCGTTGGAAAGCTATCGTCGAGAGATTTCCGAATATATAAAATTTATCATTTTTAGACATATGGTTCAAAAGATATTTAAGTTTTAAGTTTTATTTATTATTATTAAGAGAGAGAAAAAAACTGTCACATCACCTTAGGACCAAATCATTATTTTCTAGGACCAAACAATAAAATAAGTGTATTTTTGTCACTACAAGATGATATTTACATCATCCATGACATCATCCTAGGACCAAACTATACTTTTTAGGACCAAATAATAATTTACCAAATAGGACCAAACAGACAATTGACTAGGTCAATCGGACTAGACTCTCTCTAATATATTATTTCTAGGACCATATGGTATTTCCTACTAAAAACAAGTTTTTTTTTTTTTTTTTTTTAAGAAAAACAAACAAAAACCCATGGAGTAGTAGAATACTCACTCTCAATGAGTTGAGCAATACAAGGAGGAGGGGAAGTAATCCACTCATTTGAGGAGTGGTTGTCAACAGCTAAAGCTGCAACATTGTGTGCCACTTTATTGACATTTTTCTTAATGAACCTATACTCCACTGATCTTAAGTTCTTGAGCTCATCCCTAATTCTGTTGATCATGTTATGCAGACACCAGTTGGGCTTGTACTTAGTATATCTAAGAGCATTGATAACTATAAGAGAGTCCTCTTCCAATGTGATATCTCTGAACTCTTTTCTTCTAGCCAGTTCCACAGCTAACAAAGCCACATGCCCCTCAGCTTCATCTGCCTTGCAATAACTTAAACTCTTATTCTGACATCCCTGGAATTTTGCTGCAGAGTCTCTTGCCACAGCTCCACAAACAAAACCCCTTGGACCTGCAGCCCCATCAAAATTGATCTTGATCTTCATCCCTTCAGGTGGATTCCAAATATCAGTTTGAGTTTCCAACATATCCTCCTCATCAGGTATTGTCTCCAGTTATCCAGCTGTCATCTCCAAATTATACCAGTACATGGGTTCTTTTATGACTGACTGTATATTCATCCTTTCTCCATTGAAAATCACAGCATTCCTTGCTTTCCAAATAGCCCACCACATGCAAGCTCCCATCTTCATTTTTGAAAAATCACCGCCTTCTTCAAGCCACTGTATAACATAATCTTGAATAGACTTTCCAATCTGTTCTCCAGTTCATAGACTAAGGGGCGAAGCAAACAAAATTGCTTGAGTAGCTTGACAGTATAGAAACAGGTGCTCATGAGTTTCAACATGCCTATCACATAATCTGCACTAATCATTAATTTCATTTATGTGTTTCTTAATACTCTTCGACACTGGCAGTCCATGTTTGAGAAGTCTCCACATAAAAAGCTGGATTTTTGGAGGTATATGTTTACAGCTCCAGAATTTCTTCCAAGGGAACTCATATATGGTTGAAGTCGAAGGATTATTATCATGCAAGGACTTGAGAAAGGATTTTGACGAGAATTCACCTTTTGGATGTGGAGTCCAAATCAGCTTATCAGTACAGTTTGCATCAGTCACTGTAGGTAGATAAATCTCCATTATCTTCGCCACTTCAGAAGGGTTGAACAGCTGCTGCAGCTTGTATTCATCCCATCTGTGTTCATCTTGGATAATAAGGTCCTCCACTATAGTGTTGTTGTGTTCTCCATCTGTTCTTTTGTCAGGTTTCATGGTTGGTAGACCTGGTATCCAAGGGTCCGACCAAATATTAATGTTCTCTCCAGTCACCACTTCCCAGCAACACCCGTCTCTCATGTGTTCTCTTACATTCAGCATGGCATTCCATGTAGCTGAACAGCTAGTTGGTTTGGTCACCTCACAAAAGTTTCCTTGCTTCACATACTTTGCCTTCATGATTTTACCCCATAGACAGTCTTCATCCTCCAGAAATTTCCACACCAGTTTAGCAATCATGGCCTTGTTCAATTGATGTAGATGTCTTATTCCCAATCCACCCTTCTCCTTTTCAAGCTCAAATTGGTCCCAATTAATGAAATGCATCTTCCTGACCTCCTTGTCATGTCCCCACCAAAAGTTTCTCATAATTTTGGTTAATTGCTTTAGGGTCTTCTTGGGTAGCATAGAGGTGGCCATATAGAATGGTGGTATTAGACCTAATTCTGTCTTAATAAGCATCGTCCTTCCTGCATGAGTTAGAAAAATTCTCTTCAATCCTGCCGTTTTCGAGTTGAATTTGTCTTCAAGAAAATCATGAGAGGAACTAATATGTGCTGACTTTAATAGTTGATGTCCCAAGTATTTGTCCGGGTTCTCCATCTGCTTCACTCCCAACATGGCAGCAACTTCCATTTTTCTGTGATATTCGACACCTTTGCTAAAATAGACAGCTGACTTCTGCATGTTTGCATTCTGGCCCGACCATGCAACATATATGAATAGAATTTGAAGAAGGGTGTTAATAGTTTTGTTGTCCAGTGTTCCAAATAGCAGCAAATCATCAGCAAACATTAGGTGGGACACCACAGGTGCATTTCTGCTGGCTCTATACCCATTATACAGTGCATTGTCCTCCATTTTCCTCATCAACCAAGACAAACCTTGAGAGCAAGGAATGAACAAATAAGGCGATAAAGGGCAGCCTTGTCGTAGGCCCCTTTCACTAACAAAATAACCCTCTGCTTGGCCATTTACTACTACAGAAAAGCTAGCAGTTCCAACACAATGCATAATCAGATCATGAGTATGACCTACAACTCCAAAAATTCTGAGACAGTGGCTTAAGAATCTCCAACTAATCCTGTCATAAGCCTTGCTAATATCAATTTTCAAAGCAAAAGTTCCTAGAATCGATTGAGAGTTGGCCATGGAATGGATAATTTCCTTGGCAGTAACTATGTTATCTATAATTTGCCTACCTGGGATGAATGCAGATTGTGATTTATCCACTAGTTTGTCTAGATTCCCTCTAAGTCTTTGAGCCAGAATCTTAGTAATGATTTTATACATTATGTTTGTCAGGGCTAGGGGTCTAAACTCAGATGGAAGAGTAGGGTGTTTTACCTTTGGGACTAGCACAATATTTGTGTGATTGATGCCTTGTGGAAGCATAGCTGAAGCAAAGCAGTTCTGTATTGTCTTTGTGACCTCATCACCAATAGTTTCCCAACATCTTTTGTAAAATATCACAGGCATGCCATCAGGCCCTGGGGCTTTTAAACTCTTCATTCTCCTAAGCGTATTCCACACCTCCTCCTTAGCAGGTACCATCGAGATACTTGTGTTGCACATGCTATCAATTTGAGTGTTAGCTTGAAGTTGAATTTGGTACCTATCTTCTTCAAGGTCCTTCTTGAACAGGCATGTGAAATGATTGACCAAATAGTAAATGATGTCATTAGCTTCAGTCACCCAAGTTCCATTAGGCAGTTTTAGTGCATTTATTTGATTCTTCTTCTTTCTCTGCATAACAGATATGTGGAAAACTCTAGTGTTTTTATCAACATTTGGGATCCATTTGACTTTGCTTCTTTGTTCGTAGTACCTTTGTTGCATGATATCTAGGTTCTCAATTTCCTCACCAAGCTTCTTCTCCTCCATTCTTGTGTCCCTTAAGTGGGCTTCTTGTTGCACCTTTAGAAGTCTTTCTTTACACTCTTCAGCAGCTCTGAAAATGTTTCCAAAAGTTTTCCTACTCCACTCATTTAACTTTTGTCCAACATCCTTAATCTTCCTTACCGTGTCATGCTGATTTCCAACTCAAGAGTTATGAACCACATCTTTGAAACCAGGATGCTCAATCCAGTAGTATTCAAACTTGTTTGTATGCTTTCTCTTACGCTTGTTAGTTCTATTTGTGTTCACTAATATAGGAGCGTGGTCACTACTAATTCTAGGAAGATGCAGAACCCCGTTGTCTGGAAACATAAAAAACCATTCCGCAGTACACACTGCTCTGTCTAGCCTCTCAAAAACAAGTTACTAAAAACAAGTTAGTAACCAACTTCCAATGAAAGTTATTTTTAGCAATAATGTTGATCGTATTAGTACTTATATATGACAGAAACAGAATGTCAGGCTTTTCATTGGGTTTGAAGAAGTTGTTGGGTTTTTTTCTGGCCACACCCTTGAGTGTTCCATCCAGAATTTTCATGATTGATTGCACACAAAATAATAAAAATAAAGCAGATTATCATTAGATGATGGAAATTCTGAGTCTTAGAAATACTCACCTAATGCCAGAAAGTAAAATTCAAGAAGTATTTGGCCAGGATTTAAAGCAATTTGAACTTAAACTATCTCTCTTCACACCTTAAAGTTGTTACGGTTGAATAGAGAAATATGGCGCAAGCAGTTGAAGAATGGTACAAGCAGATGCCCATCATTACTAGATCGTCTTTAACAGCAGCAATTATCACCACCATTGGATGTTCTCTCGAGGTTCGATTTCTTCTATTCTTATTTTAATAACAAAATTGTTTGTGTTTGATTCTCTTGTAATTGTTCGAATCAGTTTTTTCACGAATTTCAGGGTTTGGTTTTTTCAGTAACATCGTTTCCCCCCATGAATCGTGTTTTTGTATGTGTAATTTGGTTTTCTTAATTAGTTTGTGTCTGAAATTATCTGAATTGTTTGCTTTTGTGAATTTCGATTGGTTTTGTAATATTTTTTTTAGATGGTGACCTAATCTCGTAGGGTATTATCTTTGTTTTCAGCCAGAAATGGTGTGATTTGTTTTTCTTTGGTGCAATTTCTATCTCTAAGTCTGTGTATCTACCTTTTGCATCAGTATTGGTTAATAAATTTGCGTTTCAATGTCTTACTTGCAGATAATATCCTTATCATATGTATTTGAATCCAAAATTAGTCGTTCGGAGTATGAATTCTGGAGTCTCATCACTAACTTTTTGTACTTCGGCAAAATGGGTAAGTTATACACATATTCTGATTAGATGGATGAGATCATGTAGAAGGCGTGTCTCCTTGTTATGAGCTCTTAGCCATGGTTCTTTAGCTCACTGTTTCATTTACTGTCACTTTGTTCAACTGTTTGCTATAATAGGTTTTTGAAAATCCTGATGGACTCCTACAAGCATAACCCTGACTTTCTCAAGCATTTTAATAAAGTAATCTATGTCAGGAGTTGTTGTTGCGTTAGGATTTTGGAGCCATTGTATTAGGAAGGAGGTCAGCAACAGATTTGCAGTAGCTGAATGTACCATTTTATTGAGTGTTTTGTCTTACTGTACATATATTTGAAAGTCTCGTTTTGTTTGTAAAAACTTGCAACTATTGGAGAATTAGAGGAGAGACTCTGTTAGGTCGTCCAGCATACTGTACAACCATAGTTTTGAGGAATACAGATCATGGCGATGAAAAAATTAGATGCTTAGCAGCTGGAGTCATTTCCACTTTTTAGCTTAGAATATGTTAAAATTGCATGGATTTTGGCTGAGACCACCTAAAACTGGTACACTGTCCTCTAGCCTTTTGTCATCTAAATATTATGTTAAATAAATATCAGGAAATTACACTCATGCAAGAAAATGTTTGCGGCAGTCTATCGAAAGTTGTAATGCCAGATTTTACTGCACAACTCTAGATATTGCAGTAGCATATAAACGCATGGTGTGAGTCAATCATCTTCATTTCTAAACAGAAACTCATGGCGTGTCCATCTTATCTCTATTTTTCAGTGGAATAGTTCCATAACTCCGGCCTCTGTTCCTTTATGTTATGTTGCCTGGTTCTTTAGATCTAAATATTATGCCATTGTTGCTATTGAGACCTTTTCTTTTGTTGTTAATGTTGTGGCTGATTGGCTATAACATACACTGCCTGAGCCATGTGTACTTGACATTAGGGCAAAACGATTATCTCCAACTACAGTTTATCATACCCTTGCGGCACTGGGTTTATTGGCTCTCACTTGCCCTCTTCATCCAGTCCCTTAATAGTTCCTTAAAATAATGTTCTAATATGCTTGAAAAGTTCTGGTGTGTACTCTGTTCCTTGTTTCACCTATGTTGATGTTTTTGGGGTTTAATCTTAAGCACTGTGAAGTTTTGTGTCTAATCTAAAATATGTATTTATTCTCTTTGGACTTAGTTATGTTCTTTTGATTGAAAGGTGCATTATATGATTTATATCTCTTCATGCATATCATTTTGTGATTCGACGTTTAAGAAAATCTTCTGTGAATTATTTACCCAAATTTGTCATGTGCGGCTTTTTGCAGACTTGGACTTCTTATTTCACATTTTCTTCCTTGCACGTCACTGTAAGCTCCTTGAAAAGAATTCTTTCAGAGGAAGAACCACTGACTTTTTCTACATGCTCTTATTTGGTGCTACTGTCTTAACTGGGATCTTACTCGTTGGTGGAATGATTCCTTATGTTTCAGAACCTTTTGCTTAGATATTCTTCCTTGGCAGTTCGTTAACCTTTATGATGGTTAGTGTTCAAATTAATTTTCTGGACTGTTTTTCATTGCTCAAGCCTATAGATACCCTAATTTTGTTGCATTTATGTGTTACAGGTTATTGTGTGGAGCTAGCAGAATCCCTTTATCCATATGAGTTTCTTGGGGTTATTTACTTTCACTGCAGCTTATTTGCCATGGGTGAGTAAGCTTTAAGGGAGCTGTTTTCTCTATTGGCATCTATTGATCCTTAACAATTTTCTTTCGTGTTCTTATATCTTTGAAATCTCTTAATTAAACTTGATTATTGCCTAGAAGACTTGAGGTTGAGTATCTTTTCTAGTATCCAGCACAACATTAAGAGATCACATGCCTTGAACAGAAAGAAACATATGAAAATCTGTTTTTGACTGTAAGTCACAGAGGAGTGCCTTCATTTCTCAATCCGAGGAGGTCTGTTGTGCCAACTCATGCAAGACTTGTCCTGTAGTGAAACCCAAGATTTCTACTTCACTGACGGATTTGAAATTACTGTTGTTTTCAGCTAAATTGTTTGCTTTTGTGAATTTTGATTGATTTTGTGAACTTATAGTGTTTTTTAGCTGGTGAGCTAATCTCCTCGGGTATTATGGTTGTTTTCAGCCAGAAACGGCGTGGTTTGTTTTTCTGCTTTATTCTTTGGTGCATTTCTGTCTCTAAGTCTGTGTGTCTACCTTTTGCATCTAGTGTTGGTTAATAAATTTTCCTTCAATGTCTTACTTGCAGATAATATCTCCTTACCAGTACTAGTGGTTTGGCAGTATGAATTCTGACGTCTCATCACCAACTTCTTGTACTTTCGAAAAATTGGTAAGTTATACATGCTTTGATTCAATGGATAAGATCATGTCGGACACATATATTTGTGTCGTGGCTGTTTATCTATAAGATATAATGCCTGAGCCATGTGCTTGACGTCAATGCAAAACGGTTATTACCAACTACAGCTTCTCATCCCGCTGTGGCACTGGCTTTATTGCTGTCCCTGTTTCACCAATGGTTGATGCTTTGGGGGGTGTATTGTCATTTTCTGCCTTTAACAGACTTGGACTTCTTATTTCATTGCTCAAGCCTATAGATTCCTTTATTCTTCTGCATTTATGTGTTACAGATCTATATGTGGAGCAAGCAGAACCCCTTTATCCATATGAGTTTCTTGGGTTTATTTACTTTCACCGCGGTTTATTTGCCATGGGTGAGTAAGCTTTAAGGGAATTGCTATCTCTATTGGCATCAGTTGATCCTTAACAAAAAAAAAATCATGTTCTTATATCTCTGAAATCACTTAGATAAACTTGATTTATTCACTAGAAGTCTTGAATGATATTAAGTACATGCTGATTGTAACTAACAAGATTTCACCCAATTGTCAAATATCTGTACATAAATATTTCCTCATTACTCACTGCTACAAACCCATGCATGGTGCATAAAGATGTATGTGCGTATTGTTTTTCTTAATCAGTCTCGAAAGAAGCCAGCTTATGATTTAAGTTTCAATTTTTCTCATCATTTCTGCATATTTAGCTGTTCCTTTTGTTTTAGGAGTTGAGGCGTACGCCTTGAGGCACCACCTCATTTCGCCGTAGCAAAACTCCGCTCACTGCATAGCATTTTAAAACCTTGCTAACTGGTCATTCTTACAGAGACTTTGTGTTGCTTGTTCAATTCTACCGACCACGTCCGTTAATCAAGTCTTTGTATATGTAAATTCATCATTCCTTGATGGTTTTTGTTTATTTGTTTTGATAAGAGCCATTTATATGGTACTAAATTTATTGGAATTTTCAGCTTCTTCCAGAACAAGCAGCTATTCACATGAATCATGCAACAAAGTTCTCAACTCCCTGTACGAAAACTACAAAAGGCTTCTCTAGTTTACCACCACCTGATTATGAGAGCTACCCAGAAAATAACTCTATCAAAATGCAAGTGAACCCAATTTTATATTGTGCTCGTCCTGGAAATCTTTGGATGGACAAACTGATGGTCTTTCTTTGCATGTCAGATTAGAAGCTGCAGTGCAGAGACTGACAAATCTTTGCTCAGTTTTTTATGACATGGAGCCGATATTTCCACTATTGGGAACCATGTATTTGTTCTTTGGGAGGTACAATTTTGAGCACCTTATTATATCTAGCTGAACTTGTTTTGTGCATCTCTAGGAAGTCATTGCTAACTTGATTAGATTTAACCTTTTTAGTTCCTGTCAACTTTTTTTGTTTGTTGAATATGGCTTTCAAATGTGAGCTTTGCATATGAGATTGAGAAGGCTGTATATTATGTCCCAACCTGGTCATTGTTCGAAAGGCTTTGGGCTTGTCCATACAGTAATTTTGGCTAATTAGGTTGGTATGAGTCGGAATCGATAATATGTTTGTTCTAAGAGAAAATAAAGAGTTTTATCTCAGAGGAAAAATGATTAATGACTTAAGTGTGTATGTGGTAGAATAGAGAGAACAATTTTTACAATTTTTATAGCAGCATTCTGCTGTGAGGAAAAACAACCACTGTAGAGCAGATAATCTGGTGGTCTATTAATACAAATTGCAAGCTATTTTGTAGACTTCTTGGTATTTTTGGGACATGGTAAAGCCTGTGAGGCAAATAAATAGTTAGAAGATTTGTTCTTTTGCTTCCCGATGCATTCATAAAGTCCAGTCCACCGAGTTTAAGTTGCCCAAATTTCAACCATAACGTCTCTACCGTTTTCCTGCAGTATATGAGAGAATGAATCCTTGGAAACTTTAAGAGGAGATTGCTTGCAGTTCTTAAATCTGATGACGATCTTCGGAGGCCCTCCGTGCTGGAGGCATTAATTCACAGAAATATCAGCATAGTTCGTGCAGCAGACGAGCACATCAGTATGGACCTTACACAAGGCATTCAAGAAGTCCTGCTGATGGAGATTCTCTGGGCCAGTTTCTTCCCTGCACTTGTTTGCGAAGCCTGCTGACCAGCAGACAGGGTCTGCCATTGAAGCAATATGCAATTGGTACATAGAAAACACTGTCAAGGACATATCAGGTGCAGGAATTCTGTTTGCACCTATTCATAGGTGCTTCAAGAGCAGAAGGCCGGTTGGTGGGTATTTTTCTGAATCAGTCACAGATCTAGGAATTGAAGGCATTTATTCGAATTTGGTGGCTATAGTGTTGACAAGCTCGTCAGGATGATGAAAGAACACAGCTGCACGTTTAAATTGTATTGACGTGGTACTGCGGTCTAATTGGGAGGTACTCGAGGCAATTGCTGGGAGCACACAACCTGGTGATAGGTTAGAGACAGAAGCAGCAATGTTGACACTGCTGGCTTGAATAATACATCCACTGCTTGGCCGGGTTACTTTTCTCTTGTTGTTTCTTTCTTAATGAAACATTCGGTTTAGTCGTACAAAGTTGTAATAATAGGTTTCCGAAGCTGAGTAGACTTCTAATTATTTTTTTGTCCGAGTAGTTTCAGGAAACAAAAGCTAGTGCCGGGAATCAGAATTTATCTTTGTTGTGGAAACATTAACACTGAGGTTGAAATTTTATAGAAATCCCCCCAGGCCCCAGGAACACGTATTTTGAGTTCAACTCAAGCTCAAACTCTCTTGGAAAAAGTATATAGACTCTCTTTGAACATAATTAATCGAAGTCATTGAAAGGTGAACCACAAGCAAACAAGAAGATCCAAACGAGAGAAACCGAATGGGTTTTGGTAGTCATCTTTCTCAAAAACAGAAATCGATGATGACAAGGTACAATGATCTTTTACCAGAAGAGATCAAGCTAAATATTCTGTCGCTTATCTTCCGAGACAGTCTTACAAGTATGCAAAAACTGGCGAACTTTACTTGTCGATGCTTGGTTCCCTTATATGCATCGACGGAAATTATTACAAGCACTGCAATTACTCTAATGTTGATGTCGCTAATTCTAAGACGGGAGAATATGATGAGAGCGATGAGCTGAGTCTCTTGCCGGCTTAATTTTGGGGTGGTGTTATTTTGGAGAGTTAATAAGACAATTAACTCTCTTGGTGATTTCAGAAGTTCCATATTAGGTTCGTGTGACGGCTTAATTTTATATCAACTCCCTTCCTCAGAAAGTAATGATGTTCCTTTGGACATAATTTGGGTGGCTGAATACGGCGACTCTCTTGCCGTATCTAATCCCGTGACTAGAGAATATGTGACTCTTCCGAAATTCAATGCTCCAATTGTGAAGAATGATGAATTGAATACGGCTACTGCATATGGGTTTGGCTCTGATCTATCCATTAGTGTGTACAACAAGGTTGTCAGAATTTTCAGCTCCCTCAACAGAAAAGGTGTGGTTGGTGGACAGGTTTATATATACACTCTTGGATGTTGCGGGATGCGTCGATGGAGATATGCAGCAAACACCAGTTACTATTTAGGAAAAACGCCTGGTCTTCTTGCAAATGTATTGGCTTTTGTTCGCAGCCACTGTTTTAGCCTTTGACTTGGCAGATGAAAAGTTTCGACTAATCTCAGCACCCTCTGACCCTAGTGTAGATAACAGGTTGGACAACTGTAGTCTCCTGGTATTGGGAGGGTGCTTATGTTATCAACAAAACTATTACGACGAAGACTGTGAAGAAGTTTCGTGGACTGCATACCTAAGGCCTGGAGCTATGTCAACATGTATATGGGCGTTACAGAAGAATTCCGAGGAGCCCGAGTCTTTAGATTGGAGTAAGGAATTTACTATCGCAAGACCAAAGAACGTCACAAACTTTGACCCAATTGCTCTTACAAAAAGTGGTGAACTTCTACTATTACAAGATGAGTTTATAATACCCCAAGACTACTACAACGAGCACCAACCTTCTGAAGAAGAAATTTATGATCAGCAAAGTCTTGTTCGCTATAATCCAGAAACTGGAACCTTGGAAAAGTTGTGTGACACTGTTATGCACTTGAAGATAAGAACTCCTTTCATAAAGAGTTTTGTTTCCCCGAAAGATCTGGGAGAAAAAAATGTGAAAAACATTGGAGCAGCTGATTAAAGTTTACAAGACGAGGAACCAGCTCTGGGTACTTCGGAAACAAAGAACGAAGAAGGTCAGAAATTTATGAAGAAATCAAAGTGTGACAGGGAACGAGCAAGAATTGTTTGGGCCGAAGTAGAAGCAAGAAAGGAACAAAGGGGGCTTCAAATTCTAATTTCATGGAACATTAGAGGACTCGGTCTCAAAGCTAGGGGTAGGGCTAAAATTTTAAGACGACAAATTGCAACGGAGAGGGTTTCTAATAGGAATAGTGTAAGTCAATCTTATTTGACTTGACTCAGTGTCTGAATAGCTCAGCCTGTCTGTCTGTTTCAGACAAGCCTTTAGTCCTGTAATAAATATGTCTGAGAGGAGCTGACAGAAGTTATCTTTGTTTTTCTTCTCTAAAATTTGTAATACAATTCTCTGTAATTGTTCTTTACAGTTTTAGTATGTTTAATAATTCTTGATAATCATGAGTATAAGATTTCTCATGGTATCAATTTAGGTTCGATCTTTAATCAAGCTCACAACTTTTCTCAATAATTTTTTTGGCTTTCACAAATCTGGGTAATATCAAATCAAACAATTTTTCTCAAGTTTTTCGATTTCCAGGGTTCTTGGAAGAATTTTATGGTAACAACTCGAAGATCTACATACAATAACAACAGCAGCAACAACAACAATCACACCAACATCAATCATATTAGTCGTAGTACTTCTTTGCATTCAGATCTGGTAAATATTAATCAAGGTATTACTCCAACAATGTCTTCCGCTGGTACTTCTTGTTCCCTTCCCTTTACGAATATCTCAAATTTTGTTTCCATGAAACTTGATTCAACCAATTTTTTTCTTTGGAGAGACCAATTTGAGGGTGTTCTTTTCTCATGTGATCTTTATGGTTATGTTAATGGTGATATAGTTGAACCACCACAGAAAGTTACAGTAGATAATGTTGAAATAGTTAATCCTGAGTGGGTCGCTTGGAGGAGATTAGATAGGTTTGTGTCTACTTGTTTGAAGTTCACTTTTACTCCAACTGTTAGTGGTGATGTTCTTGGTCTGTCAACAACCAACGAAATTTGGGATTATCTTGAATTGAGTTTTAAAACACAATTTGTAGCAAGAAGTATGTTAAGATCTCAATTACATGGAATTAAGAAAGGGAATATGTCAATTGTTCAGTATCTACAGAAAATTAAGTCCATTGCAGATTCTTTGGCTGCAATTGGTGAAAAAGTGAGTGATGCAGATTTAATGATGTTTGTGCTGAATGGGTTAGGCAGTGATTATGATATTTTTGTCATCTCTTCACAAAGTAGGGAAAAGCCTTATTCTTTTGGTGAAGTTAAAGCTAAATTTCTATCTCATGAGCGGTTTCTTGCTGAGAGACAACAACAAAATTCCAATGTGTATGATGAACAAAATCCAGTAGGATTCTATACAAGAAATGGTTCCAATTCTTATAACAATCAAAATAGAAGGAATGGAGGTAATGGTAAAAATGGAGGTAGTAGTAACTACATAAATAGTCAATATCAACATGGATCTAGTTCTACTCAACAAAATGGATCTGCTTCAAATGTCAATGG
The DNA here is from genome assembly GCA_023529315.1 of Papaver bracteatum. Lineage (NCBI taxonomy): Eukaryota > Viridiplantae > Streptophyta > Magnoliopsida > Ranunculales > Papaveraceae > Papaver > Papaver bracteatum. Next base: position 1,278,626 of record JAJJWX010003983.1, read on the forward strand.
TGATAGGAGATCTTATATAGATTACTCAAAGGTTTTTTGTCAAACATGTAAGAAGAATGGTCATGTTGCTACCAGGTGTTTCTTTAGATATCATCTACCATCTACTGGAACTTCAAATAGTAACACTCAAGCTAATTTTGTTGCTGCCAATGTTCAACAACAATATCCTACTGCAACAATACTTTCCTCCGGTCCTTCTCCACAAGCTTTTACAACAATGAATGATGACCCTTCTTCTAGTATTATATGGATAACTGACAGTGAAGCTTCAACACATATGACTGGTGATACTGCTATTCTTCAAAATACTTCAAGCTATAAAGGAAAGGAGAATGTTATCATTGGAAATGGTAAGCCTCTGTCTATAGCTCTAACTGGTTTATCAACTATTCATACTCCAACATCAAGTTTTACTTTAGCTGAAGTATTGCATGTGCCTGCTATGAAACATAATCCGCTGTCAGTGGCTAGGTTTACTAAACAAAATAATTGTTACATTACTTTTTATCCTTTTACATATCAGATTATAAATTTACATAGTCATGTTATGTTGGCTAGAGGAAAAATGGTTCAAAATTTGTATCTTATTTCTACACCTAAAATGCAATTTGCTTTCTCATCTCTTCTTGTTTCCCCTGATGTTTGGCATAGCAGATTAGGCCATCCTTCCTCTAGAATAGTTGAACATCTTCATCATAATAAGAGTATTATTTTAAATTCTTCTGTTTCCAAAAATTTGTGCCATCCTTGTCAGCTTGCTAAGAGCAAGAGACTTCCTTTTAGTATTTCTACTTCTCATGCATCTTCTCCACTTGCACTGATTCATCGTGATGAGTGGGGTCCTGCTCCTGTTGCTTCTTTATCTGGTCATAGGTACTATATCTAGTTTGTTGATGATTTTAGCAGATTACATTGGATTTATCCAATGCAAGTCAAGTCTGAAGCTTTACAGTGTTTTCAGCATTTCAAACTCTTACTCAAAACTTAAATTTTAGCTTTTCAAACTGATGGTGCTAGTGAGTTGGTTAAAGGTCCTTTTAAATCTTTTATAGATTCTTGTGGTATTTCAGTTGAGTATTTCTTATCCTAAAACCCTAGAACACAATGGTCTTGCTGAGAGAAAGCATAGACATATTATTGAGATGGGCAATACTCTTCGTTTTAATTCTTCTTGTCCTAAAGAGTTTTGGTATGATGACTTTTTAGCTGCTACTTATCTAATAAACATAACACCAATTCCAGTTCTTCATAATAAATCTCCATTTCAAGTTTTATACAATGAACAGACAGATTATTCCTTGTTAAGAGTATTTGGTTGTGTTTGTTATCCTTTTTTGGGTCACTCTAGGGCTGAAAAGTTGTCTCCCAAATCAGTTAGGTGTGTGTTCATTGGCTATAGTTCCTTGTATAAGGGCTATAAGTTTTTTAATCCTATTTCCAAAAGAACTCATATTTCAAGACATGTCATTTCCTCAGAATCTGAGTTTTATTTTTCATCATCTTTTTGTTCTGTCTTTTCCCCTGTTAATGAAGTTCTTACTAAAACATCTTCTGCTCCTTCAACTACTATTGTGACAAGGTCTCAGTCAGGTATTTCTAAACCAAAAGTGCTTTCTGATTGTGTTTCTCATCACTCTGTTAAACATCCTCTTCCATCTGCTTTTACTTCTTTATTATCCATTCCTAATGAACCAAAATCTTTCAAAACTTCTATTAAAATTCCTCAGTGGAAAGTTTCAATGGGAGATGAGAATAGTGCATTACTTAGAATTGAAACATGGGAATTAGTTGATCCTGAACCACATATGAACATCTTAGGTTGTAAATGGGTATACAAGGTCAAGTTAAAGTCAGATGGCACTATTGATAGGCTTAAATCAAGATTAGTGGCTCAAGGATATAATCAACATGATGGTGTTGATTATGGTGAAACCTTTAGTCCTGTTGTAAAGGCAACTACAGTAAGGGTAGTTTTAACTATAGTTGGCAAATCAAACAATTGGATGTTTCAAATGCATTCTTGCATAGTGATTTAACAGAAGATGTTTATATGAAACAGCCACCTGGCTTTGAAAGTGCTGAGTTTCCAAATAAAGTTTGTCATTTTAAGAAGAGTTTATATGGATTAAAGCAAGCACTTAGGGCTTAGTTTGAGAAATTTAGTACTGTCTTACTTTCTTATGGCTTTGTGAAGATAGTTTCTAATTTTTCTATGTTTGTTTATGTTGTTGGTTCTGAGATGATGATTCTTCTACTATATGTTGATGATATAATTCTTACTGGGTCTTTAGCAAGTTTGCTTTCTCATTTGATTTCATATTTAAGTGTTGCTTTTGCAATGAAAGAATTAGGAGATTTGCATTTTTTCTTGGGTATAGAAGCCACTAGATCAACTGACAGTATTTTGCTTACTCAAAAGAAATATACATTGGAATTCTCGGACAGAGCAAAAATGCTAGAGTGTAATCCTTGTAGTACACCAGTTTTTAAGGGGCCAAGAGTGTCAATAAATGATGGTGTTTTGTTAACAAATGCTTCTGAATATAGAACTATTGTGGAAATGCTTCAGTACTTATGTTTGACAAGACCAGATATATGCTTTGCGGTTAATTATGTGAGTCAGTATATGCATGCTCCTACAGATGTTCATTTGTTGTTAGTCAAGCGGATATTAAGATATTTAAAAGGTTTTCTTGGTATCACAATGAGGAAATGAGATATTACAACTTTAAATGCTTAAATAGATTCAGATTGGGGAAGTTGTCCAGAAACATATAGGTCTACTTGTGGTTATGCAATATTTTTGGGTTCTTCTCTTATTTCTTGGTCAATTAAAAAGCAGCCTTCTGTTTCTAGGTCAATAGCTGAGGCAGAATATAAATGCTTGTCAGTGGAAACTGCTGAATTAGAATGGCTCTTTTCAATTCTTTCTGAGTTACATATTACTTGGGATAAACCAATTACTTTATATTGTGACAATACAAGTGCAATTTACATGTCAGCTAATCCAATTTCGCATTCCAGGGCAAAACATATAAAGATACACTATCATGTTGTAAGGGAATTAATTGCAAGTGGATTTCTATCAGTGCAACACATTGCTTCAGAGAATCATTTGGCTGATATTTTTACTAAGGGTTTATGTTCTCCAGTATTTACTTCCTTGCTGCATCAATTGTTGGGGACTTCTATTCAGAGTTCTACTAATATTTCTCTTTTGGCTGCTACTGAAGAACTTGCAGCTGCTGTTTTCACTGCTCCAACTACTTTTTTGTCTCCTTTTCATACTAGACAAACTTCTTTCTAGTTGTTTTCTGTCTTTAGTGTTGAGCTTTCTAATGCTCTGTATTTTTTTTTCAAACTGCTTTGAGATACCCTCTATCAGTTTGAGGGGGGCTAATAGGAATAGTGTCAAGTCAATCTTATTTGACTTGACTTAGTATCTAAATAGCTCAGTCAGTCTGTCTGTTTCAGACAAGCCTTTAGTCCTGTAATAAATATGTCTGGGAGGAGCTGACAGAAGTTATCTTTGTTTTTCTTCTCTAAAATTTGTAATACAATTCTCTGTAATTCTTCTTTACAGTTTTAGTGTATTTAATAATTCTTGATAATCATGAGTATAAGATTTCTCAGTTTCATTTTTACTTCTTCAAGAAACTCAGGTACAGTATTTCTCACAGTAGTAACATTAGGAATTTTGGGGGAAATGATAGATTTATTTTATTTTATTTTTGAAGGAATAAGGAGTATGAAAGCCCCAAACTTTATTGATAATTAGATATATATACATAATATTTAATTACATCCATAAATCGAATTACATGATTAGTACAATAATCTTGAACAAAAAAAATCGAAACGAAAATTATGCACCAAATATATGTAAAATGATAGGGTAATTGAAATATTCTAATGGTTTATCACCATTTTATTGGATACTCTCTGGAAAGATATGATGCTTCCATAAAAGAAGTGATATGCCCAGATTCCACATCGAATTCTGTAATCTCTGATCATAATGTTCGTAACTAGTTGGATGAAATATTGAACGAAATCGAAGGCCCTACGAGAGATATGAGAAATCATAATGGCATTCACTTGCCACACTGATGAGAGTTAAAAGATATAATACAAATATATTGATCATTGCTAAAATGCAACCTTATTTATTCAAAACATAAAAGAAAACTAAACTAATCTACCCGAATATTAACAAAACCAAGATCCGGGTAGAAAATCTAGGAAAAAATGAATTTAGAAGACGAAGATAACTGACTTTTGGATGAAGATAACTACCTAGTGAGAAAACACAATTGCAGAACGTTTTTAGGAGAGAGAGAATTATGAAATGGCTTTCAAATGTGAGCTTTGGATACCAGATTGAGAAGGATGTATATTATGTCATTAACTGGTCACTTTTCGAAAGGCTTTGGGTATGTCCATACAATAATTTTGGATAATTAGGTAGTTATGAGTCGGCATCAATAATATGTAAATATTTTTATAAATTTTGATAACAGAAGTCTGTTGTGTGAGGGAAAACAACACAACATTGTAAAGCGGATAATCTGGTGGTTTATTAATACAAATTGCAAGATATTTTGTAGACTTGTTGGTAAATTTGGGACATAGTAAAGCCCGTTAGGCAAATAAATGGGTAGAATACCTTTTCACTTGCTTCCTGATGCATTCATGAAGTCCAGTCCACCAAGTTTAAATTGCCCAAATTTCAACTATAACATCTCTACCATTTTCCTGCAGTATATGAGAGCATGCTTCCTTGGAAACTCTCAGAGGACATTGCTTGCAGTTCTTAAATATGACAATGATCTTCATAGGCCCTCCGTGCTGGAGGCATTAATTTGCGACATATCAACATAGTTTGTAACCGATAAAAAAAACATAGTTTATTAGCAGACATCGCATCATTCGAGAAGTCCTGCTGGACAGTTTCATCCCTGCACTTGTTTGTGAAGCCGGCTGACCAGCATACAGGTTCTGTCGTTGAAGCAGTATGCAATTGGTACATAGAAAACATTTTTAAGGACGTATCAAGTGCAGGAATTCTATTTGCACCTATTCGTAGATGCTTCAAGAGCACAATGCCAGTTGGTTGGTGTTTTGCTGAATCAGTCACAATTTTAGGTCTTTTTCTGAATCAGTCACATATAAAGTTTTACTTGGAAAGTAACGGTTAGTTTTGATACATTAGGATAAAAAAATACATGTAAGTAATATGTATAAACATTATTAAACTAACTTGTAACACTATACGTCATGAACAGTCTAAAGTGAACCAAAAAAAGTTAAGCCATGTCATTATAAAATAACACCAAACTAAGCCATAGAGCAACTACAAAAACACTGTGAGAACAAAAGATAGTAATTGAGAGGTTGTCTTCTAACATCAGTAAGACAAACCTATATATCCATTTCTTCGTAAATTTAAAATATAAATGTAATTATTGTTAGTGATACAAATATTTTGCATCAAACATTATTGACTTATCAAAAGAATACGCCTTCTATTTTGTTTGCACATAGCTAACAATGCTTAATTGAAATCAAATTGATTTATGATGCGTACACTACCTCACTGCCCAAAAGGTTAAATCAAGTTGACGGAACTTAAAATTGTTTACTCAAAGTAAAAACACTTGCGTGAAACTAAGTTAGTCTTAGTTTTACATTAATATTTAAATCTAAGAAGCAAGATACACAAATCAAGGAATAAAGGGTACCTTGGTTTACCAAAGCCACATTGAGATAATACTGGGTTGCATGAATTATCTGTTAAAGAATGCCAATCACCCTTAGTGATTAAGATGTACTTGTCTCCAACATCATAGTTCAGTTATCATCAAAATTTCAGACCAATAAGGATTCAAGGAAATCATTGGAACAATTTACAGGCATCATGTTTCCATGATACATTAATTAGGCAAAAGTAAAAGTCATAACAAATCCAATCTAAGGATTATTTTAGAAGTCAAACAAACATAATCGTTATGATGATGCAAGGATCATAATTGTATAACTTTTACATGATAGAAAGTTGTCTTGAGAAGGTAATTGAAAGTCAAGTTTCTATAAGTGAGATTATGGTCTAAAAGAAGTTGTTTACATGACATTTATCATAAAAAGTGTTCATCATGATACTAAAAATATCTTAGAGAACTACAAAAGTTAAATTTATAATGGAAGCTTAACAATTTCTAACATTTATCTCCATAAAAAGTGTTCATCATGATACTAATGCTTGGTTATATATGTTTTTAAATTACAAGTTTGGTTGTATATGTTTTTAAGTCGAGATAATTATGTGAAAATTACCCTGAACATCATACATGATTTGTGTGAGACAATCATTTGATGTGAACTTGGGAAGTTTCATATTGATTGATTAATCACTTTAAAGTTACTTAAAGTTAGTGGTATGTATAAGATTACCATTGTTGTCTTCTAAGGATGTTTTAATAATTAAATGAGAGTTTTAGAACTATTACCATGTTTGGATATATCACAGTGTGTATACTTGGTATGCAAACATTTGAACAACTATCTTAAAACACATTTAGATTTATTTGATTATCTATCATGATTTATTGATCATCATATTTGATCTAGAAGTGTTAGTTGAATATGGCTAAACCTACAAGTGTTCGTATGACTAACTTCGGTAAACTATTATTGAGCCAACTGTTATACACGTTTAGGTATGGTTCATCCATACCTAAATATAGGTATATTTCATTTGTGTGTATCAAGCTAATACCATCTAACAGTGGGGATTGATTTCTTATTTTCCAAGTAGACTTAGCTTAAATCTTAAATCATAAGTTCATCTAATGGTGAATATCAATGGCTTTTTTACTGAGCTCTCTTAGTTTTGATTGTAAGCAACCCTGATTTGAAAGACTATATAAGGGAGAACTCTAGCATCTGGGAAATCTAATACCTAAACTCTCGTGTGTCCTAGTTGCAAACTAGAGTCAATTCTCCATTAACCTTGGGTTTTCCAAAACTATTATTAGGTTAACAACTTGAAGACTTCATTTTGATTCGTAAAGCCAAATCCAATTATTTTCTATGTAGTGGCGTATTCTAATCTTACTTTTTCTATCATGATGAGTATAATCTTCTCTAATATTTTCTCGAGATTTATCTCTGATAAGTAAGATATAAAAAGTAATCACAACAGTTCTTCTTCTCAGACTCTTGTGATTCCGCAATAACTTTTTTTGTTAATCGGTTAGGTTATTGTGAGGTGACTAATATTTGTAGAATGCTTTTCGGGAGTATAAAACCGGATTATTAGTTGAGTTCCTGTACGCCTTTATCTTTATCTTAAGAAGGAAACGACAACCAGAATAGACTTATATGTGGGAGACATATTTGTTTATAAGTCTTTGACTTTGGGTCGTAGCAACTCTTAGTTGTGGGTGAGATCATCTAAGGGAATCAAGTGTGCAGATTCCTGCTGAGATCCAAGATGCATAAGGAATGAGACTGTACCTTAATCGGTGTGATACTTGGTTAGGGCTCAACTACATTCCAGTCAGAAGTTAACTTGTAGTAGTCTAGAGTCTGTAGCGGCTTAATACAGTGTGGTGTTCAAATCTGGACTAGGTCCCGAGGTTTTTCGGCATTTGCGGTTTTCTCATTAACAAAATTTCTGGTATCTGTGTTATTTCTTTTCCGCATTATTATTATTTTATATATAATTGAAATATCACAGGTTTATGCATAGTTCAGTCATAGTTGATAAATCTAACCTTGTTTGTTGGATATGACTTGATTGACACTGGGACATCGGTCATTGGTACCATCCGAGTTATTCTCATAACAATCAGTCTCACAGATTTCTATCTAGTTGATTTACTGATTGTATTGAGAAAGAGATAAAGCTCTTTGATATCTTTCTTGATTGAGTCTCACTTTTAAGTTTGTGCTCTCAGAATTAATTGGAGTTTATTCCATACATATTTCCTAACGAATATTGGTGTGATTTTTTTACCCACGCGCTTTTAATTGCTAAGACCTCATAAGTATGTGTTTGTAGCAATTTAACTATATGGATAAAAGTGTTATCTCTATAAATGTATTGCCAGTCTTTGATGGTTCGAATTACTTATGGTGAAAAATTACTATGTGTGTCTTTCTAAAAGCGCTTGATTTTCAATCATGGGTTCGTGTTGTAAATGGATATGATCCTCCAACAATTACAATAGACGGTGTAAATATTTCCAAGGATATTGGTATATATAGTGAAGTCGATATTAGTACTGCAAATCAAAACTCTGACGGATTAAAAACTATATTCATGCCATTACCCAAGATCTTCAATACCATGTGACTACGTGCACTAATCCTAAAGATGCTTGGGATATCTAAGCAACTTTATTTGAAGGGAATACCTCTGAGAAAGAAGCTGGGCTAAATTCTGATTGGGAAAACCTTCGTATGGATGATGAAGATTCATTTGATAAGTTTAATCACAAAGAGTGTGAAATTGTTAATGCATCATTTGCATTGGGTAAGACTATTCTTGAAAAGGACATTGCGATGAAGATTCTTAGATCTCTACCAGCTAGATACGATTATAAGAAACATGACATCGTTGAGGGGAATAACCTTGAAATAATTTCCAGGAATACTCTTGTTGGAAAGTTATCTTTGATCACGGACATCTATCCAAAGCTGAAAAGGATATTGCGTCAAAGCACAAAAGAACACTAATCTACTTGATAAAAGTAAAAATGTTTGCACCTCTATGAATGATCCTGTTGAGACTGAATCATCAAATAAAGATCTTGACAACTCAGTTTCTCTGATCACAATACACTTTAGAGATCTTCTTTTAAAGAGATGTAAACGCTTCACTATAGACAACCCCAAATCATCAGTTAAGCCTCATGATCGTGTTCCTCCTAAAAATAGGGATACTGTCGACACTAATGATGAGGATATGCCGCAGTGCTTCAAGTGTAAAGGTTTTGGTCATTTTTCTAATGAGTGTCCAAATCTTAGAAAATACACTGGCAACAAAGGTCTTGCTGCAACTCTTGATGAAACATCTGATCACTATGATTCTACAGAAGATGAAAAATCAAGTATAGCACTCCCTGGTGAAAATATTAATTTTGATAATTATAGCAATACTCATATCAACCTTGACATTTTTCCTGGAGTTATATCATCGACCGGATTGGCGGATGAAATGGATTTTTCTCTGTCTAATGAAAACTCTACCTATTATGTTTCAGGTACTTCGCTTTGTCTATCGGCATGTTTGGCCATGGTGCCTGAACCATCATCCACATTGATATGTCGTTATTGTACTATTAAGGTTCATGAACTCTCTAATTGTTTCAAGTATAAACATAAAGTAAGGTATGTCAACAAACTGCAACGGAACGACAGTCGATTAGCAAACAAGCTCAAACTTGTTCTAAAATCAAATCCATCTGAGGTATGTAAATTTAACTCCTCCCTTAAGAAGTTGATTTCTAAGGAAAAGGTTAGATCACTACAGAAAAGAACTAGGTCTAAACGACCTATCAAGAGGGATTTTGATAATTATGTACACGAACCTTGTGGTGAACAGATCATTGTTCACCGCAACACATTATAACTGCATTGAAAGTGCATCTTGTCTCGTGTGCCCGTATTTTGAAAAGAGACAAGAGTTGTGCACAATCGGGCTCTAGGGTTGGAAACTTTTCTAGTTTGTATCTTGAATATTATTACTTGAATTTCCATCTGTTCTTTTCATATTTTTCTAATTTTTAAGTAATGGTATTGAAAAGATTTCACCATATTTGAATAAAAATGTTAAAATCGACATTTCTACCCTTCTTAGGGTTGTCTGTGTTGATTGTATATGAACCCTACTTACGCTATATATAGATCTGAAAATGCAGGGGTATAAAAACCACACCCAATATTTCATTCATAAATCTGTATGGACCAAAACTCCAATATAATTTCGAGTACACCAACTTAAAAGTGAGACTCAGTCAAGAAAGATATCGAAGAGCTTTATCTCTTTCTCAATACAATCAGTAAATCAACTAGATATAATTATGTGACATGATTGATATGAGAATAACTTGGATGGTACCAAAGACCAATGTCCGAGTGTTAATCAAGTCATATCCAACAAACAAGGTTGGATTTATCAACTATGATTGAACTACGTACAACCTGTGATATTTCAATTATATAAACAAATATAATGTGAAAAAGAAATAACACAGACACCGAAAATTTTGTTAACGAGGAAACTGCAAATGCAGAAAAACCCAGGGACCAAGTCCAGATTTGAACACCACACTGTACTAAGCCGCTACAGACTCTAGCCTACTACAAGTTAACTTCGGACTTGATGTAGTTGATCCCTAACCAAGTCTCAAACCGATTAAGGTACAATCGCGTTCCTTACGCCTCTTAGATCCCAGCAGGACTCTGCGCACATGATTCCCTTAGCTGATCTCACGCACAACTATGCTACGACCCAAAGTCGAAAACTTATAAACAAATTTGTCTCCCACAGATAAGTATATTCTGGTTGTTGTTTCCGTCTTTAGATAAATCAAGGTGAATAGAAAACTCAACTAATAATCCGGTCGTATTACTCCCGAAGAGCATCCTAGAAATAGTAGTCACCTCACAATAACTAACTATTTAACTAGAAAAAGTTATTGCGGAATCACAAGAGTCTGAGATGAAGAACTGTTGTGATTACTTTTTATATCTTACTTATCGGAGATAAATCTCAAGAAAACCTTAGAGAAGATTAAACTCAATACAATAGAAAAACTAGATCAGAATACGCAACTACGAAGAAAATAGTTGGATCTGGCTTCACGAATCCCAAATGGAGTCTTCAAGTTGTTAACCTAATAATGGTTTTGGAAAAGCATATGTTAATGGAGAATCGACTCAAGTTTTCAACTAGGACACACGAGAGTGTCGGGATTAGGTTTCCAACATGCTAGAGTTCTCCCTTATATAGTCTTTCAAATCAGGGTTGCTTACAATCAAAGTTAAGATAGCTTAGTAACAAAGAAATTGATATTCACCATTAGTTGAACTTCTGATTTAAGATTCAAGCTAAGTCTGCTTAGAAATAAAGCAATCAATCTCCACCGTTACATGGTATTTGCTTGATACACACAAATGAAATCAATTATTTCTTATATATAAAGGGGAATGTTTAATCCCATGTGTCGCCTGGATATTTATTTTCAGAAATACCGAAATAGTAGAGGGCCACGTGAGATGCCAAGTCATACACATATGTAGAGTCAGATTAGAATGAATAGATACGTCTCTTGGTGAATGAGTGTTACCTAACAAAATAGATGAAAAGAATCAAGCAAATAAACAAGAAGATTATCTTACCGCACACGTTTTTAGGGTTTACCGCCACGACTCTTTTTTGGTTTTCAGTACCGTCACGACTCTTCAGTGTTTTAATAATTACGTCAAATACACATCTCTTCTTCGTCTTCTATTTACAGACTCTTAAAAATGCAGTAGAACCACGGGTTTTCGCTTACTATTTCTTGATTCTGATTGACAGAACAATTTATTGAAGTGCTAGGAGTTGGAGAATTTTACGAAGGAGAACATTGCTTAGAAATTTTGATGCCCTTTTGAAGTAGTGGGACATTCAACCATAGACATCTTAGGTAATTAATGGAGATGTAAAAACTATAAACTTTATTTAAGGATCTTTTGATCAGATTCTTTTGCAAAAAAACATTTTTATTTCTTTTTGGCTTTTAGTATTTGTGTCTCTTAAAAATTTCCCCATCATCTTCAAATGCATTATTACCCGTCTCATAGACAACGGATGACAGACGTAAAATGCAGTGCCCATATTTTATTATAATTTTCATATACTGTGATGTAATTTTTGTCGATGATCTACCTTCCTGATAGGTCTTTCAACCAAGTATGGAATCTATTCTTGGCGGGAATTCTTCTTCTTGAATAGATGAAACATGTAATGGGCGTTTTATATTTTTAAAGGCTAAGGTGAAGAAGGGTGTTTTCCAACACAATTTACATCATAGGAGGTTACAATAGCACTGATGGCATACATGTCACACAGAACAAGTAGAGGTGCAAAGGTCCCATTCACTTATCTGTTGTTGGTCACCTTTGGGTAAATCTCATAAGAAGGCCACTCAGTTTCTTGAACCGAAATAGGCTTTCTGCTATTTGCAGAACATACGTTTGTAAAGGACGAAATGAAATGTCACATGTTTGTGATAGTGTTTTCAACTCATGGATTGGGGTTGTTTGGGAGAAAAGTGCAGTATTGGGAAAAAAACTTCTTACATAAGTTTTGATCATTATAAAATTTTAGATTATGTAGAGATTTTATGGTTTTCTTTGAAGTACGAGTACATTAAATGTACGAAGATGGTTGAGGGATTGAGGTTCACAAATTGCACTTTAATGAGTTGATATTAGTATGACAATAACCTTTGCCACATATAAATTGCGCATGATGATAATTCCACTCAAACCCAAATTTAACCTAACTAAAATTATAGAATTTAAAGAAGAAATGGTTATCCTAAGCATACAAAGAGTTTACTAAAAATGTGTATCCCATTATCTTTTATATCTAATTCATTTCATTTTTTATTTTATTTTTGTAGGAAAAATATGAAGACTGTACAAGGAGTTTTGTTGAAGAAGAAAGAGTAAACCTTCTTTCATGCAAAATAAGGTAAACAACCCTCAAATTCATTATTTTAATGGCATTAATTTTTTTTTTATCTGATTAATATAATAAACGACAATATAAGACAGGAAGACCAGTTTGGAGATTTCAATTCATGAGTTATATTTGTTAGGTAACTTAGGTTCGTGGTGGTCTTTTATGGATTTCGAACTGATTAGGGAACACTAATTTTGTCATTTTGAGTATTTGCAATGATACTTTTTTAATTGTTTTCTGATATTGGGTTACAAATATTTGTACTTTGATTGTTTTAGAGGTTTGTACTTGGATGATTTGGTACACTGCCAGTATTTTGATGTCTGAGTGTCTTACTGTATGTTCTTTTGTGCCTCCTTGGCACCTTCAATCATAGGAAGCAACAGACAAACAAACATGCAAGAGAGAGCTTGGGGTATTTATTTGTCTGATTCTTTTTTCGAATAAGTGTACAGTTTTGTTCGCTTCTTTTTAGTTGAATTACCGACTCTCTAATGCTTAGATTTCATGCTTTGTAATTTCTTGATAAATTTCATAGGAAAACGAGAATAAATTCTTTCAGTTTAAAAGTGCAAATTATTTGAGACTCCATATTTATATCGACTTCAAATTGTGTCCTGAGATCTACAGTTAGGCATAAGAAATCATGTCATTAGCATAAGTTCCTTCCTAAAGAAACCATAGTGAAACTGTTCTCACTGACTTACACAATTGAGATTATTGGGAGAGATGCAACATAATAATAATATACTGCATATAGTACAAACTATACTACATTAATGTAAGATGCAATTGTAAGTAGCAGCTAATGGGTGCAGAGAGAAATGGGTTACAGAATCCAACTAAGTGTTCTCATGTCATAAGAAATCATGTCATTAGCATAAGTTCCTTCCTAAAGAAACCATAGTGAAACTGTTCTCACTGACTTTCACAATTGAGATTATTGGGAGAGATGCAACATAATAATAATATACTGCATATAGTACAAACTATACTACATTAATGTAAGATGGAATTGTAAGTAGCAGCTAATGGGTGCAGAGAGAAATGGGTTACAGAAGCCAACTAAGTGTTGTCCAACTATTTTAGAAGAATGAATTAAGCAACGAAGATAAAATGTACGGGACGCAAATGGAATTGAAGAAGAAGCATCAACCCCACTTGCTTTACATTTAATTGAAGGAAAATTAAACTATTCATGGAGCATATCACTAGACCGTGTATTTTTATGCACGGGTGTAAAATCCCTTGTATACTTATATTTAGATATGGATGAACCGTACCTAAATGTGTATAACCGTTGGCCCAATAACAATTAACCAAAGTTAGCCATATGAACATTTATAGTTTAGCCACATTCATCTAACACTTCTAGATCAAATATGATGATCAATCAATCATGATCAAATGAATCTAAATGTGCTTTAAGAGAGTTTTTCAAATGTTCATCATCTCATAGAAATATATATATATATGAACTATTTGAAACATATTCGGTTTGGTTTGTAATTGTACAAAGTACTTATACAAGAACCAATTCGTGAACATAATGCCACAGTTTGCAAAACAAGTTTACATACCTTATTTCATTAATGTTCCGGGGACTTTAGTCGCAAATTGAGTTCGCAAAAGAACCTGAGTTCATGAGTATGAAAAGTTATACTTACTGATTTTAGAACCTAACCAGTAACCACTGTGTTCGCAAACAGAATACGGGAACCACAGTTTCGGACTTTGGACTTGTCTTGTCGTTCGTAAACAGAGTATGAAAACCACAGTTCCAGACTTAGCCTTGTCTAGTCGTTCTCAAATAGAGTATGTGAACCACAGTTTCGGACCATTAACAATTAAACTCGTTCGCAAACAAGAGTTCCGGACTTGAACTAGAACTTCACAGTTCGCATACCAAGTATACACATTGTGATATATCCAGACATGGTAGTAGTTCTAAAACTCTCATTTAATCATTGAAAGATCCATAAAAGACGACAATGGTAATATTACACATACCACTAACTTCAATTAACTTTCAAGTGATTAATCGATCGATACGAAACTTCCCAAGTTAACATCAAATGATTGTCTCACACAAATCATGTAAGATGTTCAAGGTAATTTTCACATGATCATCTCGACTTAATATTTAGTTTCTAACAAATAAATTGTTTACAACTGAACTCGTCAAGTGGATGATGAAGTTTAATCTTATGCTAAAAGCTTCCAACACGTATTTCGAGAAATATATAAACGAGATGATGAACTCGACTCGAAATTTCAAATGTGTATAGTGTAAAAGTATATATAGTTGTACGACTTAGTCTCTTTTGAAGATAGAATAGAATAGATTTCTGAGTGATAGATGAGTTTTAGTCTCCACATACCTTTTGTTGATGAAGTTCCTAAAAGCTCTTCAATAGATCTTCTTTTTCAATTGGTGAACACCCTGAAGTCTATCCTAATCCGATACATAGCTATAAGTAGACTAGAAATCAAGTATATAGTTTTGATCAACTAAACTTAACAAACAAGCTTGACATAGCAACGCTTGAGAGTTCAACCGAGCAGTTCTCTAACAATCTCCCTATTTTTCAATTTCAGTGACAAAACTATCAATACATATGGATTAAAGAATAAATAAACTTTGTAGTTTCTGATCTATCATGCTTGATTTCCTTGGCTCTTCAACTTCCTTGAATTCTTCATTACTTCAAGTTCTTCATCGATTCTGAATGTGTTCAACTCAACATCATTATTTTTGAAGATCCGTAGCAATAACAATACGAAAACGAAACTTGTCAATCATTGTTATTCAGTGTCATAGTATTGTTATATAGAATCAAAGTCCAATTTCATCAACTTTGAAATAATACTACTGTGATATGTATCACTCGCCCTTAGTCAATACTTCCATCTTATAATGAAAACCACTCCCCCTTACATAATGATCCGTAAACCATATGTATGTAGTGTGAACTACTAAATAATTCTCCCCCTTTTTGTCAATATAAATTGACAAAGGTACGGAAACTATGGGATCATAATGAATTCTCAGAAGATAATTCATGACTAAAGAGAAACATATCAACTTTATTTCGATGATTTCACATAGTCGAAACTTAGTGTATTCATCAAGGAGTTTATTATTATACAAGTTAACCCCTTAAAATTCCACAACCGCTCTCCCCACAAAGATATGGCAATTAAGCACAAGATCATTTAAGAAATCTCCACCATTTGATGTCATTCCCAAGAGAACAACATGAGCGACCTTACTTTTACGAGAAAAGAAGGATTTCTTTGGACATTAACAAAACACATGGATTTGTATCCTGAAAACTCGAGTAAATTAACCACAAAAAAATATTTTGATTAATTTAGCCGGAAATCACTCAACATAAGAAAACTCATGGAGTAAATACAGTACTTTCACATAATAGTGGATCAGGTAAAGATCAATACTGCTGAATTTTCTCAAAAATTTCATTCTATATTTTATCAATATTTGCATAAGACATAATAGACTTAACTTTTGAGCATATATGAGACAATAGCATAGTTCACGAAGTAAACGCATATATATCTTATAAGACATTTGCAATATATAAAACCAATAAGATTAAATACTGCAAGATAATCTTCCAGATAACTTAGAATTTAAATAAATAAATCTAAAACATTGCAAGATGAAAATCGTTGTAAATAGCTATGTGTAATCACAATATTTTCTATACCAAACCCTAGTTATCCTTATTATACACATGAAAATGGAGAAGATTGACATCAGTCAACCTCGATGTTAGAGACAGGTTTGCCTTTGTGGACGGTCCTCTATATTTGGATGGTGAGATACATTAATTGGCAGAACTGTACTGTGCTGAGATTTAAAAATATACTTGGGTTTGATGTTGGAAAGGAAGACTTCTATTGCACTCAACTAAAAATATCTCTCCGGAATGAGTTCATGAAATCTTTACCACGCATACGTTACATGCTGATGGAAGTCGATGGTAAAGCAGCTATTCTAAAAAGTACGTCGGATGATCATAAAACTTCATCTTTATGGATGTATGAATTTATATCTGTTAACTGCTAATTGAGAGAGAGGAGATGGTGAGAACAAAAATGGTGATAAAAAAATTATCGAATCCTGAAGCATTTTCGATGATTCGTGGTCTTGGATATGGAAGGTCTGCAGTGGTAAAGATGTCGACTCCTTTTTTTAAGCCTTGTGTATGAAAATTAGTACATTTGGGTAAAAGATATCATTGGACCCCATAAAAATAAGAACATATAAAGTTTTAGTTGGAAAGTAACGGTTAGTTTTAATACATTCGGATAAAAAAACACATGTAAATAATATGATAAACAAATATTTATCTGGAATTGTTATAGTTTTAATAAGATTTCTACTTCTTTTGTTATGTGTGTAAAATTTAAGACATGTTTGGTACAACAAATGATCATATGGTATAGGAAACGATATTGGGCTTAATTCCCTTATCAGTTTCATCCTCTTATACATCATGAAAACAAAGGAACAACATCTTATTTTGGAAATTGAAGTGAATAGAAGATTAAATGTTTGAATGGAGAAATTAACCATGCAAGAGAGTTTTGAAGAGATCATACCTCTAGGTATTTTACCATAACTCATACCTTTTATTTGAAAAAAAAAAAAAAAAACCCCAGAGAAAACGATAATATGTTGTTTTTATTTTTTTCGTTTTTAAAAACTGAAAGCAACGGAGAAAAGTTTTTAGGAAACATGTTTCATTCTGTTTTCCATTTTAAAAATAGAAAATGAATTTTAAAATCCATACCAAATATGGCCTTAGGTTTTGTTTGTCACAGTTCTTATAAATCGTGTTAGTCATAATGTTGACTGATTTCGACATACCATAGACTTAATGATGTGATGAAAAATATTCATTAAAAGTGAATTCATTCAGTTGGAAGTTTCTCTTTTGCATGTAAAGAAATTTTAGTGAAATATTTTGACATGGATTGATTACAATCTAATAAACAAACTTCAACATGAAAAACCTTTGGTTCTCAGTTTGGTAAATGTTCGATAAATTTGTATCAACTTCCAAATTGAACATCAGTACCACTATACGTCATGAACAGTCTAAAGTGAACCAAAAAAAAGTTAAGCCATGTCTTTTGAAAATAACACCAAACTAAGCCATAGAGCAACTACAAAAACACTATGATAACAAAAGATAGTAATTGGTAGGTTGTCTTCTAACATCACTAAAACAAACCTATAGATCAATTTCTTCGTAAATATAAAAATAAATGTAATTATTGTTAGTGATACGAATATTCAGTTTTTAATATTATAATGGTTATATTCAGTATTTAATTTTGCTTCTCCCACTTTATTTGATGATATCTGGAACAGTGCAAGAAACACAAGTCCTCTTATTAAAGAAGTATGGGTCACAACTTGATGTTCCGTTTTGAAGGAACTTTGGTTTCAAAAAAACAGAAGAATGTTTGATAATATTAAACCTAATGTTCTGCAGTTCAAAAAAAAGATAAAAAAAAAATGGTTTTTAAAGCTTAGTAGGAGTGCAAAACGGGTCAGGCGGGTTGTGTTTGGCCTCACCCACCACCACACCCATTGATGGCGGGTGATTGAAATCATCACTCGCACCTAACCCGTCTTATAGCGGGTCGATTTTTAACCTGACCCATCATTAAGCTGAGTTGGATCCGGCGGGCGCGGGTAAACCCTTCTTATGTTTCATTCGGTCTTTACTTTTTTTTTAATTCTCGTGCAAAGCAATCTCAGTGTTATTTCCATAAAATAAAATTTTGTTATCAAAATTTGTGATCTAAGAGCAATTCCAGTTGTCCATATCTAATTTGAGTGTTTGGTAGGCCAGGTGCATGGTCAAAGTTAATTTTATGCAGTGAACAATGGGTTTTCGAGACAAAAAAAATCAACCATTACAGTATGGTTCGACCATTTCAAACTGAATCGAGTCTCGACATTAACTGAGACGAGCCTCGGCACCAACTAGCTCGATAACGGTAACATTCCAACAGCCAAAAAATGGTCACATTTCCACACCCCATAAATTCAACTCAAATTCGATCTCCTCTACTCACAACAATTTATTTTCTTCTCTACATAATTTCAGCACAATTCAATCTTCTTTACATATTTTCAAAACAAATTCAATATTCTCCACATATTTTAAACACAAAGTCAATACCCATTTAATTACCATGCCTCCTTGATCTCAAGATATTAGCCGACAAAAGAAATAGAAAACCACCTAAAAATAAACACATTCAAGTTCTACTGGGGGACAATAAGATTCTATGGAAGATAACAATGCCCAGCTACTTTCATGTCTAGAATTAGTAGCAGTGAAAGTCATCTGTCTACCAAAACAGAGTGGGATAGTTTTCTACATAAAGCAAGATGTGGTTGGTACGAAATTCATAAAGTTTATGAAAAACTTCATCATGGTGTTAAAACTATTGTCAATAGATTTCCTTGGATTACTTTGTACCATATACGAGCGCATAAAAACTCTCCCAAACTGGTGGGTATATTGATGGAGCATTGGAGGTATACTACACACGTTTCATTTTCATGACTTCGAAATAGGTATGTCATATCTTTTGATTTAAATTTTTTTGCAATGAATACGAGGATTACAAATGAAATGAAAAAAATGAATTTTTTTCAGGCATAACACCATTAGATTTGCATTTCCTACTTGGGATACCTTCCGAGGTGGGAGATGATGTTCCATTTGACCAAGATAGTTGGTTGGCATAAAAGTGATACAAAGATGCACTTCCCTTGTACTTTCGCGTAACAACACAACAATATCATTTAGCTTTAAGAAGTGGTGGAATTCCTAATTCCGGTTTAAATGCATTTATATTCAACGAAGTTCATGGTGGTAACGATCCTGATTCGGAGGAGTTTCACCCTGCTAATGATATAGAAATTGCTAAGGTACATGTTTAATGGATACATGGTTCATGTTTTTTCTCCAATCCAAGGTCAAATACTCAAGTGAGGTGGCTAGAGGCTCTGCAAGATATGGAAAAAGCTCTCACTTATGATTGGGAGTCTGTTATATTAGCTAAATTATACATTTATCTCGATGTCGCATGTTGTGGGGCGTTAAACATTGAAGGTTGTTGGGGATTCCTTGAGGTAAATATGCCAATAGATTACTTTGGATTTAAATCAGTGTACAAATATCTAGCAAGTTAGACTAAATATAGTTTACTTTCCTTTATATATTTTTTATTCCAGCTCTGGTGGTATGCATGTTTCAACATTGGTGTACTAAGACTTTATCACTACACGAAGAAAAATTATCCAATGATAGTGAGGTGTGAAGGTGATAATTGTAAGCCAAAACAACAAAAGTATGAGCGAGATAACATTCATGTGTGGAGATCCAAAATGTCGATTATGAACAAATATAATTTTATTTGGAGTCCGTATGTGGATTTTGAAAAATACGACACTAATATTGTCTGAAGGATCATATACTTTTCATTCCAGTGCATGGTTTTGTACAGTCTTGTCAATGATAATGGTGTTTATTTTTTGGGGAGAGATGTTCTAGATATTTAGTTGGTCGAGTTGGAGAACCACGCATAGCTACCGTGTACGGGTCAAGATATGTAGAGCTAAAGGAAAGAGGCTGGGAAAGGTATGAGACTAAATTCACCCCTTGTGACGTAGACCATTACGACCAATTGTACAAAAGTGTTACAAAACAGATAATTCTTAGAGAGGTTCTAAACATCTACGGGATGAATTTTATGCACTGGGTAAAGCAATAACGAAACTGGATGTTCCAACACATGCACCACCAGTGATTTCAGCTTTCACCAGTTATCTTACAACAGGAACTTCATCTTCGTCGACTCAATCAAGATGACGAACCAGATCTTCTTCTTCATCGTGTGGGTCTGATTTGCCAGTTTTGAGTTGGGAGCTAGAGACTTATAATCTTGTCGGAGAGCGTCAGATTCTTCCCATAGTCTCACAAGGTCTCGAGAGTCCTAATTATTTTACATTCACATCGGCAACTCAAGAACAGTTGATCGAAATAATTGAATCAAATGGAGTAAAGAGATATTGAATCTAGATGTGTATACCTCCAACAGTTGCGCACATTTGGGGAGACCGTGAACTTCAGCCCTAATTTTTCTCACCGTACAACAAGTACTCCATATTCCCAGAAAATAATGCGAGACTCACAAGTACCTCATGTGCCACAGTCTCCATATCATCCAGTGCAACGTTCTCCAGTTCGTCTAGTGAAAAAATCTTTGTATCGCCAGGATAATGAACAATGTCTTAAAGGTTATCAAGATTATAGGAGATCATTAAACTTCAATGGCTCTCCAGTTGATCCTTCATGTCCATGGTTGTGAAAGAAGAGTATACGACATGATGTTGAAGGGTCTCAACCTGCAGAAACTTATGGTGGATTTGAGAGTTTGATGCAAGGGGCACGTATTACAAGAACTTGAGTGGAGCCGAATAACTAAAATTATGCTTTATTTTAATATTTGTAAACTGAAATTATATTAGTTAATCTTCTTAACCGTTCCATGTAATCAGTACTAATTTATTTAGAAATGAAATTAAAAATTAATTTGAGACGTTAGATAACTATTAAAATTCAAAACAACTACATGAATATCTAGTCATTCCTCTATGATTGCGTAATGAACAGTATGTGAACTATTCAATACCCAAAACGAGATATCAAAAAATCCTTTAAGATCGCCTAATGAGCTTCATAATTAAAATTTATTCTTTTCCATCTTTTTCATTCCTCTCGAGTTTGCAATACAACATCAGCATTTATCTCACCCCTAAGTCGATAACGACTAACAAGCCGAACCAAAGCTATAAATTCTCCAACTTCTATTTTTATATCATCAATTCGGAAAAACAACCCAGTCACATTGCGGTTGTTGGGGTTACCGGTATCATTGCAGAATATTTTATAGATTCTATGAATATAACTCTTACTCATTAATTCATTTTGACGTCGTTCTGTACTTCTAGACGGATATAGAGCTACGTAGTTTCGACAAAGAGACAAATCTTCATCGATCATAAATTCCGTTGAATTAATATATGGTTGATCCATTACTCGGAAAATTTGTTGGTGTAGAAGTGATGTGTGGTCTTGGAGTTTAATTCGATTCAATTTATAGGGGGAGTGATAGTCGCTGGATGGACTAGTCATTTCCGTCTCAGTAAAGACTGAGCGGTTCACTCAGGGACGAGCAACAACTCTGTTGGAACCGAGTCTCGGCTCAGTGTGAACCCCTCGATGGTGACAGAATCGATAGTCTCAGATTGAGTCGATCTGAGACGCGATGAATAAACCTTGTGATTTAGAGGTTTGTCTATCCATTTTAATGGTTTGCCAGCCCCACTGTAGGTGTATAATGGGAAAATTGGTTGGTTTGCCATGCCCATTGGAGTTTCTCTAAGGTAATTGTTATTCCAACCAATGACCAATTTTTTTTTCTCTTTGCTATGTCAAACTCAAGTTTTGATTTTACTCTTCGTTATATTTACGTTAATACAAAATCTTTAATGATTTCCTGCTAATAAACAAACAAACAAAAGATTCCTGCATTTGCTTCGTGATTTTACTTACTTGAGCCTAATTCAAGTAATTATTTCCTTTTAATGCTTTCCAGTTGAACGTAAAAACGGACTTTCTTTCCAAAGGACAACGAACCCTTTTTTCTAATTTAAAATTTATCTTCTTGATTTATCTAGTAAAAACCAAAGCTTTTAGTGTTGCGCATAAGCTATTTGATGAAAGTTCACACGAATATTAATTTCATAGAATATAATAACATATAGATTTATGTAAATAATTGAATCCCAAAACAAATTTTGTCTCTTATACTATGCGCTAGATTAATTTTTAGATTGCGATATAATCAACTGACATTGATTAGAGATATGAAAACTAGAGGAATAGGAAGACTAAGGATCTATGTATAGATCGAGTCGAATATTAGATACTTTGTCCTTAAAGACGAAATTCGTCCCACTCCGGTGCTAATGGGTCATACTTGTGAAACGTCTCCCAGGATACAATGATCTTTCTTCCTCGAGTAAAAGCACTCCAAACTCAAGGAAGCGGCAAATCATATTTAGTGTTTATCTCTCAATAATATGTGTTGGAACAATTACCGAATTATGCATGCACAACAAATAAAATCAAACACGACATAAATAACGTTATGGATGAGTCGCAGACTAGGTCGCTCTCTTTAAGACGGTTCGCGGCTCTTCCCAAGATTATGCAAGCAGTTCTTCGGTGTAGGGTTGTTCCCATGATAAAACATCCGAGTTCAATCTCTTACACAATCTCTCTTGTACAATGAAAGGATGTGAAACTTCTACACTTCATTCTTGCTCAGAAACTCTCTTAAAAAAATTATCTTTCTCTTTTCAAACTCAAAAACATAAAAGAAAACTCATCATATTTTTTCCAACCAATCTGATTTATAGTCAAGAGTTTTAATGTATTTAATGAAAATTAATTATGCTTTAACTCACACAATTATAAAATCATTAAACATGAAACGTTCAACACATTATAAGCAAAGTATATAAATTCTAATAAAAAACTTGATGAGTAATAAAATATTTATTAATGAAAAAATCAATTTATGTTTTAAAACATATATTCCCAACACTAAGACGATAATGAAGTGAAATTAGATTTTGATGTGTGTTTTTCTTGTGTCTAGAATAAAACATGAGTGGGGTTTATATACTCGATCGGTATCTCTTAATAAAGGACAAAATGTCTCTTCACGGAGAATCACATCTCTTATAAAAGTTCCTTCACGAAGAGTCACATCTTTTGAGATAAGTTTCCAACCCTTCAATTAATTTAACAATTCTAAATAACCTAATTTTTATTCAAAATTTATAACAATCCCCCGCATTTGAGTTTAAAATGCGCATTTGAGTTTAAAATGCAAATGTTATGCAGACACTCAAGAGGTATAAAGTTTAAGGTCTTAGGCCCACGTTCATGCATCCGAGTACCACAAATTTCAATAAACATACCATGTGTATGTTGAAAAGAGTACTGAATTGTGTGTCGTTAAGACGTAAACAACTGGAATTGACTGCTGCCTCATAGTGCTGAGAGTATATGCGCAGCCGTGTTGAAATCACCAAGGCTATGAACAAACCAAGTAAAAGGCTGCAGCCTTAGATGGATCGAGGCGGTACTCATCTGAACATCATCATCAGTTGCATCTTCAGTGCAGGACAAAATCTCTAGGACCTCAAGCTACGAGTACAGCCAGACTATTAAATGAAAGTTGGAAAAATTCTATCAAAAACTTGTTTCCATGGGTCTCCTTAAATTTTTGATTACAAAATGCTTTAACTAAAAGAGAGGTTTGATACTCGTATAGTTGTTTTATCAAGCTTTCAAGGAATTCTGGTTACATGTACACTACAAAGAAGAAAAGGCGCAGCAACAAGTTCCTCGTATCATGCTTTTGTTAAGCCATGGAAGTTTCAAACAATTAGTTGAAATTGGGATAGAATACGAGTGTTCATTCTTCATCATAATTTAAAGAATCCATGTTAAGAAACCTATAAGTTACGAGCGATTACCCAATCGATACTGAAAGCTTTGAAAAACCAAGCTTCTTTAGTCGACTGGATATAGGAGTGGACCATGATTTTTCTGACTTCCCACATTTTATGTCCACTACTTCAACAATATTAGGTCCTTTCTTGTTGGAGCTAGTAGCTCTGTAAGGAGTTCTCTCCAAAGGAATATCTTCAGACCCAAGCATTGGAAGATCATGGGTACTCTTTTTTCCGGTGCTCTGTCTTGCCGAACTTGTGGAGCTTCTTCGATTGATATTACTTGTACTGGTACTACTGCTGCTGCTACTACTACTCGCCTCATTCGTTGTCCGTCTTCGCTGTAGACTTGTTCTTGGAGTAGACCCGGACGGAAGTGAAAGTGGGATCGTTGCTGGTTTTCTTTTAGTAGATATTGGTGTGTGTTTTTGTGCACTGTTTCTGTTATCCATTTCCTTGGTTATCAGGGAACTGATTGTACCAGTGGTTCCTACTCTAATTGAACCTCCAGCCCCTTTAATAAGCTCAGGTTCCGAAACCATGACTCTATTATAGTATTCTCGGATTTAGGGTCTACCCAGGAATCCTCTGATAACTGGAAACAAGCTCAAACTTCTTAATACACACTTTCAGCTACCCCTAAGCAGCCATTCGCCTGTTAAACAGAAAACCCACATCAATTCACTGCAAGCAAAATCTGAAGTTGCTCTATAGTCTAGCTTCACTACCATATGAAAACGTTCATAAAACCCAAAAGCGATTATGGACATTGCTGCAAATACTGAAGATCTAACAAGGGATAATGACAAACATATCTACTACCAACACTGTGACCGATCTGATTCGGTATAATGTAATATTAGTTAATAGAATTCACAGTAAAAACAAATCTGCAGTTCCTTTAGAAAGGCCACTGAATATTCAATTCCATAGCACATAACAAGAAGTCTAAGGTCTCAAATAATTGCAGGGTGTTAAACACCATAAACAACATTACGTACCATAAACAAGAACCATTATTTTTCTCTACATCGAGCAAAGCATAAAACAAGCTCACTAACTGGGCAGAAAAAGATTAAAATTCCCAATAAATTACAAGAAATACTTCCTGGTAACTAAGTTTCCCATACCTATCTATGCAAAATCTAGAAAAACACTTCATTTCCCCTTGAAAATGTTTCACTAATACCTCATTACCGACTTACAACTTAAGAGATACGAGTAATTTTTGTGTTCTGTTAGGTTAACGAGAAAACTGTACACTTGAGTTTTTTGGTTCTGATTTCTGTACTATCAAAGAAACCATAAGCAAGAAATCTTGACTGCGGATGCTTTTCATTTATTCATTCATTCAAGAAATTTACTATGATGACATCAAGTTGTACCAAAGAAAATTAGGTGCAATCATCTGCATTTCTAAGCCTCAAGTTATAGGATTTGAAAAGTTCCATGAATAACACAACCAGAAATTTGAGAGGAGATTGACCAACTCAACTTTCAGATAAAACAGATTGAACAGAAATCAAATCTAAATAACAGATTCATCAAATCCAAACCATCCAAGAAGCAATTAAAAAACCTACAAAATTAGGGGGTGTAGAATTCAAAAATGAGTAGAAAAACGAAACATGTAACAAGAATTTCTTAAACCACCTAAGCTGAAAGTAATCCAAAATCTAGTTTCACATTAACTTAGTCTTGATTATTCTTCCTGTAAGTCACCTAGAGGCAAGAAATGATGATAACCAAAATGAAACCCTAGAAAACCATAACAAAAGGGAGAGAAAATGTACCAGTAAGAACAGATTTAATGGACAACTTGAAAGAGAATCTAAATGGCACCAACAAGTTTCTGAAAATCTCTGTCCCTGTGATTCTTCTTCTTCTTCTACTTCTTAAAAGGAGTTCCACTCCTATTCTTTCTAGTTACTTCTTTGACATTATCTTCTCTATCATCAGCACATCGCCTTCATTGGGCCTGCACCCCGACAGAGGACCATGCGCTATGGTTTTTTACTTGCTCATCTTTTCCGCCTTGTCACTTAAAAAATATACTATAAAAACAAGAAAACTGTTTTTTTATTTACCGGAGACTTTTTCACCTCTATAATAGTATAATCTGAGACTATTATCGGAGAAGCAGCCCTTTTCATCCACCTGCTCAGTTAATCCAAAATTACAACTTACAGGCGTGCGCCGTGCGGCGTGCCACCATGTCTTTGTGTGTAAAAATGCATATATCATGATTGGAGTTGCTTATGTAGTAGCCACTTTCCGGGGAACATCTTAAACCATAGGCATCAAATGCAAAGTTCTAGCAAGCACTAAGTCAAAGTGAAGACAGTACTCCATACACATGTAAAATAACACATGAAGTTTACGTGGTGCCGTGGCGGAACTAGACATTAGTTACAGGGTGGGCTTGAATATTTTCTTAAGCCTGGCTTAAGCGTCAAATTCACACACATATCATAGCCCAACTAAAAAAAACTATCCAAAAAAGTGGTTTTTGTCTTGGAACTAGAAAATAGAGAACGAAAGACACAGAGTAGAGGCGAAGAAGGGGAGGAAATTTTATTAGATGTGTACAATAGACTAACATTAGTGCCTCTATTTATAGGGCTAGACACAAGGGCATCCCAGTAATAAATGGGATTTGCCCTAGACATTCTTAACATAATTACATGCTTATAACAACACTTCCCCAGATGACATTATGTCTAAGCTAATTACCTCGTTAAAATCTTGTCATGAAATTCCAAAAGGACAAAACCTGATCGAAGGGGAAAAGTACAATTAAGAAAACTTAGAAAAGATTTGGACACGCAAATGTTGTCTCATTAAAACCTTGACAAGGAAAACCCAATGGGAAATCTTGATGAAGGAAAAAGAGTACAACATGATAGTCCAGTAAAATACATTCTAATTTGATACTCCCCCTGATAAGTACTTTAGTTAAATCTTGGCTTGCAAATCTTCGAGTCGAGTCAATTTCAATAAACGAATTTCTTGAATGATGGAGATAGCAATGCTTTCGTGAGAAAATTCCCAGTCGATGAAGTCTTCTTTTGTGTTAGTCTTCTAATGGTAGTTTTCTCGAGTCTTCACGCTTCTTTAAATACATTGAGGACTTGCTTATTGGATTGCTAGCTTCTGGAAGATGATTTGCATAAGTAGTTGATGTAATTTCTTCAACAAAGTGTCAATATTTAGTTACAGTTGCATAGGTGAACAAAAGTTGTGATCATACCATATATGGATTAGAATAATATCCAAATTCATAGGATACTGTTATGTTGATGTGGTCTAACAAAGTGGGAATCCACTAAATAATCGAAATTGATACAACTCCCCCTTGGATGACCACCATGTTGAATTAATTTTACCTCACTAAAACCCAATGGGGAAAAAATTGGACGAAGAAAAAAGAGCACAAGTATCAATATTTTGAAAGAAAAATTAAACGTCAACGAGATGTTGTCTCGTTAAAACCTTGTCAGGAAAATCACATGGGACTCTAGAGTTAGTCTTCACGACGGAGTGTGGAGTAATTCTTGACAATGGACTCTATTGAGCGATTCACATGTGTTCGCTTAAATTGGTTGTATGCACAAGGATACTAACCAAACTGAGTTAATAGGGGTAGTTTAATAGGTTTCAATTAGATGAGGTTGCATTGAAGGAAAGACTGTAATGCATTAATTATGAAAGCATTCAAAACTGAACAAGGTCCGGAATTTTTCTGCCAAGTAGTTTTCCACGTCAACAGAATCGTGTATTTTTATTTTTACTTTTACTAATTTCGTATTAAAGTTTTTATTTGATTGTAAAAGCAATATTACTACTCTCGTATGGTATCCTAATCTTTTCGGGGCTACTAGGAAATAAATAGCACAACAAACTAGTGAATAAAAAAAGGTATCCTACCACTACCCAAGATAGATAGGTTATGAGATGCAACACTGCTGGGTTTATAAACTCTACTTATGAAAGGGTTCAATTAGTAATTGTAATGCTAATATAATTATAAAACTACGAGATCTAAACCAACATAACTTAAGCAAAGAAAAAAAAAACTAAGCTGGTTTAGGAAAACTGCACAGAGTTTTATGGAAAAAAAAACTGAAAAAATTATAAAAGGTGTGAATGTTTCCCTATAACAATCAAATCATAATGTCCAAAATCTAATAAAACCATAATTATTTATTGAAAATTAACCAAATTCAGTCGAGTACAACAAAATGAATCAAACAGTCATATCTATATAAAAAAAACTTACAAAATGGAAAATCAATAAGCAATAAAAGTATAAAAAGCCACACGTTTTTGTTCTTTCCTAGAATCTTAATAAATAAATAATACTAAATATCTATTAAAAAGAAACTTGATCAATCTTCATTATCGATTATTTCTTTCTCTTTGTTGTTGGACCTTGCGGTAGTGAGATTTCAGGGCATGAAGGTAAACATCATGCAACTAAAATCGCGTAAAGCTAGGTGATTTCTATAAATAATATAAATATGCCCATCACATAATAAACTTGTAATATTCTTCAAGCTTGATTTATGTTTGAAGAAAAAATCCCTCAATATTACTTCTTCAGTTCTTCTCAACAATATCAGGGAGTTTTATAAGAAACATAACTTAGCAGTTTTCTAATAAACTCAACAATATTATTTTTTTGAATGTATCAGCAATTCAAATCCAGAATTCAACGGAACAAGTTTTTATGAGTAATCTCTTTTGGTGATGTGATTTAAAATCCAACCTGAAATCTTTGATTTGGACCATTTTCTTAAGTCTCTATTACTAACATTTTTATTCCATTCAAATTCAATACCAAAATACTTTGTCACCCTTTCTTTAAATGCAGTTATAAAATCATCCAAATGTTGATGGTTTTCTTCAAAAATATACATGGAAAAAGGTAGACTTGAAGAATTCGCATAACACACCAATTCAGGTGATTACTGAGCCGTGAAGACCTTTCTTCAGATCATTTAAAGCAGATTTTCATGCACTAAAACACGTCTGATCCTTAGGAAAAGTTGGGGCATTATGCCAAAGGGAGGAATCAAAATGTATTTTTCTTTTCCATGGAGGAAGGCATAGTTTTGTTAACGCCAAATATAATTAACTATGTGAAAGACAAAAAAAAAAAAGGTTAAATAAAACTTTATATATTTATGCATAACAAAGCATATTTTGCTTTCTTGAATTTACTTTTTCCTTCACAAAATTAAAGAGAGAAGAAAATGGGATGACTAGTGTCTCTTGGGATCAAAATCTTAATTGTTAATACGTTAACGATAATATATATATATATATATATATATTATCATAACGTATATTTTTTCAATAATATTAATGTGTTATAGGATTATAGTGTTTCTAAAATATTTTTTCCCAAGTGAGGACATAAGTTTCTTAACCCTAAATATAATTAACTATATAAAAAACAAAAACAAAAATCAAAGTATGAATATTTTAATTAACCTTGTTGAATTATTTTTTTCTCACAAGTTTAAAGAAAAGAAAATAAAATAACTAGTATCTCTTGAGATGATCACAGGCTAAATCTAAATTGTTAGTTGGTTTTAAACGTTAAGGAGGTGGTTTATTAAAAACAAAGATATACCTGTGTTGAGTCCAAATTGTGCACCCTTAATAAAACGGGATGCACATTCTAACTCTTATTATTGATCTACATTTCTTTGGGTGGTTTCTACATAAACTAGACGGTTTTTTAGGACTCTCATTTTACTAAAAACACTTTATTCCCCTTTATTATTAATGTTAGAGCACTGCTCGGTCGAACTCGCAAGCGTTGCTATTTCAAGCTTGTTGTCAAGTTTAGTTGCCAAAACAATAAGTCTTGATTTCTAGTCTACTTATATCTAAGTCTCAGATTAGGATAGAAAGTGCAGTTGAGCATTAGACTTCACGGCGTTCATCAAATGAAGACGAAGAACTACTAAGGAGAGCTTGTGGAACTTCATCAACAAAACGTATGTGGAGACTTGAACTCATCTATCACTCAAAAGTCTATCTACTCTATCTCTTATTTGAGACAAAATTTGTATAGCTATATAGACCTAAACTATACACATTTGATATTTCGAGATGAGTTTAACTCGCTTACATATTTCTCGAAATATGTGTTAGTAAGCTTTCGATTTAACCAAGTTCATCTTATATTCTTGATGAAAGTCACAAGATGATCATGTGAAAATCGCCTGGTAACATCTTACATGATCTGTGTGAGACAGTCATTTGATATAGACTTAGAATGTTTCGTATTGATCATTCGATCACTTGAAAATTGCTTTGAAGCTAATAGTTTGTGTGAGACAGCTATTTTCGTCTTCCGAGAATATTTCAATGATTGAAATGAGAGTTTAGAACAATTATATATAAGCATAGTATGCGTACTTGCATATATGTAATCCAATTCCGGGAACCATGATATGCATACCCGTATGCGTACTACTTGGTTTAGTGAAGTTCGGGTACCAAGTAAACATACCGGTATGCGTACTGGCGTAAGGTTCAGGTCCGGGAATTTCTGCTGAGTTTGGAAGGTATGCGTACCAGTTCGCGTATCGGAGAAACCCAAACTTAGTCTGCCACTATGGTATGCGTACCTGTTTGCATACCTAGTGGATAGTGTTCTAAAATCAGTTTGTTCATGAACTAATACATTTATATAATAAGGAATTCAATATTTTGAAAACCGTGGCTATAATTTTCATGACTTGATTCGAGTGAATCAAAATCGTTTTTTGCTTCAATTGTGTCTTGTATACTTCTATGAGAATATAAACAATTGAACTACTCTAAAACTAGTTTCATTTGAGTCATTTGGACTAGTTATGGTTAAGATGAATAAGGTTGATATGAAAGTGTTCATATGGCTAACTTCAGTTAACTATTGTTGAGCCAACAAAGGTGCACACGTTTAGGTACGGTTACTCATATATAAATTAAGTCACTTTTCATTTGTGTGTAACAAGATAAGTTCGATCTAATGGTTGAAATATATTATCTTGAGTCTAATCATTCATATAATGGGTGAATATTGAATGCTTTGTTACCAAGGTAACATTGATTGCAAACCCTGATTTGAAGACTATATAAAGGAGAACTCTAGCAACTGGGAAACCTAATCCCCACACCTCATGTGTGATGCTAGTTGCGACTAGAGTTGATTCTCCTTTAACCTTAGGTTTTTCATGAAACCCTATAGGTTAACGACTGAAAGACTTCATTAGGATTGTGAAGCCAGACCAAACTATTTTCTATGTAGTTGCGTGTTCTGATCTTGTTGTTTCTATCGTGATTGAGTACTATATTCTCTAAGATTTGCTCGAGATTTAATCTCCGATAGGCAAGATAAAAAGTAGTCACAAACATCTTCATCTCATCGTTTGTGATTCCACAATATCTTGTTTCTCTACTATACGATTAAGATTATTGTGAGGTGATTGATATTTATAGGCTGTTCTTCGGAAATATAAGTCCAGTATATTAATTAGTTCATGTTCACCTTGATTTATCAAAAGACAAAACAAAACTCATAAGTTTATCTGTGGGAGACATATTTATCTATAATAGAGTTTTCTGTGTGAGATAGATTAGTTTATCAAGTCTTCGACTTTGGGTCGTAGCAACTCTTAGTTGTGGGTGAAATCAGTTAAGGGAATCAAGTGCGTAGAGTCTTACTGGGATTCAGAGATGTAAGGAGCGCAATTGTACCTTGATCAATGTGAGATTGTTTAGGGATCAACTACATTCCATTCTGAAGTTAACTTGGAGTAGGCTAGTGTTTATAGCGGCTTAATATAGTGTGGTTTTCAAATCTGGACTAGGTCCCGGGGGTTTTTCGCATTTTCGGTTTCCTCATTAACAAAATTTATGGTATCTTTGTTATTTCTTTTCCACATTATATTTGTTTATATAATTGAAATATCACAGGTTGTGCGTAGTTCAATAAACTAGAGAATCCAACCTTTGGTTGTTGATTATATTGATTGACACTTGAACATTGGTCTTTGGTACCATTCAAGTTATTTCACAAAATAATATGGCTCGCGGATTTCTATTTGTTTAATTTGCTGATTACATTGTGAAACAGAGATACAACTCTTGGATATATTTCCATTGATTGAGTTTGACTGTCTAGTTTATTCTCTTGGAATTATATTGGAGTTTGTCCATACAAATTTCTAAGCGAAATATTAGGTGTGGTTGTTAGACCCCCGCTTTTTTAATTGGTATCAAAGCAGGAAAACACATTTAAGACCTTATAAGTTTGTGTTTTTAGCGATTTGACTATATGGACAGAGGTGTTATCTCTATAAATGTACCACCAGTCTTCGATGGCTCAAATTACTCATGGTGGAAGATTGCTATGCGTGCCTTTCTTCAAGCACATGATTTTCAATCATGGGTTTATGTTGTTAATGGCTATGATCCTACAATGATTACAGTAGACGGTGTATCTATTGCAAAGGATATTGGTAGATATGAACCTAACGAGATTCTTGTTGCAAATCAAAATTTTGATGGTTTAAATGTTATCTTACATGCCATTACCCCAAATCTTCAGCACCATGTGACTACGTGCACTCGGTCTAAGATGCGTAGGATATCTTAGAAACTGTGTTCGAAGGGAATACCTCTGAAAAGGAAGCTAGGTTTCAAAACCTAAATTCTGATTGGGAAAACCTTTGTATGGCTGATGAAGATTCATTTGATGAGTTTAATCACAAAGTGTCTGAAATTGTTAATGCATCTTTTGCATTGGGTAAGACTATTCCTAAAAAGGATATTGTGATGAAAATTCTCAGATCATTGTCAGACAAATACGATTCTAAGAAACATGCCATCATTGAAGGAAATAAACCTTGATACTCTGTCCAGAAATTCTCTGGTCGGAAAGTTGAAGATTTTTTATCTTGAACTTTGTAAAAGAGAAAAACTTCGAATAACTTGCAATTCCGTTGCTACTTCTGATGTAAGTTCTCTGTGTCCAAAATTGATTGATCTAAAGTATGAGAATTGCTTTAATTCTACTCTTTCACTGTGTGTACAATAGTTAAAGAAGACTCTTAGGAGAAGAAAAATAAAGTCTCGTAAAAATTCTTCCTCAACCAATAAAATGGATAAGAAAGTTCACAAAAACTATGATAATGGAACCTCTTCCATGTGCTATAAATGTGATCATCACATTTCAGGTGTTCCTGATAAGGAAAAGAGTGAGATAACCAAAGCATGGATAGAAACTCTTGACTACAGTCCTGATCAGGAAGAAGTATGTGAAAGTGCTCTCACTTATTTTGCTGATAATCACCCTTGTTCTTCCGACAGCTCTGATTATTCCATGATAAACAACCAAACTTCTCCAGAAGAAAAATTCGATCTCTTGACCAAACATCTCTACTTGATTAAGAGAAAATTTCAACTGGAAAAGGAAGCCTGGAGTAAAAGGATTGAAAATCTGGAATGTCAACTGAAAACACTAAGACAAGAAAATGCGACCTCTTGCAATTGTGATGTTAAAAAAAATGATTGATACTCTTCGATAAGTTCTAGCAACCCAAATCATCATATTACTCCTATGATTTTTTCATGTTCTAATATCTCTCATGATGATAAAGACGTGGTTAAATCCACAGCATATCGTGAGTTTACCTTGAATAAAAATCAGGATTACCCAGAAACAGGTTGCACAAAGGTTCTTAAAAAATCTTCTTCTAAGTCACGTTTTCAGAAGAAGAAAAAGAAATCTATGATATTCTCTAAAGATATTTTCAGAACCATTCATAGTATGCAAAAATCGATAAACAGTCTGTTCAAAATAAAGGGGAAAAAAATTCCTATTTGTATTCTCACTCCACAAAGAGGAAACTGAAACAAGTTTTAACAAAATCATCCCCTCTCTTGTGAATCCTCCTGATCCTTCGTTTGGTGGGAGAAATTTCTCATTGTAAACGTTTGATATTGTTCTTGTCTATTTTCCCTTGGAAAAGAACAAAAATCTCTAAGAGGGGTGTGAAAAGATTTCATTTGACTTGTTCGTGTATCTCCATAATTTACT
Source organism: Papaver bracteatum (assembly GCA_023529315.1). Taxonomy (NCBI): domain Eukaryota; kingdom Viridiplantae; phylum Streptophyta; class Magnoliopsida; order Ranunculales; family Papaveraceae; genus Papaver; species Papaver bracteatum. The sequence continues at coordinate 1,313,108 of JAJJWX010003983.1, forward strand.
CTAGTTTTGGTTATTAAGCTAGGAACCATTTCTGAACACTTGGAGGTCTTTCTTATCTCTTTTAAGTTTTTGTCAGGGTTTTTGTCAAAGGTCCTTTTGGGAATTTATCTCATTTCTTCCTTCTTTTAAAAGAGATTTATTTCCCATAAACAAGCATTTCATTCACCTTCTCTATCATGTCCCCCTCAAGTCTTTCTAGTAAAGAGGATGATGTATGGATAGTTCTGTTTCCCTCTAATAAAGTTCGTTTTGGTTCTTCTGATAATGAGATAAATTAGGATAAACGTGATTCATCCTCTGATGGAAATCCTCCTAGTTCTCATTTTGATAAACTCTCATTAACCATGAATCTTATACTGAAGCAAGTACGGGTATTGAAGAGTGAACTATAATCTTCCATCAAGAGACTTGAAGACAAGATGGATAATCTTGAATCCAGGATTGATCTAATCGAAGATGAACTTGATGATTATAGGGAATATTAGAAGAGTCTTCAAAGTAAGTTAAATGTTTTTTCAGCTCTTGCTTAATGTCTAGGAAACTTCTTATGAGAATTTATTCTTATGTTTTAAGAAGGATAACTAGGGTTTGGAATAGCCATTATTGTGAGTACACATAACTATTTCGAACGATTTTCATCTTGCAATGTTTTTAGATTTATTTATTTAAAGTTTAAAGTTTATTTGGAAGATGATTTTGCAGTATTAATCTTTATGGTTTTATATATTGCAACTTGTTATGGGATATGTCGGTTTGCGTCCGTGAACTATGATTGTCCCATATATTTCAAAAGTTAAGTCTTTCATATGTCATTATGCAAATATTGATAAAAGATTGAATGTACTTTTGACAAACGAAAGTTAAGCCTATTATGTCATTATACAAATATTGATGGAAGATAGGATGAACTTTTGTATACAAAGATTAAGTCTATTACATGTCTTTATGCAAATATTGATGAAGAATAGAATGAGTCTTTGAATATTCCGCAGTATTGGTCTTTTCCTGATCCACATCATTGTGTAAGTATTGCGTGGCTCCGTAAGTTCTATTATGTGAGCATTTCCGATAAAATTAATCATGGGTTCTCTTGTGGTTAATTTAATTGAGTATTTTGGATGCAAATTCATGTTTCATGTGATTTCTTAATGTCCAAAGAAATCCTTCTTTTCTTGTGAAAGTAAGGTCGCTCTTGTTGTTTTTTCGGGAATGACATTTTATGGGGGAGAGTTCTTAATTGAACTTGTGCTTAATTGCCAAATATTTGTGGGGAATGCGGTTGTAGAATATTATAGGAGTTTTCGTGTATCTTCATTAAATACCTGATGAATGCATTTAGCTTTGGATATATGATTGCATCTAAACAAAGTTGATATGTTATTCTCTTTTGGTCATGAAGTATCTCTATGAAAATTTCATTAGGATCCCACTAGTTTTCATACCTTTGCCAATTTTATTGACAAAAAGGGGGAGAATTAATGTGTAGTTCACACTACAAATACATATGGTTTACGGATCATTATGTAAGGGGGGTGGTTTTAATGTGAGATGAAGTATTGACTAAGGGGGAGCGATACATATCACCATAGTATTGTTGTCAAAGTTGTGATACAATTGGACTTTGATGTTGTGTAATAATACTATGACACTGTATAACAATGATTGAGAGCAACTATTTTCTCATTGTTATAGCTACGGATTTTCAACAACTATGATGCTGAGTTGAACACATTCAGAATCACTAGAGTACTTGGAAGTGACGAAGATTTCGAGTAATGTTGAAAAACTAAGGAAATCAAGCATTTGGATTGTGAGCTACAAAGTTTATTTATTTTGTATTCCATATGTATTGATAGTTTTGTCACTAAAATTGACAAAGGGGGAGATTGTTAGAGCACTGATAGGTCGAACTCGCAAGCGTTGTTATCTCAAGCTTATTGTCAAGTTTAGTTTCCAAAACTATAAGTCTTGATTTCTAGTCTACTTATAGCTAAGTCTCGTGTAAAGACCCTCAAGCTCGTCAACGTTGTTACACCAGTCAAGTAATGAATTAGTCGATAATAACTCGATTAGTTTAACACGAACGTTAATTAATAGAAATTAATTTAACAACGATTTGGATATGAAACTAGTACCGTTGGATATATCTCGAAAAGTTACGCAGAATAGATTACTCGAACGTGCCAATCGGATACTGGATGAAGAAGATATCTTTGGATAAGTATCAAGGGAAAAATAATAATTTTTTTTTAGATCGCCTGACTGCCCAGATCATTTGGGATGGTGCCTTTATCATTTTTCATTGGTCTTATCCCCAGACCGAGAAGATAAACACGATTTGTGTTTGTTTTCTTCTTCATTCTATTTTCTTCTTCTCTTTCTTCTCTTCTTCATGTGCTTCTTTTGTGGGTGGTTTGAAGATCGAAACTATGAATTTGTGATCGAGATATGAGAGGAAATATTAGGTGATGATTACCGGTGATGGTGTTGAAGTTAGTTTATTGTTGGATGAAGAATAAATGATGGATTGATGAGAACTAGAGTTAGGGTTTCTGTGAGATGAAGTTATGGAGGAATTGATTAATTGAAAGAGGATTTGAGTAGTTGGTGATGAAGAACAAAGGGGGTTGGTGTTTAATTGAAGTCTGAAGTTGTTTCAATGATGAATTAGAGAGTTAAGGTTTCATGTTCTTCTTCAAGTTAAGGACTAAGGTTTCTGAGATTTATTGAAGTTATGATTGGTGTTGATTAAGAGGAATTGAAGGACGGGTTTTGAAGATTATGAGATACAAAATAAGTTAGTGATGTGGATTTGAAGGTACGGTTATAAAGAAGGTTTGGGGTATCAAATTAGGGTTCTTATTATGAGTTCAAAATAAAGAAGAATAGAGAAGAATCAGAGATGAATTTAAGGGTTCTGAAGGATAATGGGAAGTGGGTTTGACTCTAATTAGAAAGTAGTGAAGGTACGGTTATAAAGAAGGTTTGGGGTATCAAATTAGGGTTCTTATTCAGAGTTCAAAATAAAGAAGAATAGAGAAGAATCAAAGATGAATTTAAGGGTTCTTAAGGATGACGGGAAGTGGGTTTAACTCTATGTAGAAAGTAGAAGATTGAGAATTTGTTCTAGAGTTTTGAGAATCAAAGATAATGATGAGGATCGAGGGGTGTTGTGGTTAATCTTGAGCTGAGTTGATGAACTGAGATAAGTAAAGAAGGAATTCAATTCAATTGTCAGAGCAACACATATTTGAGGTAATTGTTAATTTCAGTAAAGATAAGTTCAATTCCAATATTGTGTTTATTGCTTCTCAGTGAACTGTGAATGGAGTTTGTTATGGTTTGAAGCTTTAATGTTGGTTAGTATGGAATGTACAGAATTAGAGAAGTTTAGAAAAAAGTTGTGGGTGAAATTTAGATTATAACTGAGATACATGAAGTAATTGGTGGTGGTAAATCTGGGAAGATGAGTTAAATATAAGAGGTGTTGTTGTTCTAGAGTTTTGAGAATCAAAGATGATAATGAGGATCGAGGGGTGTTGTGGTTAATCTTGAGATGAGTTGATGAACTGAGATAGGTGAAGAAGGAATTCAATTCAATTGTCAGAGCAACACATATTTGAGGTAATTGTTAATTTCAGTAAAGATAAGTTCAATTCCAATATTGTGTTTATTGCTTCTCAGTGAACTGTGAATGGAGTTTGTTATGGTTTGAAGCTTTAATGTTGGTTAGTATGGAATAGACAGAATTAGAGAAGTTTAGAAAGAAGTTGTGGGTAAAATTTAGATTATAACTGAGATACATGAAGTAATTGGTGGTGGTAAATCTGGGAAGATGAGTTAAATATAAGAGTTGTTGTTGTTGTATGGTTATGTGGTTGTGAATGAAACTGAAGTTGAGATAGACATTGTAGATATATGATACAATTGGGGATGTTTTTGAAGATGCATTTTTGTTGTGTGGTGTCAAAATTAGGTAATAGATTGTAAGAATGTATCGTTTGTAAGTGGTAGAAATTCTGTGAGATTACAAGGCAATGAAAATATGGTGGTAGTGTTATTGGTGTTGGGATGTTGACTGGAATGGATTGAAGTGATGTTGATGTTACATTTAAGAATTTGATATGGGAAGTGGAACTGAACTGAAATTCCATGACTAGTGAGATGAGATGGCAATGGTTGTGGTGCTGCTGATATGAATGTTGTGTGGATTACAAGAATTATTGATGGGTTATGCCGAGTGTGGAGATGGGGTTGATTAAAATTGAAGTGTTGTGAGAAAGGGGTTAATAATGGGATTTGTAGGACTGTAGTTAGTGCTAGCAGTGAAAGCTTGGAAAGGCTGCAATTGCAGGTAGGCATAGTTTGTAATTGAAATTTGTAGTTTATTTGAATGAATGAAATGTTTAGTAATTGTATGAACTTCTGTTCTTGAGGCTTAGGCATGTTAGTCATCCCAGTCAGATATCTGACTGACTTGCCTTAACTGACTCTCTTGACTTAGATCATCTGACTGAGTTAACTCAGTCTAAACCAGATTCAACTCGCTGAGTTAACTCGTGTGACCAAATCGTTGACTTAGACCTTGACCTTGGCTGGACTTAGACATTGACTGTTAGTTTGGCCGTTAGTATCAGATGGACTGGACCTTAGCTTAATGAGCATGTTTAGTGAACTTGGGCTTATAGCCAGTTTTCCTAATGAACATATATATTGGACCTTTATAGTCTGATTTAGCCTTTGGTTCCTTCCACAAAGTTGTAGATATTCTTAAAAATGGGCTTAGAACCATTAGATAGACTTGTATGATTCTTGTGTGAGCCATTTTGGTGGCTAGATTCTTAGACTTCTTGTGTGATTAACAGTTAGTCTTTATTAACAACGATCGATTCAAGGATGAACCAGTGGATCATGGATCTCCAGGTAGGCGAGGCTTGTCATCAAAAGAGGTGGGAATCGATAACGAACTCTCTTGTATTCATTATTGTTTTACAAATCTATCTTTTGTGAAATTCATGCATATCTTTGTGTGCTTTGTGTGGTATGAGATATGTGTCACACAATATCCAGTATTCTATGGCTAGGGCGATACACCGCAATATTACCTAATCGGTGTGGAATTGGCATCAAAATTACTCTTCCTTATGTGCGGCAACACACATCTCATACATGGATGTTTACTGTTCTTTTAAATTGCTTTGAAGAAGTTTCTACATTATGTTTTACTGTCTTTCTGTGTATTATCGTCTTTCGATAAAACCTGCATTGTCTTCAAATTATATTAATGATTACTTGAAAGTTAGTTGTTATTTCCACTGGGCACCCCTTTTAGGGATAATGTGCTCACCCATTCCCACTTTCAGTTTCACAGACAGATCAGAGTTGCGCAGCGGAAGTTTCGTTACGTTGAGTCTTGTGTTATGTTTATTATGTTGTATATTCTATTTGCAAACCAAATTACTATTGTATATGTATCATTTGAGAGGATCTCTTGTTTATATTTTTTTCTGAGAGGGGTTAGTGCTTGGGTTAAGTTTTGTAGCAAATTTCTTAATTGAATGTTTACGTAAATGATTTAGATTTTTAGTGCCTATTTATTTAGTTAATCTCTTGGATTAGTCAGCTATTAGTTTTGGGGGCGCTACATCTCGGATTAGGATAGAAAGTGTAGTTGAGCATTAGACTTCATGGTGTTTATTGAATGAATATGAAGAACTACTAAGGAGAGCTCGTAGAACTTCATAAACAAAAGATATGTGGATACTTGAACTCATCTATCACTCAAAATTCTATCTACTCCATCTCTTATTTAAGAAAAAACTCGTATAGCTATATAGACTTCAATTATACACATTTGATATTTCAAATTGAGTTTAACTCGCTTACATATTTCTCGAATTATATGTTGGTAAGCTTTCTCTTTAACCAAGTTCATCTTATATTCTTGACGAAATTCAAAAGATAATCATGTGAAAATCGCCTGGTAACATCTTACATGATTTGTGTGAGACAGTCATTTGATGTAGACTCAGAATGTTTCAGATTGATCATTCGATCACTTGAAAATTGCTTTGAAGCTAATAGTTTGTGTGAGACAGTTATTGTCGTCTTCCGAGAATGTTTCAATAATTGAAATGAGAGTTTATAACAATTGGATATAAGAATAGTATGCGTACTTTCATATATGTAATCCAAGTTCGAGAACCATGGTATACATACCCGTCTGCGTATTGCTTGGTTTAGTGAAGTCCGGGTACCAAGTACACATAATGGTACGCGTACTGGTGTGAGGTTCATGTCCGCGAATTTCTGCTGAGTTTGGAAGGTATGCGTACCAGTTCGCGTACCGGAGAAACCCAAACTTAGTCCGCCACTATGGTATGCGTACCTGTCTGCATACCTATAGTGTTCTAAAATCGGTTTGTTCATGAACTAATACATTTATATAATAAGGAATGCAATCTTTTGCAAACCGAGGCTATAATGTTCATGACTTGATTTGAGTGAATCAAAATCGATTTTGATTCAATTGTGTCTTGTATACTTCTATGAGAATATAAACAATTGAACAACTCTAGAACTAGTTTCTTTTTTTTTTGTTTCTTTTTTTTATCGGTAAAGAATTTTGGTGCCAGCAAGTTTCGAACTCAGGTCTCTGGTATCATCACCCAATGACTTTACCATTATACTACAATGGCACCGGCTAACTCTAGAACTAGTTTCATTTGAGTGATTTGGACTAGTTATGGTTAAGATAAATAAGGTTGATATGAAAGTGTTCATATGGCTAACTTCGGTTAACTATTGTTGAGCCAACAAAGGTGTACATGTTTATGTATGGTTATTCATATCTAAATGAAGTCACTTTTCATTTGTGTGTAACAATCTAAGTTCGATCTAATGGTTGAAAGATATTAGATTGAGTATAATCATTCATCTAACGGTGAACTTGAATGCTTAGTTGCCAAGGTAACATTGATTGCAAACCCTGATTTGAAAACTATATAAAGGAGATATCTAGCAACTAGGAAACCTAATCCCCACACCTCATGTGTGATACTAGTTGCGACTAGAGTCGATTCTCCTTTAACCTTAGGTTTTTCACGAAACCCTGTAGGTTAACGACTTAAAGACTTCGTTGGGATTGTGAAGCCAGGCCCAACTATTTTCTCAGTAGTTGCATGTTCTGATCTTGTTGTTTCTATCGTGATTGAGTACTATCTTCTCTAAGATTTGCTCGAGATTTAATCTCCAATAGGCAAGATAAAAAGTAGTCGCAAACATCTTCGTCTCATCGTTTGTGATTCTACAATATTATGTTTCGCTACTATACGATTAAGATTATTGTGAGGTGATTGATATTTCTAGGCTGTTGTTGATGGTGGATTTTTGTTTAAGGTTAAGATTGTAAAACCTAAAAAATATGCGCCAACATCTTGTAAAAGATAAGGCCATTAACAAGTGGTGGATACTCCTTCACTTTATCAATTCACCAAGAATGGAGCATGTGGCAACAATCCCATTCTGTGAATAAAATACACGAAATTCATCCAGGTTGGAGCATGTAGCAACAATCCCATATACCCTGTGAATTTCCAGCATTATTAATTAATGCGCAACAGCCTTGTATTTCCTGTACTCATTATCAGTGCGGCATGACAACTGAGTGTTGCTCTTAGCGGAGCAACACGAACCTCCAAGCATTATAATGAAACCATGTAAGAAATACCCATACAGGCTGAACTCTCGGTGTGTTATACTAGCCCGATTGAGCCCCTCTCGGTGTGTTATACTAGCCCGATTGAGCATCCAAACTGACCGTATCAGTCTGGATATGATCACGACCATCCAACTCCACCAGCCTGATTGGATGGCCCAGATCGATTCCATCACCCCCAAGCAGGTATGAAATACATGCCGAACCAACGCGGAACCCGCATGGTTGGCCTCCCTTGGCCTAGCTTGCCAAAACGTCCAAACCATAGTAGTATGGATGGAAAATCCTAAATTAGGGTTTGTGGCACATTACATGTGTCGCAAAACAGCCTCAACCATCCATCTTCGCAGGTATAGATGGAGGGTGTAGATGTAGATTCAAAGGGCACGGAGTATGTCAATACAATCACCACAGGCCCGTCTACATACCTGACTAATCGGTCAGGACCAACCATGGTTGGTCATTCCAAATCGTGTGCCTGAATGGAGCATGACGCACGACTCTGAAACCCAAAATTAGGTTTTTGAATCACGAGCGTCCATCTTATCCGGCACGAATGAAGGGTCCGAGATTAGATCAAAGTAGGTCCGGTCATGTCAACATGACCACCGTGGACCCGTCTATCCCCTCACCTAATAGGCCAAGGAATACCATGCCTGGCTATCCCCAAATCGTCCGCTCCAACATGCGTGGTCGCACCTCTCAAGCTGCAAATTAATCTCAACCACTCAATTTCTCCGGACGAATTGGGTGGCTTAGATCGCATTTTCATGGGACGGTAAGACATAGGCGTGAACACCAGCCTACCACCTACACGTTGGAGCAGTCGACCAAGACTGACCAAGCTTGGTCGTTTTGGAACGCCCGCCCGAAGTTGGTATGGGACACGGCTTTTGCGGCACTAATCTTCTGTTTCAATTCGATCTCGACCACTCAACTTCGCCGGATGAATTGAGTGGCCCAGATCACGTTTTTGTGGGACGGTAGGTATAAACGCCTAAACTGTCACGCCATCTACACGCAGGTGTGATCGGCCAGTCCATGATAGTTACCTAAGTATGGTTTCGGTCAGGGTGAAGAGCAGTGCTTGCGCACCTCCTTCGAAACCCTAATTCCACCAAGTGTCGCAGATGAGTGTCTTAAAGATCATCTCATCCGTCCAACTTCACTAGCTCGGTTATATAGCCCTGGTCAGGAGTTAATTAGTCAGTGCGGAGTCATGGTGATCACCATTCACCACTCTACCACACCATGTGGTCGGTAAAGGAAGGGTTTGCATGCGCAACTTCCAAACCATGTTGGATATACTCAATGCAGTACCTGCATAGTATACACACGATACTTCACAAGTATCAATTTCCTTCTTGGGTTTTGCTTTCGGGTTGTTTTCTCCTCCCGAACGAGCTTAAAACCTAAATATTCCCTCGGTAGGAGATAGGAAATTCTTTTCCATATGGAATAGAGGGGCGGATCATCAAAATCCGAGTCCGCACTAGAATTCTACAACGATTCTAGTAAGGAGCGCTAATTAGGGTTTCTGGTGCAATGATCAACGGTTGCCCCTCCTATCAAGATGCAAAATCTCGACCGTCGAAGGTCACCAAGCTAGCAAGCTTCCCGAGCCTGACTTGCCAAGCTACAACAACATGCTACATGTTTTCCAAAACACTCGAGACATCAATCATGTCACAAACTAGAGGATACATACTGGGGTATTGGTCTGGCGGTTTACAACGTGCAGCGCACAACGCGCCATCACAAGAACGTGTCAGGAAGTCATGGACGGTTAGTGATGATAGGAGAAGTGGGCAAGCCTGGTCGTGTGACACCAACACACTACTCCACTACTCCATCACTCCAATTTCTCCACTTCCCACGAGATACGAAGGTTAGGCTAAAGGACTTGTATAAATAGTTTCTCCGCCCTATTTTCAACAACAACACAAGTCCAGACAATAGAAGCAAGTGTTGATACAATCGTATTCAAACACTGGAACTGATAGCTTACATCCTGCAAGCCAGTTCAACTTTCTGATACAAGTCCTGCATAGCCAACACCTTCACATTCTCAACACCTTCTTCGCTTCCCTCCCTAAGATCAACCCCATCTCCTTCACTTTGTGACCGAAACAAGTCTGGAACGGCCATTTATTGGTTTAGGCAGGACTTGCACAGATTGATCTCTCGAATCTACAAGCACTCACCGCGCAGTGCATTTGTTTTAGGTTTAGATTCATTCCTCATCCACACCCCAAATTACCAAAATTAGCAGGAATAGTTTTCACCCATAAACAATTGGCGACCACATTGGGAGATTAATCTCTCGGTTGCAATATCAATTTCCAATTATCAATTTTATCTTTTCAGTACCCGGTTCGATTTCCGCAATTGCAAGAGGGTAGATCTTAGGGTCAATTCAATCGACAATTCATTTCAAGATGGTGGAACTCAGGTCTGGATCATCAATCAATTCTGATGGAACTAGTGCGGATAACACTCCCGGTGTCGATGTACCTGTCAGTGGAGCTACCGTGGTCAATACATCTCGAGGGGCCGTCACTTCTACCATCAGCACCACCAGGATAGCGGGAAATATTCCAGTTGGTGTAACGCCTCCCATCACCAGAGCCAGAGCACCCGCGAATCCCGGCATTTCCTCAAGCGTAACACCTCCGGTGATCACCAGGGAAACTACTTTTACTCCTTCATCAGGACGAGGATCCGGAGTGACGAGAGGAGGACCACCGCCTATTACCATTGCATACTTGATGGAGAAGCAGAAAGTCTTGGCTAAGAATCAAACGGATATGGCCGCGACTCAAAAGGAGGTACTCACTTTCCTCAAAACTTTGACTGAACGTTTGCCACAAGATTCACGACATCCCGGGGGAAGCGCTTCCATCCTGACTCACACGGACGACGAAACTCACGTTGCTCCTGAACACCCAAGGGAAAGGAACCAACCGTCCAACTTCATCACACGCGAGGACCTGGAAAGACTTCTCCAAAATTGAGGCAAGGGGGACCGAACGGATGTACACCAACATTAGCCGCCATACCCCCAAGATGTGCAACGAATTCCTCTTCCAAGAGGTTACACCTCTCCCCAATTCTCCCTTTACGGCGGTACTGGTAACGCTCGTGAACATGTTTCTCGATTCTTGGAATCCCTGGGGGAACATGAATACAATCATGTTCTACGCCTGAAAGAATTCTCAAAGTCACTTACAGGGAGGGCATATACCTGGTACAACAACATCGCACTTAACAGCATATCCAATTGGAACGAGATGGTCAGTGCTTTCTACAGGAAGTATTTCTTTGTATCCGAACAGATTACCTTTTCAGATCTGGGAATAATTCTTCAGCGGAACAACGAGCACCCCAACGACTTCGTTAAGAGGTTCAGGACCCAAGCGCTGGATTGTCATGACCCGAACGTCACCGAACGACAATTGGTGGAGTTGTGCATTAATGGGATGATACTCATATACCGCGCTCTATTAGAGAATCTGGGCTTTCAAACGTTCTCCGAACTCCATGAAGCTGCCAAACGTTCAGCAACAACCGCACCAACATTGCTAGAAAGAACCAGAGTTGTTCGAAGTGAAGATTCGCGTGAAAGTCGAGGAAACAGGCGCCTCACGAACAAACAATACAACACTGGTCCTTCTGTGAGTGTAGTGGGTAGAGGAGAAAAAAGGAAAGCTTCTGCAACGGAACAACAAACCAAGCGGGCGTCCCCAGCACGCAAGACTTCGTCTCGGAAAGGAGCGGACAAAAGTCCTACACAAGACACCGAAGATACGGGTTTTCCTTTTCCTATGAATGAAGTGATAGAACTCTTAGAAGCGTGGATCCAAGATGACGCCATCAAGATGCATCCTATCAGACGTCCTCCAACTGAAAAAGACATGACGGATCCCAAATACTGCCACTAACATAGATTCGTTCACCATCCAACCAAATATTGTAACAGGCTGAAACAAATATTCAGGGAAAAGATAGAGACGGGAGAACTCCAAATCGGAAACGAAGGTGTTCACATGGATCCTCTTCCTATTAGGAATTGTATGATTTCCGAGGATTCTGTTCGCAAGACTGTACAATCTATGATGGAGAACTTGTGTGAAATCTTGTATTTCTCCAAGGGACAGCGTCAAGACATATTTGTGGCCCTCAATCGCATTGTATCAGGCAGGCGTTTGTATCCGGAAGCAGTCCAGAAACCCCAACCTTTCCTGGAAGACACGAACGGGGGAAACTAGGGACTCCTAACCGTCGCCCGATTGAGATATGTCGAGTTCGATAGCGTGTTGGTCGATACGACCTCTGAATTTAACATCATTACCGTCAAGACCTTGAGAGCAGTTAATATTCCGAAGCGAGAGGCTACTTGTCATCCAACTATGGTTAAGGATCCGGAGGGAGAACTCAGAGATGCATATGGATACATTGATCTTGAAGTCAAATCGGGTGATACCTCGACACGAGCAAAGTTCTACATAGTCAAAGAACATCCCAGCTATGACATGATCCTAGGACGCCCTTGGATGCGCGACAACAAGGCAATGCTAGGAGTCTGTCCTCTACCGGATTCGATACCTGAAAGAATCTCCAACATGCCTTCTGGACCTGATGACTGTTTGTTACCGCACCAAAAACTTGCCAGTGCAACACAACTTCCCGGAGAAAGCCTGTCGGCATATGTTGAAAGGTTCCGATCTCAAGTAAGTCTCATCACGCAACCCTCTTTACGATCAACCGCCCCTCATTATGATAAGTCCTGGGGACTGGCTCTATCCAAAAAACTAATCTTGGCTAAGAGATGTGAATTGGAGGCCGGCCCCTTTAAACAATTTATCCGGAGTCTAGAAGCTGGCTCGGTTAAAGACGACAAAACCAAGACCCTGAGGTCTACACGTCCAAACCCATTCGGAATTGGATACCTAGTAACAAAGGCAACCACATTCAAGGTCGGAAGCATTACGGTGAAAATGGCTACCTCACGTAATTCGCCTGCCGAGAAGGAGGATGAACCGTACCTGGTAGCAGATATCATCCTAGGCGGCTACTGCAAACTCATCAACGCTGACAAGCTAGAAGGCGTAACAATTCACTCATGGTAGCTCAAACCCTACCGCACTTAAGACGCTGTGCTATCACTTTCCATCATCTTACACACTTTAAGACGCTGTGCTACTTCCTCCGGCATGTTTCCCTTTAAAATTCCACATCGTATTTGTAATTCCTTTAGAAAATGATTGCAATACTTGCATTCATGATTAGGGTTTCAATCTTCAATTTTCAATTTTCAAAATTAATTGGAGTGTTATTTCCGTCTGAGGACCTCTTTACCCTAAAGACACAAAGTTCAGCCTAAATCAACCCATTAGGGTAGGTCAGGAAAGAAACCCTAAGCAAAATCCTGAAAAGAGTTACGCGAAAAAAAGCTTTGAGCCGCTCACCCCAACAAGAAACAAGAAGATTTTGCGTCAGGAACACATGTCCGTGATATTCTATTATGGCATTATTTCTTTTTATATCAAGGGATTACATACATGTGGATGCGCACCCTTGCACCTGAGAAGGTTCGGATGTAGTCTTAACTAAAGATTATAACGTAGAAACCTTTATTCAAATAATCCAATAATGGAAGAAAAACCCTTGAACTCAGCTGCCACTGAGTGCAAGAAAAGGTGTTCACAAATTACGGAATATGCTGGAAAAGAGAAAAAGAAGTAAAGATGTTTCAACCGTCAAGAGAGTGGACTGCGCCTGCGCTGACATAAAGTTTTGCTTCAATGCCATCACCTGATGATGCTCCTCCCTTTGGATCCGCCTCGGCCTCTGCACCAGATGTTTCCGCAGTAACGCACTCTATTCCAGCATCATCGGCAGTAGAATCAAAGGCCACATCAACGATCGGGCCGACTGCTTTTAAACATTCAGATTCGTCAGCGTCAGAATCAAGAATTATTACACCGTCCTGGATTGGGTAATCACACTTATTTTCACTTGGAGGTCGTTTTTGCTCAACTCTCCGCCTCTTCAACCGCGATGCAAATCTCTCCTCCCTTGCGCTTACTGGTGCTTGAAACGCCTCCTCGTGTCTCCACCGTTCTTCCATGTCAATCGCAACTGAAAGTGCACAACTTATCAACTTCGAAGCTTCTTTCTGGAGAGGTGATGGGATGGTCATCCACCGCCTTCATGATAAATTGCAAAGAAGAAGAAGTTATAAAAAAAATAAAAATCAATCAGTCAATCAAAAGATTAGATAAGTGCGGAGCAGTACCTGAGATGTAGAAGGAACAATAAGATGATTCTTTATAATCTCAACAGAGTCCCAGGAGAAAAGAGGTCTTCACTTACCACCTATGAAGGCTACTATTTCGGGATGATGATTCACAAATACTTATCGCACGTATCTGAAGAAAGCTGCAGTATGATAAAAAGGAGTGCACCTGACCCAAGGGACCGATCTCTGCCCAGAAATGTACGAAAGGAATCAAAGCGACTCACCGGATCAAGTCCCGCTTCCTTCACAACCCTAATCAGGACTCCCAGGGCAACACCTGACAATGTCGATCTGTTCGGTAAATATACATTCACCTTAGCTTGGTTATTTCAATGTATAAACTTGTACCATCTCATGCCTACCACACAATAGTGTAACCATTATGTGCTAGTCAGGGGACTTAATATTGATGGTGGATTTTTGTTTAAGGTTAAGATTGTAAAACCTAAAAAATATGCGCCAACATCTTGTAAAAGATAAGGCCATTAACAAGTGATGGATACTCCTTCACTTTATCAATTCACTAAGAATGGATCATGTGGCAACAATCCCATTCTGTGAATAAAATACACGAAATTCATCCAGGTTGGAGCATGTAGCAACAATCCCATATGCCCTGTGAATTTCCAGCATTATTAATTAATGCGCAACAGCCTTGTATTTCATGTACTCATTATCAGTGCGGCATGACGACTGAGTGTTTCTCTTAGCGGAGCAACACGAACCTCCAAGCATTATAATAAAACCATGTACGAAATACTCGTACAAGCTGAACTCTCGGTGTGTTATACTAGCCCGATTGAGCCCCTCTCGCTGTGTTATACTAGCCCGATTGAGCATCCAGACTGACCGTATCAGTCTGGATATGATCACGACTATCCAACTCCACCAGCCTGATTGGATGGCCCAGATCGATTCCATCACCCCCAAGCAGGTATGGAATACCTGCCGAACCAACGCGGAACCCGCATGGTCGGCCTCCCTTGGCCTAGCTTGCCAAAACGTCTAAACCATAGCAGTATGGATTGAAAATCCTAAATTAGGGTTTGCGGCACATTACATGTGTCGCAAAACAGCCTCAACCATCCATCTTCGCAGGTATAGATGGAGGGTGCAGATGTAGATTCAAAGGGCATGGAGTATGTCAATAAAATCACCGCAGGCCCGCCTACATACCTGACTAATCGGTCAGGACTAACCATGGTTGGTCATTCCAAATCGTGCGCCTGAATGGAGCATGACGCACGACTCTGAAACCCAAAATTAGGGTTTTGAATCACGAGCGTCCATCTTATCCGGCACGAATAAAGGGTCCGAGATTAGATCAAAGTAGGTCCGGTCATGTCAACATGACCACCGTGGACCCGTCTATCCCCTCACCTAATCATCCAAGGCATACCATGCCTGTCTATCCCCAAATCGTCCGCTCCAACATGCGTGGTCGCACCTCCCAAGATGCAAATTAATCTCAACCACTCGATTTCTCCGGACGAATTGGGTGGCTTAGATCGCGTTTTCATGGGACGGTAAGATATAGGCGTGAACACCATCCTACCACCTACACGTTGGAGCAGTCGACCAAGACCGACCAAGCTTGGTCGTTTTGGAACGCCCGCCTGAAGTTGGTATGGGATACGGCTTTTGCGGCACTAATCTTCTGTTTCAATTCGATCTCGGCCACTCAACTTCGCCGGATGAATTGAGTGGCCCAGATCACGTTTTTGTGGGATGGTAGGTATAAACACCTAAACTATCACGACGTCTACACGCATGTGTGATCGGCCAGTCCAGGATAGTTCCCTAAGTCTGGTTTCGGTCAGGGTGAAGAGCAGTGCTTGCGCACCTCCTTCGAAACCCTAATTCCACCAAGTGTCGCAGATGAGTGTCTTAAAGATCATCTCATCCGTCCAACTTCACTAGCTCGGTTATATAGCCCTGGTCAGGAGTTAATTAGTCAGTGCGGAGTCATGGTTATCACCATTCACCACTCTACCACACCATGTGGTCGGTAAAGGAAGGGTTTGCATGTGCAACTTCCAAACCATGTTGGATATACTCAATGCAGTACCTGCATAAAATACACACGATACTTCACAAATATCAATTTCCTTCCTAGGTTTTGCTTTCGAGCTATTTTCTCCTCCCGAACGAGCTTAAAACCTAAATATTCCCTCGTTAGAAGATAGGAAATTCTTTTCCATATGGAATAGAGGGGCGTATCATCAAAATCCGAGTCCGTACTAGAATTCTACAATGATTCTAGTAAGGAGCGCTAATTAGGGTTTCTGGTGCAACGATCAACGGTTTCCCCTCCTCTCAAGATGCAAAATCTCGACCGTCGAAGGTCACCAAGCTAGCAAGCTTCCCGAGCCTGACTTGCCAAGCTACAACAACATGCTACATGTTTTCCAAAACACTCGAGACATCAATCATGTCACAAACTAGGGGATACATACTGGGGTATTGATCTGGCGGTTTACAGCGTGCAGCGCACAACACGCCATCACAAGAACGTGTCAGGAAGTCATGTACGGTTAGTGATGATGGGAGAAGTTGGCAAGCCTGGTCGTGTGACACCAACACACTACTCCACTACTCTATCACTCCACTTTCTCTACTTCCCACGAGATATGAATGTTAGGCTAAAGGACTTGTATAAATAGGTTTTCCGCCCTATTTTCAACAACAACACAAGTCCAAACAACAGAATCAAGTGTTGATACAATCGTATTCAAACACCGGAACTGATAGCTTACATCCTGCAAGCCAGTTCAGCTTTCTGATACAAGTCCTGCATAGCCAACACCTTCACATTCTCAACACCTTCTTCGCTTCCCTCCCTAAGATCAACCCCATCTCCTTCACTTTGTGACCGAAACAAGTCTGGAACTGCCATTTCTTGGTTTAGGTCGGACTTGCACAGATTGATCTCTCGAATCTACAAGCACTCACCGCGCAGTGCATTTGTTTTAGGTTTAGATTCATTCCTCATCCACACCCCAAATTACCAAAATTAGCAGGAATAGTTTTAACCCATAAACAACTGTTCTTTAGGAATATAAGTATAGTATATCAATTGGTTCATGTTCACCTTGATTTATCAAAAGACAGATCAAAACTCATAGGTTTATCTGTGGGAAACATATTTATCTATACAATATACTTTTCAGTGTGATACAAATTTGTTTATCAAGTCTTCGACTTTTGGTCATAGCAACTCTTAGTTGTGGGTGAAATCATCTAAGGGAATCAAGTGCGTAGAGTCATGCTGGGATTCAGAGACCTAAGGAGTGCAACTATACCTTGATCAGTGTGAGATTGGTTAGGGCTCAACTACATTCCAGTCCGAAGTTAACTTGGAGTAGGCAATTTTCTGTAGCGGCTTAATAAAATTTTGTTAGTTAATCGTTTTCCTGTTTAAGAAAAGCCTGATTTTATTGCATATTTATTGCTTTTGCTTCACAAAATTTCGGCAAAATTGATGTTTATTCCATTATTTGTGTATGGATTTGTGTGCGATTCAATTGTTTTCGGGTAAGAAAAACTATTGTTATCTTGCTTAATGGTTTGGTATCAATTTTTTAGGCTTACAAAATTACGGTGCAATTGCAGTACTATAATGTTTATGTTTGTTTCAATTGCTTTTGGTTGAGGTAAATAACTATGCAAGTTGATTTATTTAGTTTGTATGATTTGTTTATGGCTTGAAAAAAAGGTTTTCGGGATCAATTGTTAGTACAGTTCGATTCCGGATAAGAGAAACTAAGTTAATTCTGATCTTAGCTAGACTTACCAAAGTGGAGATTTCGGTTATTCAAGTCTAATCGAATGCCTTAACAATAAATGCTAGTTAACTACCTAGTACTTGTCTTGTTTAAAAGTGAAAGGTCTAAGTTATTATTTGAATAATTAGACCTTGATGAGAAAAATAGAGTTAATTCTGATCTTTATTTTGGTCTTATCGAACAAGCGATTATATTCGTACAATTGGTTTAGCAACAGAACTAAAGAGCTTAGTCAATTTTTGATTTGCTAAAATTTTAGGGAAAATTGCTTCGGGCAATTGTTTCCTTGGTAACATATCAAAACAAAATTACTTTGTAGTTTCAGTTCTGATATTGGTTGTCTAAAATGGTGTGTGGAACCCTCGTGCTCAACTCTTATAGGTTTTGCAAGTCTTTTAAGATTTGTAAGATCCTTTCGGTTTGTCTTTTATTTGCTCATACCTTTGTCATTTTGTGACAAAAATGGGGAGAAATATATGGAGTAAACAAGTGATTTGGTATCACTAAGGAAAGGACAATGGTGCTTAAACGTTATATCTAATGAAAGAGTAAAGCATAAACTAAGGGGGAGTAACATATCATATTGATACTTGTGGTTATCTTAACTACAAAGGGAATACCAAAGACGTGCGGATTGAAAATCTACCTATCTTACCTTTAGGGGGAGTATTAGCTTTGTTATTATAATGTCAACAACGGCATTTATGGATTGAATGTATAAAGGTTATTGTGCTGTTGAAACTTGGAATCAAGCGTATGTGTAATGAATTCTTGTAATTTGTTTATCCAGATGATGTAAGAGTTTTATCACTAAAATTGACAAAGAGGGAGATTGTTAGAGCATAGCTCAGTTAAAAACACCAAGCGTTGGTATGTCAAGTTTGGTTGTCATATTTTAGTGAATCAAAACTCATTTAAAGAGTCGCTTGATTATTTACTAGAGTTAACTTCGTATAGGTTAGCTAGAAATTTGCTAGGATATGATACTTACAAGTATTACGTGAAGACTTGAAGAATGTGAAGAAGTAAAGAACTACAACGACGACATCATCCTTCCACTTGAGGTTAGTAATATTTGACTTAAACTGTCTCATTCCTAACGTATCTTTCAAGTCGTGCATATTGAAAACATAACTGCGAAGCTGTGAATGATTATACTCTAGTTAGACATAGTAATAAGGAATTACAATACGAATTACAACGTCTATCTTTTGAACTTTGTATATAAGATATCGACATAATCGTATGAATGCTATTGTGATTATGTATGGGTATGGGTGAAGATTTCATCCTAGGAAATAATATTTTACATTCATTTAAAGGAAGTACATTCATAAACTTATTTTGTGAAACGATAGGGAAATCTCTAGGCTTATTGGTATTATTATTCATTGTAAATATTTGGATTACCAATATGTGTGTTTAGTATAACCGCTCATAACTTGTTTATGTATCTTGGTAAAACTATTCACAATGCCTGACTTTTGTATTGGTATGATTTTTATTAGTGAAACCGATCTTAAGTAATCACTTGAGATGGTATGATCGATATGTTGTAATTGGTATGACCAACTCTAGACATTGGGGGAACCGATCCTAGTAAGAAGTGCAACCGATCACAAGCATGAGGAATCCATCCTTGTAAGAGGTATAACAAGTCTTACTAATTGGTAACCGATCCTATGACTTGTGAAACCGAATACAAGTTAAATACCATAAATATGTGGTAACCGATCCTAGTACCTAGTCAACCAATTCTTGGAAATCTAGTGTGACCGATCCTAGTACCCACATGGAGGTAGAACTGAAGCTTTGTGTTTTAGTAGAACCGTGAAACCCATTAATGGTGATTTGATAGGATAATCAATCACATAGTTCTTGGAAGTCAGATGAACCAATTCTAAACTTGTTTGGAAGTGTGGAAAATTGGTTCCAAGATTGTAAATATGAAAAAGGATTTACAAAGTAAAGATGTCAACACACTTTGAACATGTGCAGTAACTCTTATCTTTTATTGTTCAAAGATATTCCTTAATAGCTAAAGGAGAATCCCGGATCGAAATAAATTGAGAATCTTTTAATTAAGGTTTTTAGTTTTATATGCTTCTAATTTCCATCAATTAAATGCATATATTTAGAAAATAAAAATTGGTAATGTGCATTTACTAATTGGAGATTTTCTACTGAGATTTCGGTCAATATTTGGACAGAGCATTTCCAGGAATTATGAAAACCGATTTTGGCTTTTATTGCATATCTTTAAGAATATTCGGTTTTGGAAATTCCTTGGTGTCCCAACTTCCTTGGTCTATAAATATTGAAGTTTGCATTTTAAGCAAACTAATCCTCAGAGCCAGCAAAACTACCTAGTTGTGGTGTTACTGGTGGAGCCATCTATTCGGAGAGGAAAGTACCCTAATTAGGCGAAATCTCTTACAACCGCTCGTTTTAAAGACTTTTTGGGATTGGTAAGCTATATGAGTACCGTTGGTGGGAAACTAGATAATTGCAGTTTATTATTAGTTTTCGATTAATTTGATTGACTAACGGTTGTTGAACTTTGATTGCACCTAGTTTGTTTATGCTTAAGAATCTTCTCTTCTGATGTAAGATTCACTCAAACTAGATCGAAGGGTCGACGGGGATCTTTAGAACTGTTTGTAGATCTAAAGACGTCTTGTGATAATCCATTATTAACAAACTCCGTTCTATATTTGATTGATCACAAGAGATTCAAGTTGTTTATGTGCATGTGTTTATTGAAGATCTAAGAAGATTTGAAGACAAAGAAGATTTCTTATTTGAGTTCATAATCTTTGGTGTGCACAAAACTTGATCGGCTGGGGATCCAACTAGGATCGATTTATCTTCGTGATAACCTTGATTGATTAGTTGAGTAGATCGGCATCAATACAATTCTTTGTAATTCAAAGTATTGATTGCATAGTCTAGACAATTACTTTGGTAGTTTTTTAATAGATATATAGATCTAAGAACCTGACAAAGGAGTTTATTGGGATAAATGGAAGAGCCTTTTGTTAAACTCATATCACGTTGTTTGAAAAGAGTTGTTACCGAACAGATTTGTTGTTCCTTTACTGTTTGGAATACGAACCAAAGGAATTATTCCAAGTGCGTGACTTATTACAAGTTGGAGACGCAGGGATACTTAGGGAACTTGGTGAACTATATGTTTAGTTGCTTGGTCTCAACTATACAAAGTTGGTTTAGATTTTGTATAGCGGCTTAATTATGAGAGTATTCAATTCTGGACTAGGTCCTGGGGTTTTTCTGCATTCGCGGTTTCCTCGTTAACAAAATCTTGCTGTGTCTTTTACTTTTCTATTTCCGCAATTATAATTGTTTTATTATAATTAGAAGTAAAATACACATAAATTAATTTCTATTTACTTGATAACAATCTTATTGTGTTTGGTTAAGTCCGAACCTATTATCAAGTAAACATACTTCATTGTTGCATTGTCTCGATCTTGTATCCATAGTCAATCACACAAGTTATCTTGTTGTCGTATTGCTTCGACCTCGTATCCATAGACGATCACACGAAGTGTGAACCTATTAGTTGTATTGTCTCGACTTAGTCCATAGACAATCACTTTCGGAGAAAGGACTTATAGGTGAAAAAGTTTTAGATTGAGGTATATTTGGGTACCCTCGTCTTTTCAATATTTGTTTATATAATTGAAATATCATAGGTTGTGCATAGTTAAATCAATTAGAGAATCCAACCTTTGGTTGTTCATTATACTGATTGACACTTGAACATTGGTCTTTGGTACCGTTCAAGTTGTTTCACATAATAATCAGGCTCGCGGATTTCTATCTGTTTGATTTGATGATTACATTGTGAAGCAGAGATACAACTCTTGGATATATTTCCATTGATTGAGTCTGACTGTCTAGTTGATTCTCTTGGAATTATATTGGAGTTTGTCCATACAGATTTCTAAGCGAAATATTGGGTGTGGTTGTTAGACCCCCGTTTTTCAATTAATTTCATCGAAATCAATCCAAAAGATTATATATAGTAGTAAGAGTCCTAAAAAACCATAACAATCCTCATATAATATTATAGTAGCAAGAGAATTAAGGTCGACTTGGTTATATATTGAATATAATAAGAAGAAAAAGATGCAGGTTTGTTAATCTCCTCGCATTAAAACTATAGCAATCCTCTACCGTTTAAAAAAAAATACCATAATAATCTCTTCAAACAATCATAGTAATAAAGGTACTAGGGACATTTCTGACTTGACACAGACCAATGTAGCAGCTAGTCACATTTCTTATATAACTATAGTATATCATGTACTCAAAGAAAGATATGATATTAATTGAGGTGTAACGAATTTTATTTTTCGTTGAACGGAATCTTTAGAATAATTAATAAAAAAAGTAAGTAAAATAGAAAATACTCAAAGAAAATTTTGCCCCTAATAAGGTCGGAATATGCACCCACGGTGTATAAGAGTGTGCACAAATCTGGATCATATCTTTATTATAATTTTTTTAAAATATATATATATATACGCACACACGCACGCTATCGTTTTAGAGTTCCCTTTGAGGCATCCAATTCTCGAGGCCGGCCCTGTACCAAAATCATCAACCACACCACTTGTCAATCCAAAATCACATAACTAGATACTTGATATTTGATCAAAAGAAGGTGTAATCAGATAACATGAACTACTTGAGCTACTTACGTTCCTATAAACATATAAATCACGACATACTAAAAGGAAACAAAATATGATTCCTTTGTTCCATCCCTCCACATAAAACCAAAAGGAGAAAAATAAAATACAATGTTTTCCAAGAAGATCTAATTGATCATCAAAAAAATTGGCTTCCAGATCTAACCACTAACATCTCCTACTGCCCTCTCTTACCGCAGAACTATAGAAATTGTTCGAGAGACTACAGTGTCAAACCTCTTGCCCATAAAAATAAGTTGTTCAAACTGTTTCACCATCTTAACATGACTCCTTATTTAGATATTCCATAACTTTGAATTACTAACCATAGCTTCAATTATATAAATCTATGCTTATAACTATTTTCCAATCTTTGTAATTTATACCTTGTTCTGATTTAGTTGTTTTATGCTTTAACTACTTCTGATTTGTTGACAAAGTCTTGACAAGAGCGATAGAGTTCTTAACCCACATGTAGCAACAATATAAATTGGTGAATAACCACATATGTGCATTAAGAATAAATGAGTACTACATTATCCACACCATTAATGGAGTTTAGAAATTCGGGAAAATGTATACACTTCCACCTTATATAGTTGGCGTCAACATGAACTAATATACCGTTTGTTTGTGGCTTTGTATAATGATTAACTTATAATTCACGATCTAAGATATACTTAGAATAAATTGTGACATTGTGTGTGTGGATGGATGCGAGTCATCTGATTACTAACAAAATTATATTAAAATAATAACATCACTAGTAGTTGAGGCACTAGGTTTGTCCATTAAACATCACAAGACCAATTTATTATGAAACATGATGGTAAAGAATAACTATCCGAACCTAAACTGTGTTAATATAAAATTACAACTTACAAGTTTTACAGGTGTGCCACTATGTCTTTATGCATGAAAAATACATAATTTCATGATTGGAATTACTAACTAAATCTGAAATGTGGATGTTTTGAGTTTCAATTCCATACTTGATTTGGCATCACCTATTTTCCACCCTCACTTTTCCTATTTGCCGCCCCATCACAAATTTTAAAATAATTTTACTTTTTAATTCTTTTTTTTCCCTATTTACCACCTACGAAATATCTATTATCACCCTTAGAGCTGGCAATTGGGCGAGCCGGGGATTGCCCGTTATGGGTTACACGGGTCAAAACCCGCGGGTTGAAATTCTTCACGGGTTGTCATTTCTTCAACCCGCGCCCGTAACGGGTTAAACTTGCGGGTTCACGGGTTACCTGGCTTGTTTAAGGTTGCCATTTCTTCAACTTAGTCGGTAACTGTTTGACCATTAAAAATGAACGAACCCAGCTGATTACATCCATACCATTCATTTACAATGTATTTAATTCATACCATTCATTTACCATTAAAAACTAAGCAACTCTAGTCAACACTACTCATTCGCCTCTATCTATTTTTCTCTATTCATGTTCTTCTTCTCTTCCGCAGTCGTAAGCCTGTAACCTTATCCTCCCTTACAGCCACTACCATCTCTTTTCCTTAACATCATTTTCTGAAAAGCTAAGTCATTCTAAGAAAACTCATGTTTTTATTCACTATTTGATTTTCGTGGTTGAATTTATAAGTGATTTTGATGGGATCTTGATGAAATTCTCTGTGTTTTTTTTAATGAAGATAGTGCTGAAATTGATCGATACCAATCAATCTAATGGGTATTTTGAAGAACTTTGAGCAGGGAATTCATTTTTTTTTAATTGTGTTTAACCCAATTTTGGAATCAATTTGTATGATTATGTAAAATTGTATCTCAATTTTAAGAAATTGTGAAGGCAAAAGATCTGAGTTTGATGTGATGAATGAAAAGTAGAAATTGATGGAATTCGTTACTGAAAACTAAAAATTGATGTGAAATTGGGATGAGGTTGTTGGTCAATTAGAAGAATCTGGTGAAAGTTTGATCCAAATCCACTAAGATTTGATCAATTTTTAAGAAATTTAGATGGAGAAAAAAATAAAAAAAAGTGGCCACAAAAGTGTGACGGACAATTAACTTGAATCGATCAACAAGAAATTAAAATTAGCAGCAGCAGCTGAAACTTAATCAATAGTCGGAGAAATAATGGAGGTGGTGAGGAGGTGCATCCACTGGAGAGGACGGTGGCGAGAAAAAAGAAAAGAAAGAGGAAGAAGAAATGAAAACATATCTTCCTGCTAGGGTTTTTGATGTTTTTATACCTTAAACGTAGGGATAGGATTAACCCTTGATAATCTAACGGTGAAAATTATTATTGTACACGGGTTAACTGGATTACGCGCGGGTTCACGGGACGGGCACGGTTTAACCCGTTTTCTCACGGGCCACCATTTCTCTAACCCGAACCCGGCTTGTTTATAACCAAGCCGGGCGGGGTACATGTTTTCGCGGGTCGGGCACGGGTTAATCCGCGGGTTTCGGCTTGATTGCCAGCTCTAATCACCCTTATTTATCTTCTTCACTAATCTTTTTAATTAAAAAGCCATCAATCCTAACTTATAATAACTCCGTTTATAAGTTAATATGTCGATGGATTATGGAAGTATTTAATTAATTGATGGGATGAATATCATCTATTGCTCATCCAGTTAATAAGTTACAATTTCACATACAAAATCTAAGATTTATCGGAATCAACAAACTCTCCAACCAAATTGGAACCGGAGACCCCTTTATAAACCCATCGTTCTTAGATTTTAGGAAGAACCCATCATTATCAATGAATTGTCAAAGCTTCTAGAAAGATTGCAAACTAAACTAATCTAAGCATTGGCCAGAAAAACAAGCCACAGACCCATCAGGCCTAATGCTTTCCCCTAAGGTGGCACCTTAAAAGAAATCAGGTCAGCAACCATGAAGGTCAATAAGTACGCTACCCCAATTTGATCAAATAATAAAATTTGAAATCGACTAATGAATCCAATCCAAACTGTTCCTCCTCCGTCTGTGTAGAGAAGGAATGAGAGAAAACAATAAGTTAAGAACACTCTAGTCGTCCAGAAACTGACGACTTCAAATGTGAACTTCCTTTTTCATAAGTTTTTTGTTTTTGGGAGTCGATCAAGGAGGCGGCATCATTTAATCTAAATAGTCCTAAAGTAAAAGTATAATCGATTTCTTAAAAAAATAGAAGTAAAAAATGACGAGGGAGGTGGTGGTTTGTCGGTGGTGATTGAAGGTGGGCAGTGATGGAGATGGAATCGAAGAAGCGAAGGTGGTTTTTTTTTTTTTTTTCAGTTGTTAGGGTTGTTGGGTGTAAATAAAAAGTGAAGAAGTGGTATTTAGGATCTACTGAAAATTATATGGGTGGAAATTAGGATAAATAGGGGTGGTAGTTATGAGGGTGGCAAATAGGATAAGTAGGGGTGGCAAATAGGTGAAACCCTTGATTTTAGTTATATTTCTTGTATTCTACCTTGTATTACTCTTGTTTTATATCTTCCTTCTCATGTTAGGATGAAACCAAAAGAAGTGGAAATAACTTTAACAATGTTAAAGGAAATAAAGTTTTAACAGTGAAGAAGATATATAGATCAAATTCAAAACCTTCACGTGGTTTCATGTAGAATTTTGACCTATGTTAAATATAATACTTATTGAAAAAGTGGGGGTATAACAACCATACCCAATAATTCGTTCGGAAATCTATATGGACTAAACTCCAATATAATTCCGAGATCACCAACTTAAAAGTGAGACTCAATCAAGAAATATATCAAAGAGTTTTATCTCTCTTTATCAATATAATCAGCAAGTCGAACAGATAGAATACTGTGAGCCTGATTGATATGAGAAACAACTTGGACGGTACCAAAGACTAATTCCCAAGTGTCAATCAAGTTATATCCAACAATTAAGGTAAGATTTATCAACTAATTAAACTACGCACAAAATGTGATATTTTAATTATATAAACAAATATAAGGCGGAAAAGAAATAACACAAACACCAGATATTCTGTTAACGAGGAAACCGCAAATGCAGAAAAACCCCGGGACCTAGTCCAGCTTTGAACACCATACTGTATTAAGCCGCTACAAACACTAGCATACTATAAGTTAACTTTAGACTGGAATGTAGTTGAGCCCTAACCAAGTATCACACATATTAAGGTACAACCGTGTTCGTTACGCCTCTAGAACCATGCTGGATTCTGCGCACTTGATTCCCTTAGTTGATCTCACCCAAAACTAAGAGTTGATATGACCAAAGTCGAAAACTTATAAACAAATATGTCTCCCACAGATATGTCTATCCTTTATTCTTTGTGTTCCGTATTTTGATACAAAGATCAAGGTGAACATGAACTAACTAATAATTCGTTCTTATACTCCCGAAGAAAAGCATAGAAATATTAGTCTCCTCACAATAACCTAACTGATCAACTGAAGAAGTTATTGCAGAATCACAAGAATCTAATACGAAGAACTGTTGTGATTACTTTTTATATCTTACCCATCGGACATAAATCTCGAGTAAATCTTAGAGAAGATAAAACTCAATACGACAGAACAAGTAAGATCAGAATACGCAACTACACAGAAAATAGTTGGATCTGGCTTCACGAATCCCAAATAAAGTCTTCAAGCCGTTAACCTAGTAATGGTTTTGGAAAACCTAGGTTAAAGGAGAATCGACTCTAGTTTTCAACTAGGACACTGGAAAGTACCGGGATTAGGTTTTCTAGTTGCTAGAGTTAACCCTTGTATAGCCTTTCAAATCAGGGTTGCTTACAATCAAAGCTAAGGTATCTTAGTATTTATGGGTGAAAACTATTTCTGACGATTTTGGTAATTTGGGGTGTGTGGATGAGAAATGAGTCTAAAACTTAAACAAATGCACTGCATGGGAGTGCTTGTAGATTCGAGAAATCAATCTGTACAAATCCGGCCTAAACCAAGAAATGGTCATTCCGGACTTGTTTCGGTCACAAAGTGAAGGAGATGGGGTTGATCTTAGGGAGGGAAGCGAAGAAGGTGTTGAGATTGTGAAGGTGTTGGCTATGTATGACTTGTATCAGAAATTTAAACTGGCTTGCAGAATGTAAGCTATCAGTTCCGGTGTTTGAATACGATTATATCAACACTTGCCTATGTTGTCTTGTCTTGCCTTGTTCCTGTTTGGACCTCCTATCTCGTGGGAAGTGGAGAAAGTGGAGTGATGGAGTAGTGGAGTCGTATGTTAGTGTCACACGACCGGTCTTTCCCACTTCTCCCATCATCACTAACCGTCCATGACTTCCTGACACGTTCTTGTGATGGAGCATTGCGCACTGCACGCTGTAAACCGCCAGACCAATACCCCAGTATGTATCCCCCAGTTTGTGACATGATTGATGTCTCGAGTGTGTGGATCGTGGGACCCACAGAAAGTAACATGTAATGCTAGATTAAATAACTAAGTTATTTATGAAGTCGATACTTGTGAAGTATCGTGTGTATTCTATGCAGGTACTGCATCGAGTATATTCAGCATGTATGAAGCATCGATGTTTGAGCGTCTCAAAATAGCCTCATGTCCAGCCTACTTCATGTGATGGTTTGGAGGTTGCGCAAGCAAGTCCTCCCTTGGCCGACCACATAGTGTGGTAGAGTGACGGGTGGTGATCACCATGACGCCTCATTGACCAATTAACTCCTGACCAGGGCTGTATAACCAAGTCGGTGAAGTTGGACGGACGAGATGATCTTTGAGACACTCATCTACGACCGTTAGTGTAATTAGGGTTTTAGAAGAGGTGTGCAACCACCACTTTTCAGATTGGTTGATTCCAAGCTTGGGACACGATTTTGGAATGGCCGATTGGGCATGCATATAGACGGCATGCCGGTATACATGCCCATACCTCATTGTCCCGTGAAAGTGTGATCTGGACCGCTCAATTTGTCCAGCAAAGATGAGCGTTCAGGATTGATTTATGATAGAAGTTTGGTGCCGCAAATGACGCGCGTCATGGCTTCTTCAGGCGCGCGTTTCGGGACAACCAAGCTTGGTCGGTCCCAGACGATAGGTTCGGCGAGTAGGTGGCAGGATGGTGTACATGCCTATACCTTACTTTCCCATATGAACGTGATCTAAGCCACTCAATTCGTCCGACGAAGTTGAGTGGTCGAGATCAGTTTGCGATTGGGAAGTGTGACCACGCTAGTTTGGGCGTGCGAATTGGAATGACCAGGCATGGTATGCCTTGGCCGATCGGGTGTGGAAATAGATGGGTCCACAGTGATCATATTGATGCTCACTGGACCTGCTCAGTCGAATCCTAAACCCTCCATTCGATCAGGAGAAAACTGACGTTTTCGATCAATGCAAACCCTAATTAGGGTTTTGCCGGCCGTGCGGCATGCCCACTTTGGGCGCACGATCTGGAACGACCATCCATGGTTGGTCCTGACCGATCGGTCATGTGTGTAGGCGGGCTTACAATGAGCGCGTTGACATGCTCTGGGCCCTTTGAATCTACATCTACACCCTCCATCTATGCCTGCGAAGATGGATGATTGAGACTGTTTTGCGACATATGTAATGTGCCGCAAACCCTAATTTAGGGTTTTTCGTCCATACTGCTTTGGATTGGACGGTTTGGGAAGCTATGCCACCCTTTTGGGGAGGCCAACCATGCGGGGCCCGCGTTGGGTCGGTAGTGAATATTCCAATACCTGCTTGGGGTCATGGATTCAATCTAAGCCATCCAATCATGCTGGTGAAGTTGTATGGTCGCGATCGTTTCCGAGACTGATATGGACAGTCTAGATTCAAATATGCTCAATCGGGCTAGTATAACATACCGAGAGATGTATGCTCAATCGGGCTAGTATAACACACCGAGAGTTGCAGCCTATACGTATATTTCGTACATGCTTCATTATTAATGCTTGGAGGTTCATGTTTCTATGCTTAGAACAACACTCAGTCGTCATGCCACACCGATAATGAGTACATGAAATACAAGGTTGGTCATGCATTAATTAATAATGCTGTAAATTCACAGGGTATATGGGATTATTGCTACATGCTCCAACCCGGATGAATTTCGTGCATTTAATTCACAGAATACTGGGATTGTTGCCACATGCTCCATTCTAAGTGAATTAGTAAAGTGGAGAAGTATTCATCACTTATTAATGGCTTTATCTTTTGCAAGATGTTAGCGCATAATTTTGGCTTTTACAATTTTAGCCTTAAATGAAAATCCACCATCAACATTAAGTCCCATGCCTAGCGCATAATGGTTACACTATTGTGGGGTAGGCACGAGATGGTGACATACTTATATGAAGAAGATAGGATAAAGAAAGTTTACCCGGAAGAATTTTGACCGACCGCTAGTAGTTGTCCATGTAAACACCATTGTGCAAGCGCGGAATCCTTTGGTGGGACCGGTTTCCTTCCTTGCGTGTTTGAATAAAGAGGAATCCAAGAAAAAGAGGAATCCTTGTTCTATTGGGATTCTTCCGAATTTTTGTCTATAAAAGGGGACCGACCCTTTTCTTTTTCTTCACATACTTTTATTTTTTTGTTCGGCCAGCTCCGGTTCGTGACCTCCATTGCCACCGCCGACCGCCGATGCCAATGCCGCCGAAACTCTCCGTCGTCGTCCGTCCGCATCAAGGTAACTTTTTTTTTAAAGGTAAAACCCTAGTTTGCTAGGTAAACACCTTTTGCAAGATATATATTATGCTTAGTTCTTCTACCAAGATTGATACGCCAATATTTGCTAGGATTGCTTAGTAAAACAAGTCGTGAATCCTTGAATATGTTATGTCCTACTTCCTTTTTCATTATTGCATGCAAAACCTAGCTTCTTGGGTTGTATCTTGGAAAGAAATTCGGCTTGAATTTCGTGAACATTATTCCTATGAACATAAGAGAACCGTGTTGTGCAAATAAATGTGGTCCCGTCATATATGCTCGATTGAACGTGAGTCCCATAGAGTGTATGCCTGACTGAATATCGCCTTTATACCAGCCTTGTGCTCTTGACTAACACCGTACTTGAAACTTGAGCAATACCAGACTTGAAACTTGAGCGATATCGGACTTGAAACTTGATCAATACCGGTGTTTGGACCCAATCCCGGCCTTGTGTACTCCAACGTGAATATGTGTTCTGTCATGTGTGACTACACGTCTCACGCGTTTTTATACAAGTACTGACTCCTGTCTTTTATTGTAGAATGAAGAAAAGAACTCATGTTGAGATGTATTCTGGAGATAATGCTGGTGCCAAGTCAGGAAGTGTTGACAGCTTCAAAGATATGCCGAACATTGCTGATGAGTTTTTCACCTCGCCTTTTCCAAACATTAGGAAATATCCCTCTCACAAGATAGTCCTGCTCTCTGGTTCAAAAAATATGGAAGTTGATCCATCTTCTTCATCAGCACTTGTGATGAGGTTCTGTCTTCGAAGAAATGAATATCCGCCTTCTCCTATCGACTTCAAGATTTGTCATACTCCATTGGGTTCTTATGAAGGGTGGATGAGACACATGTTGAATAATAAGGATATTAAAGCTAATTTGACCAAAGCGCAAATCCTCAATGCGGTCATGGCATCTGCTGCTCTTGAAATTAAGAAATACGATGCTGGCTTGATTAATTTCATTTCTTTGCGGCGCCCTTCTACTCACACAGCCATATCTAGATGGGGAGAGATGACTATTACTCTGAAAATCGTAGCAGCATTGATGAACATGCATGTTGCTTGAAGTTATTATTACGAGCTTTCTGACACATAACAACGTGATTATGACGATATACTCCAAAAGGTGGCATAATTCGACGATCTGGACAAGGAGGAGAAAAAAGATACGAGCTTCTTTTACACCTGGTGGGTGTCTGAGTGGTCTCCTGCAGACCCAGAACCGGATCAGGAGTTGGAAAACAATCTCAGCGTGATTACATTCCTGTCTTTGTGGCTATCCAGAGACATATTTGACGACGGTCCTGGAAAAAATACCATAAGAGGTGACCTTGTTAGGATTGTTATAAAGCTAGCAAAAGGTGAAGTTCTTCCCCTAGGTGCCTTGCTCCTTGGATCATTGTATTCTCATCTGGACGCCTTAGCAATGGACATGCATGTTTCCAACGGGTACAAGAATGTGGAGTCGTACGTCCACTTCGCTTTTCTTCAGGAATTCTTATGGGAACATTTCAAAAGTTATTCTCCTGTTCTTGCAACTTTGCTCAGCACTTTGTATGGTGGCTCGAGAATACTCCGCTGGCAGAGGAGGTGTCTCAGAACCTGTGTGAAACTCGTGGACGTCTTTGACAATATGTCTTCCATAGATTTCCGTCTATGGGGCCCGATCCACTCTTCCATTGTTCAGCCGAAGACTTTTGCTATTGCTTTCGACAGTCATGATGTTGTGTTGCGTACCGATGTCAAGACTATAAAATTTGGAGAACTCATTTATCTGCACAAATGCATTCCGGGATATATCCCGTCTCTATTTAACGAAGCATTTACTGTATCTCCATACAACATTGATAGGGCTGCTCGTCAAATGGGATTTGACCAGGGTCTTCCATTTATCCGTCCGCCGAAGGCTCCGAAAGAACTTTTCCCGGGTATTTTTAATGCTGACGTGTTCTTGGAACTGCAGAGTCTTCCCTTCTGGACTATTGGGAGAAACCCAGTGGTAAGCGATAAGTATAAGGAATTTTAGAGGAAGCAACTGTTGGCTTTCCAGGAGTTCTCGGAGGATGCTGGGACAGATTCCCATGGTTAGCCATCTTCTAACGTTTTGAAGAAGTATTTTCGGTTAAAGCCACTCTCAGTCAAATAGACCAGAGCTGATGATTGCAGTCCCTAAACAGGAGAGAGATCTAAAAGACAAGTATGTGATTCGGTGATCCTCAATTCCTCCAATATGCAGGTATTTAAATCTCTTTCTGTCGATTTCTTCATTTCTCCAAAGTAATTTCTTCTAAGAGTGATCCTTGCTTGAAATCAGGGAATTCCGAAAGATAATATTTTCACAAGGTTGGCGCACATTCAGAACGATAAGTCTGGTAATGTTGGCCTTCGTTTTGAGAAGTCTGGCAACACTGATCCTCATGATGAGAAGTCTAGTAACACTGATTCTCAGAAGTCTGGTAACACTGATATTCATGCTGAGAAGTCTGGTGAAACCGCTCCTTTTCCAGACAATGACAGAGATGACGCAAGCTCGGCTGGATAAGGCGCCTCCCTAAGTGATCTTGTTGATGGGTCCGTGATATAAATCAGCACCCATAGTGAAGTAGACATCGGGAGGAATGTAGGAGAGGCAACATTCGCTATCGTTGAGGTGGATCCCCTCGAAGAATGTTCTGAGCAGGTTCCAATCAATAAAGCTGTCATGGTGACTTCTTCTGAAAGGCCTCCTGCAACTAACAAGGCTCCCGTGATTGGTGAAGTATTGTTAATGCATCCTGGGGCTTTGTTCGATCCTCCTTTCACTGTCCCTTATCCAGGTCATGTGTTGGTTGGAGGATTCAGCATGCCAGCTCAGTTTGAAGGGTTGTACACGGGGATATGGGAGAATCACGACCACAATGCTACCACTACGAACCTCAAAAGTCGTCTTGCATTGGTCAACCGCGTCCAGGAAGCTTTATTTTCTATCCACGGGATGAGCGTCACGACTGGTCGAACAGTTTCTGAGGAGATGATTGAAAACTGGAAGTGCCATCGAGATGTGTTTGTGCAGTACGACTTCAATGCTCCTTGGTTCTTCAAAGGGTTCTTCGAGATTCAGGAGCTCCAGAAATTACAAGATGAAGTCCCTTCTGCAGACTATGTTACTCTCCAGGAAGAAGAGGTTGAAAAGTTGTCTAAGGAGTTGAAGCTGAAGCAGGATGTACTTCAAAGGATGAAAGTCACTCTTGACCAGAAGGACGAGTTGCTGCTGAAGGACTTTCCTTGAAGGATTCGCGCCACCTACTTGTCTTTTCTTTTAGATGCTTTTCTTTTTGAGTGATAGTGAGGATTTCCTTTCACAATTTAACTTCTGGTTTTGAATTAATAGGTAATTGAATTGGTTTATTTTGAGATAGTTTTGTGAACGACTTTTCTGAAAGAGATTATTTTAAAATAAAATTTGCATCTTGGTCATGAATGATTGCACATATCATATGAAATTTCAAATATCGCGTAAAAGGGAAGTATGAAGGGAAACAAACATGGCGTTTGATCATTGAGCCTCTTGGGATGCCAAGTCCCCAGTGAATTCTAAAACTATCTTTCTTGTAAAATTGTTGAATAAAACTTACTTGCTTTTGAAGCCTCACTTGTATCAAACCGAAGTAGCCTCTCTAAGGAAATCGTCTGCATTAATCTCTCAGAGAATGAAAGATATCCCTCTGAATTAAGCTTCTTCTGAATAATGCGTTTCAAAGCGTTGCATTCACTGGTAGGGTGGCGAAGGAATCGGTGGAAATGACAATACCTCGGGTCCATTACTTCTTGATCAGTGGGTGGACGCCATAATGAGGTAGCTCCACCTCTCCGTTTCGTACACACGCCTCTAGAAACTCCAAAATCTTTTTCATTGGGAACGAAAAGTGTAGGTACTTCGAGTCTAGCTTTTCCTGCATTCGTGGGCGTTGTGGTGTCTCTACATGGATTTAATGTGGAGCACATTTCAGAGATGAAGTTGGAAGACTTGTGAGTGGCATCATATCGGCGGATCGCTTGCCTGGGTGACGGGGTGTGGAAAGTGTCGTAATATCATTGCTGAGTGATCGAATTGAACGCTCCCATCCTCTATACTCACGTGTTCCTTGATTGATCTCTCATTCCTCAAGCATTTCTTCACTTGGTTAAAAGGTCAATACGGATTGGACAGTCTTTCGGGATTCGACAAGAGTCTTGATATATAAATCTTCTAACAGGGATCCGTGCTTCCTTTCTTTATCCGGCGGACGTTGTGGCACCCAGGACAAGTCCTTTCCTCTGTGGAGTTGCCTCGAGTCTTCGTTGTCAGCTGGACCAAGTTGTTCGTCTCTCCTGAGTTCCTTGTGATTACGCGCTCTTTCTATATCTCCACTGGTAAATGTGTGACTCCTGGCCAAGGATTCAGCGTTTCTTGCACTGTTTGAGTATATGCATGCCGACCCTTCTTGTAATTGTGTTGTTATATCATTCAAAAGGCAGAATGTTTCTCCCTATCTTCTAGCGATACCGGATTGATTTGCCAAGACATCCTCCAACATTCTAGCTACACTTCCCATGATATCTGAACCACCTGTGGTCTCCGGGTGAGGATACATCGCGAGATGAAAACCGAAAAATTGAGAATTCAATTTTTTGCAACCGAGAGATCAACCTCCCGCTGTGGTTGCCAATTGTTTATGGGTGAAAACTATTTCTGCCGGTTTTGGTAATTTGGGGTGTGTGGATGAGAAATGAGTCTAAACCTTAAACAAATGCACTGCATGGGAGTGCTTGTAGATTCGAGAAATCAATCTGTGCAAATCTGGCCTAAACCAAGAAATGGTCGTTCCAGACTTGTTTCGGTCACAAAGTGAAGGAGATGGGGTTGATCTTCGGGAGGGAAGCGAAGAAGGTGTTGAGATTGTGAAGGTGTTGGCTATGTATGACTTGTATCAGAAAGCTGAATTGGCTTGCAGGATGTAAGCTATCAGTTCCGGTGTTTGGATACGATTGTATCAACATTTTCCTCTGTTGTCTTGTCTTGCCTTGTTCCTGTTTGGAAAAATATGGAGGAGAACCTATTTATACAAGTCTTTAAGCCTAACCCTCGTATCTCGTGGGAAGTGGAGAAAGTGGAGTGATGGAGTCATGTGTTAGTGTCACACGACCAGTCTTGCCCACTCCTCCAATTATCACTAACCGTCGATGACTTCCTGACACGTTCTTGTGATGGCGCGCTGCACGCTGTAAACTGACAGACCAATACCCCAGTACTTATCCCCATGTTTGTGACATGATTGATGTCTCGAGTGTGTGGATCGTGGGACCCACATAAAGTAGCATGTAATGCTAGATTAAATAACTAAGTTATTTAGGAAGTCGATACTTGTGAAGTATCGTGTGTATTCTATCTGATCTTGCATCGAGTATATTCAGCATGTATGAAGCATCGCTGTTTGAG
This sequence comes from Papaver bracteatum, assembly GCA_023529315.1. Taxonomy (NCBI): domain Eukaryota; kingdom Viridiplantae; phylum Streptophyta; class Magnoliopsida; order Ranunculales; family Papaveraceae; genus Papaver; species Papaver bracteatum. The sequence continues at coordinate 1,348,751 of JAJJWX010003983.1, forward strand.
CGTCTCAATATAGCCTCATGTCCATCCTACTTCATGTGATGGTTTGGAGGTTGCGCAAGCAAGTCCTTCCTTGGCCGACCACATAGTTGGTAGAGTGACGGGTGGTGATCACCATGACGCCTCACTGACCAATTAATTCCTGACCAGGGATGTATAACCAAGCCGGTGAAGTTGGACGGACGAGATAATTTTTGAGACACTCATCTGCGACCGTTAGTGGAATTAAGGTTTTAAAAGAGGTGTGCAAGTACCACTTTTCAGCTTGGTTGAATCCAATCTTGGGACACGATTTTGGCATGGCCGATCGGGCATGCGTGGAGACGGCATGCCGGTATACATGCCCATAACTCATTGTCCCGTGAAAGTGTGATCTGGACTGCTCAATTTGTCCAGCAAAGAGGAGCGGTCAGGATTGATTTGCGATAGAAGTTTGGTGCCGCAAATGCCACGCGTCATGCCTTCTTCAGACGCGCATTTTGGGACAATTTTATCTTGGTCGGTCCCGGCCGATTGGTTCGGCGTGTAGGTAGCAGGCTGGTGTACATGCATATACCTTACCTTCCCATAGGAACGTGATCTAATCCACTCAATTCTTCCGACAAAGTTGAGTGGTCGAGATCAGTTTGCGATTGGGAAGTGTGACCACACTAGTTTGGGCGTGCAAATTGGAACGACCAGGCATGGTATGCCTTGGACGATCGGGTGTGGAGATATATGGGTCCACGATGATCATGTTGATGCTCACTGGACCTGCTCAGTCGACTCCTAAACCCTCCATTCGATCAGGAGAAAACGTAGGTTTGCGATCAATGCACACCCTAATTAGGGTTTTGTCGGCCGTGCGCCCACTTTGGGCGAACGATCTGGAACGACCAGCCATGGTTGGTCCTGACCGATCGGTCATGTGTGTAGGCGGGTTTACAGTGAGCGTGTTGACATGCTCTGGGCCTTTTGAATCCACATCTACACCCTCCATCTATGCCTGCAAATATGGATGGTTGAGACTGTTTTGCGACACATGTAATGTGCCGCAAACCCTAATTTAGGGTTTTTCGTCCATACTGCTTTGGCTTGGACGGTTTGGCAAGATTTGCCACCCTTTTGGGGAGGCCGACCATGCGGGGCCCGCGTTGGGTCGGTAGTGAATATTCCAATACCTGCTTGGGGTCATGAATTCAATCTAAGCCATCCAATCATGCCGGTGAAGTTGGATGGTCGTGATCGTTTCTAAGATTGATATGGACAGTCCATATTCAAATATGCTCAATCGGGCTAGTATAACACATCGAAAGTTGCATCTTGTACGGGTATGTCATACATGCTTCATTATTAATGCTTGTAGGTTCGTGTTGCTCTGCTGAGAACAACACCCAGTCGTCATGCCACACCGATAATGAGTACAGGAAATACAAGGCTGGTCATGCATTAATTAATAATGTTGTAAATTCACAGGGTATATGGGATTGTTGCTACATGTTCCAACCTAGATGAATTTCGTGTATTTAATTTACAGAATACTGGGATTGTTGCCACATGCTCCATTCTAGGTGAATTAGTAAAGTGAAGAAGTATTAATCACTTATTAATGGCTTTATCTTTTGCAAGATGTTAGCGCATAATTTTGGCTTTTACAATTTTAGCCTTAAATGAAAATTCACCATCAACACTTAGTAACAAAGCATTCAATATTCACCGTTAGATAAACTCCTGATTTGAGATTCAAGCTAAGTCTGCTTAGAAATTAAACAATCAATCTCCACCATTAGATGGTCTTACACAAAAATGAAAATACTTATATTTAGATATGGGTAACCGTACCTAAACGTGTATATTGGGTTGGCTCAATAACAGTTAACTGAAATTAGCCATATGAACACTTTTGTCTTAGTGGTATTCATCTAACACTTCTGGAAAAAATATGATGATCAATCAATCATGATAGATAATCAAATGAATCTAATTGTTTTTCAAATACAGTTGTTCAATTGTTCACTATCTCATAGAAATATTCATGAAAAAATTGAAACAAAATCGGATTGATTTGTAATTATACAAAGTACTTATACAAGAATCAATTCATGAACATTAAGCCACGGTTTTCAAAGTTAATTTGCATTCCTTATATCATAAATGTTTTAGTTCATGAGTATGAGAATCATACATAGCCGATTTTAGAACTTAACCACTCTGGTCGCAAACTGGGTATGCGAACAGAAGCTCCAGACCTTGGCCTAGTCAAGCCGTTCGCAAACCCGGTTCGCGAACAACTGTTCCAGACCCAACTTAGTTAAACCCGTTCGCACACTAGGTACGCAAAAAAAAGTTCCATACCTTCTCAGGAAAATCCGTTCGCATACTAGGTACGCAAACAAGAGTTCCAGACCTGAATTATCACAATACAGTTCGCATACTGGATATGCATACCGTGTTGTATCCAGACATGGGTAATCGTTCTAAACTCTCATTTCAATTATTGAAACATCCATAGAAGATGATTATGATAATCTCACACATGCCATTAGCTTCAACCAATTCTCATCGAATGATCAATACGAAACTTCCCAAGCTAACATCAAATGACTATCTCACACAAATCATATAAGATGTTCAAGGTAATTCTCACATGATCATCTTTTGACTTAATATTTAGTTTTCAACGAAAAAATTGTTTTCAAATAAACTCTTCAAGAATACGATGAACATAGCTAAAGCGAAAAGCTTCCAAAACATATTTCAAGAAATAAATAAGCGAGATAAACTCAGCTCGAAATATTGAATGTGTATAATGTAAAAGTCTATATAGATATACGACTTAGTCTTATTAGAAGATAAAATAGAATATACTTTTGAGTGATAGATAAGTTTTAGTCTCTACATACCTTTTGTTGATGAAGTTCCTCCAAGCTCCTTAGTAGATCTTCTTTTTCAATTGGTGAACGCCGTGAAGTCTAAAGCTCAACTACACATTATATCATAATCTGAGACATAGCTATAAGTAGACTAGAAATAAAGTATATAGTTTTGATCAAATAAACTTTACAAACAAGCTTGAGATAGCAATGCTTTCAAGTTCGACCGAGCAGTGCTCTAATACCTTCAATACTTCTATTGCATTTATTAGCCCAAGTCAAATAACCTAATGCTCTTGGAGGATTAAAATTAAGAGCACGTTACATTAGGTCATTTGCAAAGTAGTATTTGCGTATTTATTGTTACGGTATATGATGACATAAAGAACTTACCAGAGTATGCTCTCGATGGGGTACTCTAGGAATATTGGTATGACGAGGGAGTGAACGTTGATTTTAATCGATTGAAGAACGTGTTTGGTGATGGAAGATGAAACCTCTAACAAGTATTTTCCCACCTTTATCCGAACCTTTATTTATTTCCCCTTTACTTTATAAGTTTCGTTTAATTTAGTTTAGTTATTTTACAACTCCCTTGATTACGAAAGAAGTTGACAATAAATAAAAAGATTTGATCTTTGTGGGAACGAATCCCCACTTGCTGCTTTACCGTTATTGTAGAAAGTATAAGAAATATTTTGGTTGGGCAACATGTCATCAGTTATCGATCCCTTTGTACAATGAAAATGATGATGGGACGTACATCAGAAGAGTAATACACTTTATCTTGAGTAGATACAGTGGTTTGTGGCGGTAAAGCATATATGTTGCGAGCTCGTAAGAGCTTCAAATATTTTTCTACTGTGGTGACTCTAAAATTCTATTTAGTCTTATATACCAAGTGACAACTTTATATTTTAGTATATATACACCAAATAATATTTGGTTGCTGAAGGTAGAAAATCTGAAAGGTATTTGTGATGTGTTTGGTTGGTGGATGTTCAAGATGAAGGATTTCTAGTTAGACCAGAAATTAACTTGAACCTAACTAAGTAAAAAAAAAATTGAACTTCACCCCAGATCCTAATTCCTCGTGGGTTTTCTTTCTTTTTTGGAGCCGAGTATTTTAGAAAGTGTAGACATCCTTTAGCGCGGAATTTAACAAAAAAATAATAATCATGGATTTGACAATGATATAAATTCATCATGTGCACTTCGATCAAGAAAAACGCTAGTTGTGCCTATGTCAAAAAAGGAAGTGCCATATACTTCCTTCATTCTCAGGTAAAAACAAGTTGTCCATTAGGATGGACCCAACATACAAGACGCATAACCTGTAAATAGGCCCCAAGTCAAATATAGAGCTTAATATTAAACTTTGTCTTTTTATAGTTGAACTATCAATTCTTTTTCGTTTTAACCATATGACGTGTACTTCAGATATGATCTTACTCGAGATGGAATTATTCAAGAAATCCACATAGATATATTTGGTATTTATATGCTTATAATTTAATTATAATAACAACAAATATAACGCGGAAATAAAGTAAAGCATGACACAAGAGATTTTGTAAGCAAGGAAAACTGTTTGACAATAAATCCCATAGACCTAGTCCAAATTTGAATACTCTTAGAATTAAAAAGTTATATTCTTGCCTACAATGCAACCTCGTATAGTTGATACCAAATAATCTAACCCATAATTATTCGGTAACCCAAGTATCTTTGCGCATACAACTAATATGGTCAATGCACGTGAATCCCTTAACGAAAGTCCTTTACTGTCAAGGGTTGCTTCACAACCCGTCATGAAGACTACCAATACCCAATCACAACCGAACGACTAAGATTTCCTTTTAGACGTCAATCAATCGACAAAGGAAAAACTGAGTAATTTCAACTTGGTCAAATCACAAAGATAAGATAGTGATATATATTTCAAGTTTAGTTCTTTCGCTTAAGATATAAAATATCTCAATCCACAATATATGATCATATATAAACTCATTAAACAAGATCAATCAAGGTTAATGTTTACCGAAGTCAACTACTTGATTCTACAACGTTCTTGAATGTCCTTATTGCAGAACATTACAACAGCTTGATTTCAGTAGCAGTTAAGAGAATAAGGCCTAAAAGAAATTGTTGACAATTTAACGATGTTTAATGTAGACTTTCACGGTCACGACATAGGTGGTAACCATCTTCATAGTTGTTGTTATTGTTAACCTTGAGCCCGACTAACATCACAGTAGATGGGTTGTTAAAACCTAGTATAGACTCTCTACTAGGGCTTGTACAATCTCAAACATAATTCAAGATTCAAATTGAATACAAAGAGGTTTATAACATATTTGGATGTCGCTCCAGAAGTTACTTTTGACTTTTGGAAGCAGAAAAGTTAAAAATTAATTTGGGTATTCAATTTCAGAATGACTTTCAGAGGTAAAAAATTAACTTTTTATAAAGTAAAAACATGTTGTTTTTAATTTCTACTTCTGAAAAATATTGAGGACCAGCTTTTCAATTTTTAAAAATCAAAATGTAAAAGGTTAGTTCGGCGATATCATTTCAAAACGACTTCTAAAAGAAAAAAATTACATAATAATGTGATATTGTGATTTGCTTTTTACTTCTGAAAAATTAACTTTTGCTTTTGGATACTTCTGGTATCCACATTCCACCCCCTGTTATAACTTGTTTTACTTCTTTACTTACTTTTGTCTTCGTTCATACTCTTCACTCACTCTCAGTCTCAAACAAATGATAGATTCAATAATCAGATCTCAGTTTTCTTCTCTAACAGTCAATCTCCCGAAAACCCTCTGAATCTTTGTAGAGCCCTTCTTCATTTTTGTCTTTCTCTCTAGGTTTTCTGTAACTTTTTCAAAAATGACTTCATTAAAATCATCGAAAGCTTCAAAATTCACAAACCCATCACCACCCCCACCTCCACCACCATTATCATCACCAGTATTAACATCAACAACAAGATCACCATCTTCTCTGTCTACACATTTCGCCATGATTGAACTAAAACAGAAAATCTTAACATCAATCTCAAAACTATCTGACCGCGATACTCATCAAATAGCAGTTGAAGATTTAGAAAAAATCATTCAATCTCTTACAACTGATACCATCCCAATGTTCTTCAATTGTCTTTATGATTCCATTAATGACCCTAAACCTGCTGTTAAGAAAGAATCATTACGTCTTCTTTCTCTGATTTGTACTTGTCATCCAGATTCAGCATCAACTCATCTTACCAAAGTCATTTCTCACATTGTTAAGAAACTTAAGGATTCAGATTCAAGTGTTAGAGAATCTTGTCGTGATTCAATTGGAACATTATCTTCTCAATATTTAAGAGGAGGAGATAGTGATAATGGTAATTTTGTTTCTGTCCTTTCGTTGTTTGTTAAGCCTTTGATTGAGGCTATGAATGATCAGACAAAAACAGTTCAAGCTGGTTCAGCTTCTTGTTTGGCGAAAATGGTTGAATCTGCTATTGATCCCCCAATTGCTGCATTTCAGAAGCTTTGCCCTAGGGTTTGCAAGTACTTAAACAGTCAGAATTTTCTTGCTAAGGCTTCACTCTTGCCTGTTGTGGCAAGTTTATCCCAGGTTTGGTCAATGTGGATTACCTTTAGATTTATCAATGTTTTCATTATTGTTTTTCCTATTTTGAAACTTGTCTTCTATACTTATCTAGATTTAGGTTCACATTATTAGGTTAGCACTTCTCATTACATTTATATGGTTTTCTATATTAGGAATCGAGGAATGTGGTTAAGTGGGTAGTTCTAGAAGATACAAATGAAACAAGAGAACACAATATATCACTCATCATAGCTAGTGCAAAAGATGTATATTTCGATGTCTAACATGATCAAGTAACAGTTACATGGGCTACTCATTTGGCCGAGCAACTTGATACTAATCCATTGAATAACAATTCAGAAATTACACTCCTAAACAATACATTGATTGAATGCAATGTTTTGGAGGAGCAAAAGTAAAATCGCAAATGTGCAAAGCAAACATAAATAGAACCATTCAACAGCAAGACCAATAATTTATTGGAAAAAGTACCGGAAAAACTGACTCCCATGCTTTTTTAGGGCTGATGAATGCAGCCATCATTGAGTAGAAGTTATTATTGCGATTAGTTTCTTGCTTCAGTAACTTCATTAGTTTTAATACATGATGACCCCAACTGAGTTGTTTGAATATGGCTAATAGTTTCTAATAACCTGTTTGGGGAGCGCTATTAGTTTCAGAGCAAATTTTCTGCACCTTGTCAATAAATAGCTATAATAAGAGTTTGTTGCAGGTAGGATCCATTGCGCCACAAAGCTTGCCGACGTTTCTCCAAAGCATTCATGAATGCCTCGAGAGTAGTGATTGGGCAACACGTAAAGCAGCAGCTGATACATTGTTTGCTTTAGCATCTCATTCAAGCCATTTGATTGCCAAAAATACATCTTCCACTCTTAGTGTACTTGAGGCCTGCCGCTTTGATAAGGTGTGTTAGTGAATGCATTAATTTTGGCTGGGTTTTGACAATTCTTTCAAATTCGTGATAGAAGAACACAAACATTTGTCATATACATATAAAAATGACCTCCAACCTCTGTGGACATGGTTTGGTGAATAAAATATGTCCAATGTTTGAATTGTTTCTTGATATTGTGGTTGTTTCGTTCAGGTGAAACCCGTAAGGGAGAGCATGGCAGAGGCATTATTATTGTGGAAAAAACTTGGGGAAAAGGGAGAGAATGGAGCTTCAGATGACTTGGATGCTGGTTAGTGTGCATTATTATTTCAGATCAGTTTTAAACATGAAGATGAATACACACACACACCCATATACGTGCACATATATACTCATTTCTCTTCATGGTGGTTAATCTGGTATTTCCAACGGTATTTCAGACAAAAAAAATTCACAATGTACCAACTCAGTGGAGAAGCCAAACCAAAGGAAGACATTTGCTGATTTCAGAAGAGAGGAATTGGGGAAGGATGCAGAAAGTTCTACTTCTCCCGCATCTGATTCTCTTTCCAAAGCCAAGCCTAACTGCATATCAGACAAAGCTGTTGGGATATTGAAGAAAAAGGCACCAGCCTTAACTGAGAAAGAGTTGAACCCAGAATTTTTTCAGAAACTTGAAACAAGGGTTTCAGGAGATTTGCCGGTTGAAGTGGTGGTGCCACGCAGATGTCTTAACTCTTCTGATTCACAAGGTGAAGAAGATTCGGAGCAAAATGATCCAGATCCTAGAGAAAGAACAAGTCATGACGGGAATGGTGAGTTTGATGACGTTAACAGATCTACCAATGATAAATATCATAGGAATGAGAGAGGAGCTGATGATTTTGCACGAGATAAGTGGACCGAACAGAGAGTATTTAGGGCAAAAGATTCCAGAGGGAGAGTTTCTGAGATAGATGATAGGGTGGGAAAAAGCAATTGGAGGGACTTAGCCGCTGTTCATAATGGCTCCTCCAGAACCGATGGTCATACTGAAGGATCCTTTATGGATAACAAAGGAAATTGGTTAGCCATTCAAAGGCAGTTATTACAGCTTGAAAGACAACAAGCTCATCTCATGAACATGTTGGAGGTCTGTTTTTTTTATTTGCAGGTAGTTGAACTTTGATCTTGAAACTTTATTACTAACTTGTATGATTTTCAAATGACAGGACTTCATGGGTGGATCTCATGATAGCATGATAACTCTAGAGAACAGAGTACGGGGTCTTGAAAGAGTTGTCGAAGAAATGGCAAGGGAATTAGCATTGTCATCAGCGAAAAGAGGTAGCAATTTTATGGCTGGAATGGACGGATCTTCTAACAGGTCCTTAGGCAAGTATAACAACCTTCCTGATTATTCAAGAGGGTTCCTATCTTCTGATGGTAATCATACAACAGGATCAAGGTCGAGGGACCCGCATTGGCGATCTGACATCTCCGAAACGTACAACACATCAAGAAACTTTCATTTAGGTTCTAGAAGAGCTCTTGGTAGTGTGTCAAATGACGGACGGTTACCTAGACAGGAACAAGACTCTGATCAAGCTGGGGACAGAAGGGGGTGGGAAAAGGGTATAGGACAGTTTAGGCTTGGTGAGGGACCTTCTGCAAGAAGTGTTTGGCAAGCTTCGAAGGATGAAGCAACTCTTGAAGCCATTCGAGTAGCTGGCGAAGAAAATGGACCGTCTCGTGTAGCACCACGTGCAGCACCACAAGTTGCTCCAAGAATTGCTGTCCGCGAATTAGATAGAGAACCCATGGGAGAAGATGGTGCAACACAGGAAGAAAATCCAATCTGGGCTGCTTGGGGCAACGCGATGGATGCAGTTCATGTGGGGGACATGGATACAGCTTATGCTGAACTTTTGTCTGCTGGAGATGATGAGTTGCTCGTAAAGCTTATGGACAGATCAGGCCCTGTACTTGATCAGCTCTCTACTGAAATAGCCAGTGACGTTTTGCATGCCATAGGACAGTTTGTCCTGACACCAAACTTGTTCGACTTAGGCTTATCCTGGATTCAGCAGGTACTATTTTTTTCTCTTTCTGGTTTCTTTATATTTCATGGGTTATAATTCCCTCAAGAAAATTATATGGCATGAATTCCACAATTTAACATTTGGGTTTTGGTGTAATGCTTTTGAAAAGATAAAGTGTCTTTCCTCTCTTGATGGGTTTGCTTTGAGTTTCTCAGGTGGCCGATCTAGTAATGGAGAGTGGTCCAGATGTGCTGGGAATTTCTACAGAGACCAAGAGAGAGCTGCTCTTGAATTTACAAGAGGCTTCTTCATCCATGGACCTACCTGAAGACTGGGAAGGTGCAATGCCTGATCAACTGGTTTCACAATTAGCATCAATTTGGGAACTTTGATTTTTTTTCTTTCTTTTCTTCTTCATTTTGCGTTAGGTCTTATTGTGTGACGTTGTGTATTTGTTCTGCTGTAATATATTTATCCTTCTATCTTTACACTTTTTTTTCTTTTGGGTTTACTTGGATCTACCACGTACATACATCTTTGGAATGAACCAGCAAATCGAACTTGTGTTATTCGATATTTTGGCTGGAATTGGCATATGGGGAATTTGTTACAAAAATCTTATGCAAGGCAGGAAAAGAAGATACAGAACAGAAGGAAAAGATTGGCGCTGCTACTTATGTTAAACATTACAGCTAGTTGAGCTTGTCTGCTGCATATGATATGAATTTGAACATTTGTCTTTATACATCAGTGCTGAAATTTAAGCAACACATCTCACGTAAAGTCACTGCGAAATAATTACATTTGAGTTCCAAAAGTACTCTGTACCATTAGTTACTATTATAATCCACAATTTGGTAGAGCTGGTAGGAACAGGAATCAGTTTATCATTCTGATCTCGATATCCGAAAGCTAAGGTTTCATCACAATGTCTCATTTGTGTTCTTCTTTGTCATCTTCATCATTCTGTGAACTACCATTATCATCTTCTGAATCTTCACCATCATTATTACTCTGGAAAGAATGAGATTTAGATGTATGATGTGAGCTTCCTCCTCCCTCTTCTTCTTGTTTTGGTGCAGCCAAGTATTCAAGAGCTGTTACAACATCACTTATTAAAGGTCTAGTAGTAGATTCTTCTTGTAAACACATAGCTGCAATTGCAAGAGCTTGATATAAACCCTTTATAGGGTAATTCCCTTCAAGCAATGGATCAGCCATTAATGTAAACTTCCTCCGATCTTTAAATAGTGGTTGTGCCTACATTTTTGAAAATGAGCCAAAGTTAAAAGCTGAGAAGCAGGACAACAAGAAATTAGCGAAAGGATGAACAGAAACATTTTATATTGTTTGGGTGTTAGGGTGTTTGGTGGTGTATATGACTATCTCAGTTGGAACTTTCCAGGGTTTTTGTCACATTTCAGATGAGATATAACTTATAAACACCAACTTAGCCTTCGTTGAACTTACCCAAGTAACAAGATTTTGTTCATTCGCTGGTCTAGAATTATCGATAGCCCTTCGTCCTGTAATGATCTCTAAGAACACAACTCCAAAACTATAAACATCCGACTTGGTTGTTAATTGACCCGTCAAAGCATACTCTGGTGCACAGTAGCCGTAGGTTCCCATTACCCTCGTTGAGACATGACTCTTATCTCCAGTTGGACCAAGTTTAGCAAGACCAAAATCAGAGAGCTTTGGACTGAAATTCTCGTCTAGTAATATGTTGGATGCTTTAAAATCACGATATATCACTGGAGGGTTCGCTACATCATGCAAATATTCAAGACCTTTTGCTGCGCCTTGAGCTATCTTCATCCTGGTATTCCAATCTAACGCCTTCTTAGTGGGAGGTAAATCTGCAAAGCATAACCAGCAGCTTATATGAAAAGGAGTTCAAAGGAATAACCTCCTTTTACCAAGCCACTTGGGCTGAACTAGAGGTCTGCAACAGAAGGAGTCAAAAAGTTTACTGAAAAATACCAAGAAGGTGGTCCTCCAAAGATCCCAATGGCATGTACTCGTACACTAAAATCCTTTGGTCTCCATCAGCACAATATCCAACCAAATTAACAAGATTTGGATGGTGAACGAGACTCAACATCAAAACTTCCACCAAAAATTCCCGGTTTCCTTGCAACCCATTTCTATCGAGTTGTTTTACAGCCACAACCTGAGCTAAATGAAACAAAATCAGTATGCAGTATATATATTCTGATCAAGTGTCGGAAAGCAATTTTCTCAAGGAATGAATTAGAAATTTCCACACTATATACTTGTGAAATAATACAAATGACCAAATGGAAGTGAAAATGTACTTGGTTTGTGCTTTCGATAAATCCTTTATACACCCTTCCGAAACCTCCTTCGCCCACTAGACATTCGGTTTTGAAATTCTTAGTAGCATTTGCCAACTCCTTGAACGTGAAAGTTTTAGTGGCGTTAGCATTGCCGTTCCCAATTTTCAGCAACTCAGCAGCTATTATCCTGTGTCTGCTGCTGTCTGCAAGGTTAGAGAAAGGTTCAATGAAAGTGTAAAAGAAGAACAGCAAAACAGATAAAACTTGAACTTGAGTTCTAAGCCAAAGCGTCGTTTTACAATAATAACAAAACACTGATGGAACTTTTAAAGCATCACAAGTCTGAAACAGAAAATGCTTGAAACAGGCCAGGATAGATCCAAATCCTTGGCGTAGGAACGTGTGAAGAGTGACAAGATATAACGATGCCGTCAAGGTTCACTACGGACCTGACTAAAGCATACTGGAACTAACAAAAAAGATCTTTACAGGTGCAAATTAGAATTTTCATACTAGCGAACTTTTTTGGATGTGTCAAGTCTAGCGCTGTACTAGTTAGGAGAAGAGTGACAAGATATAACGATGCCATCAAGGTTCACTACGGACCTGACTAAAGCATACTGGAACTAACAAAAAAGATCTTTACAGGTGCAAATTAGAATTTTCATACTAGCGAACTTTTTTGGATGTGTCAAGTCTAGCGCTGTACTAGTTAGGAGAAGAGTGACAAGATAAAACGATGCCGTCAAGGTTCACTACGGACCTGACTAAAGCATACTGGAACTAACAAAAAAGATCTTTACAGGTGCAAATTAGAATTTTCATACTAGCGAACTTTTTTGGATGTGTCAAGTCTAGCGCTGTACTAGTTAGGAGAAGAGTGACAAGATATAACGATGCCGTCAAGGTTCACTACGGACCTGACTAAAGCATACTGGAACTAACAAAAAAGATCTTTACAGGTGCAAATTAGAATTTTCATACTAGCGAACTTTTTTGGATGTGTCAAGTCTAGCGCTGTACTAGTTAGGAGAATACCCTCCGGTCCCTCCCTTGATGGATGTTTCTCTTATTCTTTTGGATGTGTGTTTTATCAAATTTCGCAATTCGTTATTTCAGTAAGTTTCATGTCATCCTATTAGGATTAGGTGCTTGATGGCACTATACTCACTTGCATTCCATAATATTTGGAATATCCAGAGTCATATATTCATGTGGGTGGATTTTGTCCTTAAATCATTTTTTGTCTTGTGTTGGAGTCGCGAGCTAGATTATTGGAACTAAGAATCACAGCAATACAGAAGCAACTGATTATGGATATGTGCCCAATGATCTGGAAATATCATAGATTTGGGGAAAAATTAGATGAGATGAGATGGTAATGCATTATACTTGCGCGACAGAACCGGCTGAATCGTCATTTTAAGCCTCATTGTAGAGGTACAATAAGTAGTATCTTCAGAAGGACCAAAACATAAACATCAAAGAACATAACCATGGAATAGCATAGATTTGCAACAAAGAAAACATTTGAAATGATGAAAATTGGTTTAAAAAATAGAAGCTGCAGGAATTGCAGTTGACCAGAAATAATCATCAATATCCAATAAGCAATTATCAATATCCATACCAGATTTCAGGGACATGTTTTTAACAATAGCCTCCAGAGTTGATGCATTGTGACTTTTTTTGCTACTTTTCTTTAATGAAAACCTACTTTCATCACCACCACCACCATCATCAGCTGTTAAACAACAAGAAAAGCAACCCATCTCTTTCTGTTTCTCTAAATAAATGATCAATAAAAATTCCTTTACTCAGAAAAATATCATAATAAACATTAACCTAAACGATACTAAGCCCCAAGATCAAATATTATTTGATGAGAAACCACGAAACTTAAACTTTCTTTTAAGAAAAAAAAGTTTCTGGTTTTCTGAAGAAAAAAAATCCAATATGTTTTTTTCTTTGGTTTCTTGATATTTTTCCAGGACCCCCACATTGAATCCGGACAGGGATTTCTCTCAGCCATTGCTCTATACTTAGCAAATTGTTGGTACAGTTCCTCTCTTTAGCCGTTATTCTCAACCTTCTTCTATGTCGGCCTTCTAAAACCGACAAAACCCGTGTGACGTGTCAGTTATATCATACGTGTCGTTGAAAATAAGAAAACGGTAACCAGTCAAAAACCTAATAATCGGCGATGGGATTTCACGGCTTTCACTAATGGCGGGTTACAGATTGCTTCGAACTTTAATCAGGAACCCTAACTCTAGATCTTTACAGAATCTCTATTCATCTTCTTCAACTGTGTTTCATTCTCCATCTACTACTCCTCCGATTTCTTCAAGCTGTTCTTCTAACTCTAGATTTCTTTCTCCATTCTCAAGATGTTTTCAATTCTCAGACCCTATGTATATATCGTCTCCGCCATTACACTCTGCCATGCTTTTGTTTTTACATGGAGAAGCTGTTCATCGGAAAAAGACAGAAGAATCTTCGGATTCGAATTTGAATGAGAAGAAGAGTGGTGGTAGTAGTTGTAGTAGTGAATTAGGGGTTGAATCAACTGCTTCCGTTCCTAGGTTAGTCGACGCGATTGATCAGAAGGAATCGAGTACGAATGTTGATACTAACGAGGGTTTTGTTAATTTGCCAAATATGATTTCGATGAGTAGATTGATTTCTGGTCCTTTCCTAGGCTGGTATGTTCATATTTCTCTTTCTGTTACACATTCATATTGCAACTGTTGGTGTGAATGTTGATATCCTATTTTTTATTTTTTTATATTTAAGTTTCTGAGTGTTTGGGTCTTTGCAGGATGATTATGAATGAATGGTATTTACCTGCCTTTGTGGGATTGGCTGTGTCTGGAGCCACTGACTGGGTATGGATTATGCATTTATTTACAAGATTACAGGTTTAGGATGCAGAAATTAGGGACTCTGACCTGCCATTATAATTTCTTTTTGTAGTTAGATGGTTACGTGGCAAGGAAAATGGGGATTAATTCAGTTGTAGGATCATACCTCGATCCCCTTGCTGACAAGGTTAGTTGTAAAATATTCATGTTCTGATGTTGTAGCTTGAGTACAGAAACGTGTTAATCTTCTAGTACCTTCAATCTCAAAATTAACTTGTTTGAATGTCATTATCCGGATTTTATAGGTACTTATTGGCTCTGTAGCTGTGGCAATGGTGAAAATGGATCTTTTACCCTGTTAGTATTTGTCTTTTTTCTTATTGTAACAGTATTTCAATGTAAGAATTAAGATCTGCCTTAGTAATGTTCAGCAGTCTGCTTGACTTGTCCTTGATATATCATATGTTTCCAACTTGTCGCGTTTAATAGTTGTGACGACTAGAAACGATTCATAATGGCGTTCGGAGAGTGTAAACACTGAATTGAGTTCGTCTTACGTTTGTGATTCTGGGTTCTTGTCCCGGATATATACTATTTGCGAGCTTAATGGAAAGCCTTGACTGCGTAATCTTTGATTCATAGGATTAATTGATAAATGGGGAGTTATGCGTGATTTGGGTGTAACTCTTGACTGCTTTACGTTTTCCTTTATGAAGCTTGGCTTGTTGGACTTGTTCTGTTCCGGGATGTTGGTCTTGTAGGTGGCGCACTCTACCAAAGAGCAACTACCTTGGGTTGGCAGGTGAGACTTGTCATGGCTGAACGGTTGTTTGTTTCTTTTCTTTTGTTTTTTACATAAACAAATAAAAATTCCGTTCATTGTCAGTGGAAAAGTTGGTCCGAGTTCACCAACCTCGATGGAACCCATAGGCGGAAGATGGAACCCCTCTTTCTGAGCAAGGTAAGCTTCAATTTCATTCTTTAATATTTTTTGTAGCATTCACTATCAGACTGTTTGCAGATTGCACATCAGATAAGAGAGAGATGTGAGGTTTTAGGAATAGGAATTTATAAATTGGGAATCTTAACATAATACTGTATTGAAGAATGTGGTTCAATGTGCTATAATTCCTCGAGCACATGAATGGCCTGTTTCTTCGGATCCTAATGAGTTACCATTATTTAGCAAGTTGTGGTCTCTGGTTTACCGAGTTGCTAATTGATTTTTTTTCTCTTCTGAATTGGCCCAACAGGTTAACACAGTGTTCCAACTGGTTTTAGTTGCTGCTGCTCTTCTACAACCAGAATTTGGAACCTTAGAAACTGAAGAGTACATCAAATACTTGAGGTTGGTTTTTGCTTCTATATCTGTTCATGCTCTTTAACTTATTCACATTTTTAAAGTATACTCGTATTTCTCCCAACAGTTGGCTGGTAGCGGCAACAACAGCGGCATCGACTGTAGCGTATGGAGCACAATACTATCGACATAAATCAATGGTTCATGCAGGAGGATCGTTTCCAAGAAGCAAGTAGACCTCCCCCCACCCTAATATGCAGTTGGATGTTTCCAGACAGCGTTTCCATACAGCCTTGGGCACAAGTGACCAAAAGCACTGTTAGCCACCCATATTTTGGAGACCTTGATGTTTTGCTCATTTTTTCTTTCATTTTTCATGTACTGCGAGAACCTCATAGTGTCATCTTTATTGACATTATTGAAAACTTTGCAACTTCAGAAGAGAATGAAATATATGAGCTAGGTAATGGGTCTGACTTTAAGAATATCACTGCAGCAGTGTAAAAAAGAAGAAGAAAATAATGTAACCCCTTAGCTTTTAAACACAGGAGTTGTTTTTAAAGCTATTCACCAACTTAAATTCATCGAGTGATATTATATTCGAGAGATTGGAATTTACCATGGCACCTAGGGGGACCAAGCTGGTCTACAGCTAGTCCAAACAAACACCCCTACTATATATCCAGAAAATCTCCATACAGGCATAAACACACGCATAAACCAAAGCAAAAACTCTTCCATTTTCTAACTTTACTCTTCAGAATCCACTATAACTAAAACCCTAGATTTTTCTATCGACACCAAAAACCCTTCCATTTTCCAACTTTACTCTTCAGCTCGACTAGAACCCTAGATTTTTCTATCGACACCATCCTCTCATCCTCTGTAAATCCTTGTTGATGGAGCACTTCAGAACTCTGCCATTCGACATCAAGCTAGACATTTTAAGTCGCCTACCTACGGAAACAGTTTTAGAGTGTAAATTAGTTTGCAAACCATGGAGGAACCTTGTTTCTCACTCATCCTTCTCTCAGCCGCATTTGGATCGTCTTCTTAATAATGATTCTGGTAAGTTAATCATTATTATTTTCAATGGACATAGACCAAGAAAAGCTTTACGTCCAGCTATAGATCGATGCTACTATTTTACTTACAATGGTGAGAAACTTTTTAGTAGGTCACCATCCATTAGAAGGATTGTTAGACTTAGTCAAGTAGTCAATATCCGTACACTGTACGGACTCAAATAATACTAGCCACATATTTGTATGTCGGTCAGTTCTTGTAAATGAGTTGATGTCCAAGAGTCTATAAAAAGACTAAGTCATGTATCTTTTATTTAAAATTATTGAATACAATCAGTTTACATTTCTAACATGGTATCAGAGCCAAAGAGAATCTTAACTTCCTCTGATCCTGTACCTTCAACCCTCACCATTAAACCTGCAACTACATCTTACAAACAATGGTGAGAATTACTCAAACCACCATCGCATCTTCTTCCGCTGTTAACAACACCAATACTACTCATTCAACTCTGTATCCACCATTAATTTCTTCTCAACAGTTACAATATTCACAATCTTTACCCTCTTCTTCTCATCAATTACCATCATCATCATCTCCTTATAGGTTTTTACCTCTTTTCTCTTCTCAACCACCACCACCACCACCGTTAACAACTCCACCTTTATCTTCTTCTTTTCAACAACCACCAACACCATCTTCTGTTCGTCAAACTCCACCGCCTCTTTCTTCTACATCACCAACACAATCACCACAACCACCATAGTTTCCTTCTACTTCTCAACCATCTCTACAACACATTCCTATACAATTTCCTACACAACAACCTACTAATCTCACACAAAATCAACAATTTCACCAACAACAACACCTTCAACAACAACATCAACAAAACACTTTTTATAATCCTTTTGTTTTTCATAGTCGGTTTACAATTCCTTTTCAAAATGTCTCCAACTTTGTTTCTGACAAGTTATATGGATCAAATTACTTGGTGTGGAAAGATCATATTTCTTCTATTCTTATCTGTACAAACCTTTTTGGTTTTGTTGATGGGTTTGTTCATCCTGAACTACCTACGGTGATGATTAACAACATTCCTTTTCCTAATCCTAACTATCTAGAATGGTTACAGATTGACAAATTTGTTGGATCGTGTATCAATGCATCTGTAGATCGATCTTTCTCATCTGAGTTACTTGGTAAACATACTGCAAGGGAGAAATGGCTGCATCTGGAAAAATTATTCAGTGATCAATTTCTTTCCAAGAAGTCAATGTTAAGATCTCAACTTCATTCTATCAGGAAAGGATCTTCAACAATCTATGATTTTCTTCATCAAGTTAAAACAATTGTTGACTCGCTTACAGCAATAGGTGAACCGGTTCAAGATTCTGATCTGGTAATGTATACTCTTAATGGTCTTGGTAAATAATTTATTCACTTTGTGGTGAGCATTCAAAATAGGGAACTTCCATTGTCTTTCTCTGAGCTTCGATCTCGGTTTCTAAGTCATGAACAATTCTTGAAGGATCAAGATTCATATTCATATTCTTCTCTACTTCAAGATCCCACAAATTATGCCTTCTTTGTTAAAAGACAATCGTCTCATACTTCTTCAATACCTTTTCGAAAACCTATGCCTCCATCCACCTCAATGTCAGCACCTTCATCATTTACTTCGGCTAATCATCCTTCATCACAACCTAGTTTTCTAAAGACTAACTTTAACCCTACACAGAAGCAAGTCATTGATTTTGGAGAACAACCTTGTCAAATCTGTCTCAAAGATGGTCATCTAGCAAATCGTTGCAGATATCATTATTCAACTTCTAGAAATAGTTCTGCACCACCACAAAGAGCTTTTCTTGGTCTTGATCTCAATGCAGGTAGCAGCTTCACCTCTCCTTGGAATTCACAGGAGTTTGATTTCAATGTTCAATTCCCATCTGAAACTGCGTATGAAAGTGGAGGTTATTTGAGTCATAGTCATTCAGGACCAGTTTGGATTCCTGATTCAGGAGCCTCCAGCCATATGACAAATGATGCATATATCTTACAGAATCCTACTCCTCATTCTGGCTCAGCATAGGTCATGGTTGGTGATGGTAAGTTAATTCCTATATCATTAACAGGTTCTTCATCACTATATACTTCCTCCACCAATTTTAATCTGCAGAAGGTTCTATATGTCCCTCATTTACAACACAATTTAATGTCTGTGGCTCAATTTACTAAGGATAATAATTGTGTTTTTCTGTTCTATCCTTGGGGGTATGAAATAAAGTCATTGAGGAGCAATCTTATTCTTGCTATAGGAAAGATGAGAGATGGACTTTATCCAATACTATCTGGTCAAGCTCAATCACACAAGGCTACTTCACAAGTTTCTACTACACCACCTCATAGTGCTGCTTTCACTGCTTTGGTAGCTTCCTCAGATTTATGGCATTCAAGGCTAGGCCATCCTGCACTGAAGATTCTTCATTAAACTTGATATGGACACTAATATCAATATATCAACTAAATGCTCTTCTGTTATATGTGAGTCTTGTCAACTAGCCAAGAACAAATGTCTGCCTTTTCATTCTACTAGTACTATATCTAGTTTACCTTTTATGCTAGTTCACTGTGATATTTGGGGTCATGCCCCTGTACAATCTCATTTGGGATACAAGTATTATATTCTCTTCATTGATGATTGTACAAAATTTTCATGGATTTATCCAATGAAGCATAAATCAGATAGTGTTGATTGTTTCAAACTGTTCAAGTCTCTTGTTGAGAATCTTTTTGATGTCAAGATAAAACAGTTTCAGTGTGATGGTGCTCTTGAGCTTGTCAAAGGTCCTTTTAGAGAATTAATTGACTCAAGTGGAATTGTTTTGAGAATATCATGTCCTTATCTTCGTCAACAAAATGGTTCAGCAGAAAGGAAACATAGACATGTAACAGAAATGGGGAATACTCTATCATTTCATGCCTCTCTTCCTAAGAAGTTCTGGTTTGACTCCTTTCTAGCAGCTGTTTTCCTTATCAATAGACTTCCTAGTAAGCTTCTTGCTTACAAGTCTCCTTATGAAGCCTTGTATAAAAGTACACCAGATTATTCTCTTATTAAGGTGTATGGGTGTTTATGCTATCCCAATCTTGTGGCATATAGAACAGATAAACTAAGTCCTAAATCAGCTCCTTGTGTGTTTTTGGGATATAACATTCATCACAAGGGCTACAGATGTATGGATCTAAACACACACAGGATATATGTTACTACTCATGTAGTATTCAATGAAACTAAGTTTCCTTTTGATACTACTGCTGAGTTATCTCCTTCTATTTCATCATTGCCACCACCTTCTACTAAAGTTTTGCCAATTGTTCAAGAATCTACATCAACTAATGTTGTTTCTACTGAAGCTCCTACTACAGTCTCTTCTACCCAAGTACCACCTACCTCTGGTGTTCAAACCAGATCTAAATCAGGTATTCATGTTCCTAAACTTCTCTCTAAGGATTTTGTAGCAAATCATACTTTAAATCATCTTGTACATGTTGCTCTTGCTACTCTACTTCAACCACCTCCTGAACCCAAAACTTTTAAATAGGAAAGCAAGATACCAGTTTGGATTAATGCTATGCAGAATGAATATACTGCTCTTCATGAGAATGACACTTTTATTCATGTTCCATATCACCCTTCTATGAATGTACTGGGATGTAAATGGGTTTATAAGACAAAATTACATGCTGATGGTACCATAGATAGGCATAAAGCTAGATTAATTGCTAAGGGTTATCACCAAGTGGATGGTATTGATTTTGATGAAACTTTTAGCCCTGTGGTTAAAGAAACTACCATTAGATGTGTCTTAAATCTAGCCATCTCAGACAAGTGGAGCATGAGACAATTAGATGTCAGCAATGCCTTTTTGCATGGGAATCTAAAAGTGAAGGTTTATATGGAGAAACCTCCTGGTTTTTTTGATCCAGATCATCCCACTTATGTATGTGAACTTAAGAAATCTTTGTATGGGCTTAAACAAGCTCCTAGAGATTGGTATGAGAGATTCAGTGGATATCTTCTTCAAAGTGGCTTCAAGAACTCAAACTTTGACAGTTCCATGTTTATCTATCATAAGAACTCTGACAGAATGATCCTTCTAGTCTATGTTGATGATATTATTCTTGTTGGGACTTCTGATGCTCTTCTTACTTCCTTTATTACATCTCTGAAGTCAGAATTTGCAATGAAAGATCTTGGCCATCTACATTTTTTTTTGGGTATTGAAGTTGTTTTTGATCCTTCAGCTAATAAAATGCTTCTAAATCAAAATAAATACTCAATGGATTTGCTTAGAAAGCACGATATGCTTGGTTGTAAACCATGTATAACTCCAGTTGGTTCTGGTCCAAGGGTTTCTGCTTATAATGGTACTCTTCTGCAATATGCTGCTTCTTACAGGAGTTTAGTGGGTGGTCTTCAGTACTTAACCCTTACCAGGCCTAATATTAGTTTTGATGTTAACTATGTGAGTCAATTCATGCACAAACCCACTGATATTCATCTGCTGCTTGCTAAACGCATTCTGAGGTATATTAAAATCACTTTGGGTCAAGGTATTACTTTGCAAGATGGTGATTATTCCAAGTTATCTGCTTATTGTGACAGTGACTGGGATGGCTGTCCTGATACACGCAAGTCTACTTCAGGATATTGTGTTTTTATTGGTGGTAACTTGGTTTCATGGTCTTCCAAGAAACAACACACCATTTCTAGATCTTCTACAGAAGCTGAGTATAGAGGCCTTGCAAATGCTGCTGCTGAAATTCTGTGGCTTTCTTACTTATTTGAGGAGTTATCTGTTTTCCTATCTCTTCTCTGCCGTCTTTATTGCAATAATCTTGGTGCTGGAAGCCTCACTGCAAATCCAATTTTTCATGCTCGCACGAAGCATATTGAAATGGATTATCACATGATTCGAGATCTTGTTAGTTCTGGTTTTTTAAAGGTCTCTTATGTTCATACTCTCAGTCAGATTGCTGATTTGTTTACTAAAGGTTTGTCTAAATCTCAGTTTTGCTTATTGAAGGACAAACTGATGCCTGATGTACGGTCATCTGTTTGAGGGGGATGTTAGACTTAGTCAAGTAGTCAATATCCGTATACTGTACGGACTCAAATAATACTAGCCACATATTTGTATGTCTGTCAGTTCTTGTAAATGAGTTGATGTCCAAGAGTCTATAAAAAGACTAAGTCTTGTATCTTTTATTTAAAATTATTGAATACAATCAGTTTACATTTCTAACAAGGATCAATTTTACCCCTGAATTTGAATGGTGGTCTTATAGTATTGTTGGTTCTTGTAACGGTTTGGTCTGTCTCACGATTGATATCTGCATAGTTATTTGCAATCCGATCACCAAAGAGTATGTTACTCTTACAGAACAAGAAACAGATACCATTGGAAAACAATTGATCGGATTTGGTTACCATCCTGTTACTAACGAGTATAAAGTTTTCAGAGTGTACCTATACGGTTTTGCAGAAATCAAGGTATACACTCTTGGCAGTGGAAACGGATGGAGGAAAGTCGGGAAGTTGGACTCTCATTCAAGCTCATTTTGTGATCCACTGGGTGTCTTTGCAAATGGAGCTCTTCACTGGGTGGATGCTGGGAAACAAACAATTGTGGCCTTCAATTTGGCTGATGAAAAGTTTTGTGAAATTCCACTACCCCCAATTTCAAATTGCTCTACTATGAGGGTATTGAAGGATCTTCGACTTGGGACATTGGGTGAGTATTTGATGTGTCGTCATCATGCGGATACGGTTGGGACTGTCCACATATGGTTACTAAAGAAGAAAAATGGTCAAGGGGAGGTACATTACTCAATGACCTGGAGCAAGGAGTTCACCTTTGTTGGTATGGAACCATTTGCTTTTACAAGGAGTGGTTCACTTCTATGTTATAATACTCGTACCACACGTCCATATTTCTATTGGTGCGACTTAAATTCTTTACATGACGTGAGGCTGATGAGTTTCGATGCATATATTCTTCGATCACCATTTGTTCACATGAATACTTTAGTTTCACTGCAAGCTATAGGAGAAGAAAATACCAAAACAATGGAATTAAGTTTGGAGACAATAAGCAATGGTTAGCAGAAAACAGCCGTTAGAAGGAAGATATTAATACACATAGTTACAATAGTTTCATTTTGTGATTGTTTAGCAGATACAGGTACCTTATCTTGAACCACTTTTAATTTTATAGTTAGGTTTCGATAATTTTAAACTTCTACCAAGGCATCTAAACAGTTTTCGAAGAAAAAGCTCCTGATCAAAGTTAGACGTGATCGCTTGTCCTCTGGTGCTTATTGAAGGAACTAATAGACATGTTTGTTTTGATTATACTCTCTTTTAACTCAATTGTTGCGTACTTGATGTTTGCTAGTTATCTCTTATTTAGAGTCATTACTTGATTCCAATTGTATATTCTCTTGCTATGTTTGGATGATCTGAACAATACATGGCTCTTTCTATATCCATTTTGGGGTTAATAGGATGGCAAAATAAGGTTCTTTCCTTGATAATTGAATACAAAAAGTTGCTCAAGTTTCTTAGACATGATTGAAAGAAGCACTGTTAGACACCATATGGAGTTGCTAGATAGTTGAATTGGGGGATCCAAATTTGAGATTTGAGATTTTAGTACTATTGACACTGTGTTCACTGGGATGTGGTTTTAGTGTCATTTAATGAAGTTGCAAAACATTCTGTTGATGGCTGTAGCCCGCATTCAAGAAATGTGTCCTTAAGAATAACAAGTTCAATTCTTCTGAAACAACCAACTTCTGATTTGAATACTTAAAAATAAAGTTAGTTTTCTCTGACCTCAGCACCCAGTCCCTCCCTGATATGCTATTCCCCCATACTTTTCTCTTACAAAGGATGCTGGCATTCTAACTTTGTTATGCCAACATTTAATTGTGGAATATGTTGGCACTGTGAGAATTGAAACATGGTCTAAAGTTTTTAATTCATTTTAGTGGAGAATATGAAAGAGGTATATGCAGAAAAAAAAATCATGGAAAAAAGAGAGCTTTGGCAGGACTACAGGGGATCTAGGATTTTAAGTTGCTGGGTCTGATCAAGGAAATACTAATCGACAACATTATCATCTTCCAAGGGGGTGATGATGTTGTGTTACTAAGAGAGAAAAGTTCCACATTCACTAGTTTGGTTCTGGACTTGGAATAATTAGAGTAGGACGAGCTATTTGCATTTTCTTTTGATTGGACGAGTTCAACCACTCGTAGTAGATATTCGAACGTTAAACAAGAATTGTATGTTCAGTAGCTTTTGGAGATGCTGAACAAGCTGAAGCGTTGGAGATGTTAACGTCCCTCAAATGGATAGTGCAACTTCAGCTTCAAAAGGAAGGTTTTTGAGAGCATTTGGAGACTTTCCTGTGCACCAGGTGGGAAGATCATAATGTTATTTTATATTGCAAGTTTTTGGTTGACTGTCTAGGTAGTGTGTCTGTGTGTTTTAGGAATAGAAATGGTAATCAAGTTGCTGACAGACTTGTTAAATGCAAGAAATAATGATTGTAGCAACGCCTTGGAGTGAAAATCTCCTTAGTCCTGTTAGCAGTAGATTGGGTCTTGAAAGTAGTCTGTGTAGTTCTTAAGCTGTTTCAGCTATTTTGAATGAAATTCCTTGTTATCTTTTTAAATAAAAAATAAAAAATCAGCAGTAATTGTTCGTCAAAGTTGTATGCACGCCTACTTTTTAAGCTTTTCCTCAACATCTTGAAATGGTTCCCACTTCAAGCAGCTTTAGAGGTGGTTCTTTTTTTCTTCTTTTTTTTAAGCATTTTAGAGGTGGTTCTTATTGGGAGTTTTAATTATACTCCAAAGCTATTAGAATCAGTGGTTCCCTACTCACCGCCAGTCTCTAAGAAGCCACAGCTGTGTACGTTCCAAGATCCTTCCCTTTCTACCCCATTCTTAGGTCCAAGCCCATGTCGGATGTTTTTACTGTGCCCATTTTCTCTATCTACTTTGCGTCTTTCCCCAACATTGTTGTTGGAAGTGGAAGATTATTGTGAGGGTACCAAAACTCATACAAAATAGAGGACTTTTTGTTTTGTTTTATATGTGTTTTGGTACCCTCCCCAGTAAATTGGTACTCCCATTAGCAGATATGTCTTTCCCTATCTCTAGATACAGGAAGTCAGGGGATGATATACAGTCAGAGGCAGGCTAGACCAAGCTTAAGCCACCGTGAAGCTTGGATTTTTTCTAAAAATAGGTAGTGGAGCTTAACCCAATCCAATGCTATCCCAGCTGAAATTTTTATCAAGCCTGGGTAGAAAACTACAACTATGGATAAAAAAATTCATAGCCACTCCTAGTTACAAATCCTAGTTCCGCCCAACAGAGTGTTATGGACTTTTTAAATCAAAATCAAGGATAATAGGTACAGAAGGAATCTCACAGTGAACTCGGGTTTGAATATTATGGGGCAATTCTCCCTGATACTCATAGTCAGTTCTTAAGGCTCTTGCCTTTTTGCTAGCTAGTTTATCTCCCACGCCATTACATAATCTCTTAACAGATCTACATTTTTGATGACTAATTTTACTTAAAAGATATCTGATATCAAGGATTAACCTTTGTTAGAGCATTTCTCGGTTGAAATCGCATGCGTTGCTATCTCAAGAATGTTTGTCAATATTAGTGATTAAAACTATACGTCTTGATTTCTAGTTTACTTATGACTGAACAAGCTGAAGCGTTGGAGATGTTAACAACCCTCAAATGGATAGTGCAACTTCAGCTTCAAATTAAAGGAAGGTTTTTGAGAGCATTTGGACACTTGCCTGTGCACCTGATGGGAAGATCATAATGTTATTTTAGATTGCAAGTTTTTGGTTGACTGTCTAGGTAGTGTGTCTGTGTGTTTTAGGAATAAAAATGGTAATCAATTTGCTGACAGACTTGTTAAATAAAAGAAATAATGATTGTTGCAATGCCTTGGAGTGAAAATCTCCTTAGTCCTGTTAGCAGTAGATTGGGTCTTGAAAGTAGTCTGTGTAGTTCTTAAGCTGTTTCAGCTATTTTGAATGAATTTCCTTGTTATCTATTCAAAGAAAAAATAAAAAATCAGCAGTAATTGTTCATCAAAGTTGTATGCACGCCTACTTTTTAAGCTTTTCATCAACATCTTGAAATGGTTCCCACTTCAAGCAGCTTTAGAGGTGGTTCTTATTGGGAGTTTTAATTATACTTCAAAGATATTAGAATCAGTGGTTCCCTACTCACCTCCAGTCTCTAAGAAGCCACAGCTGTGTACGTTCCAAGATCCGTCCCTTTCTACCCCAGTCTTAGGTCCAAGCCCATGTCGGATGTTTTACTGTGCCCATTTTCTCTATCTACTTTGCGTCTTTCCCCAACATTGTTGTTGGAAGTGGCAGATTACTGGGAGGGTACCAAAACTTATACAAAATAGAGGACTTTTTATTTTGTTTTATATAGGTTTTGGTACCCTTCCCAGTAAACTGGTACTCCCATTAGAAGATATGTCTATTCCTATCTCTAGATACAGGAAGTCAGGGGCTGATGTATAGTCAGAACCAGGCTTGACCTAGCTTAAGCCACCGCGAAACTTGGATTTTTTCTAAAAATAGGTAGTGGAGCTTAACCCAATCCAATGCTATCCCAGTTGAAATTTTTATAAAGCCTGGGTAGAAAACTACAACTATGGATAAAAAAATTCAAAACCACTCCTAGTTACAAATCCTAGTTCCGCCCAACAGAGTGTTATGGACTTTTTTTAATCAAAATCAAGGATAATAGGTACATAAGGAATCTCACAGTGAACTAGGGTTTGAATATTATGGGCCAATTCTCCCTGATACTCATAGTCAGTTCTTAAGGATCTTTCATTTTTGCTAGCTAGTTTATCTGCCGCGCCATTACATAATCTCTTAACAGATCTACATTTTCGATGACTAATTTTCTTAAAAGATATCTGATATCAAGTATTAACCTTTGTTAGAGATTTGCTCGGTCGAACTTGCATGCGTTTCTATCTCAAGTATGTTTCTCAATATTAGTGATCAAAACTATACGTCTTGATTTCTAGTTTACTTATGACTAAGTCTCGGTCTAGGATAGTTAAGTATAGTTGAGCTCCAGACTCCATGGAGATTATCTTACAAAGACGAATAACTACTCAAGGAACCAGTGGAACTTCATCCGGACAAAAGGTATGTGGAGACTTGAACTTATCTATCACTCAAAAGTCTATCTATCTCCTACTCTTGAGACAACAACCGTATAAGTATGACAGTTTTCATACATACACATTTGCTATTTTGAGCCGAGTTTACTCGCCTATCTTTTTCTCAAAAAATGTGTTGGTAAGCTTTTTCTTTAACCATATTTCATCTTTACCCGTGACGAAAGTCATGATGACGTTTCAATCTTGAAAATAGCTTTGATGATGATAGTCGTGAATAACGATTGTTATAACATTATAGAACAATGTTTCAATGATTGAAATGTAGAGTTGAGATTACGTAGCCATCTATGGATATAAGCATATATATTGTGTTCGCACATTAGTGTATAAATCCATGTACAGGAAACCAAGTGCGTGCATATGTGTGCATGCGGTATTGGTGAATGAGACAGGTTGGGTACGCGTACCAGCGAAAGTTTTCGAACCGAGAATTTCTGCAGAGTTTATAGTTTGCAAACTAGTAAACCAGTCACTTTAGGTACGCGTACCCGTACGTGTACCCACATAAGTTTTTGAACCGAATTTTTTTGCTGAGTTTGTAAACTCAAATCCGGTAGCGATGGTACACGTACCCGTACGTGTACCCAAGCTGGTTATATTTCTCAAATCGGTAGCTCATGACTTAAACAATAAATCAATAAGGAATGCAATCTTTGTAAACCGTGGCTATATTGTTCATGAATTTATTCTAGTGAATCAAAACGATTTTGTTTCAATTGTGTCTATGTATAAAGATCTAAGCAATTGAACCACTCTTTAACTAGCTCTTTTGAGTCATTTGAACTAGTTGTGAAGAAGATGAATATGGTTGGTATGAAAGTGCTCATATGGATAACCATTGGTTAACTATTTGTGAACAACCAAATGTACATGTTTAGGTACGGTTACTCAAACCTAAATGAAATACATTTAATTTGTGTGTGTGACAAGCTAAGTTTCGATCTAACGGTTGAAAGATATTAGCTTGGATAAATCAGGTTTTTCATCTAACGGTGAATATTGAATGCTTTGTTACCAAGGTAACTTAGATTGCAACCCTTATTTGAAAACTATATAAATGAGAAGTATAGCAACTGGAAAAACAAATCCCTACACCTCCTGTGTGATACTAGTTTGTTTTCTAGAGTCGATTCTCCTTTAACCGTAGGTTTCTTCTCGAGACCCTGTCGGTTAACGACTTAAAGACTTCATTAGGATTGTGAAGCCAGATGAAACTACTTCTCTTGTAGTTGAGTGATCTGATCTTTCCATTTTCTATTGTACGAGTTCAATTAAATAATTGTCTTGAGATTATATCTACGATAGGGCAAGATAAAAAGGAATCACAAACATCTTCGTCTCATCGTTTGTGATTCCGCAATATCTAGTTTCGCTTACATACGATTTAGATTATTGTGAGGTGATCAATAATTCTAGGATGTTCTTCGGGAATATAAGTCAGGGTTATTGATTAGTTCTTGTTCACCTTTATTTTATCAAAAGACTGAACAAAACTCGTAGGCTTATCTGTGGGAGACAGATTTATCTATTATCGTAGACTTTTCTGTGTGATACATATTTTTTTATTAAAGTCTCCGACTTTGGGTCGTAGCAACTCTTGGTTGTTGGTGAGATTTGCTAAGGGAATCAAGTGCGTAGTATCCTGCCGGGATCAGAGACGTAAGGAGCGCAATTTTACCTTGAATCAGTGTGATATTGATTAGTGTTCAACTACAATCCAGAACGAAGTTAGTTTGTATTATGCTAGTGTCTGTAGCGGCTTAATACATTGTGGTGTTCATTTTGGACTAGGTCCCGGGGTGTTTCTGCATTTGTAGTTTCCTTGTTAACAAAATTTCTGGTGTCTGTGTTATTTCTATTCCGCATTATATTTTATTAAATAATTAAAATATCACAGGTTGTGCGTTGTACCGATCAATTGTGAAATCCAACCTTTGGTTGTTGATTGGAAATTGATTGATCCTTGGATATTGTCCTTTGGTTCCATCCAAGTTTATATCTCTTGTATTTGATAAAGACTCACAGATTTCTATTTGCTTGAGTATAGATTAAATCGAGAGATAGAGATATTAACTCCTTGATATACTTTTTATTTAAGATTGAGTATGACTGTCCAGTTGATTCTCGTAAAAGTATATTCGAGTTAGTCCATACAGATTGCTAATTGAAATATTAGGTGAGGTTGTTAGACCCCTGCTTTTTCAATTGGTAGCACAGCAGGCAAACACGTTTAAAGACCTTATCAGTATGTGTTTGTAGCGATCTGACTCTATGGACAAGAGTACTATCTCTGATAAACGCATCACCAGAAATAAAAGTTATGTTGCTAATAAGTCTATCAAAGAGAAAGATCCCTCAATCTCTGTTATAGACGAACCTAGTGTTCAAATAAAATAGTCTAACACAAACATGTGTTATCCTAATGAATCTGACTATGTTGTTCAAGAGGAAATAGCTAGCGAGAGTAAACTAATTCTAAATCTTGTTAGAATTCAAGATGATAGATTCAAACAGTTGAAAAAACATGCCAATGTCCTTCTTGGTGTAGTAACAGACTGCGGCTCCAGTGAAAAGGCTTCTTATGAGGAAAATCCTGAAGTTCGATCAACTCGTATCCTACTTGAGGCAAAACTTAAAAAGGATGCTTTAGATGTTGAATATCTCTTGAGTAAACTCTCCATTCAAGGATGTTCAGAAAAATCTTCTATACCATCTACTTCTATTCAACCTGAAAGAGCTCCTGTTTCAGAAGTAATTTCAGATTCTCTTCCCACTCAAACTAATGTGTAGGGGATTCACACATCAGTTGAAAGAAAGAAATCTCCAAATGATATTGTTAAGTCTGAAATCTCTAATCACTCCCGTGATTAGAAAGTGTGCCTTTTTTGTGATTCAAAAAAAAGGAAATCCAAGTTGAAAAACAAATCGTTTGTTCAACTTCAACACACCTTAGATTTAATTCTTAAAGGTGTAACTGACATTCGTATATCTAAACCAATTGGTTTTAGTACACATCATGTGTTTCTTACCAGGAAGGTCAGTTCAATGAGTTCCTCAAATGCACAAAAGCATAATATACCTTTTGATAAATATCGTCCAAGAAGAACTCATGTTCTCTCTCCTGTTAAAAAAAGAGATAATGATGTGAATCATGTATCAAGTGAAGAATGCAGATATGAGCAGATGGATGACAACCTAAAATTGATTATTGAGGGATACAGGGAAATCATCAACAAACTGTGTAGTTCATACATACAACATTCTTCAGGTAAAAATCCTTACTATGCGTCGTATTATGATGAAAGTAAATTTTATGATGACTTTTCACATCATAACAATCTTCTTCCAAAGTATAGAAGAAAAGGGTTTAACCAAAAACAATACTCATTTGATGAGATAAAAGCTCATACTTGTGCCAATTAATCACAAGGTTAAAGTCTCTCACACAAAAATCTTGGTTGAGAGATATGCTCAAGTATACTTGTGTCAATAGTGTTCTAGGATTCTCAAGCTATTTTCTAATCGTCTTTAGCATGAGTATCATTGGAAAAATACTTGCACAAGTATTTGTATTTGTTTTTGAATTTGCTGAGTTGAAATGTTTTTCTTTCTCTTTTGAGTGTTTGGTTAAACAAGGTGCTACTCATGTACTCTAAAAATTGCTTCTCTATGAGACATATAATTTTAGAGTCATTATGATCTCTTCAAATTATAAGAGTCTTCAACAAGGTTGTATGCATGCAATTTTTGTTTTGGGTCGAGATTGATCTCGTATAGGTTACCCGTGTGACTAGCGCGAGTCAATTAAGGAAACCCTAAAATCCCTTCATTAAGAAATCTTTTAAGTACCCGACCTATTGAGTTACGCAAGTCACGAACGCACGCATACTCTAGGTTATTTTCTGGGTTCTCAAGAATGTCATCTCCTTCATCTCGCTATGGTGATTTTGCAAAGGGATTTCTTGAGAAAGGTTTTGGTTTCGAATCAAAAGGGTGGAAGAAAAGGACTCTTGTAGAATATGGTGCACCTAATGCCTCATGATACTATGCATACTCACACTAAGATGTTGAGAATGAGGATATGGTTTCTGCTGAAGTGGTTCATGACTTTCTTAAATAATTTGAAGAAGAAAAACCGTAACTTGTTGATACAATGAAGGATCTTGATCTGGTTATAAGTGAGTTGAAAAAGGTTACCACTGACCTTGGTCTCATGAAGTCACATGTTAAAGAACTTCTCAATGAGGATATCTTCTCCGAAGACGCAGTTGATTATATGAATCACAAGCTTAAAAGTCTTGAAACCAGTGAAGATGCCGAACGTGAACTTTAGCTCGTGATCGGTTTCTAGTAGATTTGTTATTTTGTCTAGGAAGTCTTCTTATGAGAATTTTATTCTTGTGTTTTAGGAAGAATAACTAGAGTTTGGAATAGCCATTATGGTGATTACACATAGCTATGTCCAATATTTTCATCTTTGTTTTTTTAGATTTATTTATTTAAACTCTAAAAATTTTTGGAAGATGATTTTAGCAGTATTAATCTTTATGGTTTTATATATTGCAATATGTTATCGGATATGTGTGTTTGCGTCCGTGAACTATTATTGTCCCATACAATGTCAAAAGTTATCTCTTTCATATGTCGATATGCAAGTATTGATACAAGATCGATGAACTTTTGACAAACAAAAATTGAACCTATTATGTCAATTATTGATGGAAGATAGGATAAATTTATGTTTACAAGGATTATGTCTATTGTATGTCATTGTGCAAATAGTGATGAAAAATATAATGAATCCTTGTATATGCTGCAGTATTGATCATTCTTGATCCATATTTTATGTATATATTGTGCAGCCCCATAAGTCTTCTTGTGTGAGCATTCCCAACTAGAGTAATCATAGATTCGTTTATGGATATTTTGGTTGTGTATTCCAATTAAATTAATCATGGGTTTTCTTGTGGTTAGTTTAATTGAGAATTTTGGATACAAAATCATTTTTGTGGTTTTTGATGTCCAAAGAAGTCCTTCTTTTCTTGTAAAAGTAAGGTCGCTCTTGTTGTTCTCTCGGGAGTGACATCAAACGGGGGGGGAGTTCTTTTGAACTTGCACTTAATTTCCATATCTTTGTGGGGAGTGCGGCTGTGGAATTTTTAGGGGATATCTTGTATCTTTATAAACTCCTTGATGAATGCATTTAGCTTCGGATTTATGATTGCATTTAAACAAAGTTGATATGTCCTTTTCTTTGGTCTTGAAGAGTCTCCGTGAAAATTTCATTAGGATCTCGTTTTCGTACCTTTGCCAATTTTATTGACAAAAAGGGGTAGAATAAATATGTAGTTCACACTATAAATACATATGTTTGAGGATCATTAGGTAAGGGGGAGAGGTTTTCATGTTGAGACGAAAGTATTGACTAAGTGGGAGTGATACATATCACCATAGTATTGTTGTCAAAGTTGTGATATAAGAACTTTGATGTTGTGTAATAATATTATGATATTGTATAACAATGATCGAGAGTTTTTTTTTTTGTCATTGTTATGGTTACGGATCTTCAACCACTATGATGCTGAATTGAACATCTATGGAATCATGGGAGTACTTGGAAAAGACAAAGTTTTCGAGTAATGTTGAAGCACCAAGGAGATCAAGCATGTGGACGAGAAGCTACAAAGTTTTATTTATTTTGTAATCCATATGTATTGATAGTTTTGTCACTAAAATTGACGAAGGGGGAGATTGTTAGATCATTTCTCGGTCGAACTCGCATGCGTTTCTATCTCAAGCATGTTTGTCAATATTAGTGATCTAAACAATACATCTTGATTTCTAGTTTACTTATGACTAAGTCTCGGTATAGGATAGTTAAGTATAGTTGAGCTCCAGACTCCATGGTGATTATCTTATGAAGACGAAGAACTACTCAAGGAACCAGTGGAACTTCATCCGACCAAAAGGTATGTGGAGACTTGAACTTATCTATCACTTAAAAGTATATATATCTCCTACTCTTGAGACAACAGTCGTATAAGTATGATAGTTTTCGTACATACACATTTGCTATTTCGAGCCGAGTTTACTCGCCTATATTTTTATATAAATATGTGTTGGTAAGCTTTCGCTTTAACCAATTTTTATCTTTACCCGTAATGAAAGTCATGATGACGTTTCAATATTGAAAATATCTTTGATGACGATAGTCGATTCTTATGTCTAACGGTTATTATAACATTATAGAAGAATGTTTCAATGATTGAAATGTAGAGTTGAGATTACGTAACCATCTATGGATATAAGCATATATAGTGTGTCTTCACATTAGTGTATAAATCCATGTACCGGAAACCAAGTGCGTGCATATGTGTGCATGCGGTATTGGTGAAGGAGACAAGTTGGGTACGCGCACCAGCGAAAGTTTTCGAACCGAGAATTTCTGCTGAGTTTGTAGTTTCCAAACTAGTAAACCAGCCACCTTAGGTACACGTACCCGTTCGTGTACCCATGGAATTTTTCGAACCGAAAATTTCTGCTCAGTTTGTAAACTCAAATCCGGTAGCTATGGTACACGTACCCGTATGCGTACCCAAGCAGGTTATATTTCTCAAATCGGTTGCTCATGAACTTAAACAATAAATCAATAAGGAATGAAATCTTTGTAAACCGTGGCTATATTGTTCATGAGTTAATTCGAGTGAATCAAACCGATTTTGTTTCAATTGTGTCTATGTATAAAGATCTAAGCAATTGAACAACTCTTCCACTACTTCTTTTGAGTCATTTGAACTAGTTGTGAAGAAGATGAATATGGTTGATATGAAAGTGCTCATATGGATAACCATTGGTTAACTATTTGTGAACCAACCAAATATACACGTTTAGGTACGGTTACTCAAACCTAAATAAAATACATTTCATTTGTGTGTGTTATAAGCTAAGTTTCGATCTAACGGTTAAAAGATATTAGCTTGGATAAATCGGGTTTTTCATCTAACGAAGAAAGATAAATCAGTTTCGATCTAATCGATTTAACGGTTGAAAGATAAATCAGTTTCGATTTGAATGCTTTGTTACCAAGGTAACTTGGATTGCAAACCCTGATTTGAAAACTGTATAAAGGAGACATATAGCAATTGGAAAAACTAATCCCCACACCTCCTATGTGATACTAGTTGGTTTTCTAGAGTCGATTCTCCTTTAACTGTAGGTTTCTTATCGAGACCTTGTCGGTTAACGACTTAAATACTTCATTGGGATTGTGGATCCAGACGAAACTACTTCTCTTATAGTTGAGCGATCTGATCTTGACATTTTCTATCGTACGAGTTTAATTGAATAATTGGCTTGAGATTATATCTCCGATAGGGCAAGATAAAAAAGAAATCACAAACATCTTCGTCTCATCGTTTGTGATTCCGTAATATCTAGTTTCGCTACCATACGATTTAGATTATTGTGAGGTGATCAATAATTCTAGGCTGTTCTTCGGGAATATAAGTCCGAGTTATTGATTAGTTCTTGTTCACCTTGATTTTAACAAAAGACGGAACAAAACTCGTAGGTTTATCTATGGGAGACATATTTATCTATTATCGTATACTTTTCTGTGTGATACAGATTTTTTTATTAAAGTCTTCGACTCTGGGTCATAGAAACTATTTGTTGTGGGTGTGATCATCTAAGGGAATCAAGTATGTAGTATCCTGCTGGGATTAGAGATATAAGGCGCGTAACTATACCTTGAATCAGTGTGATATTGATTAGGGTTCAACTACAATCCAGACCGAAGTTAGTTTGTAGTAGGCTAGTGTCTGTAGCGGCTTAATATAGTATGGTGTTCAATATGGACTAGGTCCCGAGATTTTTCTGCATTTGCAGTTTCCTCATTAACAAAATTTCTGGTGTCTGTGTTATTTCTATTCCGCATTATATTTTGTTATATAATTGAAATATCACATGTTGTGCATTGTACCGATCAATTGTGAAATCCAACCTTTGGTTGTTGATTGGAAATTGATTGATCCTTGGATATTGGTCTTTGGTACCATCCAAGTTTATATCTCTTGTATTTGATAAATACTACTTGCAGATTTCTATTTGGTTGAGTATAGATCAAATCGAGAGATAGAGATATTAACTCCTTGATATACTTTTTATTTAATATTGAGTCTGACTGTACAGTTGATTCTCTTAAAAGTAAATTCGAGTTAGTCCATACAGATTTCTAATCGAAATATTGGGTGAGGTTGTTAGACCCCCACTTTTTCAACCTTGATCGCTCATAAAAAGTTTGCTCATTAACATGCTTTATTAAAGCTTCAATATCTGATTCACAAAACACCCTATTCAGATTCTTAAAGATAGCCCCACAGACCGCTTCCTTCATTGCCAAGCATTTTAGCTCCTCCGCTTCATGATATTTATTCATACCTCCATCAAAGTATCTTCCTTTAGCTCCAAGGAAAGTACCTGCGAAATCCCTAAAAATCAATTTTATCCTCCTTATAACGTTTCTTTTAGAAAACAAGTATCAAGATTAATCTTCAGATGATCAATAAGTATTAACAATATTACCAACCATACTAGAGTTATAAAGACCGTTAATTATGGCTATAGATGGACTTATATTGTGTTTGAGGTTTTGGAAAATCATAGCACATCTATCTTTTGGGATAGTCCAAACAGTCGACATCAACAGATGAGTGATGTGCTACCTAGAGCTTCCTGTCAGACCATTCAAGTTATTTACAGCAGAAAACCAGGTAATAACCCAAAATTTGGAACTACCATGTTCAACTAGAATGCTACTAACTATGGTATTGAATCCAAGCCAAACATATCTTGAATAAGAGAAATCAATGAAGATATGATCACTTGTATAAAGAGGAGCATTACGGAGACTACAATGCACTTCTATGTATGATTTGTATCTAGAGTTTAATTCATAAATAGAACAATTTCTTTGATACACTTCTAGATAAACAACTTAATCTGATGGGGTAACTTCACCTTCCATAGAGTTTTTCACACATCAACATGGACTAACTGAGTACCTGTGGAAAGATTAGAGATGCTACACAAAAATTATAAGAACTTTTGACAGAAGATCAGCGTTTTTATCTGGTTCCCAAATTTGAGTATGAGATCCTATAACGGGAACATTCATATCCAAAATCCTAGCAGCAAAATCAAAAGATAATAGGAAATTTACTAAGAGTACATTCCAGTTCTTATTACCATCATAAAAAAACATTACATACATAAATATAAGAAATAGTAGTGGTGGAATTTTGGTGTGAATGATGTGATAAATGGTATTATACTGAGAATCATTGGCATGTAATAGTAATTAGATAGAGAAGCAGATCGGTAAACAAAAGGGTTTGACAAAGTAAAATGAAAAATCATCATAGCCGTTACGTTGAATATATCTGAGGGTCCATATACTCCATATTGATGGTGATGCGACACTTATTATTAGCTTATATCCTTATACGGCTCAAAAGCTTAGCCGAAACGTATCTTAATTAAGAAAAATTTAGAAGAAGAAGAAAACAAAATCGTATTTATGATTTCAGATTGAAGTTTTATCGAGTGTTCTAGGTTTAAGATTTAAGCATCCATTAATGGAGCATACGAAGGGGAAGTTGTTGATCTTAATGATGTGGACTAATGAAAAAACTTTAAATATAGTGAAAAATCATCATTGAAACAAAAAAATTATTCCCATATCATGTGTATATTCGAAAGATGTATATTAGAGAGTATAGACATCGTTATCAATATTCTCATACCAATAGAGATTAGAGACTACATCAAAGTATGTGTACCAAGTAAGAAAAATTCTCAAGGAGCTAGCTAGTTTGCTAGTAAATGAAGCTGATCTTCGTTCTAAACTCGAAAAATAAAAATAGAAAATCAACCGTTCTAAACTCGAAAAACAAAAATACAAAATCAACCGTGGCACTGTTATAGCAGTACTCGGTTGAACCCACAAGTTTTGCTATCTCAAGCTTGTTGTCAATGTTAGATGATCAAAACTATCTCTTGATTTCTAGTCTACTAAGTCAAGTCTTAAACTAGGTTAGAATTTGGTAGTTGGGTATCAGACATCACCCTCGAAGACTGAAGATCAACAAAGACATTTGAAGAACTTATGTATCAGGTATGTGAAGATTGAACCATTTACTCACTTTCTTACCATTCTATCTATTGAGACTATGTCGTATCACTTCTAGTAGATTTTTATTTTTTGACTCAAAAAGGGAAAAATTTATTAAAAATCCAATACATCACTAAGGGAGTAATGGTATTGGTGAAAGCAAGGAACAAAGACACACTAAAATGGTGCCATGAAAGAAAAAACAGAAAACTAATGAACAACAGCCTCCCAGTTCTAGACAACCATACTCAGAGTAATTCCTTCGAAAATTTTGGTGCCTACACACTAATTAAAGATGAAATTCTTGATACTGTCCTTTAAAATTTCCATTGAATTGTACCTTCCATTGAATGCTCTTGAGTTTCTTTCAAGCCAGATAACCCACCAAATTGCAAAGGGAATTATATCCCAAAGTTTTGTTTTTAGACTTAAGTTCTTCCCTTTCTTTTTCCTCAACTCCCATAATGTATCTCTTATACTTCCTTGAAACACCCATTGAAGATCATAGCTGCTTAAGAAATAAAACCAAATTTCTTTGGTTGTGTCACAATGCAAAAACAAATGCTGGTTTGACTCAGCACTTTTCTTACATAACAAGCATCCATTAACATAGTAAGTGTTCCTCGGAGAATCCATAGTTGGTGCAACATTATAACAGAGTGTCCAGATTTTTTTTTTTTACCTTTTGTGGGATTTTTGGATTCCACACACTCTTATAATGGAATACAAGCAAACTATCATCCTCCAATGAATTATAACAATCTGTCACAGAGAAGTTTTTAGTACCATTCTGCCAAATTCTATGATCCTGGCCTTCACCCCTATTAAAAGAAGAGATCAAATTCAGCAAATGAGCAATATCTTCAATCTCTGCATCCTTCAAGCTCCTACAAAAAGCAAAATTCCAATTGTTCCCTGCATCACCATCTAACACCTCTTGAATTGTAGCATCTTGCAGTATGTTCAAATTGTAAAGATTAGGGAACAACCCTTGTAAAGACTGTCCATTGAGCCATACATCCTTCCAGAAAAGCACTCTATCACCACTATTGACTTGTAAAGTTGAATTTTGTTCCACATGACTCATACACTTCAAAATTCCAATCCACAAGCTCTTGCTAACTGACTTGTTTGTAGGATTTGGAAGAAAATATTTCTCATTGCCACCAAATTTAAGCCTCACAATTTTTCTCCAAAGTGATTTTTCCTCATTACCATACCTCCATATCCATTTAGCATGAAGTTTCTTATTCATTATCCTTAAATATTTTATTCCAGTACCACCACCTTCCTTTGGTAAATTTACCTTTTTCCAACCAACCCATCATTTCTTAGGTTTCTTATTCACAGAACCCCAAAGAAACTGCCTCATAATCATCTCCATTTTCTTCTCAACTGAATATGAAATTTAAAAAAGAGATAAATAGTAGACTGGCAAGCTAGAAAGTACATTTTGAATCAACATCATCCTACCTCCTTTTGAGAGATACTTCCTTTGCCACATGCTCAACTTCTTTTGAAAATTTTGAAGTATTACAAAGAAGAGATTTTGAGTGAAGTTTGTCTTGTTAAAAATCTAGGAATATGATTCTAGCATAGATGTTCAAAGGTCCTTAACAATATTAGTTCGAATAAATTTATTGTTTGAGAATTAATTTGTGGATAAATTGAAAAAAAAAAACATACAACTGATTTTATCATTTGGGAATGTTTCAAATATCATAAGAGAAAGTTTCATGAACTTCTAATATTTCTGTTCACGGTAGATTGGCAAACCCGTTTGACATCACCCTCAATTTTTTCAGAAATATAGGAAGGTTGTCAAACTTGTTCGCAAACCTTAAGTTCAATTGGGAACAGTTCACGAACCCGGTTGGAAAACAATGGTGAACTGATTTTTGAATGTTGGTATAAAAGTCTAGGGTTGGTGAACCCGGTTGGAAAACTCTTTCCATCTGAGTTCATAAGTCAAGAATGGTTGGTGAACCCAGTTTGCAAACTGTGTCCATCTGAGTTCTCAAGCCGAGTAAGGGTTGGCAATCCTCGGTTCATAAACCATAGCTCCCTGACTCATAAAATAGCCTTATGGTTGGAAAACCGTATCACCAATTGTCCCAGTGAATTTAGTAGATGCTCAAAGACTTATTTTTTAAATATGTTTAGCATTATTGTGACTCTCTTAAACACTTCTAAAATTTTATTGATCATTTAGACACTTATGTGTGTACATCGTGATTGAACTCTTAAGTGTTTTAATGAACATCATATTGTTTATTGTTCACATGGCATATTTTGCAAACCAAACAGTCATTATACACGGTTCCAGAACCGGACCACTGTGTATATTCTTTTATTATATTTTTAAGACCTAAAGTGTTTGCTTGATTCCTAAGTTATCTTAGCTTTATTTTAAACAACCCCCAGTCTCGAAAATCTATAAATAGAGACGCTCTTTCAAATGGGAAATTCAATCCCTGGTAATAAGTGTCCTAGTTGATCTAGATTTTTCTGCTATATATAAACCTAGGTTTCCTCTGTAAAACATAATTAGGTTTAAGACTAAAAGACTTCTCTCTGGGGATTTGTGAAGCCAAGTCCGACTATCTTTTACCTTGATAGTTTGTGTATCCGGATCTTGTTTTCTGTTATCGATATTTTGTAATATCTTTCAAGAAAGATAGATAGTAGTCATAATGTTTCATCGTCTCAGATTTTGTGATTCCTCAAGATAGATATCTAAATACTGATTTTAGTTGATCTTTCGACGATTGAGAGGTGGTTAAGAATCTAGGATGCTCTTCGGGAGTCGCAAGCTCCGTATTTGTGAGGTTTGCAATCTTTCTATTGCAAACATATTTTCACACCTTAATCTTTGATCTAAAAGGAAATCAAATAGGCTTTCTGTTAGAGGAAGATTGGTGTCAAAATTCTTCACTTCGTCACAAACAACTCTTAGGCTATAAAGGATGTCAGCTAAGGGAATCAAGTGCGTAAAACCTTATGAGGTTTAAGAGATGTAAGGAGCGCGACTGTAACTGAATCACTTATAGGGTGGATTCGGTATCAACTACATTCATTCTGAAGTCTGATAGTAGGATAGTGCCTGTAGCGGCTTAATACAATGCAGGACGAGCTCCGTGGGTTTTTCTGCTATTGCAGTTTTCTCGTTAACAAATTTCTGGTGTCTTGTTTTTTTCCTTTTCAGCATTATATTATTTATCTATATAATTGGATTTACATAGGTTTTTACGTATACAATCTAAGTATATAAGTCTGCTTAATTATGATCGATCACGAGACTATTTTATTGTAGAATTCGTATCTTAAAAGATAGATAACAAGTTTAATCACTTGGCAGAATTCCGATTGAATTATTTGGATACGACTAGATTGATCTTGGATATTGATTTTTGAGATCGTCCAAGTACTCTGCTTAACAATCAGGTTCACGGACCTTGTGTCTATATATGTTGAGTAGAGGTTGAGATATTAACTCTATACATATTGTCAGGGATCATTAAGTTGGTCTTCTTACAATTGTGTTGAATTTTGTCTATACAAGTTGCCGAACGAAAAAGTTGGGTGTATTTGGTATCCACTGCGTTTTTAATTGGTATCAAAATATGCAAACAATATTGACCTAATAAGTCTATGTTTAAAGCGATATATATCATGGGAAAGAGTGCAATATCAGTTAACGTACCACCAGCTTTCGATGACACAAATTACTTATGGTAGAAAACTGCCAAGCGATCCTTTTTACAAGCTCGTGACTTTCGGACATGGGTTCTTATTGTAATAGGATATGATGCTCCACGTTTTTGGGAAGGAGCTGTTGCTGCTCCTAAAGGCATAGAAGCATATGCCGATGATGAAATCAAAGATGCTAAATGCAACTCTGATGGATTAAACGCCATTATCCACGACATAAGACAAGATCTTCAACATCATGTGTCTACGTGCACTAGATCTCAAGATGCTTGGTATATCTTAGAAACCGTATTTGAAAGGAATTACGCAGATAAAGAAGCTAGGCTTCAAAACCTAACTTCTGATTGAGAAAACCTTTATATGCCTGATGAAGATTCGTTTGAAGAATTTAATCACAAACTGTCAAAAATTGTTTATGCTTATTATTCATTAGGTAATATTATTCCTGAAAAGGATGCTGTGATAAAAATTATGAGCTCTTTACCAGCTCTATACAAGTCTAAGAAACATGCCATTATGGAAGGAAACGATCTTACTACACTTTCCATAAGTGCTCTTATTGGAAAGTTGAAGATTTTTGATCTTGAACATCAAACTAAAGCTGGTAAATCTATTATGTTCAAAGCACTTAAAAACAATGATGTACTTGCTAAAACTGAAAGTGTGGGTTTCTCTGAGAAAAAGCTTGTTAACGAAATTTCAGATGAAGATCTAGAAAATTTAGTTTCTCTTATTACAAGAAAGTTTAGAGATCTTATTAAAAAGAGGAAAAAACGGTTCTCAAGAGAACGTCCTCCATCATCAGCCAAACCTAATGATCGAATTACTCCTAAAAAGATGATGATAAGAGTGATGAAAGGATATAATGGATTTTTCATTAGAAAAACCTATTACTAATCTTCCAGAAACATATCTAATGTGTCTGATAGTTGGGAATGAGAGTGTTCATGTCCTTATTGTACTACTGAAGGACATGAACTTCAACAATGCTTCAAGTACAAGCATAAAGTAAGGTATGTCAGTAAACTGCAACGGAGGGAAAATTGTTTGACAAATGTGCTTAAAAAAGCCAAACCCTACTAAGATAAGTAATTATGTTTCTTCTACTTCTCCTAAGAGTGTTATTCATGAGGAAAAGGTTTCAAAAGGGAAGAAGAGATCACGGTCTAAATGATTGGAAAAAAAATAAAAATTGACAAACCAATGCAGGAATCAAGTGGTGAGCCTATTAGTGCTCACCCCAACACAAATTAATTGTGTTGAAAATGTGTTGTCTTGTCTCATGTGCCATGAATAGAGACAATGCATCACACCTCCAAAGGGCTTTGGGACAAACTCTTTTTGTTTGTGTCTTAAAACTTATCACATGAATTTTCCATCTATTTTCACAAACTCAAGATTAATTTTCTTTGATATTTTATGCTTAAAATGGGAATAATATTAATTCATGTTGAGCCTTGCTCCATTGAGTTTTGTCCAGTTTTTTTTTTTTTTTTTTTGTTTTTTTTTTGACTTGGTTCTAATAACTAAATGGTCTAAATTTATTTTCACCTCTATGAGGAAATTATCGGAATATTTAAAAGAATTTTATCTTGAAACTATTATTTTCGCTCTCTTCACACTATTTTTCAAGTAATAAGTATAAAGACCTACCCGTGCACAAACTTAAGAAAGGGCAAAATTATATTTTTCTTTTTAGTTTGTTTTTGGTATGCGAACGGACCTTTATGGCCGATTTGTTCCTGAGCTATTGGTTATTCTTTCTATTTAAAACTCTTACTAGTTTTTGGAATTTTTCAAAAACTTTAAAAGTGACTTGAAGATCTATTTAATCGTGTTCACACATTTATTGCATACTCAAGTTTGAGTTATGGTATCCTCAAGAATTATTTCTCCTGATGTACCTTCTCTACCGATGGTTG
Source organism: Papaver bracteatum (assembly GCA_023529315.1). NCBI lineage: Eukaryota > Viridiplantae > Streptophyta > Magnoliopsida > Ranunculales > Papaveraceae > Papaver > Papaver bracteatum. The sequence continues at coordinate 1,391,737 of JAJJWX010003983.1, forward strand.
TTGATTCTACAACGAAATGCGTTCAATTTACTGTTCCTAAGGAGAAAGATTCACTTTTTAAGAAAAAAAGAAATAACGTGAAGAAACCTAGGGCAAACTGCTCAAATCAGCAAAGGTTTGCGAATATTCTTGAAGAGCTTAATAAGACCAAGATGGAAGTGCAAGGTCTTATAAACATCCTGCAGAAGTATTTGGAGATTCAAGAAGCACTTATCAAACAACATCCAAGAGGATTTGAAGGATCTAATGTTATTCTTCATAAACCTGACGTTCCAATGTTTGTTGATGATGAAGAGTTCGGGCATGATCAGGCTTTCTTCAAAGATCTTTTCACTAGTTAACTCCTTGTAGGAATTTTGTTCTTATTATTTAAGGAGGAACACTAGTTTTTGGAGTAGTTTTTATGTGTTACATTAGCTGTTCCAAATATTATCATCTTGCATAGTTAAAGTTTATTAATTAAATTTTATTTTGGAAGATGACTTGCAATACCTAATTTTCATGGTTATATATATATGTATTGCTTATTTTGTGAATTTTTTTTCTATGATATAATTATTGGTGATTAGAATACATATATCATATTTTCTCATAGGTTAAGCTCTTTCACTCTTGCAAAAGAGGAGTAAACTATTTTGAGAATGGCAGTTTTGATCTTCATGGTTACACTTTTTTGTGAATAAATTGCTACAGGATTCCGTAATTAGAGATCAACTTATCTCCTTGATTGTGTCACCACTAGGGTATAAGTGGTGAACTCTAATCTCTAAGTTCGTGCATGGCTAGAGAAGTTATAATTCTTATGTTGAGTCATATCGCACTAATTGTTCTCTTGTTCGTAACTGGAGAAGAGAATAATTTGTGTTGATGATTTTTCTCATGAAAATATTGTATCTTAATTAGTGCCTCTAACATTAAGACCTTTATTTTTAACTTCTTTGTTCGGAACCGTCAAGAAGAGAGAAAAATATTGGATACAAATTTAATTTTTTCGTAACTGGCTTACTAAATTTAACGTCCAAGAAAATCCTTTTTTTTATGATTAGAGTGAGGCCACTCATGTCTTCCTTTCGGAAATGACATAAATAGGGAGAGTTCTTTGCTAATATCTTTATGGGGAGTGCGAGTGTGGAACTGTAGGAGATGTTTGTGCCTTATGTCTCCTTGACTCAAACCAAGATTTCTTGGTTGAAATCGTCTAAACTAAAGGTTGGTATGCGTTCTCTAGTCTTGAAAATCATTTGATTAATTCATGATTATCCATATTTTTCACCTTTGCCAATTTTGTTAACAAAAAGGGGGAGAATTTTTAAGTAGTTACTTACTACATATATATGGCTTTTTATGAAGCATCATGTAAGGGGGAGTGAATTATTATCTATAGGTTTACGTATTTTGAAAAAGTAATATGTAATGACTAACGGGGATAACATATCACCAGAGTATTTCTTCAAAAATGTGGTGCAATTGAATTTTGAGGAAGGTAACAATACTTAGTTTTTGTATAACGACTAATGAATAGAGTGTATTTACCTCATTCTATAAAAGCTCTAACGAGTATTCACATTAGTTGTTATTGCCACGAATATTCAACAACCAAGTGTTGAACGAACACATGCAGAACATTAGGAGAACTTAAAGTACGAATAATTCAAGAGGTGTGTTGAAGAACCAAGGAAATCAAGCATAGCAGATTGAGTTGAAAAGTTTATTCATCGTATCCATATGTATTGAATAGTTTTGTCACTAAAATTGACAAAGGGGCAGATTGTTAGAGCATTGCTCGGTTGAACCTACAAGTTTTGATATCTCAACCTTGTTGTAAATGTTAGGTGATCAAAACTATATCTTGATTTCTAGTGAAGATTGACGAAGGAATTTTTGAGAACTTCTGTATCATGTAGGTGAAGACTGAACCATTCTATTTTACTCACTATACTATCATTCGATCTATTGAGACTATGTTGTATGACTTATAGTAGATTAACAAATAAGATGTTTCGAGCCAAGATTGTCTTGTGAAAAATCTCAAAATATGAATTAGCAATTGGATATTCAAAGGTGCTTAACGATATTACTTCTATGAATTAATTTGTAAATCAATTGAAAATTATCGGTGCAAATAATTATATCACTTGTGGATGTTTCAATCATCAAAAGAGAAATATATGAATTTACTGAATTTCGACTCAGGGTAGGTTGGCGAACTCAGTTTGAAAACCATAGATATCTGAGATTTAGAATACAAGAAGGTTGACGAACTCAGTTCGCAAACCATAAGTTCAGTCGGGAACAGTTCACTAACCTGGTTGGCAAACCTTGGTGAACAGAATTTCATAAGTTGGATTAATTGTCTAGAAGTTGGGGAACCCAGTTCACGAACTGTGGTCAACTGAGTTCCGGAGTCTAATAGGGTTGGCAAACTTGGTTCACGAACCGTTGCACCATGACTCATGAATAATCCTTGTGTCCATGAACCGTTGTACCAACTGTCCTGACAATGCTTAGCAGATACTCAAAGACTTATTATTTTAATATGTTTAACATTGCTAGAACTCTCTTAAACACTTCTAAGACTTCATTGATTTATTAAAACACTTAGGTGTTTGAATCATGATTAATTTCTTAGGTGTTTAAATGAACATCAAGTAGCCTTTAGTTCGTTGGCTAACTTTCCAAACCAAACAGTCATTATACATGGTTACTGAACTCGGTCTAACCGAACCTATGTATATAGTTTTTTATATTCTCAATTTATCTTAGCTTGAATTTTAAGTTAACCATGGTATTTTAAAACTATAAATAAAGCATATCTTGAAACTGCGGGGGTATAACAACCACACCCAATAATTCGTTTGGCAATATGAGAGGATTTACTCCAATATACTTTCTAGAGAATCAACTAGACAGTCAGACTCAATCTAGAGAAAAGTATATACAAGAGTTTATATCTCTATCTCTCAATTCAATCTGCAATCAGCAAATAGAAATTTTCAAGCCCGGTTGAATATAAGAATAGTATCTTGAACGGTACCAAAGACCAATGTTCAAGGATCAATCAATTTCAATCAAAAACCAAAGGTCGGATTTCCTAATTGATCGATACAACGCACAACCTAATATAATGCGGAAAAGAAATAGCACAGACACCAGAATTTTGTTAACGAGGAAAACTGCAAATGTAGAAAAACCCCGGGACCTAGTCCAACTTTGAACACCACATTGTATTAAGCCACTACAGACACTATCCTACTACCAATGAACTTCGGACTATACTGTAGTTGAACCCTAATCAATCTCACACTGATTCAAGGTACAATTATGCTCCATATGTCTCTGATCCCAAAAGGATAATACACACTTGATTCCCTTAACTGATCTCACCCATAACCAAGAGTTGCTACGACCCAAAGTCAAAGACTTGATAAACAAATTTGTCTTACACAGAAAAGTCTATTGGGATAGATATATTTGTCTCCCACAGAAATACATATGAGTTTTTGTTCCGTCTTTTGATAAATCAAGGTGAACATGAACCAATTGATAAACCTTTCTTATATTCCCGGAGAACAACCTATTATTATCAATCACCTCACAATAATCTTAATCGACTAGCGAAACAAGATATTGTGGAATCACAAACGATGAGACGAAGGTGTTTATGATTACCTTTTATCTTGCCTATCAGAGATTTAATATCGAGCCAATTATTTCAATTGTGCTCAACACGATAGAAACAACAAGATCAGATCACGCAACTACAGAGAAAATAGTTGGGTATGGCTTCACAATCTCAATGAAGTCTTCAAGTCGTTAATTTACAGGTCTCGAGAGAAACCTAAGGTTAAAGGAGAATCGACTCTAGTTTATGCAACTAGTAACATACATAAGTGTGGGGATTATGTTTCCCAGTTTCTAGAGTTCTCCTTTATATACTTTTCAAATCAGGGTTTGCAATATAAGTTACCTTGGTAACAAAGCATTCAATATTCACCGTTAGATGAAAAACCTGATTCAACCAAGCTAATATCTTTCAACCGTTAGATCGAACTTATCTTGTTACATACAAATAAAATGTACCCTCATTTAGGTTTATGTAACCATACCTAAATGTGTACACCATTTTAGCTTAACAATAGTTAACCTAAGTTAGCCATTTGATCACTCTCATATCAACCTTTTTCATCTTAACCATAACTAGTTCAAATAACTCAAATGAAACTAGTTAAAGAGTTGTTCAATTGCTATATTCTCATAGAAGTATACAAGAACACAATTGAAGCAAAATCGGTTTGATGCACGCGAATCAATTCATGAACATTATAGACACGGTTTGCAAAGATTGCATTCCTTATTTTATAAATGCTTAAGTTCATGAACATAACCGATTTTAGAACTTTAACCTTCAAGTATGCAAATGGGTACGCATACTTGAAATACTTGGACCAATATTGGATTTCGCCAGTACACAAATGGGTACGCGTACTTCTAATCCCAGAAAAATTATTCAGACATGAACCTTACGCTAGTACGAGAACAGGTGCGCATACTTAAGTTCCCGAATTTCTCAAGCCAACAGGTACGCGTACGGGTACGCATACTATTGTTCTCGGACATGGATTACATATGTGCAAGAGTACACACATGTCATATCCAATAATGTTTAAGTGTTCTAAACTCTTATTTCAATCATTGAAAATTTCTTAGAGGATGACAATAGCCGTTTTCACATACTATTAGCATCAAAGAAATTTTCAAGTTATTGAAATAATCATAAAGAAACATTCCAAGTCTACACCAAATGATTATATCACACAAACCATGTAAGATGTTACTCGGTAATTTTCACATGATCATCTTTTGACTTGCGTCAAGAATATAAGATGAACTTGGTCAAAGCGAAATCTTGCCAACACATATTCTGAGAAATATGTAAGCGAGTTAAACTCAACTCGAAATCTCAAATGTGTATAATAGAAAACTATATCGTAACACGACTTATGTCTCAATATAGGAGATATAGTAGAAATAGACTTTCCAAGTGATAGATGAGTTTCAGTCTCCACATACCTTTTGTTGATGAAGTTCCACAAGCTCTCCTTATTAGTTCTTCGTCTTTAAATGATGAATGTCGTGAAGTATAAGACTCAACTACACAATCTATATCCTAGTCTGAGACATCTATTAGTAGACTAGAAATCAAGACTTATAGTTTTGATCACTAACATTGACAAACATGCTTGAGATAGCAACGCATGCGAGTTCGGCTGAGCAATGCTTTAACATATCTGTCAACTGGAAAAATCTATCCCTGACACTTTGTGTCCTAGTTGATTATAGAGTCGTCTCTATTGACCTTTTAGGTCTACGACTAAAAAGACTCCGCTTGGAGATTCATGAAGCCAGGTCCGACTATCGATCGTTACCTTGATAGTTCGTGAATCTCGATCTTGATTTTCTATTATCGAGGTTTTCGTAATCTCTTTCTGAAGACTGATCTTAGTTGATCTTTTGACAATTTTTCTTGGGATGTGGTTAAGAATCTAGGTTGCTCTTCGGAATTCGTAATTTTCGGATTTGTGAGGTTTTCTAGCTTGCTATTGCAAACATATTTCAGCACCTTGATCTTTGATCTAAACGGAAATCAAATAGGCTTATCTTTTATAGGAAGATTGGTATGAAAATTCTTCACTTTCTGCTGAAGAAAACCTTAGGTTGTAAAGGACGCCATCTAAGGGAATCAAGTGTGTAGAACCTTACAAGGTTCAAGATACATAAGGAACACAACTGTAACTGAATCGTTTGGAGGGTGGATTCAGTCTCAAATACATTCCAGTCAGACATCTGATTGTAGGCTAATGTATGTAGCATCTTAATACAGTGTGGTGTTCAATCTGGGCAAGGTCCCATGGTTTTTCTGCTGTTGTGGTTTCCTCGTTAATAAAATTCTGTTATCTTGTGTTTTTCCTTTTCCGTATTAAATTGTTTATCTTCATAATTGGATTTATACAGGTTTGTAAATATTCAATCTACGTAAATAAATCCTATTAATTGTAATCGATTATGAGATTAGTTTATTATTGGATCCATGTCTTGAAAGATAGATAACAAGTTTAACAACTTGGTAGAATTCCGATTGAATTATTTGGATAAGATTAGATTGATCTTGGATCTTGATTTTTGATATCGTCCAAGTTTTTTGCTTAACAATCACGTTCACGGACCTTGTGTCTATATACATACTGATTGAGTAGAGGTTGAGATATTAACTCTATACATATTTTCCGGGATCATTAAGTTGGTCTTCTTGTAATTGAGTTAAATTTTGTCGATACAGGTTGCCAACCGAAAAAGTTGGTTGTATTTGGTATCCACTGCGTTTTAAAAGTGCGTAGAACTTTGTAAGTTTCAAGAGATGTAAGGAGCGCGGTTGTAACTGAATCGCTTGAGAGGTTTGATTCAGTCTCATCTATATTCAAGTCATGAGTCTGATAGTAGGCTAGTGTCTGTAGTTGGTTAATAATCACTGTGTTCAAATCTGGACGAGCTCCTGGGGTTTTTCTGCAGTTGTCGTTTCTTCGTTAACAAAATTTCAGGTGTCTTTTATTTTTCCTTTTCCACATTATATTATTTATCTTTATAATTGGATTTACGCAAGTTATACCTATTCAACCTAAGTAGATACGTCCATATAATTGTGATAAATTATGAGACTCATTCTTGTAGAATTCGTATGTTGAAAGATAGATAACAAGTTTAATTACTGGGCAGAATCCCGATTGTATCATTTGGATACGACTAGATTGATCTTAGATATTGATTTTTGAGATCGTCCAAGTACTCTTCTTAACAATCAGGTTCATGGAATTATTGTCTTGTACATACTGATTGAGAAAAGGTATAGATTTAAACTCTATATACATATTGTCAAGGATAATTAAGTTGGTCTAGTTAATATTGCATTAGGTTTTTTCTATACAGGTTGCAAAATGAAAAAATTGGTGGTGTATTTGGTACCCCTGCGTTTGCAGAAGCATTTATCAATAATGAGGGAGATTTTTCCTCTGTAACTTCCATTTCGTACTCTCGTCTTCATTAAACAAGGGTCGCATGATTCATTTCTTACATTTATTTTCATAACTCTTAACTTTAACATCAAAACATAGATACAAAGTTATTGAAGAGCCAATTTTAATCTGAAAATACACTTCAGAAACCATCCTTATTTTATTTTTTTGAGAAGTTGAAACAAACCAATTATTTGCATTCAAAACTAGTTATTCTGAAAAAAAATCAAAACTGTTTTATGTAACTACTTTCTAAAAGCGAAAACAAAATACGTCAGAATTGCACCATATGGAATGAAAAATGGAAAGAAAAAAAAGAAGAAGAAGTAAGTAGACATATTCCAGCTTCAAAAGAAGTAGAGTTCCTTTGTCTTCTTGTTTCCACCAATCTCAATATGCTTGCACCTCTTGACTGCTTATGTTTGCAACTCTAACAGTAAAGCCTTAACACAATTTTCTTTGTATTTGGTGACCATATTGTTAATAACTGTAATGAAGTTTTCCAATGAATGCAAGATTACCCTCTGTTACTTGTACAAAAACCTCATTTAGTATCATGAAATACCTTTATTAAGAAACAAGTTTTACTGAATCTCATTCTCAAGACTCCCTACAAAATGAAAGAATATTCACATATGGTGTGCGTAGAAGAATGTATGCTGGAAACTAACCTTGCTCAGGACCACCGTATGCAAAGGCTAGCTAATTGTCTAATAAGTTTGGGTTTAATAAATAAACTTGATTGAAGCATGCCTTACTTAACTATCCGGTGACGAAATTAAGATTGGCCCTAGATTTTATTCTTTCATACAAATGTCCTCGTGCTTATTGGAAGAATAAATGGAAAAAGTATAACCACAAGAACAATTGAAGTAGCTGCACATAATGTAATGTTATAACATTCAAAAATACAGAAAATTTGTAAGCTTTATTACTAGACGTAGCTACTTCACTTCTAAGAAATAATAATATGAGTCTCTGCTATTCACCAAGCATTATGGTGTCATTCATACTTAAACCTGCACATAAATGAAACTTTGCAATAACTCGACATTATTATAGAATAATGAAAATAACACATAATAAGAGACATATTACTTACCTGGTTCATTGATATTTAGCTGCTCTCGATCTGGGAAGTATCTTTTTTTCATGGCCTTCATTCTTACATAAAGAACACTTATTCTTTCTATTAGAACATTCGATAGAACTCAGAAGTTTACCTCCACTACTAAACTTTCCTTTTTATTTTTATTCATCATTAGGTCGACCTTTCACCTGTGATACATGGGGGTTTTTGATAAATGGTTGGCACAACTTTTCAGGTCCAACATCATCTTGAGATTTAAAATTTGAAAGTTGAGTGGTTTCATCTGTTTCAGCCAACTTCTTTTGAACATTAATGATTCGATCAAAAATCTCTTCAATTCTGTCAATTACCAGTTTATATGATTTACTTGATTTAGCAGCAAAACACGACATCTGAGTTAAAAGGTGACTACGTCTGAATGCTTCTGAATTCTCATAATCATTATATATTGATGATTCATCCATTATCTTAAAAGAGTTGGCGCCTTTCAACCATCTTTGTATAATGAAATATGAGGGGACAATATTCACATCTAGCTTTTTTAGTACTTTTAACACATGTTTGCAGGGTAAATCTTTAAATTCAAAATATTGACACTCGCAGTATCCTTCATATGTACTTTTCTTTATCTTTATAGTGAAAGTTTGCTGATAACCAATTTTAGAAGTTAGCGAATAAGTGCTAAAATTATCATCTTTATTTACCTCTTCAGCTTTGAATCCTGTTGAAGCTAATAATTGATCGTTGAAAACTTTTTAAAAATATTGCGAGTGTAAATGTCAGCAATATTCTTAAGTATCAATTTGAGTTCTTCAAATAGGCGGTTGGAATGCTCCGATACATAATCTTCTTGTTTCTTTATCAACGATATCTTTTAATGCTTGCTCATACCGAACAACAAACTTTTTGAGATTAGTTTTTGGTGAGACAATTGAAAAAGGCATTTACTCCCTCACTACGACTCATTGTATTCATACCTGCATAAAATATATATCCATGGTATTTGGGTACCCATGAATGTCGAATGATATACAAATCTTTAAACCAATTATTATCAGTTAAATCATAATCAACAATCGTTTTGTTCCATTTCTCTTTGAACTCTTGTATTTTGTATGTATGATGAATATAACTTTTCATCGCACCTTTGAATTTTGACTTTTTAAAGTATACATGAGATATTTTTTCTCCAAAATATTTCTTTATGTGCCATAGGCAAAGACAGTGACAACTGTTCGAGAAAACCTTTTTTATGCAGTAGCTATGGCAATGTCTTGATTCGCTATGATCGCTAATGGATGTTTTTCTCCAGTAGCTTCAAGCCAAATGTGAAATAACCATAGCTTCAAGCCAAATGTGAAATAACCATAGAAAGGTAATCTCAGTCTCATCTTGCAACAATGCACACCCAAATTGTATGTTTTGGTTAATTAAAACAAAGGATGAACTGGCCCACCCAATTAAAACGGGCTGGGAGGCCCGCTCAATTCATTAGAACTAGAGGCACATACACATTTGCTGGTCCGCTGGTACACCCAAATCAACCATTACCTTCGAGTGAGAATCCAAAAAGTAGTTATTGCAGTATTGCGTTTTTTGTAGTAAGAAAATCAATTTCTTCTGCCTTCTTCTTCCGTAGACCAACGTAAAAGTCCATAATAATCTTTCTCCTTTTCTGTCTCAAAGAATAAGAGAAGCAACGAATGAATGCTTGATAGTTGATCAGGAAACTCAGCCAAAATGATTAAATGGCTGAAACAAGTGCAGTCTGTGTTTGGGACTTCATTCTTATGGCTTATTTCCTTGGTTTACTTCACCCAGGTATTTAATAGTATCTTTTGAGCCTTGTATAGATGAATGGATTTGTTTGTGATCTGAGTATGAACATCTTTGTTTTTCTTTCTTGGGCAATTGGGAATTTGATTTATGCAGGTGGGATTCGTTGTTTCTAGATTTACTTTTTTATTTGATCAAATAAGGTATCATGACTACTGAATGATGATATTTAGGTTTGAATTAATTTTGGGTATTTGGGTTTGGAATTTAGTTTGAGTGATATGTAAGTTTATGTAGGAATTTGAGTTTGAATTTTTTGGGTTTAAGATTAATTTGCTGATTTGTTTAATTTCAATTGCTTGGTTAGAAATAGTTGAGGGGAATGTAAATATTGATACTATAAGTTTGGGTTGTCTCAAATGCAGTGAGAGTTCCACCACGATAAATCTGAAATTTCTCATGTTGCTTTAGATCCGAATGGGACTGAGATTTGTAGCAAAGACACCCTTTTAGCCAATTATTTGCTTTAGGACCACATATCAATTTGGGGATATGGCACAAGTGTAGATGGTAGACAATTTTGGAAAATTCGATTTGGGTTTCAGATGGGTGATGTGTTGTCAGAGAAGCTGTATTTTCCGAACGTTCATTTAGTTTCTTTGTTCTTTGTTGTATTTTGATGCATTTGAACTTGTCCAGATACTTTTACGTATTAGTGAAGTCAAACTTTTAGATCGAGAAATGTGTGATGAAGGTTTCTTGAGAAAGTAAACTGAACAGTCGGATTTAGATGCCTTAAATGAAAATGAAACCACCTTAGTTCATCTGATAAAGTAACCTGGCAGATTTGCCTGATATATGAAGTTTCAAAAGTGCTTATAATTTATAAAGTATGTGTCACTAGATAACAAATTGATGAAGTATAAGTTTGGAAGAATCTATCTTGTTCATCTGTGACCGGCATCTGCACTAAGATTTCTCATTGTAGTTTATGCTGGGAAGTTGTCTATTACCGAGTTTCTAGTCAACTGTGTGACTATGTTAATAAGTTGGCTCCATTGAATGTTTCTCAGTTTTCACTTTTATGTTCCTTTCCTGAATCCAAATGGTCCAATGTGTATGTAGGGTTTCAGATCATTTGTATGGACAGCAGTTTCTTACCAGTTGAAAGACGAGCTCAAGTTGTCACCCTCAGCCTCTCAGCTTGTCTCTTCTGTGGCATTTTTCCCATGGAGTATAAAACCAGTATACGGGTAATGGCTTATTACATGCATGATAATATCTTCCTAATATGCATGTCAACTATGCCATTAATCCAGATCATTGGCACCAAAGTTTAAGTTCTCAGTATTTTAATTTTTCCTCTATAACTTGAATTTTTTCTTGTGCATAGTTCTCAGTATTTTAATTTTTCTTCTATAACTTGAATTTTTTCTTGTGCAGGATCTTGTCTGATTGTATTCCAATCAGAGGGAAGAAGAGAGTTCCATATTTAGTCATTTCAACTATCCTCTCCCTCTTACCATGGCTCATTCTGGGCCTAAAGGAATCTTTAAGGAGTTCAAGTGGACCGCTCATGATCTTATTAACAGCACAAAATCTAGGCTCAGCCATGGCAGATGTTGTGGTTGATGCTATGATTGCCGAGGCAGTGCGATCTGAACGGTACTAATGTTTCTATCACAATTTCTTATAGAACCTGGGTTTGAAATGTTAGGCACCTATTAATTAGGTTGATATAGGATATCTTTCAGGCAACATTGATGAGGATAACATACAAGTGAATAGGAGTATACGACGGCCTTTAATTTGAACCTCTATATTTTTCTTCAAAAAAAGCCTAAAATAGTACCACCAAACTATCCAAGATGTTGCATTTTATTGTGCAAAAAAAAAGTGTTTAAAAAAAGATAATACAAAAACAAAAAGAACAATAGTCAAGCTTTGTAGGTGCGCAATATTTGGGATTGTGGCCAAAATGGTTAATAGAGCGTAAACCGAGAGGAATTGCTCTATGGCCCCATTCCCAAGCTGGGTTATGGCTTATGATTATGTTGGCAAAACTTGGTTCCGTGTGCCACTGTACCTTTTTCTTTCTTGCTGTTGTAAAGTCTTAACCTGGATTTTATTATTGAACTTGATCAGGGCTGCATTTGCTGGAGATCTCCAATCAGTTTCATGGTCAGCAATGGCCTTAGGAGGAATATGTGGCAGTTTGCTTGGCGGATACGCCCTAACCAATTTACAGATAGATAGAATTTTTCTTCTTTTCTCTGTACTCCCAGCCATGCAACTTTTATCGTGTGGCTTGGTCGAAGAAAGTAGTTTAGGAAATAAAGCACTACCAGAACTTGCAAACTCTATAAGCTCCCATCCGAGTGATCAAAATGGTTTGGTTCCCGAAAAGGATGTTTCCAAGGAGGTGCCATCAAAGAACATTTCTATGAGAAGAAAAATGAGTCAGAAGAATAACAAAGCAAAAACAGTTATCACAATCAAATCTGAAGCCGTGGAAAAGAAACGTTCCCTTGTCATGCAGTGGTTCTACTCTCTGAAAGCAGCTTTCCATAGCCTGTGCAAGGCATTTAAGCAGCCCGTTATCCAAAGGTAACTGTAGAAGTGCTCTTTGCAATTTAGTGATCAAATTCGAGCAATGATTCGTTTTCCACAGATTTGAATTTTCCATTAAATGCATCCTGTAGGATTTTCAATGCTAAAAGTTTAGGCAATGAATATTTAGGATCCTTTGACCAGATCAAGATCAGTCATACTATGGTCGTGGTTTATTCCCTCACACTTCACTTTTAAGGAGGGTGAGCATCAGTGTAGATAGTTTAACCCTGGTGTGAAGCTTCCAAAAATGATGAAAAACTGACTATTTTGACATCAAACTCGGAATATCTGTTTTTGCTCACCTTGCAACAAACGAGGTGGCTGATAAAGCTGCACTCGAAGTCTCTTAAGGATACCGCTTTGCATGTGCAACCAAGTATCTTACAAATATTCACAAACCATACCTTCATGATTTCAGTCTTCACTTTATTTCCATGTTTTTGTCAATGTAGTACGCCTCGTGACTCGGCCCCGGATCGGCTGAGGACCGATCCCCGAGTATTTCAAAAACCCGGCGAGGCGTACCGAGCTTTTTGTTTGTTTTTGGAAAAATGATTTTTTAGCCCACTGGATTGTCTTCCTAATGATGTGTATTTTTTGTTTGAATTTGTTTCGGGAAGGCCAGACCAATGACTTGGTTTTTCTTAGCACACATTACGATTCCAAATCTCTCGACAGTTATGTTCTATTACCAGACCGAGTTCTTGAACTTGGACCCGTCTTTTTTGGGGACTGCACGTGTTGTTGGTTGGTTAGGTCTAATGCTTGGAACCTTCATCTATAATCGCTACTTAAAACAGATGAAACTAAGAAGAATCCTCACGTAAGTAATCATGTACATTTGTAGTTGTTTACAGACTGCTCAAAAACCTAGCTGTTGAATTTGTTATGGAAGGCTGACAAACTACTTCTCTTTATCTGAAAATTTAATTAGGTGGGCCCAACTTGGTCTAGCTACTTTGAGCATCTTAGACATTGTTTTGGTGTCTCGATCTCACATTGCGTTCGGCATATCAGATAAACTTATGGTTCTTTGTGGGTCTGCTCTAGCTGATGCTATCAATCAACTCAAGTAAGTTTGTAGTCTTGCATTTGTGTCTCTCGCTGCATCTTTTATTGCTTTCAGCTGCACTGAGAACTAAAATGCGGATCCCTGAATTGAACTAATTTTGGGTCTCATGCAGCTAAAAGATTCACAACTCTAAAGATGATCAAACCATATTTGTCAATGCTTTCTGTCAATTATCCAACATTTGCAAGCAACATTGATCCTCATTTTGGTTTTGCAGGTTTATGCCATTCTTGATCCTTTCAGGGCAGTTATGCCCGCCTGGGATTGAAGGTACTCTATTCGCCCTTTTCATGTCTATAAACAACCTGGGTTCAACAATAGGATCGTTTGTAGGTGCTGGCTTGGCGTCTTTGCTGAACGTGTCGTCAGGTTCCTTCGACAACCTTTTGTTGGGAATACTCGTTCAAGTTATCTGCACTTTCATTCCGGTCGTGTTCCTATTTTTGATACCCAAGGAAGCTACAGGTTTAGCATCCTAACTTCACTACTAGTACAGGCGGCATTTGCAGTAGAGAAGATGTTTCTTCTATATTCTTTTTTTCCTGGAAGTAAATTATAATTTTAGATGTTCAGAAATGATTTTTGTACTAACCTTTGTCTGAAGTATGCTTTTCTTTGCGTATACTCCATATATTTGGCTTAATAAAACACATTAACTATACAGAGGTAAATATGTGTCCCAAAAGTACATCTGACCTCAAAAGAAGAAGAAAAGACGGGAAAAAGTAGTTCCTGTTTTTTAAGCTCAATTTTCGTCGATCTTTGACTTACAAAATGTTCCTAGTAAAATAAGTTCTTAGAAAATATTATAGGGTGTTGCAGTAGAATAATACTACAGAGAAAGATAAGAGGAAGCAGAAGAACAGTTTAATTATGAGCTTAGGGTAAAAACATTACGTAGTTTCCTTTATATACAACCCTAGGAATCTAGTTGGACCGCACATTCATGGGCCGTAGGCCCTGTAACACTCCCCTTGTGCGGTTCAATAATAAAACAAAACTTTATACATAGTGCTTTACATATAGTTCTTCAAATGTCGTTCTCCTTGATGGCTTGTGTCGAAGTCCATTGCCTCATTAAAATTTTGATAAGGAAAAACCCAGTGGGACAAAGCCTTGGTACAACTCTTCACATCTAATACTTCACATGTTGTCTAGTACTTTACATGTAGTTCATCAGATGTAATACGATCTTCAAAGACCGATGATTCTAAATTAATTGCCTCATTAAAAATTCGTCAGGAAAACCCATAGGGACAAAACCTTAACTAAAGAAAAAGAGTACAATATTAAGCAAACTTAGAACATAGTTGGAATCGAATATGTTGCCTCATTAAAACCTTGACAAGGAAACCCAGTGGGACAAAACCTTGACGAAGGGGAAAGAGTACAACTTGATAGATGCAAGTAAAGGTGATCCGTTGTTGATGATCACTTTGCTTCATTGAAGTTGATTAGTTGTTGCACAACTTCTTAGGAAGAAAATCCTTGTGGAAAAGACAATAGCCTTAGTTGGGAAGTTAATTCCTGATGTTTGTTGTTGTCTAATTAAAAACCTTGCAGAGCAACAAAACCTTGTGGGAAAAAGTAACCTCGGTGAAGGAAAAGAGTTCAACACACTATTAGATGCTCCCCATGACGTCAGGCAATTTTCATTAGTCTAATGCAGTCAAAAGGAGTTTATCACACTTTACTTTGGTAACTTGAACGTTTATAAAACTCTATTGTTGATTCTAGAAGTTACGTTGCTTAACAGACTACCGCATTTCATTTCTTTGATTCAGATATTTTTGTAATATCAACACGATCTTTATGTCTTCAATGTTCAACATACTTGATGTTTTTAGTGTTGTCTCGCTAAAAACCTTGTCGAGTAACAAAACCCTTTGGGAAAAACTATTCTCGATCTAAGGGAAAAAGAGTACAACACAAATTCAATTTCGAAGTAAAATATGTCAACATCATATCCTTAGATCCCCCCCCTGATGTCGGCATCTCCCCCTGATTAATTTCAGAGTTGTTCCAGACAGTTCCTTTAGTCATGCATTTTTTGAACCTGAATATTGGTAATGACTTAGAAAATAATATACCATATCTCCCTCTGATTACTTTCATCGGAGAAGAGATTAGTGTTCCTTCATAATCAACAACTTTTGGATTGCACTTTCATTAGCGTTCCTTTTAATGTCTTTGTAGGGATAAAACAAATTTATGTCAATGGTTACTTTTAAGTACATGATTACATTCACTATACCATTCCAATAACATTGCGTTGGCACTGAGCTATATCTAGCTAACAAATTCCATGAGTATGCAAAATTTGATCGTGTACATTATTATATTAAGTACAACAATGCGTCTATTGTACATAGATATGGGAAATTCAATTCCCAACGCATCTTCGTCATCTTTCTTTAGACGAAATGGAAACTTACTTACATTTGAACCTCAACTAATCATGGGAGTGCTATCATGATGCATGTCTTTGTTAAATTGCCTGACAACTTTAGACATATGCAAACTGGTGGAACAATATACCACAAGCTCAGTATTCGGTCGAGATTTCCCTAGATTTTTCATCTCAAATTTAGATTTTAAAATAGCTTTTAAGGTCTCTTATATTATATTAAGAGTACCCATCATGTCTGTACCATCGACATAAATAGCTAAAATTCCAAATCAGGAACTTTCTTGTGAATACACAAGATTTTTTTTTTAACTTACTTGTCTATCCCTCCAAATCAAATAGCCACTTAGACGGGTATACCACTTCCGCCTGATTGCTTCAATCTATAAGTGACGTTCTATCTAGATGTAAACGCACTCCGTGGTTTAGAGTCACTTGATTTGGGAAACAAAAGGATATCAAGTACTTTTGTGAATATCTGTTATCTCTTGAGATACGTAATAACCACATACATATGCTGCATTTTAAGTCCTTTTGAAATTACCAAGCTAACTAAGTAGTGGAAAGTTATAATGTTCGTTACAAGAGGACAGTTCCAGGGCTTTGCGAGAAACCTTGCGACACAAGGTGAGTCTTGATACTTTGAGACTTCACTCTTCCCACTGTTCTCTATGACAAATAATCATGTATGTCCCATGGGATTTACGCTTGGTTGGTTAGCACTACTACACCAAATACCCGTATATCTGCCAAAGAACTAAGTTCTACCTGGATTGTGTAGGCCAAATATGTTATTTATTTGAAATTAATCAAAATAAAGCATGGTTCGATCTCATTGTTCTTTACTTATGGAGATACTATTTATGGATTATATCATCACTATGCATGCATGATCCTTCCATTAACTCATGTGCATTCTCATAATCCGTCAGGATTTCATTGTTCTCTGGAATCATTTAAAACTTCGAAGCGTCCTCTAGTATTGATTCATGGACATAGTCAGAGTCAATAAAATGAGATGATTTCATTAATATACAAATTAGGTTGTGCCTTACTCATCTACTTCCTTTCTAGGTGAGTATTGATCGAACCTAGTGGTATCTCCATCTTACTTTGTGGATCCACGACCTTAACTACACTTCCACTACGTGTAGTTGCAACACCTTAGTCTATGGTGTACCCCATACTGAGGATTTCTAACTTTGCAGCTGGTATGTGTGATCTTGTCACGTTGTCGATATCAATGCACTTTCTGAAGTCAATTATTCTTTGTCACTTCACATTTACATTTGTGAAGTACAAGAATTAATGTAAGACACAGTGGGAACACACCACGACAATTCCTGTCGTTCCCTTAGAAATTACTTTTTCTTATCTCCCCCTAACGACGAGAAGACTGTCTCATTAAAATGACAACCCGCAAATCTAGCGGTAAGAAATCTCCTGCCAAAGGTTTTAAAATGCGGATAGTCGCTGGAAATTCTTGTCCAACATAGTCGCTTAATCATTTGGATGACCCATCATAGTACGATGTGGATTCGTAAGGGCACATATATAGTGCAACCAAAAATACGTAAGAACACAAAATGTCAGGCTTATATCCAGTTACCAACTGGTACGCAAAGAATGGTTGACCAATTGTGAGTCTAAAACGAATAAGTGAAGATGCGTGTAATATTGCATATCCCCCAAGCATTTATAGGAAGGTTGTTACGCATAACCTATCCTTAGATACCATCTGTAACCTTTGATGGTAGCCTCTGCGAGACCAAGGGGTGAGGATGTTCTAAACTAATCCTATTAAACATGCAATATTCATCAAGTCCTTCTGATGTAAATATCTAGCATTGACAAGGTTGGTGAGCCCTTAAATTATATAATAAGTGCTAGGATTGTTTCAAAAACGCATAATTTCTTGTGAACAATAATTAATTCAACACTTTGAATCATTCACCAGAGCCATAAATCACTTGAATGGTCCACATTCTGCATGGATATGTTCACAAATATCACCTTGTTTATTTTGAAAGAATGGGTTGTTTACCATTTGCATCTTAGGATGGTCTCAATCCTTTTTACAAAAGAATGACTTTGTAAAATGAGTTACATGCTTTATTACTTTAAAAGCATAATGGGAGGGGAGGTAGTGTTTCTAGTACTTTAGAAAGAGTTGATTATGATAGATGCCGTCACTTTGCACTCTTTCAATCTTTGTAATTCCCATTTTCTTGTTCACTCAAATAAAAGGATGTTTCAAAACAGAACATCATATCATAGCCAAAGTGTCTTTATGGTTATAACAAAAGCTGAATGAGTCAATTCCCAACATTACATTGTCGATGATGATCTGGAATTATCCAAATATTAGTGATTTACAGTTCACTAGACTAATTGGATCATTATTTTCTCTAAAATGTGAGTCCTTTCACATTCATTAGAGGCAATTTATAGATGCATTCCCATTCTCACAATGAATTTTTGTACGATAACCGTTCGCACAGATTTCGTAAGAACTTGACAAAGTGTGATTAGATCTTAGTTCTTACAGAGCTTATGTAACTTTTAATCGTTATACCAATTAGGAAAAAAATATTGAGTATTCCTTCACTTGGCTATTACATGTAATGATCCAATCATCACATGGTATTATATAAGGAAACAATTCAACAAGCAGTTTAATATATTTCCTTAAGAGCTTCGTGTAATAAGTGGTGTGGCCTTATTACGTAACAAAATAAAATTTATCTCATTTAATTTAGAGTCTTACAGTTCATGAAGATGATATACTTTTCATCATAATGTACGAATGATCCTTTGAACTCAAGGACTTTTGAGTATATCTCAAGTAGAGCTGGCAATCGGGCCCAAAACCCGCGAGTTGGTCCGGACCGGCCCGTAAAAACCCGTACCCGGCTTGGCTGGTTGTCTTACCAAGACGGGTTAGGGTTGGAGAAATGTCGGCTTGTTGAAAAACGGGTTAGCCCGGACCGGCCCGTGAAACCTGCAGGTGTACCCGTTAACCCGTCAAAATCCTTGAGTATTTAGTTTTATTTAATATCCACCGTCAGATCATCTAGGATTAATCCTATTCGTATGTTTAAGATATAAAAACAACGAAAACCTAGCAGACAGAAGGCAATCTTTCTTTTCCTCTTTCTTTTCTTTCTTCTCCCTACTGCGGCTACGCCTCCTCTGCTCCTCACCAGTCACCACCTCCATCTTCTTAATACTGATTCAATTGGGTTGGGTGTCTCAGTAGGATGATTACAAGGCCTAACTTAATCTGAAAGAAGGAAGAATACCGTGATGGATTGAAATTTTGTTTTTTGTTTTTTAGGAGAATGATTGATGTGGGTTTCAATTTAATTTGGGTTTTAAATTTTCAAATTCATTTATGTATGTATGAATTTGTAAAATAATTAGATCTAAGTAAATCCCGTGTTGGTGATTATCATGGGCATGAGTCTGAGTTTGAAGTCGTGAATCCCGTGATGGATTGAGATGAAAATGAAGTGATTAGATGTATGTTAGGTGTTACAGGGAAGGAGTTGAACTTGAAAGGCCTGAAAATGGTTTCAAAGAAGATGAAGGATTAATTAAAGGCGTACTAAAAGGCGAATTAATCAATTTTGTTTTTCATTTTGGCTAATGGTTGTGGATCTGTCGGTGGTATTGGTAAGTCGTAAGTGATTTTGATCATTTTGCTGCTAGTTAATTCTTGTTGCCTTTGACATAGAAAATGAATCTAGCACTAATTTTATCTATCTATACCCTATTACAAGTTTTGAGATGATAGTGAGCTTAAGCTGTGGACGTTGCTATTTTATAGCTGTTGATTATTATTATGGGATGGGTTGATCTTAGTTTTTCTAAGAGGTCTGCCAATTCTTTATTGTCTGCACCCTTTCTCTTGGAGAGACATATCATGATTTATTTATTCATATTTGGTATTTGATTTGGATGGGTATGCTTATGGCCTGAATGTGGCCGGGAATATACCAGAAATCAGAGGAAATTATGTCAGAATCGGTTTCTGGCGAGTCAACTGGCCACAAACCAGCTAACCCGTGAGCCCGCAAGCTTAACCCGTTACGGGCGCGGGTTGGAAAAATGACTACCCGTGAAGAATAACGGCCCGCAAGCTTTGGCCCGTTTGAACCCGTAACAAGCCAGCCCCGTTAGCCCGATTGCCAGCTCTAATCTCAAGTGCTTTAGAGTATTTCAATCTCATGGAAATGATATACTATTCATTCTGTAAGAGCATACAATGGATATAATTCTTCGCAAAAAAAAAAAAAAAACTTTATTTTAGCTAATATAATATCGGTCAAACTATCATGTAGACAATATTTAGGATCAAATCATGAAAAATATAGAATCTAACCATACGAATTCGATTGAATAAAGATAAACAATAAGAAAAATTAGCAAAGTTCTTGTTGCCATTAATGTTGACGTCTAGCTAGGATATGACCTTCTCCAAGAATATAGTGAGTTCATTTTCCTTTAAACTCCCTATATCTCTTACAGTTGACTACTAATATATGATATTTGCATTACAAAGCTTGTACCATTCTCAGTAAAATGCTTATACCAAGATTTGCAACTCTCATTGATATGAGCCAGAATTACATCTCTGTCCCATTATAAGTAGATACATTTACTTTGTATCACTACTACTGGAGCTAGAATTACATCTCTGACTCATGGAAACTTTTGTGAGTTCCTCCTTTCCACAAAAAATGAGGTGTGCTTTTAATTACAACATATCATTGTCGAAGTTATTGACTCATTATAGTCTAACAAGTGGATTACATCCCACTGAACATCCAAGTTTGGGAGAAAAATAAATATTTCGACAAACTTCCTTCAAATCATTACATCGTTGTCAATATGTCGCCTTAGAAATGTTGAAGGTATGGTTTCCTCTTTGAAAGATGTGTCTTCATAAGTTGGAGATTTTTATGAAGAAAGTATTATACTTGTGCACACATACTCCCACATCATAGACACTTTAATGGTGCTCAATTACTTTTGAGTCCGAAAAGTTAAATTAGAGTCGAATTGGTTTAGTCAAAGTTCGGTCAACTATTTGGTCAAGAGCCGGTCCATTGGGTTGACAAGGTCATGGTTAATGAATATAAACATATATTGTCCAATATATATGAAGTATTCAGGCCCATTGATAATAAGTTTGAAACTATTAGCATATGAGCCCAAAATATATCGTTAACCCTAAAACATTGGAAAAAATTTCTTTCAACTTTTCCGATCGAAAGACAAATGCATCATAGTCATA
Source organism: Papaver bracteatum (assembly GCA_023529315.1). Lineage (NCBI taxonomy): Eukaryota > Viridiplantae > Streptophyta > Magnoliopsida > Ranunculales > Papaveraceae > Papaver > Papaver bracteatum. The sequence continues at coordinate 1,413,061 of JAJJWX010003983.1, forward strand.
TCATTATGAAATTTTTACAGTTAATTCAAACCAATATTTCTCCAAACATAATCAAATTTGAAGGAAATCTAACGGCCAGATAAAAATATATTCATGATGCCGTATGACTGTTCCAATTAACGTTTCTGTGGACACAGATGTAAATATCACGAACTTTTGTGTATTTCCTATGGTTGGATATTTATGAAATTTTTATAGTGGTTAAGGAAGAATAATATGTAAATCATACCAAAATGAAAGCATAATCCAACGGTTGTAATTCCTAAACCTTAAGTTTTTCGAAGCTGTTATAAATTAGGGTTTTCCAGAACGTTCACATATTCATTAAAATCTAGTTCTTGTGATAGCATCATATTCTGATTTGATTGAAATTTGTGAAAATCTAACGGTGAAATCTCTATGTTTTACAATCATATATTCGTGGAACCCTAGAAAATACTATGAAAACGAAATTCTTTTGTTAAAAAGAAATGCCTGGTGACGCATCCATAATATTATAACCATAAGATCCGAACCACGCTAATCTTTAAGAAGTAATCCATCATAGTTCTCGAACGATCAAAAAATTTGCACAGTTGATAGAGTCGTGCTGATGACGTGTTGTAGTAGAATAATATATGAAACAGAGAAAGATAAGAGGAAGCAGAAGAACAATCTTATTATGAGCTTAGGGTAAAAGCATTACATAGTTTCCTTTATATACAACCCTATGAATCTAGTTGGACCGCACATTCATGGACCGTAGGCCCTGTAACATATGGGAGTTAAAAGCTAACTGGGACAAAATGTATTGAAATTTTAAGAAAATTTCAACTGTGACAATGAAAAGTTAAAAATGTGTTTAACTAGCTAGATGTGCAATGAATCCTTTCTGTATCCTCTGCCATTATGACTCAACAACCCTCATGTCTCTCTTCAAAACACTTCCTAGCCGTGCAATTGCCTCTGTTTGCTTCTTCAAAACCTCACATATGTCAGCAAGACTCTCTTCGTGTATCTTAGTTGATCCAGGAAGGTAAACATAACCTTCATCAGTCCCATTTGCTTTTCAAAGAGAGTGAACATGAACAAAATTGGTGCTACATTACCAAGCTTTATAAGATGTTGGCTAACAATCGCAATCTATAGGAACAAAAAAAAAAAAAAAAACAGAAGCATTTCTTTAATATTCACAAGCCATAAAGATTGAAGATGTTGGCTAACAATCGCCATCTATCGGAACAAAAGTAAAAACACAATATCTAATATCAGAGTATTCACAAGCCATAAAGATTGAAGATTTTGGCTAACAATCGCCATCTACCGGAACAAAAGTAAAAGCACAACATCTAATATCAGAGCCAGATGTTAGTTGATCCAGGAAGGTAAACATAACCTTCATCAGTCCCATTTGCTTTTCAAAGAGAGTGAACATGAACAAAATTGGTGCTACATTACCAAGCTTTATAAGATGTTGGCTAACAATCGCAATCTATAGGAACAAAAAAAAAAAAAAAACAGAAGTATTTCTTTAATATTCACAAGCCATAAAGATTGAAGATGTTGGCTAACAATCGCCATCTATCGGAACAAAAGTAAAAACACAATATCTAATATCAGAGTATTCACAAGCCATAAAGATTGAAGATTTTGGCTAACAATCGCCATCTACCGGAACAAAAGTAAAAGCACAACATCTAATATCAGAGCCAGGTTTCGATCCTGGGACCTGTGGGTTATGGGCCCATCACGCTTCCGCTGCGCCACTCTGATTTGTTGAACAATTTGTGAACGATTAAAAAATTATTATATGTAATGCTAAAATTTCAATCAGCCCCTATATACAGATGCTCGGTGTTCTGAGAACCCTATTAGGCTATTACTTCTTCTTTCGTTGAAATAATGACGAGAGAAAAGTTAGTTTCGAGCCTTCCAGAAGACATCATCATCGTTATACTTTCGATGTTATCAGTTAAATCCATCTTACGATTCAGATGCGTATGCAAACACTGCACCTTAAGCATTCAATAGCAAACAACAGACACAAAGTCCTTCTTAGCTCATCTGAATCGTCATATTTCATAGATATTGATGCAACCTCATCATCATTAACATGTCTACGTGATAATGAGGGTATAAAAATTGAATTTCCATGGAAGGATATCGTTCAACCTATTCATACATTCGTTGGCTCGTGTAATGGTTTCATATGCTTTTATATTAGAAATGAGTATGTGCATATTTTTTCTCGTTATGATGGAATTTGCTTATGGAACCCATCAACTCAAGAATATGAGGTAATATGTAAGCCACCTGTTGCTCCAATGGAATCCATAAAGGTATATTCTGATACAGTTTACGCTTAAGGGTTTGGTTATGATAAGAAGATTGATGATTATAAGTTGATACAATTTAGGTCAGATCGTGGTAACTATATTGATTCAGAAGTTCATATTTACACATTAGGCTCAAATTCATGGAGGTGGTTTGGAGACGTTCCTTATAAAATACATAATGACATTAGGGTTCCTATGACGCATTTAAATGGAGTTGTTCATTGGCTAGGAAGAGAGGTTATAGTTTCTTTTGATATAGTTGAAGAGCTAATAAAAGAGATCCAAATTCCTAGTTCCATTCTAGGTGAAAGGTACCGTAATCTTAAAGCTAGTTTGATGCCAAATCGTGATGCTGATGCAGAGTTAGGCGTGTTGGGAGAAGAACTTTGCCTATCACTTGAGGCTTCTCCAGACTAATTTGATTTGTGGGTGGTGAAAGATAAAGTTGTAGATTCTTGGACTAAAATTCTCAGCATTTCCAAAGAGAATCCAAATTGGTGTAGTTTGAGGCCGCTGCTTCGATCTTTCAGTAATACCAATAAAATCCTATTTGAGGTTACCAGCATGCATTTCAATGCCCCAATGTATTACTCTGGTTATGAGGAGAGTACTTTAATCTCATATGACTCCAAAAAAGAACGATTTAATTCTATGCCAGATGTCCCTAAGAAGTCGCATCCGGTGATTACTTATGTTGAAAGCCTAGTATTATAACTATACTGGAGATACATACATACCATTTAAAAAAAAAAAACAAGCGATAAAGCCTAGCTAGATAACAAGATGTATGCATTTGCAGTTTAAGTTGCAGGTTGGACAATGGGGAAATTTTGCATAATTGTTAAATTTCTAAGCGATTTTAGTGAAGATTAATTGAAATTTCGTACATCCTTAGCATGTTTTTTTTAGGAATTCCTTTCTCTCTCTTCTTTCTCTTCATCTTCCCTTTCTCAAAAAAGAAAAGAAAAAACTCAATAGCCGTCTTGGACCAGATCTGAGCAAGATAGTAGGTAATTGTATAAGATGTTTTTACATCATTTTTGGCGTCTTTTGACATATTTCTTCGTCGTTTTGGGGCGATTTTTCTTCGTCGTTGTGGGGCGAGTTCTTCACTGGCTGGTTCGTGGCTTGATATTCTCGATTCAAAAACATCGACGATTTATCACGACATCGTGCATCCATGTTCATGTGGATCGACAATTTTATGGGCAAAATACTCCTTTGTTTTAGGAGCATCTCTTATGGAAGAAGAATACAATCAGATTAAATGGTCGGAATATATTTCCGGATATACCATCATCTTTCCCTTATACATAAAGTTGTTTTGGATATCTTTGCGGTTTATCGCTCTTTCTCTTCGCGATCTACATGTAATTGATGTCCTTATCTGTATTAGGGTTTTGATTATCTCTTATTTTGATGTTTTTGTCATTCTTCTAAGCGAACATGTAATCACTGTTTTGATTTGAATGAATTGAAATATCTTGATTGTCAAAAAAAAAAAAAAAATCATACATACAAAATTTATATTAATTGACACAGTTATATTGACATTATTTTTACATTTTTGTGTTATTTTTCTTTAGAGCTTAAATGAAAACTAATTAGAAGTTTATTTATTCGACTAATGAATTTCTTATTGAATCCCACGGGATTTGAACTTTAGTAGTTGATTTTATTTTACTTTTGATAAATTAACAATGCATTAGAATCAAAGAGCATTAGAAAACCTGCCATGGTGAAAAAGAAAAAGACTCAAGTCAAAAGCAGACAAAAAAAAAAAAAAACACCCAAGACGCTGAACTTATTGTAGCCTTGCTAAATTGGGGCCTATAACATTTAATTTGGGCCTATCAAAATTGCATTCCCACACCACCAAATTACTCTGGGCACCCAAACTTCTAAAAAATATTAATTTATTCCCACATCTCCCTTATAAAGCATAGTTTGGACAACTTAGGCAAGATAAAGAGCGGCCCGGATTCATTCTTGACAAAGCTAAATCTATGGCTTTGGTTGCTCACATCATTATTGAATCATTAATTTCTTATAATAAATACCTTATTAATCTCTTATCATAAATGTCTTATAATTATCTTATCTTAACAAATATACTTTCATTAGATAAATAATAAATTTTTTAATAAAGAATCATAATAACTTTTAAAATTCTTTTCAACCCATTACATTTTTCTAAATATATTTTTATTAAATAAATAATAAATTTAATAATAATCACATACATAGAAATTAGGGATGACCCAGGTGGTGTTTGAGATTGTAAATGCATTGAGCTGGTGACAATAGTGATGGTGGTGGAAAAGGTAGTGGTAATTAGTGGTTTTGGTGGTGGGCTGCCATCTGAAATGGCTCACATTTAGAAAATCAATGTCGTAGACTGTCTGAGAGTTTTCATGAATTGGAGATATATATTTTCTGAGTCGAATGAGTTTCCATCAGAAATGTCTCAACGTTTTATGATATAGTGGCTTAGATAAATGAATTAGTATTTATTTATGTTATTCAAATATAAGAAAATACGATGTAATATGTACTGTAGAGTCCATTCAGAGTTTTAATCTTTTTGTCCCACTTTAGAATGGGACAAAATAAACAAGGATTCTGAGCTTATGGGACACAATTATTTATATGAATAATGAGTTTGAGTGATGTAATTTTGTTTTATTCTACATAGTTTGATGTTTTGGTTTTACGCGGTCACTAAAATAAGGGAGATGTAGAAGGGAAATACCATTTCAAATGATCGATAATATGTTTTTGTCTTTGCAAACTATAAAACATATCAAATATCGTTGGTTTTGTTATGAAAGAGGGCAAGAATAAACATTATTTGGGAGAATGTCAAAATATCAAACATACTGGAAAGGAATCATATATGAGTACATGATAAAAGATTTGTGGACTGAAGAGTAAAAATATATATTGGTTTTGTCTTCATTTTTGTAACGATGAGGAGAGTAAACCCGATAGGCCAGATTGCTTTGCGCTGGGAATGGCGCAATAGACTATAACGGGCAAGCGCTAGATAATGGCGCAATATTAAATTTAATATCCAGATAAAAATTATGGCCATGCTGTTTCAGCACGGGTTAAGCACTAGATAAATCTACGCTGAACTAAAGGCTATGTGAGTAGTGGCCAAAATTTATCTAGGAAGAAGATAAATCCACGGTCTTGGTTTGCTCAACCAAACTATTATAAATGTTTTAATAATTAGTATCCCATTAGTTTCTCATAATAAATTATTAATTAATTTTTCATCATAAATGTCCCCTTAATTGATCTAATAAATACATATTTTTATTAGTAAATAATAATTTTATTAATAAATATTAATGGGGGTATTGGATGAAGTATGGTGGAAGAAATAGTGCCGATGGATGTTTTTAATGGTGGTGGGTGTTGGTGAATAATAGTGAACAATAATATTTTTGTGTCTTTACAAACGCACAACATTATGTTGTGAAAGATATATTTAGCTATTTTTTCGCACGATTGGTAAGGAAAAAAACCAAATATTTCGTAGATGATACCAGATCTTATAAGGAAATATCATCATATACCGCTGGATCACCCAAACGATCAGAAAAATCATGACTTTTAGTGTTAAATAAAACTGACTACAATATAAAAGAGAATTTCATAAAAACAAACCAATGGAATATAAAAAATAGTGGAATAAATTAATTGACGACTTAAGTTTGTTCAATATAAGCTTTTCTCATGACGTCTATGATATTTTGGATGTGGTGGGTGTTGGTGAAAGTAATATAATAATGTTTCGGCAGAAATTGGTTAACCTTATAAAGAATATAAAATGTGGTTGATCGTCTTAATGATAACATAAACTCGGTAAAAATACATGAGAATTAAAATAATAACTGCAAACGAACGGTACGAATCAAAATCAGTACACAATAAATTAACTTATTACTAAGTCGCACGGTTATGGCACGAGTTATATCATAGCTAGGTGATATTTTTTCATGTTTCTTAGTTTTGTATTATAAAACAAAGTTTAACTAAGTTAGTTAACATAAATAGAGATCTTGATTTGCCCTCCCGATTGATAAATCCACGTTTGTGGTCGATCCGATGAATACACGCCTTAATTTATCAACTGTTTTCGCTCAACCTTATTTCCTTGATGATTTGATATCATCTTGGAAATCTTTAGTGCCTTAATTTATCAATTGTTTTTAGTATCATCCTCAAAATTTGTTTAGGGAGGAGATAAATCAATAGTTGTTTAAGTAAGTGTTTATAAGTGACGTCTATGATTGAAAGTTAGAAATTCATATCTAACGGTCCTAATCTGTGCACATCATTATTATCTCATTAATTTCTCATAATAAATATTTTATTAATCTCTCATGATAAATGTCTTATTAATTATCTAAATGAATAGATAACAACTATGTTAATAATTACATCAATAGATATTATGGATAATCAGGGTGATATTTGTTAGTGGCGGTGCATTGAGCCCATGACGGGAATGCTGCTGGTGGAAAAGGTAGTTGTAATGGGTGGTTCTGGTGGTGGTATCATAATTAGTCAATATAGCAGTGTGCAATGTTTATTCGATGTCGTTATGACACAAATAACATTATATTTTACAAATTGTGCTTGATTTTTTAGGTGTTAAAATAAGCTCGGTCAAATACAAAAGAAAATAATAATCAAAATGTACGAAGAATAATTGTCACTTTAAATAGTAACAACAAATGAATAACACCGGTCAAAATAATTTTTTTCACTTATTTTCCTGGCCGTGCCATTACTGCACGGGCCAAGTTCTAGTCAAGAGTATAAAGCACAGTTTGGACAAGTTAGGAAAGATAAAGAGAGGTCCAGATTTGTCTAAGGAGGAGATAGACCAATGGTCGTAGTTTGTTCTACTTAGAAATATTATGAATGTTTTATTAATTAGTGTCTCATTAATTGATCATAAATAATTCATTAAATTTTCATTATAAATGTCCTCTTAATTAATCTAATAAATATTTATACTCCAATTAATAAATATAAATAGTTTTAATAAAATAATATTAATTGAAATTAGTGGCGATAGTGTAATAAGTAATGGATGATAGAAGGGGTGGCGGGTGTTAGTGAGTGGTGGTGGTGGAAGAAATAGTGGCGATTGGTGGTGTGTGTTGGTGAATAGTCGTGGACAATAATAGTTTTGTGTATTTAAAACACAACTAACATTGTATTGTAAAAGATGTAGTTGGTTGTTTTTAACATGGTTGATATAAACAGATACCATATTTTGAGGATGATACCATGCTATTTAGGAAAAAATAATCATAACTGCCGGACCACCTAAATGGTACCCCTGCTACCTTTAGTACCATGTAGCAGATACCATATTTTGAGGATGATGCCATGCTATTTAGGAAAAAATAATCTTAACCACCGGATCACCTAAACGGTACCCCTACTACCTTTAGTACCCAATTATATAAGTCATGGTTCTAAATGTTAAAAGAAAATTGATCGCAATACAAAAGAGAATATAACAATAAAAAAATAATGAAATAAATTAATTAACGACCTAGGTTTGTTTAGTTAAAACTTTATACATGGTGTTTGTAATTCAAAACTAGAAATACGAACAACGACTAACGGGAGGTGGGCGGCGGTTATGGTGGAGAAAGAAATAGTATCATATGGTTTTGTGGTGGCGGCGGTTACGGTGGTTGGTGAGTAGTAATACACTATGTTAATTTTGTGTCGCCACAAAATGGGTAACTTTATAAACTAAAAGATGTGGTTGATCGTCCTTAATGATAAAATAGTCTCGGTTAAAGTACATGAAAGATTAAAAAAAAAAAAAAAAAAAAAAAACAGACTGTCACGTCATATAATTACCAAAAGGAAAATGGCACAAGTCAAAATCCATACACAAAAAATTACTTATTGTCGAGATTTGTCGTTACGATAAGGGTTGTACCCTAACTAAGTATATTTTTCTGTCTATTTGTTTGTACTGTATTATAAAACAAAGCTTCGCTAAGTTAGGAAAGATAAAGACCAGTCCTGGTTTAATTTGATAAATTCACGACTGCGGTCGATACTACGAATACACACTTTAATTGAGAGAAATTCATTACATATTCTCTTCATCCCATCTCAAAAGTTAAAATCAAAACAAAGAAATTTGATTAACTGGAAATAACAAACCTATCTTCCCATAAAAAGAACAATTCATTATCTCACTCACATCCGTTAGGATGAATGGATTTTAAAACTTTGATTCCTCACTTTGGAGCAAACAAAAATCAGAAATAAAATTAGCAAGGGGAGATAGATTTCCGAAAGAAAAAAAAGACTTAAATCCAAAAATATACTTCTGGTTAATCTTCTTTCCATGTTCTCTCAATCTTCTTCCACCAAAACGTACATCTCTGGCCAATCAAATTTCTTCGAGGTAATAATATTTGAGAAAACCCTTTTGACATCGCTTCATGTACGAATTTTTGGGGTTTCTATCATTTTCTTGAATTTCATTTATTGTATATTTAACTGAATTATACATTTTCAACGATATCCTACTTAATTACAATAATGTCATGGTTGAATTTGGGTCTTTGTATTTTGTTATTAGCCAAATTATGAAAATTTGTCTATCATAGGTCGTCGATGTTTTAATCTATTCACAAATTTTTGGTCCAGAAAGATGAGATTTTCTGAAGTACCAATTTTTTATTTCTTTTCTTTAGACTTTAGTGGAAGTAGCATTTTGGATTCATCTTGATAGATACATGTAGCGAGAAACTACTAAAATTACTCAGATTACACATTATAATTTGACCATCGACTGACATTTACAATATATGTATATAGAATGCCCCGTTTTTCGGGATTCTGTTCAAAAGTCTAGAAGAATTTGATTAGAAACAATTTTTACTAAATAATCTAATATAATTATACGTAATAACACCCGTGCCATAACAAATGATCTATTAATTATTATTCCACTAATTGCTCATAATAAATGATCTATTATTTTTTTCATTATAATGTGTTCTATTAATTAGATTTTCACTAATTGCTCATAATAAATGATCTAATAATTTTTTTTTCACTATAAATGTTCCCTTAATTAATTTAATAAATATGTATTTTCATTAATAAATAATTTTGGTAAAAATAAAAATGATATCAATAGACATTGGTGGCGGTAATATGAGGTGGAAGCAATGGAGTTCTTAAAAAGTGTTGGAAGCGGAAACATTAGTGGTGGTCAGGGGCATAGCCAAGCCCTATATTAATTATTTTTTATCTTTTTCTTTTTATCATAAAATGGGCTATTAAGTGTATTTTGCACCCGTATCCAATTTCAAGAATTTTTTGTACCCCTTTTGAAAAATCCTAGCTCTGCCCCTGGTGGTGGAGATGGAATAACTAGTGGTTGTGGGTGCTGGTGAGTGGTGGTGAACAATATTAGTATTGTGTCAATTACAACATGGATAGTCGGATAGCATTGTATTGTGAAATAATCGGTTAGTTGTTTTAGCAAGATTGAAAAAGGCATGTACCATATATTTCAGGGATGATATCAAATCATATACGACAAATTGTTCATGGCAGTTGGATCAATCAAATGCCACTCATGCTATCTTTGGTACCATATCGTATAAATCATGGTTTTTAATGTTAAAATAAAATTGATTGCCATACAAAAGAGGACGGAGAAAAAATAATGGGGCAAATTAATTAACAAATTAATTTTGTTCTATCTAAACCTCATATATGGTGTTTGCGATTGAAAATTAGAACTACTCCCAACAATCTATACGGGGGGTATGCGGCAGTGGTGGTAGTAGCGGCGGAGTCAGGAATTGACACTGAGAGGGCTATTTAAAAAAAAACATGTAAACTTTGGTGGACTAAACGTTAAATATAGATGTCATAAGTATTATTTATAAAATGAAATTAAAGATTTATTGGGTAGTTTTGTGGTGGAAGAAATTGTATCATGTGGTTTGTGGTGGTGGCGCGTATTGGGTGAGTAATAATATACTACGTTAATTCCGTGACGCAACAAGACGTGTAACATTATAAAGTGTAAAACGTGGTTGGCCATTTTAATGTTAACGTGAACTCGGATGAAACACGTGACAATTGAAAAAAAAAAAACTTGAATCCATTGTCACATTATTTAATAACTGCAGACAAACGACATGAATAAAAATCAGAACATATGAAATTACTAATTATCGAGTCGTGGACTGCATAGTAGAAATATCTACTGGTTTTTCCTTTACTTTTGTAATGATAAGGAGGGTGAACTCGATAATTAATAAATATTAATATTAATATGAGGGAGGATCCCCTCACACTTTTATTTTTACAGTATCTCACACTTTAGGCACTATCTTTTCTACAAAATCCAAACGGTAGTGTATTTGAAGATAATATTTGGGGATATGTTCGTCTTACCAAGCTATACATACCCACGAAAAATGAGGAAATTCTGAAATGTATAACTTCGTAATTTACTACTTTGAAAATCAACCGTCCAAAACCAACGAATTTTCAACGGTTAAAATTAAGATCGGTAGATGGTGTGGTATAGTATTTCAGAATATGCTCATTTTTTGTGGATATGTAGAGCTTTGCGAGACGACATATTCCCATAACATTAACTTCTAATACTCCCATTTAAGTTTCATTAAGAAAAATATCTTCCAAAGTGTGAGATAGAGTGAATTTAAGAGTGTGAAGGGTCCTCCCTCATTTAATATCCAGATAAAAATTATTCCCATGCCGTTTCGACATGGGTTAAGTGTTATATCATATTTAAAAGACAAAAACCACTACAACAAGAGTTGATAAGTTTTCATGACACAATTAGTACGATATTAAAAGTTAACCAACTTCAAGGCCCGTGTCGTAACTGCACAGGTCAATTCCTAAAACAATCTCATATAAATACTAATCCTTACCATTTTCAGTAAATCCAAAAACAGAAAAACCTAAACCTAATAAAGTTTATATTTTCATCATAATCTTTCCAGATTCTCAAAACTCTAATCAATTTTGTTTTTTGATCCTCTCCTCCAAGATCTTCGATCCAACCAAGAAAAAAGTAAATCTCCATCAACCAATTATATGATTTGCATTTCTTGATTGATTTACATGTTTAAATCTTCAAATTTCGCAAATCAAAATCTCTGATTACATATAGAATCGGTTTATGTTGACATATCGAATAAACCGATTTTGGGTTTTGGTTTCCGCCATGAAGAGCATGCACAGTAATCGGTTTATATGATGATTAACATCAACCAATTTTAGGGTTAGAAACGAAATATGAAAATACATCACCAGAATCGGTTCATAAGTGCTTTAGAATAATCAGATTCTGAAAACATTTTTTTCTTTTAATTATGCGATCCTAAAATCGGGTTGTATGTGCATGATAATTTACCGATTATGTTTGACTCTTCAGATTCCTTTTAATCATCGGATTTTATATATGTACCACATAAACCGATTATGGATGTTTCACAGGCCTGTATGTTTTTGTAGTCAGAATCGGGTTACATATGTATGATTATGTACCAATTATTGATTGTTGACTAGTCTTTTTTTTTTTTTTTTTATGTAGATATGGACTTCTCACACCTAGCGTTTTACTCTCGAGAGCTCACATTGGAGGACATATGAATATATATAAACCGATTAGTTTCGGTGAAAATTCAATTTTTTTACATGTCTTTAATCGGTTTATGTTGGTCACAAAAATGACCGATTCCTGGTGGCATTAAAACACAATCGGGTTATATATACCTTCTAGAAGACCGATTATTCCATTTCACGTTTTCCAAAAAAAGAAGCCGTTAGGGACTTTCTCTATAAATAGAGACCTCACCCTTGGACCCCATTTGCCCCAAAATTGATCATTATATTCCCCTTCACTCCATATACTCCATAACTACTCATTTCATACCTCCACATACAAGAAATGGCATCATTTGATTCAAACTAAGATTTGGCAATCACCAAAGCATGGTACGCAGAAACTCGAGTTAGACGTCAGTCCTATGTAAGGGTGGATTCCGTAACCTTTTGGGCTAGGGTACACAATAAATAAACTCGAGTTAGACGTCAGTCCTATGTAAGGGTGGATTCCGTAACCTTTTGGTCTAGGGTACACAATAAATTTAGCCAAGAATTTGGAAATTCTAATGGAAGAAGTGTTCAACAAGTCCATGATAGGCGCCTAGTCACCGAAAATGCGATACTTGCTTATTTAGTTATCCAACCTCGGATTTTTAACACTCGCCCCTTCAACTTGTCCATTGAACAATTTGTAAGTATTTTTTGTGGTTTTTTTTACGTAACCCATGTTGTTTTATCTTCCAATGAAACACCACCAACAAATGTAAGTTGTTTGTGTATATTTGTAGAACGAAGTCGTGAAAGCGCACTACTTGGAGGAAAAGGGGGAAGCATTTGCATTCGATACAAGCTATCACTTCTTGCCAGAAAAAATCCCGGAGGATGACTCGGACTTCATGGATCGTGTATCGTCTTCGGTGGAAGATTGATGGCTTTAGAAGTTTTTGTATAGGTTTTGTGGGTAGAACTCTATGTAAACCCTCACAAGACTATAACTCGTCCACTAGGGTCGCCTAAGGGTTTAAAGGCTTGATGCATGTGCTAAATGGATCCTACAATAATAATGGAGTGAATGAAAAAAAAATCGTATGAAAGGAAACAATCGGTTTATATATGTAATACGTAAAATCCGATTATCACAATCGGATTTTACATATGGCAACGTGAACCGATTATAGATGTCCTCTGTTAATTTTGAAACACCAATCCAGAATCGGTTTACATTTTCATGAACATAAACCGATTCAGAGTACTGTTTACGAAAAAAATTCTAAATGTTTGATATTTTGAAGAACTCTCTAACATTAGTTAATCTCACATCCAAAAGATAATTAACCCCTAATATGATTAATTAATGCTAATTAATCAGGGGTAAAATAGGTACTTAGGTAATTATTTTGATAAGGGGTGGTGTGAAGGTTAATGACCTTTTTTGTCATCTAGCTATAGGCCCAAACTAAGAGCTATAGGCCCAAATTTAGCTAGGTATTGTAGCAAAACTACAGGGTCTCTTGATGTTCAAATAAGCCTAAAAAATGTAGCGAAAATGTTTCGTGTACGGGGTATTTATCCCCTAGTATATCGTGTGAGAGAGTGTGTGGGACCCACTCTTACATTCACCCATCCCAATGCTAAAATCTCAAGGAAATTCACCATTAAATTGTTCTCGGTACATTCCAAAGTATAAAACCAAGTAAATTTAGCATCGCTCAAGATGTAGTTCTCAGTAAAAAGTTTGAACTTCAACACTTCCCAAACCACCACCCTATTAGCAAGATTATTTAGAAAAGTTAACTTCCTTAAACACATTATACGCATCAATTCTAATTCTCTTCGGTTTCAGATATGACACCACACAACTTTTTTTTTTTTTTTTTTTTTTGCGATACCTTGCATAAGATTTGTAAAATTGATAAAGAGTCTAACATTACCTTCATATCTAAGAAACCTTTGTCACAAGCACATTTAAGATTTAACGAGAAAATTAGATTGAATTCTAAACCCCTACGCATATCAAAAACATAATTAAATTAGATTGAATTCTAAACCCCATACACATATCAAAAACATAATTTTAGTTACTGAAACTAACCATTAAAATTCGAACCAGTACAAGGTATTGCAACAAAAAAAAAAGTGCACACTACTTTTATATGAGACTGCAGTGTACAATGAAATAAACATGCAACCAAAGATATGGGCACTATGAAGGGGAAAAAAGATTTGGATACCATGAAACAAAAATATAAACATGGTACAACTTGAATGAAGATCCATCTCACTCCTTTCTCCTTCTCTAGACATGGGCAATTTCTGGCCAAATAAAAAGTATACGGGGGATTTCGGGTAAGAGAAAAAGTTTACCAGCGAATGTTTACTGCTTAGATCTACCGTTTTCTTGGAGTAAATGTGGGCAATGGTAGTATTTAGTTAATTTTATTTACTATTTTCTTAGCTTAAAAGTTAGGGTTTAGGATTTTTAAGTTTTTCGTTGTTTTCCGGCGATGCCTTTTTCCTGTTGTCCAACAGTTTTGTTGCGTCTTTGTAATGTTTCTCTTTTCATGTGTTTCCCCTTTCTCGTGAATTAATTAGCTATCTTATTTTGGCGACTAGAGTTTTAAATTTCTTCCGTATAGAGCTTCGGTTGGCGGAATATTTTTTTATCCGACCAGGAAATAGGCAAACTACTCCTCTTAAAATGGAGCATATCTTCTTTCTTAAAGAAGAAACTCATCAATCGGAAAGATTATGTAGATTATCCTTCTTCTAATTTTATCAGATCTATCATATTTGTAATTTGTCAAATTTTGGTATATTCCTTCTCTTTCTTTTGTAGTAACACCCGGTCATGTGCTCCATTCGGTATGTTTTTCTCATAAAAAATTCTTGATGTACTAGGATTTGCTAATTTATGAAATTGGAACTTGTTAGTACCTAAAAATTACTCTTAGACAAAATTAATGCACTGTTGTGGTACTTTGTTTTTTAGGTTTCGAAAATCAAAATCGAACAGGACAAGCCTGAACTACGATAGTAGCCGCTCCGTCCTGCTTCGGTCACGAAGAGAGGAAGATGGGTTAATCTTAGGGAGGGAAGAATAAAAGTTTGAGAAAATGGTAATGGTATTGAATTGTGTGTTTTGGGTATTGAAAACTATGAAGAAGAACAAAGCTTTTTGGTATGAAAGCTTGTCACGTTTTATGAATATGCTAAGTGGCCTATTTATAATAGTTTGGAATACACAATTCCTTTCTCATAAGTATTGGAGGTCGTGAGATTATGGAGGTATGGAAAATACGGAGATGATGGGTATGAGGTGAGATAAATTAGGGAAGTTTCCGGAAATCCCCATTTTACCGTACACATCATCCCTCCAACTGCTGTAACCGTCACCACTAATTTAACTTTTCACATGGGGTGTTGCCGCGCCGCATGTTACCGTAGACCACCAGACCAATACCCAATTAAAAGTCCCCCCATGTGTGTATTTTGATATTTCTTAGTTGGATCTCATCTTATTTAGGCTAAATCATAGCCGTTGGTATGATATATGCCTTATGAGCATGTTGGTGGAGCTGCCGTGAAGGCAACTTATATAAGGTGAACCGAGGTATCATGGCATGCTCGTGGCATGTTGAGGCGCCATAGGATAGCTTGGCGCGTTAATAGTTGTTGAGATTCTATAATTTAGCATGGCATGCTAATGGCGTAGAAGTAGCATTACATGTTTGCACTTCTACTACAGCTAAGATATATAGAACTATTCTAGACCATAATCTTTATGTGAGATATGAGAATGCTAAATTATGGTCTTTGGCATGATACGTTCATGGTTTATTATGGCGATAAAATAACAAGTAGCATAATGTCCTATAATGACGCTATCATAGCCTGCGGTGGCGTTATGATTGGCCTGATGAGCTGAGATATAAAAGATGGCTCAATGGCCTTGGCATTTGATGCCATAACTAAAATTAGATCTAGTTGGAGATATTGGCGCGAGGTGGTTTGGCAGATTAATGCCAGGGTTTGACGCGCTGGCCTTAGTAAGTTGCGGTTTTGTAGCATCTTAGTGTGTTATGCCTTGGATGCGATAAATATGAGAGGAATGGTGGGGTCATAACGTGACCATGAGCTAAATAAGCTAAGACTTGATTTATGGGAACTGTGATAGCATATTTTGGACTCAAGGTGGCGTGTGGCATGTTATGGGCCCAAGGTGGCGTTGGTAATTAGCTACATGTACGACATTTTAGCTCGTTAATGGCCAACCATATGAGTTGGGGCAATGCATATTTTAGTCATGGCTTGTTTTTGGCCAATTTGGGGCATATAAGCGACATGACTAGGCCATAGCCATGAATTAGGGTTTGGCCTCAAGTCGACCAAAGCCATTGGAATGTGATTTCTATTTTAACGTGAATGGTTGGAACCAAGTTGAAATTAGACGGAGCTAAGGTGAGATCAAATCTATCTAACCCGTTGATTGGCCGCGACCCCTAATAGCACATCAGGGTTTTGTACTCTTGGCCATGACGTATTTATGACATGTGGGAGTGTTTATCTCAACTTAGGTGGGAGAATTGAGAGTTTTGACCTTTAATTGCCATAACCACCTGGGTTAGGATTGCTCCTAGTTTTAGGATCTAATGGCCTTAGTATAGAGTTTTAGGTTGGTCGGGACACTTATCAGCGTGCCAAAGTCTTGGGAACTCGACCACCACATGTTTAAAGACATGTGGGAGTACTATGAGACGTGTTATGGACTTGGTCATAGCTGTACAAGGTCCCATAAAATCGCAGCTCATACTATGGCCTTGGCTGACCAATTAATAACACAACTCGTGCTATGACTTAGGCCGCGGTTTATGGTGCGGTAGTGGTTATGCCACAATTCTGGTCGTAGCTTTCCAAGTTGCGATTGGCCATGCCATGGACTTGGCCGATTTCTTTGGGATGATTCCAACTATGCCATTAGTACATTCTTATCTTTGTGGGAGCGTTATGAGCTGCAACGTTGGTATTATGGCCTTTAGCTATAGCTAGCCAAGGTGTTATGGAATATGTGGTATATGTTATGGGCTTGACTGTGCTTAGCGAACGTGCTGCTATAATCTAGGGTTTGAGTTTATGGCAATGTGCCAAGTCTAGATATGAAGTGCAATGCTATTCTAGTACGAGTTTTAATACGATAGTGTCGCTATAACATGTTCAAGGAACTCGGCCGTGAGAGTTTGCGACTTGAGACGATACTCGATATGATCATGCATTAAATATAATACTTTCAGTAGCATATATATATATTTTGTACATGCAGAGACCATCTAAAGGTTAGTCGTCACTAGCAACCAGAGGACAATATTGCTCTATACTAGCGGTCAAGCCGTCTAGGAGCTCTCCAGGGTATCAGTAATGAAATACTCCACTTATATATATATGTATGTTATGTGACGGTTAAACCGGAGGTTGGATATGCATTATTAATTCTCTTGCGGAATACAAGTTGTAGATACAAAATCTTAATCCTGATACTAGGTCAGGGATACACTTCTGCAACTAGGACAAAGCAATTTAAAAAACTCAAAATCAGTAGAACTTTATTATCAAAACAAAATTAATAAACATAATAATGAATGCTTGGTTAAAAAAAAAATGTAAAAAAGAGTATGGTTCCAATTAAAAGAAGGGAACGTACACCCCGGTTATATAGAGGGTATATAAATATGGATTTTGATCAAACAAGACGGATTAATTTAAGAGCAATAATATACTAATAATTTGTTGGATCAAAGAGGAACGAGGAGAGATTAGAGAATTAAATAGAGAGAGAAAGAGATAAAGTAGTAGTAGCAGTGGCAGTAGACTTTGTTTTTCACACCAACCAAACACTCCTTCCCTCTCTTTGATTTATTGGAGACTCAGAGACTGGCTGCCTGGCTGGCTGGTTCGCTGCTGGCTGTTAGATAGAGAGAGATCCTCTCCTCCTCCTTCTTCTACTTGTCTCTCTTTCTCTGGTCTCTCTCTACTTTCAAAACCTCTCCTTCCCCGATTCTTGGATTCCATCTCTCGGGAGAAGAACCCATAAATGACGAGATTACCCTTCAATATCTCGACGGCAATGGATTTCACAGCTCCGGCTTCTGATTGGTGGAACCAAGTTAATGAGTCAACTCAATGGCAGGATGGAATCTTCTTCTCTCTTTGTGGTGCTTATGCCCTAGTTTCTTTAGTTGCTTTGGTCAATCTCTATCCTCTTTTGATTTTAAGTCTTTTTGAGTTTGTGTTTGACTTCATTAGATTAGGTTCTTTGATTCTTTTGAGCTTTGATTTTAGTTGTTGTTTGGATCAGGATTACGAAGTTATTAGCTTAAAATGCGAATTTAGTACCATTTCTTTTGAATTTGGGCTAAGGCAGTTTTTTTGGGTTTGTCTGGTGCAGATTCAACTCATAAGGATTGAAGTTAGAGTGCCCGAATATGGATGGACAACGCAGAAAGTTTTTCATCTAATGAACTTTATCGTAAACGGAGGTGAATAATCTGTTTGATTTTTTTGTTGTTGTTGATTTTTTGTGTGCGCGCAATTAATATGATCAGGTTTTTAACTCATATTGACCTATTTTGTATTGCAGTGAGAGCAATCGTATTTGGGTTTCATAAGCAAGTTTTTGTTTTCAAGATTAAGGTAACATTTTCAAGAACTTGCTGGTTTTGTCAAGGTGACTTAGTTTAGAATTTATTATGTACATATGTTTGTGTCGGCTAAATTTGTCTTTAAAACTTTCCAATTAATCAGTAATTGATCTAGAGGTTGCGTAAAACCACAAAAAAGGTAGTTTAGATACTTGTTTATTTAGGAGCAAACTGTTATCCAACAAAAATAGAGGATAAGCTAGAATGCAAAGAAATAATTCTTGTTGATATGTTTAAAAGATGGATGTACTTGCAAACAATTCAGCTAATTACCTATCTGCATTAAATGAATTATTAGACTTCGGTTAGGACGCCAAAGTGTTGGGGTACAGATACCATGTTTGCGAAAAGAGATGTAGTTTATTATTTGTGTGATCAAGGGGTCTGATATGAACTGTTTGTTTGCTTGTGACAGGTGTTTACTTTGATGTTAGTGGAGTTTCCTGGACTGCTGTTTTTCTCTACCTACACGCTGCTTGTCTTATTTTGGGCAGAGATATATCATCAGGCAAGTAAGAAAATTGCTTCCGTATCCTACTTAAACTCAAGGCAGCAATTGCAGTGATGTTATCAATTGTGATTGATTCCTTCACGAGTGAAAAAAGGATTCCTAAGGAATACCAAAACTGAAATAACAAGCGTACAACTCTCTTCAAGAGAAACTTCTACATATGTTACTGAACTAGAAAGTAAAGGTGTAATTCAGTTTCTAAATGTGGACAGGCAAGAAGTCTTCCAACGGATAAGCTCAGGATTGTGTACATTTCAGTCAACGGTGGAGTATATCTCATACAGGTGCACTCTTCACCCAAATCAAAATGTCTTTTATAGTTCTCAGTATTTGTAACATTAAGTATTAACTCAAAGAGTAAAATTGAACTTCTTTCTGCTTCCTGGTCTTCTCAGAGTACATTTAGTGTTTACGTACTTGCTTTATATCTCATAATGCTCCTCAAGAAGTAGCTATGCTTCACTGTATTAGACAGGATTAGACATTTGTTTTATTTGAAATTTAGATAATTTCACAAATCCTACATAGGGAAGTAGGGGGCGTGAAGCAGCACTTTTTCCTCGGTGCCACAAGGCACTCTTAATTTCACTTGTTTGAAATTGTTCTCCTTGGTTACAAGTTGTATTTATCAGTTATCACCCAATTCTTTGATCTATGTTATTCAACTGTGTGAAATAGAATTAAAAAAGAAGAACTAGCAAAATCTTGTGATCTGCTGTATGAACTAAAAGTTTGTTTAGTATGTTGAATGAAGTTACGCGTAATGCACTAACTTACTAAATTGAAGATAGAAGTTAGGCAATCAGACTTTTTATTTCCCCCGCTATGCTTATGTGGAAACTTACAGATTCTTAATGTCAGGTTTGTCTCTGGATATACTTGTGGATAAACGACAATGATGTTGCAGAGTCTGTTGGGAAGATATTTATGGCAGGTATAGTTTTATTGCCAATCTTAGGAATTGAGGTCCTTAATTTCATCTACTTGGTTTTGTGCATTTGATCGCTTTCTTTCCTTTGAATGTTTGCTTCCTTTCTTGCTTTTCAGTGGTATCACTCATTGCTGCGCTAGGTTTCTTGATTTATGGAGGAAGGCAAGTCCTCTTTCTATACAATTTTCCTCATAGTGTATATGGTTCTACCCCATGGCTTTAGCTTGAAGTAAATAACAAGTTGTCCATTTTAATGTTGCAGATTATTTTTCATGCTGCGGCGATTTCCTATCGAGTCTAAAGGGAGAAGAAAGAAGCTTCATGAGGTAATTACTGTCCCATTTGTAGGCGGCCCATCAATCGTGTATCTTAGTTGCAGGCAACATTTTTTCCACTTCAGGAACATAGCACATAAATCAACAAGCATGAAATGAAACTCTATAATATATTGGCAAGATATATCGAAGGACGTTGAATCTCTTGCAGCGTTCTCTTTGCATCAAATGTTTGAGAATATTCTTTTTCTTCTCCGACTCGAACCTTATAATGTTGTCCGGAATTTGATTCAGGTTGGATCGGTCACAGCAGTATGTTTCGCCTGCTTTCTCCTCAGGTGCTTTGTGGTGAGTTCCCTGAATTTAGTAGCTATTGAATTATGCTATTTATTTATTTCTAACAGCTTAGCTAAACATGTCAAGTGAATGAAAACCTTAAGGATATAAAATATAGGTCTGGCGAATGTGTGTATATACTTCATGTCCATGGCATACTCATAATTAACTATGTTTTAAAAAGCTATATATTGGAGAGTTGCAAAAAGAATAATCATAGGGTTAGGATAGCTAAGACTTGTGTTGTTGGGATGGTAAAGCTAGGAAACATCTAAAAGCCTGAATTCCTGGGATTTGATCCTTAATTATCACGGAAGAACAAAGAAATTGCAACAAGAGAACCAAACCAAATTTCAGAGAGGCATGATTTGTCATTTTTTGTGCTAGTAATATGCAACTGTAAAGCATGGAAAGATACAGATTTAAATTTCAAGTTCAGTAGATACGTAATGTATATTTCTTGATGTTCTGGTACACCGCGATGTTACCTACTCATAATATGTTCATGGGCAGGTTGCTTTATCTGCATTTGATAAGGATGCCTCTCTCGACGTTTTGGATCATCCAGTTCTGAACCTAGTGTATTACTTGGTAAGCTTTGCGACCTTAACTTGTTATATTTGCTTCAAAACCATTTTCTAACTTAATTATTGTCCAAAAATCAAACTACAGCTTGCTGAAATTCTACCCTCAGCTCTTGTCCTCTTCATCCTGCGCAAGCTTCCTCCCAAAAGGGTGTCTGCTCAATATCACCCAATCCGCTAAGTGAGGCATTTTTCTGTTTGTGTAATTTATGTATACATATCTTTTCAGTCTTCAGGAGGACCTTTTGTACTAGGATTATGATAGATGGGTTTTGGTTAAATGGGATTCATATGTCAATAACCCAAAATTGTGATATTTCAGCGGGAAATTTTCTGAATAATTGTGGCAAGTATGCTAAAGTTCAATGTTGAGAGTTACAAAATTCTTTTTCCCACGTTGAAGCTGGGAAGTTATTTATTTCCTTGGTAATTATTATTTATTTGGCATATAGAGTTGAATGAGTGATGATAAATCTAGAAAGTTTGTTATAGTACAGTATACATTATCGCCAGTTTACAAAACCTTGTAAATGCACCTTGAGTTTATTGGCTAGTTATTTGGAGAGGATTTTATAGGGTGTGTTACTTGGCCCAATTAGCCTGAAATCAGTGGGGGGTTTAGGATTTTTAATTTTTGGAATCAAGAACGGGGAAGTTTGGTTAAGTTTAGGATCTAAGATTTATGTATCAGAGCTAACATTTCAATCTGCTTTTCTGTCCTCAAGACTATGACAACATACAGGTGGCACATGATTTGATACACACTCTAAAACAAATGAAAACAAAATATGGGGGTTTAGGAGCCAAAATTAATGTCAAAAGCTTCTGATACGTCATTTGGGACTTCTTAATTCAAACTCTAAAAGCTTTTGGTTTCAGTCAAGGTTTGAAAAATGGCCGTTTTTTCCGTTAAAACGGTCACGTCTATGTAGCGTGCCCGTGAGGGTCCCCGATACGCTTGTCTAAATAACACCGATAAATAGTAAAAACGGTAAAAGCTTTTGGTTTCAGTCAAGGTTTGAAAAATGGCCGTTTTTTCCGTTAAAACGGTCACGTCTATGTAGCGTGCCCGTGAGGGTCCCCGATACGCTTGTCTAAATAACACCGATAAATAGTAAAAAACGGCGTTACTTAGATCCGTTATATCCGTTTTCACGCATGTGATAACTGTTTTTCTAAAATTGATTTTTATGCTTTTTTCGTCCAAATAACATTTTAACATAAGTTTTTTAGACTGTTTTTTTCCGTTTTCACACCCGTTATACCCGTTTTTCAGAAGAAAATAAATATAAAATATTATTTTAACGATTTTTTTATTTCTAAAATAAAATATTAAGAATTTTAATTAAATTTTTTAAAATAAATGAATAAACAAATAAAATAAGAAAACACAGTAACAACGTTATTTAGACCCGATATAACCGTTTGCACGCATGTTAAAACCGTTAGATAGGAAATCCATATTATAATTTATTTATTTTTTCTATTTAACCGTTATCACACCCGTTATTTCAGAAAAACATCAAATAAACACGTTTTTCCCTAAACAACGCATTTTTTGTCCTAAACGTGTTCACACCCGTCAAAACACGTTATAACGGTCACGCCCTATGATCGTGACCCGTTCGGTGACCCGTTTTTCAAACCTTGGTTGCAGTTAGGAGCGGTGTGCTTTAATACACCAATCACCAATGTCTCTCCACAACATCTATTGATGTCTTATTAAATGAGTGTCCAGAAATTCTTTAACTTTAAGGGTGCGTTTGGCACCGAGACTTTTTGGGCGGAGTTGAGTTGGGGGAGGTAGTTGGAGGATGTAGTTGATATTATGGGTGTTTGGCATACCCATTCGAGGGATGATTCCATTTTCTAGGCAACTTATTTTCCCTTCTCCAATGGAAAAGAAGTTGACAGCACCCCCACGCGAGTTCAAACTACCCCCTTATTTTCCACCCATATAAATAGCATTTTCCGTCCTTTTCTCTTTCTTCTCCATCTTTTTTCTTCTGCTCTTCCCGAAAGCTCCGCCATGGAGAAAATTCCTGAGCATAAATCCGAATAACTTTCACTAATCTTTCTATGTTTGCATCCTTAATACTTGTGAAGATTCCTCTATTCTTTCTCTCATGTAGTTGTTTTCATCACCTTCATTATCGTTTTGATGGATTTACCAAACCCTAGATTTTTTTTTGAACCAAAAAAGTTAAGATTAGTAGATACATATGTATGTTTGGGTTTCTACACAGAGGGGTAAAGAAGTTCTCATACTCGATTTGATGTTTCTCAACCAAAAGGTTAAGATTAATAGAAATTAGTTTTCATCATCAATTTGATGTTCTTTTTTCTTCTGTAAAAACATGAATGATCTACTTGTTTTGAGGCTATTGATCACTTTATGACTAAAATTTGAGAAAGTACAATACAAGTGCGGATGAATTTTGAGGCGATTGATCACCTGGAAAATGTATGGCTGAATTTTGAGAAGTACAGAACAAGTGCAGATGAGTTTTCATGCCAAACATGAAATATTGCACTGGAGGTGGTCGGGTTTCCAGGTAGTTGGATTTCTAGGTAGTTAGAACTACCTAGAAATTGAAATCCTTTGGTGCCAAATGGACCCTAAACCTTTTGGGGGACTAAGGCAACGAGATCCACCATCCCTTTATCTTTTTCTCATTTGCATGGAAGTTTTCTCAAGATTTCTAATAGCCATGTAAAATTCCAAATAAATTAAAGGAATTAAAATATCACGGAACAGTCGGCCAATCTTTCATTTGGTTTTTGCAGGTGAGTGACTGCTTATTGTTCACAAAGGAAAACTTGGCTGTAAAACCTTTTGAATATAATTGAGCAGTTTAATGCTCGAGGCAATTAATAAATTTTGATAAATCTGAATTATTTTTCGGTACATGGATTCATTCTAGACACCAGATCATGATGATCAGGTTACTCAAAATCAAAAAGATAAATATAAAAGGTTTATACCTACGGGGTCCCACTTCATAGATAGATCGAAATTAAAAACCTTTGATAAATTTGTTGTAAATATGGAACAAAGAGTGTAGGGTTGCGCAAAGAAAACTGTTAGCATAAGCCCGCAAGTTAGTCCCTAATTCATTTGTGATGTTTAACCTACCTGTCTACCAGATGGGTTGTTTTATTCTCCCGAAAAGATTTTACTAAGAATTATTGCAATTCAGAGAGACTTTTAGTGGGGGAAGGAAAATAACCACAAGAGAGGTAATCTGAAAAGTTGAAATTTTCTTTACAAAGTGGTATCAACGGGTGGCCTGGGTTCAAAAAGCGGCTAAAATGAATAAAGAAGTGATAGCAAAATTGGCATGGAGACTTGTAAATCACTCAAATATACTAATGTCCTCGCTAAAAAAGAAATATATATTTGTAACACAACTGCTTTTCATGTTAAAAAAAACGCTATAATGCTTCTTGGATATGGAAATGCATCCTGCAGAGCATATCTACCATTCAAAAATACAGTTTCTTGGTAAGATGATTGATGTTTGGCATGACGTATGGAGGAAAATTTAATCTCTATTTTTAAGAATAAAACCAATATTTTAATACTTGTCTCTGAGCTTATCAACTCATATATGGAGAGGTGGAAAATTGAAAAAGTTAGAAATAACTTTTCCATTGGTATATCTGAATCAGTACTGGAAGTCATAATTTTATAGACTAGGCAGGGAATAGAGAACAGATAAATTAAGATGGCTACTGACTAATAACGGGGAGTTTTCTATTAAATCAATATATGATAAAATGCATAGCCATACCAATAATAATATGAACTCTCTCTGCTACTGCTAAATGCTGGAAGTCATTTTGGAAGTTAAAGGTCTCGCAGAGGATTAAGATTTGCATATGGAAATGCATTCATAATGCGTCATTCATGTTATTCGGGAATGTTTCGAATTGATTATTAGAGAGATATAAGACTATTGTAAATCTGGATACAGGACATTATGAATACTAGTTCACATACTGGGAGAACTATTATAAGTCTGGAGCCGCAGTACATGTACCCAATACACATACCGGTGTAGCTATAGTTCAACAACGATTTTTTGGTACGCATACCCGGTATCCATACCATAAAAATTATGTTGACTCGTGAACCAGGAACGTACGCATACCTAGTACGCAAACCGGAAAGATATGCTGGTTTCTAAATCTTAAAGGTACGCATACCAGTACAAAAAAGATCTGTTGATTCCTGAACCCATTTTTGTCTTAAGGGTAAGCATACCAGTACAATGACAAAAATACTCACGAACAGGTACAGTACACGTACTTACCCTATCAAATATGGATCAGAATTCTTTCTATGAGATAATCAGCATTTGAACAACTATCTAAAAACACTATCTAGACATGATTGATCATATTTGTGACTCAAGATTAAAATCTTAAAGTGTTATATGAAAGTGGTTAAGCTTATAGTTCGATTGGCTAGTTTTGTCTATCTTGTAATGAACAAGTCATTGTACACGGTTCAGTTGTGGTTCATCCTAACCAAAGTGTATATTCTGTTATTTTTAATACCAAGTTAAGTTTTTCATCTAACGATGATTATTGATTTCTTAATTCCAAAGCTACCTTAGCTTAAATCTAAAGCAACCTTGACCTTGAAAGTCTATATAAGGAGAACCTATAAAAACTGGGATCTTTGAAACCATGATACTATTCCTGTGTGTCCTAGTTGTAAACTAGAGTCGTCCTCTCCTAGGGATTCGTAAAGCAAGGTCCAACTATATTTATCTTGATAGTTTGTGTATCCTGATCTTGCTTTGATTGTTGAGCTTTGCTCCAACATGCAAGATAGATAAAAATCATAGAGTTTTTTCATCTTGGACTTTGTGATTCCACAAGTTTATACTTGTGAGGTGAATAATAATATAGGCTGCTCTTCGGGAGTCATAAAACCATATTTTGAGGTTTGCTAGACTTTGTCTATTGCAATCGGTTTCCTACGTTACCTTGATATTTGATCAGAATGGAAGTCACATATAGGCTTATCTGTGGGAGGCAGATTGGGATAAAGTCTTCAATTAAGTTGAAGCAACTCTTAGGCTGTAAAGGATGTCAAGTAAGGGAATCTATTGCGAGTCCTATTGGGATCAGTAGGCATAAGGAGCATGAATGACTGAAGTGTTGTGACGGTTTAATTCGGTATCAACTATATTTCAATCCGAAGTTTTGATAGTAGGCTAGAGTCTATAGCGTCTTAATACAGTTTGGTGTTCAAATATGGATAAGGTCCCGTGGTTTTTCTGCATTTGCGGTTTCCTCGTTAACAAAATTTTTGGTTCCTGTGTTATTTACTTTTCTGCATTATATTGTTTATCTTTATAATTGAAATATCTCAGGTTGTACGTAAATCAATCAAAGTAGATGTATCCATCCTTTTTTTGTTGGATATGACTTGATTGATCTTGGATATCGATCTTTGGAATCATCCAAGTACTCTTATGGAATAATCAGGTTCACGGACTTGTCTCTGTTTGCATTTATGATTTTGAGAGAAAGAGGTATAAGCTCTTCTTATAATTCCTGACTGAGATTCATTAAGTTGTAACTCTAGGTATTGTAATTGAGTTTAGTCCATACAAGTTTCCTAAAAAAAATTTGGTGGTGTATTTTGGTACCCCCACGTTTTCAATTGGTATTTGAGCAGTCAAACATGTGATAGACCTAATAAGTTTGTGTTTGAAGCAATCTGACTATTATGGACGAATGTAGTATCTCTAATAACGTATCACCAGTTTATAATCAACCAGTTGATTTTGATCAAAGTTTGGATCCAACACCTAAGGAAACTGTCACATCTATATCAATATCTAAATATCCTCTTGATATAAAAATTGTTGATAAATGGGAAACACGCATAGAAGAATATTTGGATGAACTTTCAGATGAAGATGTCTGGATATTGATAAAGACGTTGTTGCGGAAATCCCAGAGTATGTTAATTTGTTGAAACCAGTTGAAAAGTTGAAGACTTCTTGTGTCACTCATTTTCTGACCCATCTCTGTCGAGAAAACAAGAAATTAAGAAGAATTTACTCAGGTCTTTATGGTTGGAATTCCCTTAACGATTCGATCCTTAAAATTGTGAGAATGACCTAAGTGAAAATTCACTTGAATGTGATAATCTTCGTAAGATTTTTATAAGTTGGAAGAAAAACTTGCAGCAACTGAAGCAAGGATTAACTCCCAGCAAATAAGTTTTGATGACAGAAAAAGCACTTGGCTTTCTCGAGAAAAATGCCTTGAGGTTGATTTAGCTGCTGCTCTTGATAAAATCAAGATGTTGGAAGAGGACTTGAAATTTTTTAATACTAGCTCAAACAAATTAACCACAATGCTAAAATCAAGTAAAAATCATCGTGATATATGAAGATTTGGCTATAAGGGAATAGATGCTCTAAGTACTAGCAAAGAGGTAGAATTTGTCAATGCTAGTGATTCTTCTTAACAAAGAGTTTTCATTAATGGCAAAAGTGAAATACCTTCACTGACTAGTAAATGTTCGAAAGAACAAAGTATATCAACCTCCAAAAATAGCACATATGAATCTAGATAATAACATTTCTTATGTTTGCTATTATTACAGAAATAAAGGTCATCTATAAAGGGGATGTCGTTTTCATATAAGAAATAAAAAAATTCACGATGTTCTTGTTTGGGCATCACAAGAAGTGATGAAACTTAGATCATATGTTAAGGCTAACACCCTTGAAATTATGGGTTGTCAACGTCCAACCTTTAGGCAAAGGAATCAGTGTTGTGATAAACCTAGATTTTCTTATAAACGCCATACAAAACCTTTTCAGAATTATAATGATTATTTAAAGGATAACTTTGTATAGACGAAGACAAGATCCGATGCTCCCAATTGGAGAAAGACTAACTTGCAAAAGAATAGGCAATCCGATTCTTTTTTTAGAAGCCCTGAAAAGAGTATTGAGAAAAAGGTTACAGTTGTTCCTAAACCCACTCAGAAGTAGATACCAAGAAAGTCAATGATGCATTGAGTGTAAAAAGGAATGATCTCCCAAAAAATTCCATGACTATGGAAAAGGAAAAATCCATGATTTTGGAAATTAAGAATTTCTTGGGAAAGATGGATATAAATCTGAAGGGTTCTAAAAGTGATCCCTTTTATCATAATCCAAAAGTGAAACACAAGAATATGTGGAAGACGAAATGAACTAAGCCAAAAACTATAGATAGTGAAAAATCTATAAATGCGGAAAAATATGTTTCAATAGCCTATGTTGAGCAAGACATTGTTCTCCTCAACACAACTTGATTTTGTTGGAAGTGTAACCTCACAAAGAAATTCCCTATAACAAATATGGTGAGAAAAGCACAAGAATTGGGGCTTACATATTATGATTGGGTAAGATTTTGAATATTTGATAAAGCCGTAGAATTCACGTTTGGATTCGTCTAAAAAGTATGTCTATAAAATTGAGAAAGTTTTACAATTATTTTGTTATATGCTTGATGCCATGATCTATTAATATCAAAAACATATTTGTTTTTGTT
Organism: Papaver bracteatum; assembly: GCA_023529315.1. Lineage (NCBI taxonomy): Eukaryota > Viridiplantae > Streptophyta > Magnoliopsida > Ranunculales > Papaveraceae > Papaver > Papaver bracteatum. The sequence continues at coordinate 1,441,934 of JAJJWX010003983.1, forward strand.
ATTTATACTCTTATTTTTTGCTAAGTGATTTGGTGGAAACCCGAGTATCGTTATGATTGATTGTTTAAATATATACTTGAAGTTCAATACCCAATGTTTCGAAAAAAAGAATTTTTACGTCTATCTTGTTGAGCCTATGCTCCAAAGAGATGATTCCATGTCAAGAGGTCTATAATCTTTTGTTTAAATGGTTTATGACAATAAAATCTGTAGTGCTTGTCATATTTGTCTTTTGTGCACCTATAAAAGAATCAATATGGTTTTATACGACTCTATCTAGGTGTACCACGTCACTTTTGACTCCAAATTGTAATGAATCGATGTGGGTATCAACATTTCTTATGCTCCTGGTAGAGTTTTTTCTGCCTATCTGACTTCTTACAAGAGACGAGAACATGATTCATAGAATTTATGCATAACAAGCTAAGAAAGATATGCGATGGATATTTTATCTAATCATAATGTTGATATTTAAACTTAGGTTATGGGTAAAACTCTCAAGACATGATAACCATACTGATTATGGGTACATCATTCACCATTAGCTAAGGGATAATGGATCGTAGGTGAAGTACTTTTAATAGACAACCCAATATTGTACCTTGTGTATCATTCATGTCTACCTAACTTGATTTGTGTTTAAGATTCTTGAATGTTCAGGCTTGAAGAAACAAATAATGTCGATGACTTGTTATTTTTCGTAAAATTGCAAAGAAGAAAGTTCAAGGATTTCTTGAATGTTCACAACCTTCCTGCTATGATACCAATTGAAAAGGCGAGGGTACCCAAATATACCTCAATCTATTACTTTTCCTTCCTATAAGTCCTTACCCCGAAAGTGATTGTCTATGGACAGAGTCCAGACAATATAAAAAATTGGTTCACACTTTGTGTGATCGTCTATGGATATGAGATCGAGACAATACAATAACAAAGTGTGTTTACTTGATACAAAGGTTCGGACTTAACCAAACACAATAGGATTCACGTATCAAGTAAATAGGAATCAACGTTTGTGCAATTTACTTTAATTATAATGCGGAAATATAAAGTAAACAACACATCAAGATTTTGTTAACGAGGAAACCGCAAATGCAGAAAAATCCAAGGACCTTGTCCAGAATTGAATACTCTCAGGATTAAGCCGCTATACAAAATAATACCGACTTCGTATACTTGAGACCAAGCAATTAAACCTATAGTTCACCTAGTTCCGTATATATTCCCACGCCTCCAACCTGTAAACAAGTCACGTACTTGGACCAATTCGTTTGGTTCGTATTCCAAACAGTAAAGGAACAACAAATATGTTTGGTATCAACTCTCTTCAACCAAGTGATATGAGTTGCGCAAATATTCCCTTGTTTATCTTAACATAAACTCCTTTGCCAGGTTCCAAGATCTATCTTATGTTCAATCACCCAAAGGCAATTGTTAAGATTAAGCCAATCAATACCTTTAATCCTAAGGAAATGTATTGATGCCGATCTTCTTCAATTAATCAATCCAATCTACCACAAGTATAAACTGATTATTAATTGGATCCTATTTTTCCCAAACAAGTATTGTGCACACCAAAGATTATAAACACCAATTCAGAAATCTTCTATCTCTTCCTCGTCTTCAAATCTTCTTAGATCTTCAATAAACACCTGCACATAACTACTTGAATCTCTTGCGATCAATCACACACATAACGGAGTCTGTTAACAATGGATTATCATAAGATCGTCTTTAGATCTAACAACAGTCTAAAGATCCATGTCGAAACCTTGAATTAGTTTGAGTGAATCTTATATCAGAAGAGAAGATTCTCAAGCATAAAAAAACTAGGTGCAATCAAAGTTCAACCACCGTTAGTCAATCAAATCAATACGAAAACTAAAGATAAACTACAATATCTAGTTTCCCACCAACGGGTCGTGCAAGAGCTTCTCAATCCCAAAGAAGACTTTAAATTAAGTGGTCGTAAGAGATTTCACCTAATTAGATTACTCTCCTCTCCTATAGGTGGCTTCACCAGTAACAAAGACAAAAGAGGAAGTCTATTTTTTACGCAGGATAGTTTGCTAGAAATGAAAACTCAAAGTATTTATAGACAAGGAAGTTTGGACACCAAGGAATTTCCAAAACCGAAAATATTCTCAAGCTATTTTTCATTACTACACCAAATTCGGTTTCATAATTCCTGTGAATGAACTATCCAAAAATAAGATCGAAATCTCCTTGGAAAATCTTTAACTAGTAAATGCACATTACTAATTCTTATTTTCCATATATAATTAAAAACCCTTAATTAAAAAGATTCTTAACTTATTTAAATTCAATCTTGGGATTTACTTCCTTCTTAGCCTTTAAGGAATATCTTTGAACAATATAGAATAAGCATTAATGCACCGTGTTCAAAGTGTGTCGACATCTTACTCTTGCAAGTCCTTTTTCATACTTACTCACTTGAAACCGATTTACCACACTTCCAAACAAGTTTAGAATTGGTTCATCTGACTTTCAAGAGCTATGTGATTGATCAAGTAACACTCAATCACAAACCATGGGTTTAATGGTTCCACCAAAACAAGTTTCGGTTCTACCTCCATGTGAGTACTGTGCATAGTCACACTAGCTTACCATAATTCGGCTGACTAGGTACTAGGATCGGTTCCCCACATATATTTGGTATCTAACTTGTATGCACTGCACATGTCCATAGGATCGGTCCCCCCTTCCCAAAAACGTGTTGCACATGTTCATAGGATCGGTTCCCCTTTCTTCCATAAACCTTGTTGCACCTCATACAAGGATCGGTTCCCCTTGTGATGCACTGCACCTCTTACTAGGATCAGTTCCCCTTCTCCTAATAATTAGTCAGACACTCACAAACCTGATCATACCCCAGGTGATTACTTAAGATCGGTTTAGCTAATAAAAGTCATACCAATACATAAGTCAGGCCTCATGTGAATAGTTTTACCAAGAATACAAACAAGTCATGAGCGGTTATACTAATCACACATATTGGTTATTCATAAGATATGCAATGAAGAACAACCCCAATAACGCCTGGTGATTTTATTTTCGGTTCATAACACATATCATGAATTTACTTCCTTAGAACACATGTAAACATTGTTCCCTAGGATGAAATCCTCACCTCATACCCATACATAATCACAATAGCATTCATACGATTATGTCGATGTCTTATATACAAAGTTTAATGATTTAGCAAGAAACTTCATATTATATTCCTTAATACTATATATATCTAGAGTGTTCATGCTTCGTAGTTTTATGTTTTCAATATGCATGACTTAAAAGATACGTTATGGAATGAAACCGTTCAAGTAAAATATCACTAACCTCAAGTGAAAGGATGATGTTGTGGTTGTATCTCCGTTATTCTTCACTTTTTCAAGTCTTCGCAATACTTGTAATGTCTCATCCTAATACTTTTAAGCTAACCTATACGAAGTTGATTCTAGTACATTTAAATAAAGTGACTCTTAAATGAGTTTTGGTTCACTAAAATATGACAACCAAATGACATATCAACGCTTGGTGGGTTCAACCGAGCAATGCTCTAACAAGTCTGACTGTCTAGTTGATTCTCTTATAAGTATAATAGAGTTAGTCCATACATATTGCTAATCAAAATATTGGATGAGGTTGTTAGACCCCCACTTTTTCAATTGGTATCATAGCAGTCAAACACGTTTAAATACCTTATCAGTCTGTGTTTGTAGCGATTTGACTCTATGGACAGTAGTGATATCTCTGACTCCGCAAAACCATATCAAGATCCTTTTGATACAGTTCAAAGTTCTGAGACTGCCAAGAAATCTTCTCCTCTGTCAGAAACCAATGTCAACTGGGAAAATTGTCTAGATGAACAACTGGATGAACTTTCAGATAAAAGTGATTCAGACAAGGAACCAAGTCTTGATGAAGAAGTCTCATAGTATATCATACTCTTTGATGATATCATAACAAAGAAAGGATTAACTGCCTACCTGGAAGAATATCTATTTCCTCCCTGTCGTGAAAACAGGAAACTCAAAAAACTCTTTAAAGGGTATGATAGTGGTTATAATCTTTTACAATCTATCCTTAAAGACCGTAATGAAGAAGTCCATTCAAAGATTACTGAATGTGAAAAACTTCAGAAAAGTTTATGTATGTTGAAAGAATGACTTGCTGAATCTGAGGAAAAGTATGACTCTCAACAGAAATACTATAATGACAGAGAATGTATTTATCTTGTCAAAGAAAAACAATTGAAGAATGATTTATCTACAGGTGTCAGCAATGTAAAATCACTAGAAGAAAATCTGAAAAGATTCAATGCTAGCTCTACAAAATTTTCTTCCATGTTAGGAGCATGTAAAGAATATTGTGATACACGTGGTATGGGCTATAAAGGAATAAATCTCCAAATACTGGGAAGATCAATTTTGTTTATGCTAATAACAACTTGCAATGTGAAAAATAACCTATTACGACTGATGTTCCTATAGACAAAGACTATCATAATTCGAAGAAAGGGCTTAGGAGAGCCAGTAAAAACATTACCTTCAACTGTTACTATTGTGGAAACAAAAGTCACGTTGAACGAAAATGTCGTTTCCGAATAAGGAATGAAAAACTTCATAAAATTATCATTTGGATGTCAAAGGAAGTAATCAAGCCTATTTCTCTCCGTGCTGAGAACATCATAACTCCAAATCAGGAAGAGTACTTTGATGAGTCGTCACTTAGTTATATGTATGATACTAACTTCCTATACAATCGTAAAGGAAAGAATTTCATATGGACAACTAAGATGGCTGATGTTCCAGTAAAGAATAAAAGACTTCAAAGGAAAAAAGATGATTCAATTAAGAAAGGAATACCATCTTTTAGCAAGGATCACACTGTGTCCAAGCGGAAAATATTAACAATCATACTTCAGATCTAAGGACCAGCATAAATAGTCTCAAGCGGAAAATCAAAAAAAATGAGGAATACATAATCTCCAAGTATGTCTTGTTATCATTATGAAAGTTCTATTGAGACTAATCGCGAGAATCCGCTTAATGGTTCATATGAGAAGAAGAAGGAAAATGTTGATGAGCTATATGCTCATACTTCAACTTAACCAACTTTTACTATGTATCCCCTCTTCAACCGCGTGAGGATGCACATATGTCTTAAGAAGCATCTCTTCTTGACAAAATATGGTTGGTGTAAGTATATGTATAGTCAATAAAATAAGCCTTCGTGTAAAATCTTCCCTAGCTTCCTTATCATAATAAAGCATAGTTGATCAATCAAAACTCTTGAGAAAACCATGTCTTGTTTAAAAACACTGTTTTTTTTCTTCAGTGCTCCTTCCTTGCTTTAAAATTCTATGACAAAGCCTTTTTGATATAAGGTTTCTTTGCCCACACGGTTTAGAAATCGGTTCATAACCGTGAGCGTCTGCGTACCTGACCCATTACCGAGTCTTAAACGAGTGACCCTATGGTTTCACTATATGTGTTTTATACATATATATATATATATATATATATATATATCATGAATTTCTTCTTCGTATATACTCGCTCGTTAACGGAAATAGTCTCATGTGAGATAATGGTGCAAACTGTGGATGGATGCAAAAAGGAAGTTGCCAATGAAGAAAACAACATTGTTGAGTTTTATGAGAACCATATTCTTATAAATTGCTATCATGCAATTGATCATGTAAACAAGCAACATGTCTAGATATCACAGCAACTGGTTGGAAACCTCTCCAGGACTTCAAGGTTGTACGTGAATAATTCGTGATTGCCATAGAGAATCTCAAGTTTGTAAAGACCAGGTTGAAGGAAGCTAATGAGGAACTTTCTTGGGTTCGATCTCTTATTGCACGTCTTGGTTATATGGCATCTTTATGTCTAGGAATTCTTCTTATGAGAATTTTATTTCTTGTGTTTTAGGAAGAATAACTAGAGTTTGGAATAGCCATTATTGTGATTACGCATAGTTATGTCCAACGTTTTCATATTTTTTTTATAGATTTATTTATTTAAACTCTAAAATTGTTTGGAAGATGATTTTTGCAGTCTTAATCTTTATGGTTTTATATATTGCAATATGTTATGGGATATGTGTGTTTGCGTCGTGAACTATTATTTTCCCATACGATGTCAAAAGTTATCTCTTTTATGTGTCGATATGCAAGTATTGATACAAGATCGATGAACTTTTGATTAAAAAAAATTGAACCTATTATGTCGTTATGCAAATAATTGATGGAAGATAGGATGAATTTTTGTATACAAGGATTATGTCTATTGTATGTCATTGTGCAAATAGTGATGGAAAATAGAATGAATCCTTGTTTATGCCGCAGTATTGATCTTTCCATGATCCATATTTTATGTGTACTGCAATGCTCCATAAGTTTTTCTTGTGTTGAGCATAAAACTATTGAGTTAATCATTCTTTTATGGTTAACATAGTCGTAGATCCGTAAGTTCTCTTATGTTGAGCATGTTCAATTAAATTGATCACTTTTGTGTTTAATTTGATTGTGTATTCTAATTAAATTAATCATGGGTTTTCTTGTGGTTAGTTTAATTGAGAATGTTTTGGATACAAAATCATTTTTGTGGGTTTTGATGTCCAAAGAAATCCTTATTTTCTTGTAAAAGTAAGGTCGCTCTTGTTGTTCTCTCGAGAATGACATCAAATGGGGGAGAGTTCTTTTGAACTTGCACTTAATTTCTATATTTTTGTGGGGAGTGCGGCTGTGGAATTTTTAGGGATTATCTTGTATCTTTATAAACTCCTTGATGAATGCATTTAGCTTCGGCTTTATGATTGCATCTAAACAAAGATGATATGTCATTTTCTTTGGTCTTGAAGCGTCTCCGTGAAAATTTCATTAGGATCCCGTTTTCGTACCTTTGCCAATTTTATTGACAAAAAGGGGGAGAATTAATATGTAGTTCACTCTACAAATACATATGGTTTTCAAATTATTATGTATGGGGGAGTGGTTTTCGTGTTGAGATGAAAGTATTGACTAAGGTGGAGTGATACATATCACCATAGTATTGTCGTCGAAGTTGTGATATAAGAACTTTGATGTTGTGTAATAATACTATGATGATCGAGAGATTTTGTTTTCTCATTGTTATGGCTATGGAACTTCAACAACTATGATGTTGAACTGAACATCATAGGAATAATGGGAGTACTTGGAAAAGACGAAGTTTTCGAGCAATGTTAAAGCACTAATAAAATCAAGCATGTGGACAAGAAGCTACAAAGTTTTATCTATTTGGTAATCCATATGTATTGATAGTTTTGTCACTAAAATTTAAAAAGGGGGGGATTGTTAGACCATTGCTCGGTCGAACTTGCAAGTGTTGCTATCTCAAGCATTCTTGTCAATATTAGTGATCAAAACTATACGTCTTTATTTATAGGTTACTTATAACTAAGTCTCGGTCTAGGATAGTTAAGTATAGTTGATCTCCAGGCTCCATGGCGATTATCTTATGAAGACGAAGAACTACTCGAGGAACCAGTGGAACTTTATCCGACGAAAAAGGTATGTGGAGACTTGAACTTATCTAGCACTCAAAAGTCTATCTATCTCCTACTCTTGAGACAACAGTCGTATAAGTATGATAGTTTTCATACATACACATTTTCTATTTCGAGCCGAGTTTACTCGCCTATCTTTTTCTTGAAATACGTGTTGGTAAGCTTTCGCTTTAACCACCTTTCATATTTACCCGTGACGAAAGTCATGATGACGTTTCAATCTTGAAAATATCTTTGACGACGATAGTCGATTCTTTATGTCTAACGACTATTATAACATTATATAAGAATGTTTCAATGATTGAAATGTAGAGTTGAGATTATGTAACCACCTATGGATATAAGCAGATATAGTGTGTTCACACATTAGTGTAGAAATCCATGTACCGGAAACCAAGTGCGTGCATATGTGTGCATTCGGTATTGGTGAAGGAGACAGGTTGGGTACGCGTACCCATACACATACTTGCAGAAGTTTTCATACCGAAAATTTCTGCTATAGTTTGTAAAGTTTGCAAACCAAAAACCAGTCACCTTAGGTACGCGTACCCATGGAAGTTTTCAACCAAAATTTACGCTGGGTTTTCAAACCCAATTCTGGTAAAGCTAGAGTATGCATACCCGTACGCGTACCCAAGCTGGTTGTATTTCTCAAATCGGTTAGCTCATGAACTTAAATAACAAATCAATAAGGAATTCAATCTTTGAAAATCGTGGATATATTGTTCATGAATTGATTCGAGAGAATCAAACCAATTTTGTTTCAATTGTGTCTATGTATAAAGATCTAAGTAATTGAACAACTCTTGAACTAGTTCTTATGAGTCATTTGAACTAGTTATGAAGAAGATGAATATGGTTGATATGAAAGTGCTCATATGGCTAACCATTGGTTAACTAGTCGTGAACCAAGCAAATGTACACGTTAAGGTACGGTTACTCAAACCTAAATGAAATACATTCCATTTGTGTGTGTGACAAGCTAAGTTTCGATCTAACAGTTGAAAGATATTAGCTTGGATAAATCAGGGTTTTCATCTAACGGTGAATATTGAATGCTTTGTTCCCAAGGTAACTTAGATTGCAAACCCTGATTTGAAAACTATATAAATGATACGTCTAGCAACTGGAAAAAACTAATCCCCACACATCCTTTATGATACTAGTTGGTTTTGCTAGAGTCAATTATCTTTTAACCGTAGGTTTCTGCTCGAGACCCTGTCGGTTAACAACTTGAAGACTTCATTGGGATTGTGAAGCCAGGCGAAACTACTTCTCTTTTAATTGAGCGATCGGATCCTGCCATTTTCTATCGTACGAGTTAGATTGAATAATTGGCTTGAGATTATATATCCGATAGGGCAAGATAAAAATAAATCACAAACATCTTCGTCTCATCGTTTGTGATTCCGCAATATCTAGTTTCGCTACCATACGATTTAGATTATTGTGAGGCGATCAATAATTCTAGGCTGTTCTTCGGGAATATAAGTCCAGGTTATTGATTCGTTCATGTTCACCTTGATTTTATCAAAACACGAAACAAAACTAGTAGGTTTATCTGTGGGAGACAGATTTATCCATTAACGTAGACTTTTCTGTGTGATACAGATTTGTTTATTCAAGTCTTCGAATTTGGGTCGTAACAACTCTTGGTTGTGGGTGAGATCAGCTAAGGGAATCAAGTGTGTAGCATCCTGCTGGGATCAGAGACATAAGGAGCATAATTGTACCTTGAATTAGTGTGATATTGATTAGGGTTCAACTACAGTCCAGACCGAAGTTATTTTTTAGTAGGATAGTGTATGTAGCGGCTTAATACAGTGTGGTATTCAATTTGGACTAGGTCCCGGGGTTTTTCTGCATTTGCGGTTTCCTCATTAACAAAATTTCTGGTGTCTGTGTTATTTCTATTCCGCATTATATTTTGTTATATAATTGAAATATCATAGGTTGTGCGTTGTATCGATCAATTGTGAAATCCAACCTTTGGTTGTTGATTGTAAATTGATTGATCCTTGGATATTGGTCTTTGGTACCATCCAAGTTTATATCTCTTGGATTTGACAAAGACTCGCAGATTTCTATTTGCTTGAGTATAGAATAAATCGATAGATAGAGATATTAACTCCTTGATATACTTTTTTTATTAAGATTGAGTCTGACTGTCTAGTTGATTCTCTTAAAAGTATATTAGCGTTAGTGCATACATATTGCTGATCGAAATATTGGGTGAGGTTGTTAGACCCCCGCTTTTTCAACTGATATCTCATATATGCTCAAAAAATAAATTTATTATGTTTTATGAACTATAAATAAAACAAACTTTGTGAGAATTTTTCGAAGTATTGATCTACTCATGGTCACACGCTTGTGTAAGAACTGCATTATCCACTCTATAATATTTTATTCTGTTGGGTCATATTGATTGAATTATCTCCTTGTTCATAACTGGTGTTGAGATTAATTTATGTCGATGATTAGGATACAAATCCATGTGATTTGTTAATGTCCGATAAAATCCTTCTTTTTCATTAAAGGAAGGTCACTTATGTTGTTCACTTTGGAATGACATCAAATGAGGGGAGAGTTCTTAATTGAACTTGTGCTTAATTGTTATATCTTTGTGGGGAGAGTGGACGGGGAATATAAAGAGGATGATTGTATCTTAAACCTCCTAGATGAGACGCTAAGTATTTTATACTCAGTGATATCATCTAAATAAAAGTTGATATGTATTCCTTTTGAATTCTTGAAGTATATTTTGTTTGAATTCATTACGATCCCATTATTTTCATACCTTTACCAATTTTTATTGACAAAAATGGGGAGAATTAATTAGTAGTTTCTCACTATATACATATGGTTTACAGATCATTATGTAAGGGGGAGTGAATCAACTTATATAGGTTTCACTTATTATGCAAAAGATGTAAGTATTGACTAAGGGGGAGAAAAATATCACCGTAGTATTACTTCAAAGTTGTGATATAATTAAACTTTGGAGAAGATAATAATACTATGTTTCTATATAACGTCGATTGAAAAAATTTATTTTTAAAGTTGTTAACGCTACGGATCTTCAATAAGAACGATGATGAGTTGAACACGTTCAAAATCATTGCAACTTGAAGTCAACGAAGAATTAAAGGAGTTGGAGAACCAAGGAAATCAAGCATGATTGATTCTGTAGTTTTGAAGCTTTATTTTCTAATACATATGTATTGATAGTTTTGTCACTAAAATTGGAAAAGGGGGAGATTGTTAGAGCATTGCTCGGTCGAACTCAAAAGTGTTGCTATCTCAAGCTTGTTGTCAAATTTCGTTGATCAAAACTATATCTTGATTTCTAGCCTACATTTAGTCAAGTCTTGGATCATGATAGAAGTGTGTAGCTGAGTTTTCAAATTTCTATTTATGAGACATTGTTGCATGACTAAATTAGACAGTACATGCATAATAGAAATTTCGAGTCAAGATATCGTTCTCGGAATATGACTGACTAAGCTTAAGAACATTTGTTCATACTTGATGAATTTGGTTAAAAATAATTTATTGTTTATGACCTAAATTATGATTAAAGATTTAATTATTTGAAAATAGTCTGGAACAGTGATATGTATCATTGATATTAATCGAGAATATTTCAAATTGATTATTAGAGAGATATATAACTATTGTAAATTTGGATACAAGACTGTATACATACCAGTTCACATACTGGGAGAACTGTTATAAGTACGGAGCCGAAGTTAATGTACCCAATACACGTACTAGTGTAGCTATAGTTCGGCAGGGACTTTTTGGTATGTATACCTGGTATCCATACCATAAAAAGTCTGTTGACTCGTAAACTAGGAAGGTACGCATACCTAGTAGCAAACCGAAAAAGATCTGTTGGTTTCTAAACCGTAAAGGTACGCATACCCAGTATGCAAACTAGAAAAGATCTGTAGATTCCTCAACCCTTTTTTGTCTTAAGGGTACACATACTATGACAAAATTACTCACGAACAGGTACAAGACATGTACCATGCACATGTACTTACCATGTCAAATATGCATCAGAATTATTTCTATGAGATAATTGGCATTTGAACAACTCTTTGAAAACACTATCTAGACATGATTTATCACATTTGTGACTCAAGATTAAAGTCTTAAAGTGATATATGAAAATGGTTATGCTTAATAGTTAGATTGGATAGTTTCGGCTAACCTGTCGTGAACAAGTCATTGTACACAGTTCGATTATGGTTCATCCTAACCGGAGTGTATATTTTGTTATGTTTAATCTCGAGTCAAGTTTTTCATCTAATGGTGATTATTGATTGCTTTAATTTTAAGCTACCTTAGCTTAAATCTAAATCAACCTTGACCTTGATAGTCTATATAAGGAGAGCCTCTAACAACCGAGATCTTTGAATCCCTGACAGTATTCTTGTGTGTCCTAGTTGTAAACTAGAGTCATCCTCTCATTCAAACCCTTCCAGGGTTTAGCAACTAAAAAGACTTTATTTAGGGATTCGTGAAGCCATGTCCAACTATATTTATCTTGATAGTTCGTGTATCCTAATCTTGCTTTGATTGGTGAGCTTTTCTCCAACATGCAAGATAGATAGAAATCACAGAGTTTCTTCGTCTCAAACTTTATGATTCCATAAGTTTATGCTTTTAAGGTAAATAATAATCTAGGCTGCTCTTCTGGAGTCATAAGACCGGATTTTGAGGTTTGCTAGACTTTGTCCATTGTAACCGATTTCCAACCTCACCTTTATCTTTAATCAGAAGAGAAATCACATATAAGATTATTTGTGGGAGGCAGATTGGTTTAAAGTCTTCAATTAAGTTGAAGTCATTATTAGGCTGTAAAGGATGTCAGCTAAGGGCATCAATTGTGCTGAGTCCTGCTGGGATTCAAGAGGCGTAAGGAGAGCGACTGTAACTGAATTTTTGTTACGGCTTAATTCGGTCCAAACTCATTCCACTTCGAAGTTTTGATAGTAAGCTAGAGTCTGTAGCGGCTTAATACAGTTTTGTGTTCAAATCTGGACAAGGTGCCGGGCTTTTTATGAATTTTTGTTTCCTCGTTGACAAAATTTCTGGTGTCTGTGTTATTTCTTTTTCCGCATTATATTGTTTATAAAATATCATAGGTTGTATGAAAATCAATAAAATTAGATATATCCATCCTTGTTTGTAGGATATGACTTGATTGATCTTGGATATTGATCTCTGGAATCATCAAAGTACTCTCACGGAATAATGAGGTTCACGGACTTGCCACTGTTTACATTCTGATTGTGAGAGAAAGAGATATAAGCTCTTCTTACAATTCCCGATCGAGATTCATTGAGTCGTAACTCTCAGATTTGTGATTGAGTTTAGTCCATACAGGTTTCCTAAGAAAAATTTGGTGGTGTAATTTTTTACCCCCACGTTTAACATTGAAATTGGAAAGTCTCGACTCAAAAATTTGCAAGCCTAGATTTGATTAAAGTACAAGTACACATAAGGAGGAACGCCATCATCAAAGGTGTACTCACTGGACTTCTCATGTTATACTCTTATTCCTTCATCAAGGTTTTTACTAACGAGTTTCCCTTATCAAAGTCTTTAACGAGGCAACATTTTCGTGTCCAACACTATTATAAATTCTTACATCCTTATGTAGGTTTTTTGCTTTTGAGTTTTCCCGGTATATCGTAATGACATAGACACAATGGTCAGCAGGGGGAGTTATAAACCTAAGTTTATTGACTAAGATGTCCTTGTGTCTAACATTAAGGTTTCCATATACTTAGGTACTAAGTCTTCTATCCTTATGTATAGGGGCTTAAATATAAACAATTACACACATGAAAAGTTTTTTTTTTTTTTATCAGTGTGTTCCTGTATATACCCTTAGAAACACTAATGTACCCCTTTATATTTGTACCCTAATGATCAATATGGTATGAAATACGATTCTGGGTTTAATTCTCTTATCAGTATCATCCTCTTATACAACATGAAAACAAAGAAACAACATCTTATTTTGGAAATTGATGTGAATAAAAGATTGAGTGTTTGAATAGATAAATTAACCATGCAAGAGAGTATTGAAGAGATCATATCTCCATATCTTTAACTGTAGAGCCCCCTAAGCTAGCAGCTGAATAATCCAAGAGATTAACTATAAAATGAGGCACTAACGATCTAAAATATCTATTTGAAACACTAAGAAAGAAGTTCAAAACAAAGTTTAACCCGAAACTAAACCCTCTCTGAAATAAATACAAGAACTCCTCTCAGATGATACATATTTAATAATGAGTTGGTTTACAAATAGAATACAAACACAAAATAAACATAGTGGAAGCTAACCAACTAACAAAACTAACTCCTAGAAAGCTTTCATCGCCACATGCACATCTTGATCTATCTCTGAAACTGAAAGTGGGAATTGGTGAGCACATCATCTCGAATGGTGCCCAGTAGAAATAACAACTAACTTTCAAGTAATCATTAAAATGATTTAAAGACAATGCATGTTTTACTGAAAACCGATAAAACACGGAAAACAGATAAAGCATATTAAAACAATAGTAATACAGAAAATATAAAGTTCTACCAACCAATAAACCAGCACACATTCACAATATAAATAGTAGTTGAGAGACGTCTTCCTTCGGAGTAGCAAGGCATGACTGTTCCGGATTCTTCAATGATCATTAAAGCGCCCATGAGGTTTCCGTCCTCAAGCCATAAACGATATGTACCTTACCAGTACCTTATTCTACGCGCACTCTACATAGTAAGTGTATAAAGAGATCTAATGAAACATAATATAATAGCTTTTGAAAGTAATTTAAAAGAATAATAAACATTCATGTATGAGATATGCGTTGCCCGTACAGAAATAGGGAAAGTAATATTCGGTAACACGAGTACATACCTAATACTTTATTAGTTGGCAACAATTCCTTTAGCGCATAAATATAGATATAACTTTTGGGAAACCACATCGCACACCAATCAAAAGGAAAACTCCTCCCTTTCATGATAACAATAAATAAATATTATAACCACTTTCCAGTCAATGGAAAGAATCACTTTTGAAAATAAGTAAATACTCCCATAACACAAATATTAGTTATTTATAAAGATCCAATCCCATCCCAAAATGTAAAAGAAAACTAGTTTGTATTACACATATAATACATGCATACACTATCATATACTAGCAAAGATATGTATGCCTTTCGCAATATAAATAGATTTATAAAACAATAATGAATACAAGAGAGTTCGTTATCAATTCCCACCTCTTTTAATGACAAGCCTCGCATACCTTGAGATCCAAAATCCATTGGTTCATCTTTTGAATCGATCGTTGTTAATACAAATTAATTGTTAATCACATATGCACACCAAGGGATTAGCCAACATGCTCATACAAGGTTCATGCACATTTTCATACAAATCTCTAGTTAAAGACTAAGTGAACTGTCTAATTTTTCTAAGCCCATTTATGATTCTACTTCTTTCAATTATCTAACTTTAGCACATCTAAAGGTTTACTGATTCAATTAGATTAATTATATAGTCCATTAGATATGTCTTATGAATATATACAACTTTGTAGAAAGAACCAAAGGTTAATTCGGACCATAAGGGGTCCAAAATATCAATATAGGAAATTAAGGTCCATTCTGGTCAACTAACAGTCAAGGATAATGGTCAACGAAGTCAACTAATGGTAAACATCAGTCAAAGGTCAATGTCAGAGTCAACAGTTAAGGTCAGGTCAAATGGTCAAGTCTGAACTTGGCTCACTGAGCCGGTTCTGAGTCAATCAGATTCAACTCAGTCAGATACTCTGAGTCAGCTGAGCTGACTGGGCTGACTAATAGGTCTAAGCTTCTGCACAGGCCAGAGCCATTGCTCAGGCCAAATAACACTAATGCACCAACAAAGTGCAACACCTAACCTGCCAAGATTAAAAGATACAGTACAAAACAAGCCAAACACAAAACAACTCCTACTTTCATTCTTCTAGCTTAAACATAAACATCAACTTCAAACCATACATCTAAACCTTATTACAACTATCAATATCTTCAGCTTAGGTTAAGATACAACCTAACAATTTACTTTTACCATCACTGTAACATCACTACTACCAGTTCTCCGGAATTGTAATCACTTCAATCAAATCCAACACAACAACACCATACTTGAGTCAGCCTTAGCATCATCACCTAAGTCTTGAAACATTTCATTTACTACCATATGTAACTACACAACTCAACTTTGTATCTCCATCTCCATTTTTGATCTCTTTCAGCTCAACTGCATATATCTCATGCCTCTTCCTTGCATTATAATACCACACATAACTCCACCATCCCTAGTGTCACACGCCCATTTAATCGCCTAAAATTTTCATGGGACATGACCGGAAATACGATGTGGTTCAGTGAATAAACTTGACCCACAAGTACTCAGCCTTACACACTTGCATCAAAGTATGCATCTTCCTTCACTCATAAGGAAATTCGCAACGGAAGTCTTTTCTCCTTTCTCTGTAACTCTTCATGCCCCCATAAGCATAACAGGTTCTGCCATGTACTTTAAAAATTCTCACACAACATCAGCAACCTAATGAACACAAAGATATACTGCAACAAACCCATTTTATTGCACTAAAGGAAGATTACAAAACTCGTCCATCAAATGGACCAAAAACAGGCCATTCACTCTTGGTGAATGCCTAACTCTCTCAAACATGAGACTAACTCTCTCCTATGTAGCCTACTGATTTTCCCACTCCTTAGGGATATTTATACAATGGTTACAATGTCCAAAACCGTGCACAACACTTGCACATGCATGGAACAGCCATGTGTCCCATCAGGTAGTTTCCATAACCGCCAATCTGCTTTTCAACTGTCACCTTTTGTGTTGTCTTGCAGTTGAAGCCATACTTGTCTTGAACGGTTAGGAACACTCTAATAAGGTTATGAATTCATTTAATAACCCTTCCAAATTGTCTCGTACCTTTTGCACGCTTGTGAAGCCAATAACCAACTTATAACCGTCACTTGAGCCGTATCGCACTACTTGTTGTGCCTTACTGAATTCTGCCTCGCTCCAATGCCCAGCCACCTTGGCCCTGCAAGCTTATCATTCTAAGCTAATGCACGGAAAATCCTTGTTCTTTAAATATTGAGGCCAACTCGCTAAGCTCACTCTAGTTACTCATGCTTCATATATGCTTCACTTCGCCAATTAGCTTGACAATAGTAATGCCACTCTTGCATTACTAGCTTGTTTGCATTATTCAAGCTTTGGCCACCCTTGAACTAATGCCATAGACTAACTCTTAGTTTATTTCACTCTTCTTGCATCATCCTTGAGTTTGGGCCAACTCAATTCCATGGATATGCATCGATGCCAACATCGCATGTTGCATCTGTCAACTTTGGCCTCGTCTTTCCTTTCCCTCAATGAAGCCTTATTATGTCGGCCAATAAGCTTCATTCCTTAACCAAATGTATTTACAATATAGTGCCACTCTTGTGCTTCATTGGCCCTGTAGGGTTATTCCATTCTTGACACTTGATAGTCTACACAGTATACCGCTATTATGGCTTGCATTGCGCTATTATGGCTTCGCAATGCGCCATTACGGCTGAACAATGACTTGGCCTGCAACACTATAATGCGTAATCATTATGCGTCACTTGTAGCACCGTAATAGAACCCCCCCCCCCCCACCTAATTCGTTCAACGCCCTCGTTGAACGCAACAAAGTATACTCGTTATACTTCTTCTTTGTCCTTGTACGCTTCTAAGCCCTTCTCAGAAATCAACTATGACGGCCCGGATTTTCGGACTTCCAGCGGACACGGACTCGACCTTGTGGGTCGAGTCCGATCCATCTAGAAAGTCCAAATTTCCGAACCGCCACTCGTGTAAGACCATATTTTTCGTTCCAAAAGATTTTAATAAAATACAAAACTCAACTCAACTGAATTTTATAGAATGAAGTATAATATTACTTTTGAAATCTCAAAAATGTAAAATACTAATTACAAAATCAAAAGTACAAAATTGAGACAAACCAACACCTCGATAAAATCCAAAATGCGATACCCAATCCCCATGATACATAATAATTTCTTTTACGTCAAATCTTTCTTCATTCTCTGTGGAAAGGGAGGAAAAAGGGGTGAGAAAACCACAACCCAGTAGGAAGTTTCAAAAGATAATAGAGTGCACGGAAAACAAACAAATGCAGTAGATACAATAATAACATTCATACACAAAAGTCAACAACAATACTTGATAGGTATTATAAACACCTAATTTTATATCTAGTATTTATGCTTTCTTTGCTATTTTTCGTGTGAATTATGTATCTTATGTGTGAATTTGAGTTATTAGGTGCTTTGGAGTCGCACGGAGGAAAAGAAGGAGAAACTACTCATTTAGAGCGAAAAGGGAAGAATTTTCTTTTCAGGGGCAAATACTATCGGGAGACGAGCCAGCGTTAAGGGGCGACTCTATTTGGGGGAGTACTGAACAAAGACCAGCTTAGGATAAGGGGCTGCAATGGGGTGTCCAGACCCAAGCACAGTGCGTGCAAATGGCCGTCCCACCTTTAAGACCTAATGAGATCGAGAGAAAGGGAATCAATTCCCATTTTCTTTTCTCATTTTGTTCTTCCCTTCTGCAGCCAAGAAGAGATGTTGTTATTCACCTGAAATCACAGAAATTGAAGAGCTTGAAATAGGGTTCCACTGAGAGATGGGGTTTAACTAAGTTGGTGAAGCTGAAATCGAGAAGAGAGCAGCAGACACTGTTGCTTACTGCCGAGACCAGATCGAAAATTGTTGCCATGAATAGCAGATGAAGAAGAGTGGCAAGGGTTCATTTTTATGTTGTCGGAGATAAAGGGGATCTGAGGATAGGCAGAGAAATTGAGAGATTGAAGAGCTGATTTTGAGAGATAAAATGTGGTTGTTGTTGAACTGATGGGTTGTAATTGATAAAATTGTGAGATGGGTTAGTGGTATGAGATGAAGACCTGTTGCTGCTTGAATTACAACATGGGTTTGAAGGAATTACATGGATTTGAAGGTGTTGTGTTGTGAAATTGCAAAGGGGGGTTGTTGGTTTGATTGTAATGGTCTCTGGTGGTGCTGGTCTGGAGATCAGGGAGAAGCTGGTGGCGCAGTAATGGTGATATTCATGGGTTTGTGCTGGCGGAGGCACTGGAATTATTTGATGGTGCTGGTACAGATGTTGTGGTGATTTGCATTTGAGATTACAAGAGTAGCTGCATTTTAGGCTGATTCTGTTGCTAATGGAATTGCCCCAGCTGGTGGTGGTTAGGCAGTATGAACTGAAGAAATTATAGATTCATGGCAGGTGATTGTGTAGAGTGGGATGAAACTGTGTTGAGGGAACTGTTGGATGAATGAGTTGATATTACAGGGTTGGCAGCTTATGGGTTAATGGTTGGTGCTATAATGTATGAGGCTTTATTTCAGATGGTTAATATGGCCTTGCTGGTTATTTCAGTAAGGAAATGAGTGCAGTTGAAGTTGGCTGGGCTAGGCAGAGTGGATGGTATTGAAGTAAGGGTTCTGTGGTTGGAAAATTGAAGATGCTCAATAGATGTATGCCTAGGTTTACAAGGTGTTGAAGCCTGTGATACTTCTTTTTTTGAGGTGTCTTGAGGCAATGATGATTGTTGGAAAATGGCTAAGTGAGTTGGAGAATGACAAAAGCTTGAAATTGCAGATGCTAAGGCTGTTGCAAAGGAGAGTTGGTGACTGTGTTAATAAGTCAGGTGGCTATAATGGAACAGTAAGGATTTTCATTGGTTGATTTTTGTATTGCAGCTGAACTGAAGCTGAAGTTGGAGTTACAGATTTGATGCTACAGAATAAGCAGCAGTGAACATCCATCATGGCTGTGTGCAGGGAAGGAACGACCAACTTGGCCGTGAACTGTTTTGTTCTGGTGCAAGCCTTTGCCAAAACCAGTCAGCTGAGTTAGCTCGCTGACTGGGTTATGACTCAGTGACTCAGACATGGACCCGGTCAACCGTTAAGTATAACGGCACAGTAACGGAATATTTCGTCAACGAAGAAGAAGATTCCGGTGATCGGCGTCGGATTCCGGTCAATTCCGGCGAAAAACCCAGTTTTCCGACAAACGTTTTTGGGGCATATTTTCTACACGGGTTTTTACTACTTGTGGCCTTGGTGGATTTTCATCTAATGGACTTTGAAGAGAAGACCTAATTTTGGAAGGAGTATCCTTTATGGAAATTGAGAAACATATAAAAAGAGAAGTCTTTTCTCTAATTAATATCTATATTCTACTTTTGTTTCTAGGGTTTGTGAACATGATAGGGTTTCTATTTCTTCTTGTTATGAACTCCATTAACATGAGTACTTAATTCTATTATTGGTTATGGAATAGTTGGATTTCACATAATATGATTCTTTGATTCAATATATTAGTTTTGTCTCATATTTATCGTTCACGATTCTCTGAAAATAGGGTTGCATGATTGAATGTTAGTTTTGTCAAGTTGCAAATTGGTAGAACTCATAATCATATCTATTGCTAGTTTAGGGTTTATTATACGAAAAAGTGATATTCCTTGAATACAAGTAGCATAATTGTGAAGATTGCTTGTAGTGATACATCCTAATAATCACAAGTGATTCGTGACCTTTGTTAAATTGAATTAGTGTGTTTTCCACGTTCGATTGCTTTGATTGGCCTGATTTCATAGAACTTAATGCATCTAGGGAATTAAACTTGATTAGTGCTTTTACACGTTAGGTTGTTCTTTTAGATAGAACTCATACTCGCATCTTTTAATGTGTTTGTTGATGACAAAAGGAGATTTGAGGGATATTCTTGCGATCAAGATATTCTAGGGCTTTTGATAAAAGTTGAGATTAAATATCAATTCTACTTATTGCTTTGAAAACATATTTGTGAATGAAGTTGAATCCTTAGCCAATATTCTCAATACTTTGATTTGTTTACTTTTCTTTGTTTGCCTTTATTTTATTTTAGCATATAAAAATCAGAAAACCCCTGGTATTTTATATAGGAAACCGAAACAACAAGACAACCTAGACCTCTCTGTGGGATCGATCCTTTCTTGCCCTTGCTATATTTATATTTTGAGTAGTAAGAAAGTGTAAATTATTTTTGACGCATACGACAGCGATCAAATTTTGGCGCCGTTGACGGGGAGGCAACGGTTGTCACTTGTTTTTGGTTTCTTTTTTTTGTTTTTTGTTTTTTTGTTTAGTTTTTAGTTTTTCTTATTTTCTGGTTTTTAACCTTGGTTTGGGAATCGTATTTCAGGTACCAATTCTATGGAAGGAGCATATTGGAACAATGGATACGGCTTTCAACCTCCTCAACACTATGAAAATTACCCACCATCTATGGAATGCAATCAAAACCAATTTATTGGCTATGATGCATATCCTAGAGAACCTTATGGTGATTTTCATACATACCAACAACAACCTTGTAGTGGGTATGTAAGTCAAGCACCTAGGTGGGATAATTCTACTTCTAATTGGCTTTATTCGAGTTGTATGCAGCTTATGCATGGATTGCAAGATATGCAACAAAGGCTAGACCAACTTGACCGTAATAGAGAGAACGTCGCACAAACCAATTTCTGGAATATGCCTTCTTACCCGACTCCGGATCGTAGTTATGATCATTCACCCATTCAAAGGGAAGAGTCATGGGAAAGAGAACATATTGTAGCTAATGGTGGTAAGCGTGTGAACGTCAGGAAACTTGCGCAGAAATTATACAAGTTGGAAGACGATGGATACTCGGAAGAGCTTGTCGATGAAATTAGTAGGACCATTCATATGGAACTTAACCGACGTCGTGATAAAGGTTGGGAAACCGACGACGATTCTGATTATGGTGAGTCTGAAGATGAAGACGAAGATGAGTGTGTTGAAAAGGACCAACCTTTGGAGATATTTGATGACGTTAGTGTAGTTGACTCAACTCTTGATCTTTATAATGATCAAGCACCTATTCAAAAGGTACATGAGTATGATGAAACTAATGTTTTTCAGAATTTTGCAACATGGTTTGAGTCTAATGAAGAGGAGTATGTTGAGAATGTGACCGTTATGACCAATATTATGGAAGACCCAATTGAGCTTGCAAAGGATTGTAATGATGATGTTTATGTCGAGACTCCGGTTAAGGCAGAAACGGACGGCGAATGGTTGCAAAGTTTGATAGAGGACCATGATATACAAGAGGTGAATAGTTCACTTGAATTTTTCAAGGATGAAGAGGATTCCGTGCTACAAGAGATTGTGCGAGGTTTGTCTAACCCTTCGCATATTAATTTTTCTCCTTTACCTCTTATTGGTTTGAATGTATGTGCTTCGAAAACATTGTTTAATGACTTTGTTTCTCGATATCCTCCATTAGAGATGCTTGATTCTCAAACTATGCAGATTTTTGCACAAGAAACCGTGGAAGTACCCACCTTTTATATTCTTTATGCACTTCCAAGTGTGGACAAGAATAAGTGTGGGGGAAGATTTTATCGGTTAATAGCTTCAATTCTGTTTTATATTACTAATATTTGTGTGAAGCTAGTGTTTACAAAACCGGTGCTATGGGTGGATCCCCAACTTTTCCGATTATTGGTGTATGGTGAATTCAACTTGCAAGTCGGGCTGACGACTTTAAACCAAGCGCTAATGGGAGGCAACCCAGTGGTTTTGTGTATCTATCTCTATCTTTTTATTTTATTTTATTTTTAAGTCTTTTATCTTTATTTTCTTATTTTGGATATTTGCATATCAAAACTCCAACTTTTAGAGATTTTTGAACAATTTAGAATAAACACTAGCCTTTCTAAGTAGATGGAATTTTTTCTTGGCGGTGAGGTGTGTATATTTGCTGAGTTGGGATTAGATGCCAACTAAATAGCTTGTTTAGTGTTTATTCTCTATTGTTCAGAAATAACTATGAGTTGGAGTAATGAGTTCTTATCATGCATTTTATTTTCTTATTGTGTATATATATCATGTTATGAATTTCCCATCTTGAACTTTACTTTGAATGACTAAATTTTACATTGAGGACAATGTAAAGTTTAAGTGTGGGGGAGTGTTCTCATATAGAGTTTTTAGCCTTGTTAAAAAAAATATAGAAAAACCAAGAAAAAATTTGTGCTTTTTGAACTCCGAAATCTAGAAACTTGTGCCTTTAGGATGACACCATTAGTGGATGGAACCATTTTGAATGCAGGAGTTGAGGAACCAATTAACTAAAAGAGACGAACATATCTCAGAAATCACAAATAACATGATAGTTGTTACCATATCTCGGAATATCACCATATCGCATTCTATTTTTATTTTTCCATATTTATCTACTGTTCTCTAAGTGCTTTGGTGGGTCACTAAACATCGACGTGTTATTACTGCTAGGATGAAATAGAGTGATTGAGTTACTAGAAAAATAAAAAAAATGATAAAAAAAAAAGACCGACCAATTAGACCAAACGGAATAAAAAGACACTTGGGAATAGCAGTATGTGTGAAACGTAGTCCCTGTCTCTGTCGCCTAAACAAGCGTGGAATGCAGGATCCAAGGCAACTATCATGTACTTGCTGACAAGAAGCATGCGCTTGGATCCAAAAGATCTAATCATGCTGTCTAAAAAAAAAAAGTGAAAAAAAAAAGAAAAAAAAAAGTATTATATTGGTTGAATAAAGTCACTCCTAGTTCCTTTGTATATGCCAGTGAGTTGATGTAGAATTTAAACCAGTAGCTCAATCCAATAGGCATAGGTTCATCTTGGCAGTGACCTTCAGACAGATATGGGAAACATCGATCACTTGTGAACATTCGCCAACATCAACATCTATATCCATCTTCTTAATCTTTTCATTGTGATTGTGGTTTGTTAGTTTCCGAGTATTGTGGCTTGTTCGACTATCTAATTAGAGTTTATTTACTAATATATGAATTGAATGTGCAAGGTACCTCCTCCTGTAGTCATTGTGGATTCATTCATTGATTTGTAACAAATAGACGGAGTTTGAAATATAGGTTTTGTAGGCAGACCTCTTGTAAACCTTCACGAGACTATAACTCGTCCACTAGGGACACCTAGGGGTTTAAAGGCTTGTTATTTATGCTAAAATTAACCGTAGCCTCGATGAGACGGAGTTGTATGTATGTTTTATAATTGTTTTGTTTGATTTGCTAGAGGACTAGCAAAGTCTAAGTGTGGGGGAATTTGATAGGTGTGATAAACACCTAATTTTATATCTAGTATTTATGCTTTCTTTGTTATTTTTCGTGTGAATTATGTATCTTATGTGTGAATTTGAGTTATTAGGTGCTTTGGAGTCGCACGGAGGAAAAGAAGGAGAAACTACTCATTTAGAGCGAAAAGGGAAGAATTGTCTTTTCAGGGGCAAATACTATCGGGAGCCGAGCCAGCGTTAAGGGGCGACTCTATTTGGGGGAGTACTGAACAAAGACCATCTGAGGATAAGGGGATGCAATGGGGTGGCCAGACCCAAGCACAGTGGGTGCAAATAGCCGTCCCACCTTTAATACCTAATGAGATCGAGAGAAAGGGAATCAATTCCCATTTTCTTTTCTCATTTTGTTCTTCCCCTCTGCGGCCGAGAAGAGATGCTGATATTCACCTGAAATCACAGAGATTGAAGAGCTTGAAATAGGGTTCCACCGAGAGATGGGGTTTAACTGAGTTGGTGAATCTGAAATCGAGAAGAGAACAGCAACCACTGTTGCTTACTTCCGAGACCAGATCTAAAATTGTTGCCATGAATAACAGATGAAGAAGAGTGGCAAGGGTTCATTTTGATGTTGTCGGAGATAAATGGGATCTGAGGATAGGCAGAGAAATTGAGAGATTGAAGAGCTGATTTTGAGAGATAAAATGTGGTTGTTGTTGAACTGATGGGTTGTAATTGATAAAATTGTGAGATGGGTTAGCGGTATGAGATGAAGACCTGTTGCTGCTTGAATTACAACATGGGTTTGAAGGAATTACAGGGATTTGAAGGTGTTGTGTTGTGAAATTGCAAAGGGGGGTTGTTGGTTTGATTGTAATGGTCTCTGGTGGTGCTGGTCTGGAGATCAGGGAGAAGCTGGTGGCGCAGTAATGTTGATATTCATGGGTTTGTGCTGGCGGAGGCATTGGAATTATTTGATGGTGCTGGTACAGATGCTGTGGTGATGTGCAGTTGAGATTATAAGAGTGGCTGCATTTTAGGCTGATTCTGTTGCTAATGGAATTTTCCCAGCTGGTGGTGGTTAGCCAGTATGAACTGAAGCAATTACAGATTCATGACAGGTGATTGTGTAGAGTGAGATGAAACTGTGTTGAGGGAACTGTTAGATGACTGAGCTGATATTACAGGGTTGGCAGCTGATGGGTGAATGGTTGGTGCTATAATGTATGAGGCTTTGTTTCAGATGGTTAATATAACCTTGATGGTTATTTCAGTAAGGAAATGAGTGCAGTTGAAGTTGGATGGGCTAGGCAGAGTGGATGGTATTGAAGTAAGGGTTCTGTGGTTGGAAAATTGCAGATGCTCAATAGATGTATGCCTAGGTTTACAGGGTGTTGAAGCCTGTGATACTTCTTTGTTTGAGGTGTCTTGAGGCAATGATGATTGTTGGAAAATGGCTAAGTGAGTTGGAGAATGACAGAAGCTTGAAATTACAGATGTTAAGGCTGTTGCAAAGGAGAGTTGGTGACTGTGTTAATAAGTCAGGTGGCTATAATGGAACAGTTAGGATTTTCATTGGTTGATTTGTGTATTGCAGCTGAAGTTGGAGTTACAGATTTGATGCTACAGAAGAAGCAGCAGTGAACAACCATCATGGCTGGCCAACTTGGCCGTGAACTGTTCTGTTCTGGTGCAAGCCTTTGCCAAAACCAGTCAGCTGAGTTAGCTCGCTGACTGGGTTATGACTCAGTGACTCATACATGGACCCGGTCAACCGTTAAAGACCGTTAGGTCAACAGTTAAGTATAACGGCACCGTGACAGAATATTTCGTCAACGGAGAAGAAGATTCCGGTGATCGTCGGCGAATTTTCGGCGCCGGATTCCGGTCAATTTCCGGCGAAAAATCCAATTTTCCGGCAAACATTTTTGGGGCATATTTTCTACACGGGTTTTTACTACTTGTGGCCTTGGTGGATTTTCATCTAATGGACTTTGAAGAGAAGACCTAATTTTGGAAGGAGTATCCTTTATGGAAATTGAGAAATATATAAAAAGAGAAGTATTTTCTCTAATTAATATCTATCTTCTACTTTTGTTTCTAGGGTTTGTGAACATGATAGGGTTTCTATTTCTTCTTGTTATGAACTCCATTAACATGAGTACTTAATTCTATTATTAGTTATGGAATAGTTGGATTTCACATAATATGATTCTTTGATTCAATATATTAGTTTTGTCTCATATTTATCGTTCACGATTCTCTGAAAATAGGGTTGCATGATTGAATGTTAATTTTGTCAAGTTGCAAATTGGTAGAACTCATAATCATATCTATTGCTAGTTTAGGGTTTATTATACGAAAAAGTGATATTCCTTGAATACAAGTAGCATAATTGTGAAGATTGCTTGTAGTGATACATCCTAATAATCACAAGTGATTCGTGACCTTTGTTAAATTGAATTAGTGCGTTTTCCACGTTCGATTGCTTTGATTGGTCTGATTTCATAGAACTTAATGCATCTAGGGAATTAAACTTGATTAGTGCTTTTACACGTTAGGTTGTTCTTTTAGATAGAACTCATACTCGCATCTTTTAATGTGTTTGTTGATGACAAAAGGAGATTTACGGGATATTCTTGCGATCAAGATATTCTAGGGCTTTTCATAAAAGTTGAGATTAAATATCAATTCTACTTATTGCTTTGAAAACATATTTGTGAATGAAGATGAATCCTTAACCAATATTCTCAATACTTTGATTTGTTTACTTTTCTTTGTTTGCCTTTATTTTATTTTAGCATATAAAAATCAGAAAACCCCCGGTATTTTATATAGGAAACCGAAACAACGAGACAACCTAGACCTCTCTGTGGGATCGATCCTTTCTTGCCCTTGCTATATTTATATTTTGAGTAGTAAGAAAGTGTAAATTATTTTTGACGCATACGACAGCGATCAATACTTATGCCAATCTCAACCACGAATACTTAACATTTCTTACTCAAAATCTTCTACCTCAAATTCTAGATCATTAATATAGTTTCCATTGTTATTCCGGTAAACAAACCACAATTATCCCCCAATCTTCTTTTTCTTTCTTCAATCGATCCTTAATCTAATTGTCAGAGTTATTTCGGTAAACAAACCACTACTGTTCCCCGAACAGTCTTCCCAGGGTAGCCACCAGTGGTGGGATGCCATAAAGGCCTGACATAATTTCTTACTCAAAATCTTCAATCCAAAATTCTAGATTCTTAATCTAATTGTCAGAGTTATTCCGGTAAACTAACCACTGCTGTTCCCCGAACAATCTTCCCAGGGTAGCCACCAGTGGTGGGATGCCATAAAGGCCTGAAATTTCAGCAGCAGACATATACATATTTTCCTTAACTCATTTCATACTCAAACACAAATCTGGCATATCGAAAATAAACAACGAAAATTGTACACTCAACTGGCCCTGGTAAGTACCAGTCATACACTAACCTGATGGTTCTAAGAATTTTACAGGAAACTCGCATAAACACATAGTATGGTGTATAAAAATTTCAGATCAAGCTAGCGGTCGGATTCTGTAAAATGTGACATACAACAGGCCCGGTCTGGGTAGTAATCTGTAGGCGCAGTCAACAATGTAAGAGATTCTGAAGTACTTATAAATGTCGGATCCCTATGAAATTTTTATAGGATATTGAAAATATACTAAATCAACGCATATCAAAAATTCAGAAAGTTCTAACGGTTAGATTACGAGATACAAGGTCTCAAACAGACATGTTCGGAATTTAATCCCTGCAGAAATACAGTCAGTTCGGAGGGTTCATTCAGGGTCTTAACATAGTCCGATCATTCTCAATTTTGACCTAACATTCCAGGAATATACAATTACAACGTATCAAAAATTGGATGCAAACTAACGGTTGAATTGTTAATTAACAGTAATACTATGTTATAACAAAACTAGGGTTTCCAAGAACACACAAGTTTAAGGTTTACCACATAAATATCTATGAACAACCAAAGTAATTTAGAAGCTTAAACAATCACAAATTAAACTGGTAAAGAAAGAATAAACTTGCATTAATAAACTTTAATAATAATAGAGAAACACAAACCTACCTACATCAAATGTTAAAATAAAAATCTAGAATAGTAAATAAACCCATAATAATTAGTAATGAACATATAAAATCTCATAAATAAATCAATTCATACAAAATCAACATAATAAGTTGAAAACAAAAAATCATGATTATTAGAATACAATAAGATAAATAAATAAATAAATAAATGTGATTTTAATGCTAAAATAGGTTTTATTTTTGATATTAGGTAGAAACCCCCTACCTCAAATGGCCTTCCAAAAATCTTTATGCAAGTAGAACACCTTTTTCCAAAGATAGTAAATCTTATGTCTTTATTTTGATGGTATTGAAAGTGATGGGAAAAAGGTTTTGATTTTCTTTTTGTTTTATGTAGTAAATCCCCCATCATACTCCCCCACCAGAGCACAAGCGAACGACCCCTAGTTGTATCCCAACTAACACCGATATTGTTCCCACTTACCCACTGCGGTTATCCAGCAGTGTGGGATTTTTAACGCACCTTCTTGCGGTTATCCAACGAGTTAGTTTCCCGAGAGGTCACCCATCCTGTGACTACTCTGGGCCGAGCACGCTTAACTGAGATGTTTTTCCCCACAACTCAGTCAAGTGTACTCATCAGGCCTCGGTGTTAGGAGAGATACAACTAGGGGTCGTTCGCTTGTGCTCTGGTGGGGGAGTATGCTGGGGGATTATGACAGATACTGCTCTCATAGGAGACAAGGAATGTCTACATTATACCGAGGCCTTTTCAGCATAATTGGCTCCAGAGTTGGCAGAAAACTCTGCAGTTAAACGTGCTCGGGCGGGAGTAATCCAGGGATGGGTGACCATCCGGGAAGTTTCTATTTGGATTACCGCAGCGATGCCCGTTAAAAACCCCACACTGCCGGATAACCGCAGCGGCTAAGTGGGGACAGTATCGGTGGAGGGACGGGTCATTACAAATGGTATCAAAGCCGATGACGGGTCACCTGCCGAGGGTGAGAGAGTACGCTGAACTGATTGAGTGTCAGGTACTGGTCTTATGAGGGGCAGGGAACGTCGTAGATCTGGGCTTGGATATATTCCGGAGTCGATGACGACTCCAATTTAAGGTGGTGGTATTGTAATACCCCGATATTCGGCAGTGGTTGGCCGAATGGAATATAAGTAATGATTTGTCATTCCCTAACACCGAGGCCTTTTCAGCACAATTAGCTCCAGAGTTGGCAGAAAACTCTGCAGTTAAGCGTGCTCGGGCGGGAGTAATCCAGGGATGGGTGACCATCCGGGAAGTTTCTGCTGGATTACGGCAGCGATGCCCGTTGAAAACCCCACACTGCAGGATAACCGCAGTGGCTAAGTGGGGACAGTATCGATGGAGGGACGGGTCATTACATCAACAAACTTTGTTTGGCCTCTAACCTTGCCAAAACATCTCTGCCTAGTAATTTATGCCATCACTTAGCTTTACTGCCTTGCCATTGATCCTACTGATCTTGAACTTTGTTGTTGCGTCGCGACCGCTTCCAACTCCATCTCAAATTATATATCAACACCCAAATGCAAACTGGAAATTCTTCTTGCCAACTCCCTGAATTAGGCTTGAATTTCACTTGAATCATTTGTGCCTAAGTGTACACAAGCAATGATTCTTCCAACTGATCATAATAATCATTGCCATAGTCTTATGCCTCCATTATCCGACTTTAGTTGCACCACGCAACATAACAGGACTTATACATTACTTGTCCTTATACTTCAATCATGTTGTGCCTTCTCCAAACATGACATGCCTTAAGGTATGCACTTTATGATTTTATACCACTCTTGGTATGCGCCATAACATATAGCCTTTGATGCACTTTGCAAACATCATCACTTTTACTAGATTTGGCCTCCAAATCATGTAATTGCAAACTTCACCTTCTCGGACTCGCTTCATTTGTATGACAAAGAACCAACACCTTGTTGTTCTTTTCTTGCACTAACACAACACCTTGATTGAAATGCATAACTTTGGTATAGTCATGACTTAGGATACTCCTAACGATTAGACCGACTCTCTCTATAGCCAAGGCATCCTCTACACACGCCTTTGAAACCAGCACTTTAAGCATCATTTGCTCTTTCAAACTGCTACGCTTTAATGTGGCGGAAAAACAACATCATGTTCTTCTTAACTATGAGTCAATCTTAACTCATTTACTTGATGGACTTACCTCTTCATTCTTGTTGCGTTACTCCATGCCTTCGCTTCCAAATGCCTTCGCACTTCCACATAACTCTCAACAACAAACTCGACTATGCCACCAACTCTTCTATTTTCTTCTTTTACTTTCAGCGTCTTCTATTGCATATTTTGGCTTAATATGCTATGTAGCATCTTCCACGCGAACTAGCTTTAATTTGAACGAAAGAGGCAAGATCTTTCACTTCAAATACCCTCATTCACTACTACCTTACATAGAGAGACTTCATTCCCACACCAAGGTCCACTCGATCCAAACTGAAAGTATACTCAAACTTGAGAAAATACTTGTGCTAACTTGTTAGAGCATTGCCCAGTCGAACTCGCATGCGTTGATATCTAAAGCATGTTTGTCAATGTTAGTGATCAAAACTATAAAGTCTTGATTTCTAGTATACTATATCTAAGGTCTCGGACTAGGATATAAAGTGTAGTTGATCTCAAGAACTCCATGGCAATCATCATACAAGACGAAGGAATACTCAAGGAACCAGTGAATATTCATCGACTAAAAGGTATGTGGAGACTTGAACTTATCTATCACTCGAAAGTCTATCTACTCCATCTCCTATATTGAGACAAAAGTCGTATTACTATATAGACTAAGAATATACACATGTGATATTTCGAGCTGAGTATATCTCGCTTATCAATTTCTCAAAATATATGTTGATAAAGCTTTTGCTTTAGCCAAGTTCATCTTTACCTAGTGACGAAAGTCATGTTATATTTCAATCACTTTGGAAATTGCTCTGACGAAAACTTGTTTGTGAATAACAACTATATGACGTCCTCTGAGAATGTTTCAATGGTTAAAATGAGAGTTTAGACAATATAACCACTGGAGGATATAAACATTATTGTGGTAACACATATATGTATAAGTCCTTAGCACTTGAACCGAAGTTTGCGAACTTTGTTGATCAAGTGAAACTGGAACTTGAGCAGGCAACCCAGTCCGCGAACGTGCGTAGTTCTCGAACCCGAGAACTTCTGCTGGAGTTGTAGCTCGGTTTCAGTCCGAGAATTGACGGAAGTTCTCGAACCCGAGAATTTCTGCTGGAGTTTGTGAACTCCAACCGGTTAACTTGAGTCCGCGAACTTGAGCGGTTATGTCTAAAAACGGTGTTCGTGAACTTATCTAAATTATCTAAGGAATGCTATTGCAAACCGTGTCTTTATAGTTCATGAACTGATTCGAGTGAATCACATCGTTTTTGCTTCAATTGTGTCTTGTGTAGTACATGGGATCTCATAGCAATTAAACAACTCTCTAACTAGTTCATTTGAGTCATTTGGACTAGTTATGGTGAAGAAGAATATGGTTGATATGGAAGTTATCATTTGGCTAACCATTTGGTTGACTAATATTGAACCAACTATTGTACACATTTGGGTACGGTTACACAAACCCAAAATCGTCAAGTACATGTGTGTATGGCAAGCAAAGTTTTCTATCTAACGGTTAAGAGATATTAGCTTGTATCTAATCAGGTTTTCATCTAACGGTGAATATTGAATGCTTTGTTAGTAAGCTAACATTGATTGCAAACCCTGATTTGAAAGACTATATAAGGGAGAACTCTAGCAACTAGGAAACCTAATCCCCACACATTCTGTGTGATACTAGTTTGCTAAGCTAAAATCGATTCTTCTTTAACATTTGGTTTTCTTCTTCTAAAACCTGGTTTTCTTTAACATTTAGCGCATAATTATAGATATAACTTTTGGGCAACCACATCACACACCAATCAAAAGGAAAACTTCTCCCTTTCATGCTAACAATAAATAAAGATTATAACCACTTTCCAGTCAATGGAAAGAATCACTTTTGAAAATAAGTAAATACTCCGAAAACACAAATATTAGTTGTTTCTAAAGATCCAATCCCATCCCAAAATGTAAAAAAAAAACTAGTTTATATTACACACATATAATACATGCATACACTATCATATACTAGCAAGGATATGCATGCCTTTCGCAATATAAATAGATTTATAAAACAATAATGAATACATGAGAGTTCGTTATCAATTCCCACCTCTTTTGATGACAAGCCTCGCATACCTTGAGATCCAAAATCTATTAGTTCATCCTTTGAATCGATCATTGTTAATACAGATTAATTGTTAATCACACATGCACACCAAGGGATAAGCCAACAGGCTAATACAAGGTTCATACACATTTTTATACAAATCTCTAGTTAAAGACTAAGTGAACTATCTAATTGTTCTAAGAGCAAATCCTATGGGTAGTGTTACCCTTTCATTTTGAAAGGGTCACTACCAATTTGGCCTAATTTGCTCCCACTATGGTAAGTGAAAGGGTGTATTTTGGGCCCAAAACGTTGTTTCGTAAAGAAAAATAAAGTTTTTAGTACAAAACGGGGGATAGTCCCCCGTTAAATTTTTTTTTTTTTTTTTTTTTTTATGGACGGGGGACAGTCCCCGTCCAGACCTGTCTCCGTAGTTTAGTAGCTTCACTCGTTCATATGGGTGAGTAGTCTTCCATATGGGTGAGTTAGTCTCACTTTGGAGACTACCCATAGGAGATGCTCTAAGCCCATTTATGATTCTACTTCTTTTAATTATCTAACTTTAGCACATCTAAAGGTTTACTAATTCAATTAGATTGGTTTTATAGTCCATTAGATATGTCTTATAAATATCTACAACTTTGTAGAAGGAACCAAAGGTTAATTGGACCATAAGGGGTCCAAAATATCAATATATGAAATTAAGGTCCATTCTGGTCAACTAACAGTCAAGGATAACGGCCAACAGAGTCAACTAACGGTAAACGTCAGTCAAAGGTCAAGGTCAGAGTCAACATTTAAGGTCAGGTCAAATGGTCAAGTATGATCTTGGCTCACTGAGCCGGTTCTGAGTCAATCCGATTCAACTCAGTCAGATACTCTGAGTCGGCTGAGCTGACTGGGCTGACTAATAGGTCTAAGCTTCTGCACAGTCCAGAGACATTGCTCAGGCCAAATAATACTAATACACCAACAAGGTGAAACACCTAACCTGCCAAGATTAAAAGATACAGTACAAAACAAGCCAAACACAAAACAACTCCTACTTTCATTCTTCTAGCTTAAACATAAATATCAACTTCAGAACATACATCTAAACCTCATTACAACTATCAATATCTTCAGCTTAGGTCAAGATACAGCCTGACAGTTTACTTTCACCATCACTATAACATCACTACTACCAGTTCTCCGGAATTGTAATCACTTCAATCAAATCCAACACAGCAACACCATACTTGAGTCAGCCTCAGCATCATCACCTAAGTCTTGAAACACTTCATTTACTACCATCTGTAACTACACAACTCAACTCTGTAGCTCCATCTCCATTCTTGATCTCTTTTCAGCTCAACTGCATATATCTCAGGCCTCTTTCTTGTATCACAATACCACACATAACTCCACCATCCCTAGCTACTACTATCACTAATCTGCAACACAACTACCAAGGTTTTCACTTCACTTTCATTACCATACAATCTACCTTACATGACTTGCGCTTCCATCTCTACCACCTCAGCCTTCAGCTAGCCACCATACCTTCTAATCAACACAATCCTCACAACCAGTTCATAATTCGCAAAACTCCATGTAACCTCAACACCACCAGCATCATCATTAGCAGTTCAACATCAACTACTCTTCCATTTCCTGCATCCGTATCCAATTTGGTCTCAACACCGTCTCCATAAACATGTGTTTTACTAAACCACCACCAACAACAACAATTCCATTACCACTAGATTCCAAAACAACCACCAATATAATCACAGCCACCTGCAGAAGCAACTCATGACTCAACATCATCTCAACTCATTCAAACCACCAACATCATTTACATCTTAATAATCATCCTACTCTTTTACATGTAACTCAAATCAAACAGGAAAACCCCAATTTTCATCTTCAACTCATCAAACCCCAATTCTCAAATTAAATTACTAAAGAACTAAAATCAAATCTCTATACAACTATCTTCACTCGATTAAAAACAAACCCAAGTAATAGTTCAATCAAATAACATCAATTCCATAAAGAAATATCAAAATAAAAAACCTAATTGAAACTATGATTTACTTTTTTATTTGTTTCATCATCATAACAGCATCATCTAGTCAATCCAATAACAACCCCTCGATTCTTCATCCCGGAACGACACTATATCATCATCAGTTCTACGCGAACCCTAATTTCAGAAACCCTAGCTTCAATTCAACATCAAAATCATATTCTTCTTCTCCGGGATCTCGAACAACCTCAGTTCTAACCTCATCTTCATCGATACATCATGCTACCTAACTTTCTATGGAAAACTCACACAGAAAAGAACTCAGTTCTTCTGAAATGAAATCGATAAAGAAGGAAAGAGAAATAACAGGGAAGAAGCAGTGTTTTAAAAACCGGACCGGATCGGCCGGTTAGACCGGAGAACCGGTGAACCAGTAATAAAAACGATCTGGTTCAGTACTAACCCATCAACATGTTAAAAAACCCATTAAACCGGATGAACCGGCCGGTTAAACCGGTAAACCATTGATCCATCCGGGTTTTTGCCGATTCACCCGGATGCTTTTCCGTCGACTTTTTTGCCTTTCCGAATTATCCGTCAAAAATCAAATTAAAACAGATCTTCCATAGGTCGTGATAAATCCATATAGTCCTGAAATCTTCAATTTTCTTATCAACTACCTAAATCAAATCTCAAATCATTTTTAAATCTAATAGAGTGTTAATTTTATTCACATCTTTGTTGTCATGTTCTTCTCTTTTTTGGCTAGAGAGTTAATAATAATAGATAGAACAGGGAGAGAAGAGAAGATTAGTGATAGATGCACAGAGAGTTAGAAATAGATAGAATAGGGAGAGAGGAGAAGATTAGTGATAGATGCACATAGAGCTAAAAATAGATAGAATAGGAAGAGAGGTATGGTGAACGAGAGAGTATCAAAAGGAAGAAAAATAGTTTTAAACTTAAGCTAGAGTTTCAATGGCGGAAATGGTAAATAGTTGAGATAACATGGGCTAGTATGCGTATTAAACTAAGCTACAAAACTGGGCCATCAGATTTAAGAGATCAAGTCTAGAGGACATATGTTTGGCGTACTTATACTCACTTTTCAAAGTTAAATAAGTTTAGATAGTTAACCCACTTAACCACTGGTTAAACCGCTGGTTAACCCAGTAGACCCTGACCCGGTGATTTTACTGGGTGGATGCCCTGTCCGATTTTTGAAACATTGGGAAGAAGAAGAAGGAAAGAGAAGAAGAAAAGATAAATGAGAGTTTATCCTCTCGACACGGGTAGATAAGGCCGGCAGAAATTATTAAGGCACCCACTAATTTGATACGGGCAGCCAAGCGGTTTATTTGAGATACCCTTCGTACTAATCCGGATGAAATCTTCTTCGCCTGATATACGAATGACACGTTCGAGTAGTCCAATTCGCATAACTTTTCGAGACCTCTCCTATGGTATTAATTTCGTATCTAAATCGTTGTTAGATTAATTTCTATTAATTAACATTCGTGTTAAACTAATCGAGTCATTATCGTCCTAATCGCCTCTTGACCGGTCTAATAGCGTTGACGTGCTTGAGGGTCCTTATATTAACTATAGCCCATACCTTTCATTTGAAAGAAGAAAGAAAAAAAAATAGAGAAAAGGATAATATGTTGTTTTCATTTTTTCCGCTTTTAAAATTGAAAACAATGGAGAAAAGTCTTTAATAAACATGTTTACCAAACATGACCTTAGGTTTTGTTTGTCACGGTTCTTATAAATCGTGTTAGTCATAAATGTTGGCTAATTTCGACATACCATGGACTGAATGATGTGATGAAAAATATTCATTAAAAGTGAACTCATTCGGTTGGGAGTTTCTCTTTAGAGTGAAAAGAAAGTTTAGTAGAATATTTTGACATGGATTGATTACGATCTAATAAACAGACTTATTCAACATGAAAAACCTTTGGTTCTCAGTTTGATAAATGTTCAAAAAATTTGTATCAACTTTATTAAACCAACTTGTACCACTATACGTCATGAAAAGTCTAAAGTGAACCAAAAAAAGTTAAGCCATGTCATTAGAAAATAACACCAAACTAAGCCATAATGCAACTACAAAAACACTATGAGAACAAAAGATAGTAATTGGGAGGCTGTCTTCTGACATCAGTAAAACACACCTATAGATCCATTTATTCGTAAATTTAAAATATAAATGTAATTATTGTTAGTGATACAAATATTTTTCATCAAACATAATTGACTTATCAAAAGAGTACGCTATTTCGTCTGCACATAGCTAACGATGCTTAATTGAAATCAAGTTGATTTGTGATGCATAGTTCACTACCTCACTTCCCAAAAGGTTAAATCAAGTTGACAGAACTTAAAATTGTTCACTCAAAGTACAAACACTTACGTGAAACCAAGATAGTCTTAGTTTTACATTAATATTTAAATCTAAGAAGAAAACTACACAAATCAAGGAATAAAAGGTACCTTGATTTACCACCGCCATATTGAGATAATACTCGGTTGCATGAATTATTTGCTAAAGAATTCCCAATCACCCTTAGTGATTAAGATGCCTCTGCTTCCAACACCATAGTTCGGTTATCATCAATAGTCCAGACTAATACGGGTTCAGGGAAATCACTGCAACAATTTACAGGCATCATGTTTCCATGATACATTAATTAGCCAAATGTAAAAATCCTAACAAATCCAATGTAAGGGTTATTTTAAAAGTCAAGCAAACGTAATCATTATGGTGATGCAAGGATCATCGTTGTATAACTTTTACACGTCAGAAAGTTATCTTTAAAAGGTATTGAAAGTCAAGTTCTATTAGGTGAGATTATGGTCTGAAAGAAGTTGCTTACACAACATTTATCTCAGAAAATATGTCCATCATATATCAAGCACAATTTCTAACATTTATCACTATAAAAAGTGGCCATCATGATACTAATGTTTGGTTATGTTTTTAAATTATAAGTTTGAAAAGAGAAGTAAAAATAAACCAAACCATACTATCAATTACAAATTTTACACACCTCTCTTCCCGCCTCTCTCTCTCTTTCTTCTTCTCAAACAAAACCATCAAAAACAACCATTCTCTGCTCAGATCTAGTCCATTTTTGGACTAAATATGAGCATATTTATTCATTATTCCTTGCTTTCTAGGTTGGTTAATAGATTAGTTTAGTTTTTATTATGTTTTCTACTTATCTACACCGTTTTGGTGGTTTTATCTACTCTTTTGAGGTTTGTCTTCGCTTTAATGGCGATTATGGGTTATTGGGTTGGGTTTAAGATCAATAGTGATTCTCTCCAACGAGAAATCTTCATCCTTGTTGTCTCCGGCGACGAACTCTTCATCGGAATCTTCATCATCAACTTATCCGGCGACGATATCTTCATCGGTGGTCTTTTTGACGACGGAACCTTCATCACTAGTTACAAGAGATTTGAGCAAATCACTCCTATTTTGGGAGCACTTCTTTCTTAAAAAGAAAAACA
Organism: Papaver bracteatum; assembly: GCA_023529315.1. Lineage (NCBI taxonomy): Eukaryota > Viridiplantae > Streptophyta > Magnoliopsida > Ranunculales > Papaveraceae > Papaver > Papaver bracteatum. The sequence goes on from JAJJWX010003983.1 coordinate 1,479,711, forward strand.
AACTAAATGGTTGGAATTTAATTCCAAGAAAAAACATCCTTCTTCCAATTTAATCAAATCTTATTCATACTTATATATGTCTTACTCTGGTAATCCTTCTTTTCTCTTGTCGGATTTCTCGGTATTGTACTCTTGCGGTATGTTCTTGTTACTTTGTATTTCTTATTTTCGATCTTAAACTCATTGTAACCTTGAAATCCCATTAATAAAAAAGTTCTTTGTTTATCAAAACAAAAAAAATGCAAAAATTACCTTTATAATGGAACTTCTCTTAATCAAATCAATCACCTTATTCGTTTCCCTACTACTATAAAATATGTGATCCCCCAACTAACTTCGAACTAAAACCCCTAAAATTCAATTTACAGTGAAGTTGTATCTTATCCTCTACTTCGATCCCCTAAAATTCAATTTAGGATATTGTTTATCTCAAAATAAAGAAAACTTCGTACATAGAAAAATTATAATTTTAAAAGGAAAATCAAATATAAACTCAACCTCTAATTTTGAAAGAAAAAATCCAAAACTTTACTTACAGGGGTTTACTCAATAAATACTTTTAATGATTTCCAAAGAGTTTAATGGATTTACAAAGTATTGTGTTACTGGTTGTATACTTTTGAAATCTCTTTCAAAGTTTATGTTACTCGTTGTAGATTGTCAAAAGGTCTTCTAAAGTTTGTGTTACTCGTTGTAAACTTGAAAATTCAAAGACTTTGTATACTTACTTATTTTCAAGACTTTGAGTGACTTTTGTGCATATATTTGCCTTGATAAAAGTCTTGCAAAATATGTAAGATTTTGGGACACTTCCAATTTTATTTTATAAAAATGTTTTTTGCTCTCTTTTATTTTATTTAATGAATGCACAAATGTACAATAATAATTATTTTAATTTATTGTTACACTTTATTGTATTTTATTGAACCAAAAAAAAGTTATATATATAAAATAGTAATAATTTAATTTAATTAATTTAAGTTACTATAATAAATAAGCTACAATAAATTTTATATTTATGTCTATCATACATATTTCCATATAAAATTTGTTTTTACAACTCTGCATAACTCCGCAAAATTTTGCTCAACTCTATATAATTCTCGCAAAGTTATTAATTTTCATGACTTTTTAAATCTCTACAAATCTACAAATGTATTTATCGAGTAAACCCCTGGCATCCCTAATCTCTAACCTAACAAATTAGGTCCTACAAATTTAATCTTACCGCTATACATAATTGTTTTGCGATCTCCGGAAAAAAAAATTGAAGAAGAAAGACAATGGAGAGAACATTACTGTCAAGAAACATGATCTTCTAGTAAATATACACCGTGATGATGAACTGGGTTTTTCTAACACACATTAAACTGGTTAACAAATATTTATGTATTTAGTTGTGGGTTGTATCAACCATGGGTTGCATTTAGTCACTGCCATATAGATTACAATGAACTCACAAAAAATTAGTATTCTACTTTGCTTGGTTTTGGCTTAATCTTGGTGAACTTCGTCTACAGGCGGGGGAGCAAATCTCACATTTGCAGGCCTGGCAACCACGACATTCTCATCTGCAAATAGTGATTTGATAAATGAAGGAGTCTTAAGAGGGCGTCGACCAGTCATCCGAGGATACACATCTTCCAGGAAGTAGTATGCATGACCTGCTATCATTCCCTGAAATACAACAACAAACTTTGTTATGCAACAGAACAGGCGTATAACGATATTAATCATACTAGTGATTATTTTATCATCAGCCTATTCCACAACACGGTCGAACATAATGTGATATTCATATATTCCAATCCGATCGTTTTTTTCATCAGAAATATTTACATAAGAGTTGCATTTCACAATATATATTCAATTTCTATCTTTTAGTGCATGCATTTTGTAACTGCGAAAACATACCAGCAGATCCACCCAAGCACTTGTACCAACAAGTACAGAAAATCCAAGAAGAACCTGAGGTAAACCAAACCAAATCGAAATGTGAGCTAAGCAAACGAGACACACTGCATACTTAAGTTGATTAAAGTATAACCACACAACAGAACGCGAAACTAGGCTCCTAAGCTATCACAAATCAGTGCATTCGTGTTAAATGTGTATATGTCTATTAAAGTGAAGTACTTGAATTAAAATCTTTGGTTTCGCTATAGGACAGGTCTCGCATGAGTTGAGCCTTTGTAGGCACAACAAACCTCCACCTCGGATTAAAATGTGACTTTTACTCTTTTAGTCCACATTTTCATCTGTTTCTTTCTGTGCGAGGCATATGATCTCTTAACGTTGTGCGTGATACTAGAATATCAGAAACTCACTTCTAGGGCAATAATAAAGTTTACTCAGAGATTTCAAAGATATAAGAACATGAAAGAAAATTGTTAAGGATCAATAGATGCCCAATAAGAAACAGCTTCTTTAAAGCTTACTCACCCATGGTAAATAAGCTGCAGTGAAAGTAAATAAACCCAAGAAGCTCATATGGATAAAGGGGTTCTGCTTGCTCCACACATAAACCTGTAACACAGCAGAAATTAGGGCATCTATAAAGGTTAACAGTCCAGCAAATCAGTCCACACATAAATGAAAAACAGTCCAGAAAATTAAATTGAACACTGACCATCATAAAGGTTAACGAATTGCTAAGGAAGAATATTTTAGCAAAAGATTCTGAAACATAAGGAATCATTCCACCAACAAGTACGATCCCGGTTAAAACAGTAGCACCAAATAAGAGCATGTAGAAAAAGTCAGCGGTTCTTCCTCTGAAAGAATTCTCTTCAAGGAGCTTGCAGTAACGTGCAAGGAAGAACATGTGAAATAAGAAGTCCAAGTCTGCAAAAAGCAGCAGATGACAAATTTGGGTCAAAATTTCACGGAAGATTTTCTTGAATGTCAAAACACAAAGTAATATGCACGAAGAGATATAATGCACCTTTAATCAAAAGAGCAATATAAAAACTAACTAAACCCACCAAAAATATATACATATTTAAATTAGACACAAACCTTCTTAGTGCTTAAGATAAACCCCCAAAAACATCAATGTTGGTGAAACAGGGAAAAGAGTAAACACCAGAACTATTACAGCAGATATTAGAACATTATTTCTAAGGAATCGTTAAGGGACTGGGCGAAGAGGTAAGTGAGAGCCAATAAACCCCACGCCGCAAGGGTATGAAAAAACTGTAGTTGGTGATAATCGTTTTTCCCCAAATTCAAGTACCCATGGCTCAGGAAGTTAACAACAAAAGAAAGTCAAAGTCTCAATGGAAACACTAGCACAATATTCAGATTTAGACAACCAGGCTAACCTAAAGTAAAAGAGGATGCAGTCACGGAGCTGTTCCCCTGAAAATAAGATGGACACTGCCATGAGTTTCTGTTTAGAAACGAAGATGACCGATTGACATCATGCTTTTATATGCTACTGCAATATCTAGAGTTGTGTAGTAAAACTGGCATTACATCTTTCGATAGACAGCCACAAACATTTGCTTGCAAAAGTGTAATTTCCTGAAGCTTAACTTAAAATTTACAGAACAGTATCAGTTTTAGGTGGTTTGGTCAAGATCCGTGTCAACCAACTAACCAGTGCCTAAATCCATGCATTTTTAACATCTTCTTGCTAAAAAGGGAAAATGACTTCAGATGCTATTAACATCTAATTTTTATCGCCATCTGATCTACATTCCTCGAAACTTTTGGTAGTACATTATCCGGGGGACCTAAACAGAGTCTCTCCTCCAATTCTCCAATAGGTGCAATTTGTTACTAACAAAGTTAGACTCTCAAACATACATTCAGCCACTGCAAAGCTGTTGCTGACCTCCTTCCTAATATAAAGGCTCCAAAACCCTAATGCAGCACCAACTCCTGACACAGAATATTTCATTTAAATGCTTGAGATTTTCAGGGTTATGTTTGTAGGAGTCCCATCGGGACTTTCAGAAACCTATTATAGCAAACTGGCAGTAAACAAAACTGTGAGCTAAAAAAGCATAGCTAAGAGCTCATAACGACCAGACATCACCCAGATGATCTCATCCATCAAATCAGAATATGTGCAGAACTTACCCATCTTACGGAAGTACAAAAAGTTAGTGATGAGACGCCAGAATTCGTACTGCCGAACCACTAGCCTTGGATTCAAATACAAATGATAAGGAGATATTATCTGCAAGTATAACATTGAAGGCAAATTTATTAACCAACACTAGATGCAATAGGTACACACACACACACGCAGACTTGGAGACATAAATTGCACCAAAGAATAACGAAGCAAAACAAATCACACCATGTCTAGCTGAAAACTACGAGGTTAGCTCACCAGCTAGAAAACCTATAAGTTTACAAAACCAATCAAAATTTACAACAGCAAACAATTCAGCTGAAAACAACAATAATTTCAGACACAAACTCATTCAGATAACCAAATAACATACACAAAAACACGATTCATGGAAAAAAACGATGTTAAAGGAAAAAACGAAACCCTAGAATTCGTGAAAATCGATTCGAGCTGCTTACAAAAGAATCAAACACAAACAACACTAAAATAAGAAAACAAAGAAATCGAACCTCGAGAGAACATCCAATTGTGGTGATAATGGCTGCTGTTAGATACGATCTAGTGATAATGGGCATCTGCTTGTACCATTCTTCAACTGCTTGCGCCATATTTCTCAAATTTTCAATTCAACCACAATAACCCTAACCCTAATCTTCAGATAAAGCTGAAAACCTTAAATCTCTCTCTGGTTTTTAGCTGCAGAGAAATGAAAGAATCAGATATGGACGATACTAAAAATAAAGATCTGAAGAGAAGAATTGTGTACTGTCATATCTTCTTTTATGGCAAAGATATCCTTGTTCATGCTTATCTTATTTGATTAGTGAAAGGGGGTTTTAGGTCATTTAAGTTGTATTTCACTGTCAGATAGAATTTGATCGACGGGTTGTAAACCTTGCAACGACTTTCGACCAATAGGGAGAGAAAGAAAGTTACACGTAGGACGACCACGTCATTGCTGTTTGTATGTATGTTCATGAAGAAGACTATGTGCCAAGAGTCCCGATTCCCGTCGAGATTCTCTGTACCCAATTCATGGTGTGCCCTCTTTACCCACCAATCTATTCGTGGCATCTGTCTTGTTAAAACGACCTTGGCTGACTCCATATATCACTGTTATAGAAAAAGGTGGTGTTTGACTCCTTGATCAAAGAGTTAAAAAGTGGACAGGCTTATCGTTTTGATTTCGTTTGACTTGGATGGCCAGGAATGATAGGGGGCCACAGTTATTAAACTCGAGATTTACCTTACCTGATGATGATGATATTGTAGATTGTCTAGCTATTCGTTTTGGTCATTCGAATTAGGGTTATCAACTCTTTTGACAGATTCGTGATACGTTATAATTTATCTTTTGATTTTATACGTTTTTTCCAAAGCTTTGATTTGATTCTCCTTCATACAGGGATGAGATTCCGCAACTGGATAGCTAGGTCACACAAACGATTTCATTATTTAAAATTCCAGGTTGGTTCTTTACTCTCTCTAACTTTCCACTTACATTGGTTATCTTTTTCTACCAGTTTAATTTGAATCCGATATACATCATATTTTTACTGTGATGCAGTTTTTCAATTCAATGATCTTGCTTAAATTCACAATTAACGTTTTGGAAAAATTCCATAAAAGAGAATAGGAATTAACTGTTCATATAAATGGGTGACGCACATCTGTGTTTTGGTCGTAATCCATATGCAATTTCTTTGGTTTTTGATGCCCAAAAACCCAATCTATTTACGAAATTAATGGAATCTAAACTCTTGCGTTGTAGCCTTCGGTGTGATCTGGTGCCAACATAGGCTACGAAGGGTTAGCTCTTTTCTTATCTAACCGGTAATTTTCCTTTTGTTTTTGTGTTTTGCAATTTTGCCTCTTATGCCTGATTTTTGTTGTCGTCGTCGATGCAGTGATTCAATATGGCATCTCAACTCAGTGATTTTTGTTGTTGTGCATGCTTCTTGCTATGGTTCGAGGTTCGAGCTTTCCCCGACTCTGTTTTAGTTGCTTTAAAAATGAATTGATTCAGCACCTAGCAAACAAGGTGGGAAAATATGTTATTGAAAGGGTTAAATATGGCAGATACAATTTCATAGATATGTTTTACAATAGGGTTATGCTGACTAAACCGCAACGAGGACAATAACCCTTTTATGGTAGCATATGTCAATTTTTGTAAAATTGGCAGTATATGTCGGGTAGTATCATTTGGATATTTTTTTGAGCCGCATGTGGTGTCCACTTCACAATAGATACATGTTTTCTCCAAACTGTATCTATTGTGATATCTTCGTTATATGTTATGAAATTTTGGTGGTTTAATCTCTGTAAATTCTTATGTTTTTAGTTAGCAAACTTGACAATTATTTCGGTTATCGGCTAATATGTTCGCATTTGTCATATTTTGGGAAGCTATATATTTGTCGAATGGGCCAACAAACTGTTAGAAAAAATGTTTTGTTTTAATCAAAAAATGCATGGACCATGTTTTGATCCCAAGACCTATTGCTCCCTAGATGTTTTTTCATGTGAATGAATAAAACATTAGTCCCATATAGACTAAAACACTAAAAGTTTTAGACTTAAATAGCATTGGTTTAGCCTTAAGGGCATGGCCCTTTGGGTCTTTAGACCTTTGTGTATGGGGAAGCCCTAGACTATGGCAAGGTTGCCTAAACCTTATTGCATTTCTTATTGCCTTTCCCGTTCGCGCGGTGCTTCGCACAGAAGCACGCACGCTCGGCTCGGCTCGGCGTGGGCGTGGGCGTGGGCGTGGGCGTGGGCGTGGGCGTGGGCGTGGGTGTATCCGACCCATCCTTTCTTTTTACTGAAATTTACCACACGCTTCTCCCACACATGTAAAGAATTTTATTCTTTGCCTTCTCGGTTTTGGATATCCGATGTCCACTAGAAGCATCTTTAGTCACACACGGTTAATTCTCACGCGTGAATTCTCTTAACTGTTTTCATCGTAAAGAATCTTTAATCTCACGCGTGTGGACACCTATGCATCTCACGCGTGTGGACACCTGTGCACGAGAGATTTCTCGTCGAGAAGAATCTTACCAAACAGATCGTTTTTCTTTGTTATTTTAACGGATGCTTTTTGCTTTTACTCGTCCGAAAAATTGAACGCGTGATTTACGGATCTGTGTCTCAAACGTTCGAATTCTTACCTATAAATACGAGTTAAGGATTTCAGTTTAAAAAACATACCATTCAGAACTCTTATCTTCTGAATTTTCCTTCTTCTCTAATTATTTTGAAACTTAAGTTCTTATTAATATTTGTCTTAAAACTCGGAAAACGTTCGTTCTTTTCGAAACAAGTTGTAGTTCTGAAACATAATTTTGTATAACTACTTCTTGATTTACATAATTTTAGTTCACGAAATATAGTTTACGAAACATAAAATTGTTTTTACATTACTCGAAACAATTTGTATTTTCAATTTGTGTTTTTGTTTTTACTTTTTTGCCAAGTTCTAAGGGTTCTCTCTGTGTATGCTACACATAGAGGAGAACTAACGGGGAGTTGTATCTGGAGGTAATTTGTTAATTGCTATAGCATCTCGGAGGAGTAGCGAGGCAATATTACCTTTAGCTCAGCGTATCTCATACGTGCCTCTACTAAGTTTATTGAGTTGTTTGTTACTACTATCAGTGTAATCTAAGTATTATTTCCCATTTGCATTCGATTATTGTAATTAATTCCAACAATCTAAAGGTAATATTTTGCCTTATTGTAATATTGTAATACTGTAATATTCTTTGTTGTAAGAACATGGGAAAGAATCGTAGAAAAACCACCAAAGTTCAGTGGTAAGGACTTTAAGAGATGGCGATCTAAAATGCTATTCTTCCTAAACGACCAAAGGTTAGATGGATATGCTTTAGAAAAACCTCGAGAAAACTTCATCGTGGTAATGAAGATAAATTGGACAGGTGGAATAGGAAGAATTATTTGTGCAAGAATCATATTCTTATCTGTCTTGATGACTCCTTGTATGACTTCTATAATGCAAAAGAAGATTTTAATGCTTTTGATTTATGGGAAGCTCTAGAAGAAAAATATCATCTTTGAAAAGCTGCTTTGGAAGTAAGAAGTTCTTGATGGCTAAGTTCTTAGAATACAACATGATCGACGAAAAGCTTTGTGGTAGAACAGTTCGTCGAACTTCAACTCCTCATCAGCGAGATTCTTCTTTGAAGGCATGACTTTTGATGAAGCTCTACAAGTATCATTTGTGATTGAAAAGCTTCCACCCTCATGGAGCGAATACAAGAGGAGGATGCGACACAAGACTCGTGAAATCACCATGGTGGAGCTTGGCAAAAAGATCCAGGTTGAGGAGCGATGTGCGGCAAGGACAAGAGCATGATCTTTGAGCAAAAACATGTCCAACAAAGCTCATGTTTTGGACGATAAAGCTGCTTCAAAGAAAACTCTGGAGAATCCGGCAAAATGGGTAATAGACGTAATGAGACGTCGAAACCCGAGGTAACAATTTTAAGCCTAGAGGTGGTGTCACTAAGCACACCATCAAAGGCGACTGTTTTAATTGTGGTAAACCTGGACATATGGCTAAAGACCTGTAAGGCCCCTAAAAGGATCAAATATGATCCAAAACAGAAAAATAAGGCAAACATAGTAGAGGACTCTGGATATTTCTTGGCATGGTGTCCGAAGTCGACCTTGTCTCTAGTATGACTAATGTGAGAGATTGGTGGCTTGATTCTGGAGCCACCAAGCATGTCAGTAAATTCAGAAATGCTTTCTCCTCCTATGCCATAGTAGGAGATGATGAGAAATTGTTCATGGGAAATTCTTCCACCGCGAAAGTAGTGGGGAAAGGCAAGGTCGAACTGAAGCTAACTTCAGGAAAAACTCTCGCATTGAATGACGTATTATACGTCCCAGACATATGCAAAAATCTCATCTCAGAAACCATCCTGCTAGGAAAAGGTTTTAAAATTGTTGATGAGTCCAATACTGTTGTGATTTCTAAGCATGGTGAATTCGTAGGAAAAGGTTATGTTACCGATAACATGATTAAGCTTAGTGTATCTTATTTGAAATTGAATGTTAATGCATCTTCTTCTGTTTATGTTTGTGACTCCTCACATGTTTGGCATGATAGACTTGGGCATGTTAATTTCAAATCGCTAGAAAGACTTGCTAATTTAGGTTGCATACCAAAAATAAACTTTGATAAAAAAACAAAGATGTGAAATCTGTGTTGAATCTAAATATGCAAGAAAACCATTTAAAAAAAGTGTTGAACGTAGAACAGTTCCTTTGGAATTAATACACTCGGATTTAGGAGACTTGAAATCAACACCAACAAGAGGTGGTAGAAAATGGTATATCACTTTCATAGATGATTACTCACGATACTGTCAAGTTCATCTTCTTAGAAGTAAAGATGAGGCCTTAGAGGCTTTCAAGTTTTATAAACTTGAAGTTGAAAACCAAAAAGGAGTTAAAATTAAAACTCTTAGGTCAGATCATGGCGGTGAGTATGTGATACCCATAGGTGAGTTTTGTAAACATAATGGCATCATTTATGAAACAACGCACCATATTCACCGAATCGAATGGTGTCTTTGAAAGAAAAAAATAGAACACTCATAGATATGGTAAATGCTATGTTGACAAGTTCAGGGTTATCTTCGAACTTGTGGGGGAAGCTATCCTCTGCTTGCTATATTTTGAACAGAGTTCCATTTAAAAAATATGATAAAACTCCTTATGAATTGTGGAATGGTAAACAACCTTCTTATGCATACTTTAAAGTGTGGGGGTGTTTGGCCAAGGTGGCCATTCCTCTTCCCAAGAAAACTAAAATAGGACCTAAAACAGTCGATTGTGTTTTCTTAGGGTATCCTGAGCATACAATTGCATACGGGTTCATGGTCATCGATTCGACCATAATAACATTGGTCGAGAACACCATATTGGAATCTAGAGATCTTTGTGTTTTATGAACACATATTTCCTTTAAGGTCTGGACCTCGGAAAAGGGTCCATGATGACCTCCCGGATGTTCCATCGACTAGTCAAACTCCAACTTTGGAGTATGAGACTGAACCAAGAAGAAGTAAGAGGGTTAGAACTGAAACAAGTTTTGGCCCAGATTTTTTGACTCTTACGGTAGAGTCTGAACCCCAAACCTACAAGGAAGCTATGACTTCTCCGAAGCTCCTTTCTGGGAAGAAGCTTCATTAAATGAATGGGAGTCCATTCAGCAAAACGAAACTTGGGAGCTTGTAGACTTGCCTCCTGGAAGTAAATCCATAGGTTGTAAATGGGTGTTCAAAAGGAAACTTAGAACAGATGGAACTATAGATAAATATAAAGCTAGGTTGGTAGCTAAAGGCTATAGACAACAGGAAGGAGTAGATTTCTTTGATACCTATTCACCAGTCTCTAGAATCACTTCGATTAGAATGTTGATTGCTATTGCTTCAATTTATGATTTGCATGTACATCAGATGGATGTTAAAACTGCTTTTCTCTATGGTGAATTGAATGAAGAAATTTATATGGATCAACCTGAAGGCTTTATAGTAAAAGGTTATGAAAACAAAGTATGCAAGTTAAACAAATCTCTTTACGGTTTAAAACAAGCACCTAAACAGTGGCATGAAAAATTTGATCATGTTATGATAACTAATGGTTTCAAGGTTAATGAATCTGATAAATGTGTTTACATTAAATCTGTGTATGATTCTCATGTTATTGTTTGCCTATATGTTGATGATATGCTCATATTAGGCAGCAACCTTGATATTATTAATACCATTAAAAGCATGCTTAGAGATAATTTTGACATGAAAGACTTAGGCCCTACTGATGTAATCTTAGGGATGAAAATCGAAAGACGTCGATGGATATAGTCTTAGTCAATCTCATTATCTTTGAAACCGTATTAAAGAGATTTAATTATGAAAATTATAAACCTGAGTCTACTCCATTTGATCCCACTTTTAAATTGAAAAAGAACAAGGGTGAGGGTATTGATCAACTTGAGTATTCTCGCATTATTGGTAGTCTTATGTATCTTATGAACTGTACAAGACCTGATATTGCTTACTCTGTGAGTAGATTAAGCGGTATACTTGCAACCGGGGCAGGATCACTTTGGAATGCTCTCTTCGAGTTTTACGTTACTGATAGGGACCTCAAACTATTGCTTAAGTTTTGGGAAGTATCCTGCTGTACTAGAAGGGTATTGTGATGCCAATGGATATCGGACTCGAGAAGAGTGCAAATCTACTAGTGGGTACATCTTCTTGCTTGGAGGTGCGTCTGTCTCATGGAAGTCTACCAAACAGACATGTATAGCTAAATCCACTATGGAGTCTGAGTTTATAGCCTTGGAAAAAGCTGGAGAGGAAGCTGAATGGATGCGATGTTTCAGGAGGAATTCCACTCTGGCCCAAGCTGTGTCTTCAATCGCCATCCCTTTGTGACGATAAAGCTGCACTTGGTTGCGCAAAGAACAATGTATACAACGGAAAGTCTATACATATACGTAGAAGACACAAGACGGTGAAACAACTACTCTCTCTTTGGTATTATCTCGATAGACTTTGTAAAATCCAAAGATAATCTTGCAGATCCTTTGACGAAAGGTTTACCGAGAGAGGAAGTTAAATCCACATCGAGGGGGATGGGACTTAAGTTCATAGAATAAATCACCATGAAGGATACTCAACCTTGTGATTGGATTTCCAAGATCAAGGTTCAATGAGACAACTAATTTATGGTGATATTGGTAAAGCACTATCTTTGTCCCTCCCTATGGTGTAATCGTGCGATAGTCTTTGCTGACCAGAAATTAAGGATGATCTTTTGCGATCTTAATGGGTACCATGGCTTTGATTAAAGCGGGGTGTGGCAGGACACTCTTTATGGACTCACCTTTGTGGATGTTGGAAGTGTGGCCGCTTCCTATGAGAATATGAGCTGATTCTCTAGAGACATTCATTAAGTCCGGGATTATAGCCCACGGCCAAAATGGGCACAACCGCAAGAGCTTGGCATCTGTTTTCTTCGGTTGAGGCATCAAGTGTGGCTGTTATTTCTGAATTGCATTCTTTGTTGGCGGTTCAAGACATTGCGTTCACCGTATCAACAAGCGATTCAGGTAACCTCTCACTAAGTTAAGGTTCAATCTTTGGGACACCTTAGCCTATTTTGTTGCCTTATGTTTTATCGTGTTTTATCGACATGTTTTATTATTCATGTGGGGGATTGTTAGAAAAAATGTTTTGTTTTAATCAAAAAATGCATGGACCATGTTTTGATCCCAAGACCTATTGCTCCCTAGATGTTTTTTCATGTGAATGAATAAAACATTAGTCCCATATAGACTAAAACACTAAAAGTTTTAGACTTAAATAGCATTGGTTTAGCCTTAAGGGCATGGCCCTTTGGGTCTTTAGACCTTTGTGTATGGGGAAAGCCCTAGACTATGGCAAGGTTGCCTAAACCTTATTGCATTTCTTATTGCCTTTCCCGTTCGCGCGGTGCTTCGCACAGAAGCACGCACGCTCGCTCGGCTCGGCTCGGCGTGGGCGTGGGCGTGGGCGTGGGCGTGGGAGTGGGAGTGGGTGTGGGTGTGGGTGTGGGTGTGGGTGTGGGTGTGGGTGTGGGTGTGGGTGTGGGTGTATCCGACCCATCCTTTCTTTTTGCTGAAATTTACCACACGCTTCTCCACACATGTAAAGAATTTTATTTTTTGCCTTCTCGGTTTTGGATATCAAATGACCACTAGAAGCATCTTTAGTCACACACGGTTAATTCTCACGCGTGAATTCTCTTAACTGTTTTCATCGTAAAGAATCTTTAATCTCACGCGTGTGGACACATGTGCATCTCACGCGTGTGGACACCTGTGCACAGAGATTTCTCGTCGAGAAGAATCTTACCCGACAGAGATCGTTTTTCTTTGTTATTTTAACGGATGCTTTTTGCTTTTACTCGTCCGACAAATTGAACGCGTGATTTACGGATCTGTGTCTCAAACGTTCGAATTCTTACCTATAAATACGAGTTAAGGATTTCAGTTTAAAAAACATACCATTCAGAACTCTTATCTTCTGAATTTTTCCTTCTTCTCTAATTATTTTCAGAAACTTAAGTTCTTATTAATATTTGTCTTAAAACTCAGAAAACGTTCAGTTCTTTTGAAACAAGTTGTAGTTTCTGAAACATAATTTTGTATAACTACTTCTTGATTTACGAATTTTAGTTCACAGAAATATAGTTTACGAAACATAAAATTGTTTTTACATTACTCAGAAACAATTTGTATTTTCAATTTGTGTTTTTGTTTTTACTTTTTCTTTGCCAAGTTCTAAGGGTTCTCTCTGTGTATGCTACACATAGAGGAGAACTAACAGTAGTTGTATCCTGGAGGTAATTTGTTAATTGCTATAGCATCTCAGAGGAGTAGCAGGCAATATTACCTTTAGATCAGCGTATCTCATACGTGCCTCTACTAAGTTTATTGAGTTGTTTGTTACTACTATCAGTGTAATCTAAGTATTATTTCCCATTTGCATTCGATTATTGTAATTAATTCCAACACAAACAACACACGGTAATTTGGTTTTGTTTAGTCACTCTATTGACTTTTAGCTATATAGTTCCATTCTAGTTGCTTTGTAGTTCCCTGACATTTTTGTTTTCGTTTTTGTAGTCTGCAACATCTTCCTAGCCTTCCATAGATAGCATGGAAGTTTGACTCCAGTCCGTTTCTTCAACCCTTGTTGTTTCAGATTAGCCTTTATCAGCATATAAAAGTTCCTCTTTGAATTTGACGGTAGTTCAGTATATCCCAATTTAACTTAGATTTGATTTCAAGAAGCAAGTTTCTTTTGATTGGTAGGGTTTACTCTCCGAGCCTATACCGTATTAAGTTGAAATTGTTTATTGGCTACTTAAACCAAGTAAAAAGAAGTGAATATTTGGAAGCCTTATCACTGTTATAGAAAAAGGTGGTCTTTGTCTCCTTGATCAAAGAGTCAATCAGTGGATAGGATCTGCCGAAAATTGTCATCCCGCGGTCGGGATCGTCCGGATCGTGTTTGACTTGGACGGATGGGAATGATAGGTTGATATGGGGAATGCCTTTTATAGCAAAATTCCGGTCGCAAGAGTTTTACCATATATATCAGCTCCCGATCAACGTTAGTAAAACTACAGTGAGTACAATCTCCTTTGCTGAGAAATATCACAATTTCTGATTGATTTTTCCGGTTTCAGAAATTACAAATCTTTTATATGGTTCGCAAAACTTCAAGAGGAAGATTTTGAGGATCTTCGAAGAGGTATGGATCTAGAAATCAATTGCAGAAAACCCTAATTTATCAATTTCTTATGTGATATCTAGGGTTTATTATCTTCACACAAATGACCTTTGCTTTCCTCTATGATTTGTGTTTGATTTTTTTTTGATTTTTTAAAAAGACACTAATTCGAACTATGGGTGTTTCATTAGATTTGATTCGTTTTTGGTAATAAGTTCTCTCTTTGATCTATGCCATGTACGTTGCTAACGTGTTCTTTGACCAATTTAACTCGACCAATGGTGTTTCACGTCTTCATACCAAATTTAACTAGGGTATATATCTCAGCACCTTCCGTAGCTTATATGTAGGTGTATGTATTCCTTGAAGATGTTTATGTATTGTTTGTCTATAGAGGAAGTGATTTTCTATGCCTGCCAAGATATTGGAATTGGGTTCTTACTAGGAATTTAGGCAAGTTGTTAATTTGATTAGGGATTTGTTTAGGAGATATTCAATATTATTTGTCTCTAAACTAAGATCTAATCTAAGATAAGAGTTTTCATAATGTCAGTACCCAATTTTTTGTTTGTATTAGGAGGAATTTTACACTATCATCTGTTCGTAGTACTTGGGTTTTTGGGTTTATCAGTCAATCAGTGATTACCCATGGTTTTGATGAAAGGGTTTTTATGTGGTAGAATACAACGAAGTCAACGAACCTTGGTGCAGCAAAGGCAAAAGAAAATTTAAAAAGGACATACCATGGTAAGACAGAACGACATTCTAATGGAGAATACATCAATACTTAATAACGCCTTAAATATGTAGGATACTCGAAGAGTCTCCAACTCATGTATGAAATTCAACGCGCACACATGTATGCAATTAAATGCTCACATACCTCTGCAGCTTTGTTTTCTCTAAAGATTCTTATTAGCTTATCTCTTATATTTGCAGCATGATTGTGGAAACCCCATGTTCCTATAAAAGGCATACAGATTTCGACACCATCAGATTTCGGCAAGTGTGGTGGTTTTCTCATATTTATTTCATTCAAATGGGTGATGTTTAACATAGTTGGGCAATAATTTCCTCTGATACAACTTCTCAAAGGGCGTGATAAAGCTATCCAACAACATAAAGAGAGTCCAGTCTTGTCAATAGAAAGTAAGTCCTCACTATTAACTTGGGAAAAGATTGAAGCTTGGATCTTCTCTCGAATCATTATTGGGCCGACCGACCGGAGGACCCGTAGTGAGGGAGACCCTTCTATGACCACTTTTTTTTTTTTTTTTTTTTTTTTTCAACATTAGCATCATCTCTACTACCACTACTACCACCACCAAATTCATACACCATTAATCTCCACCACCATTTAATATCGCCATATACCATCTCTGACGCCACCACCACCGTCGCTACTGCTACCATCGCCACACAACAGCACCACCGGATTCATAACAACCACAGGAGCAAAACCGCCACCAACATAAGCAGGGACCATAATTGTTGTTAGCATAACCAGCACCACCTTCGCTACCAGCACCACCACCCAATTTCATTATGTATTTCAATTTCCCCAATTTTTCTTTCAATTCATACACCAAATTAATTCATACTCACCACCGCCACCATCCTCCTCCACCTACTGTGTTCTTCGATTTCACAACAAAAAAATTCTCTTTCGCAAAAACAAATCCAGATCAGATTATATAAACATATTATCAGTTTCAACCTTCTCCAGAATATCTATTGTATCGATCGGATTCGATCAATAGAAAAGTTCAAAGTTCAGACATGATTAAATTCATAGAATTAATCAAAAATTGATCAAGTAGAGCAATTTATACATCTATCAAACTTAATAAAACAACAAACAACTCAAAATCGGATGATTCGGACTGCAATCAAAAAATAAAAAATCTCTATTTTCTGAGTTCTTCAGTTATCTGTCCTCTGTCGGGTAGAGAAGATGACGAAATATCGGTTCGGGTTTCTGATCCGAAACCAATTACCCGACCCTTTTAATTTCCACGCGAATTTCCTCTAAATCACCATCATCTTCATTTTGTTGATCTATCAAACTTGATCCTTGATTCGCCATCATTCAATCTCTAACTGGGTTTCCTATATATGTATCTTACTCACAACCAAAACTGAATTTGGCACTTGACTAATATTAGAAAAATAACTGATATAAATTCGTGGTGATAGTGTCTGAATGTTTACCAGCAGTCTGATTCCAAAAAAAATTCCATTCAATTGCTACCATGATAACGACAGCAAAACAACTCAGCCAGTGAAAGAAAGAAGGAGAGAATATGGAAGACGGAGAGATGGATAAACAGGCGGAGAAAGAGGCTGTGTAATTAGGTTTCTAGGATTTTTTATTTGAAAGCAAAATTGCCACAACTACCCTTAATAGACACCTGGTAAGCATGCGTTTTAAGTTTGAAGACGTGCCAGACCCACATCGGTGGGATGTGTTTTGTCTAATGGTAACTTGATAAACCACCTATGTGTGATGATCTCTCTTCCCTTAAAAGAGGAAAAATTCATACATTAACCACGTGAACAATTTCTTTTATTTTATTTTAATTGGGCCGACCGACCGGAGGGCCCTAAGAGCCCGATGTTAGGGAGTCCCTTTTATGACCACTTTTTTGTAAAATGAACTTAACAATTTTGATAAAAAGATTGGATTTGATTTACATGGGGTTTATTTTTGGTTACTTTTTCACTAGACTATTTTCCCTCCATTTTAGTCCAATTACTATAACTCTTTCTGTATCCTACTCTTGAAGGGGTATAATTGGAAAACAAACTTTAATATAACATATCTAAAAATCCGTGCCTTAAAATTTTACAAATTTTATCTCGTTGGAAAGGTTATAAAAAAATATACTCAACGAGTATAAATAACAATATCAAATTTAAAATCCATCATCGGATTCTTCTTCGGTCGGCCCTTCCACCGTGGCAACGGTTGTACTAGTAGCCTTTATAGTGGCAGGTCAAACTTAAATAAAATATTATTTAACCTCTCATTTGCATTAATAAAAATTTTTCTTTAATTTCTCTTCCGTATTGGTCTCCCCGGATTTGGACAATATTTATGCAGTATGCTCCTAATGATGTAGCGGGCGACTTTGATAAGGCAACCTTTTACATTTTTAGTTTTATCAAAATTAAAGTTTAGATGGTAATAAATATGAATTTTGTTAAAAGGAGAGTGAAAATGGATTCGAGGAGAGCGAAAACCGTATTTGACTCACTAACTAGACTGATTCCTATACTGATTTTTGACTCGGACAAGTTTACCCTTCACACACTCACCTCACGTGCTTGCAGTCCTGAACTAAACTTAATTCACTAACCAAGCTCTTCCAACCAGTCAAACGGCTCCGTTCTTCTTACTTCTTCTTCTATATACAGTGGAAATCCATATTTAACCATAACTCCATCTTATGTAGTGATCATTAAAAACGAACATCCAACAGGTGGTTTAAGTTATATTAACTGACGATGGATAATGTATTTCATGAGGTTCAAAGCAAACATCCAAAGCCAGTTATGCAGTGATCATCGATCCATGGACGTCGACGCCAAAAAGTTGGAAATATCTGCAACCATTACTACATAGAACTGGCATCACATGGATACAGTTAAAATATCCTGGCGAATTTAGGGGCCAGGCAAAAGGATTTAGGGGCCAGATTAAAAGACAAAAAAGGTCACCCGAACGTAAAAAGGGGTCATCCCTTAACCGATTAAGCCGTATTGGCGAAACTACCCTTATACATTCGGAAGTTAATGACCAAAATTATCTTCCGAATGTAGTGGTTCAGGAGCATATTGCTGCCACTGTCTCATTACGATTTTTTTGATCTTCAAGAACCTAATTTTTGTGTTCTAATCAGTCCACTTCCGGCAGAGTAACCCAATTTTCGAGCACGTTGAAAACATCATCGTTTCTTAAGAACATCATCCATAATCGGTAGATAAAGTAGGTCGTTATCTACCGATTATGTTTCTGCTAGTGTAAATCCAAGAACATCATCCATAATCGGTAGATATTATAGATTTTTAACTACCAATTCGGAGTTATCCTCCGAATATGACTTATCCTCCGAATATTCTTGGTTCGAAACCAACCACGCCATGGCTCTAGGCGGTTCCAAGGGCCATTGTACAAGGTTAGCCAACCCACATTCGGGAGGATAATCTTTTACTTATCCTCCGAATGTAACAATTATAAAATCTCCAAAGATTAGTGTTTTTCGAAATTTAGAATTTCGGGCCAATCGGTAGATAGTATAGATTTTTAACTACCGAATATTCTTGGTTCGAAACCAACCACGCCCTGGCTCTAGGCGGTTCCAAGGGACATTGTACAAGGTTAGCCAACACACATTCGGGAGGATAAGCTTTTACTTATCCTCCGAATGACACAATTATAAAATCTCCAAAGATTAGTGTTTTTCGAAATTCAGAATTTCGGGCCAATCGGTAGATAGTATAGATTTTTAACTACCGAATATTCTTGGTTCGAAACCAACCACGCCATGGCTCTAGGCGGTTCCAAGGGCCATTGTACAAGGTTAGCCAACCCACATTCGGGAGGATAATCTTTTACTTATCCTCAAGAATGTAACAATTACAAAATCTCCGAGAGATTAGTGTTTTTCGAAATTCAGAATTTTGGGCCAATCGGAAGATAAGTGAAAACTCTTACTCCCGAATGTAAAGTGGCCCAAAATTCTGATTTTCGAAAAAACTCATAGTTTGTATTTTTTGGAATATTGACATTCGGAGGATAAGTTAAGGATATAACCTCCGAATGTAAAGTGGCAAAAACTCCAACCATATGCAGCGACCACCATGGAACCACCACCGAACCATCATCGAGCCTTGCACGTCGAGGATTGAACCACTACATTCAGAAGATAATTTTGGTCATTAACTTCCGAATGTATAAGGGTAGCTTCGCCAATACGGCTTAATCGGTTAAGGGATGACTCATTTTTACGTTTGGGTGACTTTTTTGTCTTTTAGTGTTGGCCCCTAAATCCGTTTGCCTGGCCCCTAAATTCGCCAGGTAAAATATATAGGCCTACACAGAACGTTTCGTTTTGATATTCAAAAAGTTAAACTGAAAAATATAATGATAAATACACAATTTTTGCTTCTTTTTCCTCTTTCTTCAACTTGAATTTAAGAATAGAGATAGGATAAAGAAGAGAAAATTGGAATAACTGCTTTCTTAAACAATGGTTTCTAAGACCACCATTCATTTACGCCTCTACGATCAGTTCATGGAAGCTTGAATTTCTTCTATGATTCGGCCTTTTGTTTCTGGTACTATCTGTTGCAACAGATAAAATTGCTAATAGATTAACCGGGGCGTAGATTAGAAATATACCCGACAATGGCATAGAGTAGAAGCGCGCATATATTGATTGATTGAATAATATTAAGAACAAATTGCCGACAACATGTCAAGATGCAAATCTACATAAGGATTTGGGATTTACGGTGCTTTGGTTGTCGGTGACGATGAGTGAAGGGTAAACTTGTACGAGTCAAACTGATTATGGGAATCAGTCTAGTTAGTGAGTCAAATACAGTTTTCGCTCTCCTCAGATCTATTTTTGCTCTCCCATTAACAAAAATCAATAAATATTGGTTAGTCCACTTCCTAATTAGTTTTGAAAAATTATAAACAGTTTCCAAAACCCTTTTTTACCTGGCATATTTAGGGGCCATCCAAAAAGATTTAGGCGCCAACATGTTATACTCATCCAAAGGCTTTGGTTACGGGGTTACCTTTTTTATAGTGAATTTCCGTAAATGTCCTTGTAGTAAAAAAAATTAAAAACCCAAATATAGTCTTGTTCATATTCTCTCCCGATTGTAGAAGTATTCGTCCGAAATTTTTTCTCCCTCTCTCCATTTCAACCCTTCTTCTTCCTCTCTTCCTATTCTCTCCCGATTGTGGAGGTTTTTTTTTTTATAAAACAATGGAGACGGGTAATGCATCCCACAGACCTAAAACCAAAAACGTTCCTCGGGGTTTCGTTCCAAATATAGGGAATTTAGCAAGAAACAAAGAGATTGTTGGTGAAAATGACGAAGAACGCGACGAAGACGAATCCGCGGATTTAGTTGGCGGTGGCGTTTCTGATAGTGTAACACTCCGGCAACTTCAAATGGCACCAATTAGGTAAGACTCTATCAATTTTAGGGTATATTTCGCTTTAATTCGCCGAATTGAGAAAAAAAAATCTAGGGTTTTCTGCAATTTACCCAGATTCGGTAGTCAAACCTGTTAATTTACTACCGAATGTAGTCGTTTCTTCATTCCTGAAGAACATTGATAGAATTCGGAAGTTATATGTTTTGTTTTTCTTCCGAATGTGTTTGGCCCTATGTTCCTACGTACGAATATTGTTAAAATCGGTAGTTAATTAATTTGTGGTCTTCTGAATCTGTTCAAGTAGACATACAATAATCGGTAGTACACTTACTACCGAATTTCTCAATCTGATGAAATATAATTAAAAAAAATTGATTTATGAAAAATCCCATTTTTGGGCCAAGATGTATTCGGAAGATAACATAATGTTTTATACCTCCGATTTTACATCTTTGAAAAATTTAGAGTTTCGAACTCCAATTGATGCATATTCGGTTTGAAAAATTGTATTGTTTGTTCCGAATGTTTACATTCGGGTTTAGTTCGTATACAAAGGCCTCCGATTGTGTGGTTTGTAAACATTGATTCTTTTGTTGTTTTTTAGACCAAGTCGAGCTAAGCAAGCCCCAAAAAACAGCGACTTAGGGCCTCGTCGAGCGAGGAGTAAGAAAGTGTCAGCTAGTGCTAGGAGAGAAAGGAGTGCCAAAGCTAATTCAAGTGATCAACAAAGTGTAGAACCACAAGGAAGTCAACAAGGTGTGCAAGCAAGTGGTCAACAACCCACTCAAGAAGGTGTAGAACCAACTGGTCCACATGGCATTGAACAAGGCAGTCAACAAGGTTTAGAACCAATTGCTCCACAACTTACATCCCACCCTGAAATTGAACCAATTGATCCAGTGCCCAGAGTTCAAGAAGAAGGACAACCAAGTGGTACCCAAAAAGCCAAAAAAGCTAACAAAGGAGCAGAAGGTGGAAAGAAGGATATTGCTAAGAAAGCATCACATCTTGTCCCTCAACACTTGAAGGTGAAGAATATTCCACCTGGAGAAATCCTTGGGCTACCGGCGGATGGAGGAAAATTGCTTTTTGGATACAAAGACTCTTGGGCCAAAGAAATATACGAAACCGAGGTAATAATAATCGTATATTTTTTATTAATGTACTGTGTATGTGTTACTTCGATAATAGTTGTATTAAGGGTTTTTGTATGTACTTTAAACAATTTTCGTGTGTTTAATAATATCATCAAGATGCGGTTCGTCTACTCAAACCCACCGCTGCACCAACAAAAATGCTTGACTGGCCTTTATCCGGTGAATGTGAAAGGTTCAAGAGAATTGTAACCAACTCCGGGTTAGCTAATGCTGCGGAGAATTCATTTTTGGAACATGATCGTGTTGCTATATCGGCGTTTATGGAGAGAATGTATCCTGAGACCGATACCTTCCATATGCCTTTTGGGGAGATGACGATTACCCCGGATGATGTTGTGCAGATTCTTAACCTTCCTGACCAAGGCACAGCTGTGAAGTTCAACTACACAAAGCAGTTAAGTTGGGCACAATTATATGTTCTAACTAAAAAGTGCTTAGGTTGGGATGAACAGACGACCACAATTATATGTAATAACCGTTTGATGGTATGTCATTATGTTTAAAAATAGGTGAATAGGTTTAGTTGTGTTTCCAAAATGTTAACTGCTTGCATTAAGAAGGGAGATCCCGTGCCAGTTGAGAAGATACAAAAGGCTAGAGACCTAATTGACAATATAGACAATGAAGAATATGCAGCAGAAATTGGGGAAAAATCCACGAAGAGGTAGTTAGATAAGATGGCAGTATCAAAGTCGGGTAAAAGAACTAGAGCTTATACGAGCAATCGAACGGAAGGTGTTGAAGTAGAAGGACCTCAAACTCGTGGTCGTGGTGTACTTGGAGGTAGTCTCGGTCGTAAAGTAAAATCAAAGAAACAATGAATGACAATCTTCCGTTTTATTTATGGAATGCTTCTTAAATTGGTTTTGTTTTTAAGGTTAGGATCGGATTTGAACTTCTTAAAACACGTTATGGTATGTGGATGGTTTGTTTAATGGTTTATGAATGGTTAGTTTTTTTGTAGCTTTGGAATGATGAGCCATTGTAGATAATCTTCATTGTTTTGTATCTTTGGAATGATGAGCCATTCGGAGGTTTTGTATATTTTTGTTCGCCCGATTATTTGAAGTTCAAAACCAAGAAAATCTTCATTTTTCGTAGCTTTGGAATTTTAGGCCATGTTATATTCGGTAGATAAAGACGCTGAATTATCCTCCGAATTTGTATAGTTCAAAACCAGCCCCGCCATGGCTCTGGGTGGTTCCACAGGCATAACAGAGGGTTAGCCATAAAATTCGGAGGTTTTGTATATTTTTCTTCGCCCGATTATTTGAAGTTCAAAACCAAGAAAATCTTCATTTTTCCATGGTTCGGAATTTTAGGCCATGTTATATTCGGTATATAAAGACGCTGAATTATCCTCCGAATTTGTATAGTTCAAAACTTGACCCCGCCATGGCTCGGGTGGTTTCCACGAGCATAACAGAGGGTTAGCCATAAAATTCGGAGGTTTTGTATATTTTTCTTCGCCTCGATTATTTGAAGTTCAAAACCAAGAAAATCTTCATTTTTCCATGGTTGAATTTTAGGCCATGTTATATTCGGTAGATAAAGACGCTGAATTATCCTCCGAATTTGTATAGTTCAAAAACAGCCCCGCCATGGCTCTGGGTGGTTTCCACAGGCATAACAGAGGGTTAGCCATAAAATTCGGAGGTTTTGTATATTTTTCTTCGCCCGATTATTTGAAGTTCAAAACCAAGAAAATCTTCATTTTTCCTTGGTTCGGAATTTTAGGCCATGTAATATTCGGTAGATAAAGACGCTGAATTATCCTCCAAATTTGTATAGTTCAAACAAAAAAAATATCCGTTGGGTTACATATCCTATATAAGGAGGGTATCTCTCACCATATATGCACCAAGAATACATTTTGCTCTCTCCAACATCAAATAAACCATCTTTAACATAATGGCCCAACCATTCATTAATTCTACCGAGTTCACGATGGAAGAAGATTTATCTTTATGTAGGTGCTATGTCCAATTCTATCCGAGACAGGGTGAAGAACGCAGGCAAGGAGGTGTAATGAGTATGAGTTATTTGTTTAGAATTCACGAAAGATTTTGCATCGACACCAGAAACCCAAATAACCGTCAGTCGGCTGATCTTTTCTGCCGAATTGGTTCAATAAACGCACACGTCCAACAATTCGTCCATTTAACTTATCTTGTGAATGAATATCGATTGAGGGGTGAAACTAATGATGAGGTGATAGAACGATCTCTCGAGGAATGGCGGCGATGGAAAAGATCAAACTTCCGTTTCGAAGCTCATTTTAGAATCCTTACGGCGATGGCCAGATTTAATCCGTTTAGGGCACTTGAAACACGTCCACGAAGCTAAGCGCAAGTCATTGTAATGGAATTGTCGAAGTGTAATCCTTACATCATATTATGATATTCAAAATATTTTATGTAATCGGTAGTTAGGAAGTTATTTAACCTGCCGAATGTGTTTGAATCGGAAACTATTATGTTTTATAATATACCGTTTGTACTACAACGGATACTTATTTTTAATAAAAATAGTCGTGCCTCGAAATGCACACACAATCGGTAACACTAAATAGAAGTTTCCTACCGAATATTCAGTAAAATAAGAAAAACAGGTTTATGAATTCAAAAAGAATATTCGGTGGTAAGAAATTTACAATAACGACCGATTATTATATTCGGTGGTAAAACGTGACACATTTACTTCCAATTTGTCCGAGAATATGGAAATCCAAAGCAAAGATCCCTCCAACAAGTTCATGATCGGTTCCGACTTATTCAAAAAGGGGTGAACGATTATCTTCTTCTCGTTCTTCCACGGTTAATTTATTAATGCGCTCATCCTCTTCCTTCGATCTCTTCGTACCCTTCCTTGGTTTTTTAGATTGGAAATGATGATGGCAATTGGATTTGAGGTTTTTTTGAATGTGCCAGGTACATTGCAAGTTTCGGGCTTCCGTAAACACTACCGCTATTGCATGCATTAGGGCTTGATCGTTATCCATTACAATAACCCTGGGAAAATTATCACCATTATAAATGGCCCTCAACGTCTCCAACATCCAAATGAAACTCACATTCTTCTCATGATCCATTAAACCCAATGCAACCGTAAATGTGTTTTTGTCCGAAGTGTGGCAAGCAATATTCAACAACGGCATGTTATATTTGTTTGTCTTATAAGTGGCATCTATCAACAAAATTTGATGAAAGCATTGGGCCAATTGGATCATTTCGGGATGTGCCAAGAAAATACGAACCACTTTACCATCCTTTTCTTCCCTTCTCAACGTGTAGTCGTATAAATCCGATAACCACTTCGATTGTTGCATGACCGTTCTACCATCCCATTCCGTTCTTTTGATCGTAGCTAGGGCTGAATTAATTGTAGACAAAGAAGACAAGTTGTTGGGGTCATCCGCCTTTATTATACTTAAGATCGCACTCGCTTTTTGGATCCTCATAGACTTCACCGTCTCCATTTCTCTTGGTTTTAGCTTGGCAACCATTACATGTCCAAGTAAAGTATCCGGATCATCGTGGTTATGAGAACCATTATCAACTTTATACATTTTCCACTCTAAACCTTCCTTACCTTCGGGCTTATAGAAGACAATCTTGAAAGGACATCCGATTTTCTTTGTATTGCTTCTGTATTTCCTCTGCGTCTTCCTTATGTACTTACTATTCTTTCCCTCGTGACTCTTTCTATTCCCACCTCGCTCGCAAATCATTTCAAATCGAGTTTCACCCACATGATTGTTTTGAACTACAACGCACATGTTATCTTTTGCCTTGTTCATGAGCCATTCCTTCGCCTCCTTCTTACTTGCAAATGACTAAACACGAATAAAACAAAACTAATATCGTAAGTATAACCATTTAACATACGTATTTGAATAATAATAATAATAATAGTAATGCGTATACCAAATCGTTTGCATATTGTAACGAAGTATCGGGCCTCAAATAGAAATCATCAAAAACCGCTACAACGCCCTGCAAAAATGAAGCAACATGGTTTACATTCACAATCGGAAGACAGTATGTACGTTTTACAATCGATTTTAATATAATCGGATGAATCTTGTGTCAACAAAACTACCGATTTTAATAGAAAGATTTAGACAGTCTCCTGAGTACAAAAACAATCATAATCGGAAGACATATATCTAGTAATACTTCCGAATATGTACAATCGGAAGATAACGTTATAAATAATCAGCCGAATTTCACAGAACAATAACTATTTTTACGAGATTGCGAGAATTTGAATTGGGGGCCAAAGATATATTCGGTAGTTATATAAATTTTTAATACTACCGAATGTAAAAGATAAGAATTAGTGAGTTTCATAATTTTGAGGATTTCGATTTTTGGGACATTCGGTATTAAATGCACTTTAATAATTACCGAATGTAGCTATTTTGAAATATCAATTTGTTTTTTTTTTAACTATTCGGTAGTAATATACATTATTTAAACTAACGATTGTAAATATTTGGTACTCAGGAGGTTGTATTCGGTAGACATGTGAATACATTAGCTACCGATTCTGGGTAGTTCATGGCGTTAAATGCATGCATTTATCGAGTTTTATCGTTTCAAAACTCATACAAACGCATACAAAGTGGGTTATGAGTTTCTTAACACAATACCTGCGTGTTAGATGCATCGTTAGCTTCGATCTCGGTTGATTCTACGGTTTCCTCCATGAAAGCGTCGTCTAGGGTTTCCTCTCCACAAAAGTTTAAATCATTCAACATATACCCCAAATCGTCTTCTCTAAACGGTTGTGATCCTTCAACATTAAGTTCTTCACCATCATTCTCAACAAATTCTTCAAATCCATCCATTTTTGTTGCCTATTTCTAAAAAAAGTGGTTTTTCACTATTACCATTCTTCTTCTTTTCTAGAACTATAACAGACAACAAATGAAAAAAAATGAAACAGTCTCCTCAAAAAAAAAAAAATGAAACACATTACTTACTAACACTAAAGCGTCCACAATCGGACGTTTGTGATTTTTTTTTCTACCGAATTATTCGGTAGATAACGATCCTTGTTTATCAACCGATTATTAGATGTTAGTTTTACCATTACGATTTACGGGAGATAAGGGGTGGCTTCGTTTTATATTTGGGTGACCCAATTTTATTTTATTGTTGGCCCCTAAATCTTTTTGGGTGGCCCCTAAATATGATAGGTTTTTTTATTCTCTTTTCTTTTTTGTAGACGTTTTCCTGTTTTGATTCCCTTTTTTTCTTTTACCCGCTGTTTCTTTTCTGTTCTTCCTCTATGTTCTGATTATCAACTGATTTCTTTTTCTATTTGCACTGTAGTCCGCAGATCATAGTTGAAACCATGATGTCATCGTCAGTGGAGAAGCATTCCAGGTAGAATCGGTCTTTTTTGAATTTTCTGTTTTAAACAAATTAGGGTTCGTTTCACATATGTTAATTATACTTATTTCTCGCTCTTCGCATACTTCTGTATTTTCTTTTTCTGTCCTATTTTTCTATCATAGTTAGCAGAAAAACAAATCCACATAAACAGCAGCGACAAATGTCTACCAATCAAGGTATTATTAGGGGTTTCTTCGTCACTTTATATTAACGATGAAATCATAAACTGATATCCCAATCAAAGTATTATTAGGGTTTTCTTCTTCTCAACAATAAAATCACAAACTGATGACGGTCTTTTACTTATGAACATCGATCTTGGCTATAAGGGCCGAGATAAGTAGATTAACATTTGTTAATTATCTTCTAGGAATTTTATTTGTCTCTCTATCTTCTCCCGGTTTCTCTTCGAAACCTTATCTTCTGTCTTTAGTGTTTAGTGTAGTTCTGCAGATCATCTTTTCTATTGCTAAGTCGACTAATGAAAGCTTTGTTTGGGTTTTTTCGGTTTCAATTCTGAAATTATATATATAATTGGGGTCACTTATCTATGGTTTTAGTTCAATTAAAAACAAAATATGTTTGTAAGACTGAAGGTGAGGCGGAATAAAGTGCAGACAAAGTTTTAGTGTTCAATTAAAAACAAAATACGTTTGTAAGACAGAAAGTGAGGCGGAATAGAGTGCGGACAAAGTTAATGGTAAAACTTTATTTTCTAGTGTTCATTTTAATCGTTTTGGTTACTGCTATGGTAGTCAGCATCATGATATATGCCTATGCGACCTAATTCTTGCTTTGATGGCCCTGCAGATACAAACATAGTTATGCCTTTCAAGGTAGTAACGACTTTTATCTCATGGGAACAAAGATGCACATTCTTAAGGTAATGGCATACTTCTTTTAGATCTTTTAAATCAGTTACCTGTAACCCCATACTCACTCTTCGCATACTCACTCTTGCACGCCCATTTACTTTTCTTTATGTTGCTGAGAACTTGAGTATAATTTCAACAATCTCTTACCAATCTTCACTTTCATATTGATCATTTATTGATTTCTTGCTCTTTTTTGATTCGGGTAATGCAATAACCAGTTGGAGTAGTGTTGAGAATCCATTCCAATAAACCTTTTTGGTATTTATTATAATAGCGGACAACAGAGTTTTTAATTTTAGTGTTGTTGCTTGAGTTAGGGAATATGTAGTGGGTAATATTAGTTTTGAATCATTAATCAGAAATCCCATCTTATAATTGTAGGTTATTTTCCTTTCACAAACATTAGTTGAACCATCCCATTTTTGTTTGCACATTAGTCCTGTTATCTAAATCGACCATGGTGTTAAATGCATTAATCATAGTTTTCAAGGAAGGCAAAGCGGATAGAGAAACAAATATATGCATCCATATTTCATGAACCCTTACTTATGTGTAATTTTCATGATAGTACACAACTGTGGCGAGTAATATGATCAATAAGATCCTTTCGAAGAACCTTTAATTATAACATCCAATGAACAAATCGATATGATTATGGTACTGGTGTGTTTTGTTACTCATTTTTAAGTTGTTTTGAGTATGGATAATACACTCACAGTTTTCTTGCATAAAGATCTTTTTATTTCATTTCTGGAAGCAATATTTGCTTATTTATTGTTATTTCTTCTTCCACTGAACTCCACTCTTGACTACTTCAATTTTTATGATGACTTTAGTATGACCAAAATTCCGTACCTCTTAATTATCGGTTCTTATATTGGGGAGTTTTGCGTTTTTCTATTAAAATCAGAGTGTGGTTCTGATTTTGATAATCAGATTGCATGTAAATGTTTAATTTTACAGACCAACCTGGAAGGGAACACTGCTAAGATATTTGTATACAGTGGTGCTAGATTTGACAGATAAAGTAAGATCTTTGTTTGTAAACTATTTTAACATCTTTGCATTCTATATTTATTTTTCGTGTCCTATTCATTGGTATAAGTTCTTCACCTTATATTTTTGTGTGTGAAGCGAAGTTGAGTTTCAGTTCTAAAAAGCAAATGGATTTTTACCCTTCATGTTTCTTATTTATCTACCTTTGTTCCTATCGTTTGCCTTATTACTGGCATGGTTATAGAAGTCTGTTGAATGCACATTTCGTTAAATTTCGTTAATTAACATGCAAAAACTTCTGCATTTTTAGGTGATTCTTTTGTCTTGAATTGTCTAATCACTATTTTTATGTTAAATCTGAACCTTGAAGGAAATGATACGTTATACGTGGAAGTTTTCTTCTATGTTGCGAGTATATGGCAAAGGAAAGTGACACAAATTACTAAAGATCCTTCGTTTGTATGTACTTGCTGTTAGTTTAGGTAAATTATTAGCATTATTACATGTTTGTCTTTTGCAACTACAGAATGCATACTAATCCTGCTCGATATATGTAATGGCATTGTTATTGGATCTTCATACAGATACTAAACAACATCTTTGTCTTGGTCTAGCTTTTGGAATTGAGGGTAACATACATAACACATAGTTCTTCCTATTGATTTTATAGTTATACCATCAATCCCAGAAACAAAATAATCTGCTACTAATGCTGTCAAATAACCGACTGCAATTCCAACCCAAAAAGGGAAAGCATCTATAGGAATTTTGTTATGCCAAAATAAAAATTCACGTACCAGGTAATTTCGCAGGTAATTTTGCAACTCGGTACTGTTAATCCACCTTTTATGTAATGAATTTTTGGTATACCGAGCTGTTTTTTTTTCTTTCTTTTTTGGCGTGACGATGTGTCCTATTTGTGTAAGCAGGATCGAAATATCATTGTGCAAGGCGCTACAAAATTGTTGGCAACAAAGAATGGTATTATATGTTTTGCAGAGACCGTAGTAAGAAAGTTGTGGGCGATGAAAGGAACTATTGGTGTACCAAATTTGAAACCGAAGTTGGAGGTCCTGTACCGAGGTAATGCAGTTGTAAATTCAATTAGCTTCCAGTTTGTATCTACATATTCATCTGCACTAATGTACTTGCACACAATAGGAACAATATTTTGCCGATGTAGTACCTGTTGCCTTTTGAAGTTGAATATCAAACAATATCCGACCTGTACATGGTGCAGAGGTCAAAAAAAAATATTAACATGTCTCCGCTGTTTTAACCGTCTATTAGGCATAATCAACTTATTGTGAAATTCGTAATGCAAGACTACACCAAAGCTAAGGTTTATGCCACATTTGAACCAATCATGAATATAGCGATTGCTTTCCAGATAACATTGAATGCCTTACATGCAGTGCTTTACCATTATCCGGATCCTCCACAATTATGGTCGTCAATCTGCAAATTGCATCACCCCATTTATAATCCAGCACAAAAATGGATCTAAACAAAGATTAGACCGGTGATAAGCCTCTGCAGAAGGAAGTCTTGCCTTGGAAAAAAGGTGGTCATGATTCTTGTTTTCTCTAGAACTGTAGATTGAGTTGCCCAGTGTAACTAGAAGTTCATCAATATCATAATGTTTGTATCAGTGCAGTAGTGATCTATTTTTAGAAAAGTATATTATGTGGACCTCTATGTTTTACAGTTATGAATACCCACAATCACTATTACTTTAATGTGTGCCTGCACTTAACTATATTCATAAAGATGCAATAATTTTCTTCAATAAAAGACTAAGTTAAAAGAGATCTCTTTAAGTGGACTTTGTATTTGTTCTTGATTGAAACTAACTAAGGCAGTAGCATATTTAACCTAATCTCAGTGCTTTGTGCAGGTACGCATCACGTGCATCTTCACCACGAATTCCTGAAATGGTTCAGTAGCAGTAATGCTTTGCTCTTCCCATTCAAATTCCTTAGCATCTTGAGAGCCTAACTAAAATCAACGCATCGCAAATAGTTCTGCGCATTCTCAATGGGATAAGAAGAGACAATACATCATTGAATTTCTTGGCACTCTAACAAGTAAGTGATGATTTTGTTTAAAACACTGTTAAATTTTCCAAAGCAACATCTACTGCATGTTCATCTTCTACTTTATAACTTAAGAACTATCTATTGAAGAATCCTGAATGTTTGCGATGTAGTCTTTAGTACACAGTAAAAGAATCCTGAATGCTTGCAATGTAGCCTTTAGTACGCTGAATAGGTAATGTTATAAATCTTTATATCGAGACAATGTTTTCTTGAATTGACCATTGCCAACAAGATTGTGTGAAATTTTTTGACAGTATATTGTATACATTTTTTGGAAAATGCATGCCGCAAAAAGCCTGTTTGAGAATTGATTCGATCGGTGGCATATAATAAACACAAAAACTGTAGATGTTTAGGATTTTAATACGATGCCATTTAAAATGTTGTCGGATTTGTTTGTTTTTCGGCAAAATTATCTATTCACCCAATACTATTGCGAGCCTGTGATATTTAACTCATCTGAGTTGCGGGCCAAAATGAGGATAAAATCTTTACTCTTTTTCAATCGTGAGAAGATATCTCTAAGTAATGTCTTTGATATGTTTCTTAGATAACATGATGGCATGTATGGGGTAAAATTGAAATAATTTGTTCTTTTGATACTTAAAAGATAACTTTAAGTTTTATATCATAGATGAGTGAGATTTTTTTTTTTCATATTTTTTTTGCAACTGATTGGTCGTGGCGAAGCAAGTAGTGATGCTGAACTTTAGGAGAATACTTATCGGTTGTTTTGGGTGTCTTATCATGGTCAGACTCTAGATAGGACAACTTAGTTTTATTTATTTTCCTATTATGTTTTTGGAGTTTGAATCACTTCATGCAGCTGGAAATTTAAGAGATCTTCAGTGATTTGTATGTACTTGCAGTATCGACTTTCTTACAATTGTGTTTTGCCATATCTGTTGGGTTGCAGTACACGTGTACTCTGTAGAAGGCCCTGATGCAAAACCATAGAGTACCCTGATGTATAAGACCATCTTGAAAGGAGCATACTTTAAGGTAAAATAATTGCATGGGTTAACTTCTCCTGAAATAATTATAAAAACATCTCATTTTGAAATTAATAGGTGAACTTTCCCCTTAAGGCAGAAAAGTTCAGGTTATATTTTCGATAAGGCAGTAAGTATATGATGGTCATGAATTCAAGGGTTTTAACTTAGAGTTACTTGTTGTCTTAGCTCAATTTGGTAAAGCACATGGTTACAACCATGTAGTTGTGGGTTCGATTCCCGCAGATGGCACAAAAATCATTTAGATTTCTATATATTGGTATAGTAATGATGAATTTATGAGTTGTTTGGAATTTTCCATGCTGTTGTTGATATCTTTCTTCTTCAAGTAGGGAAATTTTCGGATCATAATTTCTCAATTAGTTCTTAGATTTCGGTTGGGAAAGTTCTTAATGCAACTAGATAATTGAGTCTATTTTTATTTTTTTTTCATATATTTTCTATAATTGAGTCTTTAGCTCGATAAACTATCTTATTGATTCTACAGGGTTATGCTTCGATCATATTAAAAGGAAATGTATCGTGAAATGACTGAAAAAGACTAAATCACGTTGCATTCCCGCGATAGCATTTGACTTCACTTAGGGTTTCATGAGGAAGAAGATTTGCATTCTCTCTCTTCTGTTTCAATATTTCGGGGTTATCGCGATGAAATGAAGTATTTATCTGGACTACGTGAATGTCTAAGCTGGACTATCATCATTTTTCTTGATCATGATAATTCATGTCGACTAATTGGTTATCGACATTGCTTAAGTATTGTTACGACTCAAACTGTGTTTTTTCATAAATGTTATTTCTTATACAACCATGTAATTCTTTCTTGTCTCAAAGTTGCTGGAAGTGTTCTTTAATAACTGTGGAGAACACAGGTACACCCTTGATATCGACATTCTTCCTGTAGGGGTGAAGATAGTGAATAAAATGTTAGTCAGCTTTGATTTTATTATGCTAACATATGAAACCTTATATTGATTCTGAACATCATTGAAAACTTTATTATAAGTCTCTATTAGATAAGCATCTTCCTGTTTATGAGAGCGTTTCGTCTTCTAATGCCACACAAGCAAACCTTGGTGGAGCTTGAGGAAAGTGTCCACAGTATTATGTTGTATCTGTTGAGTTGGTGGTAGGTACAGGTGCATGGAAACTAAGTTCTCTTTGTATTTTTTGGTGTTTTTCATTGTGAGTGTGAGATGATCAAATTGGAATCACAAACTCTATGAAATCTGTATGTCTTTCCAGTCTTTCCAAACAAGTTTGGGCCTGGGTGCCCGGCCCAACCCGAGAAATATTAATGCAATACCAGGAAAATGAGGATGCCCTTATATGTACGGACGTACGTCACTATTTTTTCGCTTAAAGTTTAGACATATGCCATTGTAGAGCAAAGGACGCCCATGCAGCTGCTGATGTTCTTGGTAATTCCTTCGTGCAGATAGATTAGTTGTGAAACTTATTTCTTGATCTTCCAATACTATTTAGTTTTTTTTTACCTTTACACTACGGAAGAGGAGGTCCTCTACCTGTATTTTACTATTTTTCTTAGCTTTCATTTTATTTATTTTTGACAGTAATGGTGTATTTCATGCAAGTGATGGCCTACATTCACTGCAAAGATAAGATTTTTAGAAAAATGTATTCAATTCTTTGAATTGGTCAATAACCTGTACGAACTATCTTTTGTTTGATGAATATGAGCATTCTTATTAACGAGAATAAAGCGGTTCTATAAGTAAAATCCGACTGCTTCAATTAAGGAGATACTCCAAAGAACATGAAGGAACTCATGTGTAACTCGCTACATTGAATGAGACTATATAGTATGATTCAATTTGTGCAATTGGTAGTAACTCATATGAACCATCTTCCCTTCGATTGAAATAAGATTTATCAAGGAAAGAATACATTGATGACATTCTTTGAGTATTATTGCAAGAATCGCACTTCCAAAGCACATACTTAACAAGAGTTTTCACAATATCATTTTGTATGTGACGGAAAAAAATTGAAAGTAAGGGAAGCAGGGTTTTGCAATTGCAAGGATAAACTTTGTCATCCCCAATGCCGGCGAATTGTATTACCTGCGATACGTAATAAAGGTTGTTGCCAGTGCAAATTCATTTGACAACCTAAAAATAGCCGGGGATGATGATTGTAGGAAACTGCATCGTATATTCAAAGGAGCGTGCATTGCGCTTTGAATTTTAGGATATGACAATGAATGGTATATGTGTTTACAAGATACAACATCGATGAAAACTTGAGTTTAGTTAAGAAAACTTTTCAAGATTATTCTCTGTGACTGTAATCCAAATCAATCAGACATTTTGTGGTCAAAGTTTAGACTAAACATATGTAATGATCTACATTTTAAATTGCGCACATAATATAGTACTATAAAGAATCCAACTGATGAGAAGATATTTGATTTTGGGTTGTAATTTTCGGATGAACAACTGTGTGAATCTGGGAAGTCTCTTGACTGTATAATATGTTAAAGGAGAAGTGGAGCGTTGTGGACTAAGGGGTTTTATAAGATACGACAAATGAGGAACTACTTCGGTATGATGATGTACTTTTGTTATGATGAATAATGATGGTTGTCATTGGTGAATGTAAATATGTATAGATGTTGGTTGATTGGTGATAGGTTTGTTATACAAGTACCAACTGCAAAGTAGTTTTGATTTTAATGAAGAATACCTTATACATGTAATGAAATTCCATTTTGAAACTTCTATTATCAATCATTGTAACATTCTTTGTATTTGTGACCAGGAATGAATTTGATAAATATGATTTTGGACCACAAACTGCTATTTGTTTCGAATACAAAACAACATTATGGCAAGAATCAAATCCTAAATTTGGTTTAGGTTGTGCAAAAGGAACTACGAGACTGTCATACTTAGAGATAGACTCCCATTTGACACATCCTCTGGGCATATAATTCCATGTTTGCATTCACATTGGCACGTCACTAATGTTGTTAGACTAAATGGTCGAAATTATCATAGATTGGATCATTTGGAGCAGGTTAGACAAAAGAGACGGGTTGAACAAGCTCAAGTAATTTTACTATCAACATTCACTAGAACTACTTGGATTTGTTTATTACTTTCACATGCAATCTAAGTTTGATGGAAATAACCGATTGGATAGTTTAATTAATCCAAACTAGGGTTTTGTCTTGATGATTCTTTGATTATGATAATCAGGTGAGAGCTGAATCTTGAATATGGCGAATCCTAGGGTGATGGGATGTTCTAGCCAAGGACGTGGGAATTCAAAAATAACATCTTATTTTCTAAAGAACATTATTTGTTGTTGGGAAGGTCTTTCAATATTTAGCAATAATTTTCAGGTATTTAGAATCAAATTTTCAATTTTTTCAGATAGTTTTTGTCCGTAGAGTTTATAATTCTTCCATTCTACGTACTTTGTCTTTCTCAAAATTCAGCAACTAAAGTTCAACCAGAGGTGATGCTCGGGGCTGTTTGGGACCGTCGATGGAGCTGATATTCTCTATATTTGTGGTCATTGCGATGGTTGTTTTCCATCTGTCACATAAAACTATATTTTTTATCTCTACTTCTGAAATCAAGCCATCCTAAATTTGATTTTAATTATTACTTTTTTTGTACTGATTGTTGGCCTTATGAAATTCAGTAATCTAATTGAGGTGTGTTCTTTTACTTTTTCCCTGCCTCACAGTTTTGTTTCTTATTCATTATTTGGTTGTTGGTTTGATTATGATTGTGGCCAGGTTTATAGGTTTTAGGTTGGTAACTTTAATGTTTTCATAGTGTATCTTACTTTTGTGAATCAATTCTTGTTATTTTTCCTTCTTCTCAGCACTTTGTTCGTTTTTTTTTATTACAGATTTCTTTATTGTATTTTCAAATCTAAAGGTACTCTTTGTTACAAGCTATGAAACCTAGGGTTTTGCAGAACACTATGCAACTGCTATCTAAAGTAACCCATATTGGCAGGCCATCCTGAATTTGATTTTAATTATTACTTTTTTTAATTGATCGTTGGCCTGCTGAAATTCAGTGATCTAATGAATTTCAGTTATCTTTGAAGGCCATGTTTGATTCTACCGAAAGCATTTTGATAAGGGCACAACCAAGCTAGGACTTTTGTCCCAAAGATTCATCGAGCTACCCAGGTTCTCAAGGAACTCTTGCTGATTAGTTTCCCAAATCTGTGGAGTGAATTGAGTAAAACTATGATAATATGCAACACCTTAGTAAAAAAAAAAGTTATCTATTGTCTTCATTTGTCAATAGAGATGATTGAGTAATATACATTTGCATGCATGTTTTAGTTGAGTTGAGGTTGCTAAGTGTCTCTTAGGGTCATGATTGTTTGAAGTTCATTCAGGTTTATTATAGAATTGCAGTGAAATAAAATTATATTAGTAAAATTGTAGTTGCTCATGTTGATTACTTGAGCCATAAGTTTCACTTACTTTTGAAAAAAATGAGGAGATGATTAGTTAAATTACTTATGTGTTTAGTCGTCGAACCGATGGCATAAATGTATTAGAACATGGAACTCCAGTATCTATCATGATATGAACTGTGCGAGTGTGTACAAAAAACCCATGAAGGATCTTACAAGGCTTCCATAACGAGCAAATTGGTTCATATTTTAGCAAATTTTTGTGACAAACTTCTTCAACTTGAACCAAAATTAGCAACTGAAATTGAAAACGTAGTTGATATAGTAGTATGACTATGAATAACTGAATAAGCGATTTGGATTTTAATTCTTTTGCAGGAGCATCCAGTTTCTTCTCACTTTCTCAGGGATATTTGAACTTAACAAATTGGCCTTAATTATTATCCATTTATCGTAACTAATGTGCTCAATTGTTGAAGCAAGTGAACCTGGTGTTATAATGGGCATATCTCAATCGGATGATGGTATTCAACTAAGGACTAACCCATGGAAGGCTTGGTAACATATGTTCTGTATTGCCTTTGTCGTTGATGTTTTCTTACCAAAAAGATACTCTATTATATACGGGAAATTTTAAAACTTCGAGAAGTAAGATTATCTCTTAGTAGCTAAGGTATGCCAAATTACTTTTGTACGAGTATGATTGATAAGTATAGTAAACTCTAGATTCATAAACATATGACTTTTCCTTTGCATCTCTTAGTTATGCGAAACCTATTTTTCCTTATAAACTTACTTTTTGTATCAAATATGTTCAACTTCTTAAATCATCCAGAAAGCCATGTTATTTTCATGGTTGTAATGAATCAAAATTCCACTGATGGTATGAACTGGTGATGTCTTTAAACACGATTTTGTTGCAGATTGTGAACTCATAACTAATTTTTCTTAATAAAATTGCCAAGTGTTCGGATCCTTTGGTTGATAGATGCTAAGACTGATTTTCTAATGTTGAAATATTAAAGTCATAATGAATTTTTGTTTCATGAAAATTCTACAATATTGTAACCCAAGATGATATATTATTAGGAATCTCATCGCTCTACCAGAGCTAATTCAGTTTCCATGTATTCTCACTTACCATCTTAGCTCAGCTGGAAGAGCGCATGGGTTTGAACCATGTGGTCGTGGGTTCGATTCCCACAGATTTCGGAGGAAACCTATGGTTGTACGCATGATTTGGTGTAGCTACTCTAACATGGTTCATTTTGCAGTACCAAATCTTATTACGTATCACACTTATATTGAAGTGAAGATTTTTTTTTTATTACGCAACATGGTGTTTTGTCATAGAGATTATTTTTTGTAGTTGACTGTATATAAGAGTCAACTAAAAAATGACATGGTAAAAGAGTTTAACATATCTGACTCCTTGATCAAAGAGTTAAAGAGTTGACAGGATTGGCCGAAAAGGGTCATCTCGAGTTCCTTATCGTCCTGATTTCGTTTGACTTGGAAGGATAGGAGTGATAGGGGCCTTACTTATTAAACTTAAGTTTTAGCATATAAGTATATCATTTACTTTGGCTAACTCATGTTAGCTCTCGGTTCTCTACTAACCATAAATCTAGAATCTGTTTATTTTTCTGGTATGGTGTCTTTTGCTTAATTTTGTTTTGATTGTTTCATGTTATTCACTGCAGCCGCAGGGGTTGACGTTGAATCAATCACAAAGAATTGTCTCGAGTTTCACATTTTTTTTTTAATTCCCATCGTTGATGAAGATGAAAAAAAGGATGGGTAAGCTGATATGTACGCAGTTTAAGTTTTTGTTTTAATTTTTTTTCACTTTTTACTATGATTGAGCAAACACGCAACTTCACTGAACGAGTAATATTTTGATCTTTTAGGAAAAAATTAGGTTTGGTTTTATTTGGAGATTCGATTATCTATTTTGAGTTACCATTACTTTCAAAAGGTCCAGCAATTCCAAGTTGCGGAAGTCATGAAAGTGGATAACAAATTGTGCGGTGTAATGTTTGGGAACAAAATAGATGTTCAAGTGAAGGAAAAAAGAATTTGGAACTGTGTCCTGATCCCTCCATCTTAGTATCCAAACGAAGACGAAACGAAAGTGGACGAAAGAGAGATTAAGATGTTTTCTAAGGTAATTTAATCCTGTTTTTGAGGGTTCATTCTTGGTTTTGCTATCAATTAGGAATTAGTGTTTTTTTGAAAGTATTTTTGGGAGGATCATGTTATGGGAGCGTTGTTGGTACTGGCTGTGTAGGATTATATAAGCATTCTAACTTTATAGCTGAAACTCTAGATTTTTTGATGGCTTGGGATCAAATTGAAAACTTGAGGTCATTTGGTTTCCATGAGATATCCAGAGTGAAAAATTTTATGTTCTTATGTGAAACAATTTTTTTATGCAAAAGAGTTTATGTATTAGTCACTTGCAGGAGGATGCAGATGGTAGGTTGGCATACTGTTTCGCCTGTTCTGGCTGGTGATAATTGGAGCGCCCGTGAGTAACCAAGTGGAAGGTGCAATTGAGACTGAGTTCAATAATGCAGAGAGATGAATTATAGCCATCCTGCTGGTGTGTTACATCTTATATGTTTATTTTCCATGTACTTCTGTTGATACTTCACCATAGAGCCTCCTAATGCAGTTCACTCTATCGTGCATCATACATGATATCTACCGAAATAATTTTTGTTTAAAATTATAATAAAACCATGGTTTGAAGTATGTATACTTGGTTATATCAAAGAACCTTGAAAAGTCAAGGAAGTATTGTTCTCAGTACTCTACTCTAAACATGTTAAAAGGTCGTACGTAATGAATACATACTATTTTGTCGCTAAAAATAAAATGATGCAAACTTCATAGAACTCTACTACCTCTTGGATTAGTGGGTCACACTACTACTTTGTCAGATATTACTGTTACTGCTCCCTAGATTACCACTAATGTCTCTTCTATTACGCAGTCAGATAGAGTGCAGTAATATGCACTTCCAACATTGTCTTAGTAATTTCTTTCAAGGTGGTAGGGATGATAGTCGTATGGAAGGGTTGTATCTATTGAATGTGACCTCAGTATGAGAGCGATCAAGGTGGTAGGGATGACAGTCGTAGGATAGGTAGGGAATATAGTCGTTCTAGAAGTAGAGGTCCGGTGCACCGAGGTTTCCACTTTCCAGTGATCGATAAAAACTAACTTTACAATTCCGTTCCAAATAAATCATACTTCTTTGCCAGACACAAAGGGTTAATGTGAATCAATAACGGGTACTACTTTAGGTAATTAAAGTCGAGGGATGGCTTTAATAAAAAAGAGTTATATGTCTTCACAAGGTTTCGTAACTCAGCTTTCTCATAATAATTTGGCTGGAAAATTGTGAATTTGGATATATGTGATTATGGATATGACATTTAAGAATCATTGTTTATGTTTGTGTTTAGTGGAAAACCATAACGATGGAGACAAGTTTTATGAAATTATTCAAGTCCTTTTGTAGTCTACAAACGTATGGATAGTGATGCCTACATCCGTCAACATTTTGAACCATCAGGAGTGGGTAATTTTATAATTCAGCTAACTTGTTCAAATAAACAATGATTATTAGATGT
Organism: Papaver bracteatum; assembly: GCA_023529315.1. Taxonomy (NCBI): domain Eukaryota; kingdom Viridiplantae; phylum Streptophyta; class Magnoliopsida; order Ranunculales; family Papaveraceae; genus Papaver; species Papaver bracteatum. The sequence continues at coordinate 1,519,882 of JAJJWX010003983.1, forward strand.
CATAACCAGAATCATATATGTTCTTTTCACATTGGTTTCACATGGGTTTTTGTTTATGTGTTTGTGTGTCAAGAGAGATTGCATGCTACCTCCAGGATTCGATGCTTGGATCAGGCTAGACTTTCCCGAAATGTATGTATCGTTGATTTAAATTCACTCAATTTTACATCAAACATATTGATGGTTGAACATAGTATTATTTATTAGTTGTCTTGCAATAGGTTGTTGTGCTTCAAATGCTGATTTTACATTGTTAGTACCAGTCTTTGCTTAGGTTTTTATTTATGATATTTACATATTTTACGCCGCTTCTTTGCCTCCATAGTGGGTTTTTAGCATTCAATCTTCCATGGGTAAGTTAACACTAAAATAATTATATACAAACACTTGAATACAACATTTATATAATATTCTTCACATGCTTAATATGGGAATGTACAAAGACCAGAAGCACGCGTTGTCACATGGAAAATTGATGAGCTTGCAAATGATGCTCATTATAGACATATGTTGTGGTTGTTTATGTGTTAATATACTTCCCTCTGACAATTTTTGAGAACAGAGTATAAACTTAATATAGTTGAATGTTATACAGGTTATTGATTTGATCTAATTTGGGTTTGTTTTGTTGTGTGGATAGTAGCAAGCTATTAAGGTTGTCAATTGCACAAGTTTTGACTGTGATTTCTCAAAAACAAAAATCCTCTCTAAGGGATTCTTACAAAGACGATATTTCTACCTTGATCAACTAACTTTTACTTGCAGTCTGTGCATAAAGTGGATTGATTAGTTGTTGTAAGATGCACAGGTTTAACTCTAGTGGTAGTTCCATTTAGTTTAATGTAACACATAATATGAAGCTCACCAGATATTTCAGTGTTGTACTTCTGGATGTTTACCCTCGGAGTTCCCTTATTATTGACCTTATTTATTGTCAACAACCAAGAAATGTCATGAAATTCCTTGCAAGGTTATCTTCAAATTAGCATGTGTAAGACTAGATTTATTCTTAACATTCTATTTCTACCATAATCTAAGATATCAAAAGTTTTTAGAAATTTGTAAATTTTTGCAGAGCAGACATTTTTTTTTTTTACTTCAACGAATTAATCCGTTGCAGATGTTTAAGAGTTTCGGTATCCATCATTTAACAGTCTCCCTTCAATGTTGTAGCCGAATAAACAGCTGCAAGAGAATCATCAGACAATTAAGAAAACTTCAAAATCATGCATTTGTGAGTTTTCAAAATATGGCGTTCTTTGCAATCTAAACATCAAATCACGGGTAGTGGTTGACTAGATAAGTCACTGTGAACTTCAGATTCATCATATTTGAATTTCATATTTTGGAAAATCATGTCTTTAAATTTTACAATTTTATTCCATATATATAGAAACTCTAATTTTTGCATTACCATGTTTGTCTAATCAAGTCAAACGAACTTGATTACGCATCGGTCAAGGCATGGCAAATGATTCTCATTGACAACTAAAAACATATTGCACATTGATTTTTGTTGAACATCTTGATTGTCAGTTTACTTGACCATAGTCAAGTGTTTTACTTATCCCTATGTACCGAGTATTTACCTAGGAGTGAAGAAACTAGATTTTAAAAGCAAGTAAACATCCAAAATATGTTAAATTAAGAACCCTTATATCGGATAACCATAAACATGTAACCAAATACCAAAAGCATAGATTGAGAATGTAACAAGTAGCCGATCAAGAAAAAAAAAGAATGTAACAAGTAATAACATGTTGAATCTTCTCTTCCAAATTAAATAGGCTTATTGCAGACTAAACTATTATTGAAAATGTAAATGTGAACTTAGCTTTATTCATAATTTAATTAATAAAACTTATATTGAATAACCATGGATAAAATAAAATATACAATGATGGAAGATTGAGCCAAGGACATAGGCAGGGTGATGTCTAAAGACATAAGAAAAGGAAATCATTGCTTGAAAACAAGATAATTAAACTCTGTAAAGGATCAATCAATTATTCTAGACAATAAAGGAAAGAACAATCAATTCTCGAGGGATTCTTATGGGTCCTTAATCAAGAGCCAAAATATTCTGATAGCGAAGATAAACTGGAGAACTTTTTTGGAGTATCAACATCAACAAAAGGTTATCGATTTAAACCTTTAGAGTCATGAAAATCTAAAAAATAAATGTCCAAACATGAATTTGAAGCGAAAAAGTGAATGGAAGATTATGCAAAAAATAACAAAACAAGAGTATGAGCTACAATATTTAATTAAAAAATGAAAAAAGTTTAGAATGATATTACATTTTTTAAGTTTTAGATGTTGCATTATTTTGATCAGGTTAAGATCAATGAGAAGTATCATCACAACATTTTCATTTTATTATAACATAGCAGCAAGATACTTGAGGCTTATTTAAAGAATGAAAATCACATTGAATATGGGGAAGATAACTTGGATTTAACAATCAAAGAAATTTGACAAGAACATGATTACATTTTTAGGAGGTCGGGTCAAAGAAACGATGTTTGAACAACGAGCATGCATCGGTATTTTTCTACAAGGTGGGTTTGAACAAAAAGTTTACAAATACATGATCCATGAAAATATGGATAAGCTAAAATCAAAACAGAAACACATGCTACGGTGATTCAAAACAATGTCTAGAAAGGATATACAGTTCCCAGTGTGGAAAATTTGGACTCGAAAAAGAATAATAAAATGCCTAAAGAGAGAAGCTTGGAGTTCATAGACGGGTCAAAAACATATTCATTCACTTTTTGGAGTAGTTTTAATGGATCCAAATTATTTTACTGTTTTAGACAATTTACATTCTTGACTGTTATGACTTCAATTTATACTCTTTACTGTATCATGTTCATGGTGAACCCGTTTTTTTTCCGTGTCAAAGACATTAACAATTGCCTGAAACAAATCCAATAGCTTTTGCAATATTCACCTATTTATTTACCTTATTATTGTTGTGCTAATTTAAGTTCTTATCCATATCAGACTATTTCATCTTCGAAATAGATCTCTTGGAATACTTTATTAAAATTTATACTTTTTTCTTAAACTTTTTTTTTTTGAAAAAAAACTCTTCTGAAAAATTTATTATAGCAAATAGTGGAATTGTTTATATGTTCGTTTCAAGTAAATAATTCATTTTATTTCAAACCACGGTTCAACTTAATTTTGTTAGATAAAAACGCTCAACATCATCTTGATATCAATGAACCGACAATAGGAAGGAAAAAATTTAAGAAATTATCAACGGTGATACCTAGATGACATAAACCAGACAATATCAATGGAAACACCGGATAACAGTCATATTATTGATATTTTGATATTTTTTTACGGGATTTATCAAGATAAAATCATGAGTCCAACATCGAATACAACGTGACGCTTGACACTAATCAGAGGTTGAGCCGGGGCCGTTAGGCCCCGGTGATACCTAGTCACTGTTATAAAAAAAAGGTGGTCTTTGTCTCCTTGATCAAAGAGTCAAAAAGTGGACAGGATCTACCGAAAATTGTCATCCCATGGTCGGGATCGTCCGGATCGTGTTTGACTTGGACGGATAGGAATGTTTGGTATAGAGCCCTAAACGAAAAATTTCCTCCACTATTTTGTCCTCTCCTGCCGTGCATTATTAGAGTTATAGGCGTGGAGATTCTTTTCCTTTGTGTTATCTCTCACAAAAACCTACATTATTTTTCTTTTTTCGATTCTTCTCCTCTCTTCCCAACAAGCTCAAAATATTAACAATGGCGACTCATTCACTGGACGAGAAAACATGGAAGAAAATCATCCGTCAGGTGTTAATTTGGTGTTTCTGAAGAAAACAATTAGTGGAAATTGGTTTGTTAAAAAACAAATTTCAACCCTAGATTTGGTTTGTTTCGCAAATACAATTCCATCTCCTTCCTGGGATTTCCTAATCCTCATAGTTCTCTCGAGTTTCTCCTCTTCGTTGTTATAGCATAAATACCAAAAACCATTCTTCGAGCTTTATTCTCATATGGATATTCAATCTTTTTTTTTTTTTTTTTTTTTTTTTGCTTAATCACATATTTTATTAATAGAAGGGCTAAAGATTACAAAGTAATAAACAAAAAGGAAAAGAAAATAAGGCCCAAGAAATACAGCCCAAAGTTATCTAGCTAAGCAAAAAGTAACTTAAGCAAATCTGTAATAAACAATCTCTGGCATTTATATGCGCTTCAAGAAGGAAGGTCTTCCAATGTGAATTACTCTCTCACCAGCAGCCATTCCTGCACCTCTCTTAGCCACTGAATCAGCAGAAAAATTGATCTCACGATAGCAATGTTCAAAGATGATATCCTCCATATACCTGATAGCATTGCTCCATCTATTTTTCATAAACCAGGGAATCTTACCAGTTCTAAAATCATTGATAACTGACTTAGAATCAGACCTGATAATAATTCTTGTAGCTTTTAATATAAATGCCCATTCTACAATACACAAAACAGCAAAGCATTCAGCAATATAGTTAGTTGTGATGCCTAGTCCACCTGACAGAGTACCTATGACACTGCATTGCCCACCCTTGGCAATGATACCAAATCATGCAGGACCTGGGTTCCCAAAAGAAGAACCATAACAGCAAAACAACAAATATCCCTGTTTGGGAGGAATCCAATAGCATTCTTTAATGCAGCTGTATTTGATGAATCTAATACCCAATCTGAAGAATTCAATAATTTGTTGATCATAGATTTGGTCCCATTTATTACCTTTCATTCTGCATCCACCTTCATGCACCAATTGCCAAATCCTGCCCTTAAAATGATTCATATCAGGTTCAACTTCTTCAAACAATTTTTTATTTCTTTGAAACCATAATTCTCTTAAAGTAGCACAGGCTGCAGTCATCCAAATTTCCTTAACCAAAGGACTTTTACACTGACATGCTTTGCATATGTCTTCAAAAGAGGTTGTCTTTGAGAAGTTAAAAAGAGAACACAACCAATTCCAAATGTGTATACTGAACTTGCAATTCCAAAGAGTATGATCCATACATTCCTCTTCTACTTTACATATACAACATCTGGAAACCATTTCAAATCCATTGCTTCTCATGATTTCATCATCATTATAAATTTTATGTTGGATCTTCCAAATATTGCTAGCAATGCTTGGATGCAAAAAGGATTTCCATATAAAAGAAGGCCAGGGAATTTTAGGTTCTCTCAATCTAATTTTTTCAACAACAAAAGAAGTTGTGAAGATACCTTTAACATTTCCACTCCAAACTAAAGTATCTTTTAATCGTTGATATTGATTTGGTGATTTCATCTCTTATAACATTTCATAACCGTTGATTGTAAAAAAAAATTAAGGATATCAAAAACAGTATTAATTCTTCTTCCAACAAAACCTAGAGCTCTGATCATTCAAAGTACTTCAATAAGGTAAGAAGTTTTGAAAGCCTTTTTTTCCCATAGATTAATGTATGATTTAAAGGGTTAAATTTTTATTCAGAGAAGTGATTGTGAGTCGTTGTCTTGATTATCTGTACTATATATGGCCACCCAAACAGATAGGTAAAGCTGTATGTGTAGAAGCCCATTGCAGAATAGATACTCTAATTGTTGATCAATCATTCACTCCTTTGATTTCCACAAACTTAGCATCAAGCTAAACATGGATTTTATCGTTCTAAATTTTATTTATGAGTGCCTACTTTTAGTTCTAAACGAGAATATAAAGAAGGAACATTTATATCATAAAAAATGAGTATAAATGAGATTGTTGGACTAATTAGGTAATCATCTTTTTTTTCTTTTCTTTTTTGGTCATCCTATTTACTATTCAAGATTTTTTTGCACTTGGTTTTCTAATGGTGTTGTTATTTTTGCTGCACATATGTAGTACATTTCCAATGAATACCTAGATGGAGAAGCCTGTATAGTTATGAAAATGCCGAGTTAGTTGATTGTAAAGTAATAAATTGGCCATCCCACTGATTAAAAATAATAGTATGCAATATACACGCAAACAATTGAAATACACAAGCAAACAAAGATGATTATATCTCTGGGTCAAGGATAAGGCTAACCAAATTCGTGGTATCTTTGGTTTGAAGTTAAAAATATATAGTCTTATTTGTCTTTAAAAAAAGTTTATGATTGGATCCAACTCTCCTAGACTGTGCTTGAAGCTTGAAAGTTTGGCTTGAAAGTGTGTATAAAACTCACAAGTGTTTAGATAATTCCTATTTGTTTTGGTATTTTATCGAATCTGACATTATTTGTATCTTCTCTGCTATTCATTCTTATCTGTATTGCGGTGTAGGATGATTTTCTTAGTATATAAAAATAAATTTGGGTTTTAGGAGAACAATTATCTTCTCACTTTGATCTCACAGGTGTTTGCAAAATCTTAAACTTTGTGAATTATTGTTGATGAGAATTCCTATTGCTCTTGCGTATATGTTTTAACCAAAGATTACAACTTTGACTTGAAGTTTTCTTTAAGAATGATGAGAAATAGTGGGATGATAAGTATGCTACTTCAAATATATACAACTTCTGTGTCTGCTGCTAACTTTCGAGATGTTGCATAGGTGGTTACTGGTGGTGCTAATCCTGTTCAAATTATCGTGGTAATGGTATTACAATTCCATCTTAGTACCGAAGTAGGGCAAAAGAAGTTAAACACGAACTATGATACATGTGCAAAAATATTCTGAATAACTGTATACGGACAGACTGTTCACCCCAAGTATCATACCGAATGATTGGTAAGTCATTCTAGCTATGCGTTACTTAACACGTAAAAAGGAAATTTGTTTCCAATGGTTATATGCTAATATTTCTATCAACACAATGTACTCTTTATATGGATTTGCAGCTTTCGTTTCTTAAGGAATTTGTAGGTCCATGACCAAATCAGACTATGTCTGTGTTTTATTTAATTATTGTATAAGCTTAGTATCTTTATATCTAAATTGTGTAAATATAAAGGTAAATAATTTTCTACAATTTTGTAGCCGTTCACTATTTTCCATTAGCTTTGGTTCTTATTATGCAGTTGGTATCTTTGGATATTCGTGGCAGTTCAGTTAGTCATCTTCATTACGAAGTATGTACAATTTCCAAGGTTTATATTTTAGAAGCATTATATGACATGAAGAAGTTTGTTATTGGAACAGATTTATGTTCTAGCCTATATGCCACCTTCTACCAGTAACACTCATGGTTGGGGATCCTTTATTGGGATCCACCACTGAATTACACTAATTATGCTTGCTTAGAACCTCTTCTATATTTGGATGTTCGGTTAATGTCTCTTGCATTTCAGGTCATTGCTAATAACTTGGATGAGCTAGCTGGGCAAGGGAGTAATAGCTGTAGTTAGAGGTGTTGGGTCGATTACAACTACGGAAAAAGTAGGTCAGGCAAACAAGATTTTTCACGTGTCCACCAGAAGAGAGTAATAACAATCGCTGGGGGTGCCGACTCGATGGCAACTATGGAGAAAATAGGTCAGGAAAAACAAGACGTGCCACATGTCCACTAGAGGAGCCACATGACCCTAGCTTTTATTTTGATACCGGTGAAGGAATATTTGTGCACATGGATTTGTTCAATTACGAAAAAAGGGTCAATTTTATTGTTAGATTGTACGTTATTTAACATAATAAGCGCGGGTCTTTCGGCTGAACTGGGTTGTTTTTTTTCCTTCGATGCAGGTATGTCCGATAGAATGAACTGGAATAGGAAGTACGTTCTTATTTTGATAGCTTATATCCAGGAAAGACACTTGGATTTATGGAAGGTACGGATTAAGTTTGTAGTTTCCTTAGCCTACACTTTTGCTCTCATTTTTATTGAACTTCAAAACTAAAAATTGTGAGGTTCTCCACTTTGTGATATAGATTGAAGCTAGCTTGATCTCCGGTTTTCTGGATAATCATCTTCTAATCAATTGATCTTGATCTCGACAATTAAGGCTATGAATTACACATAACAAGTTTTGCAAGTTACTGTTGCTATTGAAGTCGCTATGTATTATTCCCAATTTTTTTAATCTCGTTTTGGGATTTTCAGTGCAACTTATTACTTTGAATGTAGTATCAAACTTGGCAGCTTGACTCTGGGATCTTCTCTTTTAGATTTTAGGATTTAATTGAAAGCCTGCAGTTAGTCACTTCTTTCCACTAAATACTACACCAACACATTACGGCGCGCGGGTTATAACCCCAAAGGTGTCACTATCCATGTACAAAAACCCCAACAAAACAAATTGTTCACAAAAACCCCATTCAACATAAACTGTCTATATTAGCATTCTAGTTTAAATCACCCCAACAAAAATAAAAACAACCCCACATTTAATTTTAAATCACCCCAACAAAAATAAAAATCAACCCCACCATTAATTTATATTATATTATTACCACCACAAAATAACACCACCAGCAGAACCACCACTGTGCCGCCGCCGCGCCAACACCACCGCCGTCGCGCCAACACCACCGCCGTCGCGCCAACACCACCGTCGTGCCAACACCACCGTCGTGCCAACACCACCGTCGTGCCAACACCACCGTCGTGCCAACACCACCGTCGTCGCGCCACCACCTCCGACAGCCGTCGCCGCCGCACCACCACCTCTGCCGCCGCCAACACCACCGCCGCCGCCAACCCGCCGCACTACCACCGTCGCCAACTACCACTGCAGCCACCTACCACCACCACTGAAATGATGCAACCAAACTGAAATGAGAAAAAAATGATGAAACCAAACTGAAATGAGAAAAAATGATGAAATGAGAAAAAATGATGCAACCAAACTGAAAATGATAAAAAATGATGAAACCAAACTGAAAAAATGATGGAACCAAAATTGGTTTCACCAAAAATAGATGAAACCAAAATTGGTTTCATCATTTTTCCACATATTGTCATTTCACCAATAACCACCACGACCAACACCCACCGCCAACCACCGTGACCAACTACCACCACCACCTTGCCGCCACCACCACCACAGTCCCCAACGCGTCATTGCACCACCTCCACCAGCCAGCACCACCACCATTACCTACCATACCACTAACACCACCACCAACCAATATTGATCATATTGCATCACCACTGCCAGCCACCGCTACCAGTCAAAACCACCGCCAACACCCGCCGTACCGCCACCAGCACCACGACCTCCCACCAGCACCCAAAAATACGATGAAACCGATTTTGGTTTCATCATAAATAAGATGAAACCATAATTGGTTTCATCACACTAACAGCTGCAATTTCAAATCAAATCTCATCAAGAGTGGTTTGAATATACGTTACAAATATAAAAGATAATTGTGTAAACTAACAATTGGATTCATCAAGAGTGGTTTATTTTAACTGTATCATAATAACCTAAAGGCACAAACTTTCAAGTGATTTAACAAAAGCCTAAGAAGCCATTATGAATATCATTAATCAGATAAACTTCCAGCTCTTTCAAACACAATAACACAGGATCAGTAAAGATGAACCAAAAGTTAAAACAGAACATACAATCACCAGCATGTCAGATAGGACTCAGATAAAGATAAATGAAGCTTAAAGTCACTGTACTTCACCACTTGTCAATTGACAAACTACATGGAAATATATAGGCCACTGTAAATTAGTGTTTTCAGAAACTGTACTCATGAAATAAATGCAAACATTTTCAACCACCAAGTACACGTAAAGTAACTAAATAAGCTATATAGAAACTATACACGCACAACAAGTTAAATACTTAAATGCATGTTAATTTTTGGGACAAGAAAAATGCATGGAGTTGCTTACTCTGCAAACAAAAGCAGCAGCATCCAACTCGGAATGGTAGTTGTTTTCTCTGCTCAAACGTTCCTCGCCTCCAATGGCTAATCCCCGACCACCAGACAATAGTCCGTTCCCATTGTCAAAACCAACGCCATTCTGAAATATTGGTTTATAGGTTTCTTCGAAACCTCTAATACTCTAAGGAGAATTAATACCATTGGAACCGGAATGCTCGGAACAAGAGCTATCTTCTTCATCTACAGCCTTAACATAATTAGCCTCAATTTCACTTTGCTTAGCTCATTCCCTGATCAACATATCAGCATCTTTAAGAGTCAAAAAACGTTTAAGACGTCCACATTTATCAAGAATCGGGCCATCGACGATGCAAATTAGTTTCTCTGCTCCGATAGCTAAAGCACAGGCGATCGCAACCTCATAAGTGCTGCAATGTTTATCAAAGATATGTCAGAGTCGAAGGTACATTTTCTAACAGGTGAACACGGTGATTTCCAACAACAGACAACAACAGTAAACTTATTCTGTGATTGATTCACCACATCCAAACTGAAGTAAGCATATCTACTCCACCCATAAGGAAAATTTTGTGAATATGCAGCATCTAGGTACATTGGCTTTCCCTTGGGAAAAATCAATACCCTCATACTCTAAGTAATATCATCAATTCATCAAAGAATACATAATTATAAACTTCAGAAGGAAAATGAAAGTATATTAAAAGATATAGATCACCATACCATTGGCACACCATCTTGTTCACCACCATCTCAGGCCAACAACAGTCACAGCGAGCAAAAACACCAACACTACAACCTTATGCTACTCTCAATCCACTACAATTACCACTGCAACCACTTCAATAACCTCCTTCATCTCATCAGATTTTCAATTTTATCCTTCTTCTCTGTTGAATTCAAATCAACCAAGAAATATGACCCATCAAAACCACTTCAATTCAGTATCAGCTCTCAGATTCAATATTGATTCAAACTCGATGGTCGAAGTAGTTGCTCATCTCTATCTCGATTATCAGCAACAGATTCCAAATAACATCTCCAACACTCAATTTCAACAACAATCTTCTTCTCCATCTGATTTTCACAGGGAACCCATATAAATTCTTCTATCAATCCACCATTAACAACTCTGTTTAACTCAATCTATTCATCTGTTTTCTTCTCCATTAATGGCAGCAGTCAATTTCATCTCTCCATCTCGATATGGTCTCTCAACAGCAGGAAAATAGAATAGAGAAAGGCGGCAGATAGTTCAAACCATACATATAAACCCTAATTTCTTCTCGATTCAAAACCTAAATCAAAACCTAAAACCAATTGAAGCAGACAAAACATTTGCTTCCTAAGCAACAACTTCCTGTAACAAATTCAAGTAAAACCAATCTCAAATTTCTTCGTTAATCTTCATCAACTGTTCACCATCATCTCTCAAATCTACCGCAACCCTAAAATTCTATCTCAGAACGAACCCAGTAAGACCCAGATCCAACAATCACTGCAGATTCTCGATTTTAGAATCGTTGTTGTTAACTGCTATCTTCTTTACAACCGTTTTTCATTGAAGAAGAATACAAATATGTTTGCAGAGGAGACGAAGGAGACAAATGTGTTGCTGATGGAGGTAACGGAGGTGTTGTTGCTGGTTTTCACGGAGATATTTGTTGATGGTGGTGGTGGGGAGAAGGAGCCGTAACAAAGAAGAAGAAAAGAAAAGAGAGTAGCCGAAATGAAGATAAAAAGGGTATTTTTGGGTTTATTAAAAATAATAAAAACTAAATTTATTCATTATTATTTGACTTGGGGTTTTTGTGCCACTTTCTTTTGAAATGGTTTTTTTTTTGTTAAAAATAATATGACTGGTTTTTTCTTATTACTAGTTTGTTCACCTAGGGGTTTTGTCACTAGTTTTGTTTAAATTCAGTCTCCTGCCCGTTTTGTAATTGTAATCCACCGTTATAAATGGGTCAATTATCAGTCCAAATACCTCATCAATCAAGACTTTTGCAACCTAAAGATTCGCACTTTGAGGATAATAGAGAACGTGATCATCGATCGAACTTCCTTAGGTTCTTTGTTTTTTTATTTGTTTCTTCCAAGCGAGTCAGCAGATATGCCGGCAAAGCATGGGTTTTTTATTATCTGATATTTTTTTTGATCGACAAACTTAATAATATGGTAAGTGATAAGTTCCTTGATTACTGTTTGGTTTACCAGCGATCCAGATCGGAAACCACAAAAATCAAGCCAGGAGAAGGTACGTCGCGATAAAAAGAAAGTGACGGTAGTGGACATAATGAACAGCGTGCCCTTTTTTCCAACAGTTGAGCATCCAAATTTACATGCCCCGAGTCCCGACTCTCAGAGCTAAAGTACGATATGATAACTCAGTTATATGTGTTTTTTTATGATTTTCAAACGATACGTCCAACGAGAGAGAAGTCTGAACAATCCGGTGATTATTTTGCAATGTTTACAACAGAAGCATAGATTTTATTTTTGACAGACCCTTTTCTACTGCGAACGAAAATCCTGTAGAGACCAGCATTATAGTATTTTTTGTAATTTTTGATATATATATAAAATAAATTTGTGCTACACAGTTCGCATTAGGGTCGTGCAGTGATGTGGAAGTTAACCAATTCGCCATCCAAAAAGAGCGTAAAAAGAAGTAAATTCAAAAGCAAGATCCTTAATGTAAAAAGCATGATGAGTGGGAGAAAAATAAGAAAAGAGCAATAGGAAAGACACAAACACCAATTGCCAAAGAGTCGGTTTCCAACGAGAACACCCCACCAAATCGGAAAATAAAGCATCTATGGTAAACCATGCGTTCATAACCACAGTAATATTCCGTAAACAAAGACATCGATATTAAACAATACTTATTTTTATGATTATAATCTACAGGCACACTGCTTGGCGCAACAAGCACGTCAACAAAGAGAGAACAAAAAGTTATTCGAACATCAAAAGAACTGTCAATGTTACCGTTGAATTTAACAGAAGTATTTAATATTATTTTTATACAAAAATATACTAAATATGATACCAATCGTCAGTTAAAATTGATGGGCTAAATTATTGGCACAACAAGCAGCACAAAAAGCATGTAGACAAAGACAAGATCAAGAATAAAAAATATCAAACTATATGGAAGGATCCATAATGAATGAAGGTGCGCAAATAAAGTCTGAACCAGTATATCGACCAGATAATGATAATGCCAATGAGCAATTTGATCAAACGAACATGCAATGCAAATCCAGGGAAGAAAAAAAAAGAGCAAAGTGAAATCTTTGCAGGTAAGAAATTCCAAGATAATGTTTATATGCCTTAAATCTCACATTTATTTATACTCACAGGATAATCCTAATCGTCTGTAGATCCTACTATGCTAGACAAAGAGAAAAGGAATTCTGATACTGAAGCTCCCCGCGGCGATCTGGTAAAAGAAAATTAAAATGGACCTTCTGCTTTGTAATTCTATACTGCGTCAATTAAAACAAACAATGCTTATTTTTAACTGAAGTAAAAAAATAGACATTATGCCTCACCGTTGCTGCCTGTTATAACAATGCTAAATTTCTCATTACAGTGGATTGTTTTCAGCCAGTGCAAATGTGTAAAACTATTAGCTGTCACAAGCATTAAGGTGAACATTTCTTTTATTGCAGATAGATACACTGGAAGAACCAATAAATCCTGATAATGAAGCTGCATGTGGTGATCAGGTACGAATTTTTAAAAGTAATTCATTCGGAAGTTGAAAACTAAGAAAAACCAAATGTCATTCTGCTTCTTAATTATGTTATGGATATATGAGTTTTGGGTTATTGTTGTACGTCATCCGAATTAAGGTGCCATTTATCCAAGTACATTTGAATGTGCCATATATCCAAGTACATTTTGAATACAGCATAATGGTCTATCATTCTCAGCAATCTTCAGAAACATAAAATTCAAAAAATTAAACTAACCTTTGTTGTTTATTCTAGCATTGCTGGATTTTACATTTTAATGGACCATCTACAGTTGGTGCAAATGTCCTAAACTCTTTACTATTATAGACTCATGAGTATTATGTTTAATATTTCTTTTATAGCAGATGAATACACTACAAGTGGAAAGCAATATGCAAACAGGCCTAATCAATGCATCATTCTCCCATAATTGAACACAACATGTAATACAACTAAACTTAAAATTCCTTCTGTTATACAAATGACAGATATCTCTAGCTCTAATTATGAATTTTGTTGTTTATTTTAAAACAGGTTTATTCTAGATGCATACATATCATCTGATGAGTAAATTGATGACTGATATTCCCCATATGACAGTTTTGAAGATGAAAACATCAATGTACATACGAATGTCAGAATACGCATAACTGGTAGAAATGTACGTACAACTTAATATGTGTCTGGAAGACATTACGCTGGTAAAATGATGTACCATGCCCTTTTGTGGTGCATTCACTGCATTGCATAGGCTAGATGAGAAATTGTCCGCTTCATGATTCAGGAAACCCGAATTCAAGTAAATGCTTCCACAAGGGAAAAGTTAATCTACCATCGCTACTTGGACCTCCACAACTGTTAAAGGAACTTTTTAAAGGAGATGACAAAAAATCGAAAGAATCTAGACAAAATATCAGAAACAATTCTACGAATGCATTTATAACTCTTGGATGCAAATACTGAAATATGACATAAGGGTAACAAAGGGAGGTGGGTCTTCCATGTTTCTTAATACACGGTGATAATAGTTATCTGGGATAATATAATAGTCCTGACGCTCACAAAGAATACTCAACTTGATCAATGTGATCCAGAAAACACATCCTTCGCTTAATTCTTACTCGAGGTAATATTTTAACACCCTGCAATTTATGACTAATGAAAAAAAGAAATAAGAAAGCGACATTTTACCCAATTTATGTTAGGTCGGCTCAAAACTAGAAGAAAAAGTCAAACTCCCTTCATCAATAAATAGATGCCAGGACATGAAAGAGTTGATATCAAAACTGTACCATTATTAAGGATATATAATCAAGTATCACCTGAAGAGTTAATAGAGAGAATCATCTTATCAGCACGTAACGATGATGTTAACGATATTAACATGGAAGCATTGAATATTATGGATGGAGAAATGTTCACTTATTTAGACGCAGACAGATTGAATCCTGGCGCAAGCGACAGGATACCAAATTACAACAGCAAATTTCTATAAAATATAAATCCACCAAGAATGCCCTTTTTCAGCGAATTTGTAAGCCCCACTCCCTTCTCGACAAACAGCTCTAATATCTTCACATGTTATTGAATGTTTATAATGTGTTATGATTTCGAATATATAGATAATAGAGTGTTACCTATAAAGATGTTGAAACAGGTAAAAGGAAACATGCAATATATGGTTGATCGTACAATGTCATTATGAGTGTTTAAGACTTGGGAGTGTATGCCTATATGGCTACTATACAAAGGATCTGGAATATTATGTCCGTTGGATAATACATAGAGATCTGAACTATTCTGAAATTAAATGCTTGACTCAGTGTTAAGCATTAAACATGAATCGAATCTTTGGTGATTTAGTGTTAAACATGAATTAACAAATTGTCTAAACTTAGCAATCTCTGAACATTCAGCATTGAAGGAAATGGTAACTGCTTAAGATTACTAACCTTGGAAGTCATCGACGAACACATGCTCAATAATAAAAGAGCGCCTGCGCTGCTCAGCTACTTTAATGATGTTATAGAACGCAATGTCTACTGCTTGGCTTTTTTGGTTGATAAATTCTGCAATATTTGATATAACTTAGATTAGTTAACAAACTCATCATTTGGGTAGACCATTTGAAAATTGACATAAAAGATAAAACAATTTCTTTTTTCAAGGTTCATCTATCTATATTCTATTCCTAATATCTAAATCAATTTTTTTTTGGCCGGTTCAAAAAGCGGGTGATCTGGATAACCCTAAGACTAAACTTCCACAACTGATTCCAAGGATACCACAAGTTCAAGCTTGAACTGATGGGACACAACAAAAAAATAGTTGAAAATATGGTCATAACAGAAATGATGACCATATTTCTGTTCTGACCATAAAAAACCATCCTTACAAAAATAAACTTTTTCATTAAGTTTATCTAACCATTACAAGAATGAATTTTAAATGTAGGAAAACTCATCTGAGAATGTGAGACAAATAACTGATGCAATAGGGAAAACATCCATATCGAAATGACTAAGAACCGTATGACTATAAAAGTCTCACTGTAAGAGAAGTATATAACAATGACAATGATTTAGGGAAACAAAGAATCTGAAAGGAATTTTATTGAACCTGCACATCAAATTCAAACACCTACCATTAGAATCTGATGTCGATCCCCAAAGTCAGTGAAAGTAATGAAAAAATTCCTACAATAATTAAATGAAGACATAAGGAGCTATCTTACCATCTAGAATGAGAACATCAAAATTCCAACCGATAATGAGTTATCTAATGGACCATCTATACAAGGTTAAACTAATTGACTATATTGCCGTGGGAGCAAAGTGCTTTCAATAGTAGTTCAAGAATGACTATTCAAGCTTCCTCAGATTACCTGGAAATATTGGAGCATACAGAGGATTTATGTGGATTTCCTTTCTTCAGCCAAAACCAAACAACATCGTGCTCATCTTTTGCAGAAGTTTTAAAAAGTAGTTTGATTGGTTTATCATTAGGTTATACGAAAGATCAAAGTTTTCAACTAAGTTAGAATTAAAGATATAATTAGTCGACGACTTACCACCTTCACCACCAGGGCATCCGACAATTTGTTTGGCATAGGTTGATGTTACAATAACAGATGCACCCTTCACATATCAAATCAAGGGGAAGGATGTTAGATACCAGACGAAGGAATAATAAGACTACATAGGAATACCCTTTCTTAAAGGCTACGTTTTGATAGTCTCTTTCTTTATCCAGGAAAGATGGAACTCCCGCGAAAGGCTACCCTTTTATCTAAAAATAATTACGCCACGCAACCTGTTGACAAATATATTTGAACTACAGATGTTCAGAAACCCGAATGAGCCAGGGATACAAAAACATAAACTCAAATCACACCACCTATAAAAGTGGAATATTCAAAATAAAGAAGCTTATATATTGCACTTACTATCCTCCGAAGGTTTTAGTAATGAAAATATTAAATATGCATCAATCTAATGTGCATCAATATCTAACAATTAATGGCATCAAAACTTAAGTCATTTTTACATTTGCATCAATATCCTCAAGACACCATTTATGGCAGATACGAAGTAAGGTACCTCACAAGACTTACGTCCAAGTTTAAAATATTTCATTCCTTTGCCCCCCAACTCTAAACACTCCATGACACATAAAATGTAACATAAATTTGGTACATGGTACCCATTTGATCTTAACAGTTTTTACACCGATAATTCCAACAATCAACACCAGTGTTGATATTTCGACCATAAAACACCAGTGTTGATATTTCGACCATAAAAAATAGTAAACGAGAATCCACCAATGTATTGTAAGAAATATTTTGAGCTAATTAAAATGATTACACTCGCAATACCCATCGACCAACATATTAAAAGCACAAATGTTCAAAACCCAAATGAGACAGGGATACAGGATAATAAACTTAAAATAGCACAACTTATAAAAGTGCAAAAACTCAATTTAAGAAAATGGTCAGACTAAAAATGCATCTATCTAGGTCAAACTCCTTGATTCATATAATAACAAAAATTAAACAAACAAAAAATTGACTAATAGTAAAATCGATGTACCTGACAAACAAGTAGTTGATAGAATTCCTTTATTCAGTAGGTAAAGCTTAATTCCAAATTAAAATCGAAAATCTAAGATGCAATGATAGGTGATTGATTTTTCTGACGAATTTGATAAGAAAATGATTTTGATTTGGTGGGTGAAAAAATGTGGAAGTTTCACATTGAGAGAAAAGTTTAGATAGAATGTTTTCGACACAAGATGTATTGGATGAGGAATTGACCTCTCCACATAAATCCGCCCCTGCCCAAGATGTATACATTCAACCTATAAATTTTAATTTAATTTAATTTTTCTTTTTAGAGATGCCTTAGGTTGTTCAATTCATGGTCAGGGTCCTTAGGCCCCGACTAATTTGACCCAGCCGATAAAATACCAAAATCTCAAGACTAATAGACATTTTTTAATGGCTTTGGTCGTAGATCGTAGCTAACTAAACACGATATTATAACCTGACAATTTAAATATCGATTTTGTGAGCTTAACTAGCTTACATGTTGACAAAAATATTATTAAAGTTTATAAACCGGCTGATCAAACAACATAAAAATCAACAGCTGACCAAACCACATAAAATAATCGACAAAGGTTGAGCCCCGGCCGTAGGCCGGGGTGATACCTAGTGTTTCTATATTTTATTACTCTTTTTTAATACGGAAACAAAATGAATAATATCTTCATTATCCTAATCTTTTTGCTCTGCATAAAAAAAAGACACGGTTTTAATTTTCATTGATATCAAAAAATTAATGAAAATTTTACGCAATTCATTGTCATTGAGTTTTATACATTTCCCAAGCCAAGATTATAAACTAGTACAACCGTTTCCACGGTGGGAGGGCCGACCGAAGAAGAATCTGAAGATGGGGTTTGTCCGCGACTACTTTCACATTCCGTTTCACGAAAAATGATATTTTCTTCCCGTTTCGTAAAAAGTGATACTTTCACCTCGTTTCATAAAAAGTGACACTTTCGCCTCGTCTCCGAAAAAGTGATACTTTTGCCCCGTTTCAGAAAAAACTGATGATTTCGCTTTGTTCCATAAAAAGTGATACTTTCGCTCCCCGTTTCAGAAAAAGTGATGCTTTCGCCCTGTTCCAGAAAAAGTATCGCTTTTTCTGGAACAGAGCGAAAGTATCACTTTTCCCTAAACGGGGCGAAAGCATCACTTTTCTCGAAACAGGGCGAAAGTATCACTTTTTCCCGAAACGGGGAGAAATGATCACTTTTCCAGAAACTGAATGTGAAAGTATTATTTTTTTTCTGAAACGGAAAATTAATCGATCCATAAACCAAAATATGGTTGCAGCCTGTGTGGTGGTTTGCATAATGGCATGCATTCAATTTTCGTGAATTGCATCTAAAATGAAAGTATCACTTTTCTTGAAACGAAGGGAGTAGTTTTATTAGTTGCAACGGAAAATTAGTTGATGCATAAACCAAAATATGGCTACATAAAGTATTTTGTATCCTTTGTGGTGGTTTGCATAATGGATGTACATTTAATTTTCTAAAATTGTGCCTAAAATGATAAATACCTCCGATTTTTTCGTAAAAACTCTAAATTTGATATTGTTGTTTGTACTCGTTGCGTAGATTTTTTTATAAGCTTTCCAACGAGATAAAATTTATAAAATTCCAAGGCACGGATTTTTAGATATGTTATATTAAAGTTTACATTCCAATTATACCCCTAAAAATTAGGATACACAAGGAGTTATAGTAATTGGACTAAAAGGAAGGGACAATTTTGTCTAGTGAAAAAGTAACCATGGACATGGAATAAATTGAACATTTGTGTTACTATTTATTTTACAAAAAAGTGGTCATAAAAGGGACTCCCTCCCTTCGGGCCCTCCAGGCAGTCGGCCCAATAAGACTAGTACAACCGTTGCCACGGTGGAAGGACCGACCGAAGATGGATTTTAAATTTGATATTGTTGTTTGTACTCATTGCGTATATTTTTTTATAACCTTTCCAACGAGATAAAATTTGTAAAATTCTAAGGCACGGATTTTTAGATATGTTATATTAAAGTTTGCTTTCCAATTATACCTCTGAAAAAGTAGGCTACACAAAGAGTTATAGTAATTGGACTAAAAGGGATGGATAATATTGTCTATCTAGTGAAAAAGTAACAAAAAATAAACCACATGTAAATCAAATCCAATTTTTTTGTCAAAATTGTTAGATTTCATTTTACAAACAAATGGCCATAAAAGGGACTCCCTCCTTTCGGGCACTCCGGTCGGTCGGCCCAATAAAGATATTCAATTATCTTTCATTTTATGGGTCCAAATGAGATGAACAAATTATTACCACTGAATTTGAGGTAAACCGTGTTTGGTAGTATTCATATCATAATTTTGAATTGATTATCACAAATAATCAATGTTTCAATCAGTATTCATTTCTTCTCAGACCCATCTGTATGCCGATTCGTGTTTAATCTTGTGATTAAACTAAACTTTGATCTCATTCAAAGAATCACTAGAAAGCACAAGTGCTCTCAATAATCATCCTAGTCAACTGCCAACATTTTAAGATCCTAATAGATCATGAACAATTGTTGTCATTTAATATCCTTACTAATTATGAATAACATCCTTCATTTGATTAACTTTAAAATGTAAAATAAACCAAACTAATTCCAATCAGCAACAAATGCTCTACAATATCGGCTTCATCTGCAGAGATTCCGAAGCTCGAACCTTAATAGATCTATCCCAACCATTAGGAATTACGACGGCCTTAATCGCAGAAACTTGGGCTCTTCTATTGGATTCAAGAACGGCAACAGAAAGACAATGGCCAAAAGTCATATTTGAAACGGACTCACAAAATCTTCTGTGCTTCATCACTTCTCTACCCCCCCCCAGGCACATCTCAGGGATGATTGAAGAAATAAAGAATAGATTCAGATGGATTCCACATGCGGCCATTCAATACAACTATAGGGAAGGAATCGAAGCAGCAGATGGTTTATCCAATCATGCGGCGGATGAAAGCCAAACGGGAAACTCATCAACTAAAATATGGGACCAGGCAATCCCGCTTTTCATTGGTCATATTATATTTCATGACTCCGTGGGTACCACATACCCACGACAAATTGTATCGTAACTTCTCTTAATAAATACCATGCTTCAAAAAAAAAAAAAAAACAAATGCTAGGATAAATAACCAGTGGTCAAAAACATTTTTGTTCTGAAGAGGAATGGTATAAGGCGCCAAGAGGAAGGTACGAAGAGGACTGGTATAAGGCGTGCTTATTTATAGGTGGGATAGATTGGACCGTTGACGATAATATTAATTATATCGAGCGACATAAACTACATCACTAGAGATGAAGACTCCATCGCTGGCAATATACATCAGATTGCGCGTCTAGTATTGAGGCTACACGACATGATAAGTGGAAAAAAATAGCCATCGTATATAAAAACGGCCTTATAAACGAAACAAGCCATTTTTTTTATTTAAAAGAAAAAAATAGAAGAGTCAAAGGATCAACCAACACCCCCGGCGAGTGGATTGGACTTGAGTTTCAAAATGTTAGACAACTAGCTAGTGATAGTATACTCCATGTGCATAACGAGTTAATTCAGTTGCTCTAAGAGGTAGGTGATCTAAGTTCAACACGTGTTTGGTTAGATATGTAGAAGGCCATCTGACATTTTCAAAGGCCTTCTACATATTTATCATGTGCAAGATATATGTAGGACCAGAATATCGCCATGATATTAATCTTGCGAGATTAACAACACTTCTGCGAATACCACCGCGAGTTCTTCAACAAAATTTTGCGAGTATCACAAGATAATTTAAAAAGTGACGTAATAGCTGACGAATGAATAAACACGAGAAGAGCATGATTTTCCTGCGATGGTTACAACGCTTGCAAGAATTGACATTATAACTACTGTGATAATATCGCAAGTTAGATCCGAAATTAAAGGACAGCTTAGCTATCATCCACTATGTAACTACCCTATATAAAGAGACCCAGTAGATTCAAAGAGGGGATGATGTATTTTTTAGTGTTGAGAAAGTCTTGAAGAGAGAGAAAATTCAAGAGAGCAGTTGTATTCTTGATTTCTTCCATTTCTTGTAAACATTTCTGAGAATCAAATAATAAAGTGTTGTTTTTAATCTTCAAATATGTGTTAATTACTGTAAATTCTTATCAAGGGTGTAGTGTAGGATTTCCTTCAACTACATTTTGGCGCCCGAAACAGGGACTGAAATAACAAAAATCATAGAAAAAGCAAGGCAGAAGATGAGAGTTATTCAAGATTAAGAAGATAATTGAAAAAATTAGTGAAATAGTTGAAGGAAAAATGATTAGAGCCAAAGAGAATTGTAGGAAATTGGAGTGTGGTATGGTAACAAGAACAATGATCGACAAATTCCATGAAAACATTAAGGGGAAGATACATAAACGAGATTTTAAAGGAAAGAAAATTATGACGGTAGAGAAAATATCATCATTGAAGGATTGGGAAAAGCAGAAAATCACATTTACAACAGCAGAAATACCAGAAGAAAATTTAAATCACATATCTCCTTTGGTAATCACGGTATCCACTGTACCAATGGAAAGGGGAAAATCAATAAAATCTGCAGAAGAATGGGCTGTGAATAGAACTTTGGTGGACGCAGGAAGTTCTGTGGATATAATATTTTATCATGCATTTAAGAAAATGGAATACAAGGATGAAGAAATATCTTGTTCAACATATCATATTCATGGCTTTGGAAAATCTTTAACAAAACCTAAAGGCGAAATAGTGGTACGAATTCCGCTAGGAAAGATTGAAACGCAAGTAACATTATGTGTGGTAGATGTGGAATCGCCATATAACATGATATTGGGAAGACCATGGATACATGAAATCAAGGCTGTAGCGTCAACATTGCATCAATGCATCAAATTTCCTATGCCCGGTGAAATTGGAGAAATTAGAGGAGATGCTGATCTTGTGAAGCTGTGTTATCAAACTGAAGTGAGAAATTATGAAGAGCATCCAAAGCTGCGAAAATCTCGCAGAAAAATGGCAAAAGAGACAAAGAAAGAAGAAGAATTTAAGTTTACATGATAAGAGCAAAAGAAGGAAAAGGAATACCCAGCGAAATCTCGCAAGAAGGAGATGAACTCGCAAGAGTTATGAAAACCTCAACACCAATGGGATATCCTGAAGCAAGCTACACCTCAACAGAGCCAACAAAATAAGTAAATATTGGAAGTAAAGGAGAACCTAAGATGTTAAAAATCGGAACGAAGATGGATGCAGATGAAGAAGAGCAAAACGTAAACCTCTTGCGAGAGTATAAAGACATCTTCGCATGGAATATGGATGAGATGCCTAGAATAGACCCATCAGTTGCATGTCATAAGCTAGAAATCAACAAGGAGGTAAGACCATTTAAACAAAGAATAAGGAAAATCGCAACAACATATCATTCCAAAATAGAAGAAGAATTACAGAAGATGCTTGATGCGGGAATTATAAGGAAGGAAAAGTACCCGGAATGGATTGCAAACATGGTGCTGGTCCCAAAAAAGAATAAAGGGATAAAAATTTGTATAGATTTCACTGACTTAAACAAAGCTTGTCCTAAAGATAGCTTTCCATTACCAGATATTCCTCAAATGGTCGAATCAGCAGCGGGAAATGATAGAATATCTTCATTAGATGGGTATAAAGGATATAATCAGATTCCTATCGCTGAAGAAGACCATAAGCACACCGCATTCTTTTCCCCAAGAAGATTATACTGTTATACAAAGATGCCCTTTGGTTTACGAAATGCTGGTGCAGCATATCAAAGAATGGTGGAAAAAGTGTTTGCAAAATGGATCCATAAAACATTAGAGGTATATGTAGATGACATGTTAGTCAAAAGCAAAGAAGCTAAAAACCATGTGTAAGACTTAAAGGAGATTTTCGACCAAATGCGACATTTTAACATCAAGGTGAATCCCGAAAAATGTATTTTTGGAGTAGCTTCAGGAAAAAATTTGGGATATATTGTGTCAAAGGAAGGAATACAAGTTGATCCATATAAAGTACAAGCAATTCGCGATATGCCGACACCAGCAACATTAAAAGATGTACAGAAGTTGAACGGGCTCTTAGCCTCGCTAGGAAGATTTATCTCCCGATCTTCATATAAATGCAAGCATTTCTTCAACATACTCAGGAAGGGTACAAAGCTCAAGTGTACAGACGAATGTGAGAAGGCTTTTCAAGGAATTAAAGAATATTTGATGAACATATCTATCTTACAGAAACCAGAGCCCGGAGAAGAATTATTGATCTACCTTGCGACAACTTCGCACGCGTTAAGTGCAGTATTACTGCGAGTGGACGCAGGAATAGAAAAACTAATTTAATACATCAACAAAACATTTAATACTGTAGAGAAAAATTACTCAAAGATTGAGAAGTTAATTCTGGCATTGGTTTATGCAACCTTTAAACTTCGCATCTATTTTCAAGCACATAAAATAAAAGTATTAACAAAGATACCAATTGAGTCAGTAATGAAGAATTCAAAAAGATCAGACAGGGTTGAGAGATGGAATGCACAAGTAGGGCACTTTGAAATCAAATACGAAATCCTATCCTCGCCAAAATCACAAGCTATAGCAGATTTTTTAGCAGAATTTCCTGTAGAATATGATGAAGTTGTAGAAGAAATGATGGACATAGAAGAAGAACATGGAGACCCAAAAGATCTATTAAAAGAACCCAACATGTGGGAAATATTGGTGGATGGATCATCAAATGGGGAAGGTAATGGAATTGGAGTTGTCTTTATTTCTCCAGAAGGAGAAAAAATGGCTTTTTCATTTCGTCTGGAATTCACGTCCACTAATAATGAGACGGAGTATGAAGCGGTAATGCATGCGTTAAAATTCGCAATATAAATGAAGTTGGAAAATGCTAGAATTACTAGTGACTCGCAATTGGTTATTCGCCTGATAAAAGGAGAATACACAACAAATGAACCATCTTTGAAGAAATACAAAAAACTTGTTGAAGAATTATCTGCGAGAATTCCAAAAATAAAATAGAGACATATATCAAGAAAAGATAACAGACTCGCAGATGCTTTTTATTTCATATCTATCATGATGATAAATCCATCTGCGAGATGCATAAAAAATCAGACACTTGTATCACCCTCAATCAATAAGGAAGAAGAAGATGAAGCAGATGTGATGATGATAGAAGGTGGTAAAGAAAAAACAAAAGGCAATATTGCAGATTGGCGAACAGAACTTCATGCATATTTGGCAAGAGGAGAGACACCAATAAATAGATTAGAAACACATAAATTAAAAAGCCGAGCAACAAATTATGAATTAAGAGATGGAGTATTATATCGCAAATCTTTTAATGGACCATCGCTAAGATGCTTGACAAGGGAAGAAGGACAAAAAGTGTTAAAGATGTTGCATAGTGGAGATGCTGGTAATCACAGCGGGGGAAGATCTTTGGCATACAGAACAAAAATTCAAGGTTATTATTGGTCATATATGCATGAGGATGCAAAGCAACTTTCAAGACAATGTGAAGATTGTCAGCGATATGGAAAGAAAATACATGCACCAGGGACACCATTATCATCCTCAACCAGTGTGTGGACTTTGGAAAATGGGGGTTGGATATCGTGGGACCATTTGTACCGGGTTCTGGACAAAGAAGATATTTAATTGTCGCTACAGATTATTTCACAAAATGGGGAGAAGTAAAAGCAGTGCAACACATCCGCGACAAAGACATTTTTACATTCATATTTGAAAATGTAATTTGCAGATTTGGGATTCCTGCACAGTTGGTATCTGATAATGGAAAACAATTTGAAGGACAGAATATCGAATTGTTACTTAATGCATTTAAAATCAAATATGGAAAATCGACACCCCTATATCCACAGGCTAACGGAAAGGCAGAGGCAACAAATAAGACAATTGCAGATATACTGAAGAAGAAATTAGAAGGACACCACAAGGCGTGGTGCGAACAAGTACATAATGCAATATGGGCTTACAATACAACTAGACGGGAAGCTACCGAAATGTCACCTTTTTGTTTGACATATGGAGTTGAAGCTGTGTTACCAACAGAGGTTACTATTCCTACAACAAAAAGAGAGGCTTGGGAGAATAATCTTAGTGCTGGGATGATTCTAAATAAACTGGATGAATTGGAAGAGAAGAGAGAAAAAGATTTACAACATATGGAAAATTATCAACGAAAATTAGCTCGCGAGTACAACAAACGTGTCAAAAAAACGTGAATTCCAACCAGGTGATCTAGTGCTGCGAGAAACACCAGGTTATCAGCGAGAAAATGGTGGTAAACTGGCGATAAAATGGGATGGACCATACATCATTAAATATATAGTTGGAACTGGGGCATACAAATTAATGGATCCTGAAGGAAGGGATGTTGGTCAAAGACTTGATAGACCATGGAATAGATTATTTCTGAAAAGATACTATCAATGACAAATTCTGCGAGATTAGAGATGCTGGCATATTATATGATGAAACAGATAATAAATTTTTCTATCTCTATTACAACTTCGAGATTCTTCAAATGACAGAGCAAGTAACAAATGCGAAAATATCGCAAGAAACGCGAATAAAAATTTCGCAGAGATTAATAGAATGGGACAAAGCTTTATGGCGTACACCCTAGTTCGCGGATACAATTTCGCAAGAGGAAAATGTAAGACCTAAAGTACGTCATATAAGGGGGTATCTCTTTGCATGGCTCAGGGATATGGTTATACCGTTGTTGGAACCTGAGTCATGAATATGTTGGGGTTAGATAAAACCTATCCAGGGGAGGTACCTTGTATTTCCAACTGTATAAGGTTATACCCTGGTTGGACGACCGAGGGTCTCTTTTAACGAGTGCAGAGTATGACCAAGGCGCCGAGGTACACGGTTGAGCCAAGGGTGCCCGGGGCGTACGAAACTACCATGGCCACTCTTGGCAAGTCTTGGCTATGATGTACTCGGCCCGAAGAAACCCCCACTTAGGGTGCAATCTTGTAACTATAAGCCATATAGGCATAAAGGACAAGAATCTGCGAAAACAACTGGTTGTTGTTAAGACAGGATGGGAGGAGAAAGTCTTGTATGGCCGATGTTCCCTCCTTGAAGGTCCAACCAAGGGGAATATAAGGGCGGCACCCTCCATTAGGGAGCTGATAAGTGTCTAAAGACGGCAATGTCATGGGGCTTTATGGTCGCAAGAACATTTAGGCATGTCATATTATCGCGTGACAAATATTATACAGAGGCAACAAGCCAAGAGAAAAAGTTAAGATGAGATCAATGGGTTTTTACATGAAAAAACATAACGAAGAGGGGGGAATAAGTGAAGCTGTGGTGACACCAAAACTGGTTGACAAAGGTCTCGTAATCTCAAGGGATATAGGGCCGAAGGACCATGGAAACACCTTCTGTATGAAGAGTGCGGATGATGCGGCTACTATTAATGAGGCTAAAAATGATGAGGAAGAGGCTACCAAAGAAGGTACTATTAATGAGAATAGCATAGAGGTGGTTAGAGATGCGACAGTGCCCATTCAGCAGGAGGAGGATGCTGTAACAGTTAAGATTTTAGATGATTCAGATGATGATACTAATGCGGAGGCTAAGGTTGATGCAGATGCAGATGCGCAATCAAAGGCTGTCAGTGTTGAAGCTAATGGTGACGCCACGGTAGTTGTGGATAAAGTTGCGGTTGAAGATGCTAAGGAGACTGCTTTTGAAGCGGTGATGTCTAAATCTCAGGAAAAAAAAGGAAAAGCAAAAACACAAAAAAAAGTTGGTTGAATCTCAGTCTAAACCTTGGACTATGCGTCCAAGGAATGGTTCAAACCCCTCCTAATGAAAACATTATACTGGAATGTGCGGGGCTTTGGAAACGCAGATACACATCTGGTTTTTTACAATTATTGTCGTAAATTCTCCCCGGACTTGGTTTTCATTGCAGAACCATGGATTGCTTTTTCCTCAGTTCCGAAGAATTACTGGTCTAGTCTTGATTTGAAGTTAGTGGCCCTGAATGATAGAGGTACTCAGAAGTCGAACTTGTGGTGTATTTGTGCTAGACATATGAAGGTTGATGTGGTGTACAACTCGGTGCAGATGATCTCTTGCAGAGATACTCTAGGTGACATGGAGTACTTCATGGCAGGGGTGTACGCTTCCACTTCTTATCTTACGCGTAGAAACCTGTGGCTGCAGCTAACTAATCTGATGAATAATGCGATCTGCCCGTGGTGTATAATTGGGGATTTCAATGCAGTGCTGGGTGCTCATGAGAAATCGAGAGGGCCTCCTCCGAATCGTATTTCCTGCGATGACTTCTTATCCTTCTCGTAGCTCAATGACATTCATCACCTGGACACAAGGGGTGTTCAGTTCACCTGGACTAATGGTAGAAGGGGAAGACATAACACGGAGCTCTGTCTGGATAGAACAATGTGCAATGACAACTGGTTGGGCTCGTGGAACTCTACAGTTTGCAACACATTGGCAAGGGTAAAATCGGACCATTATCCTCTGCTGCTTGAGGCGCACAAGGGTGACAAATCGTTCGCTTCTTCGTTTAAATTTCAAAGTGCGTGGTTGAATCATCTAGGGATGAGGGAGGTGGTGGATCAAGCTTGGCAACGTCAATTATTTGGTTTTCCAATGTATGTGCTAATGCAGAAGTTAAAATCTCTGAAGGCGGTGCTAAAGCGGTGGAATAAAGAAATTTTTGGCAACATCCAGATGAATATGACGAGAGCTACTGAAGATCTGGAGAATATCCAGAGACGTATCATGGAGGAGGGATACTCTGATGAGCTGCACTTCACAGAGGTAACTGCTTCTAACAACCTGGTGGATGCGCTCAAAATTCAGAAGGATTTCTGGAGAGACAAGTCCATGCTAAACTGGGTAAAGGATGGAGATGCTTGCACAAAGTTTTTCCACAAGTATGTGAATATTATAGCTGCCACCAACAAAGTAACGCTCCTCAAGGACAACAATGAGCTGCTGACATCTCATGAGGAAATCTCAGATAATCTTTCAGAATTTATACGATACTGATAATGTGAATCCTTCAACTGAGTACACTGAGTAGAATATTCAAAGTAAGGTTTCTTTCGAGGACAACATGTCTCTCACTGCCATGCTGAAAATCAAAGCGGCGGTGGATGATATGAATGCGAATGGTGCTTCGGGGCCGGATGGTTTTGGGGGCATCTTCTTCACTTCTTTCTGGGATATAGTAGGTACAGAGGTAGCAAATTATGTGCAATCTTTTTTTCGTAATGGTTGGATAATGCCGAATGCAAACCTAAGTAATATATTCATCATGCCGAAAGAGGCGGGAGCTAACGTGATTGAGAAATTTCGTCCGATTGCTCTCAGCAACTTTCACTTCAAAATTATTGGTAAAATCTTAGCTAATCGGTTAGGCCCTATTGCTTCGAAAATAATCTCGCCTCATCAGCGAGCTTTTCTGAAAGGAAGAAGCATTTTCGACTGCATTGGAACTACGTCGGAGGCAATAAAATTTCTAGATCACAGGTGCTTCGGAGGTAATGTTGCCATGAAATTTGATATTCGTAAAGCTTTTGATACTCTAAACTGGAATTTTCTTTTGAGGAGTATTAAAGGGTACGGATTCTGCGACAAGGTGGTTTAGTGGATTCGCTCTATCTTTTATTCTGCTACCTTATCAGTTGTAATAAATGGTAAAGCAATGGGGTACTTCAATTGCAAAAGAAGAGTGCGCCAGGGGGATCCGCTGTCATCAATACTTTTCTGCTTGGCTGAAGAGGTCCTGAGAAATGTTATTTCAAATACTTTCAGGTAGGGGGAGATCAATCACATTTCTTCTCCTAGAGGTACTGTTTTTCCATCTCATGTGTTGTATGCGGATGATATAATGGTTTTCTGTAGAGGAACGAAAAGAGATATTAGGGCTATAATGTATATCTTTGAGATATATGGTCACAACTCAGGTCAGAATATTAGTGCAGCAAAGTGCAATATATACTGTAGTGCTCTTGCTCAAAAAAGAGTCTCTCATGTTGTTGCTTCGTATAACATCCCAATTGGAAACCTCCCTTTCCGCTACCTAGGTGTCCCAATTTTTCGTGGTAAGCCGAGAACGATTCACTTTCGGGCTTCTTTGGATAGTATAAAGCTGAAGTTTGCGACTTGGAAAGGTAAATCCCTTTCTATGATGGGTCGAGTGTAACTTGTGAAATCGGTTATTGCAAGCTCCGCTCTGTATAGCTTCCACATATATAAGTGGCCTATTTCGTGCATCCAAATGCTGGAAAGATGGGTTAGAAACTTTGTTTGGTCCGGTGATATAAACAGTACGCATCACAATACAGTTGCTTGGGACAAGATGTGTCTTCCTACAACTGAAGGAGGACTGGGGATTAAGTCTTTAAAGAGTCTGAATGACGGGGCTTTAATGAAACTGACATGGAAGCTCATGACGAATAATTCGGTCTTTGGTAGCTTCGTCAAGTCTCGCTTTGCTAGGGAAGCTTACAAAAAGTCTTCGATATGGCACAGTTTCAAAGAGCAATGGAATATAATTAAGGAGAATATGATTTGGCTGGTGGGAAATGGTAATAAGATTGACTTCTGGAAGGACATCTGGTTCGTTGGCATGGATATTTCTATTGCGGACTATCTGGAGCTAGACAGTACGCGCATTCAAAACTCTGTAGCAGATTTTATAGAGGAGGGTAGGTGGAGGATTCCTGATTACATGCCGGAGCTGGAAGGTAACATTCAGCAGATAATCAACGAAACTCCTTTTGCGCCGCATATGGAAGACCGCCAGGTGTGGAAAGGAAGTACTTCAGGAGAGTTAACAATGAAAAATGCTTACGATTTTCACAGGCCAAAAGAAGTTGAGCAGGCAGATTTCAAAGATTTATGGTCGATAAGGATTCCTCCGCGTCGTGCGTGCACGGTGAGGAAAATTTTACACAACATAATTGCAACAGATGATAATGTCCACTTCTAAGGGGGTGACACTGTTAACTGCTACAACATGTGCCCAATTCCAAGCTGCTGCGAAACTCAACACTATCTGTTTTTCGCTTGTAATTTTGCCACTTCTCTCTGGAATTGGATAATGCTTCGGTTCAGTCATAGGATGGATTGTTCGAATATGCACTCAGTTTTCGATTCAATCAGACGTTTCGCTGGCTGCTCCCAGACCAAAAATATGCTTTGGATTGCCTCGGTGAGCTGTGTTTGGATGATTTGGTACTGCCGTAACAACATGAGGTTTGAGCAGCGTGAAATATCCAATGATCAAGTTCTTAATCAATTGAATAGACTGATCGCGGAATCGGGTAAAAACGAGGGAGGGTACTCCTACTACATTACTGCAGACAAGCTGATCCTGGATGGTCTGGGAATACAAAGACTTCCTCCCAAAATGCCGAAAGATGTAGTGGTAAAATGGCAGTCTCCGTCTAGGGGATGGATCAAGGCTAACACTGATGGTTGCTCAATAGGTAACTCGGGTCCGTCCGGCTGTGGCGTAGTGTTTCGAGATGCCAACGGTAAGGTGCAGGGGTTTCTAGTTCAGAACTTGGGTATCGAAAATTCCTTGTTGGCTGAGCTATGGGGTATAATTTTCGCTTTGCGTTTGGCACGTTCGAGGGGTATCCGCAGACTTTGGCTGGAAAGCGACTCTATGTTTGTTATTCAGGCTATCAAAAAGCCTGAGCTGGTACCGTGGAAACTTTCGACTCACTGGAACAACTGCTTGGTGTTTGCTAACTCTGTTCATGTGATTTGTACTCATATCTATCGGGAAGGAAACTCAGTGGCAGATAGGTTGGCTAAGCATGGAGCGACGATGGATTCTTGTTGGTGGATAAATGCTCCGATTTTTATAAAGCGAAATTGTGATATAGACAACTCGGTTTTACCGTTATATCGTTTTTGTAATATGTAATTTTTGGCTTTCGTTTGTTTTGTTTTGCTTTTTTTTTTTCCTTTTCTCCTTGTTCTTCGAGGTAAGGCTTAGTCCCCCTCCTTCTTTTTTCTTCTTTCAATAAAGAGTTCGTTTTTTGGGGGGGAAAAAAGCTTTGTTCTCTCAAGGGAGCTTAGAACTGTCATATTGTCGCAGAGAAATTAACAAAATACGGATAAGGAAAGATCAATGGGTTTTACATGCAAATGTAAAGACGTCCTGCGATTTTGTCGCAGACACAAAAAAAATGGCAAAAATAAGACCTTTAACTAGGAAGGCAAAATAAGACCAACAGAATAATCCCAAACATTAACTATTTTCTTTTAAGAATGCAGGAAAGATTTTTTCATCTCAGGAGAGATGATGAGAAACAAGTATCCTTCAGGATTTCTCAGAAGTATTATTCGGAATCACACAGCAGAATTATTCATAATTTCGCAGAAGTATTCATAATATCGCAGTATTACACATAATTTCGCAAGTACTATTCGCAACACGGTTCGCAAGGAGAAGATGTGGGAAACACTTATTCATCACAAGAAAGATAATGAGGGGCAATTATGGGATTTGATAGATAAAATATCATTTCCTTCATTGAGAATATTCAAAATAACAGAAATAAAATTGAATTCCAAAGTTACATAAAGATACATTGCTCACAAGAAAGAGGAGGAAAAAGAAAACAAAAACAAAATTCAAGCTTCAATATTTGCCTCGCCATTATTTTCGCCAGCTTCATTCTCCTTGTAAATATTCTTCGCTTCACGATCAACTTGAGTTTCTTCTTCATCTTATTTTTCACTAGTAATTGCTTCACCACCAGTAGCTACTTCTTTAGAAGGGATTTTTTCTTCTTCTGTTGAGTCTTCTTGAGAGATATTTTCTTCACCACTTGCATAGATTAGATCATCATCCATGGGGAGGGGAATTTCATCATCATCCACTTCTAGAGGATCAATATATACAGGAGGGAGAGACTGGGATATCAGAATGTCATTCACATGAACTTCAGCACTAAGATGAACCTTGAGAAGGAAACCTTTATCGCGATTTCTAATCTCCATATTTTTGAAGTATTCAAGGTAGTCATATCTCCTTTCTGCACAATCGCGAGATTGAACAAGATTGGCGGTGAGCGCTCCGTTTTCTTTGCAAACTTTAGATAGTTTTTCAGTCAGATCAGAAATGGTAGAATGAAGGCTTTTTTCAGATTCTGCGAGAAACATAAATTGACAAGAAAACATTCAGATCTCGCAAGAATTATAACAGAGAAGTTAAATAGAAAAATTAACAGTTAAGGCAGTCAAAATGACTACCTTCTTTTTGAGAAGTTAAGTTTTGAATAAGTGTTAAGAAACAGTTCTCCCATTGGTTCATGGCATCATCAAAATTATCTCCAACTATACCCTTCAAGCGAGATTTTATAATTTCTTCTTTGGAGAGGATATAAGTATTTTCTTTTGCTAATAAGGAGTAAGATTCTTCTAATTGAGAATATTGATCTTGGAGTTTATTGGACTTTAAACTTAGAGTTAACCTGCCCTTGATAAGTTTATCTTTCTCATCGGCAGAAGATTCAGTTACTTCCTTGAGTTCGTCTTTTAATGAACGAAGAGATTGTTCTTGGTCGTTACACACTTTCTGAAGAATATTTATTTGCTGCGAGGAGAACGCTATCTTGTTTGAAAAGCTACGTTTCTCCTGAGACATAGTTTTATTTTCATCTGATAAAGATTCAATCGCCAAGTTAGCTTGGGTTAACAAGTATGAGAGGCGAGTAACTTCGTTACTTAATAGATTTTGCCTCTGCGCTAACTGGTCATTCTCATTGGTAAGATTATTTATTTAATCGATAGAGTATGTGTAAAGATTATCTAATCTGTTATATTGATCCATCCAAGAATCTCTCTGATAACCACGTAAGTGCACCATTTTATACCCATATTTATATTAGCTAGGTCTCAATTTTATCACTAATAAACTTGTTTGTACGTGTTTTTGTCAAATAAGCTCTTATGGAGAAAATCGGCTCGAAAAACTGCTAAAGGCACCCCGGAGGACACTTACTATTCAAACCTCAACTTTGGTTAAGGGGCACCTCAATTACTAAGGGGTGTCCAGATGCTAAGGGGCACCTTCTTTGTTATTTGGAACCTGTGGTTATTCGCACCCCGAAAATTACTATTTACACCTAAATTGCTAAAAGGACACCTGTACTGGGTAAGGGGCGACCTCATCTTCAACCTTTTGAAACTGAAATTGGCGGGAAATTGTTTTTGATGAAAACAGAATTTAGGGTTTGCATTTTGAGGCGTTTCAAGGAGAATAAATGGCTAAAACTTTTAGGGAAGAATTGTTTTGACCTAACAGGGCTGTTAAGGTCGTCCAAATTAACAAAATTGGGCTGGATAATTCAAATCAAATTGTTGCAGCACACGGCCATATTTAGGGTTCGAGTTTTGATCATGCTCTAGGGAGATTCAAGGTCTGAAATTTAATGGGTTTGTTCTGATTGACCTAACATGAGTGGTAATGGTTTCCTCTTCGACCAAAATTGGCTAGAATGGTGGGTTTAATGCTTGAACAGGTTGTCGAGTTTTCTTCCTGCGATAACTCTATTAAGAATATTGGAAAGTTTCAGTGAGATTCGATCACTGTGTTTGGTTTCTTTGGGCCTGTTTGAACCAAACAGGAATGGTATGGTCGATGGTTTCGGATAGAATTGGGCTACATCCTTGGGAAGTGAAGCACACAGGGAGAATAGATTATACGGGCTTGTCTGTGTTTTCGCTTGGCTGCAGTGAAGATAACTCAATTTCTGGTGTGCTGGAAGAGTGTATGGAACGTGTTTGAATGATCGTAGCTGACAGTTAAAGTGTGGGAAGGAA
The DNA here is from genome assembly GCA_023529315.1 of Papaver bracteatum. Taxonomy (NCBI): domain Eukaryota; kingdom Viridiplantae; phylum Streptophyta; class Magnoliopsida; order Ranunculales; family Papaveraceae; genus Papaver; species Papaver bracteatum. Next base: position 1,554,489 of record JAJJWX010003983.1, read on the forward strand.
AGAAAGGGAAGAAAATATCTCGAAGATATATTGTTTTCCTGCCGAATAATGGAGGAATATTTTGAGTGATTGAGCGAGATTCGATGGTGCTACTGGGTATAAATAGGATGTTCGAGGTCTACCAAAAGGATATCGAGAGTTGGGGGTGAAGAACGAAGGGTTGCAGAGCAGATTTCTCTGCTGCTGCTGAGAAGAAGAAGAACAGACTACACTTGTAGTCTGTCGTTTAGAACTGTCATAGTTTCGTCCATGAACGACAGTTTTCTGCGATAGAACAAAGCAATTGTTTTCTGTAACAACAACGCCATTTGAATTTCATTGTAACGGTGGACTCTGTAACACCGAGAATGCGTTGCAAATTCGTTGTATAATTATTTTTTCTCTAATAAAAGCACCATTTGAGCTATTAATTATATTTTTGAGTGTGTTTTTATCATGAGAAGCTAGACCCCTACACTGGGTCGACGGAGAAAGCCTAACTTCACACATGGGTGAATTTATTCTAATTTCTGTTTGACTTTTGCACTTATTTTGAATCGATTTATGATTTGATAAAATTAGTTGTGATTCAATTAGATAGGTTATGCTTTGTTTAGATAGTCTATGCTTAGGGGATACAATTAATGTTTTGAGGATCTACTTTGGAAAAAAGAGAGTCGATGTTTTATGAGCGATAATTGTTGAGAATAAATAATTGAACCTCGTGTTGTGAATTCGGTGGAATCTTAGACCCAGTGACTCTCTCTTTTATTATTTTCGTTAAACCTTTTAATTTAATCTTAACAACGTCCGAGAGAATGAATCTTAATTACTACTACAAAAACTTTAAGAAAAAATCTTCAATCACTCTCTCAACACGAGCTTCTTCAGCGACAGACTCAAATTGAAATATCTTCATTAATCGTTTCTGATTTAAAGCTAAATAGGCAAACCAAATATTTAAAAGGAAATTGAGTACAGAAAAGATGAAAATCTACTAGAACATAAAAATTAGAGGCAGAGACAGAAGAACTATACCTTTTAACTCCTTGTTTTTATTGCGAAGATTTTTGCAATCTAGTAAAGAGTTGCGAAGCTTGTGATCTAGAATATCACATTCTGAAGTTTTGGCTTGGAGACTTCTCTTTAGAGCTTCAACTTCATTTTCTAAAGATGCCCGCGAAGCAGTTCAATCAGAGCCAAAGTATTTGATTAGAGTCTCGCATACATCATATTTGAAAGGGTCAGTAAAAGATTTCCTGGCATCATCTAGAATGTCAGACAAAACTTTAAAAGCCGCATCAACCCCTACTGATGTTTCTTTAGATGAGGGAAGAGGTGTAGAGGGTTAAGTGGTAATGATGGCAAGTTGGAGATTTGAGTCATTTGCGATGGTTGCATCTCCAGAAGGTGGAGTGTCTGGAAAAGTAACAGTTGGAAATAAAATAGGAGAGGAAGAAGCTTTGTTCATAACAGTTTTGGGTGTTTCATTCATTGGAGGATTAATGGCATTAGGGGTATTGATAATGATATTCTCGCAAATAGATGATGGAGGTTCCATCTGCGAAGTAGTAGACACAAATTTTGAAGATGATAATTTGGGAATAATAATATCAATCTCAAGAGTCTTGGCTTTGTGATATTTCTTGCGAGGTTTAACAACATCCTCATCACCCTGCGAGTAATAATATAGATAAGAAATAGAGGCAACAATATTGTTATTTAAGAAAACAAATGTTTCTTCCTACCTTATGACTCGCAGACTTCCTTTTCTTTTCAGTGAGTTTTTGTTGTGAATCTTCAAGAAGATTAGGGTTTTGATCGACAAACTGAGTGTTGGATGTAGTCCCACTGAAAAGAAAACATAGTATGGGAATTGTATAGAATCAAGCAAAAAAGATCAAATAAAGTGAATAAATATGATTTAGACAATCAAAATCAAGTTTAATAACGTCAGAAGAACACATACCTTGAAGATTCCATTGAAGCAGCAGCAGGTGAATTCGTAGAAGAAGAAAGTTGCAGGTAGAAAAAATTTGCAGAGAGTGAAGAGGTGAAGAATACGAAGAAGTAAAAGAAGAAAAAATATTTCTTTGATAGGTTCTCTCTTTTATAGACAGAAGGATGGTAATCGGGTAATAAAAGATTAACCGGTAAAAATAGGAATATTCGACACATGTAGGCGGTAACACTTAATTTACGGAGTTTTGTTGATCATAGAAGATGAAACGATGAATAGCCGCGGCATTTTATTTCTCATGATCTTTCCTCCTTCGCAGAAAAGGCATGAGAAGAGGCAAGATATAGGACCAGAATATCGCCATGATATTACTCTTGTGAGATTAACAACACTTCTGTGAACACCACCCTGAGTTCTTCAACAACATTTTGCGAGTATCACAAAATAATTTAAAGAGTGACGTAATAGCTGACGAATGAAGAAACACGAGAAGAGCATGATTGTCCTGCGATGGTTACAATGCTTGCAAGAATTGACATTATAACTACTGCGATAATATCGCAAGTCAGATCCGAAATTAAAGGACATCTTAGCTGTCATCCACTATGTAACTACCCTATATAAAGAGACCCAGTAGATTCAAAGAGGGGATGATGTATTTTTGATTGTTGAGAAAGTCTTGAAGAGAGAGAAAATTCAAGAGAGCAGTTGTATTCTTAATTTCTTCCATTTCTTGTAAATATTTCTGAGAATCAAATAATAAAGTGTTGTTTTTAATCTTCAAATATGTGTTAATTACTGTAAATTCTTATCAAGGGTGTAGTGTAAGATTTCTTGCAACTACAATAGATATGCTGAAGGCCTTTGACAATGTCAGATGACCATCTTTGTTTGCTATTTTGAAAAGAATGGTTTTGGGGAGAGGTGGATGAAGTAGCGTGTAACTGGTGCTCAGTTTTCTATCTTGGTTGATAGTCAAGACATCAAAAGGTATTTGTCAAGGTTATCCTTTGTCACCTTTTCTTTTTCTTCTAGTGGTGGAAGTTCTCTCAATTCTGTTAAATAAAGCAGTCTCTCATAAAAGAATTAGTGGTTTTCAAGTGGTGGATGGGGACATTATTGTGTCTCACCTACAGTTTGCGGACGATACTATAATTCTTTTATATGTTTCAATTATTGATGTAAGAAGGCTATTGGTTATTATTTTAATATTTGAGGTTCTCACTGGTTCAAGCTAAATTTAGAGAAAAGCTCGACGACTAGTATTGGCACAGATGACTTAGTTGAGGTGTTGGCTTTAGTGCTGGGGTGTAAGATTGAGTTTCTTCCGGTGACTTATTTAGGTATTCCCATTGGAGCTGGTAGGAAGAGTGCCTTAATTTTGGAAATTATCATTCAAAGGATGCATAAGAAACTAGCAACTTGGAGAGAAAAAAATACTTGAATAAAGATGATAGAGTTGTTTTGATAAGAAGTTCTCTTGAAAGCCTAGAGGTGTACTTGATATCTTTGCACTATATTCCTGTTTTAGTGGAGAAGAGGCTAAATACAATAATGTGAAAGTTCTTGTGGGGGGAGGATGATGAGAAGAAAAAGATGAGTTGGGTTTCATGGAAGGGAGTTTGTAAACTTAAAAATAAAGGTGGATTGGGTATCAGGAATATAAGGCTAATCAACAAATCTTTACTAGTTAAGTGGTTGGGGAGATATATATTGCAAAGAAAAAATAGCATTGTGGAAACGTATAATCTGTGAAAAAACTAGAGCTGGGGAGAACTGTTTGCTGCCACTGCAATTTGCTGACTCTGTTGGGATAGGTATGTGGTTTAATATCTTAAAAAGTAATGATGTATTCTTTGATTCTGTGTATATACAGGTTAAAGATGGCAGGTCGATTAGATGCTGGCATGATTGGTGGAGGGAGAAGAAATCTTTTAAGGAAAAGTATACAAGGCTTTACAGATTAAGCAAGCAAAAGATGTCTTCAGTGGCAAGGATTTTTGAAGAAGGACTTCAATTCTCTAGAGTTTTGTACCCAGCCGAAAGAATAGATTTGCCGGAGATTAAGCATGATATTAGGAATGTGAATCTCGTTCAGGGAGAAGATGATGTTTTGGATGGTGACTGCACATCTAAGGGTATCTACAACAAGTTAACAGAAACTAAAACTGACTGGAACGGATATTATATCTTGTCCAGTAAGTTTGTCCCCTCTAAAGTGCTCTTCCTATTTTGGGCGTCTCTTCACTATTTTATATCAACTAGGAGTATGCTGCAACACAGATGAGTCGTTGTTAAATCAAGCTTGTGCTTATTTTGAAATACAGAGGTGGAGACTATTGAGCATTTATTAATTCATTGTAGCTGGGTAATTAAATTATGGGATTTCTTCATATCTGTTGTTCTTGTTGAGTGAGTAATTCCATATGATTTCAATGTTCTGATGCAAGGTTGGAGGTTGTTTAGGTGTTTTGAAAGAATCAAACTAGTTTGGCTTCTTATTCCTTTTGAAATTTGTTATGGTGCAGGGAGACCCCTTGTCTCCCTATCTTTTTTATAATATTTATGAATTTCATTTCTAGATTGCTTGTGCATGCTGAAAATGGTGGGAAAATTCAGGGGATTAAAGTTACGAAAAACTATCCATCCATTAGTCATTTATATTTTGCAGACGATTATCTAGTTTTTACTCGTGATATTGTTGATGATGCCAAACATCAAGCTGAGATAATACATATGTTTAGTAATTTCTCAGGGAAGTCCATTAATTTTCACAAGTCAGGGATGGCTTTCAGTCCAAACACCAATCCTAATGTTAAGAATCAGATTGCTAGCATTTTGAATAATATGAGGATGGCCTTACAAGATAAATACTTGGGAGTGCCTCTTTTAATTTAGAAAAACAAAGTACATACTTTTGAGCATCTATCTGGAAAATTTTGTCATAAGTTGGCCTTATGGAATGGTAAACACCTAAATCAGCCGAGTAGAACTGTGTTGGCATAAACTGTGTTAGCGTCTTTATCATCTCATCATCTATCAATATTTCCAATTCCCAAAATTCTCACTGATAAGTTTGATAGATTTCAATGGAATTTTGTGCTTATTAAAAAAACAGTCAAGAAGAAGCCTTAATCTTATTAAATGGGAAATAGTTTCTCAACCTAAAGAATTAGACGGTGTGAACATCAAAAAAACTGAAGTGGTGAATAGTGATCTCCTTGCAAAGTTAACTTGAAGATTGGTTACTGAGGAGAACACATTATGGGGCAGAGTCATGAAAGGTAAGTACTTTACATTCCATAATCCTCTTTATTTTGTTAATTAGAAGGTCGGTTCTTGGATATGGAAAGGTGTGTGTAGGGGTATAATTATCATAAAGGAAAATTATTGTTGGGAGATTGGAGATGGTAGTAGTATTTCAATATGGGAAGATGTTTGGATTCTAGGTTGGAAAACTCCTCAATCTCCTCGTTTTGTCTTTGCGTTTCTGCAAGTTGCTGACCAGTTAATTGATCATGAAAAAATGTCTTGGAGAATTGATATTTTTATTAGTCTTTTTGATAATTGAACTGTTAGAGATATCACTAACATTAGAATCCCTCATATGGTACAAATCAATTACAATGGGTCCTATCTAAATATGGTGTCTTCTCTGTTAAAACAACTTATAGAGTTCTCGACTCAGCTAGCAGAAGTACTGTTACTGATGTTAGGATAGCTAATTTTCCTTGGACAAAATTTTGGAAAGCTAAATTGCCCACTAAAATTTTGTATTTTTTGTGGAAGTGTGTTCATGGTTGCTTACCTATTAGGGAAAGATTATCTAGACATGTAACATATATATTAACCTTAAATGTCCTTTTTATGATAGAGATAATGAAAATGTCCAGAATTTATTGATTGACTGTGATATTTCAAAAGCCGTTTAGCTAGCTAAGAATCCTAACATTGCAGCTCTGTGCAGTGGTATGGATCTTATTGAGTGGATTTCCAGTTGGTTCATAACTGGTGGAAACTCAGCAGAAGCTAATAAGGAAATGGTGGAGATTGCTTCTTTTACTCTTTGGCATATTTGGAAACGGCGTTGTGTTGTAGTTTTTGATAATTCTCCATTGAATATACCTAAGGTTGTCAGTATGACAAATCAGAGTATGCATGAATGGGTTTCTAGTAATAATCATTTGTTTTTAAGTAATCATATTAATTCTAGGGTGAGGATGCATACCCCCTGGATTAGGCCGCCTGAATCGTTTACTAAAGTAAATTTTGATGCTTCTTTCTCTAAAGATATTAAGCTTATGCGCACTGCACTAATAGTAGTTGATGATGCATGGAATTGGAGAGCACCAAGATGCATTTCAGGGATAGCTCAAGAAGCATAAAAAGCTGAGGCGCAAGCTGCTTTAGAAGAAATAACATGGGCAGTTGAAAATCAGGTCGTTAATCTTCAACTTGAAGGAGATTGTGTTAATATAGGGAATGCTATTAATGGCAAGCAAGGCTTAGTGAAATGGACGACGAAAAATATAATTTATGATTGTCAAGAACTTCTTAATAATTTTAATAGGTGGGAATGTTGTTATATCCCAAGAGAGACCAAAAGACGCTAGGATGAGTAGTAATCCGGTATTTTGGAATGAGAGTTTACCAGAATGGTTATCCTCTTTTAATCTATGGAAAACTTGATGTAGTTCGATAATTTATTAATGTAACTTTTCTTTCATGTTTACAAAAACAAAAAGGGTTCATATTCGCTATGTTAAAGTAGATATATATGTTCCAAGCATTAGGTATTTCTGGTTAGCGTCATGACTCATAACTAATACTCTCTCGGTTTTTAAAAAAAGAGTCACTATCACTTTTTCGTTTAGAAGCGGAGGCGATATGTGAGAGACCTAATTTGATTTATAAATTCTTCATTTTCGTTTTTAAATTCTAATATTAATTTGAATCATTTGTGTACGACGTCATCAAATACAATTTGACATAATATTTCATTAAATTATTATTAGTTTTTTGCAAGAGCCGCTATTATCACTTTTTGTATTATATAGGTATTAGTAAGTCAAATAGTCAAGACTGTCAAAGTCAATGATTGACTAAAGTCATTGTAATAAAAATTATAAATACTGTCTTTATAGTATTTATTCTGTAACGTTTACTTTTACTCTTTGATTAATAAAATACTTTTCATTCCTCTTTGATATTTCTCATGGTATCTGATAGGTTCTGATTCAAAACCCTAAAATAATTTTTTCTCATGAACTTTCAAATCCATCCTACATAAGCTTTTCAAAACATCTTTTGGGCGATATACAATCAATTCATACCTTTTACAACAATATTTTTTGATTGATTTCTATCAAGAACATCTCATTTCTTGATCTCTTAAAAATTGATATGCAATTTTAGTCGTCACAAACGAATCAAAAACAACGATAACATCATCACAAGTGGATCAAATATGTCTTCCGCTGCAAATACCTCATATTATGATAATTTTTCGTTGCCATTCACAAATATAACAAACTTTGCATCACTAAAGTTAGATTCTACAAATTTTCTTTTATGACGTGATCAATTCGAGTCTATTTTAATAACTAATGATCTTTATGGTCATGTTAATAGTGAAATTCAAGAACCATAGGAAATAATTATGATTAATGGTGTTCTTAGGTTAAATCTTAGATGGGTTCAATAGAGGAAAATTGATAGATTTTTTGTTAGTTGTCTCAAGGCTACATTTACAACAACAATTTCTAGAAATGTTTTAGGTTTAACAACTGCTAGGGACATTTGACAGAATCTTGAAACCAGTTTTAGGTCTCAATACATGGCAAGGAAGAATATGTTAAGGGCTCAATTATATGGGATTAGAAAAGTAAATTTATTTGTCCTGGTATATGTTCATAAAATTAAAGGAATTGCTGATTCTCTTGCAGCTATTATTGAAAAATTAAGTGATTCTGACTTACTTATGCATGTATTGAATGGTTTAGGCAGAGAGTATAACAATTTTGTAATTTCTGCTCAAAATAGCGAAACCCCTTTTACTTTTGGTGAGTTGAAGTCAAGATTACTTACACATGAACAATGGTTGATTGATCAAGATCATTCTACAAATAATATGCTTGATGGTCAAAATATTTCTACTTTTTATGGAAGAAATACAAGTTCTGGTGCTGGATCTAGCTATTCACATAATGATAATAAGACGAATAATGGTTCTAGTAACAATGGTTATGCTAATAATAGAAATACTGGTGCTAAAAGTAATGGTGCTCAATATGTGAATTATAACAATGCTTATTATACAAATGGTGATACTAGAAGTGGTTCTTCATCTAATACAAAGGGTCAATGGGATTTTTCACAAGTTATATGTCATATATGCAAGAAGAAAGGCCATTATGCAAGTAGATGCCACTTCAGGTATTATCCACCATCAAATTCTGGGTTTGTTGGTATTTCTGATTCACAGCCAAAAGTACAGGGAGAAGTTAGTAATTTTGTTCCTCAAGTTGCTTTTACAAGTCTACATATGAGTTCTGGTGCTATCAATAATGATCATTCTAGCTCAACACATTGGTTATCTGATTCTTGAGCTTTATCTCACATGACTGACGATTCAACTCTCTTACAAAATATTTTAAATTATATATAAGGGCAAAGACAAAGTTACTATTGGAAATGGTAAGTTCTTACCTATTACTTTAACTAGTAGATCATCTTTGAATACTTCAACATCTAGTTACAAGTTAGACAACATATTATATGTACCAGACATGAAACATAATTTGTTATCATTAGGACAGTTTACTAAGGATAATAAGTGTTATTTTAAACTACATCAAACTGGATATGAAATTAGGGACTTATCTACTAATGCACTTTTGGCTAAAGGGAAAATAGTTAATAATCTATATCTTATTTCTTCAATCAATTTGCAATATTTTTTCTCTTATTTACATGCTTCTCCTGATATCTGACATGGTAGATTGGGTCACCCATCCAATAATATTATTGATCAACTTCATTCCTCAAATATTATCATTTTTAATACTTCAAAATATTTTTCTTTATGTCACCCATGTCAGATTGCCAAAAGCAAGATATTGCCATTTTATATGTCTTCTTCTCATGCTTTAATACCTTTATCATTGGTTCGTTGTTATGAGTAGGGACCAGCCCCTGTTTTTTCTTTACAAGGGTACATATATAATATTCTGTTCATTAATGATTTAGTAGGTTTCATTGGATTTATCCAATGTAACTGAAATCTGATGCTCTCAAATGTTTTATTCATTTCAAAAATTAACAGAGAACTTGTTTTCTACAAAAATTTAGTCTTTTCAAACATATGTTGCCAGTGAACTAGTAAAAGGTCCATTAGGTACTTTTCTTATTCAAAATGGTATTGTTATTCAGATTTCTTGTCCAAAAAACACAGAGCAAAATGACCTTACTGAGAGGAAGCATAGGCATATCACTAAAATGGGGAATACACTACTTTTTAATGCATCTTGTCCAAATTTCTATTGGTATGATGCTTTTCTTACAACTATTTATCTGATTAATAGAACTTCTACTCCAGTTCTTAACAATAAATCTCATTTTCAAGTTCTTTAAAATACTTTACCTGATTATTCATTTCTTAAAGTTTTTGGTTCTATTTGTTATCCTTTATTGGGTCATTCTAGACTAGACAAGATTTCTCCAAAATCAGTTAAGTGTGTGTTTTTAGGTTATAACTCTTTACGTAAATGTTATAAGTGCTATGATCTTATTCTTAAGAAACTTCATATTTCAAGACATGTTGTGTTTAATGAAAATGAATTTTATTATTCTCCTTCTTCTAATGCTTATAAAGATACTTCTTTTTTTATTTTATCTGATCCTTCTTCTGTTGATCACGCTGTTCCTGCATCTTATATTGTTACTAGATCTCATAAAGGTATCTCTAAACCAAAGGTTTTTACTAATTATGTTATGAATCATTATGTTAAACATCATATTCATGTTGCTTATAATTCTTTATTAACTATTCATTCTGCGCCAAAGACCTTTAAAAGTGCTATGAAAAATCCCAAATGGCAAGTCTCTATGAAGGATGAACACACCGCATTGAAGAATAATGACACATGGGAACTAGTAAAACCAGAACCTCATATGAATGTTTTAGGATGTAAGTGGGTATATAAGATCAAACTAAAGTCAAATGGTATAGTTGATAGATTTAAATCCTGATTGGTTGCTCTATGTTACAATCAACAAGATGGAATAAATTATAGTGAGACTTTTAGTCCTGTAGTCAAGTCTACAACAGTGAATCTAGTGTTAGTTCTTGCAATAACTAATTCTTGGAGTATTAAGCAACTTGATGTCTCAAATGCATTTTTACATGGGTTTATGAATGAAGATGTTTATATATATGGTTCACTCACCAGGCTTTGTGGATCCAAATTATCCTGATTATGTATGTCATTTGAAGAAAAGTTTATATGGGTTAAATCAAGCAACCAGGGCATGGTTTGACAGATTGAGTACATTTCTTGTACATATGGTTTTGTTAGATCTATTTGTGATTATTCTATGTTTGTGTATACTTCAGCCTCTGATGAGATAATTATGTTACTTTATGTTGATGATATTATATTAACTGGCAGTTCAGATTCTCTTATGACTTCATTAATTCAGGCTTTGAGTATTGAATTTGCTATGAAGCAGTTAGGAGATTTGAGTTATTTCTTGGGTGTTGAGGCTATTAGAACTAAGAATTCTATTTTACTAACTCAAAAGAAGTATACTTTTGAGTTATTAGCTAAGTAAAATATGCTTGATTGTAAGCCTTGTGATACTCCAGTAGTCAAAGAGTCAAGGGCTTCTATACATAATGGTATTAGACTAACTGATGTTGCAGAATATAGGAAAATAGTAGGTAGTTTACATTATTTAACTTTTACAAGACCATATATTGCATTTGAAGTAAATTATGTATCTCAATTTATTAATGCTCCAACAGATCTACATTTTCTTTTGGTTAAGAAGATTTTAAGGTACCTGAAAGGGACAATTGGAGTTGGTCTTACTTTGTGCAAAGGTGTATATCTTGTTTAAGAGCTTATGTAGATTCTGATTGGGCTAGATGTCGTGATCCAAGAAGATCCACCTCTGGATATGCTGTTTTTATGGGTGATTCTTTGATTTCCTGGAGCAGTAAGAAACAACCTACAGTTTCAAGGTCCTCTGTAGAAGCAGAATATAAGTTTTTGTCTGTGACAGCTTCTTAGTTAGAATGATTATCAAATTTGTTCAAAGACTTACATATTCATCATGTTGTTTATTATCCAATTCAGTTGTTTTGTGATAATACTTCAGCTATCTTTTTAGCTTCTAACCCAATGTTTCATGTTAGGGAAAAGCATATAAAAGTACAGTATCATGTGGTGAGGGATTTGGTAGCTACTGGGTTTCTGAAGATTAGTCATATTGCATCTAAACATCAGCTGGCAGATATTTTCACCAAAGATTTATGTTTTCCAACATTTTCAACTACATCAACTGTTGGGGTCTTCACATACTTCTAATACTAATTCTTTCTCTAATCAAACATTGTTCTCTGCTCCTGTTATTGAAGAAGGGGCTATTTTGTGTTTTCACCCCTCCCAAGATCGTTAATTAGTGTTTCCTCCCCAAAAAGATTAAAATTAACGTTTCCTCCCATCGTTAGGTATTCCATCCACTGCTCGGTTACCTGAGTCATCATCTGTGTACGCGTGGATAAAACTATACACGTAGTTTATGATCCTCCCAAAATACCCTCGACTATATCGTATCATATCAACAACTTCATCACTGTTTTCTTCCCCTGATTCTCACAATTCATCATCAGTTTCACTCGGCAACATCTAAATTTTCAATATGAGAAACAACCAAAACCACAGCTCCATTTTTCCAGCATACACAACATCGAATACTATCCCTACCAAAACCAATTTGCTGCCAGATTCAGTCTTAAAAGCTCAACCATCTTCAGTAATCAACAACACAACCTTCATGATTTCAACCTCATTTTTACATATGCAAACCAATCGAGATAACACCAACATACCCATCTACTAATTCATTCAATCATCATCCTTCATCCATCATGTAACACCGAATCACGGCAGCAACAGAAGACCCCCTTCGATTCAATGGCATTATCATTCGAGTTTCTTCCAATCGAAACCTATTAATTCAACAGATAAGATCCCCTCTTTCTCTAATCAATTTCTTACAACTCATCTCAATGATTCTGTACATACCATTTCCAAAATACAAACAAATTGAAATTTCAGAGGAACCCTAAATATTTGGGTTTTTTTTACTGATTTATGAAATTAAATTCCGATTGAGGGAAGAAGTACGAAATTAGGATATATTTTTTCCAAGATTGAGATGTTTCTGTTCAACTAAAACCAGGTGCCGAGATTGAGATGCTGCCAGATTGAGATGTTTCAGTTCAAATTTGATTTCTTGCAGAGATTGAGATGCTGCCGAGATTGCACCTGAAATAACGTAGAGGGATGGTTGCATAGAGAATTAAGGGTTTGAATCGCTTAATTGATTATGATGATGCTCGAGTGAAGATGACAGAAAGATGAAGAAGTGAAATCTATGAAATTCAGAGGAAATAAGGAGCTCGAGAAGATGGAAGAAAGGGTTGATCTCTAATTCAATGAATGTTGTTGACTGTTAGATTTAGGTTTTACTGTAGATCGATTGAAGATTCATGGTATAAGGATGAATGGGTTATCTGTGTAATTGAATGGTTAGCAATGATGGTAGTTGAGAAGTTAGGGTTTGATGTGAATTTGAGATTGGTGACTGATATGGGGGTTTTAGGTTTGATTGTATTGCCGCTGAAAATGGCTATTGAGATTGATTCAGGGACAAGATAAGGAACTAATGGTGTTTCTGAGATGGACAATGAGAGAACAAGATACTGAGAATGGAAGAAAGGTTCCGGTGATGTGAAAAGCAGATGAACTGATATTTTGGTGTAATCACTCGAAGGAGGAGGGGTATTTTGGGTAATATATATGACACGCGTACAATTTTATCTATGCGTGCACAGATGATGACTCAGCTAACTGAGCAGTGGATGGAATACCTAACGATGGGTGGAAACATTAATTTCAATCTTTTTGGGGAGAAAACGCAAATTAAAAATCTTGGCAGGGGAGGTAATGCAAAATACCCCTTGAAGAATTTCCGAGGCTTAGTTTTTTTTTTGTTTTTTTGTTGTTTTCCTCTTTTGTTATCAAGTTGATTATTGTGGAAATTATATTAATACACCTTTTGTTCATGGATTTCACAAATACTCTTATCCATCAATAATTATACCCCTCATCTTCTAAAATGTAATTCATTTAATTTTGAATCAATAAATACCTTTTCAATATTAATAAAAATTTAGATGAAAATCATTTTAGCTATTATCTCACATGCTGCTGGTGGTGGTGGTGGTGCCACCAGATTTTTGGATCAACTTTTTTTGTTGAACTTGGGTTGTTGACACCTAATCTTGACGTAACTAATTTCCGAGTTTTTAATTTTGGTAACAACTTGGGTAGTTGAGACCAGATATGATATCAACTTCGGTTGTTGACATCAAAATTTGGTGTCAACTTCGGTTGTTGATACAAAAATATGGATCAACTTCGGTTGTTGATACAAAAATCTGGACCTAACTTATTTCTAATTTTTCAATTTTGTTATCAACTTGGCAGAAACGGTGGCGGATTTGGGGGCGATGGTGGTCACGATGGAGGTGGCAGTGATGATGAGTGGTTGAGTTGTGATGGTGGAATGTTGGTGATGGTTGTGAAGTGGTGGTGGTGGTGGTGATGGTTGTGGAGTGGTGGTGGTGGTGGTGAATTGTCGTCGGTGGAGTTTGAGACGTTGATGGAGTGACCGTGATAGAAAATTATCGTTTTTTGAAATAAAGAAAAATGTCATGTGAAATAGATTACCAAAATAATTTATTTTTAAATGGATAAAGTTTATATATAAGAGGAGGGGTATATTTATAATGTGATCGGGGTATTTTTGAAGGGTTTCAAATATAAGGGTATTTAATTAATATACCCTTGATTATTTGGGTGTTGGTAATCAACTTGAGGGGCTATTAGTAAGTCAAATAGTCAAGACTGTCAAAGTCAATGATTGATTAAAGTCATTGTAATAAAACTATAAATACTGTCTTAACAGTGTTTATTCTGTAACGTTTACTTTTACTCTTTGATTAATAAAATACTTTTCATTAGTCTATGATATTTCTCAATAGGAAGGTGTTGCGAAAAAAGTTACTAGCAGCAGTCATGCTGTAAAACGTAGACGAGGTCTATCAAACTTTTGAATTAGAAATAGTCTTGATGGCAACACCGAGAAAGTTCAGGTGACTCTTATTTTTGATGGCATTGATGTTTTTGGTTTTTCCAATTCCGAAAATCTTGTACCTCTAGTTAGTGCCTTTGCTGTGGTACGTATGAAAATGTCCTTTCTTTGACAGTTTCTTATCATAGACGAGTTACACAACACAAGTACAATGGTGGAAAAGATTTTTCTTTGACGAACCGATTAAGGAATGAAATTGCAACCTATAGTTCTTGCGCAGAAAGTTATTCCGGCAAGAAATTTGTTTGATCCATGGATCCCCTGCCAGCCATAAATCATCTTATGATGTCCCCGGTAACTGTATGTAAATAAAAATATCCCGAAGCTCATTATTTAGAATGATCTCAAAAAATATCATGGAAAATCCTGGCCTTGGTTCTTAATACTGAATCAAGGACATGATTATAACCCATTCGATGGGTAGCTCTCTTGAATTACATCCCAGTTATTAATGTTGTCCTGCTAATAACGTTATTTGAATTAACATTTTTTTTTTGAAGCATGCATTTTATTAATTTAAACTAAAATTACACGTGGGAATGTTATGCCCATAGAGTCTGCTATTACAATAGAACTTATAGGTGTGGGAATTACATTATCCCACACTGTTGTTGCGAGCTTTCCTGTAGAGAAATCATCTGCCGCTCGATTTGCCAAACCATCCGCGGCTTGATTTCCTTCTCTGTAGACGTGCCTAATAGTATATTGCTGAATTTGGGTAAACCTATACTTGATTTCTGCAATCTGGTTAGAAATATACCATGGAGCTTCGGCTTCCGAGGTTAGAAATCTCGTTAAGTTCTCCGAGTCTGTTTCAACTTGAACTTTTGGCCATCCCCGTTCCATTTTCCGTTCTTGAAGATGAGCATGGCCCATGTTTCCGCTGCAAGTGCAGTAGTAATACCCAGTGGTTGTGCTATTTCTAAGACTGTATCAGCCTCCTCATTTCGGCATATAACACCTGCTGCCGCTATTCCAGGATATCCCCTTGCCGCTCCGTCTGTATCTATTTTTGATCTAATCTAAGTGGGGTTTGAGCCATCCCACAAAGATGGTTGATGTTGATAGTGTTGTTTGCGATGAATTCGGGTAAGGAAGCTTCACAGGCAGTACTGGCGGTAGGTGGTTTTGAGCCCAGGTATATTCCTGTTGGATTTTAATGGCCATCTGCGTTATATTCGTCGGATTTGGAAGTTGCTGGCGATAGACTACGTCGTTCCTAGATATCCATAAGGACCAAAGAAGGAAGTAAAAGGCTGTGGTGACTTGGGCAGGAGATTTTGTTTGGAGGAGTAGGGAGACTGTCATCTGATGGGGAAGTGAGGTGGGTATACTATGAGTAGGGTTTTGGTTGTTTGTGAAATGAGCTAGTAGGAGGTTCCAAGAATCAATGGGTATTTGACAATGAAGCAGAATGTGACTAGACATTTCAGGACTAGAACTGCATTGAGGACATAGGTTGGAGTTGGTGAGTTGGATGCGGTTGAGAATGTTGAGGGTTGGTAAACCCTCATTAATTGCTTTCCACAAGAAAAGTTGTACTTTTGGGGGACATGGAAGTGTCCAAATGAAGGTAGTTAGTGGAAGAGGGTTATGATTGGTTTGTGCATATTTGTTGATGAAGCAGTTATATCCTGACGCCGTCGTATATTTTACGCTTTTGTTAAAAGGACAAATGATGTTGTCTGGTTGGTTGTTTTGTGGGATGGGAATGCTGACGATTCGTTAAACTATGGGTTGGGGAAGTAGATTAAGCCTATCATGATTCCAGTTCCTTGTTGACGGGTCGATGATGTCAGCAACTAATTGAATGTGATAGCATAAGGCCGAGTTAATATTGTTATTGAATTGTGGAATATAGTTTGATTGGATATGGGTGTTTAATCCGTCTACAATTTGATGAAAGAGATGATGTTTAAAGGTTGGTATGAGTGATGCTAACTGTCTCCATTGTGGACTGGGAGATGACGGGAGGGGAGGGATGTTTTCGAAAATGGGTGTCTGTTTGAGGTATTTTGCATTATATAATGTGGCTAGAATGGAGGTAGGATTTTTGTGAATGTTCCAGATTCGTTTCATGAGAAGTGCTTTGTTGTGCTCTTTGTTGCTTCTAATGCCTAGTCCTCCCTGAGCTTTGGGTTTGTATAGCTTGTCCCTTCCTAGTGGGTGGAGCTTCTTGATGGAAGAGTCATGGCCCCAGAAGAATTTTGTTGTAATACGATCTATTTTTTGTGGATGTGTGTAGGAAGGGCTTGTGTTTGCATGAGGTTATTTGTTGTATGGGTAAGGGACGATTTTATGAGTGTGAATCTGCCAGCTTGGTTTAGGAATTTAGTCATCTAACCTTTTGCCTTTCGAGTTAGGCGCTGAAGGATTGGGGAAAATATATGGCTGGAAGATCTCCCGTGTTTAAATTGTACTCCTAGGTAGGTGTGTGTGTGTGTGTGTGTGTGTGGGGGGGGGGGGGGTGTTGATGTTGTTGGCATATTGAAGGCTTGTTTTAGTTCATCTAGTTGGTGTTGTTCTAGCTTCGGGTGATGGATGATTGTTGATGTATTGGCCATCCGAATTTCCATAAGCATGTAGAAAATGTTTGAGGTGATTGGTGCCTTCCAGAGTTTCTTTATATGTTATCAATAAGTCATCCGCATACATGAGATGTAATATTGGTAGGGCCTTCTGGGAAATGCGGAGCTCTTCTATCTTTTGACGGTTTTCAAGGATTCCCAAATTTGTGGATAGTATTTCCGCGCATATAATAAAAATATAAGATGAGAGAGGTCTCCTTGCCTTATTCCCCTCGTTGGAGTGATGTATCCATGCGGAGTGCCGTTGATACTGATTGAGTATGTTACTGTTGATATGCACAACATAATATAATCCATGAAGGTAGATAGGAATCCTAACCTGGTGAAAGCTTGTTTGATGAAACCCCAGTACAAGGAGTCATAAGCTTTTTGAATATCTAGTCTACGAGATATTTTGGGATCCTTAGTGCGGTTTGACGTTCTGATGTAGTGAAAAATTTCTGCAGCGATGGTTATGTTGTCATGAATGGATCTTTGTGGCACAAAGGCACTCTGATACGGGCTTATCAAAAATGGGAGTAAAGGTCTTATGTGATTGACCAGTATCTTTGAAATTATTTTATACGTGACATTACATAACCCTATTGGCCTAAACTGGGATGGCTTTGATGGGTGGTCAATCTTTGGGATTAACGTGAAGTTAGTATGATTCATGAGTGGGTGAATACTAAGGGAAGTAAAGAAACTTCGAACCATCTCAATAAGTTTTGGTTGGGTTGTTTCCCAAAAAACTTTGAAAAAATTACTGGTATATCCATCCGGTCCTAGGGCACGTTCCGATCCTATTGAGAAGAGCGCCTCTTTGATATCCTCTGGGGTCACTTCGTCTGTTAGCATATTACATTGTTGAGGGGTTAACCTTGGTGATATTGCTTCAAACAGGCTTTCGTTAATTAATGTATTGGGTGCAGTATACTGATATGTGAAGTGCTCAATCATGAGCTCGATAATTTCTTCCTTATCTGTAATTCAGTTGTTTTGATGATCCTGGAGTTGTTGTATGTTGTTGCAACTTCTATGAATTGTAGCCTTGGTATGAAAGAAAGTTGTGTTGCGGTCTCCGGTTGTAGCCATTGAATTCTGGACCTTTGCTGCCAGTAAGTTGCGTGACAGTCAAGTAGATTTAGATGTTCAATTCGAAGTTGCTTTTCTTGTTGAATCAAATTTTCCAGTTCAGTACCAGTTTGTGTCGCACATTGATGTTGGGATGCTTTGATTTTTGCGGTCGATTTTTTAATCAATGTGGGAAGGTGACCGAAGTTGATCTTGTTCCATTCTGTGAGGGTTTCGCTGGTTGATATGAGTTTGATATGGAGGTTTAAGGGTGGATCCGAGTTATGTAGCTTATCCCATGCCGAGTTAACTACTTGATGAAGCTGAGGATGAGAGAGCCATGGGTGCTCAAATTTATAATTCTTGCTCCCTTGCCAGTCTAAAACTTTTGTCTGAAGTAGGATAGGAGCATGATCTGACACTATTCGAGGAAGATGAGTGACTCCAGCGTGAGGGTTGGAAGTTCTCTAGTTTTGGTTTGCTATTGCTCGGTCAAGTCTTTCCTGGATGTTTTCTTGGCCTTGTTGATTGTTTGTCTATGTGAATGGGTCCCCTCTGAAACCAAGATCAATGTATGATCCATTAAATTGAGAAAAGGCTATGTTTGTGCATAGGTGACTGACCTTCCACCTTTTTTCTCTGATTGATCCATCACTTCATTGAAGTCTCCCTGGAGTAGCCAAGGTGTTGAAGTGTTGGGAAAAATTGTTGGGAAGTCTTCCCAAAAGATTTTCCTCGGGTCTGGGTGTGGAGGGGCATACATACCTGTGCAAAGCCAAGATTGGGCTGGAGCAGGGGTGTGATGAATGCATGAATGTAGTTCTGGGATGTCAACTTTTAATGAAGAGAAAGACGTTCCTACCCGGCTCTCCTTTTAGTATTTACCCGGCTCTCCTTGTATATACCCCAAAAAGCTATTGCTACCCCTTTTATCTGAATCTCTAGGTTTTACTTATAGCTTCAAGTACAGGATTTTCCCTAGGTGTTCTATTATTAGAATTCTCAAGTAAAGAGAGATAATGATCATATTAAAAAGATTATCCATTTTTCGTTTTTATTTCTATGTACCACGTTATTCTAAATGTTAATTCCAGATATCCCGAATATGTACATTTGTGACTTCTCCATCGTCCGGGACAGAGGGGCAGTCGTCTTCAACGATCCGCAGCCTATGTATGTGCACCTAAACTATAGTTGGTCATAGTATTAAAGACACTACCCCTAGATCTATGATACCTACATAAGTTCTAACTCTTAAATCTACAAGTTGAAATTTACTTATATATACATTACATCTTAAGATCACTCAACAAATACTGAGCCACTCCCTTCCTCCCTCTCTCATAGAAAACCGTGTAATGATAATATTATTTATAGTACCATTTGTGTTTTCTTTGGTATTTTTACTCTGGAAGAAGTTGGTTCAGAAATGGAGATCAGGTCAAGCTTGTTATATATTGGAGTATGAGTGTTTTAAACCAGCCGATGATAGAAAACTTGATACAGAGTTGGCGGAAATCTCGTACTGAGAAACAAGACTTTGGGTCTTGAAGAATATAGATTACTCTTAAAAACCATTGTTAGTTCAGGCATTGGTGAAGAAACTTATGGACCTAGAAATGTTATCGAGGGTCGTGAGAATACTTCAACTCTCGAAGATAGTCTCAGTGAAGTAGAGGAATTCTTTTATGATACTCCCGATAATCTTTTTGCGAAATCGAATGTTTCTCCGAGAGATATTGATATCCTCGTCGTTAATCTATCTATATTTGTTACTTCTCCTTCCATAACTGCAAGGATAATTCACCGATACAAAATGAGAGAAGACATTCAAGTGTTTAATTTGTCAGGAATGGGTTGCAGTGCTAGTTTCAATCCACCTTGTTCAAAATATCTTCAAAGTTAGTATGAAAAGATTGGCGATTGTCGTTGCCACCGAGTGTATAGGCCCAAACTGGTATTCAGGAAATGACAAGTCCATGATTCTTGCAAATAATCTATTTAGATCAGGTGGGTGTGCTATTCTTTTATCAAATGATCCAAGTTTAAAGCACAAAGATATGTTTGAATTGAAATGTATAGTTGGGACTCACTTGGGGTCAAGTGATGAAGCTTATGAATGTGTCATGCAAAAAGAAGATGAACTTGGAATAAGTGGATTTCATTGTAAGAATATTTTATATGACTTAAAAAAATATATTCTCTTGGGCCCATGTAATAATCTTGGTAATCTAGATTATTGCTAAATTATGTCGGTTACCATTTCTGGGATTATTTCCTAATATCTCTTCTTTGATGGACGGTCGAGATTGATTGCTAACTCAAAAGCCTAGGAACCTTGGTCCTCCTTCTACCTATAAAAGTAACTCTATAGCCATCAGTATAGAGAGATGAAATTTTATTTTTTTCATTACATAAAAATAAAGAGAGAGGTGAAGAAGGAAAAACCAAGTGATTCCACTGTGTTCTATTCTACGGAGGTAATTGCAGCCTTGAAAGATTTCTTGGATTCAATCAATGGCTCCATCAGGTAATAAGTTTAACACATCTATGCATATTGTGATTATCATGTCATTCAAGATCCAACCATTATGTATATAATATAAATGTTAAATTATTATATTTGGCATCAGAGCTTGGTTTAGAACTATATGATTTTCTATGATGTTGTATGCATAAATTGTGTGATATGAATCCATCGTATTTGATCAGATACTATGATTTTCGGTGATAATTAACCTCCATGAAAACCATTATTAACAATCACTTAATCATGTTATGAATTATTAAGAGAGCCTTTTATGAAATTTTTCATAAGTCTATTAATCTTGATGATCAATTTTGTGTTGTTTTGATCAAGTCTCTACCGAAGCTTAGGGACAGCTGCATAAGTGATTAAATGAAAACACTTTTATTTTTTATAAGTATTTTCTGGCGGAATTTTTTGTAGTATACAAAAGCAAAAGAAACAATGCATGCGTACAAATAAAAAATTAAATAATTGTACTACAAAAGCAAAAGAAACAATGCATGCATACAAATAAAAAAATAATTGTACTACAAAAGCAAAATATGATGCCAATGCATGCGTAATTTTCCATAAACCACTAGTCAGAGAAATTTTGTATTAACGATGGAGATTATATGCATCCCATACAATAACAACTGTATATGCTTTTTTAAAGTTAAAGCAAAAGAAAAATTGTTTCCACTTACCTCGTTTACTACAAAATTGTTGAATGTTTGCTTACCTCGGGAAGAATCTTCTCTTCCGCATGTTTTTCTTCATGCATGCTTTGACTGCCCGACAAAAGAAGCAATTGCTTTAACTTTTTTTTTATCGCATGCGTAATGTTTTCTCAATTATTTCATCAGTCACGGCTGAGAAACGGATCTATTTTGTGTTTATATACATAAGATAAGTACCATTATTTGAACTTCCCACTACACCGAAAGTAGAATATTAAGTGGAATTTTAAGTGGATCCCTATCAATGTATACCGAACGGTGTCTGACTCTGTAATTGTTTAGAGTCAGACGTGTCACTGTATTAAGACTTGATCTCGCAATTATTTTGAGACAAAATTATGACCAACATGTAACGTTATGCGGATCAGTTTGAGTTGGTGGCCCCAATGCATTTTAATTTTTCCAACAAAATGTGAATCAAGAATTGGATACCAAAGTCACCGTCTGTATGGGTCGGACTCATGTATAATAAAATAGTCATTTGCATGTTTAACTTCGGCATAACTGATTTTGACTGACTGTTTGACTTCCGCTGTTGACTTTCACATGATGTATTTTTCCTGGACAATTTTTTATTTCAAATATAGCCTAACTTGAATATGTATAGGTTATTAAAATGTTTGAACTGTATGCTCTTTAGCTATCATCACAGTGATACTAAAATATTATGTTATATTAACATGTCATTGTAAGTCTACATCGTTTTGTGCAATCACATACGAATAACTATCACCCACATGAGATGTTTATTCAAGTGTTTGTATATATAAACATAAATAAATTAATCATTTAATCATACATATTAGAATGAAAAGTTACCCTCAGGTAACTCTAATTCACATGTTTGAATAAATATTATGATTATGTATGTAACCATGAAAGGCAAAATGTCCACAGATGTTTGTCTTTGCTTGCTTATATATGTGTAAATGTTTTTATGACTTTATGACATGATTTTTGTTTAATTAAGATTCTACCCACATGAGTTTCTTAATTTATATATGTGTGAGTATGAATTTGTGTATCTTTGTCATGTTTTACAGCTTCTAGTTCTAAGTATTTGCATTTGTATACTTCTTCTATCCCATTCTTCAATGGCACCAACTTCTCAGAATGGAAAGAGAATGTTGAGTTCACTTTGGGTGTGCAGGATATTGATCTTTCTCTCCAAATTGAAAAGCCAATTATAGATGATAAGAGTTCCACTGAAGATAAGGATCTCTTAAAAAAAATGGGAGAGAAGTGATAGGCTGAGCATACAGCTGATGCGAATGCACATTGATGCAAACATCAAAGAATCACTTCCCAAACAACCTAAAAGTGCTAAGAACTTTATGGAAATTATAAATGGAGGCTTTAAGACAGCAGATAAGTCTCTAACTGGGAAATTGATGGCTGATCTTAACACCATGAAGTATAACGGTGTAAGATCAATGCACCAGCATGTGATAGAAATGCGTAGCATTGCTGCTAAGCTCACTGAGATGAAATTAACTGTGGATGAGAACTTTCTTGTCCAATTAATTCTCAACTCGCTACCACCACAATATGCTCCCTTTCAAATGCATTACAACACTATTAAGGAAAAGTGGACTGCAAATGAACTGGGAAACATGTTGGTTCAAGAGAAAGCTAGGCTAAACCAGCAAGGTCTTAATCAAGCACATTCTGTCAACCGAGGAGTGAACAATAAGTGTAAGCCTGCAAAGGGCAATAGGAGAGCACCACAGAATAATTCTGTTCAACCTGAAAATAAGAAGGAAAAGAAAGATGACAATAAGTGTCGTTTCTGTAAGAAACCTAGTCATTTTCAGAAAGATTGCATTAAGCGTCAAAAATGGTTCGAAAAGAAAGGTAATCCTTTGGGATTCGTAAGATATTTTGAAACAAATTTGACTGTTAAAGAATCTTCTTTATCATGGTGGTTTGATTCTGGTGCTAATGTTCATGTTTCTAATTCGATGCAGGGATACCTTTCAATCCAACTCACAAACCAGAATGAAAACTTCCTTTTTATGGGCAATGGCAATAAATCCCCAGTTAATGTTGTAGGCACCTACCGTTTGGTTCTAGATCATGGATACTTTCTTGATTTAGAAAACACTCTTTATGTTCCAACTATTTCTTGCAATTTAATTTCAGTTTCTCAACTAGATAGACAAGGTTTTCAAATTCAAATTGCCAATGGATGTTTAAGTTTGTTTAAAGATTTTAAAGTTATTGGTTCTGGTTATCTTTCCGATGGTCTTTACAAGTTAAATTTAACCATGCATCATAATGATAGAACTGAACATGCTGAGGGTAATTCCTCATTCTTGTGGCATAAGAAGCTGGGACACATATCTCGTGAAAAGCTTCAAAGATTGGTAAAAGATGGGATTCTACAGAACCTTGATTTTACTGATTACAATAGTTGTGTGGATTGTATTAAAGGCAAGATGACAAAACACACAAAGAAAGGTGCCACAAGAAGTTCCGAACTCCTTGAAATAATACATACAGATATTTGTGGACCCTTCGACGTTCCAACTTTTGGAGGAGAAAAATATTTTATCACCTTTATTGATGATTTTTCACGTTATTGTTATCTTTACCTATTGCATGATAAATCTCAAGCTGTGAATGTTGTGGAGCAATTCATTACCGAAGTTGAGAGGCAATTAGAAAATAAGGTGAAAATCATTAGGTCTGATAAGGGTGGAGAGTATTATGGAAGGTATGACAAGACAGGACAACATCCTGGACCTTTCGCTTTACTTCTTAAAAATCTTGGAATTGTTGATCAATACACAACGCCAGGTTCACCTTGGCAGAATGGTGTAGCAGATAGGCGAAATCGTACTTTAATGGAAATGGTTAGAAGCATGATTAGTCATGCGAGTTTACCCTTAAGTTTGTGGATGTATGCTCTTCGTTATGTTGTGTACATTTTAAATAGAGTTCCAAGCAAAGCAGTTCCAGAGACTTCTTTTGAACTGTGGAAGGGCTGGAAACCTAGTTTAAAACACCTGGAAATTTGGGGTTGTCCAGCAGAAGTGAAAGTTTATAATCCCAAAGAAAAGAAATTGGATATGAAAACTGTTAGCGGTTACTTTATTGGTTTTCCTGAAAAATCCAAGGGGTATATTATTTATTGTCCTAACCATAGTATGAGAATTGTTGAAACTGGAAATGCAAAATTCATTAAGGATGGCGAAGTTAGTGTGAGTACACCAGTGCAAGAAAAATCTGTTCAAGAAATCAGAGTAATAATCCCTTTACCTAAGATTTCTACATATATTGTGACTCCTCCGGTTGTAGAACCGAATACTGAGGGAGAAACACAAATAACGGCACATGAGATTCATGATGAGACTATTTCCAATGAAGAAATTGTAGAACAACCACAAGAACTGGCCTTAAGAAGATCTACTAGATAATGGAAAAGGGCTATTTCTGATGATTATGTGGTTTATCTACAAGAATCGGATTTTGATTTAGGGACTATGAAAGATCCAGTTTCTTATTCACAAGCTATCAGGTGTAGTAATTCTAATAAATGGATTAGTGCTATGAAAGTAGAGAAAAAATCAATGGATGATAATGGAGTCTGGGAATACGTTGAATTGCCTGAAGGACACAAAGCAATCGGGTGTAAATGGGTCTTTAAGACCAAACGCGATGCTAATGGCAATATTCAATGTTATAAAGCTAGACTTGTAGCTAAAGATTTCACTCAGAAATATGGCATTGATTACAAAGATAATTTTTCTCCCGTGTCAAAGAAAGACTCTCTCAGAATTATTCTGGCATTAGTAGCTCAATATGATCTTGAGTTACATCAAATGGATGTGAAAACAGCTTTTCTTAATGGTGAGATTGACGAAGATATTTACATGTGTCAACCTGAAGGTTTTGTCCTAGAAGGACATGAAAACATGGTCTGCAAACTTAAGAAATCAATTTATGTACTTAAGCAAGCCTCCAAGCAATGGTATCTAAAATTCAACGAAACCATTCAAAAATTTGGTTTTGAAGAAAATGTTGTAGATCCATGTATATACCTCAAGATCATTGGGAGGAAGTTCATATTTTTGGTATTGTATGTAGATGACATACTACTTGCGAGTAATGATCTTGGCCTTATACATGTAACAAAGGAATATCTCTCGAAGAATTTTGTAATGAAAGATATGGGTGAGGCTTCTTATGTGATTAGGATAGAAATATTCCGTAATAGATCACTTGGAACATTATCGATCTCACAGAAAGCATATATCGAAAGAATTTTAGAGAGGTTTGAGATGAGTGCATGTAAGCCAAGTATAGTTCTGGTTTCTAAAGGAGACAAGTTTGCACTCAATCTTTGTCCTAAGAATGAACTGGAACGTAAACAAATGGATAAAATCCCTTATGCTTATGTGGTGGTAAGTTTAATGTATGCTCAAGTTTGAACACGACCAGATATCAACTATATAGTTGGTATGCTCGGAAGATACCTTGTGAATCCTGGAATGGAACACTGGAAAGCTGCAAAGAAAGTTTTAAGGTACCTGCAAGGAACGAAGGATCATCGCCTCACATTTACGAAATCAGATCAATTTGATATGGTTGGCTATACAGATTCCGATTTCATGGGATGTAATGATACTCGAAAGAGCACTTTTGGATATCTTTTCCTATTAGCTGGAGGAGCAATATCATAGAAAAGTGCAAAAGAGTCTATTCTCACCGGCTCAACAATGAAAGATGAATTTGTAGCATGTTATGAGGCTATAAATCACTGTTCATGGCTGCGGAATTTCATTTCAATGTTTGGAGACTTAAATTTTTGCCTCTGTACCTGTGAAACTTTACTGTGATAATGCCGCAGCAGTATTCTTTTCAAAGCACGCTAGATATACTAAGGGTTCAAGACACATGGATCTAAAGTACCTATGCGTGAAACAAGCTGTTCAGATGAAAAAGTTGTTCATTGAACACATAGGCACGGAACTTATGATTGCAGATGCATTTACGAAGGCGTTACCTCCTAAGACTTTTTTGGAACATGTTGGAAACATGGGTCTTGAGGGAGTAACAAACAATTAGTTTCACTTAGACTTTTGCTTATGTTTGAACACTTATTGAGATCTTATTATTGTTGTTATTCTGAACTTATTTTTGTATACACTTATGTGAATGGATAAATGTTAACAGAAATAGTCTTTCTTTTAAAGACATTAGTGGACCATTATGACATCCCAATTTAAGGCCTAGTTAACTAAGTTATTTGTGTTGTGGTACATGGAAGGAAACATGTTGATAACAGGACAACGTGCGACCGCCATGACTCGCATGAGTAGTTTGCTTGATCAAGGTATTATGTTTAACCATTAAATTTCGTTTAACAATTATGCGCACTTATGTTTTCTATGATTAACCATTAAATTAATTATCACATGGACCAGTGGGAGAATGTAAGAATATTTTATATGACTAAAAAAAAATATATTCCCTTGGGCCCATGTAATAATCTTGGTAATCTAGATTATTGCTAAATTATGTCGGTTACCATTTCTGGGATTATTTCCTAATATATCTTCTTTGATGGACGGTCAAGATTGATTGCTAACTCAAAAGCCTAGGAACCTTGGTCCTCCTTCTACCTATAAAAGTAACTCTATAGCCATCAGTATAGAGAGATGAAATTTTATTTTTTTCATTTCATAAAAATAAAGAGAGAGGTGAAGAAGGAGAAACCAAGTGATTCCACTGTGTTCTATTCTACGGAGGTAATTGCAGCCTTGAAATATTTCTTGGATTCAATCAATGGCTCCATTAGGTAATAAGTTTAACACATCTATGCATATTGTGATTATCATGTCGTTCAAGATCCAACCATTATGTATATAATATAAATGTTAAATTCTTATATTCATCTCGGCAAAAATTTACCCAAAGCTGCGTCTCGAGCTTTCATCAAAAACCTAACAGTATTAGGACCTCAAATATTACCAATACGGGAATTAATCCGTTACGTTCTAGTAATCAAATCTTCTTCGATATATGAAAAATAGTTCACCAAACCAAAGTGGTAGTAGTGTGAATTTTAAGACTGGCGTTGATCATTTTTGCCTTCACCCTGGTGGAAAGGCAGTCATCGAGGGAGTGGGAAAGAACCTGGGCTTGTCAGAATACGACTTAGAACCATCTAGAATGACACTGCATAGATTTGGAAATACATCGTCGAGTAGTCTTTGGTATGTCTTAGGGTATATGCAAGCAAAAAAGAGACTTAAAAAGGGTGACATGATTTTGTTGATAAGTTTTGGTTCTGGTTTTAAGTGCAACAGTTGTCATTGGGAGGTCTTAAGAGATTTGAATGATGCAAATGTTTGGAAGGATTGTATTGCTAGTTTACCCTCTAAGTAACTTAAGTAAAAATACTTATATGGAGAAGTACAGTTGGATAATTGAAGCTGATCAAAACACAAGTAGAGACGATATTGAACGCAGGTTTTTGAATAAATAATACGATAACTCTGCCCCCTATTATTTTGAAAATATGATTTTATTAAAAATATGTCGTCAAATGTGTGAAATAGTGCAAAAATAAGAGTGTGAGGAGACCCTGTGTTTTAAACTTAAAGGTTAAATCCGTTAATAGTTTTTAATGTAAGTATTGGCTTACATTTAGTAGCCGTATATGTTCACGACTCATGAGTCTTCTGTTTGTATTTGTTTCCCTTAAATGCATAAAAATAAAAAGTTATTGTTGTTGTTATGTTAAAATACATTAGAGACTGATCCTTAGAACAAGGGCTATGGGTAGTGTCACTCTTTCGAATGAAGGAGTGCACTACCAATTTGAGCAGATTAGAGGCTACTTCGGATAGTGTTTACCCCACTTTTCCCCAAACACGTTTATACACTGTGGTTGGAAGTGTAACACTAGACGGGGGACTGTCCCCTGTCAAAAAATATTGCAACTTTTTGAAGTAGACGGGGGACTATCCCCGTCAAAGTAGTTTTTTTGCTTCTTTTTTTTTGGACGGGGGACTATCCCCCGTCTAAGTAGTTTTTTTTTGCTTTTTTCTTTCTTGGACGGGGTTGGGAGTGTAACACTAGACGGGAGACTTTCTCCCGTGTAGTGTATTTTTATTATTTGCCCATAGTGGCTTCACTCGTGCATCTGGGCGAGCAGTCTTTCATATGAAAGAGTTAGTCTCCATTTGGAGACTATGCATAGCCCTTGCTCTTAGCAAGTATACATGATCATCAAGAATACAAAACAAAGCTTGGATAAGTTGGGCTAGATAAAGAGCGGCCGAGATTTGTCTAGGAGTGAGATAAATCTACGGTCGTGGTTTGTTCAACTTTAATTCTATTATAATGAGTGTTTTATTAATTGGTGTCTTATTAATTGCTCATGATGAATAATTCCATTACTGACTATATCAATAGAAACTATTAGAGCATCTCCAACAGAGGGTGAATTATTAATTTTTTTAGTGACACATAGGATTTTAGACCAACGTTTGGCATAAATTCATCTCCGACAGTAAGGTCCTACAGACTAGGAGGTACCAATTACTAAATATAAAGGTGTACAAGAAAGTGTTATCTACACCTCCGACTCCACCTCCACGTCATATTTTTCACTATTTTTCTTAAAAAAAATTCTACTGTTGGAGATGGTTTTGTGGATATGAGGTCCTATATTTACTCTATGCGTAGACCACATAAATAAAATGACTAAATTAAAAAGCCACATTGGATTTTTTGCACCTTCTGTTGGAGATGCTCTTAATGGTTGTTTGTCGTAAGTGATGGTTGTGATAGGGATTCAAAATGCATCTAACAACCAAAATTTACTTACCATATCACTAAGGTCTTATTAATTTCTTACAATAAATATTTTATTATGTCATAATAAATGTCATATTAAAAATGATAGTAAATTAATTAGTGTATTAATAATTATATAAATATATTTTTATTAACTAATACTTAAATTTGCGAACATTTATACAAGTGGTTGGTGAGTAGTGGAGATGGAAAAAACGTTATGGTGTTATGGACAGTGGTGGAAAAAGCTGTTTTGGTGGTGGATGGTGTTGTAGTAGTGGTAACTATTTATGGACAATGATGGCCGTTGAAAAATAAAATTCACTCATGTCCTTAAACCATAACAACAGGTATTTGATTAATCTTTTTTGTTTCCCCAAAATAAAATGCACTCGAGTTAGTTGCATAGTCTTGAATCACTTTCACTTTTTTGCTTGCTCTCTTGTCATGTTTTACTTACTTTTCTTATTTTTGTATGACTTTCAATCTCAATCAGACCAAACGACCAAAAAAATAAATAATTACTATTTCATCGAACATGGTATGATTTTATTTTGGATGTTCCAACGGGAATTTGACAAGCACAATTGGGAGGCGATGGCCTTTTTCTCAATCCTTCAATACATTATGTTATTTTCATAAAGTTTACTTCCCCGAACATGTATTTCCCATGGTTATCTATATTTATTTTTATTTTGTTAAACTTTGAATAATTAAAAAAATGTTGAGTCTGATTGTTTTTCTTATTCATTTTTATTCATACTCTCATGCATTTGTGATCATGATTATTTTACTTATTGTTTTTTCATCTTCATTTTCAGATTGCTCTAGACAAAGTTCCTTAATACTGGTGGACATGAATATTGAGGATCATAAATCATATATTTTATACCAAACTAGATCTTAACCCGTGCCGTAACGGTACATGATGTTTTGTCTCTAATACGATATTGTTCCTCTTGCTTCATTTTATTCGTGAGTAATTATTTTGATATTCAAATAGGTTTGGGAAACAAAATGGGTTACCTGATCTTTTTATTTTTTACTTAAGCATGTTATTCCAATTTATTATCTGGACGGAGTAATAATGTTGTGCCAACATGAAAAATAAATAAAAAATTTCCCCATTTATTGTTCCATCATATTATAATTTCAAACTTCAAAAAGAATATTTCATCTAACAGTACATATACCTAAACTACCAATCCAACTCCATGATGTTTATGAATACATTTGTTCCGAAATTATTGATAACTAAGGCTCTAAGGAGTGAAGCAAAAACCCAGAATATTTTCCCTACTATAGATAAAAATTCTTTATTTATTTTTTGCAAATGTGAGAATTATAAAAATGGAGAACCCTTGGCTATTGGAAGGCTGAGATATACACATGTGAGTTGAAAAAATAAACTTATAATAGTAAATCAAAACATGTGTAAGATTCTTTCTCAATCATATTGATAACATAAAATTGAAGAAATTCGTGGATAAAAAGATTTCACACCAAAGATGCTAAGTAGTGCATGAATGACGTTCTCACATCTAGTGTTACTCAAGTAATTTGGAGTTTTAAAGAGCATAGTCATATTGATATTTGTATCTACATAAATTCAACTAACCTTTCGAAGAAAAATTATTAGTTTCAAGGTAGATCCGACACAAACTTCCATCGCCTTCAATGTATACAACACACATTGGGTTTAACCTGCCTTGAGATTATAAAAATACCCCAACATTAGTCAAATAATGTCTACAAATACGGGATCGAAACAAAGTGCTAACGGGAAAAATGAGAGACTAACATCAGTTCTACAAATAAAATACCCTATATGTATCAAAGTTTGTTAACCAAACATGTATTCAAATGAAAAATTCATCAACTTAACACAAAAATATAAAAGAATCCAAGTTAAATCAATACTCGCATAAACAAAACTTATAAGAGAATTTTGTAATTATTAAATACCTTTAAAATCACTATTAGAGATTTAATTGCATGCCTCGTTAAAAACTACGGTTGGACGAAATCACCAGATTAATCTGTAGAAATTTCACTGGATATGTAGCAATTCAGAGAAGTTTACACTGGTAGTGATGCGTTCCATCTAAGTGTTGTTCGATTGATTATTTTTTTTTAAAGGTTTCGGTTTTCACTGGAGAAACCGAGAGGGAGAGTTTCATTATATTCATTATCATTCAGAAATCCAAGACCAACTCGCCCTTTGCTTACGAGATCTCAATACAACCTTAGATTTATCTATTGGACGGAGAAACCTTGATACTAAATATGTAGTTTTTAGTGTTATTTATTATATAACGTGACATCCAAATGTTTTTTTATTCTTCTTAATTTTCATGTATTTTAACTGTGTTTATATTAGCATTAAGACGATCAACCACATTTATAATTTATAGTGTTATCCTTTTGTAGCAGTACATAATTAACATAGTCAATTACTACTCATCAATATCGGCCAGTACTACAAACCACCAGATATCACTTCTTTCTCCACCACCACCATTTTCCATCCCTCGTAGAATATTGGGCACACTTATAACTTTTAATCCCACACGTCATGTATAAAGTTTAGATTTAACAAACTTAGGTCGTCAATTTATTTATTCAACTATATGTTTTTTGTTAATACTGAAAATCATGCGTACGAATGGTTACCAAAGATAGCAGTGGTACCAAAAACAACCATTTTGTCTTATATGATTTGGTATCATCCCAAAAGTATTTGTTATTCGCCTTTTTTGATCGTGTCAAAAACAACCAACTATACTTTTCACAATACAATGTTACCCGTCATATAATTTTTTTTATTATTATTGATTCAAAAAGAAAAAACCAATACAACCGCCATTAAAACCATCCAGCGCCACTATTTCTTCCACCAAAACTAATGTTACCGCCTCCACCACTTAGTAACACCTTCCACCGCTTCCACCACTTACTTCTTCCTCTACTACCACCACCACCACTAATATCTATTGAAATAATTTTTGTCAAAATTATTATTTATTGTTGGAGATATGTATTAATATTAATTAAGGGATATTTATGAAGTAAAATTAATAAATCATTTATCATGAGAAATTAATGAGACATCAATTAATAAAACACTTATACTAATTAAATTTAAGTTGAACAAACCATGACCATAGATTTATCTTCTCTCTAGACAAATCACTTATACTACTTAATAAAACACTTATACTAATTAATATTTAAGTTGAACAAACAACCACTGTTGATTTATCTTTTCTATCAATTCCAACCAAGGTGGAACAATGGTTAGAGGCTAATCTTATGACACAATAGGTCATGAGTTCGAACCTCCCCGTTATAATTTTTGAAATTTCATATCTTGACTTGAGTATTCATTTTTAATTCATAATATTGGAATGAACACCACGTGTGCGACTTGTAGAGTGTGGCACGGAGAACCATAGCCTTTGATTTATCTTTGCCAAGGATAAATCCTGACCACCACTCAGATAGGCTAAGTTAGCCAAATTGTGCTTTGTACTCTTGATGAACAACTCATCTTATGGTTAACCACCTACGAATTTTTTTCCTTACATGAATTATAATGTGTTGTATGTTTTGCAAATCATTCATTTCATTTGTGCTCTGTCAATGTTCCCGCGTTCCTAAAAGCATTCACGTCGTCTTATTTTTGGTTTAATCAAATTGATTTTGTCATGTAGGGAAAGCAGCAACGAGCACAATAGCCCATTTGAATGCTTTATTCTTTTGTCATACCAATCGGATAGGGGACTTATCATCTTAAGATAACTAATTTGTTAGTTCCACTATGCCCATTTCCTCCTCGGTATCAATCATATGATGTTAATTTAAGTCGTTGCATCCAAAACATAGATTCTACACAAAAAAAACTCTCAATATTCTTGTGCTTAGAAACATCCCTTTCTTCATTCGACTTTGTATATTTTGGATGCTTAAATATTTTATACTCACCTGCAAAGTTACATGTCTTGGTCAAACAACCACCATGATATAATCTATGGCTCATAGTTTTCTCTCTATTTAATTTTATTTCATTACACAAATCACAAGCTGACCTTTGAATTCTTAGTCTTTGTCCTCTTACCAATTGTTATCCTTGAATGGGTTACACTTTATTCGTTATATTCTCAAAGTTTGATCGCATTGCTAATTATTTTATCTCAACTTTTTTGTTGTGGAATTTTAGAATTTTAGTCTTTGTGGATCAGTGACAATGATACCGTGATTTTGAAATATTACTATTTAAATTACAGAAAAGATATTTCTTTTGCGCACATGTTTATTGCTATAAGATACTGCAAAGAAGATATTGATAATGAATACATGTTTACCGCTATAATTTTGTCATAAAGACTCTTTTCCTACCTTACTAAGAGGTTTGCTTGGATACACTTATATGATTTTAAATTTTTCGATAACAGACGCAAAAATTATGTCTATTGATGAGTCACAATATTATAGTCAACAAAAATTAAAAGTTAACAAAATTTGATTGTAAGAACTATTGCATCCAATAGATTATATAAGGCAATTCACACAAAAATATTCCTTACTAAATGTTTTAGTGTCATGTTTATTCAATGATGGATAACAGAGTCTATTGTTATCAGGTGAAGTGGTTAACCATTTGATGAACTAGCTAACCATGGTTTCACCATTTTTACGCAGCGAATAACCTCACATTTGGACAATCAAGATCATAGAATGTCTAAAAGTTTTGAAATACTGGAGATACATCTTATGTGAATATTATAGACTGCCATCTGAAATGGTTTAACGTTATATATTATAATGACTTAACTAAGTAAATTGGAAACCTTAAATTAGCATTTATTATTTATTGAATTCGGGAGAACATAGAATGTGATATTTACTACTGAGTACATACTTGGTTTTATTCTTTTTGGACTATTCTTAAAGTGGAAAAGTCAACAAGGATATGTAAATCATATATGGGTACATGAGAAAGGATTTGTAGACTAAAGACTGGAAATATCAATCAATTTTTTCTTCAGTTTTGATAAGGAGGGTAACACGACGAATAATAAGTATTGAATCTAATATCCAAATGTCGGAAAATGCATATTCATATAAAAACGGCACGGGTTAAGCCCTAGTAACTTACATAACAAGATCTATTCAATTGGATGTAGATTTAGGTTTAGATCATCTCAGTTCAATAGCTTATATGGGTCGCATATATTATGAAGGACACTCGATGGTGGAATTGTGTTTTATACAGTGATAATTGACTTGAGAACCTAGTTAGCAATTCGGGGTACGGGTAGTAGTTCGGGACGGCATACGTACGGGAATTATATGGATTCGGATAGGTTGGATTCGGTCAAAAATCCGGTCAACGGTTCGTTGTACGGAACGGAATACGTACGTGCATATTCGTTTCATTAATGTGAGTTCGGCACTTAAAATTCGGCTTACATATATGATAAATTGATAAGTATTATGACCTTATTACGAGACTAATTTTATTTGTATATGATTTATAAGATGGAAAAAAACATTTTAGCGTGATTATTTAACAAGAAGTAAACAATTTAATCGCATAAATTATTAGTATAAAACAAAGCTAGGATAAGTTTGCCTTTGTTAGTGGTGGTCAGGATTTGTCTGGACAAAGATAAATCAAGGGATGTGGTTCCTCTGACCACCCCTACATCTCGCACGTGTGGCGTTCATTCCAATATTATGAATGACAAATGAATACTCAAGTCAAGATATGGAATTTCAAAAATTATAACAGGGAGGTTCGAACTCATGACCTATTGTGTCATAAGAGTGGCCTCTAACCAGTGTTCCACCATGGTTGGAATTGATAGAAAATATAAATCAACAGTGGTGGTTTGTTCAACTCAACTACCATAATTACTTTATTAATTAGTGTTTCACTAATTGCACATAATAAATAATCTATTCATTATAAAGTGCTTTATTAATTAGTGTTTCACTAATTTCTCATTAAAAATGACTAATCATTTTTTAATTATAAATGTTTTCTTAATTAATTATAATATTTATTTCTATTAATAAGTAATTTTGATAAATAATATCAATAGACATTTTCTGCGACAATGAGTAGTAGAAGAGGTGGAGGCCGAAATATTAGTGGTGATTAAGGGCAGAGCCAAGCACAATTATATTTATTTTTGTTCTTTTATCGTAAAATGGGATACAAATTCCATTTTTCACATGTATCCAACTTGCCAAGAATTTTTTTCTCCCTCTCTCCTCAAAATCCTGGCTCCGCCCCTGTTTTGTGGTGGAAGAAGTAGTGACGGTGAATGCTGGTGAGTAGTGATGGACAATATTAATTTTATGTTGTCGTTACCACATCGATAACATCGTAGGGTGGAAGATGTGGTTGGTTGTTTTTAACACTTTTGATAAATGAAGGTACCATATATCTCAGGGATGATATCATACAAGACAATATTTTCATGATCGTAGTTGGATCACCCAAATGGTACCCATGTTATCTTTGGTACTATATCGTATAAATCATGATTTTCTAATGTTAAAATAAAATTGATTGCGATACAAAAAAGAATATATACACGGAAAAATAATAATGAAACTAATCAATTGACGAAATTTTGTTCAATCTAAACCTCATACATGGCATTTGTGACTGAAAATTAGAATTGCATCCAACAACCTACATGGGATGGGCGGCAGTGGTGGAGTCAAAAATTGACATTGAGGAGGTAAACTTTGGTGGACTAAACCATAAATATATATGGATAAAGTACTATTTATAAAATAAACTAAAAAAATTATTTAGTTATTAAAAATTTAGGGGGTTAGAGCCAGGTTAGTCAACCCTTGGCTCCGCCACTAGGTGGTGGTGGATAAAAAAAGTGGATTTATATGGTTTTATGGTGGTGGTGGGTATTGGTGAAAAAAAATATATTATGATAATTTCGTAACGCCACAAAATGTGTAACGTTATATTATAAAGCATAAAACGTGGTTGATCATTCTAATGTTAAAATAAACTCGATAAAACACATGTTTATTTAAAAAAAAATGGAGCAATCAATTGCCATGTTATGTAATAACTAAACGAACGACACGAATCAAGATCAGAAGATATGAAATTATTTATTATCGATTTGTTTATGTAAAAAGTGGTCAGGATTTGACCTTGGCAAAGATAAATTTACCGCTGGGGTTTATTCAACTTAACCATTTTTAAACGATTTATTAATTAGTATCTCATTGATTGTTCACAATAATTAATTAAATTTTTATTATAAATGTCCATTTGATAATCTAACATAAATACATAATTTTATTAATAAATAATTTTACTAAAAACTATACTGATTCTAATGGTGGTAGTGGAAGTTGGGTTAGTATAAGCGGCGGCGGATGTTTGTGAATGATGGAGGCGGTAACATTACTATTGGTGGAAGAAATAGTGGCGGTGGA
Source organism: Papaver bracteatum (assembly GCA_023529315.1). Taxonomy (NCBI): domain Eukaryota; kingdom Viridiplantae; phylum Streptophyta; class Magnoliopsida; order Ranunculales; family Papaveraceae; genus Papaver; species Papaver bracteatum. The sequence goes on from JAJJWX010003983.1 coordinate 1,591,053, forward strand.
TGGTTTTTATGGTGGTGGGTATTGGTAATAGTAGTGTATAATAATAGTTTTTGCTTTTTAGTGAGTTTTTTTGACCAAGTAAAAAAATAATCTTCACAAAACATGCAATATTGTATTGTGAAAGATGTAATAGGTTGTTTTTAGCACGATTGATAAGGACAAAAACCAAATATTTCGAGGATGATACCGGAACGTATAAGACAATATGAACATGATTGTTCGATCACCCGTTATTATATAAAGGAAATTGGTGTACCCGCGTAAGAGAACATTATCGCTCTCTCAAGTACTATTACATTATTTTTCCTGAAAGACCATCAATGTCGAGTTGTTTCGCGACAACTACCTACAAAGACAACAACTTTCACCCAATTCCCGATAAAAACCCTATTGACCGGGAAAATGTATTTGCATTCTAAAATATTTGTTTGAAAATTATGTTTGTTTATCAAAATCATCATAAAAAACTCTAAATCATAAATTTAAATTTCGCCTCCGATGTTTATAGAATATTTTTTATATTTTACATTCTCAAATCATGCGACCTCTTGATGACAAATCAACAATATCAAATTACGGATCAATATGTATAGGTTTGATTCACTGGGTAGAAGGTAGAGTAGAGACAGATGGGTAGATCACACAAATCAGAACATGACTGAGAATACTTCAATAATTTGGTCAAGAGATAAGGTCAAAAATTTAAGATTAACTTTCTACAAGACTAATTAGATCGGCTTCGATAGGAGCTGACTAAAATATGGATCAATAATAATTTTCATGTAAGACAATTGCAAAACATAGTTTGGCTAACTCTGCCTATGTAAATAGTGGTCAAGATTTGTCCTTCCTCAATTGCTATGTTATGTGAGAAGAAGGTGATATATAAGATTGAAGTATAATTCAAATCTATTAGATTCATACCATTTACAACTGAATGCCTTGAAAAAAATTGATGTGTTGTTATTATTATTACATGAAAGGGATACATTTACATTGACCACATTTGCGCAAATAACTCACTTCGCAAATGATTGGTGTTGCATGTACTGTCTAGAATGCAACGAGGAATTCGAGGAAACAAGGCACCAGATGCAGTGTCCGGAGTATTTTGGATATAGTAATTAATCCCGATGTAATACTTATGTTTTTTTTTTTTTTTAAGTTTTTCCACAATCTATTTATTTAAGAAAAATGAACATCGCAAATACATAACATCAACAAAAATTAGATAGATTGTGTTTGACAATAATGGCTACTGATGGTCCGGAAATGGTAAAAGAAATGAATTGTTGTAGAAGAATTGTTGGGATATAAAATGGATTACTTGATACGAATGAAAGAGGTATAACTATTTCGATTCTGAAATCACATAAAGTTCACAGTAGAAGATGACATCAAGTTTAAAGTTAGTAACAAACATAATATGGCTAACTAAAATGTTAAAAACAAACAAGGTATATAAACTAGAAAGCCGTGGGACTTGAAGAGGCCAATTTTGAAAACTACAATCTTAGAAAGCAACGATCCACAATACCATAAAAAAAATTTATAAATATTCAACGTAGAATATGTCAACTTTTGGTAAAGGATCTATTGACAACCTATTAATTTGAAATAAGATCAGGGAGTACAATATGTGTTCAAGGTTCTTGATGAGGTAATGTGTCGCCAGATTTTATTCCAAGTGAAGTTAGGAACATACGTAAGTGACAAAATGTCCAAGACTTTTGAAGTTACCAAAGCCTTCGTTAAGACGAATTGCTGGGCACAATAATTTGTTAAAGATTTAATGGCAGAGGTTCGCATATATACAATCCCTTCGAAAAGGTAATGGGTACACATTTTAAACATTGTCATCTAATGGGTGTTGAAAAATTACAGGAAAATCATGTCACATTGGATAGTTTGTATTATTCGTTCGATGCAAAAAAATACTATTCTTTGCCTATTTAGAGGATCGACAACATGACCATGATAGATGAGTCAGCTGGAGAGAAATAGGATCATGTGGAGACTTTTATGGACGATATTGATTTGTTAATTTCATTGAGATGAGCGCTGATGATGACATATTTCCAAATAATATTTAAACTTCCATGTTCACGTAGAGCATTATCTCATTATAAGCAATGAACCTAAATAAAAAAGTGTTTGGAATTTAAGATTATATTTCTTTCGTTTGAGCAAATCTCTAGCAGTAAAATATTAAAGGAAAAAACAAAGAAAAAAAAGTAGAAAATCCCAACTATTTTTATGACAAACACATATTAAATCATAAGGAGTAGATAACTATTTGGGACACAAATTATACGATATATTAAAAATGAACAAACATCATGGCCCATGCCATTACGACACGGGTTAAGGGCTAGTCATTAGTATAAAACAAGGTTTGGATAAGTTTGCCTTTGTTAGTGGTGGTCAGGATTTGTCTGGAAAAAGATAAATCTACGGCTGTAGTTCTCTTGACCACACCCTCATCTCGCACGTGTAAGTGATGGCCAAAATTTCATATCCCAATTGATAAATCTATGGTTGTAATTTGTCCCATAAAACTAACATTTAATGACCCATTAATGGAAATCTAATATAATAAATATAGTAAATGATTAATATAATAAATACCTAACTAATTAGTGTTCCACACTAATTGATATTAAATGATTTATTAATTGCTCATAATAATGTTTGTTCACTAATTGCTCATAATAAATAATCTATTAGTTTCTTCCATTATAAAATTTCTCTTAGTTAAATTAATAAATTTGTATTTCTTCTATTAATAAATAATTTTGATAAAAACAGAAAAAATATCAATAGATATTAGTTGCGATAGTAGGTTGTGGAAGCGGTGGCGAAGGTCGAATGAATCACTAATCTAATAATATCAGTAGATATTAGTTACGACACGGGTTAAGCCCTATAAACACATAAATAACCACTAATCTAAGGAACAAGTACAAGGGACCTGGATCTTCCGGTAAATCATATAATGGAACACTTTATGTTTTGTTTATGAAATCCCATTAAGCAAAATCAATACTAATACTTTGTTACTTCATTTTCTTATTATTATCATCAAGAATATAAAACACAGTTTGGATAACTTTGCTTATGTAAGTGGTGGTTCAAATTTTTCCTCACAAGAGATAAATCTAGGGAGGTAATCGTTTGTCATAGTTGATGGTTGTGATTGAGATTAGAAATGCATCTAATGGACAAAAGTTATCATGTCATTAAGGTTCCATAATTCTTCATAATAAATAGTCTATTAATTAAATGTCAAACTAAAAAAGATGATATATAAATTATTCTACTAATGATGATAATAAAAGTATATTTTTATTAGCTAATACTTAGAATTAGTTTGGTATTGCTGTGAGCTTTACAAAAGTGCTTTTCCGATGTACGTTATTGTGCGGAGCTATGTAAAAAAACAATTGGTTGCCGATGTAAGTTATTGTGCCTAGCTTTGTAAAAAAAAAAAAAATTGAACGGTTGCAAATTATAAACTAAAGCTAAAACTATTTTAAAAAACAGACATATCTCTGAAAATATCATGTTCAACTATAGTTAGTGAGAAAATGACAAAAGCAGACATATTTCTGAAAATTGGCTATTCTATTTATAGTGCGTAAAGTAAGTAAATTTTCTACTATTAGAGTACGTACACATATAATATTAACTTTACTAATTAGTATTATTACTAAAAAGTATTATTTTTCTAAACCACTTTTTAAAAATCCATAATCACTTAATATTTATCGTTGAAAATAAAAGTATATTTTAGTGATACGATATAACATAAAATGTAGTTTGAAAATAAAAAATAATTATCTTTAAAGAATATAAAATATAAAAAATAAAAATTGGTGATCATATATAGATTCAAGGATAATTGTTGTGAGTTATAAACAAAATGGAATAGAATTGGAAAATAAAATATGAAGCTAGGGTGAACTATAGCTTTTTCTTTTGAAGATTTTAAAAGCTCCTTCTCCCCACTTTACAAATTGATAAGTTTTGGAAGTGTACACTTAATGAAATCTTTAATAAACACTAAGATGAAAAAATATTGCTATCAAAATGTTTTCAAAATACTTTTTTTGAATGAAAAAAAGCAGCACCAAACTTAGTTAAATTGACTAACAATTATATAAGTGGACCATAATGGCGGTGGCAAGTATTGGAGCCCAGTGAGTAATTTCGCATCACCTCACGTATTTCTTGATAAATGGTTTAACGTTATTTTTATTCAATGATGATGGATATCAGAGTTTATTGTTAGTAGAGCTTATTGTTATTAGGTTAATTACTTGATAATTTGACTTACTAACTAATCATGATTTTATTATTTTTATGAAACAAATAACCTCACATTTGGAGGCATAATGTCATAGAATGTAATGGCATGCTCTCTACCGATAATGTCCTTACTAAGCCACTGCGTTCATCTGATAGTATTGAGTTTTCAATGGTAACCGCTGCGTTCATCTAGCAGCATCTTCTTAAGAGGTCACCCATCCCAAGATTACTCTATACCGAGCATGTTTAACTATAAATATTTTTCTCCAACTACGAAGCCAATTATTCTGAAAAGGTCTCGGTGTTAGCAAATGACAAACCATTACCACTATTCCAACTTAATTTGGAGCTGTCCTCGGGTACGGAATATGTTCAATCCCAGTCTCTGGCATTTTTCCCACTCATGAGACTCTGGAATATGTTCAATCCGTCAAGCATACTCTTTCGCCCTCGACATGTAACCCGTGGTCGACTCTAATACCATTTTTAAGGACCTGATCTTTTCCAATAATGTTCCCACTTAGTCATTGTGGTTATCCGATAGTGTGGGATTTCAACTAAAACTTATGTAGACATCTATTAGGAGTTTTCAGGGAGGTAGCCCATACCTAGATTACTCTCGCCCGAGAACCCATAAATTCAGTAATTTTTACCAACTCTGGATCCAACTATGTTGAAAAGGCCACAATATTACGAAAGGACAAGTCATTACCTATATTCCATTCGGTGAACTTTTCCTGCCAAATTGAATTACGTACATAATATTTATGGGAATTTTGAAAAACTAGAACTACATCGTATGTGGGTAAAATGATTACCATCGGAAATGGCTTAACATTTTTAAGTATAATATATTAAGTGAATGAATTAGATTTTAAGTATGTCATCATCATTGAAATAGTAAGAACATACAATAAGCTTGGACTTCTCCATACATAGCACCGAGGATTTTTAGTTAAAAACCCCACACCTCTTATCCCAAGGTGGTCAAGTGGGGTTTGGTGTTATGTGGTTGGGCCCTGAGTAGTGTGTGATGGTCCATGAAGATCCTAACTATTGGTATCAGAACCCGTGGTTGGGGCTACTGTTCGAACGTTGAAGTGGTTGTGGATGTCACCAGGTTTAGGGAGCAAGTGATATCATACTCAAGGTGAAGAAGGCAAGGCCCAAAGTTGAACTGGAGCTCAAGGTGGAGTTAGTGTCTCACACATTAACTCTCGAGTAGTAGGGTTCTATGTGGGCAAGGAAATGCTCAAGCTGGAGTTGGTGCTTGCCTTCTCATTAACTCAAGGTGAAGTAGGATTGTAGGGAGCATAGTGACAATAATCCTGATCGATGGGTAGCATATACAAATGGTAATCATATGGTGAAGTCTGATTGGACTGGTAAAGTGGTTTAATATCGTCAAGGTGGAGATTTTTGGACTATGTGGCACGATAAACCACTTAATTATAGCTAGGGATAGTCCCATATGGAAGAAAGAGGAGTACATGTTGAGCTTAATAAACTTGGGCATCTCCTTACGTAGCGCTGAGGCCTTTTAGATTAAAACCACACACCTCTTATCCCAAGGTGGCCAAGTAGGGACATGATAGGTGCTATGTTGTCGAGTCCATAGTAGGTTCCCATTTTCCATGAACATCCTAACACCATTCACTAAATATAAGAAAGATGCAAAAAGGTAATACCATTTCAAAAGATCGATAAGATATCTTTTTAAACTAAAAAACATATCAAATAAGTATATCTTGCCTCACAGAGTCAGACTACTTCGTTGCGGAAGATGATATTGGGAAGCTTATCCTCATCCGGTAATGGTATTGCATATCAGTTGGCTCTTCAGAATTTTATTCAGGTATGTGGTTTTCCTTCCACCTACTGCGTCGATGACATTGCCCCCCCTTCTATGCATTCCCTGGCAGTCACTTATTTTGAGGCAGTTAAGAAGCAAATCCCTATCCAGTTTACACTATCTGTAAGAGACTCTGTTCTGTGGCAATGTAACCAAATCAAGCATGCGCAAGATTACCTTTTTGCAGTCCCTATCAGTGGATTAGACCAATGCCTCGGGCCTAGACAATTCATAGCGGTTGTTTGTTATCGCCTTGGTATCCCTTTATTTGTTGAAGACGGGCTTTGTTCTTGTTGTAATAAGCCTATGGATATTTATGGGGATCACGCGCTCCATTGTGACAATGATGTTGGGAATAAGTTTCGCCATGACTTAGTTCGTGATGTGATTTTAGACATTTGCTACAAATCTGGTGTTACTGTGCGTAAAGAAGTTTCTTTGGGTTTGTCGTCAACTACTAACAAGGATTTGCGTCCAGCAGACATACTTGTTATTAATTGGGAAAATGGTCAGGACGTGTGTATGGATGTCACAGGGGTCTCGCCCTTCACTGGTGGGGGGGTTCGGGCTTTCATTCCAGGCCAGGCAATTTCGAAAGCAATTTCGCGCAAACGCACTAAATATTTGGATGAGTGTGTTTCACATGGTTATGGATTGGGTGTTTTAGCTTTCACTACTTTAGGGGAGCTCGGCGAAGACACTATTTGTTTTTTTAAGCGTCTGAAAAATTGTTTAGTTAATAATGATGCTGGTAGTGGTTTAGGTGTTTTTATTTTTCATAGATTGGGTGTTGCTATTCAAAAGGGGGTTGGTGCCCAGCTTGTCGCTCGGCTACCAACTAAAACCTCTTCCGTGTAATGAAATTATTATTTATAATTAATTAAGTATCATTAAAATAAAAATGTAAAAATTAGTTTTGATATAATTTCATTGTTGGCTTGAGGATACAACTCGAAAAAGGAGAGACATAGTATGGGAAGATGTCAAGGCAGAAAATGCTAGAAAGGATGTGAAGTGAAGAATAAAAATATCTATCAGGTTTCTCTTTACTTTTGCAACGATAAGAAGGGTAAACTTGATATTAATACATATTATATTTTATATTCATATGTCGGAAAATTCATAACTAAATAAAAATTATGCCCGTGCCGTTACGGCACGGGTTAAGACCTAGTGTATTATAAAACGAGTTTATAGGCTTTTAAACAAAAATCAATACATAAAACATTGGTTAAACAACTACCAATAGAAAATTTTAACTGAATAATTGTATTTAAATATAAAGTATATACAAAATCAAACAAAAACCAATCAACAGAACTCTGGTCAGAGAGTTGCTTATGGGAGTTTTAGTTCAGAAATATCATTCGGATTCGGTCGGTTCGGATACGTTCGCGAATCATTCTTGAGGTCCATATAATCCGGGAACTAGGTTCGGAGTTCAAATAGTTCAGAAGTATCATTCGGATTCGGTCAGTTCGGATACATTCGTGAATCATTCGGAGAATTACTAACTAGGCTTGAGAATGAAACCTATATTTTTGGGAATTATTTCTTTAGATGAGTACATATACGTAAAATAAATTGACCATGAGATTATCTTCAAAGAGATGCGGTTTCTTCTCCTTAAATTTGCTCTATTGTGACAGGAGTTTGCGTTTCTGTCAGCTCAGGGAGTTTGCATTTCTGTCAGCCCAGGAGAACTGATCATCTTAGGTTTTATTTGATAACAGAGGAAGGAATAATTCCATGAAAAGTGTATCCCATGGAATTAAGTTCGGAGAATACTTTCGGCCACGCTTTTTTTATAATTCCATGGAAATAGATTTTTGATCAGACGACGGAAAGCACGTTATTTCCATGGAAGGATGGCTAATTCCACGGAATTAACTCTTATCAAACACAGCCTTAGCATCTCAAAACATTGAGAAAGAAAAAATAGTTACATCTTCAAGACTTCAACTCTTTACTGATATTTTGTCTAATGTGTATAAATTGCTAAACATATGAAAGTAAAAGAAGACTAAAGAGGTCGTCAAAATTTGCTATGGTTTGGCACAAGACAAACAAATATTCAGAAGAACTTACTGACAAAATGAGTATTAGGAACAGGAAAAGGTATAGACCGAACAGTTGGAAAAGGAGGTTGGGATACCGGGATGTGAAGCGGAAGGGTATAGGGTTGCTGACCTCCACTGGATATCAATGGTGGTGGAACTACACAAATTTGCAATCCCTGCATTGCTGCAGTAATTCCTAGAAAAAAAATGTAATACGAAGTTATCAGTCACTCTATCCCAATCTTTGTTGAGTATAAGAATAAATCTCAAAAAATATGATAACAGTAATAAAAATCTGGACTCCATGACCCATCTTGTTTATTTTGCAAAACAATAGAAAGGGGGACACTGTAGCATCCATAACTTGTGATGGCATGCCCTTACTTTATTATCCTTGACATCTTCATTGATCAGCACTATTACGTTCCAGATTCAAGTTCAAAGCAGAATCATTTATCATTTCATAAGAATTCATATACTTTCAAGTTTCAACTCAGGGCAGGTTTACCTTGTTGCTTCGGCAGATGGTTCTGAGGGTGAGAAAACAGAGCATGTATGGAGGGAGCTGTGGCACTCTGAATTATATCCTTTAAACAATAACGGCAAGTTGAAACAGTCAGTGTGTATCCAAAGTACAAAATAAGCATTTCTAACTTCAAAAGTTAAGTTATTAATGTGAAGGTACAATATACTTTTTCATGGTGAATATTCACGTCAGGTGACAACTAACATTAAGTCGCTGGTACTCTGTCGAAGACATGAACAAGAAGAAATGAAGCAAACTGTTCATTACTTGGTTTTAGATGGGTACTTCCACGAGTATATGTTCACATTCTCATCGTATTAAAAAGTTGAAACCTCGTCTATTTTTACAGGTTTGCAATATTAGTTCTCTTCATAGACTCAGTAGTTCTCTTCATAAACCCAGTATGATTAACCGAAACCAGCATTTACTCCACCAAATATGAGAGAACCCCATCAGACACATACACCTATTTGCCTCCTCCTAACTTCTTTTATTGTAAACTAGTTTTCTAATAGTTAGATCAATCAAGGAAACTAGCCTAAAAGTAAACATTAGTCAAGAGCCATTTGCATATTTTATGGTTACTTAACATTTGATTAGATTATTTAAAAGCCTTTGTGTCTTACATGTGAAAAGGGATGCACACAAACATGTTGTCCCAGTCGGCTAACCAGAACCTGAGAGAAAAAAAAGAACAAGAGATCACAACCATCATTCAATGTCGAGGAGCAATTTAATAATAAAATATGTGTGACCCTCACACCTTCCCCTCCATAGAAATATGTGTGACCCTTACACCTTCCCCTCCATAGAACACATTTAAAAGCAACTTCAAATACTCACAGATTGAAAATTCGGGTGAACATATGTAGGTCCTTCTTGGAAAGGAGCGTAATGACCACCATATCTAACTGGCTGAGGCCTGCTACTCACATGTCCACCAATCTAAACCAGGAAAAAGAACCAACAACAGAATGGGTCAGAAAATAAATAATATAACCCTGATCTGTGACTGAGGCAGAATAAGCAACAAAACCAAACTCAAAAGTATAACTGATAAAAACTTATAACTGATAGGATGGAGAAACAGACACAATCGCAACAGATGATTCAACTCAAACCCTGATAAAAACGGGACAATCAAATACTTACTGGTTGAGGATACTGAGAAGCATTGACATCATTTACAGCCACTACATTATTGTAATGGACAAACTTTATGGGTGAGGATGAATGAGGTGCAAATGGGATGATTCCTGCGTCTGTCTGTGCACCAGCAACTGGTACAACTACGGGGCCATTTTGGATGTAACCCGAGCTCGTAGTTGTTACTGCTGCAGGAGGAGCTACCGATCTGGGGACGGAGAGTACCGGCAAAAAGGTTTTTGCCTCTGGATTAAGCTTAAAGTCCTGAACATGTTGAACATTAGGTTCAAATTACAGATTTTATCTGGTAAATTGTAAATGATCTAGTTAAGAAGCAAGTCCAATGACAGGATGAGCTCCAGTGAGAGCCTTGTACCATTCAGTATATAAACATCCAACAGGAAACCTGATCCCCGATTGCCAATCTGCCGTCATGATCAAAGTAATAGACAACGGCCAAACAACTAATTATATGCTCGTATGACTTTCTTCATCCAGTTGAATAAAATCCAAGGCCATTTCAAGTCCACAAGGCAGTCTACCAACTAGCCTATGTAGAGAAGTAAGAATGCTACATAAAGTTTTAACTTTTTGGCCTTACCTTAGAATTTGTGTTTACATCTGCTGAAGCAACTGAGACAGTTGGAGATGCCAGATGGTTGGCATATGACTGCATATTTACATGTACAACTTTTGTGGAAGAGGTTGAAATTTCTGGAGCATCTGCCACTACTCTCAGCCTCTCACAATCATGGAGGTCTGGCTGGCCGTCAGAAGAGACATTACTAAGAGATAATTTACTGTCTGCAGGTATGCTAGCTGATATCCCCAGAACCCCTTTATCAGCAAATACTAGCTGAGGAACTTTAGTATCTGTGACAATGGAGAATATTGACTCACTTCACTATTTAAGCTAAAAAGAATTAAAAAAAACTGAAAAATAGCACCCAGAACATTTTTTTCAGGAAAGAACGAATCAGAACATGTCGTTAGCTGCCTTTTAAGAACTCAATTAAGGGGAGATGTAAGGTGGAAGTCATATGTGCACCACAGAAGTCCATGTATCCAAACTAATGTAAGTGAAAGCAGGACAACTTTTAGTGAAGAGCTTTGCTAAATTACATGGTATGTTGATTGGGCTTCAATTCTCCTCGCATACCTTGCACTACTCAGGGGTCATCCTTATACTCTATAAACCGGGTTTTGTACTTCTAACTAAAACAATACTCAGAACCACAATGTAGGGTGTTCTTTTAGTCTTAATGTGAAAATTTATAACCCTGTGAAGTGCAACAAATATGGGAATGATTGCCGTAGAGTGTGGAGCACTGACCATGAATCTACAAAAAAAAAAAAAAAAAAAAAAAAAAAAAAATGGTTAAATTTTAGTTTCCTGGAAATAATTTGGATTAACAACTAAATCTTATTTCAGCTAACACTCAACCTTATAAAATCTATCCAAATTAAATTTGATTCGACATACCGTTTTGCTCTTATGGGCCTCAAACTTTTGCACAGATCCCTTTTCTTTCAATTGTGGCTTATCTTCCCCAACCTGACTGCCAGCAGAGGATCAACAAAAAAAGTGAGCTTGAATAAGATTACGAGAAATATGACGTCACAAAAAGAATAAGACTTGGAAGATTACAATGTTGGTACAAAGTGTTCACAGTTAGCTAGGTGTCACTACAACGTTGGTGTTGAGGGTAGAAAAAAGAAGATATCAGTATTATAACCAACAATGAGACAAAAAGAAGAGCCATCAGGTATTGAAAATTCTCACCTTCCCCCAACTATGATAACTGGTTCAGTGAATCTTTCTTCTATCTGCAATAACAAGCAAGGGCACATCTTTAGCATACACAAGCTAAAAGGATGCCTTTCCGGTTTTGGACAATTCTATGAAAGTATAAACCCCACCTTATTAGGATGTCCACCATCAATTTTCTTGCTTCCAAATTCCATTGCAGTACCCACTGATTTTGCAGGAATTTCTCTTCGGATTTGCTTGTCACCAATATCACCATGTGTCAAACCATAACCAGACTTATCTTTGTTTTGGTTGGAACCCCTACATTAATTGATCGTGAAAGAGATGAGAAAATGGAAAAATAACACTGACATACCCTTCAATGGATAAATGGAGATTCTGCTGTGTAACACTGACATGGATGCTAGTATCGGTGTGTCCAACAAAGTCACCTCAAAATAACATACCCTGGGACAGGTTGCTGGACACTTGACAACAAATAACCGGACCATGGAGATGAATATTTTAAGTAAATAAAAGGATAAGTAGCTAAGCTTTAAACAGTTTTGGTGGAAGAGAGAGACATAGAGAATTTAAAACATCAAAAAAAAAAAATGTAATTGATGTTTCATTTTATATATGTTCTTACGAAATCCTGAAGGGCAATGTATGCCATGTCCACCAGTCTCAGACACGAGTATGTTGTTAAACAATCCATCATGCAAGTTGAGCCACGTAAAATAACACTGATTCCGAATTATGAGGTACAAAAAAATCAGAAACAATCGACCTGAACAAGAATGTTGAGCATATAGTTACATGAATCAGCTAAATTGATTCATTCACTGATATGGAACATATTCAATGCCTCAAATAACGTGTTTTCCATGGAGAAACACACAGGGAATGGTTAAACTGCCATCAGTGTGGATGTAGCATTGTAGCCACACCTAAATACCTAAGGTTGCTTTCCCCCATTCACCACATCAAATAGTATCTCACACAAAGGTGTTATACATGTGTTTCTAAACACGTGCATGTGATCTGACAATCAAATAGCAGTAAAATGTACTTAAGATCTAAATATATTCCGGTAATATAAACATGCATGACTAAATGAGTTGTCTGATAATCTCTCAAGAAAGTTTCAAGCTTAAAACTAAACCCTGCGGTACTAATCATCAACATAAAATTGCTATAGAGGTAATTCTGATATGAGTCATACAATTACCTAAGTTGGCTACTTTGTTTCCTCTTAGCTGGAGCAGGCTTGGTAGATTTTATCATCTGTAACTCATTTCTTAAACATTCTGAGCGCCTGATAGACCCATTGGCAGCTTCAGCACCCCCAGCGGTAACATTGCTCGAGATTCCATCAGCTGGAAGCATAACTCCCTATCACCAACACGACAACATGCAAATCAGATTCAAATAGAAAGTTGCAGTAGAACCAAAATATAGAATACATAAGAGACAAACCTTCGCAATTACTTGGACAAGATCACCCGAAAGTATGACAAGTGTGTCTATAACAGACCCATGAGCCAAACTGGTACACTTCTTCCCTTTCTTAATCATCATTGCTTTCTTTAGAACAACGCCTGAACAACTACAACAAATTAAACTATCGTTCTTGCGAGAATGCTTACTAAACAAATGCACGAAAACTGAATCCCCAAAACATTAACTAACACTACACTAATTCATTAAGAGTACATCGCATTCAGGGATCAAATCAAAAATCAATTACCCTAAAAAACCTTAAACATTTAGAAATCAAAAAAATCCAGACCTATTTGTGTTTTATAATTGGAACCAAGAAGGTATTCCAATATCCAGATTAAAAAATAATCAGAATAGATAATAGACTTAGAAATGGTGGAATGGGGTACCGTAATCATTTTCAACAGAGGCAGTATGAAAGATGCCTGAATAAACAGAACCATCCTTGACTTGAACTTCAACTTCTAACCCTATAATGCACATAGTAGTGAAAAGTAAAGCATCGTTAAGTGAAGAAGAAGACATTGTTGAAGTTTCCTCAGACAGATCTCTCACTTTGCAACCCATAACACTCTCCCTCTCCCTCTCAAGATTTCTATTCAGCTTCGAGAAAGTTGGTTTCGAGACTTACAGGGATCCGAGTATGGGCGGATTTCTATTGCCTTTCTTGCTTTAATTTGACTAGTATTTTTAGGGGCCACTCAAAAAGAATTAGGGGTCATTTTTTTTCTTTCATCCACTGAAGGGGGTTAATGGGTATGTTAAAAATAGAAATTGTATGTATTGTCTTTCACCTTTATACTACCTAGCATAATTAGGGGCGACCCAAACATAATTAGGGGCGACATAAAAGACAAAATAGGTTAAAAATACTTATATGCCCCTTTATAATCGAGAGGTTAATCCATAATCGGTAGTTTGGGGCAACTCTATATTCGGTAGTTATATGAACTATTTTGACTACCGATTATGGTAAGATTTTGACAAAGATTATACTATATAATCGGAAGTCATGATAACTTCATTTACTACCGATTATAGGCTCAACGAAAATTCAGAAAAAAGAGAAATTTTGCAAAATCTGATTTTGGGACTACTCTATATTCGGTAGCTATATGTGTTGGATATTTTCAAGATTGTTTGCCGCTGTCCGGGGAGCGTAGCCCCTCCCGGGGAATTTTTTTCGGTTAATGAATTTGAAAACCTATTCGGTTTTCCAGAAATTTTCACAAAACGTGTCTGTTCCCATAGGGTTTCTTCATTATCGGAAGTCATGATAACTCTGATTTTGGGGCTACTCTATATTCGGTAGTTATACGAAGTATATTGACTACCGATTATGGTAGGATATTTGCAAAGAGAGCCCTTTGTATAATCGGAAGTCATGATAACTCTTCCTTTCTTACCGATTATAGGCTCAACCAAAATTCCAAAAAAAGAGGATTTTTGCAAAAACTGATTTTGGGGCTACTCTATATTCGGTAGTTATACGAAGTATATTGACTACCGATTATGGTAGGATATTTGCAAAGAAAGCCACTGTATAATCGGAAGTCATGATAACTCTTCCTTTCTTACCGATTATAGGCTCAACCAAAATTCCAAAAAAAGAGGATTTTTGCAAAATCTGATTTTGGGGCTACTCTATATTCGGAAGTTAAATAACCTAAATTCCCTACCGATTATGGTAGCATTTTTGCCAAAGGTTTACGGTATAATCGGGAGTCAATATAACTTTATTTACTACCAATTATAGGATAATCAAAATTCAAAAGATTTAGGATTTTATTTTGGGGATACTGTATAATCGGAAGTCATACAAACTAAATTTACTCCCGATTGTTGATTACCTACCGATTGTATAGTTATCTACCGATTGTAAAGGGTAGTTTGGCCATTAAAAAAAACGCCCCGAAAATAACCTTCCGATTGTGAAATAACCTACCGATTATTTGCTATTTTGTCGTTTTGTGTCGCCCCTAATTCGGTTTTAGTCGCCCCTAAATGTGTAAAGTTATACTAAATCTAAACCTATATATCCTTTATTTTCATAATTATATCATTCCTTTTCTTCTTTTCTTTTCTTCTTTTCTTTTCTTCTCTTCTCTTCTCTTCTCTTTTATAACATCAAAACAAAAAAAAAAACGAGTTAAACAAACAAAACGAATAGATGATAATAGTTGTGATCCAAAATTAGGATTTGATTACTTGAAATATAAAATTTAATCTAAAAATTTTCTTGGATTTACAATAGCAGAAACATAATTGGTAGATAATAATCTATTTTACTTACCGATTATGGTTGATGTTCTTGGATTTACATTAGCAAAAACATAATCCATAGATAATAATCTATTTTACCTACCGATTATGGTTGATGTACCGATTATTCTTGATTCAAAAAAATCAATTTCTTTGTACTAAAAGTTAAGTAC
The DNA here is from genome assembly GCA_023529315.1 of Papaver bracteatum. Lineage (NCBI taxonomy): Eukaryota > Viridiplantae > Streptophyta > Magnoliopsida > Ranunculales > Papaveraceae > Papaver > Papaver bracteatum. The sequence continues at coordinate 1,606,633 of JAJJWX010003983.1, forward strand.
AATCGGTAGATAATGAACACCATTAAGGCATTAACTAACGATTGTGAAAGTAGAAAATTTTGAAATTTTCTAAAGTTTTGGAAATTTGAATTTGGGGCCATGAACACAATCAGTAGATAATAAGCATCGCTTATTAACACAATTTACTACCGATTATGATAGTACCAAAATTAGAAAATTACAGGATTTTGGAAAAATCTCACTTTGGGGCCAATGTACATTCGGAAGTTAAATTAACACAATTTACTATTGATTATGGTAGTACAAAAATTCGAAAATTGAATATATTCGGAGGTTATAGTAACACAATTTACTACCGATTATGGAAGTACCAGAGTTCGAAAATTAAAGGATTTTGGCGAAATCTCATTTTGGGGCCAATATACATTCGAAAGTTAAATTTACTACCAATTATGGTAGTACAAAAATTCGAAAATTGAATATATTCGGAGGTTATAGTAGCACAATTTACCAAAGTTCGAAAATTAAAGGATTTTGGCAGCTTCTCATTTTGGGGCTAATATATATTCGGAAGTTAAATTAACACAATTACTACCGATTATGGAAGCACCAAAGTTCGAAAACTAAAGGATTTTGGCAACATCTCATTTTGGGGCCAATATACATTCGGAAGTTAAATGAACATAATTTACTACCGATTATGGTAGTACCAAAATTTAAAAAAAAAATCGATTTAAAAAAAAAACGGAAATTAATAACTCAAATAATTCTCCTAAAATTGACTAAATATATACTAACTACCGATTGTAAACTTAACTACCGATTGCAAAGGGTAGTTTGGCCATTATGAAAAACAAGAGATAAGGGGTGGCTTCAATTTAGGTTTGTGTGACCTTTTTTATCTTTTTCTATTGCCCCTAATTCCTTCCAAGTGGCCCCTAAAAATTCTAGGTTAATTTGCTTTCAGAGGAATAGAAAGGAACCGACCGGATGTAAAACAAGGTAAAGAGGGAATACAAAACCAAGAAAAAAACGAATCAAGAAAAATACATCATGGCAGTAAAAAAAAATTTTTTTTGGTTACAAGGTGTTAGAGCACTGCTCGGTCAAACTCGCATGTGTTGCTATCTCAAGCATGTTTGTCAATCTTAGTGATCAAAACTATAAAGTCTTGATTTCTAGTCTACTATAGCTAAGGTCTTGGACTAGGATAGAAAGTGTAATTGAGCTCAAGAACTCCATGGCGATCATCATACAAGACGAAGGACTACTCAAGGAACCAGTGGATCTTCATCGACTAAAAGGTATGTGGAGACTTGAACTTATCTATCACTCAAAAGTCTATCTACTCTATCTCCTATCTGGAGACAAAAGTCGTTTTGCTATATAGACTAAGAATATGCACATGTGACATTTCGAGCTGAGTATATCTCGCTTATCTATTTCTAGAAATGGGTGTTGGTAAAGCTTTCGCTTTAGCCGAGTTCATCTTTGCCTAGTGACGAAAGTCATGTTATGTTTCAATCACTTTGGAAATCGCTCTGACGAAAAATAGTTTGTGAATAACAAATATATAACGCCCTCTGAAAATGTTTCAATGATTGAAATGAGAGTTTAGACTATATAACCATTGGGGGATATAAACATTGTTATGGTAACACATATATGTATAAGTCCTTAGCACTTGAACCGAAGTTTGCGAACTTTGTTGATCAAGTGGAACCGGAATGTGAGCAGCAACTCAGTCCGCGAACTGGAGAAGTTCTCGAACCCGAGAATTTCTGCTGAAGTTGTAGCTCATGTGCAGTCCGCGAACTGACGGAAGCTCTCGAACCCGGGAATTTCTGCTGGAGTTTATAACTTCAACTTGTTAGCTTGAGTCCGCAAACTCCAGAGGTTATGTCTGAAAACGTTGTTCGTGAACTTATTCTAAATTACTAAGGAATGCTTTTGCAAACCGTGGCTTTATAGTTCATGATTAATGATTCGAGTGAATCACATCGTTTTTGATTCAATTGTGTCTCTTGTAGTACTTGAGATCTCATAGAAATTGAACAACTCTCCAACTAGTTCATTTGAGTCATTTAGACTAGTTACGGTGAAGAAGAATATGGTTGATATGAAAGTTATCATTTGGATAACCATTTGGTTGACTAATATTGAACCAACCATTGTACACGTTTGGGTATGGTTACACTAACTCAAAACATCAAGTACATTTGTGTATGGCAAGCTAAGTTTTCGATCCAACAGTTGAGAGATATTAGCTTGTATCTAATCAGGTTTTCATCTAACGGTGAATATTGAATGCTTTGTTACTAAGCTAACATTGATTGCAAACCCTGATTTGAAAGACTATATAAGGGAGAACACTAGCCATTGGAAAAACTAATCCCCACACACTTTTCTTGTGTGATACTAGTTTTCTATAAGCTAGAGTCGATCTCCATTAACCCTTGAGTTTTCTCTCTAAACTCGGGTTAACGACTTAAAGACTTCATTGGGATTGTGAAGCCAGACCGATATTACTTTTCTTATAGTTGTGTGATCTGATCTTGTTGTTTCTATCGTATGACTACAATTGTAATAATTGGTTTGAGATTTTTATCTCCGATAGGAAAGATAAAAGTAGTCACAAACATCTTCGTCTCATTGTTTCTGATTCCTCAATAATCTTCTTCCCTGCGTGGATTAAGTTTATTGTGAGGTGATTGATGAAACTGAGATGTTCTTCGGGAATATAAGTCTGGTTTTATCGATTGGTTCATGTTTACCTTGATTTATCAAAAAACGGAACAAAACTCATAGGTTTATTCGTGGGAGACGAATTTATCTATTACCCGTAGACTTTTCTGTGTGAGACAGATTTGTTTACTAAAATCTTCGACTTTGGGTCGTACAACTCTTGGTTGTGGGTAAGATCAGCTAAGGGAATCAAGTGCACAGTATCCTGCTGGGATCAGAGGCATATGAGCATAATTGTACCTTGGATCAATGTGAGATTGGTTGGGGTTCAACTACAGTCCAGACCGAAGTTAATTTGGAGAAGGATAGTGTATGTAGCGGCTTAATACAGTGTATGTTTAATATTGACTAGGTCCCGGGGTTTTTCTGCATTTGCGGTTTCCTCGTTAACAAAATTCTGGTGTTTGTGTTATTTTTATTCCGCATTATATTTTGTTATATAATTGAAATAATACAGGTTGTGCGTTGTTCAATCGATTAGAATATCCGACCTATTGGTTGTTGATTTAAATCGATTGATACTTGGATATTGGTCTTTGGTACCATCCAAGTTATCTCTCTTTGATTAGGCTCGCGAATCATATTTGCTTGAGTAAATCAAATCGAGATATTGAGATAATAACTCCTTGAGTATTTTCTATTGATTGAGTCTAGTTGATTCTATAGAAAAATAACTCGAAGTTTTCCATACAGATTGCTAATCAAAATATTGGGTGAGGTTGTTAGACCCCCGCATTTTCAATTGGTATCAGAGTAGGCAAACACCTTACACCTGATAAGTTTGTGTTTGTTCGATCCTTGAAATTTGTCGCATGGGAAATTTCTTTGGAAAATTTTCTCTTGGCATCTGTAACGCACACCAGAAATTCTTGAAGATTGGTCAAGATCTATTATGGTCAAAACCTCTGATCTCTCATGATAATTTCATTTCATCTGAGAAGGAAGTTTTAGATGATATGTGTCAATCTAAAGAAAAAAAATAAAAAGGAGGGAGATTAAAGAAACGTTCATGGTGCTCAATGATGTGGAATCTCACGAGAACAACTACCGATCTCTATGAGGAGTACTATCATAATTGATCAGATGATAAAGATCTCTACAAAGCGTTCGAAGACGTTTTTAGATCCTTAGAGAAACTTAATTCTGCTAAGTCTAAGAATCACTCCAAAAAGGGCTCTGTACATATTAAACCTTTAAAAAATATTGTACAACCTGGAAAATGGAAGAATCCTCCTTTGAGGCATATCAAGCAAAAGAATGGAAGCTTAGACTCCTCTGATTATTATCATTATAATACGGGGACTGTTCACACTGATCAACCAAAAATGTTGCATGAGAATTTCTATGCACATTATGCCTCTTAGTAATAGGACTGGCACTACCCCATATGTATATATCTTGAAATGGGGCAAGAAATGGTTGAATCATGTACAGGTCAATTTAAGTCTTCTAGTACATCCTTATTGTTGTGGAATGCATAATTCTTGATATGAAATTGTCTAAACAAAGGCTCATTTAGTTCCTTGTGGGTTGAAGTTCGCGAACGGGTCCAAGCTCACTTTTTGGTCTTATTAAAGGGAAGTTCACATACTCTCTTCCTCCTCTCACCGTCCGCGTACGTGAACTTCTAGGTTTTGTGTGACATCTCCATTAAAGACTCCTTGGAGAAACTAAGAGAAAGGGTGTTGAAGATTCACTCCAAGTAAGTAAAATCATCTTGTTCCCTTCAATTTCTTGTATCTCATGATGAACTCTAAGGGCTCAAAAAGGATTCCCAAGGTGCCAAATAACCCTAGTATGGATCCCCCTTGTGATCAAAATTCTCCTAGGATTAGATTTGTGGATGATTCATGTGCTAGAATTTTTGATAAGATTCATCTAAAGGTTTTATTTTAGAAAAGAAATTGGATTTGTCTAGTGGACATGATGAGGATTTATCTTGTTTCAAAAAATTCAATCTTGGAAATATCTTTGATGGTTTTGGTCGAGGTTTTGATTCTCTAACAAGAATTTTCTATGCCAATATCCATGATGTTGATCTTGATAAGATGGAATTCAAATCCATGGTAAATAGAAAGAGGTTTCTTTTTAATAGAGAGCTAATTTCAAAGATTACCAACATACCATTGGGAAACGTGCATCTCCCTAGACCAAGTGATGAACGTCCCTCTTGTGATGATATCTCTATGGGGCTTTGTGGCAAGAAGGTATCTTGGAATCTGTAGTTGCAGGAAATCCTACACTATACCCTTAGTAAGAATTCACAAAGATTAAGACATAATTTGAAGATAAAGAACAATATTTTTATTAATTTGATCCAAAAAGAATTACAGGAAATATAAGAAATCAAGATTACTACCGCATTCTCTAAGTTTTTCTCTCTCTTCAATATTTTCTTATCACTCAAAAATTATCTCTCCTTTCTCAAATCTATTGGTCCTCTATATATAGGGTAGTTACATAGTGGATGACAGCTAAGCTGTCCTTTAATTTCGGATCTGGCCCGCAAGATATTCGCAACAGCTATAATATCCACTCTCGCAGGTACTTTAATCCTCGCAGAATCATCACGCTCTTCTCGTGTTTTGGTTGTCATCATTCATTACGTCACTTATTAGATCGTCCTTCAGCACTTTCAGTATGTTGTTAGAGAATCTTGCAGCATAACTCGCAGGAATGTCGTTAATTCTCGCAAGAATAATATTGTGGCGATATTTTGGTCCTACATCTTGCCTCTTCTCATGTCTTTTCTACGAAGAAGGAAAGGTCATGAGAATAAAAATGCCTCAACTGTTCATCTTTACATTTTATTTTCACTCTGGCACGTTTCTACATCCTTCGCTAGATTTATCACACGTATTTTTTCTTCCATTCAATTTCTGACACGTCTTTTTCAACCGTTGCATTTCAACCGTTCACGTCTTCTCTTCGCATTAAGTACATTTATCTTCTCGAGATTCTTCTCCTTCTATAAATACTCCCTCATTCTTTTCTTTCTTTCTTTTTACCTTCTTCTTTCTTCGCTCTGCAAATTTATTGTTCTTCCATAAATTCCGGATCTGCTACTGTTATAATTTTTCTTTCGATCTTTTACTCTTTCAATCTTCATTCCCATACTAAAGATGGTTGTAGCTAGTCGCAAATATGAAGCTACTTTTGAGAAGATTCAAAAATAATTTCAAGATAAAGGTTTTACTTTATCCACCATTCCTAATCAAAACCCTAAGTATCAACTTTCTTTTCCATTATTCTCTGATTTTCCATGTAATCGCGAGAAAATCATAGTCTTGCTAGGTCAGCTTGAAGCTGATCTTCCCATTCCTCTCTATGACCCTGATCTTCCTTTACTCTATGAGACACTCTCTCACACAGAGTTCTCGCGAGCAATATATCAGCTGAGCGGAGATTCTATTCGTTTAATGCTTGAATATGCTACTCGCGGTGCTGGTAAAAAATCTCGCTATCCCGATGCTGCGAAGAATCCAAAATTTAAAGATATTCCAATTGTTTCCGCGAATTATACCGTGGAGAATTTCTTTGAAAATTACAAAATAATCCCTATGAAGAAGGATAGCACTTGCTTGGGTGTCCGCTTACAGAAGAAGGATAATATCGCTGAAGATAAAGTTCTTATGCTAGATATTGATTGGCATACAAGTACTAATCAAGGCCCTCGCCACTCTAGAGATGACAAATGGTTTGTTTTTCCATTATGTCTTGTGGGTCCCTACATTTCTGGTCTTCATACATTGCCTGCAAATCTCTCAAGATATCAACCGTGGGTTTTCAACTGGCCTGAAATGACTAAAGAAGTATGTTCCCTCCAATTTTTTACAAAATTATCATTATTATCTTCCTCATATTTTCATACTCTCGCTGACTTCTTTACTTTTTCCAGATTGACAGGCTGAAACTGAACTGGAAACCCAACACTCTTTTAGCCCTCAAATCTCTCACAGATGAAGTAAGAAATATTTCTTTATAAATCTTAACAATATATTGTTGCCTCTATTTCTTATATTTATCTGTGTTCACAGGAAATCGAAGAAAGAGAACCTGTGAAGATAGTAAAGACTAAAGGGAAAGACAAGGATGCCTCTCGCAAGGAAGAATCTACTGTTCCTCTCAAAGAGAAGTCTACTGCTCCTCGCAGAGAAAAATCTGGTGCTCCTCTTTCGAAGAAAAGAAAAACCCAATTCTCTTCTTCTTCAACTCTTCAAGTTGATGCAGAAGTCTCAAGTGGTAATTCTGATGATTTTAATGCTGATGTCCCTTCTACCATGGAGTCTTCCCAATCTGACTCCTCCATGACTCAACTGTCCAAGATCTTCGGCGATATTACATGTGGTATCGCAAATGATTACATGGGGTATCCCAGGCTCTTGCTAAAGTCTATAATGCTCCTATACTGGTTGATAATGATTCCCTCCAAGGAATCTCAAGATCAATATCTCCCAGTCTCTTAAATTCTCTTGGTATTCTGGTACGTTTTCATTTCTTTATTATACTTATGTATTTATATCCTCGTCAGCTTTAATTTACATTGTTCTCTCGCTGAATGGAAGAGCTTCCTTTGTTGTTGCCTCAGACTTGGAGAGGAGGTGTGTATCTTTTCGCGAGAAGAATGCCATTCTTCGCAAGAAGATTGTAGATTTGGAATTTGAGTCCGCTAGTCTTCGTGGGCAATTGGAATCTGGGTCAACTTACCTTCAGGAAAAAATAAAGCAGTTGGAAACTGATCTAACCTTCTCGCGAGAAAAGGTCGCAAGCCTCCAAGCTGCGAATGATCATCTTTATGGTAAGAAATCTTTCTCTTTCTTTTTAACCTTGTATTCCTTTGCATTTTGTTCTTATTATTCTTCCTCGCAGATGTTTATGGCCTTTCTGACGAAGCTGTATTCCTTAGTTCTTTTCCATACCCGATAGATGATGATATACTTCTCAATCGCCTTAATAAATCCTTAGTTAGTTATTCAAATGAACATATTAGCTCTCTTTCTGTAGATGATCTTAGATCCAAATTTCACCTTTTAGCAATTGATAATATATCTAGATTGAAAGCGGCCAATGCATCCAAGCGTCAATATCTTAAACCTAAATAAGAAATCAAGATTCTAAGAGCCCAAAAAAGTGATCTTATAGATGAAAGGTATCGCATATCTGGACAGGGGGCACAATCCTTAGCGGATTTTCATAAAACCCTACTTGAAGTCCAAATCCATAGAGATAAACTTATCTGCGAGAGAGATGATCTTGTTAAAAAAGAAAACCAAATCCGTTCCCATCTTCTTATTAATGATGATGATGAATTTGCTTGGGCTGCGAAAGTTCTTGACAACGCCAGGAATAATCTAGGGGTAGATGTTAGTCTTCATGCTGAACAAGCAGCTTTGATTAAAGATATAATCACTGAAAGAGAAGGTTGTTTATTATTCCTTCTTAATATCTTCTTGTCTCTTATATATTTCTGTCAAATCTCTGATTTGTTGTTATATACTCGCAGAATCCGAGAAGAGATATTCTACAAGGGTTAAAGAACTTGATGCTGAAAAAGAAAAGCTAGCGAAAGATCTTGCTTCTCGCAATGAAAAATGTTCAATGTTGAAAGAGCAACTAAAAATTTCTACTACAAATTTTAACAATGTTCTTGTTGCCATTTGCAATAATTCCGTCAAGAAGGTCTGCGATGCTCATAATATTTCTCATTCTTTGTATCCTTTACTCATGGAAGAAATCCCACCGAACACTCCCAATCCAATTATCTCTGATAGTGAAGCTGAAGAATTTAGTGGAGATGATGATGAAGATGAAGAACAAGAAAAATCTGGTGAAGACGACGATGAATCGAAGTAGTCTTGTTTTCCTATTTTTGGTATTTTTTATAAAATTTGTAAACTTATCTCTTTTTTCTTGCGGATTTTCTCCTTTTTAAATACTCCTTGGTGTATAAATTTCCCTTGCTTTTATCTGTGTACATTACAAAACAATTTCTTTAACTATCTACACAGATTTATCATATAATGATGAATAACAATGTTATTATTTTATACATTCCCATACTTGCCTCTATTATTCATCTGCAATATGATGAATTTATAGAATAACATCCAGAATTGTTACCAGAATCTCGCGACTATTCTGTGTTTTCTGATAATATTTAGTGTAGTCTTATTTTGCCTTCCTAATTAAAGGTCTTATCTCGCCACGTTTAATCTTTGCGACAAAATCGCAGGACATCCTTACATTTACATGTAACAACCCATTGATCTTGCCTTAACTTGATTCTTTTAATTTTCTGCGACAATATGACAAGTCTAAGTTCCCTTGCGAGAACAAAGCCCCATGACATTTCCGTCTTGCGATGAAATCGCAGGACGTCTTTACACTTTCATGTAAAAACCCATTGATCTCATCTTAACTTTCTCATGGCTTGTTGCCTATGTAGAATATTTGTCACGCGACAATATGACATGCCTAAATGTTCTTGCGAATCATAAAGCCCCATGACATTGTCGTCTTAAGACACTTATCAGCTCCCTAATGGAGGGTGCCGCCCTTATCTTCCCCCTGGTTTCCCCTTCAAGGAGACGTACTTCTGCCATACAAGACTAGCTCCTCCCATCCAGTCCTAGCAACAACCAGTTATTTTCGCAGCCTCTTATCCTTTATGCCTATATGGCTTATAGTTACGAGACTGCACCCTAAGTGGGGTTTTCTTCAGGCCGAATGCATCATAGACAATACTTGCCAAGAATGGCTAGGGTAGTTTCATACGCCCCGGGCACCCTTGGCTCAACCGTGTACCTCGGCGCCTTGGTCATACTCTGCACTCCTTAGGAGAGACTCTCGGTCGTCCAACCAGGGTATAACCTTATATAGTTGGAAATCCAAGTTACCTCTCCTGGATAGGTTTTCTATAACCCCAATCTCCATGACTCAGGTTCCAGCAGCGGTATAACCTTTCGATGAATCATGCAAAGAGATGCCCCCTAATATGACGTACTTTAGGTCTTACATTTACCTCTTGCGAAATTGTATTCGCGAACTAGGGTGTACGCCGTAAAGGTTCGTCCCATTCTTGTGTCTCTTTTGCGAATATCGCAATGTCTTATGCTTTTGCATTTGAATTCTTATATGATCTTTCAATATCATCTTTTTCCTTCAACAAGAAGTACATATCTTGAAAATGAATAAAATTTTCTTCAACAAACTATCCATATGTTTTCTAAACTTCTCAAACTGAAATTTTTACCTTTTCTACTTACTACTCTCTGCTTCATTTGCGAGGTGCTACTTGATCAGTTCATTTCTGCATACACAAATCTTACAGCATTTCATCTTCTCGCCTTTCTATCGCATCCACCATTAAACTTTCACTTCTTTGTTGTTGTTTAACGTTGTTTTTCCAGTTTCTGTTCCTCGCAATTCTTTGCTCGCAGGATTCAATGTCCATTTCGTAACATTTATTTCCTTCAGTCCAATCTCCTTGTATCACCCCAACACCATGGGGATAGGGAAATTTAATGCACTGGTGAAAGGTCGATGCCACACCTAGTATCCCATGTAACCAAGGTCGCCCAATCAAAGCATTGTAAGGAGATTCTATATCAACCACACACAACTGAATTTTAGAAGATATCCCTTTTAATGGAATTTTCATGGTAACCTCCCCTTTGGGTTTGTTTGCTGTTCGTTAAAACCATAAATTTTATATGTTGACGGGATCAAATCTTCATTTCTTCCTCCCATTGTACTATAAGTATGATAAAACAAAATGTCTACTGAGCTTCCAGTGTCAATCAAAATTCTATCAATAGCCCATGAATCATTTGCTTCATCATCTTTATCTTCTTCTTGATCCTTTTCTTTTTCTTTATACCTTGGATTTATTTCTAATCTCACTACTAATGGATTATCATGCGTTTTACCTGGCTCCGGTGCTTCTTATGCAGTGAAAGAAATAATCTGCTTTTGCCACTCCTCTAATGACGAGACTCTCGCAATGTTCATTATCTCCCTTCCATCCATTTCTCTCACAAAGACTCTTCTTAGAACATTGTCATGGAAATCCTCTATTGTTTTATAAGAATGTACAATGGAGTTACAGAATAGATTCTTTGCTTTATCTCCCACTTTGATGACAAATGTTTCTGCTCCCTTTGCAATATTTACTCTGCGAGTTTCTGGTGCTGGTGGTAACTGCTGAGGTTGTGGATGTCCTGTCAAAAAATGATTCAACTTTCCCTGCTCAATCATCCTCAAAATTATTCTCTTTACATTTCTGCAATCATTTATTGAATGGCCATGGAAGTGATGATAAGGGAAAAATTCTTGATTTCGGTTATTCGGATGTGGCTCTTTCCCCATGTTCCAGGGTGATGGTATATTTTCCATTAAAATAATAGCCTCCCAAATTTTATCAATACTAGCATTTAGAGGTGGCATTTTAATTTCTTCCCATATTATCCTCTGGTTTCCTTGCCCTCTAGAATAATTTTTCCTTTGTTCTCCATAAGTTTCCTGAGGCTGATCAAGTCTTTGGATTTTATTATTTCCACCACGATTGTAATAACTCCTTTCTCTTTCCAATTCTTCTTGATCACGGCTTCCCATAGATACTAATTTCTGCTGATTATCATTCACCATCTTTTCTTATTGTGGCTGCGAGGTACTCGCCACTGTGTTAATCATCTTAGGAAGTAAACTTCCATTTGCTGCTATTGAACTAGTGTTCGCGATTGGATATGATTCCATCTCACTTTGATTCTCCTCCTCCTCCAGTGCAATATACTCTTCTTGTAATTCTCGCAGCTCTGTCATTGTGATTGTATTTTTGATTCTGAAAATTTGGATATACAACATATTGGTTGCGAACATGGCATTGATGAAAGATAAAATGAGATATCTCTCGTCTACTCTACCAGCCATCTCGCTACATATCGTTTTCTATCTTAATGTCAAATGCTTCAAACTCTCTCCAACTCTCTGTTTCAACCCAAATACATCTTCAATCCCAGGTCGCGAAGAATTGTTACTTATGTATGCTCCCAAGAAGGTAGTCTGTAAATGAATGAAGGAAGTTATTGTATTCTTTGGTAAACCCTCAAACCACTCTAACGCCTCACCAGTTAAGCTGGATGCGAAATATTTACACAGTACAGCATTATGGTTTTCCCACTGTAGCATACATCTAACATAGGCTTTAATATGCTGAACATCACATGTAGTTCCATCAAAAATACTAGTTAATGCTGGCAAATTGCATTTTGGAGGTATTCCACCTAATTGTACTGCTTGAGTAAATGGAGTTTTTGCAGCTTCTTCAATGGCCTCATCAAGTTGTCTTCTGCCTCTTTCTCTTCTACTATTTAATATTCCCCTCGTTTGTGCCAATTCTCTTAGGATTTGCTCATTTCCACCTGAATCATGATCCATTGGTCTTTTCAACGCAGCCTCCCTTCTTCTGCGCTCATGTCTTTCTTGTCTTGCGATATTTTCTACTTCTTCTTCAGTGTCTTCATTCTGCCTTCTTCTGCGGTTTTCTCCTTCACCTTCCTCTTGAACTCGCAACGGATTGTTCCTTCCATTTTCTTCTTTATCATTTTCTTCATTTCTCACCACCTCTCTTCGCTATCTTTTTATTCTCCTTTGTATTCTATCATACTCTTCATTGATATTATTATTATTACGGTTTCTTGCACGTCTCCTTTCTCGATTGTCATGATTAGTCTGACGTATTGCTTCTTGAAATTCTTATTCTTTTACTTCTGCTCTTAACCTCTCTTTCTCGCAAGCTAAACGTGCTTGTTCAGCATAATGTCTCCCAATTTCTTCATCTATTATTCTTCAATTTCTTTGAATTTCTCGCTCATGTAATATTCTTTTTCCTTCTTCTTGATTTTCTTCTCCATCTTGGTTATTTCCACCCTCTTTATTTCTATTATCATGTCTTGCAGGAGTGTTATTGCGTGGAACATAACGATCATTTGCTATTTCTACTCCTCCATAATATTGTTCCTCATTTGGATTCTGCATTTCTTCATGAATATTTTCACCGACATTCCTTATTGGATAATTTCGCCTAACTCCTTCTCTAAACGACTGTGAACTTTATCTTACAATATTTCTTGATCTTCTTCTTTGTAACCTCAAATTATCCATTCTTAACTCGTGATTTTTCCTTGTTAGATTCGCACGCTCTTCAGCCGCTAACCTTCTTTCTTCTTGTTCTCTTTGTCTTAATTCCTCCAATGTTTCATTTGCATCATGTCCACGAATTAATCGTTCATCTACTGCGTGATTTCTTTCTTCCCACCTTTCATTTCTTAATTGTCTATTTTCTGCTTCTTCTATTGAATCCAATCGCCAAGTATGCACACTCACTCTATCATAATCTACAACTCTATCTTGTATTGGCGTTTGCTGATTTGGCTGTTGAACCTGATTTTCTCCATCATTCCTTGTTATGTGTCTTCTTGTCCTCAATCTTGAAGATTCTCCCATTTCATTTGTCTCTTCTCCTGCAAGTCTTTTACTTCTTCTTACGGTCGTTGGTGGCTCTGACGTGTTTTTTCTTCTTCTAGCCATTAACTTTAATGTATTACTGAAAATTGCTTAAAATCTTCCACAAATTACTCCTGATCTCTTCCAACCACAATGTCAATCTTTACTTTTTCAATCCATGTTTCTGGGTGCCAAAATATAGTTGCAGGAAATCCTACACTACACCCTTAGTAAGAATTCACAAAGATTAAGACATAATTTGAAGATAAATAACAATATTTTTATTAATTTGATCCAGAAAGAATTACAGGAAATATAAGAAATCAAGATTACAACAGCCTTCTCTAAGTCTTTCTCTCTCTTCAAGATTTTCTTATCACTCAAAAATTATCTCCCCTTTCTCTAATCTATTGGTCCTCTATATATAGGGTAGTTACATAGTGGATGACAGCTAAGCTATTTTTTAATTTTGGATCTGGCCCGCGAGATAGTCGCAACAGCTATAATATCCACTCTCGCAGTTACTTTAATACTCGCAGAATCATTATGCTCTTCTTGTGTTTTGGTTGTCATCATTCATTATGTCACTTATTAGATCGTCCTTCAGCACTTTCAGTATGTTGTTAGAGAATCTCGCAGCATAACTCGCAGGAATGTCGTTAATTCTCACAAGAATAATATTGTGGCGATATTCTGGTCCTACAGAATCAAGGAAAGTTTCCTACTAATGATCTTAGTATTGCATTAATGGCATTCGGAAAACTTGGTATTCCCAATCTTTGTCCTTCCACAATTGAGAACTCTTGGTGGAGTCATGAGTTCGCTGAATTAGTCTACTTTATTGAATCTGGAGTTCAGAGTCTTGATATTTGTGGATTCATTGTACATCAAATGGTTTCAATAACTTCTCCCGTCAAGATGATATGCTATTCTTGTTTGATTAGTCAAATCTTCCATGATTGTGGTGTTGACTATATTGGAAACTCTCTTGGGGTACCCAAACCGGTTCGTCCATGTACCTTCAGACGCATAAGGGAGAATGTATACAAAATACAAAGAGATGCTTCATTGAATGAGTGTGACCCTACCACCTTGAGTTTACTTCAAAAAATTCACAAGGGAGTGTGTAAGTCAATTCAAGGGTCAAATGCATTCAAGAACAATTGTCGGTGGTTGCAACTAAGTTTCCCGAGCTCAAAAATGAGTTGAACACAATTCAAGCTTCTTGGTGTATCTCCGATGAAGATGATGAGTAATGTGTTGATATCTAGTAAATCTTCTATGTTTTCTATTTTATTTAGAAGAATAACTAGTGTATTGGAATAGCAATGATTGTGATTACACATAGCTATATCCAATGATTTCATCTTCTTGTTTTAGATTTTTTGGTTTAAAAATTCTAAGTTTGTTTGGAAGATGATGGTTGTAGTATTAATCTCTATGGTTTTATATTGCAATATTTTGATGGGATTTGTATGTTTACGTCCGTGAACTTGATTATCCCATATTTTGTCAAAAGTAAAGTCGTTCACGTATTGGTATGCAAATATTGATAAAAGGAATGAATGGACTTTTGAAAAAACACAAAAGTTAAGCCTATATTGTCAATTGTTGATGCTAAGATAGGTTAAAATCTTTTGTGATTCAAGGATAAAGTCTATTGTGTCACTTTGTGATGGAAAAATAGAATAGGTCCTTGTTTTGTTATCCACGGTATAGAGCTTAATTGTTCCATATTATTATGTATTACCATGAAGGTTCCATCTTGTATCTTATGTTGAGCACGATACGACTAAGTCGATTTATTATTGGCATGGTTGGTTGTTCCATAAAGATGCAAAATGTTGAGCATTAAGAACTAAATTAATCAACTTATGTGGTTATTTAGTTTGTATTCCATGAGTTCTCTCATGTGGAGTACATGTACGGTTAAGGTTGTCATTTCCTATGATAATCTTAGTCGGGGTTCCATAATCTCTTATGTTGAGCCCAAATGAACTAAATCAATCATCTTGTGTGATTATTTATTTAGCACTCCATAGATTTTTCTCATGTCGAGTGTGGACAATTGAATTGATTACCTTGTGATTAGTTTAATTGTGTAATCCGGTTAGAGTTTTTATGGGTTCTCTTGTGAATAATCTAATCGATGAATTAAGTCTCCATAAGTTTACTTGTGTTGAGCATATTTAGTCAAATTAATCATGGTTCGCTTTGGTTAATATGATTGAATATTTTGGATTCTAAATTCATACTTGTATGTAATTTGTTGAGTCTAAAGAAATCCTTCTTTTCTCTTGAAAATAAGGTCGCTCTTGTTGTTCCCTTGGGAATGACATCTTATGGGGGAGAGTTCTTTTGAACTTGCGCTTAATTTCCAATTCTTTGTGGGGAGTGCGGCTGTGGAATTTTTAGGGGTTATCTTGTATCTTTATAAACTCCTTGATGAATGCATTTAGCCTCGGCTTTATGATTGCATCTAAACAAGATGATAGAACATTTACCTTTACGTAAATTTCATTAGGATCCCGTTCTTGTACCTTTGCCAATTTTATTGATAAAAAGGGGGAGAATTAATTGTAGTTCACACTACAAATAAATATGGTTTTCGGATCATTATGTAAGGGGGAGTGGTTTCCATGTGAGATGGAGTATTGACTAAGGGGGAGTGAAGTATCACCATAGTATTGTTGTTGAAGTTGTGATGCAATTGGACTTTGACGCTGTGTAATAATATTATGACATTGTATAACAATGATTGAAAATAAATGCTTTTCTCATTGTTATAGCTACGGATTTTCAACATCGATGATACTAAACTTATAACCTTTGGGATCATTGGACTACTTGGAAGTGACGAAGATTTCGAGTATTGTTGAAGATTAGGCATATGGAATAGGAGCTACAAAGTTTATTTATATAATTTTTGTATTCCATATGTATTAATAGTTTTGCCACTAAAATTGACAAAGGGGGAGATTGTTAGAGCACTGCTCGGTCAAACTCGCATGTGTTGCTATCTCAAGCATGTTTGTCAATCTTAGTGATCAAAACTATAAAGTCTTGATTTCTAGTCTACTATAGCTAAGGTCTTGGACTAGGATAGAAAGTGTAATTGAGCTCAAGAACTCCATGGAGATCATCATACAAGACGAAGGACTACTCAAGGAACCAGTGGATCTTCATCGACTAAAAGGTATGTGGAGACTTGAACTTATCTATCACTCAAAAGTTTATCTAGTTTATCTCCTATCTTGAGACATAAGTCGTTTTGCTATATAGATTAAGAATATGCACATGTGACATTTCGAGCTAAGTATATCTCGCTTATCTATTTCTTGAAATGGGTGTTGGTAAAGCTTTCGCTTTAGCCGAGTTCATCTTTTCCTAGTGACGAAAGTCATGTTATGTTTCAATCACTTTGGAAATCGCTCTGACGAAAAATAGTTTGTGAATAACAAATATGTAACGCCCTCTGAGAATGTTTCAATGATTGAAATGAGAGTTTAGACTATATAACCATTGGGGGATATAAACATTGTTTTGTAAACACATATATGTATAAGTCCTTAGCACTTGAACCGAAGTTTGCGAACTTTGTTGATCAAGTGGAACCGGAACGTGAGCAGCAACTCAGTCCGCGAACTGGCGTAGTTCTCGAACCCGAGAATTTCCGCTGAAGTTGTAGCTCATGTGCAGTCCGCGAACTGAAGGAAGCTCTCGAAACCGGGAATTTCTGCTGGAGTTTATAACTTCAACCGGTTAGCTTGAGTCTTCAAACTCAGTCCGCGAATTCAAGAGGTTATGTCTGAAAACGTTATTCGTGAACTTATTCTAAATTGCTAAGGAATGCTTTTGAAAACCGTGGCTTTATAGTTCATGATTAATGATTCGAGTGAATCACATCATTTTTTATTCAATTGTGTCTCTTGTAGTAATTGAGATCTCATAGCAATTGAACAACTCTCTAACTAGTTCATTTGAGTCATTTGGACTAGTTATAGTGAAGAAGAATATGGTTGATATGAAAGTTATCATTTGGCTAACCATTTGGTGGACTAATATTGAACCAACCATTGTACACGTTTGGGTACGGTTACACGAACTCAAAACGTCAAGTACATGTGTGTATGGCAAGCTAAGTTTTCGATCTAACGGTGAATATTGTATGCTTTGTTACTAATCTAACATTGATTGCAAACCCTGATTTGAAAGACTATATAAGGGAGAACTCTAGCCATTGGAAAAACTAATCCCCACACACTTTTCTTGTGTGATACTAGTTTTCTCTAAGCTAGAGTCGATCTCCATTAACCCTTGAGTTTTCTCTCTAAATTCGGTTTAACGACTTAAAGACTTCATTGGGATTGTGAAGCCAGACTGATACTACTTTTCTTGTAGTTGTGTGATCTGATCTTGTTGTTTCTATCGTACGAGTACAATTGTAATAATTGGCTTGATATTTCTATCTCCGATAGGCAAGATAAAAGTAGTCACAAACATATTTGTCTCATTATTTGTGATTCCTCAATAATCTTCTTCGCTCCGTCGATTAAGTTTATTGTGAGGTGATTGATGAAACTGGGATGTTATTCGGGAATATAAGTCTGGTTTTATCGATTGGTTCATGTTTACCTTGATTTATCAAAAGACGGAACAAAACTCATAGGTTTATTCGTGGGAGACGAATTTATCTATTACCTGTAGACTTTTCTGTGTGAGACAGATTTGTTTACTAAAGTCTTCGACTTTGGGTCGTAGAAACTCTTGGTTGTGGGTGAGATCATCTAAGGGAACCAAGTGCACATTATCCTGCTGGGATCAGAGGCGTAGGAGCATAACTGTACCGTGGATCAGTGTGAGATTGGTTGGGGTTCAACTACAGTCCAGACCGGAGTTAATTTCGAGTAGGCTAGTATCTGTAGCGGCTTAATACAATGTATGTTTAATATGGACTAGGTCCCGTGGTTTTTCTGCATTTGCGGTTTCCTCGTTAACAAAATTCTGGTGTATGTGCTATTTCTATTCCGCATTATATTTTGTTATATAATTGAAATAATACAGGTTGTGCGTTGTTTGATCGATTAGAATATCCGACCTATTGGTTGTTGATTTAAATCGATTGACACTTGGATATTGGTCTTTGGCACCATCCAAGTTATCTCTCTTTGATTAGGCTCGTGAATCATATTTGCTTGAGTAAATCAAATCGAGAGATTGAGATAATAAATCCTTGAGTATTTTCTATTGATTGAGTCTAGTTGATTCTCTAGAAAAATAACTCAGAGTTGTCCATACATATTGCTAATCGAAATATTGGGTGAGGTTGTTAGACCCCCGCATTTTCACAAGGCACTAAAATTATTAAGGGCTAACCTTGAATGAAAGTTTAAACCTTCAAAAAGAATTAGCCGGGTGATTCATTTTCATATTTTTTATTTCTTTCTGTGGTGGAAATATTATCAAAGTAGATTAATGAGGCAGTTCGAGAGCCGGGACTTGGTGGTTTGCAGATGATATATTATTATTCGGTTGAATGCTTTTAAGAAGGAAGTTAGAAGACTTCTAGCCTGTTTGGGTACATATCAGATATAGTTTTTATATTTTTTATAAAACTAAGAAGTTAGTTTGGCATAAAATTTCAGGACGACTTTTTTTGATGATAGATTTATAAACATAAATCATTTTGTCAATATCAGTTTCACTAGAGTGTCTGTTGAAGTTTAAGATAGTGCAATTGTGACAATGAATCACAAAAGAGGTATTCTCCAGGGAACAAGTTTGTTTTTGCATCCTTCTTTGTCTCACTATACTTGAGAATGGAAACACCTTTGAGAATCTGATGCAATGATCTTTGTAAATCAGAAATTATCTTACTCTCAACAATACTTGGAATATGTTTAATAATGACAGAATTTTTTACCATTGCTGGATATATATGGAAGGGAATTCTCTTATGTGACGGTTCTTATTTGATTGCCTATTATACTGTTTCAGGGTGTGACTTTTCTTACCATATCAGGAGCAGGTTTTATGAGATCTAAAGGGATCAGTTTTGACCTTCTTGAGTGGTGCAAAGACTTTTATAAAAGGTTTTGGATCTTTATTATCTTCAGTGGACTGGGAATTATGATGATTTTATTATCAACAAGGCATGTAGACGAACAAGATCAAGAATCTTTCCCTTGACCTTAATGTGATTTTAGCAGATATATCTCTTCCTTAATCTTTCCAATCTTTGAAAGTGACTGAATAAGATCTTCTCTCGGGTCGCTGAGTTTCATTCTCACTAGTTTCTTTATTCCATTACTTTCCTTCAATATTTTGTTGAGAATTCATTACTTCGTTCTGTCGATAGAAACAATTCATTAAGAAGAGTGTTGATGGTGGATTTTCGACAAAGGTCAAAATCATAAAATCATGATACTATATGT
Organism: Papaver bracteatum; assembly: GCA_023529315.1. Lineage (NCBI taxonomy): Eukaryota > Viridiplantae > Streptophyta > Magnoliopsida > Ranunculales > Papaveraceae > Papaver > Papaver bracteatum. The sequence goes on from JAJJWX010003983.1 coordinate 1,626,276, forward strand.
TTCTGACCCGGATTTAGGAACACATGTGACGATTCATATTTTACGATCCGTGAACAGTTTCACGATCTTTGATTGAGCGAACATTCCTTTCGGAGCCATGATGAATATGTTTCTCGAAAGGCCTCCCCGGCTAACCGTTCGATGTTGCACATTTCATCATGATCTCTATGTAGAATAATGATTGGGAGGTTCTCTAGACATAATTGTTTGTTAGAGGGATTATCGACGCTGCACGTTGTTCCCTGATTACATAGAGAGACCCACCTTTACATAGAATAATGCTTGGGCGGTTCTCTAGACATAATTATTGTTAGAGGGCTTAACGCCTTGAGGACGTCAACGTTTCACGTTGTTCCCTAACTATATATAAAGGCCATATATAGATTCAGGTGACACTCTAGACATAATTGTTTGTTAAAGGGTTAAACGCCTTCAGGACGTCAACGGTGCACGTTGTTCCCTAACTATGCACATTTCAGAGCGAGTATGATGCTTCAACTATCTCATATATTGATTCTGCAAATAAATTAATTTTATCGTGACATTAATTCATCTACTGAATTCCTATAAAATAATGGCCACGATATATGTTTGGATGTTACGGGTGTCCCCCCTTCACAGGCGACTGGGAGTGTAATTTTGTTCTTGGTCGTGCAATCGATACCGTGGTTTTTAAAAAAGGGCCAAGTAACTTGAGAAATGCACAGGTCAGAGACTTGGGTATGGTGTTCTTGCCTTTACTACTTTGGGCGGGTTAGGGAATGATACTGTAGAGTTCCTGAAAAGGCTACGAAATTATATGTATAACCATGATGAGAATGTTAATGCTGGAGATTTATTTTTTCATAGGATGTGTTGTTATCCAAAAAGGGATTGGTGCCCTACTTGTTTCCAGGCTTCCATTCGATGCTTGTAAACTCCTTTCTGTTGATGATGATTAAAAAAATATAAGTAAAAAAAAAAAAAGACAATAAAAATGTCTTGTATCATATTTTGGTTTTTTTTTAGTTTTGTTCTTTCAATAAAACCAGTGGAAAGAATAAATATTCATAATGAAATTTTAAGCAACAAGAAATACCCAAACTGTTTACAAAAGAGATCATATCTGGATTCCTAGTCTCGTGGCCAAATAAGAACGTTTCCCCAATAATATCTCTAAGTGTTATAAAGGTTTTAGACCCCTAGCGCTTTTTGCCTGAAAATAGAACAATACTTAACAAATGAGAACAGGAAAATCAGTATCACATGCAGAACATGTTGTTTTATCTTTTTACTCTCAGCACAAAAGTGAGATTTGATCATTCAGAGGATGGTGTTTACAGTATAAAACACTAAAAGTAGGTCTCCTCACCCAAATCACTAGATTGACCACCAATAACCTTGATATAATATGGGTTCTCATACAATACTAAGACCACCACCAATGTGCAGGTTACTTTACCGTAAAGCAAGCTTTAAAGGAGGGAAAAAAATGTTAAACAGTTTATGACTCTAAGCAAACTAGTATCTACTTGAAAATATTAGAATACCCGCGCATTTGGTACACACGATCTACTCTAATTTTGAGCATAAATTTTCTCCTTACCTAAACACTAACTGAACAATAATACATACCCTAAATTTGAAACAAGCAAACAAAAACCACTAAAACCTTAGATATTTTGATCCATAAACACATCATATACACATAATAAAAATTTATTAAAATAAATAAATAAATCACACCCTAAAATCAAATAAAGAGATAGCATTATAACATACTCAGGAAGCACTCAATGATCTTCGGCCTTAAATAATTTGGGTCGTCCTCCAGAAATATAATCATGTCTGTAGTCAATGCATGTAAACTAAAACCTTGTTCGATGCAGTAAACGGCGGCGGCCATCATATTTCTGTCAAATATGGATAAATCATAAATAACACTTAATTTAAAGTTGTAAAAACTAGGACAAATCATAAACAACACTTAATTTTTTGTAAAAACTATCAAACTACTTACTTCAACATTATCAAACGATGGTTTCGCAGCTTATCATAGTTTCTGCCACTATCAGGATCTGGTTCCAAAAATTCATCATAGTCAGAATCTCGTAAAACTTGAGTCAGCGAAATTACCCAACCCCTGTGAACACAGTAAGGTCGTTCACCATATTGGTTAGAATATAACACATCGAGTACACCTTCATGACAATGCCGAACATGTCTCCTCTCGCAACCCTCATTGTAGCCTTTACAACATCTCAATCCATTTATCACATTTTCGTTCTCTCTTACTAATTGGCCGAATGTAAGGAGGCCTTCTATACGATGACTTAGTATATTTTTGTCCGTCACAAACTTTGTCCCAAAAACCCGTATTTTCTGGAAAAACAATTTCGATCAAAATGAACCAAATCTTATCATCCTTCTTCAGGATTTTTAAGTTTCAGAGTCATATAAGATTACATCTATCAGAAATTCAATTTATTTTGTAGGTTACTGATCCAGAGACGAAGAATTTCAAGATCTGTATTTTAACCATAAACCAATTATTCTTTCAATTGGGATCGAATTTGATTTTCTTTAATTCAAATATTTTCGAGGAGATATCTGATGATTAGGTTTAGTTTGGGTTGAAAGATATTTCGAGAACTCTAATGAACAAAGAAATTTTTTGGAATTAAAAATTTTACCCAAAAAAACGGGTCATGCGCAGGTAAAATGGGCGAAGAAGATGAACTCGTAGAACAGATGTCAGGCGATCTAACCGTGTCACATAAGAAAAGTCCATAAAAACTCAGCAAGGCTTATTGTTGTTGCAAAAGAAATTCTTTCTGCCGGCCACCACCGTGGACACGGTCATCTAGTATAAACTGATCTTCAGCAGCATCCCTCTCTGCTAATGAATTCACCCGTTGTACCTCTATACCTGAAAAGACGAGGGTACCCAAATATACGTCAATCTAAAACTTTTCCACCAATAAGTCCTTTCTCTGAAAGTGATTGTCTATGGACTGAGTCAAGACAATATAACTAATCGGTTCACACTTCGTGTGATAGTCTATGGATACAATATCGAGACAACATAACAACGAAGTATGTTTACTTAATAATAGGTTCGGACTTAACAAAACACAGTAGGATTGCTATTAAGTAAGTAGGAATTAACGTTTGTGTATTTTACTTCTAATTATAATAAAAAAAACAATTATAATTGTGGAAATAGAAAAGTAAAAGACACATTAAGATTTTGTTAACGAGGAAACCGCAAATACAGAAAAACCCCGGGACCTAGTCCAGAATTGAATACTCTCGGGATTAAACCCCTATACAAAATCAAACCAACTTCGTATAATTGAGACCAGACAACTAAACCTGTAGTTCGCCTAGTTTCGCATGTATTCCCACGCCTCCAACTTGTAATAAGTCACATACTTGGAACAATTCCTTTGGTTTGTATTCCAAAAAGTAAAGGAACAACAAATCTGTTTGGTATCAACTCTTTTCAACCAAGTGATGCGAGTTCGACAAAATGATCTTCCGTTTATCCTAATAAACTCTTTTGTCAGGTCTTTAGATCTATCTACTAACAACTACCGAAGTAATTATCTAGATTTTGAAATCAATACCTTGAATCACAAAGAAATGTATTGATGCCGATCTACAAAACTAATCAATCCAATCTACCACAAGGATAAACTGATTATAGTTGGATCCTATTTAACCGAAACAAGTATTGTGCACACCAAATATTATGAACCCAAATCAGAAATCTTCAAAGTCTTCTTTGTCTTGAAATCTTCTTAGATATTCAATAAATACCTGCACACAATCAACTTGAATCTCTTGTGATCAATCACACACAGAACGGAGTCTGTTAACAATGGATTATCACAAGACGTCTTTAGAATTACAAACAGTCTAAAGATCCCCGTCGAGACTTCGATCTAGTTTGAGTGAATCTTATATCAGAAGAGAAGATTCTAAAGCATAAAAAAACTAGGTGCAATCAAAGTTCAACAACCGTTAGTCAATCAAATCAATCAAAAACTAATAATAAACCGCAATTATCTAGTTTCCCACCAACGGTACTAATATAGCTTCTCAATCCCAAAGAAGTCTTTAAACCGAGCGGCCGTAAAAGATTTCGCCTAATTAGGTTACTTTCCTCTCTGAATAGGCGGCTCCACCAGTAACAACACATCTATGTAGTTTTGCTGGCTCTGAGGATTAGTTTGCTAGAAATGCAAACTTAGATATTTATAGACCAAGGAAGTTTGGACACCAAGGAATTTCCAAAACCGAAAATATTCTCAAGATATGCAATATATTCCAGATTCAGTTTCCATAATTCCTGGAAATGCTTTGTCCAAACATTGACCGAAAATCTCTTAGAAAATCTCCAACTAGTAAATGCACATTACCAATTTTCATTTTCCAAAAATAAAATTAAAGACCTTAATTAAAATATTCTCAACTTATTTTTCGATCCGGGATTTTCCTTTATCTATTAAGGAAAATCTTTGAATAATAAATATAAGCGTTACTGCACATATTCAAGTATGTTGACATCTTTACTTTGTACTTCCTCTTTCATACTTACAATCTTGAAACCGATTTGCCACACTTCCAAACGAGTTTAGAATTGGTTCATCCGACTTTAAAGAACTATGTGATTGATTAAGAACACTCAATCACAAATCATGGATTTCACGGTTCTACCAAAACAAGTTTCGGTTCTACCTCCGTGTGAGTACTGTACATAGTCACACTAGCTTTCCAAAAATTAGGTTGACTAGGTACTAGGATCGTTTCCCCCACATACTTATGGTAACTACTTGTATTTGATGCACATGTCCATAGGATCGGTTCCCCTTTCACTAAAAACTTTTTGCACATGTCCATAGGATCGGTTCCCCCATTTACTAAAACGTGTTGCACCTCTTACAAAGATCGATTCCCCTTTTGTGATCGGTTGCACCTCTTCATAGGATCGGTTCCCCTTTGCCTAGAGTTGGCCATACCAATAGCACTAAATCGATCATACCATCTCAGGGGATTACTTAAGATAGGTTTCACTAATAACAGTCATACCAATACAAAAGTCAGGCCTTGTGAATAGTTTTACCAAGAACATAAATAATTCATGAGCGGTTATACTAATCACACATATTGGTAGTTCAAAATATATGCAATGAATAACAATACCAATAAGCCTAGCGATTTCCCTTTCGATTCACAAAACAAGTTCATGAATTTACTTCCTTTAAACTAATTTAAAGCATTGTTTCCTAGGATGAAATATTCACATCATACCCAAACATAATCACAATAGCATTCAAACGATTATGTCGATGTCTTATACACGAAGTTCAAAATATAAGCTTTATACTTCATATTGTATTCCTTAATACTATGTCTAACTAGAGTATAATCATTCATGCCTCTCAGTTATGTTTTCAATATGCATGACTTGAAAGATATGTTAGGGAATGAAACAGTTCAAGTCAAATATCACTAACCTCAAGCGGAAGGATGATGTTGTCGTTGTAGATCCTTACTTCTTCAAGTCTTCGCAATACTTGTAATGTCTCATATCCTAATACTTTCAAGCTAACCTATACGAAGTTGACTCTAGTACATAATCAAGCGACTCTTTAAATGAGTTTTGGTTCACTAAAATATGATAACCAAACTTGATATACCAACGCTTGGTGGGTTCAACCGAGCTATGCTCTAACAATACCTAATTTCTGAAGAGTGAAAAATGACCTAATTTCTGAAGACTGAAGAAGTCTGTAGAGTTAGCGATTATTTATATGGGAAAATTAGGGTTAGGCCCCCACCCATGGGTTACCCATAATATGAGGCCCGTAGTTAAACGAAATTTAAATGCTTATTCAACCCATACCCCGTTAGTATCCTTTTCGTTGGCCTATTTAATTTTTTTCCAACAGTAAATAATTCTTTGCCTTCTCATCACTCTGCAAGAAATTAATAGGAAAACCAACAAAGAGAGCAATGTTTAGCATTCTGGCGAGTTCCAGATTGACATCCTATTAAGATTACCAGCGAAATCGGTATTAGCTAGTAACTGTGTCTACAAGAATTGGTATGTGGTAATTTCTAGGGTGAAAAACAGATATATGCCTGTTTTTTTCTGGGTTACAACCATAGGCCCATTTTCTTGAACTTTGCGAATCTAGGCAGACCGTTTTATTGAAAAAATGGAAAACAGTGGTTATCCACTAATAAGCGTCTTAAACACCTTAATATTTATCTATTGTTTATGCTTTATTTGCGTGTTTTCTTGTAACTTATGTATCTTATGTTTACTTTTGAGTGTTTAGGTACTTTGAAGTCATTTGGAGCAAAAGAACGAGAAATCGCCCATTATGAGCGTAAAGAGTAAAAGCATCATTTCATTTGCACATGTGCTATTGGGAGCATATGAGGAATATGGACCGGCTATTATTCTCAGGTGGACCTTATCCAAAGTTATGGTGACTATATCAATCTCAACTCCTACACTTACCCTGAAATTCATAGAGAAATCAATTCTCTTATCATTGTTTGTTCTTTCACTTATTCCACCTGAAACCAAGAGAGAGACGGCGATACAATTATGAAGCTGAGAAATCGACAGATTTAGAGATTCATGAACCAGAAAAGATATTGAATGGGTTTTGACTGGGAAGTGATTATGTGAAGCCAGAAATGAGAGCTGGATTTACTGATGGTTGAATTTGAGAAGTACTGCTATATAAACTGATGGTGAAGTTGATGTTAATTTATATGATGACGCAATTGGAGCTTGGGGAAGAATTGAAGAACAAGGTGAAGAGTATGAGTTCTGTTAGAGCATTGCTAGGTCGAACTCACATGCATTGCTATCTCAAGCATGTTTGTCAATATTAGTGATCAAAACTATATGTCTTGATTTCTAGTTTACATATGACTAAGTCTCGGTCTATGATAGTTAAGTATAGTTGAGATCCAGACTCCATGGCGATTATCTTACAAAGACGAATAACTACTCAAGGAACTGGTGGAACTTCATCCTACCAAAAGGTATATGGAGACTTGAACTCATCTGTCACTTAAAAGTCTATCTACTCTATGTCCTACTCTTAAGACAAAAGTCGTATAAGTATGATAGTTTTCATACATACACATTTGCTATTTCCAGTCGAGTTTACTAGCCTATCTTTTCATCGAAATATGCTTTGGTTATATTTTGCTTTAACCATTTTAATCTTTACCCGTGACAAAATTCATGATGACATTTCAATCGTGAAAATATCTTTGATGACGATAGTCGTGAATAACGATTGTTATAACATTATAGAAAAATGTTTCAATGATTGAAATGTAAAGTTGAGAATACATAACCAACTATGGATATAAGCATATATAGTGTGTTCGCACATTAGTATATAAATCCATGTTCCGCATATGTGTGCATGTGGTATTGGTGAAGGAGACAGGTTGGGTACGCGTACCCGTACTTGTACCAGCCGAAGTTTTCGAACCAAAAATTTCGGTTGAGTTTGTAAGTTTGCAAACTGTTAAACCAGTCACCTTAGATACGTGTACCCACAGAAGTTTTCAAACCAAAAATTTCTACTGAGTTTCTAAACTCAAATCTGATAGCTATGGTACGCGTACCCAAGCTGGTTATATCTCTCAAATCAGAAGCTCATGAACTTAAACAATAAATCAATAAGGAATGCAATCTTTGCAAACCGTGGCTATATTGTTCATGAATTGATTCGAGTGAATCAAACCGATTTTGTTTCAATTGTGTCTATGTATAAAGATCTAAGCAATTTAAAAACTCTTCAACTAGTTCTTATGAATCATTTGAACTACTTGTGAGAAAGATGAATACAATTAATATGAAAGTGCTCATATGGCTAACCATTGGTTAACTATTTGTGAACCAACCAAATGTACATGTTTAGGTACGGTTACTCAAATCTAAATGAAATACATTTCATTTGTGTGTGTGACAATCTAAGTTTCGATCTAACGGTTGAAAGATATTATCTTGGATAAATCAGGTTTTTCATCTAACGGTGAATATTGAATGCTTTGTTACCAAGTTAACTTAGATTGAAAACCCTTATTTGAAAACTACATAAAGGAGATATCTAGCAATTTGAAAAGCTAATCCGCATACCTCCTATGTGATACTAGTTGGTGTTGCTAGAGTCAAATTTCCTTTAACCGTAGGTTTCTTCTCGATACCATGTCGGTTAACGACTTAAAGACTTCATTGGGATTGTGAAACCAGATGAAACTACTTCTCTTGTAGATGAGCGATCTAATATTGCCATTTTCTATCATACGAGTTCAATTGAATAATTGGCTTGAGATTATATATCCTATAGGTCAAGATAAAAAGAAATCACACACATCTTCGTCTCATCGTTTGTGATTCCGCAATATCTAGTTTCGCTACCAAACGATTTAGATTATTGTGAGGTGATTAATAATCTGGGTTGTTCTTCGGGAATATAAGTCCGGGTTATCAATTGGTTCTTGTTCACCTTGATTTTATCAAAATACGGAACAAAACTCGTAGGTTTATCTGTGGGAGACAGATTTATCTATTATCGTATACTTTTCTGTGTGATACATATTTGTTTATTAAAGTCTTCGACTGTGGGTCGTAGCAACTCTTGGTTGTGGGTGAGATCGGCTAAGGGAATCAAGTGCGTAGTATCCTGCTGGGATCAGAGACATAATGAGCGCAACTGTACCTTGAATAAGTGTGATATTAATTAGGGTTCAACTACAGTCCAGACCAAAGTTAGTTTGTAGTAGGCTAGTGTCTGTAGCGGCTTAATACAATGTGGTGTTCAATCTGGAATAGGTCCCGGGGTTTTTCTGCATTTGAGGTTTCCTCGTTAACAAAATTTCTGGTGTATGTGTTATTTCTATTCCGCATTATATTTTGTTATATAATTGAAATATCACAGGTTGTGCGTTGTATCGATCAATTGTAAAATCCAACCTTTAGTTGTTGATTGGAAATTGATTGATCCTTGGATATTGGTCTTTGGTACCATCCAAGTTTATTCTCTTGTATTTGATAAAGACTCGCATATTTTTATTTGCTTGAGTATAGATCAAATCAAGAGATAGAGATATTAACTCCTTGATATAATTTTTATTAAGATTGAGTCTGGCTGTCAAGTTGATTCTTTTAAAAGTATATATTAGAGTTAGTCCATACAGATTTATAATCGAAATATTGGGTGAGGTTGTTAGACCCCCGATTTTAAATTGGTATCAGAGCAGGCAAACACGTTTAAAGACCTTATCAGTCTGTGTTTGCAGCGATCTGACTCTATGGACAAGAGTACTATCTCTGATAAACACATCACCAGAAATAAATACTCTAATTCTAATAGGTCTATTAGAGAGAAAAATCCCTCAATCTCTGTTATAGACGAACCTAGTGTTCAAATGAAACAGACTAACACTGACATGTGTTATCCTGATGAATCTGACTCTGTTGTTCAAGAGGAAACAACTAGAGAGAGTAAACTAATTCTAAACCTTGTTAGAATTCAAGGTAATAGATTCAAACAGTTAAGAAAACATGTCAATGTTCTTCTTGGTATAGTTAAAGACCGTGGCTCCACCGAAAAGGCTTCTTATAAGTAAAATCTTGAAGTTCGATCAACTCGTATCCTACTTAAGGCAAAACTTAAAAAGGATGCTTTGGATGTTGAACATCTCTTGAGTAAACTCTCCATTCAAGGATGTTCAGAAAAGTCTGCTATACCATCTACTTCTATTCAAACTGAAAGAGCTCCAGTTTCAGAAGTAATCCCAGATTCTATTCCTACTCAAACTAATGTGCAGAGGATTCACACATCAGTTGGAAGAAAGAAATCTCCAAACGAAATCTCTAATCACTCCTGTGATCAGAAAGTGTGCCTTTTTTGTGATTCAAAAGGGCATATAGTGCAAAAGAGGAAACCCAAGTTGAAAAACAAATCCTTGGTTGAACTTCAACACGCCTTAAATTTGATTCTTAAAGGCGTAACTGACATTCGTATGTCTAAACCAATTAGTTTTAGTACGCATCCTGTGATTCTTACCAGGAAGGTCAGTTCAATGAGTTCCTCAAATGCACAAAAGCATGATAGACCTTTGGACAAATATCTTCCAATAAGAACTCGTGTTCTCTTTCCAATTAAAAATGGAGATAATGATGTGAATCATGTATCAAGTGAAGAATGCATATATGAGAAGATAGATGACAACCTAAAATTGATTATTGAGGGATATAAGGAAATCGTCAACAAACTGTGTACTTCATCTAGACAACATTCTTCAGGTAAAAATCCTTAATATGTGTCGTTTTATGATGATAGTAAAATTTATGATAATTTTTCACATCATAACAGTCTTTCTCAAAAGTACAGAAGGAAGAGGTTTAACAAAAAAAAAACAATATTTATTTGATGAGCTAAAGGCTCATACTCATGCCAATTGATCACAAAGTTGAAATCTCTCACACAAAAATCCTGGTTGAGAATGAAAAGGAAAGGGTACCCAAATATACCTCAAGCTATAACTTTTCCTTCCTGTAAGTCCTTTATCCGAAAGTGATTGTCTATAGACTAAGTCGAGACAATACAACAAATCGGTTCATACTTCGTGTGATTGTCTATGGTTACGAGATCGAGACAATACATCAACGAAGTGTGTTTACTTGATACAAAGGTTCGGACTTAACCAAACTCAGTAGGATTGCATATCAAGTAAATATGAATTAATGTTTGTGCAATTTACTTTAATTATAATAAACAAATTATAATGGGGAAATATAAAGTAAATGACACAGCAATATTTCGTTAACGAGGAAACCGCAAATGTAAAAAAAACCGGGACCTAGTCCATAATTGAATACTCTGAGGATTAAGCCGCTATACAAAATAAACCAACTTCGTATAGTTTAGACCAAGCAACTAAACCTATAGTTCACCTAGTTCCGTATGTATTCCCACGCCTCCAACCTGTAACAAATCACGTACTTGGACCAATTCCTTTGGTTCGTATTCCAAACAGTAAAGGAACAACAAATATGTTTGGTATCAACTTTCTTCAACCGAGTGATATGAGTTGCGCAAAGGCTCTTCTGTTTATCTTAACATAAACTACTTTTCCAGGTTCCAAGATCTATCGTATGTTCAATCACCAAAAGGTAATCGTTAAGATTATGCCAACAACACTCTTAATCCAAATAATTATGTTGATGCTGATTTTTTCAATTAATCAATCCAATCTACCACAAGGATAAACCGATTATTAATTGGATCCTCTATTACCAAAACAAGTATTGTGCATACCAAATATTATTAAACCAAGTCAGAAATATTTTATCTCTTCTTTGTCTTCAAATCTTCTTTGATCTTCAATAAACACCTGCACACAACTACTTGAATCTCTTGTGATCAATCACACACATAACGGAGCCTGTTAACAATGGTGAAAATGCGGGGGGTATAACAACCTCACCCAATATTTCGATTATCAATCTGTATGGACAACTCCGAGTTGTTTTCTAGAGAATCAACTAGACTCAATCAATAGAAAATACTCAAGGAGTTATTATCTCAATCTCTTAATTTGATTTACTCAAGCAAATATGATTCGCGAGTCCAATCAAAGAGAGATAACTTGGATGGTACCAAAGACCAATATCCAAGTGTCAATCGATTTAAATCAACAACCAATAGGTCAGATATTCTAATCGATTAAACAACGCACAACCTATATTATTTCAATTATATAACAAAATATAATGCGTAATAGAAATAACACAGACACCAGATTTTTTTAACGAGGAAACCGCAAATGCAGAAAAACCCTGGGACCTAGTCCAGATTAAACATACACTGTATTAAGCCGCTACAGACACTAGCCTACTCTAAATTAACATCGGTCTGGACTGTAGTTGAACCCCAACCAATCTCACACTGATCCAAGGTACAGTTATGCTCCTACGCCTATGATCCCAGCAGGATACTGTGCACTTGATTCCCTTAGCTGATCTCACCCACAACCAAGAGTTGCTACGACCCAAAGTCGAAGACTTTAATAAACAAATCTGTCTCATACAGAAAATTCTACAGGTAATAGATAAATTTGTCTCCCAAGAATAAACCTACAAGTTTTGTTTAGACTTTTGATAAATCAAGGTAAACATGAACCAATCGATAAAACCAGACTTATATTCTTGAAGAACAACTCAGTTTCATCAATCACCTCACAATAAACTTAATCGACGCAACGAAGAAGATTATTGAGGAATCATAAACAATGAGACGAAGATGTTTGTGACTAATTTTATCTTGCCTATCGGAGACAGAAATCTCAAGCCAATTATTACAATTGTACTCATACGATAGAAACAGCAAGATCAGATCACACAACTACAAGAAAAGTAGTATCGGTCTGGCTTCACAATCCCAATGAAGTCTTTAAGTCGTTAACCTGGTTTTAGAAGAAGAAAACTAAAGGTTAAAGGAGAATCGACTCTAGCTTTAGCAAACTAGTATCACACAGAATGTGTGGGGATTAGGTTTCCCAGTTGCTAGAGTTATCCCTTATATAGTATTTCAAATCAGGGTTTGCTAACAAAGCATTCAATATTCACTGTTAGATGAAAACCTGATTAGATACAAGCTAATATCTCTCAACCGTTAGATCAAAAACTTGACTTGCCATACACGTTTTTGATCCGAAAACCATATTGACTAACGGTTCCCCCTTAGTCAATACTTGACTTGATCAAAAACTTGACTTGATCAAAAACTTGACTTGCCATATCTCTAACTAGTTCCCCCTTAGTCAATACTCCATCTCACATGGAAACCACTCCCCCTTACATAATGATCCGAAAACCATATGTATTTTTAATATGAACTACAATTAATTCTCCCTCTTTTTGTCAATAAAATTGGCAAAGGTACAAGAACGGTATCCTAATGAAATTTCTGTAAGAGACATTTCATGACCAAAGGTAAATGTTCTATCATCTTGTTTAGATGCAATCATAAAGCCGAGGCTAAATGCATTCATCAAGGAGTTTATAAAGATACAAGATAACCCCTAAAAATTCCATCCGCACTCCCCATAAAGATTTGGAAATTAAGCGCAAGTTCAAAAGAACTCTCCCCCATAAGATGTCATTCCCAAAGGAACAACAAGAACGACCTTAATTTCAAGAGAAAAGAAGGATTTCTTTAGACTCAACAAATTGCATACACATATGAATTTGGAATCCAAAATATTCAATCATATTAACCAAAGCGAACCAAGATTAATTTGACTAAATATACTCAACACAAGTAAACTTATGGAGACTTAATTCATCGATTAGATTATTCACAAGAGAACCCATAAATACTCTAACCGGATTACACAATTAAACTAATCACAAAGTAATCAATTCCATTGTCCACACTCGACATGAGAAAAATCTATGGAGTGTTAACTAAATAATCACACAAGATGATTGATTTAGTTCATTTGGGCTCAACATAAGAGATTATGGAACCCCGACTAAGATTATCATAGGAAATGACAACCTTAACCGTACATGTACTTAACATGAGAGAACTCATGGAATACAAACTAAATAACCACACAAGTTGATTACTTTAGTTCTTAATGCTCAATATTTTGCATCTTTATGGAACAACCAACCATGCCAATAAGAAATCGACTTAGTCATATCGTGCTCAACATAAGATACAAGATGGAACCTTCACAGTAATACATATTAATATGGAACAATTAAGCTCTATAACGTGGATAACAAAACAAGGACCTATTATATTTTCCATCACAAAGTGACATAATAGACTTTATCCTTGAATCACAAAAGATTTTAACCTATCTTACATCAAAAATTGACAATATAGGCTTAACTTTTGTGTTTTGCCAAAAGTCCATTCATTCCTTTATCAATATTTGCATACCAATATGTGAACGACTTTACTTTTGACAAAATATGGTACAATCAAGTTCACGGACGTAAACACACATTTCCCATCAAAATATTGCAATAAAAAACCAAAAAGATTAATACTGCAACCATCATCTTCCAAACCAGTTTAGAATTAAAACAATAAATCTAAAAACAAGAAGATGAAATCATTGGATATAGCTATGTGTAATCACAATCATGGATATTCCAAAACACTAGTTATTCTTCTAAATAAAATAGAAAACATAGAAGATTTACTAGACATACGGAAATCAGAGTTCATTAAGAACTTCATATCTTTCAATGAAACCATCAAAGAATGTATCACTGATCTCCTTTATTATTTTGACCATAGACACACCATGTTCGTGAATTAGAACACTAACTTTGCGATCAACAACTCGAGCAAGCTGCTTAGCTTTGGCACAGTCCATGATTAGCTTCTTTTGATTCAGTATCAGAATATTCTGATTTGCAAGAATTCTGGCCTAACCATCTTGAAGTTGGTTTATTTGAAATTGAAGATTAGCAAACTCGACCTTTGAATCGTTCCGAAAACGAGTTAAATCTTTGACAGAATCATCAATCCAGGAGTTATGATCCTTTCTTTCAAGCATCTTCTTTAGAACCAGCTCTTGAATTGACTCACGTTCCCGATTTTCTTCCTCCATGTCAAGACACACAATCTCTTGAGATCTGGCAGAGCTCTTCATTAGTTATGGATCAATAACACACAATATAAGATATATACGCGTTTGTGAACAAGAGTAATAAACTCCAATTCAAACCCTAGGAGTTCACGAAAGGAGGTCACGAGTGTTCACGGACTTCCCTAAAAGAAACAAACTGAAATAATATACAACATAATTGAGTATTTCTCAATCATTTTCCTTATACCTCTCAAGTTAGAGACAAGGAAACAAATACCAGGAATCAGGTGATTGGGTGGAAACAAGTTCCACTGCGATTATTGAGAAAGGTGTTGTACATATCATCAGACTGTTTGATTTTAGTGCTCTTCACCTTTCTTTGGTTAACCTGTGTCCCTGAAGAATAGGGCATGGCGCTTTTCACATATTCGTCAGATGATTTTCTCTGAGAACTAAATCTAGGACCTCTAGCAATAGGTTCAAGAGGATCTGAATATATAGGGATCCATTTTGTAGATTTAGATTTATCAGAACACTCTTATAAGTATATCAAATGTTCTTATTAATACAGCAAAAAGGATTGCCAGAAAGAACTTTATCCCTGTGATGATATCTAGAGTAGAGATTATTCTTATAAGGTTTCTGATTTCTTGTGGGTATACGATTCACTGCGTTCGTCGACTGACTATTTGTTCCATTGACAGTGAAAAGAAGCAAATTACGAAGCTTAGAAATTTGTTTCCTTTTTACAAAATAATAGTTAGCATAGTGATTCCGTTTCCCACAAAAATTACAGATTCGAGGAGGAGAAGAAATAACCAGCACCTGTTTAAACTCCATAGCCATATGAGCAGATTGCAAGTTATGTAAACCTTTCTTGACACAATCTTCTTCTGGAGAATACTTCGTCTTGTACAGAAAATCACGAGAGTTAGTTTGTACAGTGGATTTTCTCCTTAAGACAGAGTTTTCCTTTTCCAAGGATTTTCACTGTTCATGGGCTAGAGTAAGAGATGCACAAAGTTTATCTTTTTCAGCATGAAGTATATTGAGATCTGATGAATGAGTCTCGAGCAAACGTTTTTCTCTAATTAAGTCCTCTTTAACAACTTCCTCAAGAGTACTAATCTTTTCCTGTTGTAGAGTAGTTTCTTGTAGAAGTTTCTCAATGTTCTTAGAGAAGGACTTTATGATATTATAGAGATCACGTTCTCGATTAAGAGACTTTTAAAATTCATCAATGAGCTGATCATGATTATTAAAATCAATATCTTCAGCTGTATGTTTTGAAATTCTGGTAAGCTCCTTTTCAGCTTCTGCCAGAGTGTCACATACCTCATGAGAGGAAGAAATGTCATTATCACATTGAACATTCTTTTTACCTCAGGATTTGGAAGAATCAAATAAGGAGTAATCCTTTGAGGTGTGTAGTTGCAGGAAATCCTACACTACACCCTTGTTAAGATTTCATAATAATCAACTCATACTTAAAGATTAAAAACGACCCTTTATCATTTAATTCTCAGAAAAGTTTACAGATGTGGAAGAAATCAAGAATACAACTATTCTCTCAAAGTTTCTCTCTCCTCAAGACTTTCTCAACTCTCAAAAAATACATCATCCCCTCTCTGGAAATACTGGGTCTCTATATATAGGGTAGATACATAATGTATGACAGCTAAGCTGTCCTTTACTTTCGGATTTGATTTGCGATCTTATCGCAATCAGTTATATAATATGAAATCTCGCAAGTATTGTAACCATCGCAGATAATTCATGCTCTTCTCGTGTTTCCTCAATCGTCAGCTATTACGTCATTCTTTAACCTACTCTGTGACACTCGCAAAGTGTTGTTGAAGAGCTCGCGGTATTCTCGCAGAAGTGTTGTTAATCTCGCAAAAATACTGTCATGGCGATATTCTGGTCCTACATCTTGCCTCTTCTCATGTACTTTCTGCGAATAAGGGAAGATCATGAGAATTGAAATTTTTATAATGCCGCAACTGTTTATCTTTTGCACTCTTCTGTTTTGACACGTTTCTGTATTCTTCGCCAGCTGTCTTCATGTATATTTTCTTCCATTCAATTTTTGACACGTCCTTTTCAACCGTTGCGATCTGACTGTTCACGTCTTTCCTTTGCATTTATTACATTCATCTTCTCGAGAAATCTCTCCTTCTATAAATACTTCTTCATTCCTTTTCTTTCTTCTTTTTACTTCTTTCATTCTTTTCTCTGTAACTTCTCTGCAAATTCACTGTTCTTCCGTAAATTCTGGATATGTTACTGTTATAAATTTTGTTTCGATCCTTCACTCTTTCAATCTTCATTCCCATACTAAAAATGGTTGTAGCTGGTCGCAAATACGAGATGGATTTCGAGAAATTTCAACAAGAATTTCAAGACAAAGGTTTTACTTTATCCACTATTCCTAATCAAAACCCTAAGTCTGAACTTTCTGTACCATTATTTTCTAACTTTCAATGTAATCGCGAGAAAGTCATAATCTCGCTAGGTCATCTTGAAGATGGTCTTCCCATTCCTCTCTATAACCCAGAACTTCCATTATTCTATGAAATTCTTTCTCACGAGAAGTTCTCGCTAGCGATATATCAGTTGAGTGGAGATTGCATTCGTCTGCTGATGGAGTATGCTTCTCGCGGTGCTAATAAAGGATCTCGCTACCCTGAGACTGCGAAGAATCCTAAATTTAAGGATGTTCCAATTGTTTCTGCAATGTATACTGTAGATAATTTCTTCATAAACTATGACATAATCCCCATGAAGAGGGATAGCACCTGTTGGGGTGTTTGTTTGCATAAGAAAGATAAGATCATTGAAGATAAGATTCTTATGCTAGATATAGATTGGCATACGAATAATAATCAAGGCCCTCGCTACTCTAGCGATGCCAAATGGTTTATTTTTCCATTATGTCTTGAAGGTCCCTACATCTCTGGTCTTCATGCATTACCTGCGAATCTATCAGAATATCAACCATGGTTTTTTAATTGGCATGGAAGAACTAAAGAGGTATGTTCCCACCAATATTTTGCACAATTAACACTATTGTCTTTCTCATATTTTCATATTCTCGCTAACTACTTCAATCTTTCCAGATTCACAGGCTGAAACTCAACTACCAGAATTTTAGGAAGCCCAATACTTTTTTAGCTCTTAAATCCTTCACAGATGAAGTAAGAAATACCCCTACATGAATCTTGACAATATATTGTTGCCCCTATTTCTTATATTTATCTGTGTCCGCAGGTAATTGAAGAATTAGAACCAATAATACTCGCGAGGACTAAGGTGAAATCTACAGTTGATCGCAAGGGGAAATCTACTGCTCCTCCCAAAGGGAAACCTACTGCTCCTCGTAGTGAGGAATTTGGTGATCCTCCCTTAAAGAGAAGAAAAACCCAACTCTCTTCGTCTTCAAATCCTCAACCTATTTCTGAAAATTTAAGTGATGATCTTGATAAGGATAACAATGATGATGATTTTGATGAAGATGAAGATGCTAATGTCTTTTCCATGAAGAATTCTTCCTCTTATGAGTCTTCTATGACTTAACTATCCAAATTTTTTGGCGATGCTACTCATGCTATCGCGAACGATTACGGAGATGAAGCTCTTAATGAGATGTCCCATGCTCTCTCCAAAGTCTGCGATGCTCCCATATTAGTTGATAATGATTCTCTTCATGGGATCTCAAGATAGCTGACTCCAAGCCTCTTAAACTCGCTTGGTATTCTAGTATGTTACCACTTTTTAATGTATCTAGATATTTGTTTCATCGCCATATTTTAATTTATATTATTCTCTCGCAGGTTGGAAAAGCCTCTTTTACTGCTGCCTCTGATTTGGATAGAAGGCGTGTATCTTCTCACTAGAAGAATATTGTGCTTCGCAAAAAGAATGAGAAGCTAGAATCTGAATTCATTAATCTCCGCAAGAAGAATGAACAAATGAACCTGAACTTGCTAGTCTTCGCGAGAAGAATGCAGATTTTGAGAACAATCTTTCTCAACAGTCGCTTAAAGTATCCAATCTTGACAGTGCTAACAAACAACTCTTAGGTATGAAAATTTTCTCCTTTTCTTTTATATTTTTACTTTTCATTACTCTTTCTTACTTGATTTATCACTCTCGCAGACATTTATGGTCTCACTGATGAGGCTTCAATCATTCATTCTTTTCCTGAACCAATAAATGACGATGCTCTTCTAGAACTTCTTAGTAATTTTTTGAATAACCATTCCAAAATTAATTCTCTTTCCATAGAAGAACTCAAATCTAAGTTTTGCCTCTTAGAGATTGACCATGGATCTTGTTTAGATATAACTAATAGATTCAAACAACTTTATCACAACTCCAAAGTAGAGATTAAAGCTTTAAAGGCCAAGAAAAAGGATCTTTCAAAAGATAAAGACCGTATATCTAGACAAGGAGCTGAAACCTTAGCAAATTTCCATAAGACCATTCTTGAAGTTCAAATTTAAAGGGATGGGCTTATCCGCGAGAAAGAAGGTTTTATTGAAAGAGAAAACCAAATTCGTTCCCGTCTTCTAATTAATAATGATGAGGAGTTTTCCTGGGCTGCAAAAGTTCTTGACAATGCCATAACTAATTTAGGTGTAGATGTTAGTCTTCATACTGAACAAGCATCTTTAATTAAAGACTTGATTTCTGGAAGAGAAGGTTATTAACCGTTCTCCCTTGTTAATTCCTTGCTTTTGTTATTCTTCCTTGCAAAACTTTCAACTTGTTGTTGTATACTCGCAGGAGCTGAAAAGAGATACTCTGAAAGAATTGGAGATCTTGAAGCTGATAATAATCAACTTGCAAATACCCTTGTTGCTCGCAATGAGAAGTATTCAAGATTGAAAGACCAATTAAGAATTAACGCTGCGAATTTTAGTAGTACTCTTGTTGATGTTCGTAATAATTCCATTAAATTGGTATGCGATGATCATAACATTCCTCATTCCACATATCATGATCTTTCAAAAGAGGTTCCAACAAAAACTCCAAACCTTATTATCTCTGATAGTGAAGCTGAGGAATCTGATGAGGATAAAGATGATGGTAAAGATGAAGAAGGAGAAAAATCTGGCCACAATGATGGTGGATCTAATTAATGAGTTTCTCCAACTTGCTGCGAGTTTCTCCAACTTGATGTATAAATTTCTTTTGCTTCTATCTGTATGAATTAGAAAACAATTCTTTTCTACAACATGGTTAATCAACATAATTATTATTTTTTAACAGTCTATGTAAATGTGTCATATAATAAGATCTATATAATTTTATCGTATAATGATGAATAATAATTTCATCGCTCCGTGCATTCCCATACTTGCCTCTATTATTCATCTGCAATATGAAAAAATTGAGTAAAGCTTAGATATCCATTGTAAATAAAATTGAGTTACGAGTATCATCGCAAGTATCAGTTGTATACTTTTATGATTTATGCGTGAATATCGTAAATTTCATAATCTCTGCAGAAATATCGCAGTCATTCAACTTCTTGTGGTCTTATTATGCCTTCCTAGTTAAAGGTCTTATTTTTCCACTTTGTGTTTTTGCGGCAAAATCGCAGGACGTCTTTACACTTGTATGTAAAAACCCATTGATCTTGCCTTATCTTTTTTTTTTTTTTTTTGCGACAATATGACAAGTCTAAGTTCTCTCTCAAGAACAAAGCTTTATGACATTGACGTCTTGCGATGAAATCGCAGGGCGCCTTTACACTTCCATGTAAAAGCAAATTTATCTCATCTCATCTTTTCTCTTATGGATTGTTGCCTCTGTGTAATCTTTGTCACGCGACAATATGACAGGAATAAACGCTCTTGCGAGCGTAAATTCCCATGAAATTGTCGTCTTAAGACACTTATCAGCTCCCTAATGGAGGGTGCCGCCCTTATCTTCCCCCTGGTTGCCCATTTAAGGAGGGCACATCGTCCATACAAGACTAGCTCTTCCCATCCGGATTTACCAACAACCAGCTGTTTTCGCAGCCTCTTGTCCTTTATGCCTATATGTATTATAGTTACAAGACTGCACCCTAAGTGGGGTTTTCTTCAGGCCAAGCGCATCATAGCCAAGACTTACCAAGAATGTCCAGGGTAGGTTCGTCCGTCCCGGGCATCCTTGGCTCAACCGTGTACCTCGGTGCCTTAGTCATATTCTGTACTCCTTAGAAGAGGTCCTCATTCGTCCAACCAGGGTATAACCTTATATAGTTGGAAATCCAAGGTACCTCTCCTGGATAGGTTTTCTTTAACCCCAACATCTGCATGACTCAGGTTCCAGCAGTGGTATAACCTTATCCCTGAGTCATGTAAAGAGATACCCCTTTATATGACGTACTTTAGGTCTTACATTTGCCTCTTGCGAAATTGTATCCGCGAACTAGGGTGTACGCCATAAAGGTTCGTCCCTTTCTTTGTTTCTTTTGTGAATATCACAATCTTTTGTTCTTTAAGTAACCTTGAATAATCTCGCGCTTTAACTCGCTGCTTCTAATGAGATTTCTTCTTTTGATCTTATTTCAGCTCTTGCATAATTTTTCAATTTCATCCTTCTCATTCAAATAAAGTAAAACAACAAACCATTTATAGACTTCATCATTTTACCTTCCTACTTACTACTTTTTGCTTCTGCCCTTTTGTTGCGTTTTGTTACTTTTTCTCCATTTGCGATATGCTCGCCATCTATTTTTCGTTGCTCACATTGATTTTGCAGCATCTCATCTTCTCGCTGCTCTATTGTATCAACCATTAACCTGTCACACCTTTGTTTTTGTCTGATGTTCTGCTTCCAATTGCTATTCTTCGCTACTCTATCTTCACAAGACTTTATATCAATCTCATAACATTTTCTACTCTCACCCCAATCTCCTTTGATGACCCCGAAACCATGTGGATGTGGAAATTTAATACATTGATGATAGGTTGACGCCACACCTAAAATTCCATGTAACCATGGTCTGCCAATTAAGGCATTATAGGGTGTATCCACATCTACTACACAAAATAAGACTTTGAACTTAATTACCTTTAATGGTATCCTCATTGTGATCTCTCCCTTTGGTTTATTGGCGCTACCATTGAAACCATATATCTTGTATGTTGAGGGTATTAAATCCTCGTCTCTCCCTCCCATGGTCTTATAAGTGTGATAAAATAAGATATCCACCGAACTAAATGTGTCAATCAACACTCTATTAATTGCCCATGAATCTTCGTTTTCATCCTCTTCAACTTTATCTTTCATCTTTTTTCTGTTTTGGGTTTATCTCTAATCTCACAACCAATGGTTGATCATGCATTTCTCCAGGTTCAGGTACTTCTTATGCGGTGAAAGAAATGGTTTGTTTTTGCCACTCCTCTAATGGCAAGACTCTCGCAATGTTCATAATCTCTTTTCCATCTGTGTCTCTCGTGAAGACTGATAGACACATTTTTGTGTCTAATTTGATCTCAATACTATATATTGTTGGCACTCGATTTTGTACTAATTATGGTGTTTTTACGTTTGTGTAGGTTTTTTTGGAAAAATACACTTGTGTGGAAAAAGTTGCTCAAAAAGTGCTATTTGGACCCCCCGAAGAAAATACTAAAGGCACCCTCAATTTGGATAAGGGGCATCCCAGACACCCCGGCTGATAAAGGCACCCGACTTTTGGATCGGGGCAACCATCTTCTTCCTCACGGTTTGGGAAATTTTTGGCGGGAGAATGTTGTTTGAAACTCCGGTAACGTGCAGACTTCTCAGGGCGGATTTTGGACGTGATTTCATGCAATCTTTTCGTGGATTTGTTTTAGGAATATCCTGTTTGGATAAAACAGGATTGGTAATAGCTATAATTTCGAGTGAATGAAGATTATCTTTGACTTTCAACAAAACATAGAAGGAAATAATACTTGGATATTCTGTTACCATTTTTGGAAGATAAGAGCAGATTTTGTTGCAGATTATCGAGGTATTTGGACAAGTAATATGTGCTCACGATTTACCCACGTCTTTCACATGTTTTGAAGGTGTTTGATCTCAACAGGGAAGTAATAGAAATACTCGAGATTACACGAGTTTTGTGCGATAAATTTCGTGGCTGCAACATTTGAGTGTTTTCTGAGATAAGGGAGAAGTGTGTTTGAGTACATTGAGCTACAACAACAACGTGAAAGAGTTAATATTGGAATATTATGCTTGTATTTTCCCCGAGAGATAACAAGAATTTATTACGTGAAGATATGGAAGATTTGATGGTTGTTGGGTATAAAAAGTCTTCAAGGAACTTGCAGAAGGTTATGGAGAGATAGGGGTTAGAAGAGAAAGCAACAGAGTGAGTAATCACGAGTTGCAGGGAGAAGTTTCTGCTGCTGCAGAAAAGATGAACATGAAGAACATTATGCTGTCAAGAACAGTCGTTGTCTAGTGTCGTATATTTCACATTCTGTAACAGTTCATTAGTAACGCTTATCTTCATTTCACAACACCTGGTATGTTAACATCGAGTTTGTAACGCTCATATACCGTTGCAAATTCGCTGCTTTTATTATTTTCTCCATTCTCACCATTGTAAACACTTTTCGAGCAATAAAAAAAAATCATTTGAGAGTGTATCCAACATGAGAATCTAAACCCAACATTGGGACAACGGAGGAAGCTGGATTTCATCAATGTGGTAATTTGATTAATTCTTTTATTTACTTTTTGCACCGATTTTAAATGATTTATGATTTCTATTAATTAATTGCCATCTTGTTTGATAGTGTATGCTTAGTCTTAGATAATTTTGATACACTATGCTTGTAATTTACAATTGATGTTTTACGAAATCTATTTTGGCAAAGAATAGAGTTAATATTTGTTTTGTTTTGAGCTATAGTTGCCTAGGATTAATTTTTGAACCACTTGAATATGAAATACAGTGAAATCCCGAGACCCAATTAATTCTTCATCCCGTGACAATATTTGTATATATTTTTCTTTTCTTTTATTTTAATTCTTAAAATCAATCTCATCAAGTCCGAGTGAACGACAACCTTACTACCACTTTCTACAACATTATTGATTCACATCAATTTTTGGCGCCACCGACGCGGACTTGTGTATAGATTTGTTTTAGGTTTATTTTTATTATCTTTGTTCTCTTTTACGCCTTTGGTATTTTTTTTTATTCTTTCCAGATTTGGAGCGAAGCTACAAGGAAATAAAAAGTGTTATAAAAGGAAAGCATCGCCAAAGAAGGAAAGAAAGAGGAGTCCAAGGAGTGAAGAAGATTTTGTACAAATTTATTTTATTTGGACTTTATTTCTTTTTATTTTTAGAAACTGTAAATAAGGTTTCACTATTGTAATTTTTCTTTTTTTTTTTGGACACTTTTTATCGTCTCGGCCCCTCGGGTTCGTACATGACATAGGATTCGTGGCCCGAGTTGACTTCAACGGTTCATCCCCCGTCTGGAACGGGAGGTAAGAATTATAAACACCCGCGAATCCCCTGTCAGCGGGTTTACTGGATGATTTTGTATGCATATATGTTGAGGTCTTGAATACGGTCGCTTTAATTTCCTAGTAAAGGGAAAGGCCTGGCCATACAAGATAAGGGTTCGGATTTCATCACCGATCTCTTCTTGACCGCCTGAGGAAAACGATACCAAATGCGAACCTAAGCTTAAAATACTGACTAGAATGAGACATATAGGGTAACGAGCTTAGTAGGAAAGTCGTTCGAGAAATATTGGTTACTCTTTTAAGCATACTTCAAAGTTCATGATGGTTTCTGTGAGTTGAATGCGTGACTGTGCTACCTTGTAATGCGGTGAGGCATTGGGTATCAAAGCTCCACACAGCTTCCCTCGCCTCTATTAAACTTACTTAAACTCGGATTCTTTCCAGAGGGGTCTGCTTAAATTGTAACGAATTCCCTTTCGAAGGATTAGAAGCTGGTCTAGAAACAATCTAAGTGGAGCCATCATGCTTTTTGTTTGCTAAAAATCAGTAGGTTTATTGTGGTCGAGTCATCCTTGTTTGTGTTTGTGTAAAATTCCCTTGCAGTTAGGATGTCAAACTGGTATTATAACAGCCAATATAATGATTATCCGACTGATTTTCAAAATGGACATTACTTTGATCATATTGTGAATAGTGTTTGGGAGCATCCACCTTTTCAAGGTTATGGTTCATACCATGGTGAGCCCGATTACTATTCTCATACCCACCGGTCCTATGAGAAAAATTCCTATAATTCCTCTTCTCTAGATGAAGCACGTAAGATACTTGAGTCAACGCGTAAGTTACTTGAGTCGACTCATAAGTTAGCGGACACAGATGACTTAGTTATGAACGAAAGAACTATAACGGTGAGTGAAACTTCTTTAGAAGATAACCTCAGGAAGTTAGCTAAGTCAACATGTAAGTTAACTGAGTCAACACGTGAGTTTGCTGAGTCAACACGTAGGTTAAAGTTAGAGACGGAAGAAAGAATTGCTCGAATTACTCTTGATTGCCAATACATTCTTTCCAATATCACCCGTGAAAATGAGGACAATTTTTATAATCAGGATGATGAGGTTATAATTGGTAACACTACTTGTTTAGATGAGGTTCAATCATTTTCATGTTATTATAGTGATGATCATGATGTGGATAGTACTGATGAATAATCTGAAGTTTCTAGGCATAGTGATCAGGAATTTGTTTCTCCAATTGAGCTTAACAATGATAATGTTTCTAGTTCAAATCCAAATAATTTTAACAATTATTCACCTATTCAAAAGGATGAGGATTTTACTAGAGATACCACCGTTTTAGACGATGTAGTATTTCATTTTTACGAAGCCGATGATAGTTTTGAGGAACGAGTTTATTCTGAGAATATTGTTTAAGAGTCTAGTGATTTAGAAACATTAGACTTAGAAAAAGAAAATGAACTCGTAGAGCTTTTAAATATGAGTGAGGATGCATCACCTGAGTATAACCTACAAGAATCAATTTACCATTTTCAGGATTCTGATGATATAGAAATTAGGGAAATTAAAGCTAGTCTATCTAGAGACACCCAAAATTCTAAGTTTGGGGGTGATTATCATTCTCCATGTGCCTTACCTTTAGCTCTTATAGAGATCCCTCACTTGGGACTTGATATATGTGCCTCAACCATTATGCCAGATTACCTTCATGCTAGCTCTCCCGAACCTAATAATGTCCAGGAAGAAGTTCAGTTGTTAGAAACCCATCCTCTGGTTGATGTGGTTAACCCAGGCTATGATACCAAAATTGACTTTGTTTTCCCACTAAAAACTTTTCTTTCAATTGCGGGAACATATGAGTTACAAATGTGTCAGTTATTAAGTTTTGAGACTAAGCCTAAGTACTTTAGGAAAATAGAATCAACAAATTTGCTTAAAATTGACCACCTCTTTCATTGTGGTCAGTTGTGTGAGTCAAATCTAATTGACTTAGAGGATCCATAGTTATTCAGGTTATTGTTATGCGCTTCTAAGTTCTTAGTTGAGTATTTACAGACTCTTCAACCTGATCTTCAGAATGCCTTTGAGGAAATACAACCGCTGAAAACTTTTTATCGAGACCCTTTTATAGAACCTAAACCTGAACCACCACTAGATATAGTTGTTTTACTTAAAAAATTAGATAAGGGTATGTTCGGTATCTTTATGGTCTGCTGTAATTTCCTCTTCCTTTGGATAACACTTTTTGATCCAGATGACCCACAGTTATTCCGACTACTGCTTTATGATTCTATGAGGTGACTAATTCCATACAATGTCTGGCTGAAGACTTTAAACTTAGCACTTCTTGGGAGGTAACCCAATATTCTTGCAACACGGTAATATCTTTCCTTACTCTTTTCTTCAAGTGGTTACAGTTTCTCCTTGTTCATGCTTTTAATTTCATCTTTAGAACATTGAGGACAATGTTAGATTTAAATTTGGGGGTATGGGAGAAACTTTTTAGTTGCACTTTTGAAACTTCTAGCGTCACATGGTATCCGGTTAGCTAAGTTTACATACTGTTTCTCACCAAAAAGATAGAAATTAGAATACTAGGGATAACAACCTATTGAGACATTAGAGAAAAAGACATTGAGATCCTTGAAATTCAGGAGAGAACTTGTTCCTTTTAGAGGGTAACCGTGATGGACCTAACCATCCATGATGGAAAGGCAAGTAGGTCAGGAAATGCCAGAAATACAAAGCAACCTCACAATGTAGTCTTAGTTACTAGATTAAAACTCTCTCTTAGTAGAAACTTATCATCATCAACAAACGGAGCGACATCAAAATCTTTGAAGAAAGTGGAAGACGTTTGAGGTTTAGAAGCAACAATAGAAAATCAGAATTCAAAATCAAGGGTTACAAGAAGTTATAAGAGCAAGAAAAATCAAATGATATAAGTTGTTGAAGTTCATGATGTTAAGACATTACAAGTTGCGAAAATCCAAGTGTTAAATTCCTTCTGTGATGGCCATGCAATTTTTTGTCTTATTACTACTCTAAAAAAAATGAAAAAATAAAGTTTAAATTTTAAATAAGGCCATAAGGAAATAGAAATCTATAAGGAAGTTTCAAGTGAGGAATCGAAGATAAGAGTTAATTTTCAATGTTCTACGAGGTTCAAGAATTTATCATCAATAGTTGAAGCCGAAGAAGACGTTGTTTCTATTGAGCACTATGAGAGAGTCGACGAAAGATACATTTGGTTGCTTTGTTAGTCCACTTTCAATCTGGCACAAGATCTTTCTAGCACTGGTTTAACTCATCACGCATAATTAGTCCAGCTATGTAGAATATGTCCCTCTCATCTTTTTCTCTCTCATAATCTTATCCAGCTGTAAATCAGCGGATGCATCTTACAATGTTTATCTGGTTGTGTAGCAGATATCTCTTTATCTAACAGTGTTGCGGATGTGTCTCCCCTTTTCTTCACTCAGCTTTAGAGCTGACACCTTTAATTTCTCTGGCATTCTAGTCACTTGGAGATAGGTTGAGAATACGTTTGTCCTCATAGCTCTTTGGATACTTGTGACCAATTAGAAGTCATGGTTTTGTGGGTACACCTCTGGTAAACCCTTCTGAGACTTTATCTCGATCACTAGGGCCACCTAGTGAGTTTGAATTTTCTTTTCTAGAATAAATTTGCTCGAGGACTAGCAAATAAAAGACTCTGCTAAGAACGTTGTCGTGGAAGTGCTCAATAGTTTTGTATGAATGTACGATGGAATTACAAAACAAATTCTTTGCCTTTGCTCCAACCTCTATCACGAATGTTTCTGTTCCTTTTACAGTATTCACCCTGCGAATATCTGGTGCTGGCTTTAATTGTTGAGATTGTGGATTTCCTATTAAAAAGTGATTTAACTTTCCCTGATCAATCATTCTCAAAATTATCCTTTTTACATTCCTGCAATCATTTACTGAGTGACCATGAAAATGATGGTAAGGACAAAATGCTTGATTTCGATTATTCGGATGTGGATCTTTTCCCATATTCCAAGGTGATGGTATATTTTCCATCAAAATGATAGCTTCCCAAATTTTTTCTATGCTGCTATTCAGGGGTGGCATCTTAATTTCTTCCCATATTACTATTTGATTCCCTTTCCCTATGAAATCATTTTGTCTCTGAACACTATAACTTTCTTGTGGCTGATCAAGTCTTTGGATTTTGTTATTTCCGCCGCGATTGTAATAATTCTTTTCCCTTTCATACTCTTCTTGATCTCAACTTCCCATGGCTACTAATTTCTGCTGGTTACCGATCACCACTTTCTCTTGTTGTGTCTGCGAGGTGCTCGCCATATTGTTAATCATCTTAGGAAGTAAACTTCCATTTGCCGCTATCGAGCTGGTATATGCAGTTGGATATGATTCCATCTCATTTTGTTTCTCCTCCAAGGCAATGTATTCTTCTTGTAATTCTCGTAGCTCCGTCATGGTAATTGTATTCTTGATTCTGAAAATTTGTATGTACAACAGATTGGTTGCGAACATTGCATTGATAAAAGATAAAATAAGATATCTCTCATCCACCCTTCCTGCCATTTCTCTGCACATTGTTTTCCATCTTATGGTTAGGTGTTTAAGACTCTCGCCAACCCTCTGCTTTAACCAAAATACATTTTCAATACCTGGCCGCGATGAATTGTTGCTTATATATGCTCCCAGAAATGTAGCTTGCAAATGGTCAAAAGAAGTTATAGTATTTTTGGGCAATCCCTAGAACCATTTTAGCGCCTCGCCAGTTAAACTAGATGCAAATTATTTGCATAACACTGCGTCATGGTTTTCCCATTGTATCATACACCTAACGTAAGCCTTGACATGTTGAACAACACATGTAGTCCCATCAAAGATACTGTTTAACGCTGGTAAATTGCATTTTGGAGGAATTCCTCTTAGTTGTACTTCTTGAGTGAATGGAGTTCTCGCAGCTTCTTCAATGGCTTTATCAAGTTGCCTTCTTCCTCCTTCTCTCCTGTTATTCAACATTCCCCTCATTTCTGCTAATTCTCTTAAAATTTGTTCATTTCCAGCTGAATTTTGCTCTATCGGTCTTTTTAGCGCAACTTCTCTTCTTCTACGTCCATGCCTTTCTTGTCTTGCGATATTGTGTGTATCTTCTTCTTCATCTTCATTTTGCCTTCTTCTGCGATTTTCCTCTCCCCTTCCTGGATTCGTAACTGGTTATGACTTCCAATTTCTTCTCTGCGAGTTTCTTCATTTCTCATTATTTCTCTTCATTGTCTTTCTATTCTCCTTTGTATTCTATCATATTCCTCATTGATATCATTGTTATAGCGATTTTGTGTGCGTATTCTTTCTCAATTATCATGATTATTTTGCTGAGTCGCTTCCTGAAATTCTTGTTCTTCCACTTCTACTCTTAATCTTTCCATCTCGCAATCCAGACGTGCTTGTTCAACATAATGTCTCTCAATTTCGTCCTCAATGATTCTTTGATTTCTTTGTATTTCTCGCCCATGTAATATTCTTCTACCTTCTTCTCGATTTTCTTCATCATTTTGATTATTTCTACCCTCTTGATTTTGTCTACCATTTACAGCTTCATCGCGTGGAATATGGCGATCATCAACTATCTCTTCTTCTCTATGATGATGTTCTTTATTTGGATTTTGCATTCTTTCCACATTTCTCATAGGGGAATTTCGTCTTGGTTATTCTCTAAATGACCTTGAACTTGATCTAGCAGTACTTCTTGATCTCCTTCTTTGCAATCTTAAATTTTCCATTCTTAACTCATGATTTTGCCTTGTTAAATTCGCATATTCTTCTGCTTCTAACCTCCTTTCCTCCTGTATTCTTTGTCTTAAATCATTTGTTGTTTCATTTTCATCTTCTCCATGAATTAATCCTTCAACCACTCCTCGATCTCTTTCTTCTCTTCTTTCATTTCTTAATTCTCGATCTTCTTCTTCTTCCACTGTATCTGATTGCCAAGTATGCACGCTAACTCTATCATAATCCACAGCTTTATCTTGTATTGGTGTTTGCTGATTTGATTGTTGAATCTGATTTCCTTCATTATTCCTTGTTCCATTTTTTCTTGTTCTTATTCTTGAAGATTCTCCCATTTCATTTGTTCCTCCACCTGCAAGCCTTTTACTCCTCCTTACGATTGTTGGTGGTTCTGATGTGTTTCTTCTTCTTCTAGCCATTATTGCGTTAGATCTTTCACTAATTGTTCCAAATTCCTTTCAATCACAATGTCAATTTTTATCTTTTTCTTCAAGTAATCATCAATTCATCCCTGTTTCGGGCGCCAAAATGTAGTTGCAGGAAATCCTACACTACACCCTTGTTAAGATTTCATAATAATCAACTCATACTTAAAGATTAAAAATGACTCTTTATCATTTAATTCTCAGAAAAGTTTACAGATGTGGAAGAAATCAAGAACATAACTATTCTCTCAAAGTTTCTCTCTCCTCAAGACTTTCTCAACTCTCAAAAAATACATCACCCCCTCTCTGGACATACTGGGTCTCTATATATAGGGTAGATACATAATGGATGACAGCTAAGCTGTCCTTTACTTTCGGATTTGATTTGCGATCTTATCGCAATCAGTTATAATATGAAATCTCACAAGTATTGTAACCATCGCAGATAATTCATGCTCTTCTCGTGTTTCCTCAATCGTCAGCTATTACGTCATTCATTAACCTACTCTGTGACACTCGCAAAGTGTTGTTGAAGAGCTCACGGTATTCTCGCAGAAGTGTTGTTAATATCGCAAAAATACTGTCATGGAGATTTTCTAGTCCTACAAGGTGTTTCCAAGACACTTGACATGATAAAAAGCTTTAGGAGGCATTTTGGTATGCGCAACAGAGATTCCGTCCACAGACTCAGATTGCCACAAACATAGATTTGTAAGGTTTTTAACTTGTTTGCCTGCTCTGATACTAATTGAAAATGCGGGGGTCTAATAACCTCACCCAATATTTCGATTAGCAATCTGTATGGACAACTCCGAGTTGTTTTCTAGAGAATCAACTAGACTCAATCAATAGAAAATACTCAAGGAGTTATTATCTCAATCTCTCGATTTGATTTACTCAAGAAAATATGATTCGCGAGTCCAATCAAAGAGAGATAACTTGGATGGTTCCAAAGACCAATATCCAAGTGTCAATCGATTTAAATCAACAACTAATAGGTCGGATATTCTAATCGATTGAACAATGCACAACCTGTATTATTTTAATTATATAACAAAATATAGTGCGAAATAGAAATAACACAGACACCAGAATTTTGTTAACGAGGAAACCGCAAATGCAGAAAAACTCCGGGACCTAGTCCAGATTAAACATACACTGTATTAAGTCGCTACAAACACTACCCTACTCCAAATTAACTTCGGTCTGGACTGTAGTTTAACCTCAACCAATCTCACACTGATCCAAGGTACAGTTATGCTCCTATGCCTCTGATCCCAGCATGATACTGCGCACTTGATTCCCTTAGATGATTTCACCCACAACCAAGAGTTGCTACGACCCAAAGTCGAAGACTTTAATAAACAAATTTGTCTCACACAGAAAATTCCACAGGTAATAGATAAATTCGCCCCCCATGAATAACCTACAAGTTTTGTTCCGTCTTTTGATAAATCAAGGTGAACAGGAACCAATCGATAAAACCAGACTTATATTCCCGAAGAACAGCTCAGTTTCATCAATCACCTCACAATAAACTTAAGCGACGCAGCGAATAAGATTATTGAGGAATCACAAACAATGAGACGAAGATGTTTGTGACTACTTTTATCTTGCCTATCGGAGATAGAAATCTCAAGCTAATTATTATAATTATACTTGAATGATAGAAACAACAAGATCAGATCACATAACTACAAGAAAAGTAGTATCGGCCTGGCTTCACAATCCCAATGAAGTCTTTAAGTCGTTAACCTGGTTTTAGAAGAAGAAAACCAAAGGTTAAAGGAGAATCGACTCTTGCTTTAGCAAACTAGTATCACACAAAATGTATGGAGATTAGGTTTCCCAGTTGCTAGAGTTCTCCCTTATATAGTCTTTCAAATAAGGGTTTGTAATCAATGTTAGCTTGCTAACAAATCATTCAATATTAACCGTTAGATGAAAACCTGATTAGATACAAGCTAATATCTCTCAACTGTTAGATCGAAAACTTAACTTTCCATACACACATGTACTTGACGATTTTGAGTTCGTGTAACCGTACCCAAACGTGTATAATGGTTGGTTCAATATTAGTCAACCAAATGGTAACTTTCATATCAACCATATTCTTCTTCACTAAAACTAGTCCAAATGACTCAAATGAACTAGTTAGAGAGTTGTTCAATTGCTATGAGATCCCAAGTATTACAAGAGACACAATTGAATAAAAAATGATGTGATTCACTCAAATCATTTCATGAACTATAAAGCCACGGTTTGCAAAAGCATTCCTTAGTAATTTAAGATAAGTTCACGAACAACGTTTTTAGACATAACCTCTTGAGTTCGCGGACTGATTTCACGGAATCAAGCCAACCGGTTGAAGTTAACAAACTCCAGCAGAATTTCTCGGGATGAGAACTTCCGTCAGTTCACGGAATGAGTTCACGGACTGCACCTGAGCTTCAACTTCAGCAGATATTCTCGGGTTTGAGAACTTATGCCAGTTCACGGACTAGGTTCTCGGACTGAGTTTCTGCTCACGTTCCGGTTCCACTTGATCAACAAAGTTCGCAAACTTCGATTCAAGTGTTAAGGACTTATACATATATGTGTTTCCACAACAATGTTTATACAAACCAAGGGTTATATAGTCTAAACTCTCATTTCAATCATTGAAACATTCTCAGAGGGCGTTATATAGTTGTTATTCACAAACAATTTTTCGTCAGAGCGATTTCCAAAGTGATTGAAACATAACATGACTTTCGTCACTAGGCAAAGATTAACTTGGCTAAAGTGAAAGCTTTACCAACACCCATTTAGAGAAATACATAAGCGAGATATACTCAGCTCGAAATGTCACATATGTATATTCTTAGTCTATATAGTAAAACGACTTTTGTCTCAAGATAGGAAATAGAGTATATATACTTTTGAGTGATAGATAAGTTCAAGTCTTCACATACATTTTAGTCGATGAAGATCCACTAGTTCCTTGAGTAGTCCTTCGTCTTGTATGATGATCGCCATGGAGTTCTTAATCTCAACTACACTTTCTATCCTAGTCCGAGACCTTAGCTATAGTAGACTAGAAATCAAGACTTTATAGTTTTGATCACTAAGATTGACAAACATGCTTGAGATAGCAACGCATGCGAGTTTGATCGAGCATTGCTCTAACAAATAGATTATCACAAGATCGTCTTTAGATCTATCAACAGTCTAAATATCCTTGTCGAAACCTTGAACTAGTTTGAGTGAATCTTATATCAGAAGAGAAGATTCTCAAGCATAAACAAACTAGGTGCAATCAAAGTTCAACCACCGTTAGTCAATCAAATCAATATGAAAACTAAAGATAAACAACAATTATCTAGTTTCCCACTAATGGTACGCACTAGAGCTTCTCAATCCCAAAGAAGAATTTAAACTGAGCGGTCGTAAGAGATTTTGCCTAATTAGGTTACTCTCCTCTCCGAATACGCGGCTTCACCAGTAACAGTACAACAGAGGAAGTTTACTGTCACGAAGGATTAGTTTGCTAGAAATGAAAAATCAAAGTATTTATAGACAAGGAAGTTTGGACACCAAGGAATTTCGAAAACTGGAAATATTCTCATGATCTTCAATATTTTCCAAATTCGGTTTTCATAATTCCTATGAATGCTCTGTCCAAATTAATGATCGAAATCACCTTGGAAAATCTTTAACTAGCAAATGCGCATTACTAATTCTTATTTTCCAAATATAATTAAAAACCTTAATTAAAAGATTCTTGACTTATTTAAATTCGATCTTGGGATTTACTTCCTTCTTAGCTGTTAAGGAATATCTTCGAACAATAAAAGATACACATTAATGTGCGTGTGTTGATGGTGGATTTTAATTCAGGCCTAAAACTGTAAACGCCAAATTTTCTACGCTGACATCCTGCAGAGGATAAGGCTATTTGATAAGTGATGAATACTTCTTCGCTTTATTAGTTCGCCTAACATGGAGTATGTAGCAACAATCCCAAATATTCTGTGAATTAAATACACAAAATTCATTCAGGATGGAGCATGTGGAAACAATCCCAAATACCCTGTGAATTTTTAGCATTATTAATTAATGCATGAATTGCCTTGTATTTCATGTGATATTCTCAGCAGGACTCTCATTATTGGTGCGGCATGATGACTGATTATTGCTCTCAGCAGAGCAACATGAATATCCAAGTGTCAATAATGAGGCATGCACGAAATACCTGTACATGATATATCTCTCGGTGTGTTATATTAGCCCAATTGAGCATATTTAATTCCCTAAGGGAAATCTGGACTATGTTAGTCACATAAACGGTCACGGCCATGCAGGTTAGCCGTATGATTTAACCAGCCTAGACGAACCCTAGCAGGAGCAGGCTATCACCATAATGACTACCATCAGGTCCGTTTTTACCCTAGCCGGTCGAACATCGTGCTTCACTTCCCAGCATGCCAAAACGCCAACCCTAAAGTAGGTGGCCGTACAGATTTTGGAAGATGCTCGAGTGAGCAAGACTGCTTAAGATATTCCTAAAACAATCGTGACTGTCCAACTTCACTAGCGTGATTGGACGGGTTAGATCGCACCATGAAAGATGGAGGAGGCGCCAACATGCACATTGGCGGGCCCACTCTATCCCTGCCCGGTCGGCTTTCTCACGAGAAAGCCATGGGGCGATAAACGTTTGCTCAAAACATGGTTGGCGTGATGCTTTAAAGGGTCGAGGAATTACATTAGTGTCTTAAAATTGATCACGACCATCCAACTTCGAAATCATGGTTGGATGGCTTAGATCGTACCTAAGACCGTGGAACAAGTTCACACATGCTCACCGCCGGCTTAATATGGACCCCATATGATCGACCTCCTCAAGGGAGGAGCATAAATTGAAAAACCGATCGGTTGAAGTTGCATACGCACGACCGATCCAAAACCCTAATTAGGGTTTGCGGCATGTTACATGTGTCGTTAATCGATCACGAGCGTCCATCTTTGCAATATTGGATGGAAGGTGTAGATATAGACTTAAAGGGTCCCGAGCATGTCAACATGATCACCGTGGGCCCATCTACATGCATGACCGATCGGCCTAGGCCAAGCATGTCCGAACGCCTCGATTCATGCGCCTCAAAGGTGGCATGTCGTGCCCCCTTAAGAATCCTTTGTGGAACATGATTTCTGCCGCAAAACGATCACGACCACTCCTATTTGCCAGACAAATTGAGTGGCCTAGATCACACCTTCATGAGACAAGGTGGTATGGACATGCACGCCGGCATACCGTTTACACGCATGCCCGGTTGCTCCCGCCGAAAATGTCTCCCATGCTTGGTTTAGGTCAAGCTGAAGAGTGATGCTTGCGCACCTCCTCAAAACCCTAAACCTCCATCAACGGTCGCAGATGAATGTCGTAGATCATCTCGTCCGTCCAACTCTACCAGCTTGGCTAGGCAGCCCAGGCTAGGATTTAAGTGGTCAATAAAGTGTCGTGGTGATTACCATCCGTCACTCTACCACATGGAGTGATCGGCCAAGGGAGGGCTTGCCTGTGCAGCCTCCAAACGATCATTCGAAGATAGCTAGACATGCATCTGTTTTAAGACGCTTAATCGTGACTTACTCCGTTAAGCTTTAAAACAACGATGCTTTATGCATATTGAATATATTCGATGTATTACATGCACAAAATATACAAGATATTTCTTGAATATCGATTTCCTAAATAACTTAGTTCTTTAACCTAGCACCGTATGCTACTTCATGTGGGTCCCATGATCCACACTCGAGACATCAAACATATCACAAACTGGGGGATAGTTACTGGGGTATTGGTCTGGCGATTTACAGCGTGCAACGCGCCATCACAAGAACGTGTCAGGAAGCATGGATGGTTAGCAATGATGGGAGAAGTGGATCAAGTCGTGATCATGCAATCACCCACACGACCCCACTAATCCATCACTCAACTTCCTCCACTTCCTACGAGATGAGGATTTTCACTCTATGACTTGTATAAATAGGTCCTTTGCTTATTTTCCAAATGATAGACACATTTTTGTGTCTGAATTGTCCTTAGTGTCTCTATTGTTAGTCTCGATTTTTGTACTTATTATGGTGTTTTTATGTTTGTGTATGTGTTTTTGGAGGGATACACTTGTCTGGAAAAAGTTTCTCAAAAAGTGCTATTTGGACCCCCGGAGAAAAGTACTAAAGGTACCCTCATTTTGGTTAAGGGGCACCTCAGTTTGGCACCTGCTATTCGCACCCCACAGCTGGATAGGGGGACATCATCTTCTTCATGGCTTCCAGAAAATTGGCGGGAAAAATAGAGTTTGAAAAACTTGAAGTGCGAATTATTCTGGGAGGATTTTGGGTGAGATTTTCTCTAACTTATTCGACCATTTGGATTGAGATTAGCATGTCTTAACAAAACAGGGAAGGTATTCGGTCCATGAACGTAAAAGAGGAAAGATTTCCCTTGATTCTTTTTAAACATGGGATGTAATTTCTCTGAGAGATTTTCTCGGGATTATTGGTTGTTTTCAGAAGTATTGCGTGTGTTCGAGGCATGTTTTATGTGGACTCAGTGTGATTGGAGTGTTTGAGTGACCAGTTAACGCGTGAGAAGAGGAAGACGAAGAATTATTCTCGTGAACTGGCAGGGAGTAAATGAAGATTTCCAGAGTTATTGACACGTGATTCTGGGATACCAAGGCATATATAAGGCGTTGAAGGTGATTATGCGAGGGGATAGAGTGTTAGGGGTATGCTGAGGACGAAGAATCACGCTGCAGAGAAGATAAGAGGAGCTGCAGCAGCAGCCGGAAGGAAGATTTGCAGACGACGCACAGAGAGTGTCGTTATGAAGAACAGACTAACAAAAGTCGTCTTTTATGAACAGTGAAGCAGCAGAACATTTGTAACGGGCTTTGTTTAGCATTGTAACGCTTATCTTCGTTAGCAACACTTCTTTAGGTATTATTTGTAACAGTGAGTTCTGTGACACTCATACATCGTTCCGAATCTCTGTTTTATCTTATTTCTTCAATAAAAACACCATTCGAGCTATGAATTATCTTTTTGAGTGTGTTTTCACAATGCGGAGCTAGAACCCATCACCGGGACAACGGAGGAAGCAACTTTTCATGATTGTAGTAAATGAATTAATTCTTTATATGACTTTTTGCATAGATTTAATTGCTTTATGATTTCTATTAATTATTTGTTATTTTGTCTGATGTCGCATGCTTAGTTTAAATTACTTTTGATGCGTCATGCTTACGACTTACAAATAATGTTTTATGAAATCTATTTTTTGCAAAGAATTAGAGTCACAACTTCTTTTGTTTGAGCTATATTGTATAGAGTTAATGACTGAACCACAAGAATATGAAAAGTAGTGAAATCCTGCGTCCTAGTGTCTCTTCATCCCGTGACAATATTTTGTATATATATTTTTCTATTATTTTAGTTTATTAAATCCTAAAATCGATTTCAACAAGTCCGAGTGAATGACAACCTTACTACCACTTTCTACAACATTTTTGAGATCACATCAATTTTTGGCGCCGCCGACGCGGACTTGTGTATAGATTTGTTTTTAGGTTTTTTTTTTTTTTTTTTTTATGTGTTTTGGTATTTCTGTTTGCTTTCAGACTTGTAGATGCACTAAATGAAAAGAGAAGAAGTGTTGAAAAGTAAAGCGAAGCCAAAGAAGGAAAGAAAAAAAAAATCTAAAGGAATAAAGAAGAATATTTTTGTATATAGTTAATTTATTTTTATTTTCTTTATTTTTTTAGAAACTGTAATTAGGGATATATTTTTGTAATCTTTTATTTTTGGACATTCTTTTTGGACTTTATTTTCTTGGGACTTTCTTTGGACATTATTTTTAAAACTCTAAGGAATGGTTAATTTAAATAAAACTGCTGCAGGGAAGGATGACAGTTACGATACTGTCTCGCCCCCTCGGGTTCGTACACGACATATGAGTCGTGGCCCGAGTCGACTTCAACGGTTCATTCCCCGTCTAGAATGGGAGGTAAGAATTCTAAACACCCGCGAATCCCCTGTCAGCGGGTTTACTGGATGATTTTGTATGCATATATGTTGAGGTCTTGAATACGGATGCTTTAATTTCCTAGTAAAGGGAAATGACTAGCCATACAAGATAAGGGTTCAGATTTCATCACCGTTCTCTTCTTGCCCGCCTTAGGAAAATGATACCAAACGCGAACCCAAGCTTAAAATACTGAATAGAACGATACCGATAGGGTAACGAGCTTACTAGGAAAGTCATTCGAAAAATATTGGTTACTCTTTTAAGCATATACTTCGAATTTCATGATGGTTTCTGTAAGTTGAATGCGTGACTGCGCCGCCTTGTAATATGGTGAGGCCTTGGGTATCAAAGTTCCATGTAGCTTCCCTCGCCTCTATTCAACTTACTTTGACTCGGATTGATTCCAGAGGGGTTTGCTTAAATTGTAATGAATTCCCTTTCGAAGGATTAGAAGCTGGTCTAGAAACAATATAAGTGGAGCCATCATGCTTTTTTTTTGCTAGAAATCAGTAGGTTCGTTTTGGTCGAGTCAGCCTTGTTTGTGCTTGTGTAGAATTCCCTTGCAGTTAGGATGTCAAACTGGTATTATAATAGCCATCACAATGAATATGAATATCCAACTGAATAATATGGACACCACTCTTTTTATGACCATAGTATGAATAGTCATTGGGAACGCCAACCTTTGGAAGGTTATGGGTCATACCATGGTGAGCCCAATTACTATCCACATGTGCATCGGTCATTCGAGCAAGAAGATTATAGTAATAGTTCTTCGTCTCTAGAGGATACAATCAAACTTTTGAAAAGTAGTCCTTTTTATGATCCTTATGTTCCTACTCCTTCTTTAGAAGAGTTCCTCAGGAAGTTAACTGAGTCGACACGTAAGTTAGCTGAGATGAATGGTATAGTTATGGATGAAAAACTACAATAATGAGTGAACCCTGTTTAGAAGATACCCTCAAGCGGATAGCTAAGACGAACGAAATAATTGCTCGAAATAATCTGAATTTCCAACACAGTGTTCCCAGTTTCACCCTTGAAAATGAGGATAATTACTATTCACTTAATCAAGATGACGAGGATAGAATTGGAGATACTATTTTAGATGAGGTTAAACCATTTTCATATTATTATGAGGATAGTGTTAATGAAGAATCTTATATATGTAGGCATAGTGATCAGGAAATGGTTACTCCAGTTGAGCTTCATAATGATAGTATTATTTCTGGTCCAAATCCCGATAATTTTAATGATTATTCACCTATTCAAAAAGATGTGGATTTGACTAGAGATACCACCGTTTTAGACGATATAATTCATGATCCTTTAGCATATGGTGTGTTGGATTATCCATTATTTGATGTGCCTATCAGTGAATCGGAGGAAGTAACTATGATGAACACCTTAGCTAATGAGCCTTTACTAGAAACTTTCTCTGGTAATCTTTTATATGATTGTGATGATGGTTTAGAGGAAAGAGTTTATTCTAAGAATATTGTTTTAGAGTCTAATGATTTAAAAACTATAGTCTTAGATGAAGAAGATGAACTCGTAGAGCTTTTAAATGTGAGTGAGGATGTATCACCTGAGTTTAACCTACAAGAAGTAATTGACCATTTTCAGGATTTTGATGATCTATAAATTAGGGAAATTGTAGCTAGTCTATCTAGAGACACCCAAAATTCTAAGTTTGGGGGTGATTATCATTATCCATGTGCCTTACCTTCAGCTCTTATAGAGATCCCTCACGTGGGACTTGATATATGTTCCTCAAACATTGTGCCAGATTACCTTCATACTAGCTCTCCCGAACCTAGTAATGCTCATAAAGAAGTTCAGTTATTAGAAACCCATCATCTGGTTGATGTGGTTTACCCAGGCTATGAAACCCAGATTGACTTTGTTTTCCCACCAAATATTTTTCTTCCAAATGTGGGAACGTATGAGTTTGAAATGTGTCAGTTATTAAGTTTTGAGACTAAACCTAATTACTTTAGGAGATTAGGGTCGACACATTTGTTTAAGGAAGACCACCACTCTCATTGTGGTCAGCTGTGTGAGTCAAATCTGATTGACTTAGAGGATCCCCAGTTATTCAGGTTAATGTTATGTGCTTCTAAGTTCTTATTCGAGTTTTTCCAGACTCTAGGACCTGAACATTCAGATCTAACTTTTGAGGAAATGCAACCCATGAAAATATGTTATCTAGACCCAGTTATAGAACCTGAACCTGAACCACAGCTATTTGTAGTTGTTTTAAGCAGGAAACTAGACAAGGATGTGTTTTTTTTTGCTAATTTTCTTGGAATCTTGTAGATTCCTTTTACTTGTAATAGCCCTATTTGGTTTTGGTGATCCGCAGTTATTCCAGCTATTACTTTATGATTCTTCGAGGTGACTAATCTCTTCCAATGTCTGGATGAAGACTTTAAACTTAGCACTTCTTGGGAGGTAACCCAATATTCATGCAGCACGTTAATATCTTTCCTTACTCTTTTCTTCAAGTGGTAACAATTTCTCCTTGTTCGTGCTTTTAATTTCATCTTTAGAACATTGAGGACAATGTTAGATTTAAGTTTGGGGGTATATGGGAGAAACTTTTAGTTGCATTTTTGAAACTTTTAGTTGCATTTTTGAAACTTCTAGCGTCACATGGTATACGGTTAGCTAAGTTTACATACTATTTCGCACCGAAAATATAGAAATTGGAATGCTAGGGATAAAAACCTATTGAGATATTAGAGAAAAAGACATTGAGATCCTTGAAATTCAGGAGAGAACTTGTTCCTTTTAGAGGGTAACCGTGATGGACCTAACCATCCATGATGGAAAGGCAAGTAGGTAAGGAAATGCCAGAAAGACAAAGCAACCTCACAATGTAGTCTTAGTTACTGGATTACAACTCTCTCTCAGTAGAAACTTATCATCATTAACAAACGGAGCGACATCAAAATCTATGAAGAAAGTGGAAGACGTTTAAGGTTTATAAGCAACAATAGAAAATCAGAATTCAAAATCAAGGGTTACAAGAAGTTATAAGAGCAAGAAAAATCAAACGATATAAGTTGTTTAAGTTCATGATACTAAGACATTACAAGTTGAAAAGATCCAAGTGTTAAATTCCTTTTGTGATGGCCATGTAAATTTTTGTCTTGTTATTTCTCAAAAAAAAATAAAAAAAAGAAAAAAAATGAAAAAAAATGAAGAAAAAGGAAAAAAAAATAAGAAAAAAATAGAAGAAAAAAAAAATCATCATTACATTTTTTTGTTCAATAAGACCACAGGGAAGTAGGAATTTTTATGTAAAGCAAGAAATCGAAGAGAAGAGTTAATTGTCAAGGTTCTACGAGGTTCAAGAATTTATCATCAACAGTTGAAGACCGAAGAAGACGTTGTTTCTATTGAGCTCTATGAGAGAGTAAAAGAAAGATACATTTGGTTGCTTTGTTAGTCCGTTTTCAATCTGGCACAAGATCTTTCTAGCACTGGTTTAACTCATCAC
This sequence comes from Papaver bracteatum, assembly GCA_023529315.1. NCBI lineage: Eukaryota > Viridiplantae > Streptophyta > Magnoliopsida > Ranunculales > Papaveraceae > Papaver > Papaver bracteatum. The sequence continues at coordinate 1,668,224 of JAJJWX010003983.1, forward strand.
ACGTAATTAGTACAGCTGTGTAGCAGATGTCCCTCTCATCTTTCTCTCTCTCCTAATCTGATCCAGCTGTAAATCATCGGACGCATCTTACAATGTTTATCTAGCTGTGTAGCGGATATCACTTTATCTAGCAGTGTTGCGGATATGTCTCCCATTTTCTTCAGTCAGCTTTAGAGCTGGCACCTTTTTTTGGCATTCTAGTCACTTGGAGATAGGTTGAGAATTTGTATGTCCTCATAGATCTTTGAATACTTGTGACCAATTAGAAGTCATGGTTTTGTGGGTACACCTCTGATAAACCTTCCCGAGATTAACTCGGTTTTATTTTTTTAGTTTTGCTAGAGGACTAGCAAATAATAAGTTTGGGGGTATTTGATAGACACATTTTTGTGTCTGAATTGTCCTTAGTGTCTCTATTGTTAGTCTCGATTTTTGTACTTATTATGGTGTTTTTATGTTTGTGTAGGTGTTTTTGGAGGGATACACTTGTGTGGAAAAAGTTGCTCAAAAAGTGCTATTTGGACCCCCGGAGAAAAGTACTAAAGGTACACTCATTTTGGTTAAGGGGCACCTCAGTTGGGCACCTGCTATTCGCACCCCACAACTGGATAGGGGGACACCATCTTCTTCACGGCTTCCAGAAAATTGGCGGGAAAAATAGAGTTTGAAAAACTTGAAGTGCGAATTATTCTGGGAGGATTTTGGGCGAGATTTTCTCTAACTTATTCGACCATTTGGATTGAGATTAGCCTGTCTTAACAAAACAGGGAAGGTATTCGGTCCATGAACGTAAAAGAGGAAAGATTTCCCTTGATTCTTTTTAAACAGGGGATGTAATTTCTCTGAGAGATTTTCTCGGGATTATTGGTTGTTTTCAGAAGTATTGCGTGTGTTCGAGGCATGTTTTATGTGGACTCAGCGTGATTGGAGTGTTTGAGTGACCAGTTAACGCGTGAGAAGAGGAAGACGAAGAATTATTCTCGTGAACTGGCAGGGAGTAAATGAATATTTCCAGAGTTATTGACACGTTTCTGGGATACCAAGGCATATATAAGGCGCTGAAGGTGATTATGCGAGGGGATGAAGTGTTAGGGGTAGGCTGAGGACGAAGAATCACGCTGCAGAGAAGAGAAGAGGAGCTGCATCAGCAGCAACAGCAGGAAGGAAGAGTTGAAGACGACGCACAGAGAGTGTCGTTGTGAAGAACATACTAACAAAAGCCGTAGTTTATGAACAGTGAAGCAGCAGAACATTTGTAACGGGCTTTGTTCATCATTGTAACGCTTATCTTCGTTAGCAACACTTCTTTAGGTATTATTTGTAACAGTGAGTTATGTGACGCTCATACAACGTTCCGAATCTCTGTTTTATCTTATTTCTTCAATAAAAACACCATTCGAGTTATGAATTATCTTTTTGAGTGTGTTTTCACAATGCAGAGCTAGAACCCATCACTGGGACAACGGAGGAAGCAACTTTTCATCATTGTGGTAAATGATTCTTTATATGACTTTTTGTATAGATTTAATTGCTTTATGATTTCTATTAATTATTTGTTATTTTGTCTGATGTCGCATGCTTAGTTTAAATTACTTTTGATGCGTCATTCTTACGACTTACAGATAATGTTTTATGAAATCTATTTTTGGCAAAGAATTAGAGTCACAACTTCTTTTGTTTGAGCTATATTGTATAGAGTTAATAACTGAACCACAAGAATATGAAAAGTAGTGAAATCCTGCGTCCTAGAGTCTCTTCATCCCGTGACAATATTTTGTATATATATTTTTCAATTATTTTAGTTTATTAAATCCTAAAATAGATTTCAATAAGTCCGAGTGAACGACAACCTTACTACCACTTTCTACAACATTATTGAGATCACATCACCAAACACATAGACAAGCACAAAAAACTAAGTGTTTTCATTCGTATCCAGAAAACACCAGATTTGATTGCTTACATTATTGCAATCCAGTTAGATATTCTGATACAAGTCATAAACATCCAACACCTTCATAATATCAACACCTTCTTCGCTTCCCTCCCTAAGATCAACCCCATCTCCTTCACTTTGTGAACGAAGCAAGTCTGGAACGGCCATTTCTTGGTTTATGCCAGAATTGTATAGATTGAACTCTCAAATCAAAAGCACTCCCGTGCAGTGCATTTGTTTAGGGTTTACATTCATTTCTCATCCACACCCAAAATTACCAAAACCAGCAGAAATAATTTTTACCCATAAACAACTGGCGACCACAGTGGGAGATTAATCTCTCAGTTTCAATATCAATTCCTTCAATACCTAATCCCATTTGGATGATTTAAAAATGGTTGGTCTTAGGACTTCCCCAAAAAATTTAAATTCCGGCCGGAGTACCTCAAATAAAGATACCCCTCTTCCCAACGGTGTATCTAATGGCATAACCGGAAGAATCCCAACGTTGATCGAGTTAGCACGGGTATAGGAGATTCACACGAAGAATATGGACCTAATCAAAGAGACAATAAACGGTATACTCGATCTCCTCATCAAGATGATATCAGATATGATCGGTTCTCTTGTCACAGAGATTTTTGCACTGTGGACTGATCCTCGTAACGATCCTCCTCAAGTCAACACTTTCACTATGAACCAGCGATCGGTAGATCAGGAGGCGGCTTTGATAGTGGAAAGTTTATGCGAACTCTTACACCTCTCGAAGAGCCAGCGGTTGGAGACGTTTGTTGCCATCAACCAGATAGCCCTGGACATGCGTTTAGCTCCTTTACATCCAAAAGCCTCAAGAACATCAGAGATTTCTATGAATAATGTCACGTTTACAGAAGAATACATGATGGCGGAAGAAGGTCACAACCGGGCCCTGCACGTTACTGCACGCATCAAGGATTCAGAGATCAAGAGGGCACTCATTTACATAGGAGAATCTGCAAATGTGATTACTTTCAAGACACTCAGGACGACCAAGTTCCCCCGAGCAAGGTCATGTGACATCCTACTACTATGACGGACTTCGAAGGAAACCAAAGAAACATGTACAAGTATGTCAATCTGAATTTATCTGTAGGGCCTGTCCAGTCAAAGGTGAAATTCGAAGTCATTGAAAAAGAGCCAGACTACCACATGATACTGGGGAGTCCGTGGCTTCATGACAATAAGATTATCCCTTCAACGTATCACCAATGCCTAAAGACTATGCTAAATAAAGAGGTCGTTCGCATCCCTGCGTCGTTGTCTCCTTACGCACCGATATGTGGAGTGTAGTTGTTTGAGACAAGAGAAACTCCACTTGAAGAATCAGGCAAGGTTCATTGCATCCCACTCCCCACGTGGGCATCAATACAGGAGGAGGACCGACTTGCATCATTGAGGGCTAAGCCTCACGATGCCTTGAAAGAGCACCCTTATTCGTCTGGTGAAGCTTCAACCCATGTTCACACTAAGAGAGAGCGAACTTTAGTGGCGAGCCGTGATAAAAAAGGGAAGACTGTGTACCGAAGCCGCTATTATCAATTAGCAGGGGATACTGTTATCCAGTCTCTCCGCCCAATAGAATGCTGCAATAATGAAGAGCCACAGGGAGAAGTGTTGGACGCTCCACGACAGATACAGGACGGCACCAACTCCATGACTGATGAGCACAAAACCGTTAATATCGGGAATAAAGAATATCCCAAGCCCATCTCCATCATCTCAACCTTGTCCACGGATGAACGCACAAATCTCGTGCAACTTCTCAAAGAATATCAGGACATATTCACTTGGACGTATGAATAAATGCCCAGTATAGATGAAAAATTGGTCACCCATCATCTTCATGTCATACCTGGATCCAAGTCGATCAAACAGTCCCCTAGGAAATTCAAGAACGAAGTGGAAGAGCAAATCAAGACTGAGATACATAAATTGCTAGATGTTGGCTTCATTAAACCCATTCATCATCCGACCTGGTTTGCTAATGTGGTTCCGGTAAAAAAGAAAAACGGACAGATTAGGTGCTTCGTGGATTTCAGAGATTTGAACAGATGCTGCCCCAAATACGATTTTCCTCTACCTAACGTCGACATGTTAGTAGATGCAACCAGCGGGCATGGCATGTTCTCTTTCATGGATGGATATAGCGGGTACAATCAGATAAGTATGTATGAGAAAGACGCAAGTAAGACAGCTTTTGGAACTCCTCTCGGAAATTTTTATTATACTGTAATGCCATTTGGTTTGAAGAATGATGGTGCAACCTATCAACATGCTATGACGGAAATATTCCACAACATGATGTATAAGCAAGTAGAATATTATATGGATGACATAGTAGTCAAGTCGAAAGCTCGGGCGGATCACATAGGAGTCCTACGACAAGTGTTCGAAAGATGCAGTGAGTACAAATTGAAGATGAATCCTTTGAAATGAGCTTTCGGCGTTTCTTCAGGAAAGTTTCTGGGATTCTAGGTGACTGCTGAGGGGATCAAGATGGACCCATCTAAGACTCAAGTTATTCTCATGATGCCGCCATCACGGACTGTGAAGGAGATCCAAAGCTTCATGGGAAAAGTAAACTACATTCGACGTTTTATACCTGGTTTGGCCCAGCTTGTCGCTTCATTCACTCCCTTGATGAAGAAGGGAGCAAGTTTCGTCTGGACCGCACTATAAGAGGAAGCATTTCAAAAGATTCAACATATATTGTCGTCTCTAGCAGTCATGAAGCCCCCTGTCCAAGGAAGACCGTTATGTCTCTACACCGCCTTCAGCAATACTGTCGTAGGGGCCTTGCTCGCCCAGGAGGATTATGAGGGGGTCGAACACCCCATATACTATTTCAGTCGAGTATTAAGAGATGCTGAACTCAGATATCCCAAAGCGGATAAAGTGTGCCTAGCCCTGATTCATTACATTCAGAAGTTCAGACATTACCTGCTGTCCAACACGGTGGTGCTTATCTCTAAATCCGATCCTGCGAAGTTTTTACTTTCAAAGCCGGTCTTGATGGGAAGGTCAGCCAAGTGGCTTCTCCAAATGTCAAAGCTAGACATAACATGTGCATCACCAAGGGTTATCAAAGGGCAAACCATTGCTGATTTGCTGGCAGCGTTCCTCGGAGAAGGCACTACTGCACTACACGAGGATATTCCTGAAGAATTTCCAGAGATCTCTGTTGTCGAAGGAGAGGCGTGGCTACTTTATTTCGATGGCTCCGCTACTCCTAGCAATAATATTGGAGGGGAAAGTATGGTCCTAGTGTCCCTAACTGGTAAAGTTTTCTCGCATTCCTTCAAGTTTGACTTTCAATGCACCAACAACTCAGCAGAGTATGAAGCCTTTCTCATAGGAATGTCAATAGACAAACAAGCAGTGGACACTCGTCTAGAGATAAGAGGTGACTCTAAGCTACTAGTTAATCAGATGAATGGAGTGTATGCATTGAAGGAGGTAACGCTGGCCCCGTACAGATCAGAGGAGCAGAAATTATTAAACTACTTTGCTAATGCAACCATAACCCATGTTGGTCGCAACAATAACAGATGTGCCGATTATTTAGCCACGCTGGCATCCAAATTGCATCTTGAAGGTTTAGAAGAGACCCTGACGGTAAAGATGAGAACAAGGGAATCAACATGGATTTCACATTGCAAAGACATTGGGACCTATGATTGGCGAACTCCTATCGTTCAAGAACTCAGCAGCTCTCTAGGTCAGTCTTAGAATCGTGCAAAACTTCTTCATGCTTCATGGTATGATGTATCATCGAAACCCGGATGGTTCCCTATCAAGATGTCTCGGAGATGAAGAAGTGCAGCTGCAGCTTAGCCGCGTTCACGAGGAAATTTGTGGACAAACGTTGGTAGTAACGCTCTACCGTCGCACCTGGGATATTATTGGCCAGAAATGGAAACTCAATCTCGTTTACTCCAAAAGTCTTGCTCTAATTGTCAAGTGCCACCACATCAATTAGAGGTTTTCAACACAAGTCATGCTGGGGACTGGAGGGAACCATATATTATCTATCTCCGCGATGGAGTAGCTCCTGCTAATCAAAAAGATATTGTCAAGGTGAAACAAAAAGCGAAGCGATTCGTATTTCATGAAGGGATCCTGTATCGCAAAAACTTTGGAGGGAATTTTCTACGGTGCCTGGCCTAGGTGGAGATTCCAATCATGTTGAAGGAAATGCATGAAGGGGAACATCAAGGGAAGATGAAACTTTTTCTCCAGATACACATGAAATACTATTGGCCGACCATGGAGGATGATGCAACTGCATTTGTTCAAAGCTGCCACAAATGTCAAATTCATGGAAACCTCATTCACGTACCTTCCACTCATTTACATTCGATAAGCATTTCATGGCCATTTTATAGCTGGGGACTTGACATTATTGGAAAGATCAATCCGTAGTCATCAAAGCAGCATGAGTATATCATAACTGCGACAAAATATTTTACCAAATGGGTTGAATCCATTCCTCTACAAGGAACTACAGGAGCAACGATTGCGGCTTTCATTAAAGAGTATATCAATTGTCGGTTTGGCGTGCCTAAGCATATCATCACCTATAACGGTACTCCCTTCGCCAAAAAACAGGTACGAGAGTTACTTGAAGAATATGGGATTAAGCATGTCTTCTCCACCATTTACTATCCTCAAGGAAATGGACAGGCTCAAGCACCAACAAAACATTAATTCGGATTCTCAGTCGAACAGTACACAACAACCCCAGAGAATGACACGAGCAGCTACCAATGGCGCTGTGGGCATATCGGACGACACCTAGAAGTTACATCGGGGTTTCTCCATATTCACTTGTTTACGGTGCTGATGCAATCCTCGTAACAGAAATCAAGATTCCGTCAGCCAGGATTGCAGCAGCAAGTGGGGTCCACTTGAGCGAGGCTAAAGCATCTAACTCGAGAATTGCTGAGTTAGACACTCTGGATTCCATAAGAAGCAAGGTAGAGGAACGTGCTCAGGTGTACATGAATAGGATCTCCAGGGCCTATGACAAGACTAAAGCCACGTGTTTCTAAAATAGGAGATTTGGTCTTGAAGACAGCCAAGCACATTCAGCAAGACATGTCTGCACCAAAGTTCTCTCCGAAATGGGAAGGTCCCTACGTGATTACCAAGGCTTATAGTACCGGCTGCTAAAAAATCATTAAGGTGGATGGAGGAAAATTAGAAATAGTCATTAACGGAAAATGTCTCAAGGCATACCATGCTTGATCATTGTCCCGCTACTGTCCCATGACATGACAATGCATGCATTCTCATTACACGTTTGAGTTATCAATTTATTCAACAACCAAAAAACTAAATAATAATAATAAAAAATTTCATCCATCTACCAAGAAACCAATACAATTTATTTCTTAAGAATGTTCAAAAGGAAAATTGACAATAAGGAAGCGTGGCTTAGAAGAGGCCATCCAGCAGATTATAGTTCCTTGATAGCATCATCTTCATCCTAGTTTGGTATCTCTCCGTCCTATTCTTCAAGTCTTGAATTGCCTGCTCCACCTTCTTTGATTCTGCAGCCAGAGCCTTCTCCTCCTCCAAGATAGCTTTCGCAGCTGGAAATACATTCACGAGGATACCAGCTCGATCGACCTTGATGATATCAAGGCGCTGCCGCAACCATCCCACGTTAAACTCCATGGATTCGCAGGTAGATACCATGTTCTCCCACTTTTTGAGGTTTGATTCAGCAATGTTGCGGATATAAATATTCTCCATCTTAGCAATCATGGGAAGAAAGCAGTTTACCGTGGTGACCAAAACAGATGAACAGTGCCGAACTACATTCTTGGTTGCGATGTGGCCATACTTTCTACATATATTTTTGTACAATGGCACAAACTCCTTCCGTACTAAGAATCCACCGACATCTCGGTAGCTGGAAGACAAACACTTCATGCGGATATCGAATGAAAGACCCGCATTAGGGTATTCATAAGATGAGATACCTAGATCAGCATCTTCAAGGTCTGCAGGGGTAGGCATGTTTGAGTTCTAAGGAAGAGGACTAGTTAAGTCGTCGTCATCGATAACCGTCACGCATGTTCAAGTGGGGTATCTCTACAAAAAAGAGAGGATTATTCGCCTAATCATGAAGAATAAGCAACTGTTCGGAAGAGAAAAGGAAAAGAGAAACGAGCCGGTATAATCTTCTTAACTCAGAGAAAATGAGCATGGGATTCATCATGAGGCTCAGACGCAGGTCGTGCATGTTTAGCAGAAGACCCTGGATGGCATGAAGAAGACGATCCATTGTTGTTAGACATGATAAAGAAATAGAGTTTCTGCAAGAAAATTCTATTGCAAAATTGTAAAAGTGGTTCAAAATCCCTACATATACATATATGTTGAAGAAACCCTAAAGGGAAACTAAGGCGGCTGCGGCGAAGTATACCCGATATATGAGGATTCAACACCGACCAAGTCGTGCTTTCTTTCGAATCCTAATCAAGAGAAGCCGCTGTATAGGAGAGATTTAACCAACAATGTACAAACACCCGCGCTGGAGGAATCCCAGTAGAAGGAATATTCCTTTTCTAGCTTGAACACCCAAGGAAGGAAGCCGGTGGCACCAAAAGCCCCATACACACGCCGCGTGTTCACATGGACGATTGCTAGTAGTCGTCCAAAGCTCCTCCGGGTAAGCTTCCTTTATCTCGTCTTTTTACGTTGTATATGTCACCATCTCATGACTACCCCATAATAATGCAACCATTATGTGCTAGGAAAGAGAATTAATGTTGATGGTGGATTTTAATTCAGGGCTAAAACTGTAAAAGCCAAATTTTATACGCTGACATCCTACATAGGATAAGGCTATTTGATAAGTGATGAATACTTCTTCGCTTTATCAATTCGCCTAGAATGGAGCATGTAGAAATAATCCCAAATATTCTGTGAATTAAATACACAAAATTCATCCAGGATGGAGCATGTAGCAATAATCTCAAATACCCTGTGAATTTTTAGCATTATTAATTAATGCATGAATTGCCTTGTATTTCCTGTTCTATTATCAGCAGGACTCTCATTATTGGTGCAGCATGATGACTGATTGTTGCTCTTAGTAGAGTAACATGAATATCCAAGTGTCAATAATGAGGCGTGCACGAAATACCTGTACAAGCTATATCTCTCGGTGTGTTAAATTAGCCCGATTGAGCATATTTAATTCCCTAAGGGAAATCTGGACTATGTTAGTCTCGGAAACGGTCAAGGCCACGCAGGTTGGCCGCATGATTTAACCAGCCTAGATAAACCCTAGCAGGAGTAGGCTATCACCATAATGACCACTAGCGGGCCCATTTTTACCTAGCCGGTCGAACATCGTGTTTTACTTCCCAGCATGCCAAAACGCCAACCCTAAAGTAGGTGGCCGTACAGATTTTGGAAGATGCTCGAGTGAGCAAAGACTGCTTAAGACAGTCCCAAAACTATCGTGACCATCCAACTTCATTAGCCTGATTGGACGGGTTAGATCGCACCCTGAAAGATGGAGGAGGCGCCAACATACACATTGGCGGGCCCACTATATTCCTGCCCGGTCGGATTTCTCACGAGCAAGCCATGGGGCAATAAACGTTTTCTCAAAAAATGGCTGGTGTGATGCTTTAAAGGTTCGCGGAATTACATTAGTGTATTAAAATTGATCACAACCATCAAACTTCGCAAGCATGGTTGGATGGCTTAGATTGCACCTAAGACCGTGGAACAAGTTCACACATGCTCACCGCCGGCCTAATATGGGCCCCACATGATCGGCCTCCTCAAGGGAGGAGCATAAATTGAAAAACCGATCGGTTGAAGTTTCATACGCACGACCGATCCAAAACCCTAATTAGGGTTTGCGGCATGTTACATGTGTCGTTAATCGATCACAAGCGTCTATCTTCGCAATCTTGGATGGAAGGTGTAGATATAGACTTGAAGGGTCCTGAGCATGTCAACATGATCACCCTGGGCCCATATACACGCATGAACGATCGGCCTAGGCCAAGCATGGACGGAAGCCTCGATTCGTGTGCTTCAAAGGTGACATGACGCGCCCCTTTAAAAATCCTTTGCGGCACATGATTTCTGCCGCAAAACGATCACAACCACTCCTCTTTCCCAGAAAAATTGAGTGGCCTAGATCGCACCTTCATGAGACAAGGTGGTATGGACATGCACACCGGCAGGCCATTTACACGTATACCCAGTCGGTCCCGCCGAAAATGTCTCCCATGCTTGGTTTAGGTCAAGCTGAAGAGTGATGCTAGCGCACCTCCACAAAACCCTAAACCTCCATCAATGGTCGCAGATGAACGTCATAGATCATCTCTTCCGTCCAACTCTACCAACTTGGTTAGGCAGCCCATGATAGGAGTTAAGTGGCCAATAAGTGTCGTGGTGATTACCATCCATCACTATACCACATGGAGTGATTTTCCAAGGGAGGGCTTGCCTTTGCAGCCTCTAAACGATTATTCGAAGATGGCTAGACATGCATCTGTTTTAAGACGTTTAATCGTGACTTACTCCGTTAAGCTTTAAAACAGCGATGCTTTATGCATATTGAATATGCACGATATTTATTGAATATCGATTTCCTAAATAACTTAGTTCTTTAACTTAGCACCGTGTGCTACTTCATGTGGGTCCCATAATCCACACTCAAGACATCAAACATGTCACAAACTGGGGGATACTTACTAGAGTATTGGTCTGGCGGTTTACAACGTGCAACGTACAACGCGCCATCACAAGAACGTGTCAGGAATCATGGATGGTTAGCGATGATGAGAGATTTGGGACAAGACGTGATCATGCAATCACCCACATGACCCCACTACTCCATCACTCAACTTCCTCCACTTCCTACGAGATGAGGGTTTGCGCTCTATGACTTGTATAAATAGGTTCTTTGCCAATTTTCCAAACACACAGACAAGCACAGAAAACCAAGTATTGTCATTCGTATCTAGAAAATACCAGAGATGATTTCTTACATTATTGCAAGCCAGTTCGATATTCTGATACAAGTCATAAACAACCAACACCTTCACAATCTCAACACCTTCTTCACTTCCCTCCCTAAGATCAACCCCATCTCATTCACTTTGTGACCGAAGCAAGTATAGAACGACCATTTCTTTGTTTAGGCAAGAATTGTATAGATTGATCTCTCGAATGAAAAGCACTCCCGTGCAGTGCATTTGTTTAGGGTTTACATTCATTTCTCATCCACACCCAAAATTACCAAAACCAGCAGAAATAGTTTTTACCCATAAACAGTGTGTTCAAAGTGTGTTGACATCTTTCTCTTGCAAGTCCTTTTTTATACTTAATCACTTGAAACTGATTTACCACACTTCCAAAAAAGTTTAGAATTTGTTCATCTGACTTTTAAGAACTATGTGATTGATCAAGTAACGCTCAATCACAAGTCATGGGTGTCACGGTTTGATCGCTGTCGTATGCGTCAAAAATAATTACACTTTCTTACTACTCAAAATATAAATATAGCAAGGGCAAGAAAGGATCTATCCCACAGAGAGGTCTTGGTTGTCAAGTTGTTTCGGTTTCCTATATAAAATACCGGGAGTTTTCTGATTTTTATGAAACTAAAAATAAAGTAAAAGCAAACAAAGAAAAGTAAACAAATCAAAGTATTGAGAATATTGGTTAAGGATTCATCTTCATTCACAAATATGTTTTCTTCACAATAACTAGAATTGATATTTTAATCTTAACTTTTATCAATAGCCCTAGGATACCTTGATCGCAAGAATATCCCGCTAATCTCCTTTTGTCATCAACAAACACATTAAAAGATGCGAGTATGAGTTCTATCTAAAAGAACAACCTAACGTGTAAAAGCACTAATCAAGTTTAATTCCCTAGATGCATTAAGTTCTATGAAATCAGGACAATCAAAGCAATTGAACGTGGAAAGCGCACTAATTCAATTTAACAAAGGTTACAATTCACATATGATCATAAGAATATATCACTACAAAACATAATCATATTTATGCTACTTGTATTCAAGGAATATCACTTTTATGTATAATAAACCCTAAACTAGCAATAGATGTGATTAGAAGTTCTACCAATTTGCAACTTGACAAAACAATCAATCAAATCATGTAACTATATTTTCAGAGAATCGTAAACGATAAATACGAGACAAAACTAATTTATCATATCAAAGAATCATGCTTTGTGAAATCCAACTATTCCATAACCAATAATAAGATTAAGTACTCATATTCAAGGAGTTCATAACAAGAAGAAAGAGAAACCCTAACATGTTTCTAAACCCTAGAACAAAGTAGAAGAAGATAATATTTAGAGAAAAAGTCTTCTCTTTTATATGTTTCTCAATTTTCATAAAGGATACTCCTTCCAAAATTAGGTCTTCTCAAAGTCCATCTCCAAGTGGTCCACCAAGCCCATGTGTGAAAACCCGTGTAGAAAATATGTCCCAAAATTCGTCGCCGGAAAACTGGATTTTTGGCCAGAATCTGGTCACTGACGCCGGAATTCGGTCACCGGAAAACTTTCTCCGATCACTTGAAGCATTGGAAGACGTCACCAGGCAAGTGCACACTCCCAGAAGCTCAACTCCATTTCTCTGCAATTCAAACATTCACAAAATACCTCCTAAACCAATTTCTTGTTCTTGCGAAAACATACCCAAAAGTGCGACTCGTAGCTCATATATCCGGCCGCCAACTCTTTCGTTCGACTCATACTCACCTCACGATTCACTGAAACATTACGATCCCAACTTCCGGTTCAGAAATCCGGCATCCCGAGCTAGCACCACCGGCACGCCATTTTTGCCCACTTTTCGCACTGCGGCGATTCCCACTGTTACAGATCCCTCTTGCATTACTCTTCCATCTCAGGCACCAGAACCCATTGCTGCCATCTGAGCCATACTACCTGTTCTTCTCATCTGCAATAGCACTAACCTCCACCAGCAAGCCATCTTCCCTGTAGTTTCACAACTGCTGCCAAACTCAGCCATCTACTTGTAATTCAGAACAAGCCATACCATGGTTCTCCCCTGCAACACATTCAACCAAACCATTTCTCCCTTGATCAGCTCAACCTTCCACATGCATCAATCTGTTTCCAACTCCAACCATTCTTTGCCTCAAGCCATGACCATGGAAATACATGCCACAACAAACCAGCGCCACCAATATGCAGTCCATCTCCATTCGAGTATCGGCAGTTCGATGCCATCTCTTCCCATGCATTAGATGCTTCCCTTAGTTCTCTATCGGCTACAACACATCTCCACTGCTCATGTTTGCTCCTTGTCCTTCCCAGGTTGCAAATGTCGGTACCTACCATGTATCTCGCCTGGAATTCAAGCCACTATCACCATTAGTTCAACCTCCATGTCAATGTCGTTCAGCTCTTGTAGCACCACAAACCTGCCAGCATCCACAACACCACCAGCTTTGATTCCACATTCCTTAGCTCCACAGTTCCATCGATTCCATAGAGCTGCAATGGCATCAGTGCACCACCTCCTGCTGCCTAACCTTCATTCTGCAGTATAAGTCCGCAACACAAGTGCAACCCTCGACAACTGCAAAACCAATGCACCCACTGGTAACTCTTCCCAGCTACATCATAATCAATCAGTAGCAAACTTATGCCTTATCCCTTGGCTCCACACATAGCCTTGCACATTCTAGGAAGCACGCCCTTCTTCGCAGCAAAAAACTCCACCTGAGATGGATCAATTCAGCTCCAATACCCATTGGAGACAACCTACCATCAGTCACTGCACACAATACCAGCACCTACTCCTACACAGCCACCGCACACTCTTGCTAACTGTCATGGCCAGAAATTCCACATACCCATTTCATCCATAAGCTCAGCTCCGACCTTCTCAAATTTATAGCATTACCAGCTTCATTAACATGGTCCCTGCTCTAGCTATTTAGGTTGCGCATTGCATTGCACTACCAAGGTGTCGCAACCAATTGTTGATTTTCCAACCAAACAAGATCATTATAGATTCATCACTGCCTTCACATGTAAATCAACCATCTTCTCTAACTCCAACATTTAGCCAGTGACAGTACCCTTCATACATACCCTATAAGCTTACTGTAATACTGCAGAGTCACGTTACTTCACTGATCTCCCGGCATCAACAACTCAGAGTCCCCCACCAATCTTCCATGAACCATGGATACAAAATGTAACGACCCATTGGCTGTCTTGGCTGCACCAAACAGACCCACGTTCATACAGACTCACATCTCCATCTTCATTCATTCTCTATTCTCTAATGACCTAACTCCCCTGAACCAGATGCCATGATTATCCTGGTGATGGAACTTGTACAGCGAAATGGTTGTTGAGGCTTTTATACAAACAAGTTGTATGCCACTGCCAATCTGGTAATGGACAGAACTCCATTGTATTCATTTTATTCCTCATTGGCTCTCCTTGGAAGCAAACCGAATTAAACCCATGTCTCAGTTTCGATATCCATGCCAAAATCTCCTCCATTTATCAGCATTTCTCAACCGAACTTGAACGGAAACTCAATCTCCAACTGAACTCATGTTTCTCCGCCTGTAGTATGATTCAACCAAACCCTAACTCCAGTTCCTGCCATTAATACCCAATTTTATCTGTTTGGGTTCTGAGTTTCCTCCATGTCTGTGCACCTCCCTTTCTATTTTTCATTCGATTCAGGTGATGGTAATAATGATTGAGAGGAATGAATGAGCCGCTCGATTTAGGGCATATGAATAAAGGTGGTTATATTCACCCAAGTCCGGCAGATAAGGGGTAACCAACTCTCTCTTCAACTGTCAGTTTTAGGAGACTGAAAGCTTAAATTCCGGCTTAACTCCTCTTGTGCAACCTAGCATGCTCCAAATATCGTCTGCGAGTTGACCTTTTTGCCTTTTCCGCTCCAAATGGCTATTTTCTCCTTCTTTTGCTCCATATGACTCCGAAACACCTATGAAACTCAAAAACGAATATATGATACATAATTCACAAGAAAAATAGCAAAGAAAGCATAAACTCTACATAGAAAATACGGTGTATTCTACACCTATCAAATTCCCCCACACTTAGACTTTGCTAGTCCTCGAGCAAATCAAACAAAATAAAAATACAACAACTCCGTGACGTCGAGGCTACGGTTAATTTTAGAATAAATAACAAGCCTTTAAATCCCTAGGTGTCCCTAGTGGACGAGTTATAGTCTCGTGAAGGTTTACAAGAGGTATGCCTACAAAACCTATATTTCCAATTCCGTCTATTTGTGACAAATCAATGAACGAATCCAAAATGACTACAGGAGGAGGTACCTTGAGTAAATTAAATTCATATATTAGTAAATAAAGCTCTATTTAGATAGTCGAACAAGCCACAATACTAGGAAACTAACAAACCACAATCACAATGAAAAGATTAAGAAGATGGATATAGATGTAGATGTTGGCGAATGTTCACAAGTGATCGATGTTTCCCATATCTGTCTGAAGGTCACTGCCAAGATGAACCTATTCCTATTGGATTGAGCTACTGGTTTGAATTCTACATCAACTCACTAGCATATACAAGGGAACCAGGAGTGACTTTATTCAACCAATATAATACTTTTCTTTTCTTTTCTATTTCACTTTTTTACTTTTTTTTTTAGACGACATGATTCAATCTTTTGGATCAAAGCGCATGCTTCTTGTCAGCAAGTACATAATAGTTGCCTTGGATCCTGCATTCCACGCTTGTTTAGGCGACGGAGACAGGGACTACGTTTCACACATACTGCTATTCCCAAGTGTCATTCTTATTCCGTTTTGGTCTAATTGGTCGGTCTCTTTATTTTTCTTTTCTTTTCTTTTCTTTTCTTTTTTTCTTTTTCTTTTTTTTCTTTTTCATTTTTTTCTTTTTCATTTTTTTCTTTTTCTAGTAACTCAATCACTCTATTTCATCCTAGAAGTAATAACACGTCGATGTTTAGTGACCCACCAAAACACTTAGAGAACAATAGATAAATATGGAAAAATAAAAAAAATAGAATGCGATATGGTAACAACTATCATGTTAATTTGTGATTTCTGAGCTATGTTCGTCCCCTTTAGTTAATTGGTTCCTCAACTCCTGCATTCAAAATGTTTCCATCCACTAATGGTGTCATCCTAAAGGCACAAGTTTCTAGATTTCGGAGTTCAAAAAGCACAATTTTTTTATTTTTTTTAACAAGGCTAAAAACTCTATATGAGAACACTCCCCCACACTTAAACTTTACATTGTCCTCAATGTAAAATTTAGTCATTCAAAGTAAAGTTCAAGATGGGAAATTCATAACATGATATATATACACAATAAGAAAATAAAATGCATGATAAGAACTCATTACTATAACTCATAGTTATTTCTGAACAATAGAGAATAAACACTAAACAAGCTATTTAGTAGGAATCTAATCCCAACTCAGCAAATATACACACCTCACCGCCAAGAAAAAATTCCATCTACTTAGAAAGGCTAATGTTTATTCTAGATTGTTCAAAATTCTCTAAAAGTTGGAGTTTTGATATGCAAATATACAAAATAAGAAAATAAAGATAAAAGACTTAGTATAAAAAAAATAAAAAGATAGAGATAGATACACAAAACCAGTGGGTTTCCTCCCATTAGCTCTTGGTTTAAAGTCGTCAGCCCGACATGCAAGTTGAATTCCCCATACACCAATAATCGAAAAAGTTGGGGATCCACCCATAGCACCTGTTTTGCAAACACTAGCTTCGCACAAATATTAGTAATATAAAACAGCAACGAAGCTATTAACCGATAAAAGCTTCCCCCACACTTATTCTTGTCCACACTTGGAAGTGCATAAAGAATATAGGAGTCAGGTACTTCCATGGTTTCTTGTTCACAAACCTGCATAGTATGAGAATCAAGTATCTCTAATGGAGGAAATCGAGAAAAAAATTCATTCAACAATGTTTTCGAAGCACAAATATTTAAACCAATAGGAGGTAAAGGAGAAGAAACAATATGCAAAGGGTTAGACAAACCTCGCATAATCTCTTGTATCACGGAATCCTCTTCATCCTTGAAAAATTCAAGTGAACTTTTCACCTCTTGTATATCATGGTCCTCTATCAAACCTTGCAACCATTCTTCGTCCGTTTCTGCCTTAACCAAAGTCTCGACATCAACATCTTCATTACAATCATTTGCAAGCTCAATTGGGTCTTCCATAACATTGGTCATAACGGTCACATTATGAACATACTCCTCTTCATTAGACTCAAACCATGTTGCAAAATTCTGAAAAACATTAGTTTCATCATCCTCATGTACCTTTTGAATATGTGCTTGATCATTATAAAGATCAATAGTTGAGTCAACTACACTAATGTCATCAAATATCTCCAAAGGTTGGTCCTTTTCAACACAAGCATCTTCGTCTTCATCTTCAGGCTTACCATAATCAGAATCGTCGTCTGTTTCCCAACCTTTATCACGACGTCATTTAAGTTCCATATGAATGGTCCTACTAATTTCATCGACAAGCTCTTCCGAGTATCCATCGTCTTCCAACTTGTATAATTTCTGCGCAAGTTTCCTGACGTTCACACGCTTACCACCATTAGCTACAATATGTTCTCTTTCCCATGACTCTTCCCTTTGAATGGGTAAATGATCATAACTACGATCCGGAGTCGGGTAAGAAGGCATATTCCAGAAATTGGTTTGTGCGACGTTCTCTCTATTACGGTCAAGTTGGTCTAGCCTTTGTTGCATATCTTGCAATCCATGCATAATCTGCATACAACTCGAATAAAGCCAATTAGAAGTAGAATTATCCTACCTAGGTGCTTGACTTACATACCCACTACAAGGTTGTTGTTGGTATGTATGAAAATCACCATAAGGTTCTCTAGGATATGCATCATAGCCAATAAATTGGTTTTGATTGCATTCCATTGATGGTGGGAAATTCTCATAGTGTTGAGGAGGTTGAAAGTCGTATCCATTGTTCCAATATGCTCCTTCCATAGAATTGGTACCTGAAATACGATTCCCAAACCAAGGTTAAAAACCATAAAATAAGAAAAACTAAAAAAAACCAAAAACAAGTGAAAACCGTTGCCTCCCCGGCAACGGCGCCAAAATTTGATCGCTGTCGTATGCGTCAAAAATAATTACACTTTCTTACTACTCAAAATATAAATATAGCAAGGGAAAGAAAGGATCGATCCCACAGAGAGGTCTTGGTTGTCAAGTTGTTTCGGTTTCCTATATAAAATACCGGGAGTTTTCTGATTTTTATGAAACTAAAAATAAAGTAAAAGCAAACAAAGAAAATTAAACAAATCAAAGTATTGAGAATATTGGTTAAGGATTCATCTTAATTCACAAATATGTTTTCTTCACAATAACTAGAATTGATATTTTAATCTCAACTTTTATCAACAACCCTAGGATACCTTGATCGCAAGAATATCCCGCTAATCTCCTTTTGTCATCAACAAACACATTAAAAGATGCGAGTATGAGTTCTATCTAAAAGAACAACCTAACGTGTAAAAGCACTAATCAAGTTTAATTCCCTAGATGCATTAAGTTCTATGAAATCAGGCCAATCAAATCAATTGAACGTGGAAAGCGCACTAATTCAATTTAACAAAGGTTACAATTCACATATGATCATAAGAATATATCACTACAAACCATAATCATATTTATGCTACTTGTATTCAAGGAATATCACTTTTACGTATAATAAACCCTAAACTAGCAATAGATGTGATTAGAAGTTCTACCAATTTGCAACTTGACAAAACAATCAATCAAATCATGTAACTATATTTTCAGAGAATCGTAAACGATAAATACGAGACAAAACTAATTTATCATATCAAAGAATCATGCTTTGTGAAATCCAACTATTCCATAACCAATAATAAGATTAAGTACTCATATTCAAGGAGTTCATAACAAGAAGAAAGAGAAACCCTAACATGTTTCTAAACCCTAGAACAAAGTAGAAGAAAATAATATTTAGAGAAAAAGTCTTCTCTTTTATATGTTTCTCAATTTCCATAAAGGATACTCCTTCCAAAATTAGGTCTTCTCAAAGTCCATCTCCAAGTGGTCCACCAAGCCCATGTGTGAAAACCCGTGTAGAAAATATGTCCCAAAATTCGTCGCAGGAAAACTTGATTTTTGGCCAGAATCCGGTCACCGACGCCGGAATTCGGTCACTGGAAAACTTTCTCCGATCACTTGAAGCATTGGAAGACGTCACCAGGCAAGTGCACACTCCCAGAAGCTCAACTCCATTTCTATGCAATTCAAACATTCACAAAATACCACCTAAACCAATTTCTTTTTCTTGCGAAAACGTACCCAAAAGTGCGACTCGTAGCTCATATATCCGGCCGCCAACTCTTTCGTTCGACTCATACCCGCCTCACGATTCACTGAAACATTACGATCCTAACTTCCAGTTCAGAAATCCGGCATACCGAGCTAGCACCACCGGCACGCCATTTTCGTCCACTTTTCGCACTGCGGCGATTCCCACTGTTACAGCTCCCTCTTGCATTAATCTTCCATCTCAGGCACCAGAACCCATTGCTGTCATCTGAGCCATACTACCTGTTATTCTCATCTGCAACAGAACTAACCTCCACCAGCAAGCCATCTTCCATGTAGTTTCACAACTGCTGCCAAACTCAGCCATCTACTTGTAATTCAAAACAAGCCATACCATGGTTCTCCCCTGCAACACATTCAACCAAACCATTTATCCCTTGATCAGCTCAACCTTCCACATGCATCAATCTATTTCCAAATCCAACCATTCTTTGCCTCAAGCCATGACCATGGCAATATATGCCACAACAAACCAGCGCCACCAATATGCAGTCCATCACCATTCGAGTATCGGCAGTTCGATGCCATCTCTTCCCATGCATTAGATGCTTCCCTTAGTTCTCTATCGGCTACAACACATCTCCACTGCTCATGTTTTCTCCTTGTCCTTCCCAGGTTACAAACGTCGGTACCTGCCATGTATCTCAGCTGGAATTCAAGCCACTATCACCATTAGTTCAACCTCCATGTCAATTCCGTTCATTTCTTGTAGCACCACAAACCTGCCAGCTGCCACAACACCACCAGCTTTGCTTCCACATTCCTTAGCTCCACAGTTCCATCGATTCCATAGAGCTGCAATGGCATCAGTGCACCACCTCCTGCTTCCTAACCTTCATTCTGCAGTATAAGTCCGTAACACAAGTGCAACCCTCGACAACTGCAAAACCAATGCACCCACTGGTAACTCTTCCCATCTACAGCATAATCAATCAGTAGCAAACTTATGCCTTATCCCTTGGCTCCACACATAGCCTTGCACATTCTAGGCAGCACGCCCTTCTTCGCAGCAACAAACTCCACCTGATCTGGATCATTTCAGCTCCAATACCCATTGGCGACAACCTACCATCAGTCACTGCACACAACACCAGCACCTACTCCTACACAGCCACCGCACACTCTTGCTAACTGTCATGTCCAGAAATTCCACATACCCATTTCATCCATAATCTCAGCTCCGACCTTCTCAAATTTACAGCATTACTAGCTTCATTAATACGGTCCCTGCTCTAGCTATTTAGGTTGCGCATTGCACTGCACTGCCAAGGTGTCGCAACCAATTGCTGATTTTCCAACCAAACAAGACCATTATAGATTCATCACAGCCTTCACATGTAAATCAACCATCTTCTCTAACTCCAACATTTAGCCAGTGCCAGTACCTTTCATACATACCCCATAAGCTTACTGCAACACTGCAGAGTCACCTTATTTCACTGATCTCCAGGCATCAACAAATCAGAGTCCCCCACCAATCTGCCATGAACTATGGCTACAAAATGTAACGACCCCTTGGATGTCTTGGCTGTACCAAACAGACCCACGTTCATACAGACTCACAGCTCCATCTTCCTTCATTCTCTGTTCTCTAATGACCTAACTCCCCTGAACCAGATGCCATGATTAGCCTGGTGATGGCACTTGTACAGCGAAATGGTTGTTGAGGATTTTATACAAACAAGTTGTATGCCACTGCCAATCTGGTAATGGACAGAACTCCATTGTATTCATTTGCTTCCTCCTTGGCTCTCCTTGGCAGCAAACCGAATTAAACCCATGTCTCAGTTTCGATATCCATGCCAAAATATCCTCCATTTATCAGCATTTCTCAACTGCACTTGAACGGCAACTCAATATCCAACTGAACTCCTGTTTCTCCGCCTGCAGTATGATTCAACCAAACCCTAACTCCAGTTCCTGCCATTAATACCCAATTTCATCTGTTTGAGTTTTGAGTTTCCTCCATGTCTGTGCGCCTCCCTTTCTATTTTTCATTCAATTCAGGTGATGGTAATAATGATTGAGAGGAATGAATGAGCCGCTCGATTTAGGGCATATGAATAAAGGTGGTTATATCCACCCAAGTCCGGCAGATAAGGGGTAACCAACTCTCTGTTTAACTGTCAGTTTTAGGAGACTGACAGCTTAAATTCCGGCTTAACTCCTCTTGTGCAACCTAGCATGCTCCAAATATCGTCTGCGAGTTGACCTTTTTGCCTTTTCCGCTCCAAATGGCTATTTTCTCCTTCTTTTGCTCCATATGACTCCGAAACACCTATGAAACTCAAAAGCGAATATAAGATACATAATTCACAAGAAAAATAGCAAAGAAAGCATAAACTCTACATAGAAAATACGGTGTATTCTACACCTATCAAATTCCCCCACACTTAGACTTTGCTAGTCCTCGAGCAAATCAAACAAAATAAAAATACAATAACTCCGTGACGTCAAGGCTACGGTTAATTTTAGCATAAATAACAAGCCTTTAAACCCCTAGGTGTCCCTAGTGGACGAGTTATAGTCTCGTGAAGGTTTACAAGAGGTCTGCCTACAAAACCTATATTTCCAACTCCGTCTATTTGTGACAAATCAATGAACGAATCCAAAATGACTACAGGAGGAGGTACCTTGAGTAAATTCAATTCATATATTAGTAAATAAAGCTCTATTTAGATAGTCGAACAAGCCACAATACTTGGAAACTAACAAACCACAATCACAATGAAAAGATTAAGAAGATGGATATAGATGTAGATGTTGGCGAATGTTCACAAGTGATCGATGTTTCCCATATCCGTATGAAGGTCACTACCAAGATGAACCTATTCCTATTGGATTGAGCTACTGGTTTGAATTCTACATCAACTCACTAGCATATACAAGGGAACCAGGAGTGACTTTATTCAACCAATATAATACTTTTCTTTTCTTTTCTATTTCACTTTTTTACTTTTTTTTTTAGACGGCATGATTCAATCTTTTGGATCAAAGCGCATGCTTCTTGTCAGCAAGTACATGATAGTTGCCTTGGATCCTGCATTCCACGCTTATTTAGGCGACGGAGACAGGGACTACGTTTCACACATACTGCTATTCCCAAGTGTCATTCTTATTCCGTTTTGGTCTAATTGGTCGGTCTCTTTCTTTTTCTTTTCTTTTATTTATTTTTTCTTTATTTTTTCTTTATTTTCTTTTTCTAGTAACTCAATCACTCTATTTCATCCTAGCAGTAATAACACGTCGATGTTTAGTGACCCACCAAAACACTTAGAGAACAATAGATAAATATGGAAAAATAAAAAAAATAGAATGCGATATGGTAACAACTATCATGTTAATTTGTGATTTCTGAGCTATGTTCGTCCCCTTTAGTTAATTGGTTCCTCAACTCCTGCATTCAAAATGGTTCCATCCACTAATGGTGTCATCCTAAAGGCACAAGTTTCTAGATTTCGGAGTTCAAAAAGCACAATTTTTTTTATTTTTTTTTAACAAGGCTAAAAACTCTATATGAGAACACTCCCCCACACTTAAACTTTACATTGTCCTCAATGTAAAATTTAGTCATTCAAAGTAAAGTTCAAGATGGGAAATTCATAACATGATATATACACAATAAGAAAATAAAATGCATGATAAGAACTCATTACTCCAACTCATAGTTATTTCTGAACAATAGAGAATAAACACTAAACAAGTTATTTAGTTAGCATCTAATCCCAACTCAGCAAATATACACACCTCACCGCCAAGAAAAAATTCTATCTACTTAGAAAGGCTAATGTTTATTCTAGATTGTTCAAAATTCTCTAAAAGTTGGAGTTTTGATATGCAAATATACAAAATAAGAAAATAAAGATAAAAGACTTATTATAAAAAAATAAAAAGATAGAGATAGATACACAAAACCAGTGGGTTGCCTCCCATTAGCGCTTGGTTTAAAGTCGTCAGCCCGACATGCAAGTTGAATTCCCCATACACCAATAATCGAAAAAGTTGGGGATCCACCCATAGCACCTGTTTTGAAAACACTAGCTTCGCACAAATATTAGTAATATAAAACAGCAACGAAGATATTAACCGATAAAAGCTTCCCCCACACTTATTCTTGTCCACAATTGGAAGTGCATAAAGAATATAGGAGTCAGGTACTTCCATGGTTTCTTGTTCACAAACCTGCATAGTATGAGAATCAAGTATCTCTAATGGAGGAAATCGAGAAACAAAGTCATTCAACAATGTTTTCGAAGCACAAATATTTAAACCAATAGGAGGTAAAGGAGAAGAAACAATATGCAAAGGGTTAGAAAAACCTCGCACAATCTCTTGTAGCACGGAATACTCTTCATCCTTGAAAAATTCAAGTGAACTTTTCACCTCTTGTATATTATGGTCCTCTATCAAACCTTGCAACCATTCTTCGTCCATTTCTGCCTTAACCAAAGTCTCGACATCAACATCTTCATTACAATCATTTGCAAGCTCAATTGGGTCTTCCATAACATTGGTCATAACGGTCACATTCTCAACATACCCCTTTTCATTAGACTCAAACCATGTTGCAAAATTCTGAAAAACATTAGTTTCATCATCCTCATGTACCTTTTGAATAGGTGCTTGATCATTATAAAGATCAAGAGTTGAGTCAACTACACTAATGTCATCAAATATCTCCAAAGGTTGGTCCTTTTCAACACAATCATCTTCGTCTTCATCTTCAGACTCACCATAATCAGAATCGTCGTCGGTTTCCCAACCTTTATCACGACGTCGTTTAAGTTCCATATGAATGGTCCTACTAATTTCATCGACAAGCTCTTCCGAGTATCCATCGTCTTCCAACTTGTATAATTTCTGCGCAAGTTTCCTAACGTTCACACGCTTACCACCATTAGCTACAATATGTTCTCTTTCCCATGACTCTTCCCTTTGAATGGGTGAATGATCATAACTATGATCCGGAGTCGGGTAAGAAGGCATATTCCATAAATTGGTTTGTGCGACGTTCTCTCTATTACGGTCAAGTTGGTCTAGCCTTTGTTGCATATCTTGCAATCCATTCATAATCTGCATACAACTCGAATAAAGCCAATTAGAAGTAGAATTATCCCACCTAGGTGCTTGACTTACATACCTACTACAAGGTTGTTGTTGGTATGTATAAAAATCACCATAAGGTTCTCTAGGATATGCATCATAGCCAATAAATTGGTTTTGATTGCATTCCATTGATGGTGGGAAATTCTCATAGTGTTGAGGAGGTTGAAAGCCGTATCCATTGTTCCAATATGCTCCTTCCATAGAATTGGTACCTGAAATACGATTCCCAAACCAAGGTTAAAAACCAGAAAATAAGAAAAACTAAAAAAATAAAATAAATAAGAAACCAAAAACAAGTGACAACCGTTGCCTCCCCGGCAACGGCGCCAAAATTTGATCGCTGTCGTATGCGTCAAAAATAATTACACTTTCTTACTACTCAAAATATAAATATAGCAAGGGCAAGAAAGGATCGATCCCACATAGAGGTCTTGGTTGTCAAGTTGTTTCGGTTTCCTATATAAAATACCGGGAGTTTTCTGATTTTTATGAAACTAAAAATAAAGTAAAAGCAAACAAAGAAAAGTAAACAAATCAAAGTATTGAGAATTTTGGTTAAGGATTCATCTTCATTCACAAATATGTTTTCTTCACAATAACTAGAATTGATATTTTAATCTCAACTTTTATCAATAGCCCTAGGATACCTTGATCGCAAGAATATCCCGCTAATCTCCTTTTGTCATCAACAAACACATTAAAATATGCGAGTATGAGTTCTATCTAAAAGAACAACCTAACGTGTAAAAGCACTAATTCATCCTATTTAAAGAAAATGCTTATCTCATAATTCCAATTCCATTTCCCGCCAGGTGCCCATATATGAATATTTTATTTGGAAATGGGAGCCCAAAAATCTATTCGGGGCCGATCAATTCCCTCATGGATGTAGTAAAATAAAATGCGAACTCCAAACATGACCATCTCAAGTGATGGGTAAGTATTTATCCAAAATTCACTCCCAGCAATATGATGCGAAGGTGGAAAATGTTGATGGAACGTCTCGGTGTCCAAATTGAAAGATATTATGCCAATATCTTGCTGACAACAATCTATCCAAAAAATACAACCATGTGCGTACACACCTGAACTCCGAAAAGTGTAAGGAATATCCCATGCTATGTTCCTCCATCCCCTCTTGTCTCCTAAAGTGTGTATTTGGACTTTACCATCCATGTGAATTCGAACTACCTTGTACTTATTGGTACGTTAACAGTATCTGAAACCCCGAATTACATTGTATCGTGGATACCACGAAAGTACTTGATCTGGTGCAATTGGGATGCATAGTTGTGGTAGATGGAGGTGGTCACCAGTTTCTGGATTCATAATATATACAAGATCTTGTACGCCGTGGTGTGAAACATAAAAACAAACTAGACCAATACAAGATCCAACTATTGGGTGCAACATAGTCCAATCTTCATGGGTTCCATCATTCGGGGCATCATGATTGTTGGCTGTTAAGATCGGGCTGAAATCTTCCTCTCTATAAAAGAGTTGGGTAACTTTATCTTTCCCTATCCTTGGTGTGACACCAAAAAGGAATCCAATTATTTTATCCCCAAGGATAGTATTCCATTCTTTGCATACACATTTGCTTGCTAAAATGATTTATGTAGTTTGGAGGCGCTGAAGTATCTCGGTAGTTAATTCCGGCAACATATCCATCACTATTGTACTGATGAAAGATTATCAAAAAAAATTTTTACAAGATTTTAGGATTTTCTTATTGTGAATGCTACAAGAAAATACGAGTATAAAGCTTATATTTATATATACATCCAATATACCTGTTGGTGAATGGTCACGTCAATCTAGGACGGTTTTGGATCCTATCGTCAATTTCATATAAACAATCCCTCTTAATACTCCATGTTATTTTTTTTCTATGCTTGGTGTAATTGAAAACTCTAATTTTTTAGGTTTTCCATCATTATCTTAAATCACGATTCTTTGGTATTTATACCGAATATTTCAATTTCCATATTACTAAAAAATGAGATATTGTAGCAGTATAATGAGATATGGAATGAATATTTTCATGTTTATTTAATTTCCTTTTTAATCTAATATATACATTCCAAACATAACAAACTAAAATAAATCATGATCTCTTAGGAAATACTCAAATAATTTTTCTACTTTTCGACTACTTACCTAGGTGGGTTGGGGTGGCCCGGACGGCTGGACCATAGATGTAACGCAAAAAAAGGAAAAAAAATCAAAGGTTGGCTAGTTAAACAATGACCCAAACTAAATTGTACATTTCAACATAGAAAATAATCCAAACACCAAAAAAAAAATACAACTACAAGAGAAAAAAAAGCTACATACCCAAGGAATAAATTGTACATAGAAAAAAAAAACACCCAAAAAAAAAAAAAAAAAAAAAAAAAAAAAAAAACAACACAACTTAAAAAAAAAAAAAAGCTA
The DNA here is from genome assembly GCA_023529315.1 of Papaver bracteatum. Taxonomy (NCBI): domain Eukaryota; kingdom Viridiplantae; phylum Streptophyta; class Magnoliopsida; order Ranunculales; family Papaveraceae; genus Papaver; species Papaver bracteatum. The sequence goes on from JAJJWX010003983.1 coordinate 1,695,210, forward strand.
CATAGATAACCCAAGGAATGTGTTAGTGGCATGGACATCATGAGTACATGTTTCTAATTGTCCACCAAAATTCTTCAATGAGACAACGCTCCTCATATGCAGAATAATTGCAACCTTGCTTGTTTCCAACAATCGTGTCCCCCAAATTTCCGTCCAAGTTCTGGTGAGGGCATTATAACGCAATAAACGCCCATTCTGCCACAATAGAAGGTCCTTGTTTTTTCCAAAAGCTATCGGGTAATAGGTCGGCCACCCTTCATCCTCATCATTTTCCAAGAAAATGCTTATCTTATGATTCCAATTCCATTCCCCGCCAGGTGCCCATGTATGAATTTTTTTTTTGGAAATGGGTGCCCAGAAATATATCCGGGGATGATTAATCCCCTCATCACAGGCCTCATGGATGTAGTAAAATAAAAGGCGAACTCCGAACATAACTATCCCAACTGAAGGGAATTCACTCCTAAGAATATGATGTGGGGGTCGCGAATGTTTGTGAAATGTCTCAGTGTCCAAATTGAAAGAAACTATGCCACTATCCCACTGTCCTTCCAAAAAATACAACCATGTGCGTACACACCTGAACTCCGAAAAATATAAGGAATCTTCCATGCTATGTTCCTCCATCCCTTCTTGTCTCCTAGAGTGTGTATTTGAACTTTACCATCCATGTGAATTCGAACTACCTTATACTCATCGGTACGTTGGAAGTATCCGAAACCCCCAATTACAGGATACCAAGAAAGTACTTGATCTCGTGCAATAATTGGGATGCATAGTTGTGGCAAATGTAGGTGCTCACTAGTTTCTGGATTCATAACATATATATGATCTTGTATGCCGTGGTGTGAAACATAAAAATAGACCATACCATTGCAAGATCCAACTATTGGGTGCAACTTAGTCAAATCTTCATGGGTTCCATCATTCGGGGCGTCGTGATTGTTGGATGTTACGATCGGGTTGAAATCTCCCTTTCTATAAAAGAGTTGAGTAACTTCTTTCCATATTCTTGGTGTGACACCAAAAAGGAGTCCAATTATTTTGTCCCCGAGGATAGTATTCCACTCTTTGGAAACACATTTGCTTGCTAAAATGCTTTCTACAGTTTGGAGGTGCTGTAGTATCTCGGTAGTTAATTCCGACAACATATCCATCACTATTACTGGTGATTTTTTTTTAATGTAGAAGTATTTAGGATTTCATTTTTGTTGAATGCTTATATAGACATCCAATGGATGCAATATGTGTCCCCACACAACACACATGTTGGAATTTTCACGTCTTTTGGCGTTTCAAAATCTATTCGGTTTATGTGAAGCGTAATACGAAGGGGTACAAACCGTTACACCATTTGGCCAATGGTCGCATCCTTAATCAGCATGCCTAATTTAAAAATACATGATCCAAACAAGAAACGGATATTTCTCGTGTTTGTGTGAGATTTATTCCAATTTATCAACATTCAATTTATGTGTCCATTGCAAATGTAAAAATTAGGGTTATGACCATAGTATATTAATCTTTTGATTTGAAGACAAGAAATTAGGGTTATGACCATAGTATATTAATCTTTGGGAATGGTTATAGCGCTTGGACGGACGGAATTGTTGTGCATGGCTTTGAGTAGGTGTGAATTACCGAGGGAATTACACCAAAAATATAAATTTGTTCAGAGAAGATTAGGCATGGCGAATCATGGAGAGAGATACTTCAGATACCTACAGATTTGGAAAGAGTGTAGCCAAGGCATGCACATTAGCGAAGAGTACATGATTATGATCTATTGTAAGATAAAGCATATACTCCATGTACTCGATCAACATGGTTGTGTTTATGCAATTTTTTCGTGCTATTTTTCCGTATTTAGATAAATCATACTATATACTAAAATCAATGTGGTGTTGTACGCGTATATGAGAATATATTTATGAATATCGAAACTGTTATATTTTGTTTATTTGGGAGTGATATGCGGAATACAACTAAATTAGGTAATTGGAGATAATGCTCCTAACCTAAAAAAAAAAGGGTTTTTTCTAATATATATATATATATATATATATATACTATATACATTAGAGGTCGTACAAACCACACTAGCATAAAAGATAGATTGATATATTAGACGAAGAAAATGAGTTCCAATAAGAACAATACCGAGAGCATTAAAACAATTCCAAGGATAGTCATGCTGTCCCTAGAAAGCTAAGGATCACCATAACTATTGATGGCGTGTGTAAGGTTCCTGGCATGCCCCTGTTAGCTGAAGTTCAAGATCATGTTGACAATCTTACTCTTCCTTCTTCTGCTTCTATTGAAATGGATAGTGCCCATGCTCCCATTCTTTCGAATGAGCCTGTTGGTGAAACTGTGTCTGGCACACCAGAAATACCCAGGGAGATACCTCTAGAAGAAAAGGTACTTGAATTTCCAGCACAACCTGCTAACGCTGCAACACGAGTACCAGATGCGATGGTTTCAGTTGAGCAGATTATCAAAGAAACTTTCGAATAATGTGGTTTTTGTTTTTTAATACTGAATAATATAAAAATATTGGTTCTTTAATAATATAAAAATATTGGTTCTTTAATATATAAAAATATTGTTATTGCAGTTTCATTATGTTGGTATTATTTTGCTTCGTTTAGTTTTAGAATGAATAATATAAAAATATTGGTTCTTTAATATATGCTTGTGTTCAAATTCTTTGCTAGATATTTGTTTGTTAATAAATCAATTTTCATTATCTTAACTCGTCGAGTCAACTCAGTTTTCCATAATATACCTTATATAAACATAATCCCTTATGACAGTTATCAGATTTTTAATTATAATTTAGGCACAACCAAAATGGAAGAAATATAGCATTTATTTATGTAAAGACTGGACCACAAGGGATCTTGCCACCAATGCCAAATTTGGGTCAAGCCAACCTAATGTGACAAACATTTTAGAAACAAAAAATAATTTTCTCTATATTATTTAGCAAAACAGAAGAAGAGGAGTACTAAAGAGATCTATCTTTTCGTTTGCATGTACCCAACAAGGCCGCACAAGATACTCATTATGACTACTGTCAAATGCCCATTTATTTCAGGACCGTAACAACTACCTAGATCTTCTTCTTTTGCATGCGCACAAAAAATAAGGGACTCATTGTGATTGTGTATATTAGTGGAAGTGAAATATGAGAAACTGAGGTGTAATGATGACTGACAAAATCTACTTAGTGTGAGAAGCATATAGCTAGGTTGTTTTCTTTTTGTGCTTTATATCTTGTTACCAAAAAAAGTAAATTTAAAAAATATAAGTGAGAGAAGGCTATACCAACTTTTTATTGTTTTTGATAAGACAAAAAGTTATTAGATCTTGTGGGGTATACAATACTGACTCATACCTTTTTTTTTAGTCACACATAACAATAAGTCCTAAAGAACAACTACCATATGAATGTACCCTTAAATCCAAAAATCAATCATATGAATGTTCCATATATATACTCCTAGTATTTAGTGATGTGGCTGGTATTTAGGATAGGGTCCCACTAAAATATTCTACGCAAATTGTTAAAGTAGATTTGATCAAAAATAAAAAAATACCAATGCAAACTGAAGTATTTATTATTGTACTAACTAATTCCTTTGTTACTTGTACCTTGGATATAGTAGTATATTTTCTTTACTACTGAGTTAACTACATTGCACTATTTTACTCCCAATTCACATATTCTTAAACGCAAAATAATAAATGATTAACATATTCCTTGGAGTACTAGCTAGTGCCTTGGAATATCATAAATGCTTTTTGGTGCAATTTTTTTGATTAAAATCCCAATTCATATTCTTAGAAGCAATTCTAGCTAGCTCTTACAATTAAATTTGTATTAAAAGAACCGATATCAGTATTTATTTTTTAAAATACTGGCCGACAATATAGGATTTTATCATGTTTGTTCCTTTAATCTGGACGAAACATGATATATCAGCGATACATATGAATATCCAATGATATCGCATTATTGGTCGTATCAGACCGATCGGCCGATAATATTGGCAAGGATGTTTGGGGATGTTAGGTTATCAGGTGAAACTAGTTTATTTGATTGGTTGGCATTATGAATTCACGAACGACTATGATTAGCTTCGTCGACAAGACTCGATGTCACTCTTGGAGGAGCTTCTAAACCAATTATTATTTATTTCGATGTCACAATCTTAGCAAGAATTTTTCGTCCAAATCTAAGTTTCCGGGGAGTATTTCCACCGAAACAAATTGCTTAATGGTAATTTTCTATTTTTACCAATGTCACTCTTGGACGAGCTTGTTAACCAATTTATATTTCGATGTCATGATTCTTAGCAAGTATTATCGTCCAAATCTAATTAGTTTACGTGGAGTTCCTCCACCAAGATAAATTGATTGATGGTAATTTTCCATTTTTACCGATGTCACTCTTGGACGAGGTTCTAAACCAATTTTTATTTATTTCCATGTCATGATCTTAGCAATTTGTCTCGGTGAAAATTACCATTAAGCAATTTCTTCGACAAGACTCGATGTCACTCTTGGAGGAGCTTCTAAACCAATTATTATTTATTTCGATGTCACAATCTTAGCAAGAATTTTTAGTCCAAATCTAAGTTTCCGGGGAGTATTTCGATGTCATGATTCTTAGCAAGTATTATCGTCCAAATCTAAGTTTACGCGCAGTATCTCCACCAAGATAAATTGATTGATGGTAATTTTCCATTTTTACCGATGTCGTTCTTGGACGAGCTTCTAAACCAATTTTTATTTATTTCCGTGTCATGATCTTAGCAAGAATTTTTCGTCCAAATCTAAGTTTCCGGGGAATATTTCCACCGAGACAAATTGCTTAATGGTAATTTTCCATTTTTACCGATGTCACTCTGGGACTAGCTTGTTAACCAATTTATATTTCGATGTCACGATCTTAGCAAGTATTATCTTCCAAATCTAAGTTTACGCGGAGTATCTCCACCAAGATAAATTGATTGATGGTAATTTTCCATTTTTACCGATGTCACTCTTGGACGAGCTTCTAAACCAATTTTTATTTATTTCCATGTCATTATCTTAGCAAGAATTTTTCGTTCAAATCTAAGTTTCCGGGGAGTATTTCCACCAAAACAAATTGCTTAATGGTAATTTTCCATTTTTACCGATGTCACTCTTGGACGAGATTGTTAACCAATTTATATTTCGATGTCATGATTCTTAGCAAGTATTTATCATCCAAGTCTAAATTTACGGGGAGTATCTCCACCCAGATAAATTCCTTGATTTTAATTTTCCATCTAATATTTTTATTTTTATATTACTTTTTATTTATTTTCCAAATCCGCATACTTGTTCACTAGCCAAGTTTGCACGTGGATAAGCTAGAGGTAAAGTGAAAACACGTGTCACGGTAAGGAATGGAGACTGGACAGTGCCGCTTTTTTATTTCCAAGTCTCTCTCTAAACTAAGGTTTCAGTATTAGGGGTTCAGTATCAAAAACTAAAAGTTTTAGTATCAAACCAGACAAAATGACTGCTCATCTAGTAACTTCCTTCCGATTTCTTCTTCTTGATGGAGACAAAGAGATTGTTGGTTATTTTGGTTGCGAGGTTGTTCCTTTTTTTGAAGATGTTGATGATTATGATGTTGTTGACGATGAAGAAGAGGAGGACGATGAAGAAGAGGAAGACGATGAATAGGATGATGAGTATGATTTTGAGGATGATGATGATGAGGATGATGATTTAGATGATCCAGAACACTTATTTTGGTTTGGGCCAGCGCTTGAGGATGAGGATGAAGATGAAGACGATGATGTTGATGATGATGATTGGCCATACAAAGATGTGGTTACCATTGTCGACAGCAGCAGTGAAGAAGAAGGGGATTATAATTGATCTAGTCCTCTGTTTTCATGGTTCTGCTATGCAAGAATGGTATTCAATCACATCTTGATCCATAATCTTTTGTTTAGTTAAATATCTTTTTAATTTTTGTGTTATTAGTGTAATCTTTTTTTTTTTATGTTTAATTAGTCTGTTTGTAAAGATATTTGGAAGTATAGTTTTTGTGAATGTTTAATATTTACGGATGCAATATTTTCTTTAGGTTCCAAGTGCATATGTTGTTTAATTTCTGTTCATTTTTCATCTATTGGAGTATCAATCTTTTGACAAAACATAATGAACGAGTAATGTGTTTAAGGGGGCTTGGTGTAGAGATTTGGATGTTAGGGTTAACCATGATTTTGTTGTGGCTTTGTTGTTAAAGTGATAGGATCATGAATATGATAGGGACTGTATATTGAGTCTTGTATCAGAGTTTAAAAAAATAGCCAAATTTTTCATAAATTGCAATGCCAAATCTGAAAATCTTTACCAAAAAAAAAAATCAGAATTGAGAGCACAATTGAACAGTAGGCCTAGGACTGCTACATAATTGTGCTTACACGTTAATAAAATTAGCATAATAAAAATAATGTAAAAAACTTAAATTTAGTCAATGCCGAGTGCTCAGCCATAAATTTGTTTGTCTTGGTGGCTTCCCATGTTCTTATTCATTATAATCATAATCCAAATGTTCACCGTAGCTTTTCTCAAATGCATCCCAAGAAGCAAAACCCTTAGGAGGAGGATCATTTTCAACATGGATCATTTTCTTATTATGAACTAATTCCCATTCTTCATCGACAAAATCTTCCAGTATATCACCAATGCTTTCCACAAAGTCATCCCATGAAGAAAAGCCTTTCGGGGGAGGAGGATCATTATTAATAAGACCATTGGCAGGAACAACACATTTCTCATTAGAACTCATCATCTCAATTCCTTCTTTCTTTTACTTACGAACGAGGTATCTAATTTCTTATTTCTAGGATCCAAATCTAGCTAAATATAGTGTTGTTTTTTTCTTTCCCTATACATATCTTGTATGCAAATCTAAATATAGTGGGTGGGTTATGTTTAACATGAATATAACAAAGGAAAATCAAGGTGATATATGGAAAGTGGGATTTTGCGGATTTTACGAGACCGAGCAGAAAAATATTGCATTTAATTAGGATTGTAGGATTAGACTACTGATTGTTAGTTCTATTTAGACGCCTATAATCTTGCCGTAATCCTAAAGATATCTCTAAATATCCTGACACGTTAAGCATTCATGTAAATGAGATAGATAGTACACTTGTAAAATTAAAATTTTACATTCCTTATTTAACAAAATACTCCTTCCTTATTGAATTTCAGATGCAACTTTTCCTACTACATTATTACTACAATCATAATTTATTTTTTGCATAATTCATAGACACCAGCACTTGTTGATCATGCACGATTTTCCAGGGTTTACGCGTTTTTCATAAAGCCAACACCTGTTGACATGCATCATGTGATGCTGGTGTATTGCAATATCTTGAACTGCAGCATGGTTTGGCTCATGTCTCATGCCATATCTCAAGTCCCTCACCAACAATTAAAATAAAAAAATGGTCAAACATAAGGTCAAACAAAATAGGTCAATAAGCAAAACAAAATCAGCACACTTGTGTATATTTATTGAGTTGTACAATTTATTATTATGGTGATTATGAAGTATGAACATCTCTATGTTTCAGATTTTAGGTTTATTTTTATGTTGCTGTGAATTGTACCCTGATTTGAGAATCTTTTGGTGATTATGAACATCTCAATTGCATGCTTTATGAACATCTCAGATTGTAGATTCAGACTGTAGGTGATTTAGGATTATGAACATCTTTTGGTGATTATGAACATCTCAGATTGTAGATTCTGACTAGGTGTGTATATGCCTCTCCATCAAGTGAATTAGACTGGATAGATAATAATGCTTATTTTGTTTCAACACACCACGTTTGAAATCGCAAAGAAAAACCGAAAAAATATAATTGCAATTTCATTAACCACATTTACAAACACCATCACCATTACAGATCAGACCACTTATTACTAAGTAGTTCCATTATTTACAATCAAACCATAAGCAAAAGAACTAGATACACTACCAATTCCAGTTCGAATTACACCAAAACAACACCTTTACAAGATCAATCCTTGTCCCGAAATAACCCCCCCCCCCCAAAAAAAAAAAACACAAAACAAACAAACACACTTTCCATGCATTAGAAGATGTATCATGTATTACAGAAGACTATACCTCTCCTTCAGTTCCAACAATACCATCAACTACAAGTATTAGGAAAATCTTTGTGAATTTTCACGAAGACGATCTGAAGACTTCAAGGAATGCAATCCTTCTAAGTCTTCCTAAAAATATTTTCCCAATGCTCTTCATATGATCACCACTGATCATCGTCATCGTCGGTGTTAAATCCCTCTTCTTCATAGGAGAAGTCTACGCCGCTATCAGTGCTAGTAGAAGCTGCAGGACCATAACCTCCATCCTCATCATCTTCACTATCTTATGATCCTTGATTTTCTTCTTGCTGAACCTCTCCTGCAATAGGATTTCCATCTACATCCATCCCTGGTATCTCCTCACCGTCTGAATCCTCAGGGGTTCAGACATAGTACGAGCAAATATCCTGGGTTGAGCTTTCTTTTCCAAATAGAGTAGATACATTTCTGCATCATATCTCTCATGCCTTTGTCTCTCTCTAGCCTCTTTTTCTGGATCATTAGATCCATTACTGCTGTTATCATCCTCATCAAGTTTTACTGCTTCTCCACCTTCCTCATCACTTTCACTTTCTGTGGCACTTCTTGTCTTAATCCAACGACGTTCATATCTCTCTAGCCTTTTTCTCTTCTTCCTTGCACATCTTGTCTCATATTTTATGATCCAAAACTGGTACTCTTCTTCGTTCTTAATCCTTTGCCAATCAAATTATTCATGTATCCTATTTTCTTCTTCCTAAATCCTCTTATTTGGAATTTATTTTTCTAAATAAGAAATCAATCTCTTAGCCTCTTCATTTGTTAATGCATGAGTTGCTTGTTTTGCATTTTCTAATGCTGGTGATTGATTTTTAACAACATCAGGTTGGTTTGGTTCAACCATCTCTTAATCTTCTTCTCTCTGCAAATTTTCTTTATTTTTTTGTTTTGATTAAAAAGTAATTGCATATCAGTTTCTTATCCTTTTGTAGAGTGTTTAGATTAACCATAAATGTCCATTTATGGCGCATGGTTAAACTTCTTGTCCCTTGGCAAACCACGCCTCATCAGTGTCAAGAGTCAAGACACATTTTTTCAAAATACATCATTATTAGACGTCTCATCATCTCTTAATTGCACACAACGTTATCTTTAAGAGTAAAACAAAGGGGTTTCCTAATTTGAAGGCCACAACTGTAGCATTATGGTTAACCAGGGTTCACAAGTTTGGCTCATGTATCATGCCATATCTCAAGTACCTGACCTATGGGTGGGACTTGGGTTTGTTGAGCGGGTTAGAAGGCTTACTCATCATAGATAATAATGGCTCATGATTCATGAGATAAATATAATATATATTTTCATTATTAGATTTGAAGATAATATCTAAAATTACTCTAAATAGATAATAATGTCAATTATAAAAATAGTTTTATATAGATATATCATTGTTCTTAGGGTTGGGTGGGTTGCTTGGGCTAGAAACATTTGTGTCGATGCTTGCCCAAATTTAACTCGGGTTTATAAAATTTATTATCAAGCTTGCCCAAAGTTTTGAAATACATTGCCCAGGTTATCCTAACGATCGGGTTGGGCATGGGTTGGGTGGGTTAACCCAACCCCTAGTTAGTAATTCTCCAAATCATTCCTGAATGATTTGCGAACGTATCCGAACTAACCGAATCCGAATGATACTTCCAAACTATTTGAAATCCGAATAATTAGTTACCCTTGGTTTATTCTTTTTATTTGATACAATATTAGTTTTTAAATTTGTTTTTATTTAATTTTTTTAAATTAAAATAAATATTATAGGCCAGATTTATATCGGGTCGGGACAGGAAAAACGATGAACGGTTGAGGACTATAAAGAAACCAAGCTCTGAATGTCAGATACCAAACCAGAACGCTCTGGATTCATTTTTGGGAAAGCTAAATCTACAGCCGAACGATGATTAGTTTACTTAACTTTCAATAAAAAATGTTTTATTGTATTTCATAATATTTTTTTAGCTAATCAAATAAATATATTTCATTAATACATTACATAATAAACTAATTTTATATTAAATCAATTAACATGTAACATTATTATGGAAGTTGTGGTTGATTTTTTTAATTTGAAAATAAGATGGTTATTAACACAAAAGAAATAATTGTACATGCTGACCATAATTTTTTCCCGAAAAATAACCCGAAAAAAACCCAGCGATGACAGGGATAGTAAAGGTTATCATTTGATCCCTCTATATGTTTCACCCGGTGATTTTTTCGAGACAAATTTTCGATCAACCTAGAAATTCTCTGAAAAAACATAACAATTAAAAAATATGGGGAAAAATTGTCACTTTATATAGAGCCAACAAAAGAATGACAAGGGTTTTAAATTGACATATTTTTTTTACTTACTATGGTGGTCATGCCGTTACGACACGGGTGAAGTTCTAGTTGTGTATATTATTTAATTTTAATTAGTTAACAAATGGGCCATATCCTGAACTGCAGCATGGTTTGGCTCAGACATCATGCCATATCTCAATAAAATCAGGTCCCTGAAAGCTTTAATCCAAAACGTATCCTAGTGGAATCTATCCTTACCCACCACTATGTCATAATGACGTGATAAACCTAGGTAAAATGGCATTATGGTTAATTAAAATTAAAAATATGATTTCAGGTGATTTTTCACGGCTGTGGTTGGCCCACCGGGATATATTTCAACCAATAGGATTTTTCCGTTATTTCACCCCTCAAAAACTAGGTCCGGAAACACCACCATCCAGAAACACCACCTATTCTAATTTTCTCTTTCGCCTCCTCTCTGTTCCTCGCTCTTTCTTCCCCTCACCGTTACTTCTCCATTCTCTCTTTCTATTTTGCAGATTTGAAATCATCGGAAAGGAATCTATTAGCGAAAGAGAAAAATCAATAAAAATATTGATTCCGGCAGGTATACTATACCATAAACCCTACCCCTTTTCTCTTTTTTTTTTTCCTTTCTGAATCAATGAACCCTAACACTTTTGGTCTATTTTGTAGATACGAGTTTTCATTGATCGAGATAAACAAAGAAATCCAATCTTTTATTGGTGTTAGGACACTGGGGGAAAAACCTCTGCCGAATCAGTCGAGTTAATCAATCGAGTTCTCTAAGAAGAATCTCTTTGAACATTTTGTTCCGACAAGGTAAACTTAATTAATGTTTCTCTAATCTCTTAATTTATTAACCAGGATTATAGATCAGCTTGAATCCGTCTGCAGCTGTATTTTTTTTTATGTTTGCTACTCGCTTTTGGAATATTTTCTTTGTTATTGTTTCATTAATGTTTCTTTGTTGTTTTGTCACTAATTCCAATTTTTCTTATTTGTTCAAAATTTTCTACTTGGTCAAAGATTCTATACCTGACCTATTTGGATTTTTCATGGATTGGATTGTAGATGGAGTAGTAAGTTGGTGAGGATAAAGATAATCCAGTGAACCATGATAAGGGAACTTGAATTTACTTTATACGGCTGTGTTAAGAGAACTTTAATTTTGATTTTTGAATACTCCAAGTGTATGATTATAAACCAATTTAGAGAGAGTTCATCTAGAGCATTCTATGATAAATTCTAATAATAAGATTGTAATTTTGGGTTTGGGTTCACATGGATGATCACTTTCCTTATGATTTCATTATTGAATTTTGTTAGACAATATTAAATTTGTGACAGAAATTGTGGAATTTGGTTTAGGTTTAGTTTAATTTTGTTACTAGTGGTTTTTTTATGGATTTAGGAATTAGCTTCTATTGCTGTAATTGCATTGTAGATTAAGCCGGCATTGTTATAGAGCCGGAAAGGAGAATCTGTTGCTGTATTCTCTCGATTTTGTTTTTCTTCACTTTGCAACGGTGTTCTATCATGCTAATCAACTGGTTTAACAGGGAAGAAGACATATTTGAAACTCGGTGTTCGACCAGCAACGCACGTGCAATCCACTTGCATCCTATTAGAGAACCTACTCATCCCTACCTCCACATACAACAAATGGCATCGTTTGACTCTGCAGAAAATTTGGCAATCACCAAAGCATGGGTAGATGAAAGTCGAGTTGTAGATCGCTCCTCAGCCAAGACCTTTTGGGCGAAGATACATAACAAATTTAGCCAAGATTATGGGAAAGAAGAAGTGTTCAACAAATCGAGGATAGGCACAACATCATCCTAGATGCGGTAGCTGGGTTTTTAAAAATCAAATACCGGATATCGCATGCAAGCCACCATAGCTTGTCCCCTCTACAACTTGTACGTATCTTTATGGTTTATTCGGCACAATACGTTTTTCAACTTATATGTAACCAAATAAGTTTGTGTGTTGTTTTTGTAGCACGAAGCCGCGAAAGCGCGCTACTTAGAGGAAAAGGGGGAAGCATTCACATTTTATGAAATTGTTTACTTCATAGTATTCATATTTTCGGAGTACCACCAGCTGCGGAGTATCACCAGAACTCAATGGTGGGTGAATCGGACTTCATACTCTTATTTGGCATTGCAATAGTTTACTTCACTGCATTGCAGTTTGTGTAATCATCTTATGGAATCCAGTAATCACCTATTCCTTGAATGTGGTTATGCTAGATCTATTTGGTTGGTTTTAAATATCAATATTACCTTTGGTGCAGAAATTACTAGACATGAGATTAATAAATTTCTAATGGTTTCAGTTTGGATATATATATTTTTTAAGCATCAGTTTGGATTATTTGATGTTCAAAGATTTTTCAGAACATTAACTCCAAATAGTACAATGTCAATAGATGGCATTAATAAACTTGTGTCTCCTGGAACTAATCTTGTTTCTTCTATATTTTGATGCTTCTTTAAGTCGGATTCATTACAAGGTGGAATAGGGCTAATAGTGAGGAATTGTGCAGGTAGCTGCTTTCGGGTGCAAGGATAATGCTTCTGTAGTACCAGAATATCGCTACAACGCTATTCCCGCGATATTAACAACATTTCTGCGAGAAGCCCAAACATTTCTACAAGTATTAACAACACTTTGACGAGATTGTCGCAAGATACTTCAACAACATTTGGCGAGTGTCACAAAAGAGTGATGTAACGGTTAACGATTAAAGATATATGAAGAATAAGTCTGCTTCACGATGGTTATAAAGTTGTCTATGGTGAAGACTAAAGTTATGGCGATGAGATCGCAAAGTAGATCTGAATTAAGGGGAAGTCTTAGCTGTCTTCCACTATGTATTTTCCTATATAAAGGGTTCAACTAAATCCAGAAAATGATGATGCATTTTTGATAGCTGAGAGAATTTTGAGGAGAGAGAAACTCCAGAAAGAAAGTTGTACTTCTGAGTTTTAATATTTCTTGTAAATCTTCCTGAAAGTGAATTAATAAAAGTGTTGTTATTCATTCACAATTATGACTTAGTTTTCATAGATTCTTGACAAGGGTGTAGTGTAGGAAATCCTGCAACTATATTTTGGCGCCCGAAACAGGGATAATCAAGCTAAAAAATCTATAATTACAACTTGAAAATTTGAAGAAATTGTTAGGATTGAAGAAATGGTTAGAAGAAGAAGAAACATATCAGAACCACCAACAACTGTGAGGAGGAGTAAAAGACTTGCAGGTGAAGGAACATGTGAATTAGAAGAATCTTTAAGAATAAGATCAAGAAGAAATAGAACAAGAAATGAAGCAGAAAATTCAATTCAATAGCCGAATCAACAAGCACAAACGCAAGATAGGGATGTGGATTATGATAGAATGAGCGTGCACACTTGGAGGTCGGATTCAATGGAAGAAGCAGAAAATCGACAATTAAGGAATGGAGAAGAAGGAGAAGGAAATCAAAGAATGGCTGGAGAATTAGTTCATGTGAGACGAGAAAATGGGATAGTAGATGATCTGAGGCAAAGAAAACAGGAAGAAAGAAGATTAGAAGCAGAAGAGCGTGCGAATTTAACAAGGCAAAATCATGAGCTAAGGATGGAGAATTTAAGGTTACAAAGAAGGAGATCAAGGAGTACTGTTAGATCAAATTCAAGATCATTCAGAGAAGAACCAAGGCAAATTTCCCCTATAAGAAATGTTGGAGAAAATACTCGAAGAGAAATGCAAAATAGAGAAGAAGAGGTAATAGGAGATCGCTATAATCCGCGTGACAATTGAAGTCGAGAGAGAAGAAACAACCAAATTGAAGAAGAAAATCCAGAAGAAGGATATTACATGGGCGAGAGAATCAAATAAATCAAAGAATGATTGAAGAAGAAATCGAGAGACATTATACTGAACAAACATATTTAGCCCGCGAGAGAGAAATATTAAGGGCAGAAGTAGAAGAGCAAGAATTTCGAGAGGCAGTACGACAAAATAACCATGAAAATCGAGAAAGAAGACGTACACAAAATGATATAATGATAATGTTCAAGAGGAATATGATAGGATACAAAGGATAATAGAGAGACAGCGAAGAGAAATGAGGAGAAATGAAGAAATTCGCAGAGAAGAAGACATGCAACTGCGATTTCAAGAGGATGATGAAAGAGAAAATCGCAGAGAAAGACGAGATGATGATGAAGAAGGAGATACGCAAAATCTCGCAAGACAAGAAAGACAAGAACGCAGAAGAAGGGAAGCTGCATTAAAAAGGCCAATGGAACAAAACTCAGCTGAGAATGAGCAAATTTTGAGAGAATTAGCAGAAATGCGAGGAATGATAAGCAATAGAAGAGAAGGAGGTAGAAGGCAACTTGATGAAGCTATTGAAGAAGCTGCGAGGACTCCATTTACTCAAGAAGTACAGTTAAAAGGAATACCTCCAAAATGCAATTTACCAGCATTAACCAGCATTTTTGATGGTATTACTTGTGATGTTCAACACGTTAAAGCTTATGTTAGATGTATGCTACAATGGGAGAATCATGATGCTGTGTTATGCAAGTACTTTTCATCTAGCTTAACTGGCGAGGCGTTGAAATGGTTTGAGGGATTACCAAAAAATACTATAACTTCTTTTGATCATTCACAAGCTACATTCTTAGGAGCGTACGTCAGCAACAATTCATCGCGTCCGGGTATTGAAGATGTGTTTGGGCTAAAACAGAGAGTTGGCGAGAGTCTGAAGCACCTAACTATAAGATGGAAGCCAATGTGCAGCGAAATGGCTGGAAGAGTGGATGAAAGGTATCTTATCCTATCCTTCATTAATGCAATGTTCGCGACTAATTTACTGTACATTCAGATTTTCAGAATCAAAAATACAATCACCATGACAGAATTGCGAGAACTGCAGGAAGAATATATTGCTTTGGAGGAGAAACAAAATGAGATGGAATCATACCCAATCGTGAACACCATCTCGCTACCGGCAAGTGGAAGTTTGCTCCCTAAAATGATAAATAATGTAGCGAGCACCTCGCAAGCACAACAAGAGAAAGTGGTTATCGATAACCAACAAAAATTAGTAGCGATGGGAAGTCGAGATCAAGAAGAATATGAAAGGGAGAAGAATTATTATAATCGTGGTGGAAACAATAAGATTCAAAGACTCGATCAACCTCAAGAAACTTATGGTGGACAAAGGAAGAATAATTTTAAAGGGCAAGGTAATCAGAGGATAGTATGGGAAGAAATCAAGATGCCACCTCTCAATACTAGCATAGAAATTTTTTGGGAAGCTATCATTTTGATGGAAAACATACCATCCCCATGGAACATGGGGAAAGAACCCCATCCAAATAGCCGAAGTCAAGAATTCTGTCCTCACCATCATTTTCATGGCCATTCAATAAATGATTGTAGGAATGTAAAGAGGATAATTTTGAGAATGATTGATCAGGGGAAGCTAAATCATTTTCTAGTAGGACATCCACAATCTCAGAAATTACCGCCAGCACCAGAAACTCGCAGAGTGAATGCTGTAAAAGGAGCAGAAACATTTGTGATTGAAGTAGGGGCTAAAGCAAAAAACTTGTTCTGTAATTCTATTGTGCACTCATATAGGACTGTGGAGGATTTTCATGATAATATCCTAAGTAGAGTCTTCACAAGAGACATGAATGGGAAAGAAATAATGAATATAGCGAGAGCTTCGCCATTAGAAGAATGGCAGAAACAAACTCTTTCTTTCACTGCGCAAGATGTACCTGAGATTGGCGAGCAGCATGATAACCCATTGGTCGTGAGATTGGAGATTAACCCAAAACAAATGCAAGAAGAGGATGAAGAAAATGATAGTAAATTCGAAGATTCATGGGCCATCAACAGAGTCTTAATAGATACAGGGAGTTTAGTCGATATCTTATTCTATCATACCTTTAAAACCATGGGTGGAAAGGATGAAGATCTGGTACCATCAACATACAAAATCTATGGATTTAACGGTACAGATAACAAGCCAAAAGGAGAAATTGAAATGTAAATACCGTTAAAAGGAATATCATAAAAAAATCTTATTCTGTGTGGTAGATATAGAATCACCTTATAATGTTTTGATAGGAATACCTTGGTTACATGGGATATTGGGTGTAGCATCTACTTATCATCAGTGTATCAAATTTCCTCATCCAAAAGGTGTTGGAATTATTAAAGGAGACTGGGGAGAAAGAAAGAAATGTTATGAAATCGACATGAAGTCTTGCGAAGAAAGAGCTGAAAAGAATAGCAATTGGAAGTGCAAAATCAAGCAGCGACAGAAATGTGAAAGGTTAATGATTGATGCAATAGAACGAAAAGAGGATGTGAAAGCTGATGGCGAGCGTCTCGCAGAAAAAGAGACAATAGCAAAATGTAGCAGAAAAGCAGAATCAGAAAATAGTAAGTAGAGAGGTAAAATGATGAACCTTAGAGAACTCTACGAATAATTTGTTTAGAAATATGTAATTGAACAAAATATTCTGCTTGAAAGAATCGCAAAAACTTTACCAAAATGATCAAAGTTATGAAATCCTATCAGAGTTACAATACTCGCGAGAAGCGCGAATAAAATTTCGCAGAGACATAAGAATGGGACGAACCTTTATGGCGTGCACCCTAGTTCGCGAATAAAATTTCGTAAGAGGCAAATGTAAGACCTAATAGTGCGTTATAAAGGGGGTATCTCTTGACATGACTCAGCGATAAGGTTATACCGCTGCTGGAACCTGAGTCATGCAGATGTTGGGGTTAAAGAAAACCTATCCGGGAGAGAGATCTTGGATTTCCAACTATATATGGTTATACCCTGGTTGGACGACTGAGAGTCTCTTCCAAGAAGTGCAAAGTGTGACCAAGGCGCCGAGGTACACGGTTGAGCCAAGGGTGACCGGGGCATACGAAACTCTCTTGCCATCCTTGGTAAGTCTTGGCTACAATGCACTTGGCCTGAAGAAAACCCCACCTAGGGTGCAGTCTTGTAAATATAAGCCATATAGCCATAAAGGACAAGAGGCTGCGAAAATAGCTGGTTGTTGGCAACTCTGGATGGGAGGAGCTAGTCTTGTATGGCCGATGTTCCCTCCTTGAAGGGGAAACCAGGGGGAAGATAAGGGCGGCACCCTCCATTAGGGAGCTGATAAGTGTCTTAATACGGCAATGTCATGGGGATTTATGATCGCAAGAACATTTAGGCCTGTCATATTGTCGCGTGACGTAAATGATGCAGAGGCAACAAGCCACGAGAGCAATGTTAAGATGAGATCAATGGGTTTTTACATGAAAATGTAAAGACGTCCTGCAGTTTCATAGCAAGACGACAATGTCACGAGGTTTTGATCTCGCGAGAGAACTTAGACTTGTCATATTGTCGCAATACAATCAAGATGTAAAGATAAGACAAGATCAATAGGTCAATACATGCAAATGTAAAGACGTCCTGCGATTTTGTCGCAGAAAGAAAGAGCGTGGCAAAGTAAGACCTTTAATTAGGAAGTCACAATAAGACCACAAGATTACTACGATAATACTCGCATATGTTATGAGAATTTCGATTTCACACAATTATTATTGACGGAAATATCGCCAATATTAAGGCAAATTTTAAATTTTTATTTAATCTTTTAATCAATTTTTATATTGCAGATGAATAATAGAGGCAAGTATGGGAATGTATGAGAACGATGAAATTATTATTCATCTATCATATAAAAATTGCAAAGAAACAGGGACGCAGATAATTAAAAGAATAATAGTTATATTGATTGATTAACTTGCAGAAAAAGAGTTGCTTTCTGATTCTTACAGGTAGAAGTAAAGAGGCAAAATAAATTTACAAATTTAGAGAAACTAACGGCAATGTTACAGAAAAAAGAGAAGGAAAAGGAAGAACTAGTTAGATCCATCGCCATCTTCTTTATCAGACTCCTCTTCATCGTTAGATTTTTCCCTTTCATCATTTTCATCATAATCTTCTTCTTCGCCAGATTTTTCACCTTCATCATCATTATTATCATTTTCTTCCTCGTCAGAATCCTCAGCCTCACTATCAGAGATGTCGAGATTTGAAATCACTTCGGGTACTTCTTTTGCAAGATCAGGATATATAGAAGAAGAAATCACATGGTCATTGCAAACTAAATTAACAGAATCATTACGAAAAACAATGAGAGATCTATTGAAGTTCGCGGTAATGATGCCAAATTGCTTCTTCAACTGTGAATATTTATTATTGCGAGCATCAAGAGTATTCGCGAGTTTATCCTTCTCCTCTTCAAGCTCATTGATTCTTTCAAGATAACCTTTCTCAGCTTCTACAAGAATATGGCAACAAGTTAGAAATTTTATAAAGAAGAATAATAAAAACAAGAAACTAGCGAGAAGAATATTAGATAATAACCTTCTCTGTTAGAAATCATATCTCTAATTAGAGCCGCCTGTTCAACTTGAAGGCTAACATTTACACCTAAATCATTTCTGGCATTGTCAAGAACCTTTGCAGCCCAAGCAAACTCATCATCGCTATTAATGAGGAGACGAGATCGAATCTGAGTCTCCCTCGCAAGAAGATCTTCATTCTCGCGGATAAGTTTATCTCTGACCATTTGAACATCAAGGAGAGTTTTATAAAAATCTGCTAAGGTTTTAGATCCCTTTTTTATGGCAAGATCCTTCTCGTCAATAAGATCGCTATTCTTCTGCCTTAATTTATCTATTTATTTCTTTGAATCAAAATAAAGGCGCCTATATTTGTCAGTCAAGCCTAAATTGAATCTGTGTTCAAGTTTTAAGAGATTAAACTTGGATATAAGTTCGTCTATGGGGAGGGAGTTAATCTTATCATCTGAGAAATTACTTAAGGAATTATTAAGACTAGTAAGAAGAGTATGATCATCTATAGGTTCAGGGAAAGTTTGAAAGATTATAGCCTTGTCAGTAAGACCATAAACATCTGCAAGTTAAAAATGATTGCTTGAATAAGCCGCGATAGAATAAAAGGAATTAAGAAAGATGAGAAATCAGTCATACCATAGAGTTGTTGGTTAGCTTTATCAAGATTAATGATCTTTTGCTTATTAACAGAAACTTTTGTCTCCAATTGTTTATTCTTCTTGCAAAGCTCTATATTTTCATACTCTAGTTTTTCCTTATCCTGGCGAACTTTAGCTGCTTTCTCTTCAGCGTTGACGCATCTTTTATCTAAGTCAGAAGCAACAGCAAAAGAAGATCTTCTTACCTGCGAGGAAAAGAAATAAGTTAAAATCTAGCGATAAAGAAAATATGAACAAATTGAAGAGATGAAAACATACCAAGGCACCAAGAGAATTCAAGAGACTGGGAGTTAGAGATCTTGAGATTCCTTGGAGAGAATCATTATCCACTAAAATAGGAGCATCGCAAACTTGAGCGAGAGCTTGGGATGTCTTTTCAATCATTTCATCCTCGTCATTAGAAGTCATGCTGTGGGAGATATCATTAAAAATCCTAGATAGATGAGTCATTGAAAAATCAGAAGAAGAAGAATTTCTTATTGAAGGAAAACCGCCAACATTAAACTCCTCGTCAATATCCTTATCAAGAACAACACTGGGATTCTCTGGAATTATTTGAGGAGTTGAAAAAGAAGAAGGATGAGTTTTTAATTTCTTTAGCGGAGGTTCGCTAGATTCATCATTGCGAGGGGCAGAAGATCTTCCCTTAGAAGAAGTAGTAGACTTCTCTTTTATAGATTTCCCAAATGGTTCCTTTGGAGATTTCTCCTTGATTTTTGGAGGAGGCAGTGGTTCTAATTCTTCGATTTCCTGCGAGCACGGATGAAGATAAGAAATAGGGGCAACAATATATTGTTAAAATTTATGAAGAAATATTTCTTACTTCATCTTTAAAAGATCTCAGAGCCAAGAGAATGTTGGGTTTCCTAAGAGTTTGATAGCTGAGTTTCATTCTATCAATCTGATAAAAATCAGAAAAGTTAGCGAGAATATAAAGAAGACAATAAATAATAACATGAAAAGTTGAGAGAATATATTTCTTTAGATATTTCAGGCCAGTTGAAGACCCAGGGTTGATATTCTGCAAGACTCGCGGGAAGTTCGCGAGAACCAGATATATAAGGACCTTCAAGACTTAATGGGAAGATGAACCACTTGTCATCGCTAGAATGACGAGGACCTTGGTTAGTAGATGTATGAAATTCAATATCCATCATAAGAGCATTGTCACCAGCGACCTTCTCTTTCTTCAAACGAACACCCCAACATGTACTATCCCTCTTCATATGGACAATACTATAGTTTACAAAAAAGTTGTCCACAGTATAATCGCAAGAAACAATGGGTACATCTTTGAACAAAGGATTCTTTGGAGCCTTGGGATAACGAGTTCCTTTACCAGCGCCACGAGAAGCATATTAAAGTAGTAATCTGATGCAATCCCCACCTAATTGGTATATTGCTCGTGAGAATCTCTCGTCAGAAATTATTTGATAAAACAACGGAAGCTCAGGATCATAAAGAGGGATGGGAAGACCAGCTTCAAGTTGTCCTAGCGATACTATGATTTTCTCGCGAGAACATTGGTCATCAGTAAATAGTTTAAGGGAAAGTTCTGATTTGGAATCTTGTTCTGGAATCAAAGATAAGTTAAAAACTTTAAGTCTGAGCTTCTCGCGCATTCCATTGAAGGCCTTCAAATTTTTAGCACCAGCAGCAACCATTTTTGAGTATGGGAATGAAAGAATAAATCACAGTTGTTATAGAAGCGCAATTCACGGAAGAACAGTAAAAATTGCAGAGAGAATACGGAGAGAAGAAAGAAGAAAGTAAAAGAGAAAAAGGATAGGAATTAGAAGAGTATTTATAGAAGAAGAAATTTCTCGAAGAAGATGAAGGAAATTAATGCAAAGAAGAGACGTGGGTGGTCAGATCGCAGCGGTTATAGAAGACGTGTCAAAAATTTATTAGAAGAAAATATTCGTGAAAACAGCTGGCGAAGGACGAAGAAATCTGAAAAGATAAGCAATTATGGCATTTTAGATTCTCATATCTTCTCTTCTTCGCAGAAAAGACATGAGAAGAGGCAAGATGTAGTACAGAATATCGCTACAACGCTATTCCCGTGATATTAACAACATTTCTGCGAGAAGCCCAAACGTTTCTACAAGTATTAACAACACTTTGACGAGATTGTCGCAAGATTCTTCAACAACATTTGGCGAGTGTCACAAAAGAGTGATGTAATGGTTAACGATTAAAGATATATGAAGAATAAGTCTGCTTCACGATGGTTATAAAGTTGGCGATGGTGAAGACTAAAGTTATGGCGATGAGATCGCAGAGTAGATCCGAATTAAGGGGAAGTCTTAGATGTCTTCCACTATGTATTTTCCTATATAAAGGGTTCAACTAAATCCAGAAAATGATGATGTATTTTTGAGAGCTGAGAGAATTTTGAGGAGAGAGAAACTCCAGAAAGAAAGTTGTACTTCTGAGTTTTAATATTTCTTGTAAATCTTCCTGAAAGTGAATTAATAAAAGTGTTGTTATTCATTCACAATTATGACTTAGTTTTCATAGATTCTTGACAAGGGTGTAGTGTAGGAAAACCTGCAACTACATCTTCAATGGAGGAATGAAGATGGGAGTTGAAGCTGAGGAGCTGGAATGTAAGGCTATGCTGGCAGCTGTTACTCTGGCACCCTCTAAGAACTTTAATTATGTTATCTATGAATCAGATTGTGAGACTTTAATGAAATCCATCAATGATCAAACCTATTATGTTAATTGGGTGAATCAAGATTTGGTTTTAGATATTAATTCTAATTGGACAGAACATACAATTAGAGCAATGTGTTTTAATTCACTTAATTCAAATTGGGGCCATAACTTCTTCCAGTTCTTACGATTTTATTTTTCAATTGTACCAACACGTTCTCCACTTTTTACAAAGTTTAGTTTTTTACTTTAGTACTGTTATAACAACTGCAACAACACATACTCAGATTTTTAGCTATTATTTAGATTTATTTTCTGAATTCGGGTACGAACAAAAAAATCTTTAGGATGGAATGAATATTAGTTGCATTGCACTCCGGTCTTTTAGAGCCGTCAAAGCAGAAAATTATGCAGCAGGATAACAAGATTTGACTGAGAAAATTCTTAACATAGAAGGATCTTTACCTTCCTGTTTTACTAAATTATTTACCATATACACCTAAATATTTTGCCAAATTATTTATTATGAAAAATATTTCCAAACTTCCATTTACCCTCTGTGTTCATCTCTCTCGTCTTAAATCATTTCATGTTTCTACTCTTAAATCTTCTAACCTCCCCCTAGAAAACGAAACAAGTGGTTTACTTTGATCATCTGATTCATCTCTGGATAAACCATATATTCCCCTGTCAGTTTTGCTTTGCGGAATAACTGGATCGACTGTGTAAGTAATTCTTTTCAGTACTGCTTTGTTAACTGAGATTATAACTCTAATGATCATAGTAGGTTAAATATTGTCTTCATATGCAACTGTATGTAGGTAGCTAACCTCTGATTACTTGTATGATTCATATATGATAACTGAACTCACATTGTGATTTGTGATTACTCTTTGTGTACGTATTACTCTTTGCAATGATATTTCGTAGTTTTATTCAGACCACAATAGCATTTTCACAAGATGTTCACAATTTTTTTCTCCGTCCAGGTATCTGAGAATTCATAATGGATCCTAGAGTAATGGATAAATCTTGGATGTATACCGATAGAACCAAACCGCGTTATCAAGACGGAGTCGATGCATTTATAAAGTTTGCTACGCATACATACCAACAGGATATTGCGAATGGGAAACGGAAACCATACGACAAGGGTAAAATTAAGTTTCTATGTCCATGTGTGAAATGTCTCAACCTCTACGCGCACAAGGTAAGTAAAGTTAAGTATCATTTATTTTCTTCTGGATTCATTCAAAATTATGCGGTATGGGCTAAGCACGGAGAAGGAGATGAGTCATCAAGGTGGACACTTCTGGATGGTAATGGCAGCGACGGTCCACACTCTGGTGAGCCAACATATGCTGCAGAGACTAGAAAAATGGTTAGTGCTTTATTAGGAGACAACTTTTCAAAGGATTCTGAGAAGATGCAACAGATACTCGAAGATGCTGGGAAACCCCTATACGAAGGATGTACCAATTTTACAAAGATATCTGCAATGTGTGAACTGTTTAACCTAAAGAGCAAGCACGGAGTTTCCGACAAGTTATTTAATGAACTTCTACCGATGTTAAAATCCATGCTCCATCCAGGAAATGAGATGATTAAAAGTACATATGAAGCTAAGAAGGTGATGAGAGATTTGGGTTCAGGTTACGAAAAGATACATGTATGCATCAATAACTGCATTCTCTATAGGAAGGATTACGAGGATCACATCAAGTGTCCCACCTGTGGGGAATAAAGATGGAAAGTTGACGACACCACCCACGAGGTTTATGAAAAAATTCCGGCAAAAGTCTTATGGTATTTCCCAATTATCCCAAGACTGAAACGGCTGTTTCAATCAAAGAGAATTGTCGAATATTTATTATAGCACGACACCAGAAAGAAAGAAGAGGGTGTTTTATGGCATCCGGCAGACTCACCAGCATGGAAAAATATAGATAAAATATATCCCGTAATTCATGATGATCCTCGAAATCTGCGGCTAGGCATTTTGGATGACGGGATTGACGTAAACAAAGGCATGTAAAAACAACATAGTATGTGGCCAATTCTGACAGTAATTTACAACCTTTCACCAGAGTTGTGTATGAAGAGAAAGTTCACCATGCTGTCATTAATTATCGATGGGACGCCTTGTAAGGACATTGATTTAATGTTACAACCGTTTGTCGAGGATCTCAATGAATTGTTTGAGGGAGTGCAATGTTTTGATGCGCTGAAACAGGAGATGTTTACTCTACGTGCGGTTATTTTATGGACAATAAATAATTACCCTGCTCTCGGTACACTGTGTGGATTCCCTTACCAGGGACGAGACGCCTGTAAGGTGTGTGGGAGAAATACTTACTATGTCAGGCTAAAACATTGTAGAAAAGAGGTTTATACCGGGCGTAGAAGATACCTACCATATAATCATCCATTCAGACATCAAAAGCGGTTCAACGGAAAAGATGAAACTGAAGAGGCTCTGAAACTTATGACCTCGTCACAAATATACAATGAGGTAAAGTCTATAAAGAATAAATGGGGAAAGGGACGGAAGAATATTGTGGTGGAATTCGTGCAGGATAACCCTGGAATAGGTGGAAAGATGAAGAGAATCTAAAAGACCATCGACCCAAAAAAGGGGAAGGGGAAGGAGAAGGAGACCGAAGGGCGCTACTGGAAAAAGTTCAATATATGGTTCCGGCTCCTCCCCTACTGGCGGTATCTTGTTGTCCACCATTGCATAGATTTCATACACGTCGAAAAGAATGTATGCGAGTGTATATGGTGGATTTTCAACAAGGGCTAAAATCGTAAACTCATGATTGTACGGACCACCGGTTCAGCAATCGCATGTGAGTATTGAGACACGGGTCTCTCATCGAATTCTCAACGGAGAGTGCTTTCTCTCAGAGTACATGTAGATGTGAAGTCAACGTCTAGACAAAGGCATAATCTCATGAATACTGAATACTTTCAGTCATTTCTATATAATATCACGGGATGGACGGCTCTACGGGGAAATATCGTCTATAGGAACAAAAAACGAGTTTAACCTGACTATATAAAGGATATGGCTTAATGGCAAGTCATGTCAGGATAATTAATGCTCCTATCATAGTCAGTTTATCTGCTAGGCATAGACCCCATGAGGTTAATTATCCCTTCATTGCTCCGATTCCATGGTCGAATCAACGACGATCCCGTGGAATGGCAATAAGATTGCTCCGATTCCGTGGTCGAATCAACGACGATCCCACGGAATGGCAATATCATTGTTCCGATTCCGTGGTCGAATCAACGATGATCCCACGGAATGGCAATATTATTGTTCCGATTCCGTGGTCGAATCATCGACGATCCCACGGAATGGAAATATCATTGCTCTTCTGTGGTCGAATCAACGACGATCCCATGGAATTGCAATATCATTGCTCCGATTCCGTGGTCGAATCAACGACGATCCCACGGAATGGCAATATCATTGCTCCGATTCCGTGGTCGAATCAACGACGATCCCACGGAATGGCAATATCATTGCTCCGATTCCGTGGTCGAATCAACGAAGATCCTACAGAATGGCAATAAGATTGCTCCGATTCCGTGGTCGAATCAACGACGATCCCACGGAATGGAAATATCATTGCTCCGATTCCGTGGTCGAATCAATGACGATCCCACGGAATGGCAATAAGATTGCTCCGATTCCGTGGTCGAATCAACGACGATCCGACGGAATGGCAATATCATTGCTCCAATTCCGTGGTCGAATCAACGACGATCCCACGGAATGGCAATAAGATTGCTCCGATTCCGTGGTCGAATCAACGACGATCCCACGGAATGGCAATAAGATTGCTCCGATTCCGTGGTCGAATCAACGACGATCCCACGGAATGACAATAAGATTGATCCGATTCCGTGGTCGAATCAACGACGATCCCACGGAATGGAAATATCATTGCTCCGATTCCGTGGTCGAATCAACGACGATCCCACGGAATGGCAATAAGATTTCTCCGATTCCGTGGTCGAATCAACGACGATCCCACGTAATGGCAATATCATTGCTCCGATTCCGTGGTCGAATCAACGACGATCCCACGGAATGGCAATATCATTGCTCCGATTCCGTGGTCGAATCAACGACGATCCCACGGAATGGCAATATCATTGCTCCGATTCCGTGGTCGAATCAACGTCGATCCCATGGAATGGCAACGATCGCATTGTTCTGAGTTCGTAGTCGAATCTTTAGCTGATCCTATGAATTAACAGTGAACATCTATCCGTTTTATTACTTATTTCATGGATTATTCTCCATTGAATTAGTAATAAATAATTAACGATCGGGCGTCTGAGCTACCTCTGAGTAAGCCCCGATTTAAATGGTGAAAGTGTACTCAACGATGATGCACTGACGGTCATCGCACGAACGAGTATTTCAAAATATAACGAAACGATGAACCTATGCAAAATAGGGAAGAAAATAATAAATAATTAAAATATTTGACCAAGGTGCTGGGACACTGACACACGATCAACTCATCGTGTCGTGGTCAGTTCCACGCCAATCCTATATTTTAATACACTTTTTTTTCTTTCATGATTTGATAAAATTCTCTCGTTTGATCGAATCTCCTTCTTGAGAAAATTCCTTGGATTCATGGTATTTACATGAGTCCGTCAAAATAATATAAAATTAGGAGAGTGTGTGGGGCGTGATCATTGGCTGACCGGCCATGCCTTGGTCTCACCTGGCCCACACCTCACAGTTCCTCATTATTTTTATTATTATTATTTTTCTCTAATTTCATGAAAAAACCCCTTGATTTCGTGGTATTTTTCCTCAAAAAATTCCTTAAATCATCAAAAATAATAATAAAATAAAATGAATTATGAAAACTTGTGGGACCGGGCCTTGGCCGGCCGGCCATGCCCTAGCTGGTCCCACACGCTTTGTTTTATTTATTTTATTATTAATTATCTTATTTTCCTTGATTTCATAGTATTTTTCTCAAAATTCCTTCAAATCATCAAAAATACCCAAAAAATTATTAAAATTCGTGGGATTGGGCCATGACCGGTCGGTCACGCCTCCGTGGTCCCACACGACCGAATTTTATTGTTTAATATTTTTCAAAGACCATGAACTCATGGAAACTCCTTCAATTCATGAAAAACTCTCTAAATTTATCAAATTTCTCAAAATTCACGAATCCTTCATAAAATCATCAAAATATATAAAACTAAGGAAGAGACACCACGGGACCGTGGTCATGACTGGCCGACCGTGCCTTGACCACCGGCGTCCCAGTCTCACAATTCCTTATTTTATAAATATATTTTCCATCGTCTTATGAAAACTTCTTGATTTTAATAAAACTCCTTCGTTTTATCGTGGGACCGGCTCCTTAAATCTTTCCTGAATTTTACTTTCGGGGTGTTTTCACCTCCCGAACGAGCTCAAAACCTAAAAAATCCAGCGTAGGGAGATAGGAAATTCCTTTCCGTACGGAATGAAGGGGCGGACCATCAAAATCCGAGTCCGTATGAGAATTATACATCAATTCTAGTAAAGGACGTTAATTAGGGTTTGGAGACTGCTCAAGCGACCAACAGTTGGTCACGTGATCACTATGACTGGTCCACACTTCATAATTCCTTCACTTTTATTATTTTCCTTCGTTCGATGAAGTTTTGACGGTTTTATCAGAAAACCCTAATTTTGTCATATTTTCTCAAATGGTCGCTCAAACGTGCACCAGAAAATATCAAAATTCTCAAGGCTGAGACACGGACACCTTAGGGACACGAGCATGTTATCTTGACCGACCAAGATTAGCTCTTTGGCTCACGAAAGCCAGTCTCATCGGTTTTCACAGTTTTGACCTAATTTGCACAATTGCTCGTATTAGGTCCAAAACTTCCAAACACTTTGGATTTTTCATGAAGTGACCATCAGACGGTCACGTGATAACCCAGGGCCGGCTCCATGACTCTATGGTCGGTCCATCACTCTCTCATATTTAATTAGGTTTTGACACCTAAGTCTCAGACGAGCATTTTGAATAATGATTGAACCAGCATTTAATCATTCTTTCACCAATAATTCATGAACTCTTCGTGAATTCATCATATTTGCTCACGTGAGCACATGGACACTACATGGTTGATCCACGGTCCCATGTAGCCGCTCCTCGTTCGTCCCATGGTTAAAACTACTGACCATGAATTGATCATCAATCGATCAAATTAGGGTTTCGAGTTCAAGGATCATGCTTCCAGACTCTAACCTTAATAATTCTATGATGACCTCATGGTCATGAATTAATATTAATAATTCTACGATGACCTCATGGTCATGAATTAATATAAATAATTTTACAACGACCTCATGGTCATGAATTAATAATTCTACGACGACCTCATGGTCATGAATTAATAATTCCACTACGATCTCATGGTCATGAATCTTGTTAATTATGCTAGGTTCAACGACCAGCATTTTAATTAATATTATTGGCACACTGCCAATCATTCATGAGCAACACATGCTCAGACGGTCAAATATTCAACAAATCATCACGAGAGCCACACTTGCTCAGATGATCAATATTTGCCCGAGTTAAGGAATATCGGTTCAACAATCCACCAATATTCAACAATCCATCGAATGAGCAATACTTGCTCACTTCATCATAACAATTATACCTCTGTCTCATGACACGTTCAATTCATGGGTGGTTCCAGAATATCTTGTTCAACTCAGCAACCACGTAGACTCATTGTCCCATCAAACCACGAAATCATCAATTGACTAAACAAACCACGAGACGATCAATCGTGTCACTTGGGGGGATATCACTTAGGGTTTTGGTCTAGCGGTATACGGCACGTGTGTTCAAACACACGATGGAATGTGAGCAAGTCGTGCAATCAGTTGAAGGAATTCACGAGGTAGTGGGTGGAAAGTCGACCAAGTCTTTACACGTTGGACAACTGGTTTCGAACACGATTTCCACCTCTCCACTCCTTGATTCCATCAATTGTCACACTTCATGGGATCATGGTGTCTATAATTCCAGCAATATAAATAAGTTCCTGAATCAAGATTGAGAATGATCGAACAACCATCGAATCAGAAAAACAGAACGAATACACAGAATACTCAGAGTAAGAATCTCACGTCTCTTCAACAACACGGGATCATCAAACTCATCAATTGAGCAATTTCTTTACAATCGTTCAACTTCAATCATTCAGAACTTATCATATTCAGAATTCACACACCCACAATCCTTGAATCACCATCGATTCCACACATTTCTCAGCTTCCCTCCTACAGATCAACCCATCCTCTCTTGTGACCGAATTTACTCTGGAACGGTTGTTGTCTCGATTTAGGCCGGAGTACTACAGATTGATCTCTCGAATCTAAGCACCCCCTTTGCAGCGGTGCATCTGTGTGAGGATTATCATTTTTCCTGGTTCGAGGAACCTCCCCCGCACGGTCGTCTCCTCAATCCCTTAAAAACCAGCAGATCGTTTTT
The DNA here is from genome assembly GCA_023529315.1 of Papaver bracteatum. Lineage (NCBI taxonomy): Eukaryota > Viridiplantae > Streptophyta > Magnoliopsida > Ranunculales > Papaveraceae > Papaver > Papaver bracteatum. The sequence goes on from JAJJWX010003983.1 coordinate 1,725,046, forward strand.
CCCCATCCACAGATTGGCGACCACATTGGGAGATCATTCTCTCGGTTGAAATCTCACATTCCCACAAGATGGTTGGTCTTAGGTCAGGATCGTTCACAAATCCTAACGCAAATATCGCTATCACTAGCAACAATGAAGACATCCCGGAAACTGTTGATGGTGGTGACATCACTCCTCCTCACGCCAACGCGGAAGGTCATCCTTTGTTCGGTCGAAATCCCGAAGAAATCAGAGGAAACCCTCCACCTACCATGGCTGATCTCATCAAAACGCAATAGACTCTTGCAAAGAATCAGACGGATATGGCTGCGGCACAACAGAAATTATTGGATCACCTGAAGACTCTTACTGACAAATTGTCAGAGAAAGCTCAAGACAAGGGGAAAGAGAAGGAGAAAGCCTCTGACGCCAATCCTGAATTAATTCCAGTTGATAACGGAACTGACAAAGCCACAGATGACTCATCGACGAAGGAATTATCAAACTTCAATACTCGTGAAGATTTGGATCGTCTTCTGGAGAACCATGGAAAAGATAAGACGTCACACGTCCATCGTCACCAACCTCCATATCCTGTCGCTACACAGAGGATTCCCCTTCCGAAGGGCTACGTCTCTCCAATGTTTACCCTATATGATGGGACTGACAATGCTCGAGAGCACGTCTCCCGCTTCCTCGAAGCCTTGGGAGAACATGAACACAATCATGTTATTCGTCTCAAAGAATTACCAAAATCTTTGAAAGGAAGAGCATACACCTGGTACAACAACATCGCACCAGGAACCATCAACAATTGGGGAGAAATGATAAATGCATTCTACAGGAAATACTTCTTCGTGTCAGAGCAAGTCACTCTCTCTGATCTTGGGAGAATATCTCAGAAGACAGGTGAGAACCCCAACGATTATGTGAAAAGGTTCAGAGTCCAAGCCTTGGAATACCATGATCCAAACGTCAAGGAGCAACAACTGGTGGAATTATGTATTAACGGCATGCTCCCGGCCTACAGAGATTTACTGGAGAACCTTCGGTTCCAGACTTTCTCAGAGCTCCACGAATCCGCGAAGAGATCAGCAACCACTGCGCCTGCTCTGTTGGAAAGAACAAAATCTACAAATACTGAAGAATCGCGAGACACTTGAGGAAGAAGGCGTCTGATCAACAAGCAGTACAACCTCTATTCTTCCACAAATATTGTTGCAGAAGGGAGCAAACGGGAATCCAAACTGCCGCGCAAGCATACCTCAGCTCATTCGAAAGCACAAAGCAAGAATAATCAAGATGCATAAGCCTCTGACCAACGCACAAGAGTTCTTGATCAAGAAGTACATGACTTTCCTTTTCCATTGAAGAAGTGATCGAACTCCTGGATGTCTGGATCCAAGATGGTGCAATCAAGTTGTCATATGTCCAGAAAGAACCAAATAAAGAAGACATGGAAAGTCCTCGTTACTGCCGCTTCCACAGGTTCGTCAATCATCCCACAATGCAACTGCGCAGTTTTGAAACACATTTTCAAAGATAAGGTTTATCCACAATAGCTTAAACTGAGGACTGAAGGAGTACACAAGAATCCTCTCCCAGTCAGAACCTTTACACTCTTCGAACAACCTATCAAAGAAGCAGTTCAAGACGAACGTGAATTACGAAGGCACAAAGGGGAGACATGTTCACAGTACTGAACCACATCGTGTCAAGAAGTCCATCCCGAAAATACCTCTTGAGCCTCCAGCCGCAGATCAAGAGATGTACGACTGGGGACTTCTTACCATAGTCAATCTTAGAAGGAACGAATTTGGAAGAACGTTGATCGATGCTGACACCACCATCAACAACATTCCAGTGAAAACCATCGGATCTACATGCATCACTCGGCAAGAAGATACTCATTCTCCATCTCAATCAGAGACCTCGAAGGAGCGCTCGGAAATACTCATGGCTACATCACATAAGTCCAACTTGGACAGAAACCAAGTTTCACATAATCAGAAAGATCCAGGATATGACATGTCCTTCAGACGAGCGTAGGTCCACACTGAAAAGATGGATACTTTCAAATCATCTTTGGTTACACATCTCTCCAATGAAGAAAGTTGTGATCCAGAAGGTTTTGCGGACATTCCATCACCAGAGTACTTTGAGGAATTTCAAACTTCAACGAGGTTGAAGCAAGAACCTGCAAAAGATGCATAGATATTCGTCAAGAGGTTCCACACTCAGGAAAGTCTCATTCATTTCATATCTATGTCATTTATTTCCTCACATGATATCCTAGCACGTGGACTCAATTTTGCTAGCAACTCTACAAGATGTTATGAATGTTAGCTTCACCGGATTAGTATGACATTTCTCCTAATTGAGCATTGAAACATTCATTACTGAGATGATGTCCAAGCATGGCGAAGAACAATTTGGGCGTTTCTCCATAGCCTTGTAGGAGTTTTCATAAAATCAGAAAGCTCTGATGTCTGCACATACTACCTCAACGAAAAGGGATGCTGAATCAACTAAAAAAAGGGGTTGAGACAATCAAACCTAAGAAATTCTCAAAAGAGGTGACGCTTCAACGCTCAAGAAGCTAAGTAACCTTCGAATTGTACTCCCAATCAAAGAGTACACCTGCGACAATAGCGTCCCAGCTGGCTTTAACACAGATATCTCGACGCCGATTCAACACCACCACGATTGAAGTGTTACTAAACCACAATCGATAAGTCTTCATTATCCAATGATAAGACTTCTGAAGCAGATGCAACATCATTCATACATGGATGTCAGTAACTCCTTCAACGAACACTGGGCAGCCTAAGGAGATTTTGTGGAACTTCATCAACGGGATTTCTATACATCACAAGCTCCAGCATGATTGTGGAACTTTTTCTCTTCACCGATCACATCCAGTACGAAAATTGTTGATGCTATCTACCGCAACAATGACGACTCACTGACAAAGCCAGTTCGTGGAAAAGTAATGCTTCCAAGAGCATTAAGATTGGACTCTCAGTACACCTTCATCTCACGCTCAACTCATCAACTAGTTTGTGAATATAAAAGGCTCACTAGAAGAAGGATCAAAGACTATGTCTATAATCATGGTTCTATCCTTTTCGGTCTTTAGAGCAACTTCAACTGTGGTATCAGCATCAACAATAATCTCTAACGGAACACCATCCATGATCTCAACATCGACAAATATCTCTGGAGCGTGATCATTCATGGTCTCAACACCAACAACGGTCTCAGGAGCAACATCCTCAGGGCTTCACCAACTAATCATTCTCTGAAGTGTTACACATGAAACGGACTTCTCTAAGAGCCAATGATTCATATCAAGATGTGTAGACCTAATAACATGCTCACATGAAGTCTTCCCAAAGCCGGCACGACTGGTGGGAATAATCCAAAGTCTTCTACAAGATGTTCTCGTCACCTCTACAGATGGGATACAACACACTTCAGGTCATGGGTTTGCAAAAACGTGCCAATGGGTGAGGAATGGGACAATACTTCCTCAAAAAAAGATGTTCATCTGTGTCTCTTAAACAACATACCAAAAGGGCACATTAATCAGACATACAAGCTGAAATATATGGTCTTTACTGTCAGGTCTACGAAACCAAAAACATTTGTATGGGATTACAAATTGCAAATGTGCATGCTTAGTTGGTGGACTTCTACAAATCCAGATTGAGTGATTCTTCTATCATTTAATAACTCAGTCTCTTAGCTTCAAAATTTGGGGTCAAGCATCGAATTCCGACGCCGTGTGAGGTTCCTACAGCTTCCAGAACATACTACATGCAAGAATTCATGGACGGGATTCATAACCTCTACAATCGATCGATGTCCACCAGGTATTTGAGCTAAGTCCTTCATCAAGATACCTCCAGCTTCCTGGTTAGCTCGGCTACTTCATCCTCTTCAACACAACATCACTAATAGGGAAAGGAGCGTCACCCTTTTCTGCTTTCTTGATAACTTCAAGTCTTTTATGGAGCCACTTCAGATTGAAGCCAAGTTCTTCAGCATTCTAAGTTGTACTCCCAATCAAAGAGTACATCTTGGGAAACAATATTTCTGGATGTAATCCGAATATCATCTATAACACGCAAGATGGCCTCTACTTGTTTCGTCAAGAAATAACTACACCCTGGATCCCGAGTAACAACAATGTGTCCATACATTTTCCACAGTTCCTTGTATATAGCAACATATCCGATGGGAATGCTAAATGGGAGTAACTCACTAAATTGAGGATCAAAGGAAATCCCTGCAGTAGGATACTCATGCACTATCATCTGGTTCTCAGTTACTGGAGCAGTGTCAATGATCACAGAGACAACTTCAGGGGAAATAACTTTTGCTATTTCTGGTTCGGGTTTCACCGTCTGAGGCACAATTGGAATTTCCACCACCTCCACGGCATCAACGACTAGCACTTCATCATCCTGAGGCGCAGCTATGAAAGTTTTATCACCAACAGCTCCTGGATTGCCCAAATTATCAATATTGGATCCATGATTCCCAACTTCGTTGCTCGGCACCTAATGCGAAGATTACATGGGATTAGAATGATTCAAAGGAGATATACCTACTGGGGGAGTCTCTGAATCATTTGAAGGATCGGAAATACCGGAATCTCCATTGGCAACGCCGCTATCTACATTCGGTTCGGGATTTCGGGAATTCTCCATATTCCAAAGAAGAGCACGCTTCATCAACATGATGCTTATCTACAATGATTTCTTCTTGGGATCATCATCAACAATTATTATTACTTCATTCAAGGAGATGCCAAGATCACCTGTACGGAAAGATACTTACATCGAATTTTTCATCAGTGCTGGATTCATGAATTGCTTGTCCGGGAACAAGTTGAAGACATCAATCGATGGAGAAAAAGTCTAGAAGAAGTAACAAACCTTAGTCTCATGATCCTAATTGCACGGGCAAAGTCATGACACAAGGAGCGCTAACAACTCGTCAAAGAAATGGTTGGGGACTACACGTCATTCGCTAGCATCATGTAGTCCTCACTTATGGGTTCTATGCTCCTGTAGACTTTCTTCCATTTCCGTGGAGTCTACATTGATCCAGGATCTCACTTCACAACTATTCTATGGTAAAGCCAATGAAATATGAAGAATCTGTCATCATCACTCGGAGGTTCCATAAGTACCACTTCTTAAAACTTTCGTCCATAGAGATGTTTTCTCTGGAAACACCATCTTTGGATGTATCATCATGGGAGTCAGTCATCCCCGCAAAGTGGATACTTCAGCACAACGTTCATACAAAGCGCAGGCTTCGACAGAACAATGAATCATGCAATTAGGATGCTAACATCAACGTCTACCAAAATGGTAACTCTTAACTCTCACCTTTTACGCTTCCACTAAAAGTAGTGAGAGTAATGCTAGAGTTAACACTCCAAAATTGTTCGTTTCTTCAAAACCTACAAAAAGAACAACTCAGATTTTTCCATAAAATCATGAATATTTCTACTGTGTGAACATTCACCATAGAATTATGGAAACCAAAACATTATTTCATCATAAATAATTTTATCTCTAAGCAACATCACACAAGACTCAAGTTTTGATTTTAGAGAAACAATATATATTTACTCACGTAAATAAATGAATATTTTTCAACGTGAGCCAGGCTCACAAAAATAAATCGTGGATACTCCACGGTTTCAAAAAAAAAAAAACTTTTCCATGAACCGACCATGTTTTTACAAGAAAACTCTTTTCCTTCGTGCCGTCATACGTATTTGAAACGAAGGTTTATTTCAATTTTGTGAAAACTTACGCATTACATGATAAAGTTTTACATGAAAGCTCATACACAAAATTTTATCACTGGACACAAGTTCATATATACACGAATAGGAGAAATCGCTTCTCCGCATCATCGCTATTCTTTTAAACGAATATTTTACTACGGTTTTATGAAAAATTCACTTTTATGATAAGACTTTGGCTCACGTGAAAGCTCATCAACATAGTTTCATCACTGAACCTACATATTCATATATGAAGAAAAATCTCTTCTAAATCAGGGATTATTATTAGTTTTCAAAACTAACGATCAAACGAGCACACATTTTCAAAAACGAAGGTTTTCGACGAAACCCACAATTATATATACATGGGTATATGACTTTATCATGATCAATATGTGAACAACCCATATAACTCATGAACATTAAAAAAAAAAAGAGGGTTCGGATGCATACCTGTCGGCGCCTCTAGCAAACAGCCGGACGGCGACGGCGGCGGCGCTGGTGGTCGGGCAACTTTTCCTCCTCTTGATGCTGGCGTGAAGGTGATGGAGAGGGCTCGGCCCGCGAATCCTAAACGACCAAGGACTCGTCGTCCAAATCAGCGGTTCAACACCAATTTATGCTCATCAAATGACGCTTTAGCATGCCGCTGGAATCTTCATTCAAGTTATGGTATGCTCGTACGATCGAAATTCGGTAACATCTTAACTTACGACAAAGTTAAATTACTTATATTGTTTATGGCCTGAAAATCAACATTTAATGCTGACTGAGGAACACGGCTTTCCTCAGTAAGCATGGGACTTAATGTAGATGGTGGATTTTCAACAAGGGATAAAATCGTAAACTCATGATTGTACGGACCGCCGGTTCAGCAATCGCATGTGAGTATTGAGACACGGGTCTCTCATCGAATTCTCAACGGAGAGTGCTTTCTCTCAGAGTACATGTAGATGTGCAGTCAACGTCTAGACAACGGCATAATCTCATGAATACTGAATACTTTCAGTCATTTTTATATAGTATCACGGGATGGACATCTCTACGGGGCAATATCGTCTTCAAGAACAAACAACGAGTTTAACCTGACTATATAAAGGATATGGCTTAACGGCAAGTCATGTCAGGATAATTAATGCTCCTATCGTAGTCAGTTTATTCTGCTAGGCATAGACCCATGAGGTTAATTATCCCTTCATTGCTCCGATTCCATGGTCGAATCAACGACGATCCCGTGGAATGGAAATAAGATTGCTCCGATTCCGTGGTCGAATCAACGACGATCCCACGGAATGGAAATATCATTGTTCCGATTCCGTGGTCGAATCAACGACGATCCCACGGAATGGCAATATCATTGTTCCGATTCCGTGGTCGAATCAACGACGATCCCACGGAATGGAAATATCATTGCTCTTCCGTGGTCGAATCAACGACGATCCCAAGGAATGGCAATATCATTGCTCCGATTCCATGGTCGAATCAACGACGATCCCACGGAATGGCAATATCATTGCTCCGATTCCGTGGTCGAATCAACGACGATCCCACGTAATGGAAATATTATTGCTCCGATTCCGTGGTCGAATCAACGACGATCCCACGGAATGGCAATAATATTGCTCCGATTCCGTGGTCGAATCAACGACGATCCCACGGAATGGCAATATCATTACTCCGATTCCGTGGTCGAATCAACGATGATCCCACGGAATGGCAATAAGATTGCTCCAATTCCGTGGTTGAATCAACGACGATCCCACGGAATGGCAATATCATTGCTCCGATTCCGTGGTAGAATCAACGACGATCCCACGGAATGGCAATAAGATTGCTCCGATTTCGTGGTCGAATCAATGACGATCCCACGGAATGGCAATATCATTGCTCCGATTCCGTGGCCGAATCAACGATGATCCCACGGAATGGCAATAAGATTGATCCGATTCTGTGGTCGAATCAACGACGATCCCACGGAATGGCAATATCATTGCTCCGATTCCGTGGTCGAATCAACGACGATCCCACGGAATGGAAATAAGATTGCTCCGATTCCGTGGTCGAATCAACGACGATCCCACGGAATGGAAATATCATTGCTCCGATTCCGTGGTCGAATCAACGACGATCCCACGGAATGGAAATATCATTGCTCCGATTCCGTGGTCGAATCAACGACGATCCCACGGAATGGAAATATCATTGCTCCGACTCCGTGGTCGAATCAATGTCGATCCCATGGAATGGCAACAATCGCATTGTTCTGAGTTCGTAGTCGAATCTTTAGCTGATCCTATGAATTAATAGTGAACATCTATCCGTTTTATTACTCATTTCATGGATTATTCTCCATTGAATTAGTAATAAATAATTAACGATCGGGCGTCTGAGCTACCTCTGAGTAAGCCCCAATTTAAATGGTGAAAGTGTACTCAACGATGATGCACTGACGGTCACCGCACGAACGAGTATTTCAAAATACAACGAAACGATGAACCTATGCAAAATAGGGAAGAAAATAATAAATAATTAAAATATTTGACCAAGGTGCTGGGACACTGACACACGATCAACTCATCGTTTCGTGGTCAGTTCCACGCCAATCCTATATTTTAATACACTTTTATTTTTATTTTTCATGATTTGATAAAATTCTCTCGTTTGATCGAATCTCCTTCTTGAGAAAATTCCTTGGATTCATGGTATTTACATGAGTCCGTCAAAATAATATAAAATTAGGAGAGTGTGTGGGGCGTGACCATTGGCTGACCGGCCATGCCTTGGTCTCACCCGGCCCACACCTCACAGTTCCTCATTATTTTTATTATTATTATTTTTCTCTAATTTCATGAAAAAACCCCTTGATTTCGTGGTATTTTTCCTCAAAAAATTCCTTAAATCATCAAAAATAATAATAAAATAAAATGAATTATGAAAACTTGTGGGACCGGGCATGCCCTAGCCGGTCCCACACGCCCTGTTTTATTTATTTTATTATTAATTATCTTATTTTTCCTTGATTTCATGGTATTTTTCTCAAAATTCCTTCAAATCATCAAAAATACCCAAAAAATTATTAAAATTCGTGGGATTGGGCCATGACCGGTTTGTCACGCCTCCGTGGTCCTACACGACCGAATTTTATTGTTTAATATTTTTCAAAGACCATGAACTCATGGAAACTCCTTCAATTCATGAAAAACTCTCTAAATTTATCAAATTTCTCAAAATTCAAGAATCCTTCATAAAATCATCAAAATATATAAAACTAAGGAAGAGACACCACGGGACCGTGGTCATGACTGGCCGACCGTGCCTTGACCACCGGCGTCCCAGTCTCACAATTCCTTATTTTATAAATATTTTCCATCGTCTCATGGTGTTTCCTTCGTCTCATGGAAACTTCTTGATTTTAATAAAACTCCTTCGTTTTATCGTGGGACCGGCTCCTTAAATCTTTCCTGAATTTTACTTTCGGGGTGTTTTCACCTCCCGAACGAGCTCAAAACCTAAAAACTCCCTCGTTGGGAGATAGGAAATTCCTTTTCCTACGGAATGAAGGGGCGGACCATCAAAATCCGAGTCCGTATGAGAATTATACATCAATTCTAGTAAAGGACGTTAATTAGGGTTTGGAGACTGCTCAAGCGACCAACAGTTGATCACGTGATCACTGTGACTGGTCCACACTTCATAATTCCTCCACTTTTATTATTTTCCTTCGTTCGATGAAGTTTTGACGGTTTTATCAGAAAACCCTAATTTTAACATATTTTCTCAAATGGTCGCTCAAACGTGCACCAGAAAATATCAAACTTCTCAAGACTAAGACGCAGACACCTTAGGGACACGAGCATGTTATCTTGACAGACCAAGATTAGCTCTTTGGCTCACGGAAGCCAGTCTCATCGATTTTCACAGTTTTGACCTAATTTGCACAATTGCTCGTATTAGGTCCAAAACTTTCAAACACTTTGGATTTTTCATGAAGTGACCATCAGACGGTCACGTGATAACCCAGGGCCGGCTCCATGACTCTATGGTCGATCCATCACTCTCTCATAATTAATTAGGTTTTGACACCTAAGTCTCAGACGAGCATTTTGAATAATGATTGAACCAGCATTTAATCATTCTTTCACCAATAATTCATGAACTCTTCGTGAATTCATCATATTTGCTCACGTGAGTACATGGACACTACATGGTTGATCCACGGTCCCATGTAGCCGCTCCTCGTTCGTCCCATGGTTAGAACTATTGACCATGAATTGATCATCAATCGATCAAATTAGGGTTTCTGAGTTCAAGGATCATGCTTCCAGACTCTAACCTTAATAATTCTATGATGACCTTATGGTCATGAATTAATATTAATAATTCTACGATGACCTCATGGTCATGAATTAATATTAATAATTCTACGATGACCTCATGGTCATGAATTAATATTAATAATTTTACGACGACCTCATGGTCATGAATTAATAATTCTACGACGACCTCGTGGTCATGAATTAATAATTCCACGACGATCTCATGGTCATGAATCTTATTAATTATGCTAGGTTCAACAACCAGCATTTTAATTAATATTATTGGCACACTGCCAATCATTCATGAGCAACACATGCTCAGACGGTCAAATATTCAACAAATCATCACGAGAGCAACTCTTGATCAGATGATCAATATTTTCCCGAGTTAAGGAATATCGGTTCAACAATCCACCAATATTCAACAATCCATCGAATGAGAAATACTTGCTCACTTCATCATAACAATTATACCTCTGTCTCATGACACGTTCAATTCGTGGGTGGTTCCAGAATATCTTGTTCGACTCAGCAACCACGTGGACTCATTGTCCCATCAAACCACGAAATCATCAATTGACTAAACAAACCACGAGACGATCAATCATGTCACTTGGGGGGGATATTACTTAGGTTTTTGGTCTGGCGGTCTACGGCATGTGTATTCAAACACACGATGGAATGTGAGCAAGTCGTGAAATCAGTTGAAGGAATTCACGAGGTAGTGGGTGGAAAGTCGACCAAGTCTTTACACGTTGGACAACTGGTTTCGAACACGATTTCCACCTCTCCACTCCTTGATTCCATCAACTGTCACACTTCATGGGATCATGGTGTCTATAATTCCAGCAATATAAATAAGTTCCTAAATCAAGATTGAGAATGATCGAACAACCATCGAATCAGAAAAACAGAATGAATACACAGAATACTCAGAGTAAGAATCTCACGTCTCTTCGACAACACGGGATCATCAAACTCATCAATTGAGCAATTTATTTACAATCGTTCAACTTCAATCATTCAGAACTTATCATATTCAGAATTCACACACCCACAATCCTTGAATCACCATCGATTCCACACATTTCTCAGCTTCCCTCCTACAGATCAACCCATCCTCTCTTGTGACCGAATTTACTCTGGAATGGTCGTTGTCTCGATTTAGGCTGGAGTACTACAGATTGATCTCTCGAATCTAAGCACCCCCTTTGCAGCGGTGCATCTGTGTGAGGATTAGCATTTTGCCTGGTTCGAGGAACCTCCTCCGCACGGTCGTCTCCTCAATCCTTTAAAAACCAGCAGATCGTTTTCCCCATCCACAGCGAGAGTATCGTTGGAACATTGTTGAACAATGAATTTAAGTCGAAAGACCACCTTGCTTCTCAAATGGACCTGAAGAAGATGGGTTTTAGAGATGAGTTGCAACCTCGGGAAAATGGCAAAGGGGGATATATACTAAAGGCAGCATGTCACTCATTAAGCCCGGAGGAAAAGGACAAGTTCTGTGAAACATTATCCGAGATAAAGGTTCCACAAGGGTATTGTTCAAACTTTTCAACACTGGTGAATCAAAAAGATCGAAAGCTTATCGGACTAAAATCGCATGATTATCACATGCTAATGCAACATTTTTTACCCATTGCGATTAAATCAATTATTCCACAGCCAACAAGATATGCTATTATCATGTTTTGTTTCCTTTTCAGGGCAATATCTAGCAAAGAAATCAAGGTGGCAGAGCTAGAAAAATTGTAGTCGGATCTCGTTGTGACTTTGTGCTTGCTCGAGAAATACTTTCCTCCATCCTTTTTCGACATAATGGTTCATTTAACTGTGCATCTTACCAGGGAAGTGCAAATTTGTGGTCATGAATTCTTTTGATGGATGTATCCGTTTGAAAGGTGCATGAAGGTCATTAAAGGGCATGTGTGAAACAGAAACAGACTTGGAGGAAGCATTGCTGAAGGGAACCTTGCAGAAGAGACAATTTGAGGTTATCAGTGAGCACCAACAAAGCATGAATGATACAGTCGGAATTCCACCAGAAAAACTCAACACATCTGACACTGGTGAAGATTCTTATTCTTTCAAGGGAAAACCAATGTCAAATCCTAAGTTTCCTCGTGTTGATAAGGATATGTTTGATAAAGCGCATTTCTATGTATTATGGAATTCTCCTGAAGTTGCTCCTTACGTTGAGTAAGTATAACTAGATCTAACCAAATAACCTCATTTTTTATTTAGTTTTTGATTATGTGTCCAAATTTCTGTAAAGATAATAACATTAATCATTGCACTGTCCAGCCGACACCAGAATTTTTTGAAGGATAAATATCTTGGTATGAGTGATAGACAGCTAGATCAAAAACATCGTGAAGAGTTTACCAAATGGTTACAAAAAGTGGTAAGAGTTTGCAGAAAATGTCACTCTTTCTATGTAACTTTTGCGTTGAGACGGAGGATAATCCTTATAATATATTTCAGGTTGAGAGTGAGTGGGCAGACTCTAGGGAAAACTTCAATCAGGACTTAAGGTGGCTATCAATCCAACTGAATGCACAAGTATATACATACGAAGCATATCACATCAATGGATACCTGTTTCGCATAAAATCTCATGATGGTTCTGTTAACCTGAATAGCGGGATTTACGTAGAGGCAACTGACACGCATATTAGACAAGCGAGGATTACCCTTAATCTGGCGAATTATTATGGTGTTTTATAAGAGATATGGGTGCTGACATATCATTCATTGAAAGTGCCACTTTTCAGGTGTAAATGGGTTACCAGAGCAGGGGTCTCAAAAGACAAACTTGGTTATATTTTGGTTGAGCTTGATAAGTTGGGACTCCAGGATGATCCTATCGCTGTAGCCTCCCAAGCTAAGCAAGTATTTTATGTGCCAGATCAGGAAAATAAAAAAAAGTCTATTGTGTTAGGTGCACCTACCCAAATCTGGAAATATGCTGGTGATGAAGTCGACGAGGAATTCAGTACGGCAGTTATTTGTCGGAATGAGTATAAATTGCCAAAGGTAGATAAACTTGACCTGCAAAGGAAATCCAGGGATGATTACTATCGGGATGACATTAAAGGTAGAAATGCAAGGAAAGCACCAACAACAGTCCCTGCTTCTCAAACGACTGCATCTGAGCAACCATTTCCAAGGACTAAGCGACAAGACAGGTGATAGAATGTAGTTGTTAGGATTTTTCTGTTAACTAGAGAATGAATGTATGGATTGTTGAAAAAAACTGATTCTTAAATCATGGTGGGGTTTTGTATGCAGATGGGTTTTAGAAATGTTGGATGAGTTTGGATTTGGCTATACTGATTGTTGAATTAATATTCTGTCATGCTAGGATTAGTAGTAATAGTACATTAGTACTAGGCTTGCACATAGATTTTTTTTGGAATTGGGCCTAAAATAGTCTTTGAATTAATCTTACTCTAGCAGCATTTTATAAACTGGAGTAATACCCACCATCTTAAACAACATTTTATATACCCTATTGATTCATTAATTCAGTCATTCCTACCCATCTCCACTTAAAAATCATTGGAATTTTAGAATCATTCACCAAGAACATTGCTTGTTTGTACATTTACTGTATTCAATCCATTACTACTGAAATCAAAAGAGCAAGAAAAACTGACACAATATGTTCAAACCCTTCAAACATACATCCATCACAAGTTTAATACTACTGAAAATTCAAATAACTGGAAGAACACAACTAGTTTAATTACATCTGAAGAAGGACAAAGCAAACAGAATACGACTTCTAAACACCCGACAGGCTACCAGTGCCATTGCAACTTTCTTTTTACAATCAAAATTCAAAGATGCAAATTACTAATCTACCTGACATAAAAAACCGTCCGCATCAACTTTCAAAATACAAGGAAACTTACCATCTTTCGCACCAACATCAGGAAGAGTAGAAGGAAGGAGATGTAAGACCAGAATATCGCTACAACGCTATTCCCACGATATTAACAACGTTTCTGCGACTGTCACTGCCAATTCTTTAACAACGTCTCACGAGCGTCACAGAATACTCAAAACTGATAATGAAAGAAGTAAAAGAAGAATATGTTGATCCTGCGATGGTCATCATTCTTGCGATAGAAAATATTATAGTAATTACGATGAGATCGAAGAATAGATACGAAATAGGAGGAAAACTTAGATGTCATCCATTATGTAAATCCCTATATAAAGGGTTCGATAGATCCAGAAAAGGATGATGTATTTTTGAGAGTTGAAAGAGTCTTGAGGAGAGAGAAACTTCAAGAGAATATTTGTAATCTTGATTTCTTCCAATTCTGTAAACATTTCTGAGATTTGAATAGTAAAGTGTCGTTTAAATCTTTGAAGTTTAATTGATTTCCAATAGATTTCTATAGAATCTTAACAAGGGTGTAGTGTGGGAATTCCTGCAACTACATTTTGGCGCCCAGAAACAGGGAGAATCAAGCTAAGAAATCTCTAATTACAACTTGAAGATTTAAAGATATTGTTAGAGTTGAAGAAATGGCTAGAAGAAGAAGAAATACATCAGAACCACCGACAACTGTGAGAAGAAGTAAAAGACTTGCAGGAGAGGGAACATGTGAATTGGAAGAATCTTTAAGGATAAGATTAGGAAGAAATAGAATAAGAAATGAAGCAGAAAGTTCAATTCAAAAACCGAATCAACAAACACAAACACAAGATAGGAATGTGGATTATGATAGAGTGAGTGTGCATACTTGGAGGTCGGATTCGATAGAAGAAGCATAAAATCGACAATTGAGAAATGAAGAAGAAGGAGAAAGAAATCAAGAAATGGTTGGAGGATTAATTCATGAAGGACATGAAATAGTAGATAATTTGAGACAAATAATACACGAAGAAAGAAGATTAGAGGCAGAAGAGCGTGCGAATTTAACAAGACAAAATCATGAGCTAAGAATGGAGAATTTGAGGTTACAAAGAAGGAGATCAAGAAGTACTGTTATATCAAATTCAAGATCATTCAGAGAAGAACCAAGGAAAAATTCCCCTATAAGAAATGTTAGAGAAAATACTCGAGGAGAAGTGCAAAATAGAGAAGAAGAGATAATTGGTGATCGCTATAATCCGCGTGAAAATAGAAATCAAGAGGAAAGAAACAACCAAATTGAAGAAGAAAATCCAGAAGAAGGTAGGAGGATATTACATGGGCGAGAGAATCAAAGAATGATTGAAGATGAAATTGAGAGTCATTACGCTGAACAAGCACGTCTAGCCCGCGAGAGGGAAAGATTAAGGGCAGAAGTAGAAGAACATGAATTACGAGAAGCAGTGCGACAAAATAATCATGAAAATCGAGAAAGGAGACGTACACAAAATCGCTACAATGGTAATATTCAGGAGGAGTATGATAGGATACAGAGGAGAATATAGAGATAACAAAGAGAAATGAGGATAAATGAAGAAATACGCAGAGAAGAAGATAGGCAGTTACGATATCAGGAGGAAAATGAAATAGAAAATCGCAGAGAAAGACGAGATGATGATGAAGAAGAAGATACACAAAATCTCGCAAGGCAAGAAAGGCAAGAACACAGAAGAAGGGAAACATCTTTAAAGAGGCCAATGGAACAAAACTCAGCTGAGAATGAGAAAATATTGAGAGAATTAGCAGAAATGCGAGGAATGATAAACAATAGAAGAGAAGGAGGTAGAAGGAAACTTGATGAAGCTATTGAAGAAGCTGCGAGAACTCCATTTACTCAAGACGTACAGTTAAGAGGGATACCTCCAAAATGTAATTTACCAGCATTTTTGATGGAACTACTTGTGTTGTTCAACATGTCAAAGATTATGTTAGATGTATGCTACAATGGGAGAATCATGATGCTGTGTTATGCAAATATTTTGCATCTAGCTTAACTGGTGAGGCATTGAAATGGTTCAAGGGATTACCAAAAAATACCATAACTTCTTTTGATAATTTACAAGCTATATTTTTAGGAGCGTATATTAGCAACAATTCATTGCGACCAGGTATTGAAGATGTGTTTGGGTTAAAACAGAGAATTGGCGAGAGTCTGAAGCACTTAACCGTAAGATGGAAATCAATGTGCAGTGAGATGGCAGGAAGAGTTGACGAGAGATATCTTATCTTGTCTTTTATCAATGCAATGTTCGCGACCAATCTACTGTACATATAAATTTTCAAATTCAAGAATACAGTCACTATAACTGAACTGCGAGAACTACAGGAAGAGTACATTGCTTTGGAGGAGAAAAAAAAGAGATGGAATCACATCCAAACGCGAACACCAGCTCGCTAGCGGCAAGTGGAAGTTTGCTCCCTAAAATGATAAATAATGTGGCGAGCACCTCGCAGCCACAACAAGAGAAGGTGGTAAGTGATAACCAACAAAAATTGGTAGCGATGGGCAGTCGAGATCAAGAAGAATATGAAAGGGAGAAGAATTATTACAATCGCGATGGAAATAATAAGATTCAAAGACTTGATCAGCCGCAAGAAACTTATGGTGGACAAAGGCAGAATAACTTTAGAGGGCAAGGAAATCAAAAGATAATATGGGAAGAAATTAAGATGCCACCTCTTAATGCTAGTATAGAAAAATTTTGGGAAGTTGTTATTCTGATGGAGAATATACCATCGCCATGGAACATGGGAAAAGAACCACATCCAAGCCATTCAATAAATGATTGTAGGAATGTAAAGAGGATAATTTTGAGGATGATTGATCAGGGAAAGTTAAATCACTTTCTAGTAGGACATCCACAACCTCATCAATTACCGCCAGCACCAAAAACTCGCAGAGTGAATGCTGTAAAAGGAGCAGAAACATTCGTGATAGAAGTGGGGGATAAAGCAAAGAATTTGTTTTGTAACTCCATTGTGCATTCATTCAAAACTGTGGAAGATTTCCATGATAATGTTTTAAGTAGAGTATTCGTGAGAAATACAGATGGAAGAGAGATAATGAATATAGAGAGAGCCTCGCCATTAGAAGAATGGCATAAACAAACTCTATCTTTGACTGCGCAAGATATACCAGAGCTTGGAGAGCAACATGACAACCCATTGGTGGTACGATTAGAGATAAAACCAAAGAAAATGCAAGAGGAAGATGAAGAAAATGATGGTAAAATTGAAGACTCTTGGGCCATCAACAGAGTCTTAATAGATACCGGGAGTTCAGTTGATATCTTATTCTATCATACCTATAGAACCATGGGCGGAAGAGATGAAGATTTGATACCATCAATGTATAAAATCTATGGATTTAACGGTACATCTAACAAACCAAAGGGGAAAATTGAAATGTAAATACCGTTAAAAGGAATATCTTCTAAAATCTTATTATGCATTGTGGACATCGAATCACCTTACAATGATTTGATAGGACGACCTTGGTTACACGGGATATTGGGTGTAGCATCCACTTATCACCAGTGTATCAAATTTCCTCATCCTAAAGGTGTTGGAGTTATTAAAGGAGATTGGGGAGAAAGCAAGAAATGTTATGAAATCGATATGAAGTCTTGCGAAAAAAGAGCTGAAAAGAATAGCAATTGGAAGTACAAAATCAAACAACAACAGAGATGTGAAAGGTTAATGATTGATACAATAGAGCAGAAAGAGGATGTGAAATCTGATGGCGAGCGTCTCGCAAAAAAAGAAACAACAGTAAAACGTAGCAGAAAAGCAGAATCATAAAATAGTAAGTAGAGAGGTAAAATGATGAACTTTAGAGAACTTTATGAATGATTTGTTTGAAGAATATGTAATTGAACTAAATATTCTTATTGAAAGAATGGCAAGATTTTACAAAAAGAAAGAAGATCAAAATTATGAAATTCCATCAGAGTTACAATACTCGCAAGAAACGCGAATAAAATTTCGCAGAGATTAAAGAATGGGACGAACCTTTATGGCGTGCACCCTAGTTCGCGAATAAAAATTCGTAAGAGGCAAATATAAGACCTAAAAGCGCGTCATAGGATGGGGTATCTCTTGACATGATTCATGGGTAAGGTTATACCGCTGCTGGATCCTGAGTCATGCAGATGTTGGGATTAAAGAAAACCTATCCGGGAGAGAGATCTTGGATTTCTAACTATATATGGTTATACCCTAGTTGGACGATCGAGAATATATTTCAAGAAGTGCAAAGTATGACCAAGGCGCCGAGGTACACGGTTGAGCCAAGGGTGCCAAGGGCGTACGAAACTCCCTTGACATTCTTGGTAAGTCTTGGCTATGATGCACTTAGCCTGAAGAAAACCCCACTTAGGGTGCAGTCTTGTAACTATAAGACATATAGGCATAAAGGACAAGAGGCTGCGAAAATAGATGGTTGTTGGTAAATATGGATGGGAGGAGATTGTATTGTATGGCCGATGTGCCCTCCTTGAAGGGGAAACCAGGGGAAAGATAAGGGCGGCACCCTCCATTAGGGAGCTGATAAGTGTCTTAAGACGACAATGTCATGGGGCTTTATGATCGCAAGAACATTTAGGCCTGTTATATTGTCGCGTAATGTAAATTATACAGAGGCAACAAGCCAAAAATTAAGATGAGATCAATGGGTTTTTACATGAAAGTGTAAATACGTCCTGCGATTTCATCGCAAGACGGTAATGTCACGAGGATTTAATCTCACGAGAGAGTTTAGACTTGTCATATTATCGTAATACAATCAAAGGAGAAAGATAAGGCAAGACCAATGGGTCAATACATGCAAGTGTAAAGACGTCCTGCGATTTTTTCGCAGAAAGAAAGAGTGTGGCAAAATAAGACCTTTAATTAGGAAGGCGTAATAAGACCACAAGATTACTGAGATAATACTCGTAGATGTTATGAGAATTGCGATTTCACGCAGTTATTGCTGATGATAGAATCACCAATATTAAGGCAAATTTTATTTACCACTAATATCTAAATCTTTAATCAATTTTTATATTGCAGCTGAATAGTAGAGGCAAGTATGGGAATGTATGAGAACGATGAAATTATTATTCATCTATCATATAAAAATTGCATAGATAAATGCACGCAGATAATTAAAGAATAATGATTATATTGATTGATTGACTTGCATAAAAAGAACTGTTTTCTAAATTCATACAGGTAGAAGCAAAAGAAATTCACAAAATTGGAGAAACTCACAGCAATGATACAGAAAGAAGAAAATAAATATACAAGGAAGACAAAAGGAAAGGAAAAATAAGAACTAGCTAGATCCATCGCCATCCTCTTTATCAGACTTCTCTTCATCGCCAAATTTCTCCCTTTCATCATTATCATCACTATCTTCATTCTTATAAGATTCTTCTCCTCCACCATATTTTTCTCCTTCGTCATTATCATTATCATTTTCATCCTCATCAGAATCCTCAGCTTCGCTATCAGAGTTGTTAAGATTTGGGATTATTGCGGGGATTTCCTTTGCAAGATCAGGATATATAGAAGGAGAAATTCCATGATCATTGCAGACCAACTCAACGGAATCATTACGAACAACAATGAGAGATCTATTGAAATTCGCGGTAGTAATGTCAAATTGCTCCTTCAATCGTGAATATTTTTTATTGCGAGCAGCAAGGGTATTCGTGAGCTGATTTCTATCATTTTCAAGTTCCCCAATTCTTTCAAGATATCTTTTTTCAGATCCTGTGAGAATATATGACAACAAGTTAGAAATTTTGTAAAAAAGAGTAATAAAAACAGGAAGTTAGCGAGAAGAAGAACAACAAACAACCTTCTCTTTCAGAAATCATATCTCTAATTAAGGCCGCTTGTTCAACTTGAAGGCTAACATTTACACCTAAGTCATTCCTAGCATTATCAAGAACCTTCGCAGCCCAATCAAACTCATCATCGCTATTAATAAGGAGACGAGATCGAAATTGAGTCTCCCTCGCAAGAAGATCTTCATTCTCGCGGATAAGTTTATCTCTATCCATTTGAATGTCAAGGAGAGTTTTATGAAAGTTTGCTAGGGTCTTGGATCCCTTCTTGATAGCAAGATATTTCTCGTCAATGAGATCGCTATTTTTTTGTCTTAATCTATCTATTTCTTTCTTTGAATCAAGATAAAAGCGCTTATATTTTTCATTCAAACCTAAATTGAATCTGTGTTCAATTTTTAAGAGATTAAGCTTGGATCTAAGTTCATCTATGGAGAGGGATTTAATCTTATCATCTGAGAAATTACTTAAAGAATCATTAAGACATGCAAGAAGAGTATGATCATCTACAGGTTCAGGGAAAGATTGAAAGAGTATAGCCTCATCAGTAAGACCATAAATATCTGCAAGTTAAAAGTGGTCGCTTGAATAAGCTCCTGTAGAAGTAAAAAGAATTAAAAGAGAAAGGAAATCAGTCATACCATATAGTTGTTTGTTAGCTCTATAAAGATCAGAAATCTTTTGCTTATCAACCGAAGCTTCAGTCTCCAACTGTTTATTCTTCTTGCGAAGCTCAATAACTTCAGATTCTGATTTCTCTTTATCTTGGCGAAGTTTAGCAGCTTTCTCTTCAGAGATGACACATATTTTATCTAAATCAGAAGCAACAGCAAAAGAAGCTCTTCCAACCTGCGAAATAAAAATATAAATTAAGATCTACCGATGGAGAAAATATATAAACAAACTGAATAAATGAAAACATACCAAGGCACCAAGAGAATTCAAGAGACTGGGAGTCAGCGATCTTGAAATTCCTTGGAGACAATCATTATCCACCAGAATAGGGGCATCGCAAACTTTAGCGAGAGCTTGGGATGTCTTGTCAATAACTTCATCCTCGTTATTACAAGTTATACTGTGGGAAATATCGCTAAAAATTCTGGATAAATGAGTCATTGAAGAATCAGAATCAGAAGAATTTTTTATTGAAGGAAAACCGCTAACATTAAAATCCTCATCATTATTATCCTTATCAAGATCAACACTTGGATTTTCTGGAATTATTTGAGGAATTGAAGAAGAAGAAGGTTGAGTTTTCCTTCTCTTTAGTGGAGGATCGCTAGATTCTTCATTGCAAGAAATTGAAGAAGAATAAGGTTGAGTTTTCCTTCTCTTTAATGGAGGATCGCTAGATTCTTCATTGCGAGGGGCAGGAGGCTTTCCCCTGGAAGGAGCAGTAGATTTCCCAGATTTCTCTTTTAAAGATTTCTCCTTGGTTTTTGCGGGTATTAATGGTTCTAACTCTTCGATTTCCTGCGAACACAGATGAAGATAAGAAATAGGGGCAACAATATATTGTTAAAGTTTATGAAGAGATATTTCTTACTTCATCTGTGAAAGATTTCAGAGCCAAGAAAGTGCTACGCTTCCTAAGAGTTTGGTAACTGAGCTTCATTCTCTCAATCTGAGAAAAGATCAAAATAATTAGCGAGAATGAAAAACGCAAGGAACATAATGAATAATAATAATATGAAAATTCAGAGAGGTTAGTACCTCTTTAGTTCTCTCAGGCCAATTAAAGACCCAAGGTTGATATTCTGCAAGATTCGCGGGAAGTTCGCGAGAACCAGATATATAAGGACCTTCAAGACATAATGGAAATATGAACCACTTGTCATCGCTATAATGACGAGGACCTTGGTTGGTAGATGTATGAAAATCAATATCCAGCATAAGAGCTTTGTCACCAGCGACCTTCTCTTTTTTCAAACGAACACCCCAGCAGGTGCTATCTCTCTTCATAGGGACTATACTATAATTTACAAAGAAGTTGTCCACAGTATAATCCTCAGAAACAATGGGGACATCTTTAAATGGAGGATTCTTTAGAGATTCAGGGTAGCGAGTTCCTTTATTAGCACCGCGAGAAGCATATTCAAGCAGCAATCTGATGCAATCTCCACCTAGTTGATATATCGCTCGCGAGAATCTTTCGTCAGAAATTATTTGATAAAATAATAGAAGTTCTGGGTCATAGAGAGGAATGGGGAGACCAACTTCAAGTTGTCCTAGCGATACTATGATTTTTTCGCGAGAACATTGATCATCAATAAATAATTTAAGAGAAAGTTCAGATCTGGAATCCTGATCTGGAATTAAAGATAAGTTAAAACCTTTGATTTTGAGTTTTTCGCGCATCTCATTAAAGGCCTTCAAGTTTTTGTTACCGGCAGCAACCATTTTTGAGTATGGGAATGAAAGAAAAGGTTGAAAAGAAGAAAGAAATCACAGCAGTAACAGAAGCGCAATTCGCGGAAGAACAGTAAAATTTGCAGAGAGGGTATGGAGAGAAAGAAGAAGAAAGTAAAAGATAAAAATAAAAGGAATGAGAAGAGTATTTATAGAAGAAGAAATTTCTCGAAGAAGATCGCAGCGGTTAGAGGAGACGTTTCAAAAATTTATTGGAAGAAAGAATTCGTGAAAACAGCTGGCGAAGGACGTAGAAACGTGTCAGAATGGGGAAGTCTGAAAAGATTAGCAGTTATGGCATTTTAAATTCTCATGATCTTCTCTTCTTCGTAGAAAAGACATGAGAAGAGGCAAGATGTAGGACCAGAATATCGCTATAACGCTATTCCTGCGATATTAACAACGTTTCTGCGACTGTCACTTCCAATTCTTTAACAACATCTCACGAGCGTCACAGAATACTCAAAACTGATAATGAAAGAAGTAAAAGAAGAATACGTTAATCCTGCGATGGTCATCATTCTTGCGATAGAAAATATTGTAGTAATTGCGATGAGATCGCAGAATATATCTGAAATAGGAGGAAAACTTAGCTGTCATTCATTATGTAAATCCCTATATAAAGGGTTCGATATATCCAGAAAGGATGATGTATTTTTGAGAGTTGAAAGAGTCTTGAGGAGAGAGAAACTTCAAGAGAATATTTGTAATCTTGATTTCTTCCAATTCTGTAAACATTTCTGAGATTTGAATAGTAAAGTGTCGTTTAAATCTTTGAAGTTTAATTAATTTTCAATAGATTTCTATAGAATCTTAACAAGGGTGTCGTGTGGGAATTCCTGCAACTACAGGAAAATTACTAGAAAAGTTGTTTTGCAAAAATCTTTTTGATCGTTTTCAGTATTTATGCAATACCTGGAAATCTAGCCTTTCCTGGTAACTCTGATGAGCTTACCACACTTCATAGTCATCAGTATCCAAACCCTCTTCACCATAGTCCTCACTATCATATGGTGCAGGAGAAGTCCCACTGGATGATGATTCATCATCACTATCCTCATCCCCTTCTTCCCTTTCTTCCTCACTTGACTCATCATCTAGATCAGCGATTCGACGACTCCCCTTCACTGCAACAGGTTCACCCTCACTCATGGTGCGAGCAAAAATCTTGGGATTGGCAAGTTCATATTCAAATCGCCTTCTCATCATGATAAGAATTCATCCTTTGCTTATCCTCCGCAGCATCCAAATCTAGGTCACTGGTATCCACTTCATACTCATACCCTTCTGAGGCCTCAGAATCACTTTCTGTTGAACTGCCATACTTTGGGGTCTTGGCCTACTTCTCAGCCCTTTCCTCATCCTTCCGTTCTTTCCATTCTAAGAAATTGGGTAGCCATGCACTGTAGAGAGTCTCAAATCTCCTTTTCTTCCGCTCCGGAACAGCCTCTTCTGCCTCTCTCTGACGAGTTTGCTCTTGAATCCGATGATCAATTTCAGACTGTGCATCTTTTCTTAACTGCTGCAATTCCTCTATGCTCAAAGAAGGGAGAATTGACTTGTCTTGTGTAAATTCAGCCGTTACTGGTGGTGCATTTGGAGGATTTCCGATGGAATTGGTTGAATTCTGGGAAGGATCAACCATACTCTCAATTTAGTTTGTTAAACCTAAACCTTTCCTCTTCTGTGAAATATCTCTCTGAAAATGGTAATCTCTCTTCTAATTAACCCCTCAAATACCCCATTGTGCCAATTCAATTCCATTTATGGCGCTTAGTTGGCCATCATGTCACTTAGTTAACTACGCCCATTCAAAGCCATCTGTGTCCCCTTCACTCTAATAACCATCATTACCCTATGAAGACCTATATTCAACACCTAATTCCCATTAAGACTTTTACCCTCTTTGGAACTGCCATTAAGGGCATATCTGGTGGGTCACCAAACTTTGATATTTATCTTTGGGGTACGCCCATTCAAATCCATCTTTATGTTTTATGCATACTAGTCGATGGCAGCACCAGTTGGGAGGCTTCATTGCAACCTGCTACATGTATTAAGGTGTTATCTTGTATACACCACCTAATATTACATGTCACACTACATGTAGGATGTTATGTAGCAATAACAACTCTAGCTTGCAAACCATGCAATTCAACACCCAATAGCTTTAGGTGTTAATCTCATCTTAAGCTTACTATTGCTTAAGTAGCTTAGCTTATACAAGTTGTGTATACAAGGTGCTTGGTGTAACAAGGTGCTTATGCAAGGTTCTTGGTGTAACAAGGTGCTTATGCAAGGTGCTTGGTGTAACTAATGGTGCTAAGTGGATAGTCACCCATGTATATTATAACATGCCACACTTTGATTTGGTGTGTTTATTAAAATGTTAAGTAGTTGAACCAGTTTAGTTTTTTCAAAACACCCTTGACGGTTCGACGAAAATAGTTGAGGGCATCGGTTTGATGATGGTTTCGACTTCGGGCCACGGGTAGCCCGCTTAGAGAGTCCGCTTTCCAAATAGATTCCAAGTGTTTGCTGCCGCCTCTGAACGGCCAATAAGTTGGGGTGGCGTTCAATAGGTCTTTGCATGCACTTAGTAGGCATGTGCCTCCCCGATATCTCAACTAATTGATCTCGAGGATTGAAAAAGGATGGGTGAGATGTGCTAACTTTTGGTCTTCTCGTCCATAAGGCCTGTTTGGAAGAGATCAGTTATAATTTCCAATTATGTAACTCTGTAACTTCCACATTCCATCTCCCCAAAATCCATTCATTGTTCCAATTGTTGAAGCTATGTCTAAGCGAGGTTATAATGCATATCTAAATCTGAATGATCGCCCTGCCATGTCTACAAATCAGGAATCCATGGGTAGACCAGGGGAAAAGAAGGCTAAGATGAATATGCAAGAAAACCAGGTATTGATTTTTGATAATCATGGAAGAATTGTTGGGTTCAAGGTGTTGAAAGTTAATAAAGGAGATAAAGCACTTAATAGTTTTTTGGTTTGTGAGTTTATAAAAAAAAAAGGTGTTGAAAGTGAATTTCATAGTTGTAATTGGATTTATTAGTAACTGTGATGGTGTTATTGATTGGGATTCCCCCATTTCTCCAATTTGACAGGTAGTAGAGATAAGCAGTAGCAGCAGTGAGGAACCAAAGCCAAACATGCAAGTTGGTACTGGAGGTGTTGGAGAAGTCAAAGAGGATAGGGTTGTTATGCATGATAGTGCCAGTGCTTATGCGTTGGATCCTCAACTTCCTCAACTCCAAGGGGCTGATGAAGGGTGGGTGGTGTATGACGTTCATCCTGATAAAGGCCGGTTTGTGATTAATGAAGGTGTGGTGCTTGTAGGGAAGGAGTAGGTGGTTTGTGGTGGTGATACACATGGGTTCTATTCTGCACCAGTTCCTGATGCATGCAAAGCTAAGATTCGGGAGAATTACTTTCATGGTATCCCCAATGATGTGGTAGTCTTCCCCAATATCTTCATGCTGGCACTAGTGATGCGACAGATGGCAGAGGATGCTTATGATATTGCAATCTTCGGAACAGGGGAGATAACTGATTCTAATGAGATTCCTGAGGATGTAGTAGTGCTTATGCCTCCTCCTAGGGGAAACTATTCTGTGCCAAGGAGGAGGGTAGCACCAGAAAGGAGTGGAGCTAACAAGTAGGTTGTTGGAAGTGGTGTGAGGACCTCTGGGGTTGCACCAGGAGCTTGACCAGTATTCAACCATCCCATTCCAGCTGGTAAAGTAAGTATTCCTGTAAATGTTTTTTTGGCTGAAAATTGCATATGTTTCTCATGGATAAACAGTTAATGCTAGTGGTGCTGATTTTGGATTTGATAGTGTTGGTTTTAAAGACAATGATGTTCAATTGAATGTATATGTTGTTCTGGGTTATTGTATTATGCTTGGTTGAGTGGTTGTTGTGTTTCATTTTGGTTTTGAGCTTGATATGGTGACTATAGTAAATAGCAGGTTATGCCCAAAAGTGTTTTCTACAGAAAGTTATTTACTAAAAATGACTAGTTTTTTAAAAATTCCGAAAAAGGTATAATGTGTACACATTATAGGTGTGGATTCTTGATATTGTGTACACAATATCAAGAAATGGGTACACATTCAAAAAATTTTGGTAATTTATGATATTTTTGGGAATAACCAAAAAAAACTAGACACCGTTGGAAATTTTCTCGTTAATCGTTATCATGAAGGTTTGAAATTATTTTATGGGGTTAACGGTTAATAGTTTTATCTGGGAATTCATATGAACTACTCCAACTGGTAGCATAGGAAAATTTGGAGTTATAGAGATAGAATAACATATTAGTACAGGAATACTTGAAAGAGCAATGAAAAATATACCCTATAGAAATGCAGTGTGGTAGCTGAGAGGAAATTTTGATAGCACACATAGTCTAGGAATAGGATCTTTTAGAAACCAAATTGCATACTCCCAAGTTATTTATAGCATTCCAATGCAACTGATTATTACCAAAGAAATTTTGATTATAGGTGTTTAGAAGATTTGCAGAAATAGTTTTGGAGAACCCAATAACTTGCAGAACATGCAAGTCAGAATCTATTCCAGAGAAATTAAAGCTAGGGAATTAGTCTTGAGGGTTTTGGGTGTACTTTTTGGCCACACTTTGAATTTGGCATGTTTATTTAAATGTTGAGTAGTTAAACCAATCTAGTATTTTCAAAACACTAATCATAAACATCTAAAGATGGGCATCTTGGTGGATTGTTACGTTATCTAAATCCTTCGAGGTCATGCGTTCAAATATGGGCAAAAGATTTATATTAATTTTTTCAAAACAAACTTTTTAGCCACGCTATAAAACCGCAGTGTCTTTAGAACGCACACTATGGACACACACATATTAGCGTGTCCAAAGAAGAAATTTTTGGCCACACTTTCAACTTGGCGTGTCTATATATCCTACACTATGGACACGATATACTGGCGTGTCTATAAATCGTACACTATGGACACACATATACCGGCGTGTCCAAAGAAGAACCTTTTGGCCACACTTTGAATTTGGCGTGTCAATTAATCGTACACTATGGACACACATATACTGGCGTGTCTAATGAACAAACTTTAAAACCACACCTTTAAATGGCGTGACTAACCTTTTGGACACGCCACAACTCCCTAATGTGGCCATAAACTGGTCTATAAACACGCCCAATACTTAATGTGGCCATAGATTGGTCTATAAACACACCCAATCAAAAATTTGAAGTTAACGTGGCTAAGCGGTTGAAAATTTGACACGCTAGAAGCCCTGGCGTGGCTGAAAGCACTTATATGAACATGCCCATTGAACATTGCATGTTTATAGGGTAGAAGTATACCCTATAGACACGCCAGAACCAAAAAGGCGTGACAAGGAAATTTATATTTGGCGTGGCTAAAGGCCATTTTTATACTAGTGCCGGTTTTAGACGTGGGTACTGAGAATGGACTGGCCTAGGTTTTATTTTGGATTTCTGCGCAACAACTTGGAGATATATAGATGGATAGAGATAAGAGAAAAGGGGAGGCCATTTTTGGGAGTTCTGGTTAGGAGGCCGGTGACATAGGCTAGAGGAGCCGCAACTTGGAGAAAGAAGAAGAAGTGACGGCCATTTTTAGAGCACAAGAACAAGAGCGGACGAAGAGTATATTGATTTAATCTTTTCTCCTTTGTTATCATTTTTGATGGGTTTTAAGAAACCCATAATCATGCTTTGCTACTTTTGGGAATTAGACCACTTTGATTTGAAACACATATGGTTTTGATGTTATTTTGATTTAAATAAATTAATTCCATGATTTTATATATTGATTTAATGATGAAATTAGTTGTTTCTTCACCGGTTTTGTATAACCTTTGTGCATAATTTTTAGGATCGAAAATATGTTTGTCTACTTATTTGATATTCCATGTTTGGGTTTAATCCTTTGATGGGGTATGCTCAGAATAGCCAGGTATTATTTGAGGACCTAAAATTTAGTTTCGTATAAATTTCTCACTAACGCAATTTGATGGTGCATGCTTTGGTTTAGACTTTTGATGTGCCATGCTTAGGGTGTCCCAGTGATATTTGAAACTTTATTACATATAATAGGTGATGCCAATAGAACGAACAATAAATAATTCATGAATTATGTTTCATTTCAGTAATTGAATAAAAATAGTGGTGGATACTATAAACCATGGTTACCGATTCTCTCTCGTTATTTTTAGTGTAGTTTAGTTTTATTTTTATATTTCGTTTAACAATTCCAAAAATCCAAAAACATCTTTTTTTTTGTCCATTAGAGATATTGATTACGTATTTTCACCGTTCCCTGTGGGTTCGACTCGTACTTGCCTCTGTCTACTAGTTAGACACCGTTCGATTGCGGTTATTAAAAATATAGGTATTCTAGAAAGCCTATCATCGTGCGCGGGTCAAACGGTCGAAGAAGATGAACTCGTAGAACAGATTTCAGGTGATCTAACTGTGTCACAAAAGAAGAGTCCATAAAAACTCAGCAACGTTGATTGTCGTTGCAAAATAAATTATTTATGTCGGCCACCTGGACACGATCATCTAGTATAAACTGATCTTCAACAGCATCCATCTCTGCTAATGAATTCACATGTTGTACCCCCATACCTAATTTCTGAAGAGTGAAAAATAACCTAATTTCTGAAGAGTGAAGAGTTCTGTAGAGTTAGCGATTATTTATATAGGAAAATTAGGGTTAGGCCCCACCCATAGGTTACCCATAATATAAGGCCCATAGTTAAAGAAATTTAAATGAATTTTCGACCCATACCCGATTAGTATCCTTTTCGTTGGCCTATTTAAATTTTTTTCAGCTGTAAATAATTCTTTGCCTTACCAACAAAGAGAACAATGTTTAGTATTCTGGCGAGCTCCATCTTGACATCCTTTTAAGATTACCAATGAAATTGGTATTAAATAGTAACTGTGTCTGTAGGAATTGGTATGTGGTAATTTCTAGGGTGAAAAAAAGATATGGGCCCGTATTTTTGAACTTTGCAAATCTAGGCCAGTTTATACCATTTTATTGAAAAAACGGCAAACGGTGGTTATCCATTTTATTGAGGAGACGACCGTACGGAGGAAACTCCTTGAACCAAGAAAATTATTAAACCTCACACAGATGCACTGCAAGAAGGGAGTAATTTGAATTCGAGAGATCAATCTGTAGTACTCCGTCCTAAACCAAGACAATGGCCGTTCCAGAGTAAATTCGATAACAAGAGAGGATTGGTCGATCTGTAGGAGGGAAGCTGAGAAATGTGTGAGATCAATGGTGATTGAGATTGTAGGTATGTTGTGTATTCTGCGTAAGAAAGTTCTAAATAACTGAATTTACTCAGTTGAGAGCGATTGCCCAGATGATGAGTTCGTGTAGACGAAAGATTATTAGTATGAACTTGTCGAGTCTATTTCAATCAAGATTCAGAGACCTTTTATATTGCTGGATTTGTAAACACCATAATCCCATGAAGTGTGACAGTTGATGGAATCAAAGAGTGGAGAAGTAGAAATCATGTTAAAACCAGTTGCTCAACATGCGGAGACTTGGTTTATTTTCCACCCACTAATTTGTTAACTCCTCCAATTGATTGCATGACTTGCTCACATTCTCATCGTGTGTATGAACACACGTGACGTAGACCGCCAGACCAAAACCTTAGTTAATATCCCCCCATGTAACACGATTGATGTCTCGTGTGATTGTGGAGTCTTCAAGGCAGACGTGTATTTAGTTAGTCAGTTGCTGACTTCATGGGAAGATGAGTCCTTGTATTGTTGAGTCGAACGTGAATTAAAAATATTCTGAGACCCATGAATTGAACATGTCTGTTGAGACATAGGTATAATTATCGAATAAATGTTGATAGCTAAAGTGAACAAATATTGTTCATTTGATGATTCGTTGAATATTGATAATTGAACCAATATTCCTTGGTTTGAGAAAATATTTTTCATCTGAGCAAATATTGCTCGTTTGATGAATTGTTGGCAGCGTGACCAAATAAAGTATTAAATCAGAATACTGTCAACTGAACCGAGTATAATTAATAAAATGTTGGTCATGAGATCAACGTAAAATTATTTAGCGTTTGAATCTGGAATCATGAACCCTTGATTCAAAACCCTAATTTGATCAATTGATGATTTATTGAAAATAAACCACAGAGTGAAGGAGGGACCGGCTACATTGGATTATGGGTCGACCATGAAGTGCCCAGATGCTCAAGTGAGTAAATACCAAGGTCTCTTGAAGACTTTTTGATTTGTTGATGAAAGGACGATTAAATGCTGGTTTAATCATTAAAATAATGCTCGTCTGACCCTTAGGTGATAAAACCTAATTAATTATGAAGAGATGAGGTACCAATTAAGGGGTCATGAGACCGGCCCTAGGTGGTCACGGGATCGACTGATGATCATCTTATGAAGTTCCAAGTTGTTTGGAAGAGTTTTGGACCTAATACGTGCAATTGCGCAAATTATGTCAAATTGTGAAAATACGTGGGACCGGCTCCTTGCAAGCCAAAGAGCCAACCTTGTTTGGTCAAGGTAACATTCTCACGTCACCAAAGTGTTCGTATCTCAAATCTGAGAATTTTGATATTTTCTGATGTGCGTTTGAGCAACTTTTTGAGAAAATATGAAGAAAGCAGGGATTTTACTGAAACCGGGAAAACTTCATGAGATGAAGGAAAATAATAAAAAATGAAGGAATCATGAAATGTGGGACCGGCTATGTCCAAGGCATGGTCGGCCGGCCAAATATCTCGGTCCAACGATATTTTCCTTAATTTTATAATATTTTTCATGATTTTAGGGAAATATCATAAAATCAAAGAGTTTGTTGAAACCAAGGAGTTTTATTGAAATCAAGGATTTTCCATGAGATGAGAAAAACATATATAATAATTATAATAAAATACGGGGCGTGTGGAATCGGCTCGGGCATGACCGGCCGGCTAGGGCCCGGTCCCGTGAGTTTTCCCTAATTTTATGTATTATTTCATGATTTGAAGGAAACATCATGAAATCAAGGAATTTCATGGGATCAAGGAAACATAATAATAATAATAATAATAAGGGGCATGTGGGACCGGATAGGGCATGACCGGTCGGCTAGGCCGGTCCAACGAGTTTCCCTAATTTTTATTAATTTTCATGATTTGAAGGAAATATCACGAGATTAAATAGTTTTCATGAGATTAGGAAAATAATAATAAAATATTAAGGAATCATTAGGTGTGGGACCGGCCATGACTAGGGCATAGCCGACCGTCTAGTAGATATGGTCCCATGACACCTTTCCCAATTTTATATTATTTCCTTGATGCGAAGGGAACACCATGAAACTGAGGAGTTTCTTTAAAACGAACGATATTTGTTCAAATGAAAGGATTTTCATGAGATCAAGGAAAATAAAAAAAATATAGAATTGGACATGGGACTGGCCACGGCGTGACTGGCCAGCCGGTGGGCCCAGTCCCTCAACGCCTTGGTTTTTATTTTATTATATATTATTTTCTTCCTATTTTGTATAGGTTTATCGTCTCGTCGTATTTTGAAACACTCATCCGTGCATTCAAATGCTTGTTAGTGAATTATTGCTGAGTACACTTGCATCATTTTAGTCGGGGCTTACTCGAAGGTAGCTCAGATGACAGTGTGTTGAATATTTATTACTAACCCATGAAATTCTGCTGGGAAGAACCATAAATTGAAGTAACGAAATATTATGAAAAACATTGAATATTTTCTAGGGATTCAATTAATGAATCTAATGGTTTCAGAATAATTAATTAATGGCTCTATACTAGTACGATTGTCTAGGAGCATTAATTATTCAGGAATTGGGTGATATGAGCTTGTTGAAGCGTCATATTTCTTTTATATAGTCAGGGAAAACATTTTTACATCCTGAAGACATTATTGCTCTATACTAGCAGGCAACCTGTCTAGGATCCGTCCAATCTTTTGATTATATATAGAAGTTATTACTGAAATTGCTCAGTATTCATGAGATATGTCGTTGCCTCAGCTGAGAGACTACATATCTATATATACTCTCTGAGAGACAGTATTCTCAGTCAGAGATTTTGTGGCATGAGATTTCATGCTTTCAATAAGAGACATTGAGCCTCAATACTCATCTGATTGCTGGACCAGGAGCATATACAATTATGGGTTCACGATTTTAGCCCTTGTCGAAAATCCACCATCTACATTAAGTCCCATGCTTAGTGAGGGACAGTCATGTTCCTTAGTCAGAACTGAATGGTGATTTTCCGGTTACAAACGATATAAGTAATTGACCTTGGTCGTAAGATAAGATGTTACCGGATTTTCGATTGCACGAGCGAACCATGGCTTGAATGAAGATCACAGTGGCATGATATAACATCATCCGATGAGCATAAATTGGTGTAGAACCGCTGATTTGATGACGGAACCTTGGTCGATTTAGGATTCACGGGTCCGGGCCCATGAAAAGAAATCATTGTTTTAGGAATAGACGCTCGTTCGTTCGTTATTTTAAGGAACAAACAAAATAGACCTGAGTCTAATGATATAAAAAAAATTCTATGAGCTTTCATGAAAACCAAAATTTTATTTTTTAAATATGTGAGATTTCACAAAGTGGAATAAACTCGTTTCAAAGGTGGATGCTCGTACGAAAGAAAAGTTTTTTTTTTTTTGAATAGACGTGCGTCTGTTAGTTATAAAATTTTGTTTATGAGCTTTCACGAAATTTTTATCTTCGAGATTTCAGAAATCTTTGAAAATATACTCTCGCTTCAAAGACAAATGCTCGTGCGAGGGAGCAAAAAATATATAGATATATTTTTCAAATTTACGTGAGTTTCACGTTAAAACATTTTTTTTTGTAAAATCAATGTTTTGATTTTGCACAACCGTTGAAAGTAGACAAATATACATGGTCAAATAATGTATGTATGTGAGTTTTTCACAATTGTAGAATGGACGTCTGTCCAATTTTTGAAAAACCAGTGAATGTTCACACAGTGAAAATTTATACGGAATTAAATTCTTGATTATCAGAAATTGTTAGAAGTAAACAATTTTTGATAAAATACTGTTTGTATGGGTTTTGTGATCTGATAGTGTATGCACAAAAACAATGAGTGTTCACTCTGTGGGAGTCGCTCACACGGTGAAAATAATGTGAATTTTCATATGATGGAAGTTTTGTGAGTTGTTCATAGTTTTATAAAAATCACGTTATGGTTTTGAATAATGATTTTTGTTCGTCTTTGCAGGTTTGAAGGAGCGAACAAATTCCCGAGGTTGTAATCACTATAGCTAGTGAAATTGTAAATAGGTAAGAGTTGGATGGTCACCATTTTGTAGACGTTGTTGTGAGCACCTTTATTCCATGATTCATTGTTTTGTCGAATCCTACGCTTTGTATGAACGATGTGATGAAATAAACACTAAGAATGACTGACTCCAAGGATGATACTTCCAAAGATGGTGTTTCCAAAGATGACATCTTTACGGATAAAACTTTAAGAAATGGTACTCCTGGGAACTCTGAGTGATGGTAAGAGATCCTTCATAATGAGTTGTACTTCTGCTTATTTCATTAGCTTTACCACATGATGATCGTATAGTGAAATCCCGGATAAATGTAGACCCCACAGAAATGGATGAAAGTATACGGGATCGGAGAACCCAGAAGTAAGGATTACAGGATGTTAGCAAATGATGTGCAGTCCCCAGCCATTTCTTTGGTGAGTTGTTAGCGCTCCTTGTGTCGTGAATTTTCCCTGCCTGTGCAATTAGGATCACGATACCAAGGTTTGTTACTTCTTTTAGACTTTTTCTCCATCGATTGACGGCCTTCAACTTGTTCACGGGCAAACAATCCAACACTGATGAAGAAGTCGATGTAAGCATCTATTTCGTGCAGGAGATCGTGGCATCTCCTTGAATGAAATAATAATAATTATTGTTAATGAGTCCAGGAAGAAATCATTGTAGATAAGCAGCATGTTGATGAAGCACACTCTTTTTTGGGGTATGGGATTATGGAGAATTCCCGAACCAAATGGAGATAGCGGCGCTATCAATGGAGATTCGGACATTATCGAGCCTCCAAATAATTTAGAGACTCCCTTAGTAAGTATATCTCCTGTAATCTCTTCATAGAAGTATGAAATTGCTGATTTGTGAATGAATGAATGAATGAGAATCCATGTGAGTATATGAGTAATTTCGTCGAAATACGATACCAGAAAATTTCAGACTTCAGCCTTTAATAGAAAAGCTGTAGAATCTTCATCCGAAGTTGGATTTTCGCGGTCAGCATATATATCTTCGTGCCCAGAAAATTTCCAAGCTTAATGAAAAAATATTTTTAAGTTTTGAGCATGTTTAGGGTCTGAAAAGGGCGAAACAGTAAACTTCCATGAGACTTTCAGAATTTCTTCATATTGTATGTTGTCTAATGTTTGGCCACATCTCCTTGCTAGTTGCTTGAATTGCTGTGAATTTTGGATATGTTGTATAGGATATCTATACGAAAAGAATGGTATATGACCCAATTCTTCACCAATTGATCCCAGCTCATCTGTTTGTACATGACAGTGCAAAATAATCTCAGACGAGATTGCTGTAAAACACTCATGTTGTGTCTTTAGACCATTCACTTGTGTCTTGAACGATTGATGAAGGATTTTAATATTGGTTCACTTGAGATCAGGACCCCTTGATTGATACATGAGTGTGGTGCTTGCAGTGTCGTCTTGTTTCTGTTAGTCGCGGAAAACATCACTTCTGAAACCCTGGTCATGGGACCATAACTGAGGTTGCTCTCGAGAGGGGGTGATGTAATGACCATGGTTTCATGTACGGTGGTAGCATTCCTTTTATGATGAATGATCAGTATATGAGAGCCTAGTGTCACGGGTCTTGGACTGTTGAAACTAATCGCCATGATCAGTGGACCGTCAGTCCCCAGTATTTTGTCAAATCTCTCCTTTTCATTTTCCTTTCTTCTGGCAAGACCTAAATAGAGGACCCAGGTACAGAAATTGATGTAAACACCTAGATGGTCAAAGTTGGATATACCTTGATGAAGGACTTAGTGGGAAGACGTGGTAGACACCGATCGACTGTGGAAGTTATGAATCCCGTCTAAGAATTGCTGCTTGCATGTTGTATGCTCTGGAAGCTGTAGGAACCTCATACGACGTCGGAATTCGATGCTTGACCCCAACTTTTGAAGCTAAGAGACTGAGTTATCAAATGAGAAAAAATCACTCAATTTGGAGTGGAATATTTCATCCAACGAAGCGTGCACATTTGTAATTTGTAATCCCGTGCAAGTTTTCAGATTCCATGAACTTGAGTGTGGAGGCCATATCTTTCAGCGCGTATTTCCGATTGATGCGCCATTTTGGTATGTTGTAGAAGATACATAGATGTACATCTCTCTTTAATGAATAATTATCCCATTCCTTACTCAGTGATACGTTTGTGTAAACCCATGGGCTGAAGTATGTTGTATCTCATTTGTAGAGGTGATGAGAACATCTTGTAGAATAATTGGGATTGTGACCGCCCGTTGTGCAAGTTTTGGGATGACGTTCATATTAACATGTTTTCATGGCTACACATCTTTATATGAATCATTAGGGCTTGAAGAAATACGATCCATCGGGTAATGCTTCAGAGAATAGATAGTTTATGAAGCGGGATGTTTCTCATAAAACAATTGTAGATGCTGAGATCACGAATGATAACGCTCCAGAGATCCTTATCGATGCTGAGATCATGGATGGTGTTCCTCTAGAGATTATTGTTGATGATGATACCATGGTTGAAGTTGCTCCAAAGACCAAAAAGGCCAGAACCATGATTATAGATATAGTATTTTGCTCCTCCATCCAGTGAGCCTTTTATGTTCACGAACTAGTTGATGAGTTGAGCGTCCCTAAGATGAAGGTGTAATGAGAGTTCAAACTGAATGCTCCTGAAAGCATAACTTTACCATAAACTAGCTTCGTCAGTGCGTCGACGTTGTTTCGGTAGATAGCAGCAGCAATTTTCATACTGGATGTGATTCGTGAAGATAGGAAGTTCCTCAATCGTGCAGGGGCTTGTGATGTAGAGAAATTCCGTTGATGAAGTTTCACAAAATCATCTCAGGTTTCCCAGTATATGTTGAAGGAGTTAGTGTCATCCATGTATGAATGATGTTGCATCTGCTTCAGAAGTCT
Organism: Papaver bracteatum; assembly: GCA_023529315.1. NCBI lineage: Eukaryota > Viridiplantae > Streptophyta > Magnoliopsida > Ranunculales > Papaveraceae > Papaver > Papaver bracteatum. Next base: position 1,761,625 of record JAJJWX010003983.1, read on the forward strand.
TATCATGGGATAATGAAGACTTATCGATTGTATTTTAGTTACACTTTGATCAGGCTGGTGTTGAATCAGTGTGTCATCGTCCATATATTTGCGCTGAAGCTGTACTCTTTGATTAGGAGTAAAATTTTATGGCTTCTTAGATGCTTGAGCGTTAAAGCGTATATTTCTTAAGCATCGAATTTCTTAGGTTTGATCGTTTCGGCCCTGAGTATCTTCTGTTGATTCAGCATTTCTGTTATTGTGGTAGTGGGATTCAACACTTGTGCAGATATCAGAGATTTCTGATTTTGTAGGACACATGGACACTCCTGCAAGCCTATGGAGAAATACCCAAAGTGTTCTTTTCCAGATGTCTCAATGCTCGATTCAGAGAAATGTCAGATTCAACCACTTGGTAAAATACTAATGCGGTGAAGCTGCCATTCATAACGTCTTGTAGAGTTGCTAGAAGAATTGAGTCCTCATGTAGGATAACATGTGAGGAAATAAACGACATAAACATGGAAGGAATTAAACTTGCCTAAGTACGGAACCTCTTGATGAATGTCTATGCATCTTTTGCAGGTTCTTGCTTCAACCTCATCAAAGTTCGAAATTCCCCCAAGTGCTCTGATAATGGAATGTCAGTTACATCTTCTGTATCATAACTTTCTTCGTTGGAGAGATGTATAACCAAAGGAACTTTGTCAGTATCCATATTTTCAGCGTGGATCCACGCTCGTCTGAAGACTATGCCATATCCTGGATCTTCCTAATTATGTGAAACTTGGTTTCTGTCCTGGTTGGACTTGTGTTCACTTTTTGAGTGATGTAGCCATAGGAATTTCCGAGCGTTCCTTCAAGGTCTCTGATTGATATAGGATCACGAGTAGAGTTTTGTCGAGTGATGCATGTAGATCTGAGGGTTTTCAGTGGAATGTTGTTGGTGGCGGCGTCAACATCGATCAACATTCTTCCAAATTCATTTTCTTTGAGATGGACTGTGGTAAGAAGTCCCCAGTCGTGCATCTCCTTGTCTGTGGATGAAGGTTCAAGGAGTATTTATGGGATGGACAGATGTCTCACACAATGTAATTTTGTGAACATGTATTTCCTTTTTGCCTTAGACAGATAGAGCAATTCACATATATACTCGATTAACGATTGAACTGCTTCTTTGACTTATTGTTCAGATAGTGTAAAGGTTCTGACTGGGAGAGGACTCTTGTGTACTCCTTCAGTCCCCAGTTGATGCTGGATCAACCTTCTCTTTGAATATGTGCTTCAAAATATTGTAGTTACTTGTTGGATGATCGATGAACCTATGAAGGCGAAAGTACCTGGGATTCTCCATTTCTTCTTCGGTTGTCTCTCTCCTGATGAACGACAATTTGATTGCACCATCTTGAACCCATAATTCCAGTAACTTGATCACTCCTTCTTGAGAAGAGAGAAGTTTGAGTCTGTCTGATCATTTTCCCGTTTGTTAATGCTAGGTCGAGGTTTGTGCATTTCAGTATTGGTTATCCTTTCTTTGCACTTTCGGAGGAGCCTGAGAGATTGGAGGAGCGTTCTTGTGCTGCGGTGCCTCTACTTTCCTTTTGCTTCCTTTTGCAATAATATTTGTGGAAGGTTGGAGATTGTATTGTTCGTTGACTGAGTATCGGATGTCGCGAGTTCCACAAGGTTCCTCAATCTTCGTAGACTTTGCTTTTTCCAGTAAAGCAGGCGCGGTAGTTGCTGATCGCTTAGCTGCTTCATGAAGTTCAGAAAAAGTCTGGAAACATAGATTTTCCAATAAAGCTCTGTAGACCGGGATTATTCCGTTGATGCACAAGTCTACAAGTTGCTGCTCTGTGACGTTTGGGTCGTGACAGTCCAAGGCTTGAACTCTGAACCTTTCACATAATCATTGGGATGTTCATTGCTCCTTTGAAACATCCTTCCTAGATTAGCGAGTCATCTACAGCTTTGCGGACTTATTCATCATGTACAACATGGATTGTAGAGATTTCAGGATCAGTAGTTGAAGATGTTTCTTTAGCTTTTCCTTTATCGCACTGAAGCTAATTTCGTAAAGACGCAAGCTTGTCTGTGAGAGTTTTGAGATAAGCACACGACTCTTTCTGTGTTGTATCCATGTTAGCCTGAACCTTCATGAGATTAACTATGGTAGGCTTATTTCCTCTAGTTTCTTCAAGAGATCCTCTAGGAGGTGGATTGTTGATAGCTCCAGTAGCATTGCTTGTAGCATTGACAGGAATGATCACTGGAGCACCAGCACTCGGAGGAGTAGTAGTAACATGTGGTGTGACATTGCTGGTCGGAGGAGTGGTGTTAGCGGTACCACTAGAGCCTGCAATGTTAAGAGGAGTAATACTTGCAGTGGGAGTACCACTAGAACTTCTAATGTTAGAGTTGGGTGTTGAACCCGGGTTGGTAACTGAACCAGACCTAAGACTGACCATCTTTGTGAGAATTTAGATTGCAACCGAGAGAATGATCTCCCACTGTGTTCGGCAATCTGTAGATAGGGCAAAACAAGTTACTGGTTTTTATGGAATTAAGGAGACGACCGTGCAGAGGAAACTCCTTGAACCAAGAGAACTGTTAAACCTCACACAGATGCACTGCAAGAAGGGAGTGCTTTGAATTCGAGAGATCAATCTGTAGTACTCCGGCCTAAACCAAGACAATGGTCGTTCCAGAGTAAATTCGGTCATAAGAGAGGATGGGTCGATCTGTAGGAGGAAAGCTGAGAAATGTGTGAGATCAATGGTGATTGAGATTGTAGGTATGTTATGTATTCTATGTAAGAAATTTCTAAATAACTGAATTTACTCAGTTGAGAGCGATTGCCCAGATGATGAGTTCGTGTAGACGAAAGATTATCAGTATGAACTTGTCGAGAAATTCTTGTCTGTTTCAATCAAGATTCAGAGACCTTTTATATTGCTGGATTTGTAAACACCATAATCCCATGAAGTGTGACAGTTGATGGAATCAAAGAGTGGAGAAGTAGAAATCATGTTAAAACCAGTTGCTTAACATGTGGAGACTTGGTTGATTTTCCACCCACTACTTTGTTAACTCCTCCAATTGATTACATGACTTGCTCACATTCTCATCGTGTGTATGAACACACGTGCCGTAGACCGCCAAACCAAAACCTTAGTTAATATCCCCCATGTAACACGATTGATGTCTCGTGTGATTGTGGAGTCTTCAATGCAGACATGTATTTAGTTAGTCAGTTTCTGACTTTGTGACTTCATGGGACGATGAGTCCTTGTATTGTTGAGTCGAACGTGATTTTAAAATGTTCTGAGACCCATAAATTGGAAATGTCTGTTGAGACATATGTATAATTCCTGAATAAATATTGATAGCCAAAGTGAAAAAATATTGTTCATTTGATGAGTCGTTGAATATTTATAATTGAACCAATATTCCTTGGTTTGAGAAAATATTGTTCATCTGAGCAAATGTTGCTCGTTTGATGAATTGTTGGCAGTGTGACCAAATAATGTATTAAATAAGAATACTGGCAACTGAACCGAGTATAATTAATAAAATGTTGGTCATGAGATCAACGTAAAATTATTTAGCGTTTGAATCTGGAATCATGAACCCTGGACTCAAAATCCTAATTTGATCAATTGATGATTTATTGAAAATAAACCACAGAGTGAAGGAGGGACCGGCTACATGGGTTTATGGGTCGACCATGTAGCGCCCAAATTCTCACGTGAGTAAATACCAAGTTCTCTTGAATACTTTTTGATTTGTTGATGAAAGGACGATTAAATGCTGGTTTAATCATTAAAATAATAATGCTCATCTGAGCCTTAGGTGATAAAACCTAATTAATTATGAAGAGATGAGGTACCGACCAAGGGGTCATGAAACCGGCCCTGGGTGGTCACGGGATCGACTGATGATCATCTTATGAAGTTCCAAGTTGTTTGGAAGAGTTTTGGACCTAATACGTGCAATTGCGCAAATTAGGTCAAATTGTGAAAATGCGTGGGACCGGATCCTTGCAAGCCAAAGAGCCAACCTTGGTCGGTCAAGGTAACATTCTCACGTCACCAAAGTGTTCGTGTCTCAGTTCTATGAATTTTGATATTTTCTGATGTGCGTTTGACCAACATTTTGAGAAAATATGAAGAAAGCAGGGATTTTGCTGGAACCGGGAAACTTCATAAGATGAAGGAAAATAATAAAAAATGAAGGAATCATGAAGTGTGGGACCGGATATGGCCAAGGCATGTCCGGCCGGCCAAAGAGCCCGGTCCCACGACATTTTCCTTAATTTTATAATATTTTTCATGATTTTAGGGAAATATCATAAAATCAAAGAGTTTGTTGAAACCAAAGAGTTTGTTGAAATCAAGGAGTTTTGTTGAAATCAAGGAGCTTTAATCAATGAAGTACGTGATAAATGTCCTAGCATTGCTAAATGGGTCAAATTTTGTTATGCGCGGCCTGCCAAGCTATACTATAATGAGTTCACTCTATCTTCCGCACAAGGGGTTCAGCAGGGAGACCCTCTTGGTCCTCTACTATTTTCATTGGTTCTTCATCCTTTCGTATGAAAAATAGCTTCGCAATACAAACTGGACCTTAATGCCTGGTATTTTGATGATGGGGCATTGGTTGGAGAAATAACTGAAGTGGAAAAAGCTTTCCATATTCTACAAGACGATGGTCCTGCCAATGGCATGTGGTTGAATGTACAAAAAACTAAAATTTTCTGGCCACAAACTGACCTAAGAAGTACAGACGTCTTTCCAGCTGACATAGGTAAACCAGCTACTGGCGTCCGTTTGTTTTGAGGTCCGGTAAGTCTCAATGACGACTTCTTCAGTGGCATCATTCAATTCTGTGTCGACAAGACACTACATCTGATGGATTGTGTTAAAAATCTTAAAGACCCACAAGAAGAACTTCTGTTACTTCGAAACTGTGTTGGAGTCTCAAAGTTGTACTTCTCAATGCGTGTAACAAGACCACAGTGCATGGTGGCAGCTCAACATTAGTTCGACGATCACCTTGTGCAGTTCTTGCAATACATGATTACGAGTGATGGAGCAGGTTTTGGCCAAATACAACAACGCATTTCCACACTCCCAATCTAAGATGGTGGCTTAGGAGTCTACACAATGCAAGACACTACTCAATACGGGTATATAGCTTCTTGCTTTCAAACCCAACATCTGCAGAATAAAATTTTCCAAGGTACGCCTTGCCTTAGCCCTCATTTTCACACAGCGCTGGATCATTACATTCGTATATATGGTTTATCTCCTTCATCTTTCAACATTAACGAAGTCTCCCCATAACCCATCCATTTACTGGCCACTCATTATTATGATGCAATCATGAAGGTCATACCATCTACCTTTGTTATGTCCGAGCGTGACTCTATACTATGGCAGTGTAATAAGAAACCTCATGCACAAGATTATCTAAAGGCAATCCATATCCAAGGCCTTAATCAGACATTGGGACCTCGGAAATTTCATTCAGTACTCTAGTACCGCTTGGGTATACCCCTATTTGCTGAAGATAGTACTTGTACATGTTGTAACCGTGTAATGGATCGGTTTGGGGACCATGCCATCTATTTCGCAAGTGAAGTGGGATTAAAGTATCGTCACGACATAGAAAGAGACCTCTTTGTTCAGCTGTGTTATAAAGATGGAGTAGCCGCAAGAAAAGAGGCTTATCTAGGACTTATATCTGCCAGGAACACCTCTCTTAAACCAGCTGACATCATGATCTATAATTTGGAGAATGGACCCGACGTCTGTTTCGACGTCACTGGTGTTTCGCCTTTTTCTAAGGGAGGAAACCGAGACTTCACACCTGGCCATGCCATCTCAGCGGCTATCACTCGCAAACGCAACAAATATGCTGACTTGTGTTCATCTCATGGTTACGGTTTCGGCGTTCTAGCTTTTACGACACTGGGGGAATTAAGCGATGATATTATAGTTCTTCTGAAAATATTGAAACACTGCATGGAAAGTCACGATGTCAATAATAACTTAGGCAGTTTTCTTTTCCACAGGTTAGGTATCATTATTCAAAAAGGCATTGGGGCGCAACTTGTTACACGTGTCCCTGCCAAATCCCTGTAAATTTCTGTATATTTTCGCTTCTTAATAAATGCCTCAGTGGCTCCCTTTCATAATTCTGAATAATAATAACATAATTCTGTTGGAGAGAGATACTCTGGCAAAGACCAGGCGATTGAAAACCTGGTTACTATTTCTATTATTATAACATAATTCTCACGCCCTAAAACCTTCAGGTCGTTTCTCGACACATATTGTTGATATTGCCTGCTTCTTTTTAATCGATTGAGGTAAGTATCTGCGGTTTTCATCAAGTTTGTCCTAGCCTGAAAAACGGTTATTGCAGTTACCATTGGTTCTGCAATGCCCATAACCACGTGTGCTTATTCTTCCCAGGTTATGGAAGTTCCCTCATCAAATGACGATGAACCAGACATTGACAGACGTGGTAACTCACTGGAAGACACAATGGCTCATTGTCCCTTTAAAAACTTTGATGATTGTAAAGATTGTCAAGGACGGGGATATGCCAAAACCTCTATTCTTCGGCACATTAAGGATCAACATTGGACTACTTAAACTAGGTTAATAACTTGTAAAGAACGTATACAGACTCATGTGGGGGTGTATCAGGCTTGGGAAAACTTATTGACTCTGATGGAGATGTGGCTTTGTTGGAACTGTATGAAAGTTCAATCTTGGAAGCGCCCTTTCCGTCCTCATGGTGGTAACGTATTGTTAGGTCCATTCAATGGTAGGTCTGTATATTTTCTCATCCATGGTATCCCCAAACCACAGGCAATGGTAGATTCTTCACCAGTGTCTAATGCAGACCCTCCACCGGTGCCTAATAAGGAGCCAATGCCCTTGTCTCTGGACTTACTTCATTTGATTTATCATAAGAACTTCACAACTACTTCCAGTATCCCACCTCCGTGTAGGCTAAGCTTTTCTCGAACATTGAAAGCAACACTCGATAAAGTGATCGCTCACCCCATAGATTTAACCCCGTGGCTTCAATTGTTGCTGCTTCCTATATGCACGTTGAGTATGTATGTCCCTAATAATGCCAGTGAAGCACGTTCGAGCACGAGGAAAAAGCTGCAAATTGTAGCCATTAATAAAGCACTTGCAGAATGGGTATCACCTAATGGCTGCTACACCATCGCCCAACGCCTGTTGGCTTTAGCGCGTCGGGATCAACAGCAACAACAAAATATCAAGCGGCCCAAGCGAAGGAAACCAAAAACTAATGCAGAAGCATGCCAGAAGAAGCTGGAAGAAGGACACTACACTGCTGCGATCAGGATTTTGTCTTCTGGTGGTGTTGCAGCGTCAACCACAGAGACCCTGGCAGAGTTGCAACGTAAGCACCCTTCCCCTCGTCCTCCTGCAATACCTGCAGATGCTCTTAGTATAGCTGCTATCAGTGTTGAGGTGCAAGCCGTAGTTAAAGCCCTGAGCAGCTTTCCGAAAGGAACATCTTGTGGACGGGATGGCCTCCGTTCATAGCATTTGCTTGATGCAACGAGTGGAGCGGATGCGGCGGTAGCCTATGAACTATTTTCGTCCATCACCGGTATTGCCAATCTATGGATCGATTCTAAATGTCCTCTAGCCCTTAGTTAATTCATCGCTAGTGCGCCATTAACACCGCTTCTCAAACCTGATGGCAGCATCTGACCAATAGCAGTAGGCACAATATGGCAACAGTTTTGCTCTAAGCTAGCATCATCTGTTGTGCTTAAAGACATGACAAGATATCTGGGTAACCATCAGCTTGGCGTCGGCATACCTTGTTGGGGAGAAGGTATATTGTACTCAGTGAATAGGTTGCTCGAACTCAAAGGTTCTCGTACCGATATGACTATGCTATTAGTCGACTTTACTAATGCTTTCAACTTAGTCAGCCGCACAGTTCTGATCCGAGAAGTCCGAGAACAATGTCCCAGTATTTCTAAATGGGTTGAGTTTTGCTATGCGCATCTGGCGAGTCTGTATTACAATGAGCATTCTTTGCTATCTTTACATGGAGTCCAACAGGGAGACCCGCTGGGGCCTCTCCTATTTTCTTTGGCTCTGTATCCGGTGATTTGAAAAATTATGGCAACCTGTGAACTAGACTTGAATGGATGGTATCTGGACGACGGGACATTAGTTGGGGAATCGACAGAAGTTGCTAAGGCTCTTCAGATCATACGTGAAGAGGGGCCTGCTCGGGGTCTTCACCTGAATTTACAAAAGACAGAGCTCTTTTGTCCATGTCAAGATCAACGTTGCATGAACCTATTCCCTGCTTCCATAAGTAGGCCCACATCCGGTGTGAGTATTCTTGGAGGACCAGCGAGTTTGAACGAAGAATATTGCAATAACATCGTCTAATACAGGGTCGATAAAACGCTGCGCCTACTGGAGTGCGTAAAGAAGCTGGAAGATCCCCAAGCCGAGCTTCTTCTCCTCCGGAATTGCGCTGGAGTCTCAAAGATGTATTTTTTAGTGCGCACAATGAGGCCTCAGTGCATGCAAACGGCACAACAATGATATGACGACGCCCTCAGTCAGTTCCTGCAATACTTGGTTACAAGTGATGGACCGGGGTTTGGTCCAGTACAACAACGCATCGCTACACTTCCAATCAAATCCGGTGGATTAGGGGTATATACTTTACGGGATACCATCCAGTACGGCTATGTAGCCTCTTATTACCAAACACAGCACCTGCAGCGTCAACTCCTACAGGGAAATCCTTGACTTAGCCCGCATTTTCAGACCGCGCTAGATCAGTACATACAAGTATGTGGTTTAACTCCTTCATCTTTCAATATTAACGAAGTTGCCCCACATCCCATGCATTTACTGGCTTCTCGTTATTATGATGTTATCATGAAGGCTATACAATCTAACTTTGTCATGTCTGAGCGCGACTCAATCCTGTGGCAGTGCAACAAGAAACCGCATGCTCAAGACTACCTCAAAGCACTTACCATCCGTGGTTTGAACCAGGCCTTAGGTTCTAGACAGTTTAGATCGGTGTTGCAGTACCGTCTTGGTATACCGCTTTTTGCGGAGGACAATATTTGTTCATGTTGTAACCGTGTTATGGATCGGTTCGGAGATCACGCCATTTATTGTGCTAGTGAAGTAGGTCTCAAATATCGTCACGATATGGTTCGAGACCTCTTTGCTGAATTGTGCTATAAGGCAGGAGTACCCGCAAGGAGAGAATAATCATTGGGCTTTACCCTTAAACCCGCAGATCTTCTGATATATAACTGGGAAAATGGCAAGGATATTTGCTTAGATGTCATCGGTGTTTCACCTTTCGCCAAAGGGGGAAATTGGAAATTCACACCAGGCCATGCTATCTCCGCGGCAATCACACGCAAACGCACCAAATACGCCGACCTATGCTCCACCAATGGCTACGGTTTTGGAGTCTTAGCCTTTACCACTCTTGGGGAGTTAAGTGAAGACACCGTTACACTCCTGAAAAGATTGAAGAATTGCATGGCGAGTCACGATGTCAACAATAACTTGGGCAATTTTCTTTTCCTTAGGTTAGGCATTATTATTCAAAGGGGCATCGGGGCGCAACTTGTCGCGCGTCTCCCTGCCAAATCTCTGTAAACTTTTATTTGTTTTCTCTTATTAATAAAAGCCTTTATGACCCCTTTTCATAAAAAATAAATAAATAAAATAATAATAATAAGGGCCGTGTGGGACCGGCTCGGGCAGGACCCGCCGGCTAGGGCCCGGTCATGTGAGTTTTCCCTAATTTTATGTATTATTTCATGATTTGAAGGAAACATCATGAAATCAAGGAATTTCATGGGATCAAGGAAACATAATAATAATAATAATAATCTCAGCCCCTCCTCCCGTCGTTTCGGCTCCCTTGGCTAGGTTACCCATGAGGCTCGCTGGTAGGTTAGCACATCAACCTGTTCAATTAATGTAGTAGTATGTCGTTGGAGCTTAGCTTGTTAGGCTTCCAACTAGTTTCATGTAATAATATTTATCTATTAAAAAATAAATTATCTTATTAAGTATAATATTAATAATAAGGAATTTCATGAAATCAAGAACGGGCCCTAGCTCAGCTGGTCATCCCCGTTCCCCGAAGTTTCATGCGTTCCAGGAGGTCCCAGGTTCAAGTCCCCAATGGCGTAATATTGCAGGAATTAACATGGAAGGTAGTGTTAGTTTTCCCGCCTTGTGACGCAATCTCGCCCCCCCTCCCGCTTCGGCTCCCCTTGGCAAGGTTACCCATGAGGCTCGCTGGTAGGCTAGCACAACAACCTGTTCAATTAATGTAATAGTATGTCGTTGGAGCCTAGCTTGTTAGGCTTCCAACTAGTTTCATGTAATAATATTAAAAAATAAAAAAAATAATTGACTTCCGTAATGCATTTAATCTAGTGGACAGATCCACATTGATTCGTGAAGTAAGAACATACTGTCCAAGCATATCTCGATGGGTGGAATTCTGCTATTCCAAACCAGCCAGGCTCTACTATAAAGATTCTATCCTCTCCTCTTCTCAAGGTGTGCAACAAGGCGACCCCCTTGGTCCCTTACTTTTTGCGCTAACTTTACTAATTGGAGATGTTCTTCTGAGATTTCGGTCAATATTTGGACAGAGAATTTCCAGGAATTATGAAAACTGAATTTGGAAATATATTGTATATCTTGAGAATATTTTAGGTTTTGGAAGTTCCTTGGTGTCCAAACTTCCTTGGTCTATAAATATTGAAGTTTGCATTTCGAGCAAACTAATCCTCAGAGCCAGCAAAACTACCTTATTGTGTTTTTACTGGTGGAGCCGTCTATTCGGAGAGGAAAGTACCCTAATTAGGAGAAATCTCTTACGACCGCTCGTTTTAAAGACTTCTTTGGGATTGGTAAGCTCTACGAGTACTGTTGGTGGGAAACTAGATAATTGCAGTTTATTATTAGTTTTTGATTGATTTGATTGACTAACGGTTGTTGAGCTTTGATTGCACCTAGTTTGTTTATGCTTGAGAATCTTTTCTTCTGATATAAGATTCACTCAAACTAGATCGAAGTGTCGACGGGGATCTTTAGACTGTTTGTAGATCTAAAGACATCTTGTGATACAAGGAAGGGTGACCAAAACTATACAACTTATGGAGAAAGTTCAACAGCTGCAGGATCCACAAAACGAACTCCTTCTCTTGCGTAACTGCACTGGAGTATCAAAACTATATTTCTCCCTACGTACCACTAGCCCTATGTTCTTGCAGGATGCTATAGATCTCTACGACACTCATCTAATGCAATATCTACGGCGACTTGTAGTTGGTGACAGAGCTGGTTTTGGCAAAACTCAACAGCGACTTGCCACTCTACCAATTAAAGAAGGTGGCCTTGGCATATACACAATGGCAGATACAAGCAAGTATTATTACTTGGCTTCATGTGCTCAAACCAGGGTTCTGCAAGACACAATCCTAGGCAGTACATTACCGCCTGAGTCGAGCCCACGATACGAACATGCTCTTCAGACTTTCTAGCAAGATTGTAGTTTAACATCCTTCTGCATCAACGACACTACCCCACAACACAAGAAGTCCATGTAAGTGATATACTTTGGCTCAGTAAAGGAAAATATACCTACCTGTTTTTCTTTAAATGACCGTGAAGCTTTCATGTGGCAAAGCAATAGAATGGAGAATGCAATGGACTTTTTGAAGGCCATTCCTATAAGTGGTTTGAATCAAGCGGTTGGACCACGAAAATTTAGCTCTGTTCTCAAATACAGGCTAGCCATTCCATTTTTTGCTGAAGAATGTAAATGTACCATCTGCGACAGGACAATGGATATATACACTGATCATGCCCTCCACTGTGCCAGCGAGGTCGGACAGAAATTTCGACATGACATGGCTCGCGACTTATTTGCAGACATCTGCTATAAGGCCGGTGTAGCTGCACGGAAAGCGGTCTCCTTAGCTTTCTTAACAGACATTGCATATGGTATTAAGCCTGCTGATATTCTAGTCTACAACTGGGAAGCCGGAAGGGACGTTTGTTTTGACGTTACCGGCGTTTCACCACTTACAACTGCTAGAACTCGTAGTTCCACTACAGGGCAAGACATCAAGGCAGCTGAGACACGAAAACGCAACAAATATTCGGAGCTATGCGAGACACATGGTTATGGCTTCAAAGTGCTAGCTTTTTCCACCTTGGGTGAATTGGGTGAAGATACAATTCTTTTTCTCAAAAGGCTACGCAACTGCCTTGTTATACAAGATGCCAACTATAACATAGGAGGCTCTCTGTTTCATAGGCTAGGAATTGTCATCCAGAAAGGTGTAGGGGCCCATCTTGTTGCTCGGTTACCCTCTACTGACGACTCGTCCAGTGATGTGTAATGAACCTATTTTATTTTTAATAAAATCCTTGAGTGGCATCTATTTATTATAATAATAATAATAATAATAATAAAAGCCTTCGTGGCCCTCCTTTGATGTTGATTTTTAATTCTTAATAAAAGCCTTCGTGGCCCTCCTTTTTATAATAATAATAATAATAATAATAAGGGGTGTGTGGGACCGACTAGGGCATGACCGGCCGGCTAGGGCTCGGTCCCACGAGTTTCCCTAATTTTTATTAATTTTCATGATTTGAAGGAAATATCATGAGATTAAAGAGTTTTCATGAGATTAGGGAAATAATAATAAAATATTGAGGAATCATGAGGTGTGGGACCGACCATGACTAGAGCATAGCCGGTCGGCTAGTAGACACGGTCCCATGACACCTTTCCCAATTTTATATTATTTCCTTGATGCGAAGGAAACACCATGAAACGAACTATATTTGTTCAAATGAAAAGATTTTCATGAGATCAAGGAAAATAATAAAAATATGATAAAATATAGAATTTGACGTGAGACTGGCCACGGCGTGACTGGCTGGCCGGTGGGCCCAGTCCCTCAGCGCATTGGTTAATATTTTATTATTATTTTCCTATTTTGCATAGGTTCATCGTCTCATCGTATTTTGAAATACTCATTCGTGCATTCAGATGCTTGTTAGTGAATTATTGTTGAGTACACTTGTATCATTTTGGTCGGGCTAACTCGAAGGTAGCTCAGATGCCTGTGTGTTGAATATTTATTACTAACCCATGGAATTCTTCTGGGAAGAACCATAAATTGAAGTAACGTAATATTATGAAAAACATTGAATATTTTCCAGGGATTCAGTTAATGAATCTAATGGTTTCAAAATAATTAATTAATGGCTCTATACTAGTACGATCATCTAGGAGCATTAATTATTCAGGAATTGAGTGATATGAGCTTGTTGAAGCGTCATTTTTCTTTTATATAGTCAGGGAAAACATTGTTACATCCTAAAGACATTATTGATATATACTAGCAGGCAAGCTGTTTGGGAGCCGTCCAATCTTTCGATTCTATATAGAAGTAATTACTGAAATTGCTCAGTATTCATGAGATATGACGTTGCCTCAGCTGAGAGACTACATATCTACATATACTCTGAGAGACATTATTCTTAGTTAGAGATTTTGTGGCATGAGATTTCATGCTTTCAATAAGAGACATTGATCCCCAATACTCATCTGATTGCTGGATCAAGAGCATATACAATTATGGGTTTACGATTTTAGCCCTTGTCGAAAATCCACCATCTACAATTTCTTTGCGTGTTTTCTTGTAAATTATGTATATTATGTTTACATTTGAGTGTCTAGGTACTTTGAAGTTATTTGGATCAAAAAAACGAGAAATCGCCCATTTTGAGCGTAAAGAGTAAAAGCATTATTTCATTTGCACAGGCGTTATTGGGAGCATATGAGGAATATGGTCCGACTGTTATTCTAAGGTGGCCCTTATCCAAAGATGTGGTGACTGTATCAATTTCAACTCCTACACTTACCCTGAAATTTATAGAGAGACGGCGACACTATTATGAAGCTGAGAAATCGAGAGATTTAGAGATTCATGAGCCAGAGAAGATATTGAGTGGGTTTTGACTAGGAAGTTCAGCTGTAGAAACTAATAGTGGAGTTGTTGTTAATCGATACGATGACACAACTGGAGCTTTGGGAAAAATTAAAGAACAAGGTGAAAAGTATGAGTTTAGAGAAGATTAAAGATTGATGACATTGGCTGAGGACAAACGAGAAGGAGTCTAGGGTTGAAATTAAGATTGAGCTGTGAACTAGGTTTGTCATGAATGATCAAATACTTGCAGGGAACTGGGAGCAAGTAATTGAACCAGATAGAAAGAATATGATGATCAGTCGAGAGACATATTAAATGCTTGAGAAAAGTCCCCAAAGAGTTTTACTAGCTTTATGCAATTATAAGCCATGGTCTGAGTGAGTCTTGGGGATGAATGAAGGGAAGAAAAGTGTATGTCGTTGCTTTTAATATTGATAGTGCGGATGAACTGTAGGTATTTTGGTTTTTGATGCAACTGGGTTGTTGTTGCAGTTCCAAATGGAGAAGATATTGAGAAGATGTGGCTTTTGCAGCTGATGATATTATGAAATGGTTGATGCTATTGAGTTTGAGATTCAAGGCTTTGATGGAGTTGGTGGAACTGCTTAAAGCTTGAACTGATGCAGTTGGAGATGAATACAAATGGGTTTTGTGATGTTGTGAATCTGAAAGAAGAAATGGTGGAAACTGAGTTGCAAGTGCTGGTTGAAATACAACTGGTTCTGGTAGGTTGTGATGCAGGAATGGTGATGTCCAAGGGAGATGAGTTTGTAATTATTCTGGAATTGGATTGCAAAGCAGGATGGAGATTTCAGGTGGGGTTGTGAACTGATACTTGATTCGGGTATGAATTGCTGAGGTAGTGCAACTAGAGATTGTGGTGGATGTATGCATAAGGACAAGGAGATAGAGTGCAGGTTAGATAGCTTGTCTGAGTTGAAACAGGTGTTGCAGGGAACAAATGGGACTGAACTTGGATGGCTAAGGAAATTATGATGTTTGAGTTATATAAGAAGAATAAGTTGCAACTGCAGTACGGCACTGGCAGGGAGAATGGCTATTATGTATTAGTCCTGAGCAGAGATGCAGCTGGTTACAAGTGTTGATGTGATAGGAGTTGAAGTTGTTATTGTAGTGAAGTAAAGTTGAGTTCTGGAAAGTACATGAAGGTCTGCAAGATAGATGGGGTTGAGTACAAGACATGGTAGATAGTTTGAATTGGTTCAGGTGATGGGTTAGTGGTGGGCTGAAATTGCAGGTTGTAATGTGGTTGTTGCAGTAGTTGGTTATGATGTGCAGTGGTTAGAATGACATTGCAGGTGCGGTTCTGGTGGAGTTGTTGAGTACAGTTACAAGGAAGAGCATGAAAGTGATTGTCTGAAGTTGAATGGGATTTGGTTCAGTTGGTTGAATTAGTGTTGAGAGCTATTGGCAACTGTTACAGTAAGTGATTATGGGGTTATGCAGGATTGAGTTGAAATATCAAGACTGCAAAGATTGAAGTGATGAAATTGAAGACATGTGAGCAGTTGAGCACCAGTTGGCTTTGTTTGTATGAAATGTGCATATGGCTTGGTGATGCAGTGGAAAGCTTAGTCATCATCTGCAATGGAAGAAGGAAGTTGCGCGACTAGAATGTAATGGTGTGAGGTTATTGAGCATTTATATGTATGCTAGGAATTTTACAGTGAAGAAGAATGGCCAGAAATTTGACCGGAAGTCACACAGAAACAGGGGAGACTCGGTTGGTCTCGGAATCAGATGAGTTGACTCACCTATTCCGGTTAGACTCAGATGGACTTGGGATATTTTTACTGGGCTTTACTCATAGCCTAGTTCAGCAACACTTTCGGATGTGACCTAAATTTAGAGATAGAATATGAAGGCAGAGAAAGTATGTTAGAGCATAGCTCGGTTGAACCCATCAAGCGTTGGTATGTCAAGTTTGGTTGTCATATTTTAGTGAACCAAAACTCATTTAAAGAGTCGCTTGATTATTTATTAGAGTCAACTTCGTATAAGTTTACTAGAAAGTTATTAGGATATGAGACATACAAGTATTACTCGAAGACTTGAAGAATGTAAAGAAGTAAAGAGCTACAACGACGACATCATCCTTCCACTTAAGGTTGGTAATATTTGACTTGAACTGTTTTTTTTTTTATTAAACGAACCAATTTATTGATAAGAAAAAAGAAGAAAAGGAGGGGGACTAGGCCTTACCTCCAAGGGACAAAGAGGAAGGAAAAACAGAGCAAGGAAGCTAACAAACCAAAAAACATGAAGCCCGTAGGCCAAAGTTACATATTACGGAAACGATAAAGTGGCAAAACCGAGTTGTCAATATCCGTTTGATGTCTTATGAAATTCGTAAAGTTACTCCACCAGCGCGATTCCACCGTCGCGCCATGCTTGGACAGCGAGTCTGCCACTGAGTTGCCTTCCCTGAATATGTGAGTACAGATCAATTGGATTGAATTCACGAATTTCAAGCAATTGTGCCAGTTAATTGCTAGCCGCCAAGGTACTATCTCCGGGTTTTTAACCGCCTGCAGCACAAAATTAGAATCACATTCTAGCCAAAGCCTTCTTATTCCCATGGTATTTGCCAATCTGAGTGCACAGATAAATTGACTTGAACTGCTTCATTCCTAACGTATCTTTCAAGTTGTGTTATATTGAAAACATAACTGCAAAGCTGTGTATTATACTCTAGTAAGACATTGTATTAAGGAATTATAATACGAAGTATAACGTCTATCTTTTGAACTTCGTATATAAGACATCGACATAATCGTATGAATGCTATTGTGATTATGTGTATGGGTATGGGTGAATATTTCTTCATAGGAAATAATGTTTTACATTCGTTTAAAGGAAGTACAATTCATAAACTTGTTTTCTGAATCGAAAGGGAAATCGCTAGGCTTATTGGTATTGTTATTCATTGCAAATCTTTGGATTACCAATATGTGTTTTTAGTATAACCACTCATAACGTGTTTCTGTATCTTGGTAAAACTATTCACAATGCCTGACTTTTGTATTGGTATGACTTTTATTAGTGAAAATGATCTTTAGTAATCACCTGAGATGGAATGATCGATATATTGTAATTGGTATGACCAACTATAGACATTGGGGAACTGATCCTAGTAAGAGGTGCAACCGATCACAAGCATGTGGAATCGATCCTTGTAAGAGGTATAACAAGTCTTAGTAATTGGTAATTGATCCCATGACTTGTGCAACCGATTACAAGTTAAATACCATAATTATGTGGTAACCTATCCTAGTACCCAGTCAACCAATTTTTGGTAAGCTAGTGTGACCGACCCTAGTACCCACATGGAGGTAGAACCGAAGCCTTGAGTTTTGGTAGAACCGTGAAACCCATTAATGGTGATTTGATAGGAAAATCAATCACATAGTTCTTGGAAGTCAGATGAACCAATTCTAAACTTGTTTGGAAGTGTGGAAAATCGGTTCCAAGATTGTAAATATGAAAAAGGATTTACAAAGTAAAGATGTCGACATACTTTGAACATGTGCAGTAATTCTTATATATTATTTGTTCAAAGATATTCCTCAATAACTAAAGGGGAATCCCGGATCAAAATAAATCGAGAATCTTTTAATTAAGGTTTTTAGTTTTACATGCTTTTAATTTCCAGCAATTAAATGCATATCTTTAGAAATAAAAATTGGTAATGTGCATTTACTAATTGGAGATTTTCTTCTAAGATTTCGGTCAATATTTGGACAGAGCATTTCCAGGAATTATGAAAACTGAATTTGGAAATATATTGTATATCTTGAGAATATTTTAGGTTTTGAAAATTCCTTGGTGTCCAAACTTCCTTGGTCTATAAATATTGAAGTTTGCATTTCGAGCAAACTAATCCTCAGAGCCAGCAAAACTACCTTATTGTGTTTTTACTGGTGGAGCCGTCTATTCGGAGAGGAAAGTACCCTAATTAGGAGAAATCTCTTACGACCGCTCGTTTTAAAGACTTCTTTAGGATTGGTAAGCTCTACGAGTACCGTTGGTGGGAAACTAGATAATTGCAGTTTATTATTAGTTTTTGATTGATTTGATTGACTAACGGTTGTTGAACTTTGATTGCACCTAGTTTTTTTATGCTTGAGAATCTTTTCTTCTGATATAAGATTCACTCAAACTAGATCGAAGTGTCGACGGGGATCTTTAGACTGTTTGTAGATCTAAAGACATCTTGTGATAATCCATTGTTAACCGTCTCCGTTTTGTTTGTGATTGATCACAAGATATTCAAGTTGATTGTGTGCAGGTATTTATTGAAGATCTAAGAAGATTTGAAGACAAAGAAGATTTCTTATTTGAGTTCATAATCTTTGGTGTGCACAAAACCTGATCGGCTGGGGATCCGACTATAAGCGATTTTGTTAGAGCATAGCTCGGTTGAACCCACCAAGCATTGGTATGTCAAGTTTGGTTGTCATATTTTAGTGAGCCAAAACTTATTTTAAGAGTCGTTTGATTATGTACTAGAGTCAACTTCGTATATGTTAGCTTGAAAGTATTAGGATATGACCATTACAAGTATTGCGAAGACTTGAAGAAGTGAAAAAGTAAGGAGCTACATTGACAACATCATCCTTCCACTTGAGGTTAGTGATATTTGACTTGAACGGTTTCTTTCCCTAACGTATCTTTCAAGTCGTGCATATTGAAAACAAAACTGCGAAGCATGAATGATTATACTCTAGTTATACATAGTATTAAGGAATACAGTACGAGGTTTATTTCTTAACCATTAAACTTTGTATATAAGTCATCGACATAATCGTTTGAATTCTATTGTGATTATGTATGGGTATAAAGTAAGATTTCATCCTAGGAAACGATGTTTTACATGTGTTTTAAGGAAGTAAATTCATGAACTTGTTTTGTGAATCGAAAGAGAAATCGCCAGGCATTATTGGTATTGTTATTCATTGCATATCTTTTGAACTACCAATATATGTGATTAGTATAACCGCTCATGACTTGTTTATGTTCTTAATAAAACTATTCACAAGGGCTTGACTTTTGTATTGGTATGACTTTTATTAGTGAAACCGATCTTAAGTAATCACCGGAGATGGTATGAGCGATTTTGTGTTATTGGTATGACCGACTCTGGGTAAAGGGGAACCGATCTTAGTAAGAGGTACAACTTATCACAAAGGGGAATCGATCCTTGTATGAGGTGCAGCAAGTTTTTAGTAGAAAGGGGAGCCTATTCTATGGACATGTGCAACACGTTTTTAGGCAAAGGGGAACCGATCCTATGGACATGTGCAGCAAGTAAAAGTTAGATACCATATATATGTGTGGAACCGATCCTAGTACCTAGTCAACCGAATTTTTGGAAAGCTAGTGTGACTATGCATAGTACTCATATTGAGGTAGAACCGAAACTTGTTTTGGTAGAACCGTGAAACCCATGATTTGTGATTGAGTGTTCTTGATCAATCACATATCTCTTGAAAGTCAGATAAACCAATTCTAAAATAGATCAAGATGATGGTAAGTTGCCGAACTACATCAAGTCAGAAGAGGATGATAAAAATCTTCTATATCTACTGATGATCAAATGAAATCTTGTCCAAATAAAACTTTGAACCGATTCCGTGATAATGTACTTAGGGGTTAAATTTTTCAGTCACTTGACAGGAAACTTATACTTCTTCAACATACTGTGGTCAAAATATTGAAGGAAGTTTCTTGTCTTAAAAAACTGAAAGATCATTCCTCAGTAGAAAGACAGATTATACCGCAACCCTATAAGATCAACTCAAAATCAGAGGAAAGAGTTGACAATAGCTTCTGGAATAAAGTTCCTCCTCACCCATATCGAAACAAAAAATTTTTTGATGAAGAATGATTCCAGAAGGAAGGGAAAGAGATAATCTCTGCCAAAAGAAACAATGAGGAATTTCCAATAATTGTTTCAGATAATCACACTGATGTGAATCATAAGGAAGTCCTTAGAATGAGAAAATCGTATAAAATCTCATTGAAAAAATTAAGAGAGATCTATCAATGTCT
The DNA here is from genome assembly GCA_023529315.1 of Papaver bracteatum. Classification (NCBI taxonomy): domain Eukaryota; kingdom Viridiplantae; phylum Streptophyta; class Magnoliopsida; order Ranunculales; family Papaveraceae; genus Papaver; species Papaver bracteatum. Next base: position 1,781,759 of record JAJJWX010003983.1, read on the forward strand.
GAAAATTCTCACATCGGTACGGTTTCTCCACATGATCATATCTCTACATCTAGAAAAGATCATCGTCTTAGGAGAAGATATGTTGGGCAAAAATTCCCTAAAAGAAACATGAACTATGTTTCTAATATTCACGATAAGCTTGAAAAAGCTTACTCTGATGCAACTTAGTTGCATCGAAATTGTGTACTCTCATCCTTTTTGTGCTCATAACTGCGGATGGGAAAAACACAATAATTACAAGAGCACCACTAGAGATTAAGTTATATGTTGTAATAGTTAATCTAGAAAAATAGACATCAATTTTTGATTTCTTTCATTGATTGTATAAGTCTATTATGAATAAAAACTATTATGAATAAATTTATTTTTATAATTTTCCTTGTGATAGTTTTTGATTTACATAGCCGGTGCTAGAATGCTTTATTTATTTGTTATGTATGATTATGGGATGTTTGATTTCGGTTTTATTACCTTGATATTCGATCTCATAATATGTTTTGAACCCTTATGGTTTGGGTGACTTTTTGATTTAGAAGGATTAAGTTCTAGACCAAGTTGGTAGGATTTATCAAAGGATCATGAGGGGTTCATGTAGAAACAATATGTGAAAAAGTCACAATATGTTGAATCGGTTTTGGTTTAGCATAAAAGCATATGTGTTTCGGTGGTTTTCAACTTTAGCTTGCAATTGTTAAAACCGATTTTCAACCTTTCTCTGGTAAAGGTTGGTTGTTGTTATTATTTTGTTTTTGCATAAGGATGACAACATGATGATATTTCGATATCAACTCTCCCTAGAAGAAGAAGACGCGATCATAATGGAGAAGTTGGATGCGAAATTGAGGTAACAATCTTGTTAGTTAATTGTTTTCATGTTTTAAGAAAAGCCTATATTTATTTGATATATTTATCGCTTTTGCTTAAACGAAATTGTTGGTACAATTGATGTGTTTATTTCATTATGAATGTGTGGATGTATGTGTGATTCAATTGGTTTCGGTTAAGTAAAACCATTGTTATCTTGCTTTGTTGTGTGATATCAATCGTTTAGGCTTACAAAAGTTTGGTGCAATTGCGGTGCTTTAATGTCTATGTTATTTCAATTGCTTCCAGTTAAGTAAAGCAATTGTTATTTTGCTTTATTGTATGGTATTAATTGTTTAGGCTTACAAAATTTCGTGCAATAGTGGAACTTTAATATATTTTGTTGATTCAATTGCTTCCGGTTGAGGTGAATAATTATTCAAGTTGATTTATTGGTTTGTATGAATTATTTATGGCTTAACGAATGAATTTATTGACGGGATGAGTTGTTTAGTTCAATTCGATTCCGGATAAGATAAACTAAGTTAATTCTGATCTTAGTTAGACTTATCAAAGTGGAGGTTTCGATTATTCAAGTCTAGCCGAATGCCTAAGCAAGGAAATGCTAGTTAACTAACCTCTTGTTTAAAATCTAAAGGTCTAAGTTATATGGATAATTATAACCTGATGAGAAAAATGGAGTCTATCTTTGCTTTGGTCTTATCGAATGAAGCGGTTGTATTTATACAATCGGTTTAGCAAAGGAACTAAGTTGCTTAGTTGATTTTTGGTTTGCTAAACTAGTTGGGAAAATTGTTTCGGGCAATTATTTCCATGATAACATATCAAAACATAATTACTTTGTAGTTTCGGTATTTATATTGGTTATCAAAAATAGTATGGGGAACCCTCGTGCTTGACTCAACAAGTTGCAAGTCTATTTTGAGATTTGTAAGATCCTTTTCGTGTCGTCCTTTATTTTTTTGTTTCTTTGTTATTTTTGTGACAAAAAGGGGGAGAAATATATGGAGTAAACAAGTGATGCTGGTATCAATTTTATATTGGTTGGTGTCACTAGGGAAGAGGACAATGGTGCTTGAACGTTTATCAAACGAATGAGGAAAAGCACAGACTAAGGGGGAGTAACATATCATATGATTGGTATAACAAAGATGTGTGGATTGAAAATCTAACTATCTAACCTTTAGGGGGAGTATGAGCTTTGTTATTATAATGTCAACAACGGAATTTTAAGGATTGAATTAATGCAGGTTATGTGTTGTTGAATTCAGGAATCAAGCGTATGTGTAATGAATTATTGTAATTTTTTTATCCATATGATTGTAAGAGCTTTGTCACTAAAATTGACAAAGGGGGATATTGTTAGAGCGTAGCTCGGTTGAACCCACCAAGCGTTGGTATGTCAAGTTTAGTTGTCATATTTTAGTGAGCCAAAACTCATTTAAGAATCGCTTGATTTAATTGTACTAGAGTCAACTTCGTATAGGTTAGATTGAAAGTACTAGGATGAGACATTAAAAGTATCGCAAAGACTTGAAGAAGTGAAGAAGTAGGGAGCTACAACTACAACATCATCCTTCCACTTGAGGTTAGTGATATTTGACTTGAACTGTTTCATTCCCTAACGTATCTTTCAAATTGTGCATATTGAAAACATAAAACTACGAAGCATAAACACTCTAGATAGACATAGTATTAAGAAATACAATATGAGGTTTATTGCTTAACCATTAAACTTTGTATATAAGACATCAACATAATCGTATGAATGCTATTGTGATTATGTATGGGTATGAGGTGAGAATTTCATCCTAGAAACAATTTTTTTACATGTGTTTTAAGGAAGTAAGTTCATGATATGTTTTGTGAACCGAAAAGGAAATCGCCAGGCGTTATTGGGGTTGTTCTTTATTGCAAATCTTATGAACGACCAATATGTGTGATTAGTATAACCACTCATGACTTGTTTGTGTTCTTGGTAAAACTATTCACATGAGGCCTGACTTATGTATTGGTATGACTTTTATTAGTGAAACCGATCTTAAGTAATCACCTTGGGTATGATCGTATTTGTGAGTGTCTGACCAAATTTTGGGAGAGGGGAACCTATCCTCGTAAGAGGTGTAGTACATTACAAGGGGAACCGATCCTTATATGAGATGCAACAAGGTTTATAGAAGAAAGGGGAACTGATCCTATGAACATGTGCAACACGTTTTTAGGCAAGGGGGAGCCGATCCTATGGACATGTGAAACACATAAAAGTTAGATACCAAATATATGTGGGGCACCGATTCTAGTACCTAGTCAGCCGAATATTTGGTAAGCTAGTGGGACTATGCACAATAATCACATGGAGGTAGAACCGAAACTTGTTTGGTAGAACCATTACACCCATAACTTGTGATTGAGTGTTACCTGATCAATCACATAGTTCTTGAAAGTCAGATGAACCAATTATAAACTTGTTTGGAAGTGTGGTAAATCGGTTTCAAGTGAGTAAGTATGAAAAAGGACTTACAAGAGGAAAGATGTCGACACACTTTGAACACGTGCATTAATGTGTATATTTTATTGTTCAAAGATATTCCTTAACAGCCAAGAAGGAAGTAAATCCCAAGATCGAATTTAAATAAGTTAAGAATCTTTTAATTAAGGTTTTTAATTATATATGGAAAATAAGAATTAGTAATGTGCATTTGCTAGTTAAAGATTTTTCATGGAGATTTTGATCATTAATTTGGACAGTGCATTCACAGGAATTATGAAAATCGAATTTGGAAAATATTGAAGATCTTGAGAATATTTTCGGTTTTGGAAATTCCTGGGTGTCCAAACTTACTTGTCTATAAATAATTTGATTTTGCATTTCTAGCAAACTAATCCTGTTGTATTATTACTTGTGAAGCCGCTTATTTGGAGAGGAGAGTAACCTAATTAGGCGAAATATCTTATGGCCGCTCAGTTTAAAGTCTTCTTTGGGATTGAGAAGCTCTAGTGCGTACCGTTGGTGGGAAACTAGATATTACGGTTTGTCTTTAGTTTTCTTATTGATTTGATTGACTAACGGTGGTTGAACTTTGATTGCAGCTAGTTTGTTTATGCTTGAGAATCTTCTCGTCTGATAAAAGATTCACTCAAACTAGTTCAAGTTTCGACAGGGATATTTAGACTGTTGTTAGATCTAAAGGCGATCTTGTGATAATCCATTATTAACAGACTCCGTTCTATGTGTGATTGATCACAAGAGATTCAAGTAGTTGTGTGCATGTGTTTATTGAAGATCTAAGAAGATTTAAAGACAAAGAAGAGATAGAATATTTATGATTTGGTTTTATAATCTTTGGTGTGCACAATACTTGTTTCGGTAATAGCGGATCCAATTAATAATCGGTTTATCCTTGTGGTAGATTGGATTGATTAATTGAGAAGATCGGCATCAACACAATTCTTTGGATTAAGATTGTTGTTGGCTTAATCTTAACGATTGCCTTTTGGTGATTGAACATAAGATAGATCTTGGAACTTGGCAATGGATTTTATGTTAAGATAAATAGAAGAGACTTTGCGCAACTCATATCACTTGGTTGAAGAGAGTTGATACCAAACATATTTGTTGTTCCTTTACTGTTTGCAATACGAACCAAAGGAATTGGTCCAAGTACGTGACTTGTGATAGACGCATTTATGTGTCTATTTTGATCTCAATTGTATATATTGTTAGTGCTCGATTTTGTATTTATTATGGTTTGTTATGTCTTTGTAGGTGTTTTTGGAGAAATACACTTGTGCGGAGAAATTAACTCGAAAAGGCACCCAGAAGACATACTACAGGCACCCCAGAAGTATGTTGGAAACGCCCCATAAAAGTTATATTGACACCCCAGAAGAATTGCTAAAGGGACCCCATCAGTGGATAAGGGGTAACCTGATTACTAAGGGGCACCGAAAGTGCTATTCACACCCATCAGCAGGATAAGGGGCATTCCATCTTCACGGTTTAAAATATAAAAATGGCGGGAAGCATAATTCACTTAACTGCGTACTTTGCTGGAATGGTTTTGGACGATATCTTCTCGGGTTTTCTCACGGATTTGGATAAATATGGGCCTGTTTGGATGAACCAGAAATGGTATTTGTTTTAAATACGAAGAAAAAGGGAATTTACACGGATAATCGATAAAACAGGGAGGTAACGTTATTCATGGAATTTTGGTGGTATATTTGGAAGTAATTGAAGGAGTTTTACTCGGAGTTTGCTCTTGTTTTGGATTGGGAATATCTTGTTGGCGTTAACATGATTGGTAATGGGTTGTAATACGAAAATAAAGATGTTTCTATAGTTATCTCGTGAAACAGGGGAGTTGGAATATTATCGGGTTTCACTGTTATTTTGGGGAAGTTATGTGGACAACGGAAAGAGTATCTCTATTCTGTTCGATCTTATCTTATATTTGGAAGAGTTTACAACTGAGCGGAGACGTGTAGAAGAAGAAAGAAAGTCTGTGACTTGCACGAAAATGAGAAGGGAGAAAATGAAGGAATTAAACGAGTTTAAAGTGCATGTTATGCATAAATAAGGGGGGTTGATGTCACAGAAGGCGTCGAGACTTTGGGGTTGAGCAGCGGAGGCGTTGGAGATGCAGGAGAAGTTGTAGAGAATCTTCTTGTTGCATTCTCAATAGTAGGGGCTGCCACCTTGGTCTGCCTACATCAACTATCTGGGTGTATTTAGTAGTTCTCTTATTTAGTTAATCATGTCCATTCGATTAGGGACACGTGTACGCTATCCATTGAGTAGAATTAGGTTTAATCATTGGATAGTTAAGTTGTAAGAGAACTCTGTTTTAGGCATCCGAAAGTTAATGAAAGAAAACCCATTGTTGGCTGCGCATATTTGCACAGATTTGGCCTGAATCTATTGATTTAGGAGGTGTTTATCACCAATTCTATCCTTCTGTTTGTTAATTTGTTATAGTAATACACCAATTGGCATCAGAGCCGTTCGAATCCACAATTTTTTTTTTTTTTACGATGACATTGAAGGCAGTTGAAGAGGAGGTAGCTTAATTGAAGGCTTCTCAAACAAGATTGCAATCAGATTTCGATAGTTTTTCGACCGAGCTTGCAACCAAGTTTGATTCCTTGGCTACAAATCTCAATAGTACTTTACAGGAGAACAACCGCAAACTGGTGAGATTATTCAGTAGACCATATAACACCCATCTCGACGATGCCAGTGGATTTAACGTCATAGATATGGATGATCAGGGTTTCGCTCACCACCGTCATCCAATCTATTCCCATCGTATTCCTAAGATAGATTTCCCAAGATTTGATGGTGACAATCCTCGAGGTTGTATTCAGAAAGCTGAATGGTATTTTCAACTTCATTATGTTGAAGAGCACAAGAAGGTCGATATTGCTGCCATCTACCTTGAGGGTGAGGCTGAAAAATGGTTTTTAAACTTTCAAGTTAATCGTCATAGAATAACATGGCATGATTTAGCTACCCATCTATGTGCTAAATTTGAAAATCCTGTGGATGAGAATTTTGTTGGTAGTTTTAATAAGCTAGTACAACAATCATCTGTCGATGAGTATTATGAGGCGTTTGAATCACTCAAAGCATTGATGCTTACAATGAACCCCTCCCTTAGTGAATCTTACTTCATTATGAGTTTCTTAAGTGGCTTAAAGGATGACATAGGTAAATCTGTTTCTATGTTTCACCCTGAAACACTTTCAAATTCTTTTTCTCTAGCTCGACTACGAGAACAAAAGCTAGCTCTAACAGCTGTTTCCACTAAGTCATTCAATAACCCATTTACTTCACAGAAACAATATCCATCTACATCTTTTGTGCCCAAACCAATTCTTACTTCACCAAGATCTGTACCCACTACCCCCAAGTCCATTTTCACTCCTATACCAAAATCCAATCCCCAACCACCTCTAATTAAGAAAATTTCTCAATAGGACATGGATAAAAAGAGAGCTCAGGGATTATGCTATAATTGTGATGCAATCTATAAGCCCGGGCACTTTTGTAAAGGCAAGCAGAAGATTTATATGCTCCAAATGGATAATTCTGATTCTGCAGATAATGAGGAGGAAGAAGAAATATTTGAGTAGGCTAATGCATCTCCAGTTCAGTCTGAGGTCGAGATATCTCTCCATGCACTCACAGGCATTGCCACGGGTGAGACAATCAGAATTCCTGGGGTCCTCAATACACACAAAGTTTCCATTCTAATTGACACTGGTAGCACAACCAGTTTCATTGACAGTAAGCTAGCAACTTATCTCAGGTGCCACATTGAACCCACTGCTGCCATGTCGGTCACAGTTTCTAATGGTGTCAGAACAATGAGCACTGGCATTTGCCCAAAACTTTCATGGAGCATGCAGGGCCATAATTTTGTGGAAGATCTCAGAATTCTTCCACTAGGAGGTTGTGACATAGTACTTGGAGATGACTGGCTCAAGACTCTAGGTGATGTGCTCTTTAATTTTTCTACACTCATCATTTCTTTTAAATACCATAATAAGAAGATCACCTTACATGGGAGCTCTCCAAAACCTTCAGTATTTATGACTACTGGAGCTGCAATTAAAAGATTTATTTCTACCACTTCTCATGGCTTAGTGGGTCATTTTTTCTCAATCTCCACAACTACTTCACCACCAACTCCTGAAATACTACATCCATTATTACAAGAATTCACTGATATATTCCAAGAACCCACTCAACTACCACCCAAAAGAAACTTGGATCATAAAATTCCCTTACACCCAAACTCCATGCTTGTTAACCAAAGAGCTTACAAATGCCCATATGTTCAGAAGGCTGTGGTGGAAGACATTTCCACAGAAATACTTCATTATGGAATCATTCAGCCAAGTCATAGCCCCTTTTTTTCACCTATCCTATTGGACAAGAAAAAAGATAACTCTTGGAGGTTTTGTGTGGACTATAGAAAACTAAATAGCATCACAATCAAGGATAAGTTTCCTATTCCCATTGTTGATGAACTGTTGGATGAGCTCAAGGGATTTCAATTCCTATCCAAGATTGATCTTCGGGCTGGATACCACCAGATCAGGGTGAATGACTTGGATATATTCAAGACAGTATTTAGAACCCATCAAGGTCACTATGAGTTTAAAGTGATGCCATTTGGCCTCACCAATGCCCCTGCAACATTTCAAGCTTTAATGAATGAGATATTTCAACCATTTTTGAGAAAATTTGTTTTAGTCTTCTTTGATGACATACTCATTTACAGCTCTAGCATGGAGGATCACTTAGAGCACCTCAGAATGGTTTTCTCTTTGCTAAGACATCATCAAATTTTTGCAAAACTGTCCAAATGCAGCTTTGGTCAGTCCTCATTGGAGTATCTGGGTCACATTATTACACCTGAAGGAGTATGTGCTGATCCTAATAAGATTTCCTGCATGCTCTCTTGGCCCTTACCTAAAACTATTAAGGAGTTGAGAGGTTTTTTGGGCCTCACTGGCTACTATAGAAAATTTGTGCAAGGGTATGGCTCCATCAGCAAACCATTAACTGACTTTCTTAAGAAGGATGCTTTTCTATGGAATCTAACTGCAACAGCTTCCTTTGAGCAATTGAAAAATGCAATGATCCACACACCTATTCTAGCACTCCCTGATTTCACCAAACAATTTGTGGTTGAAAGTGATGCCAGTGAGTCATGCATTGGTGCAGTATTACTTCAAGATGACAAACCTATAGCTTACTTCAGCAAGCCATTGGGTCCTAGAGCAAGAGCTCTTTCTACTTATGAAAAAGAGTTTCTTGCCATTGTCCTAGCTGTTCAAAGGTGGAGGCATTACTTACAGGGAACCAAGTTCATTATAAAGACTGACCACCAGAGTATCCAATACTTTCTTCAACAAAAGATCACTACTGCCTTACAACAAAAGTGGTTGATCAAACTATTTGGTTTTGATTATGAAATACAATATAAAAGGGGAGCTGACAATATGGTTGTTGATGCCCTTTCTAGAAGATCTCATGACTCAGTATCTTGCCATTCCTTATCTGTCTCTGCTCCATCTTGGGTACAAGAGGTTATCAACAGCTATACACAAGACCCAGCGTCACACTCTCTCATTTCTCAGTTAATTCTTAATGCTACTGGTGTGCCACATTTTACCTACAAGGATGGAATTCTGAGATACAAGAACAGACTCTACATTGGCACTGGAGGTAATGTCAGAAAAAACCTTTTACAATAATTTCATGCTTCATCTGTGGGGGGTCATTCTGGCATGAATTCCACTTATGTTAGAGCCAAGAGTCACTTTTATTGGCCAGGCATGCTCAAAGATATCTTGCTCTTGGTGTCCCACTATGACATTTTCCAAAGGAATTAAAGTGATAACATCAATGCTGCTGGCTTACTCCAACCTCTGCCTATTCATGAGCAACCATGGAAACACATTACCATGGATTTTATTGATGGCCTTCCTGTCAGCAATAGAAAGAGTGTCATCTTGGTCATTGTTGATAGGCTCACCAAGTATGCTCATTTCATAGATCTGCAACACCCTTACACAGCTTCTTCTGTGGCTCAAGCATTTCTCAATACTATATTCAAGCTACATGGATTGCCATCTTCTATTGTGTCTGACAGAGATAAGGTTTTTACAAGTCATTTTTGGAAAGATCTATTCCAGGCCTTGGGAACTGCCTTGAACCTCAGCACTGCCTATCACCCCCAAACAGATGGGAAAACTGAAAGGGTGAATGCATGCCTAGAGAATTACCTGAGATTCCTCACTGGCCATAAACCCAGCAACTGGATCCAATGGCTAGCACTAGCTGAATGGTGGTATAACACTAGCTTTCACAGGGGGTTGCAAATGTCTCCATTCCAAGCTTTGTATGGGTATGTTCCTCCTCACATGGCCTTTCCCACTACTTCCACCACTTCTGTAGCTGCAGTAGAATCTTATTTAAAGGACAGAGCTTCTATGCTGGACTTACTCAAAGAATCTATTCACAAGGCACAAGAGAGAATGAAGCTTTATGCTGATGCTTCTAGAGTTGATAGATCATTTGCAGTGGGAGATTTGGTTTACTTACGGCTCCAACCTTACAGACAGACCTCTGTCGCTTTAAGAAAGAACTTCAAACTCTCAGCAAAGTCCTATGGTACATTTCCAATATTGCAAAGGGTGGTAAAAGTAGCTTACAAGTTGGAGTTTCCATCTAACTCTCGGATTCACCCCGTGTTTAAAGAAACACATTGGCCTCAGGTTCACTCCTTCACCTACATTACCTATTGTTGATCTTACAGGTGACATCATCATGCTGCCATAAAAGGTGTTGAGCCACAGGACTGTGGTCATAGGCTCACAACAAGTTCCTCAGGTGCTCATCCAATGGACCAATTCTTCTCCAGAAGACGCTACTTGGGAGGCAGTTACTAATATCAAGGCTCACTATCCACGGTTTATCCTTGAGGACAAGGATGCTGTTCAGGGGGAGGCAATGTTGCATTCTCAATAGTAGGGGATGCCACCTTGGTCTGCCTACATCAACTATCTGGGTGTATTTAGTAGTTCTCTTATTTAGTTAATTCTGTCCATTCGATTAGGGACACGTGTACGCTATCCATTGAGTAGAATTAGGTTTAATCATTGGATATTTAAGTTGTAAGAGAACTCTGTTTTAGGCATCTGAAAGTTAATGAAAGAAAACCCATTGTTGGCTGCGCATATTTGCATAGATTTGGCCTGAATCTATTGATTTAGGAGGTGTTTATCACCAATTCTATCCTTCTGTTTGTTAATTTGTTGTAGTAATACAACACTTCTCTGCGGGTGAAGAAGAAGACAAGCTGAAGAACATTGGACAGATGAGAACAGTCGCAGAGGCAGTCGTATTTAAACAACACAAAAGAAGTATCGATGTTTAACAGTAATAGATCACATATATCATAAGCTTGTCGTCTTTTCTATGTAACGTTCAACACCCGTTGTAAGAGTTGTTTGTAACGCCATTACAGCGTTGTAAACTGTCTGATTTATTAGTTTTCTCTTGTTTTTAACCTATTTGAGCTATGGACAATTATTTTGAGCACGTGAATAACATGAAGAGCTAAACCCCAATACTGGGATGACGGAGTAAGCCATTCTTCACGAGTGTGGTAATTCTATTATTTCTTTTATGACTTATTGCATTGATTTTAATTGATATATGATTTTTATTAATTAGTTGTGATTTTGTCTGATGACGTATGCTTAGACTTAGAGCTTTTGATGCGTCATGCTTATGATTTACAATTAATATTTTTCAAAATCTACTTTCGGCAATAAATTTGAGTCAATTACTTGAGCTATGAATGTCTAGAATTATTAGTTGAACCACATGAATATAAGAATTGGTGGAATCCTGAGTCTCAGTACCTCTCGATACCGTGACAACTTTTTGTATATATTTTTACTATTAAGTCTAAAATCAATCTTTACAAGTCTTTTAACGAATCTTTACTACCACTTTCTACAACAACATAAGATAGATCTTGGAACTTGGCAAAGGAGTTTATGTTAAGATAAACAGAAGAGCCTTTGCGCAAATCATATCACTTGGTTGAAGAAAGTTGATACCAAACATATTTGTTGTTCCTTTACTGTTTGGAATATGAACCAAAGGAATTGGTCCAAGTACGTGACTTGTTTAAAGGTTGGAGGCGTGGGAATACAGACGGAACTAGGTGAACTATAGGTTTAGTTGCTTGGTCTCAACTATACGAAGTTGGTTTATTTTGCATAGCGGCTTAATCCTGAGAGTATTCAATTCTGGACTAGGTCCGGGTTTTTTTTTGCATTTGCGGTTTGTTCGTTTAACACAATATTGCTGTGTCATTTACTTTATATTTCCGCATTATAATTGTTTTATTATAATTAAAGTAAATTACACAAACTTTAATTCCTATTTACTTGATATGCAATCCTATTGAGTTTGGTTAAATCCGAACCTTTATATCAAGTAAACACACTTCATTGTTGTACTGTCTCGATCTCGTATCCATAGACAATCACACAAAGTGTGAACCAATTTATTGTATTGTCTCGACTCAGTCTATTCGGAGAAAGGACTTATAGGGAGGAAAAGTTATAGCTTGAGGTATATTTGGGTACCCTCGCCTTTTCAGGAAGTGTGGAAAATCGGTTTCAAGATTGTAAGTATGAAAGAGGACTTACAAAGTAAGGATGTCGACATACTTTGAACATGTGCAGTAACGCTAATCTTTAATTGTTCAAAGTTATTCCTTAATAGCTAAAGGAAGAAAATCCTGAATCGAATAAAATAAATTGAGAATCTTTTATTTAAGGTTTTTAATTTTATTTTAGGAAAATGAAAATTAATAATGTGCATTTTCTAGTTGGAGATTTCTAAGAGATTTTCGGTCATTATTTGGACAAAGCATTTCCAGGAATTATGGAAACCGAATCTGGAATATATTGCATATCTTGAGAATATTTTTGGTTTTGGAAATTCCTTGGTGTCCAAACTTCCTTGGTCTATAAATATGAAAGTTTGCATTTCGAGCAAACTTGTAGTGCCCCCTAAGCTAGCAGCTGACTAATCCAAAAGATTAGCTATAAAATGAGGCACTAACGATCTAAAACATCTATTTACAACACTGAGAAAGAAGTTCTAAACAAAGATTAACCCGAAACAAAACCCTATCTGAAATAATTACAAGAACTCCTCTCAGATGATATATATTTAATAATGAGTTGGTTTACAAATAGAATATAAACATAAAAATAAACATAGCGGAAGCTAACCAACTAACGAAACCAACTCCTCAAAGCTTTATCTCCATGTACGCATCTTGATCTGTCTCTGAAACTGAAAGTGGGAATGGGTGAGTACATCATCCCGAAGGGTGCCCAGTAGAAATAATAACTAACTATTAAATAATCACTAAAATGAATTGAAGACAATGCAGGTTTTACTGAAAACCGATAAAACGCTGAAAAATAGATAAATCATAATATAATGATAAGTTGTACGAAAATATAAAGTTCTACCAACCAATCATTCGGCACACATTCACAACATAAATTGTAGTTGAGCGACGTCTTCCTTCGGAGTAGCAAGGCATGACTGTTGCAGATTATTCAATGATCATTAAAGCGCCCATGAGGTTTCCGTCCTCAAGTCATAAACGATGAGTACCTTATTCTACGCACACTCTACATAGAAAGTGTCTAAAGAAATATAATGAAACATAATATAATAGCTTTTGAAAGTAATTTAAAAGAACAATAAACATTCATGTATGAGACATGCGTTGCCCGTACAGAAATAGGGAAAGTAATATTCGGTAACACGAGTACATACCTAATACTTTTATCAGTTGGAAGAAATGTTCACTCCTTTAGTGCATAAAAATAGATATAACTTTTGGGCAACCACAACACACACCAATCAAAAGTAAAAGGTTTCCTTTCATGCTAACAACAAGTAAAGTTTGTAGTCACTTTCTAGTCAATGGAAAGAATCACTTTTTGAAAATAAGTAAATACACCCAAAACATAGATATTAGTTGTTTCTAAAGTTCCAAACCCATCCCAAAATGTAAAACAAAATTAGTTTGTATTACACACATATAATACATGCATACACTATCATATACTAGCAAAGATATGCATGCCTTTCGCAATATAAATAGATTTATAAAAAAATAATGAATACAAGAGAGTTCGTTATCGATTCCCACCTCTTTTGATGACAAGCCTCGCCTACCTCGAGATCCATAATACTGGTTCATTCTTTAGATCGTTGTTAATAACGATTAACTATTAATCACATGTACACTCCAAAGATTATCCAAGAGGCTCACATAAGGCTCATAACATAATTTCATACAATTATCTAGATATAAACTAAGTGAACTATCTAATGGTTCTAAGTCCATTAATGATTCTACACCTTTTCTTTGTCTATCTCTAGCACATCTAAGGTTTATTAATCCAATTAGGTTGATTCTATAGTCCACTAGATATGTCTTATGATCATCTATAACTTTGTAAAAAGAACCAAAAGTTAATTCAGACCATAAAGGATCCAAAACATGAACGTTATTTTGGGGACCCTTCTTTTTTTTAGGGGACCATGATCTCATTTTGGGTAGGGGTGCCCTTATCTAACATTTATTGTATTATCTAAACTACCCTTTTAATTTTATTTTATTTTGAAGAAAGTTTTAGGTTTTGATTAGTGAAATCATTATTGAAATGATTAAGAAAAAACCGATTAGTGAGATTATAAATATTAGTGAGATTAGATTAAAAGATAAGTTATTAAAAAAGAAATTGAATTTTATAGAGAAATAAGTTAGAGAAGAAGAAGGAGAAAACCATGGAAAATATATTTTTTTCCAATTCACTAACTTAGGTAATTCAAGTGACGAAAGCTCATTTGGGTATCCAGGTATGTTCCAAACTTAGCTAATGTTGGTTGAATTGCACCAAATTTTCAAACCAAATGTAAATTTTTGAAGTAGTTCGGTTACAATATGTGAAGAACAGCTAACCGAACTCATCTGAAAGTGTAGTTCGGTTTCTTTAGCCAAACACGCAGGTAACCGAACTCTGTATTAATGGAAGTTTGATGGATTCCAGAGTAATGTTCGGTTGTTTCGCAACCAATGTACTAACCGAACTTAAGGTAAAATAAGATTTTACTTAGTGCAAAGTTCGGTTGCTTCGCAACACTTCATTAAACCAACTATCTAACCGAACTGTACAAAATATAAGAGTAGACTAAGTTTAATAGGTTTGGTTATTTCGCAAACTTGATCCCAAGAGCATAACTAACCGAACTTATCAAACCCAAAAAAATGAATAGTTTCAGAGTTATATTCGGTTGGTACAACTATTTTGCTAAACAACCGAACTCAAAATTATATGAAATTAGGGAAGAGTTCGGTTTGTCCTTTTTCTTGCGAACAAACCGAACTCAACAAGTATCCAACTAGGGAAACATTTTTTTTTTAAACTTTTTCTACCCCCAGTGACCAGATAGATAAGAAATCGAAATAAACAACACTACAGTAAAACATTCTTTAATGATGATTTGACGATAAAAGCATTACTAATGATCAAGGTTCAAAGAAAAGTGAACAATGGGCAATTGAAGATGAGATTTCCGACTCAGTGGAACCTTTATGACCCTTCCTTATCAAAATTAAAATTATTGACCCCTAATTCTTCTTTGTAAGAAAACATTCTTTAATGATGATTTGATGATAAAAGCATTACTAATGATATTTGGAAGCTCAGATGAACTTAGACAAAAGCATTACTAAGAAAACATTCTTTAATGATGACTTTTAAACCACCATTCTTTGAACCTCCCCATGGACCCCATCCTATATCTGCTCATCTTTATGATCCAAAACTGAAGCACAAATATCAAACACCACAAATAACTTAACAAGATTTCGGTGGTGGCCCTGTGAACAGGTGCGGTCTTTACTTTTAACCGTACCATTAAAAGGCGCAAAAGAAGCAATGATAAAAGAAAACAGAAATTATTTGTATTTTGTAAAATGGGAAGAGTTCGGTTAGGAGATGGTTTTCGAAAAATATGCGAAACAACCGAACTGAAGGTTAAAAGTAACCTAGTGTTAGAAGTTCGGTTGGTTCGCA
Source organism: Papaver bracteatum (assembly GCA_023529315.1). Taxonomy (NCBI): domain Eukaryota; kingdom Viridiplantae; phylum Streptophyta; class Magnoliopsida; order Ranunculales; family Papaveraceae; genus Papaver; species Papaver bracteatum. Next base: position 1,797,287 of record JAJJWX010003983.1, read on the forward strand.
AACTTCAACGCGATCAAGTTCCCAACCGAACTGAAGGTTAAAAGTAACCTAGTGTTAGAAGTTCGGTTGGTTCGCAAACTTCAACATATTTTGCGAATCAACCGAACTGAGCTTGTATATGCATATATGCAATTAGGCAAACGTTCGGTTAAAGTAAAAACTTAACAATTTTTGCGATCCAACCGAACTGCACTTGCAAATGCATAAATGGAATTAACCCATAGTTCGGTTCAAAGTATTTTTTGCGAATGAACCGAACTCTCAGTTCAGTTCAGAAAAAATTAATCCTTGATAACCGAACTCTTAGTTCGGCTAAGAATTTTTTTTGCGATGTAACCGAACATGTCTCTGGAGAAAAAAAACCTCCATTAAACCTCCCTGCAACTTTTTTCCATTTTCAACTCATTTTGATACTTCTCATTTTTTAACCAAAAACGAATGACAAGCAATGAGTTTGTGAGAATATCTTTGTTAATGATTTAAATAAAGTTACATATATAGAGGTGGTGGCGGTGGTAATCGGAGGTGGTGGTGATAATAGATGGTTGGTGGTGGTGATAATCTGCGGTGGTGGTGGTGGTAATCGGCGGTGGTGGTGGTGGTAATCGGAGGTGGTGGTGGTGGTAATCGGCGGTGGTGGGTTAGTGTTATTTTTTTCTTAATCATTTCAATAATGATTTCACTAATCAAAACCAAAAAATAATTAAAAGGGTAGTTTAGGTATTACAAAAAAATTAGGATAAGGGCACCCATACTCAAAATGGGACCATGGTCCCCTCAAAAAAAACATGGTCCCCAAAATAACGTTCCAAAACATCAAACTAAGAAAACATGGCTCTAAGCCCAAGACCAACAAACTAACCCCTTAATCCAAGGCCTGGTCCATCTGGGTCAACTGACGGTCACTAACGGTCAGAGGTCAACTAACAGTCAATGTCTAAGTCAAGGTCAAGGTCAAGGTCAAATGGTCAACTGAGTCAAATCGGTCAAGGTCCACTGAGTTAAGTCTGGATAGGTCTGGTTGCTGAGTCAACTCAGTCAGATAGCTGAGTCAGGGAAAACTAAACCAGTCAGACATCTGACTGATCTGAAAGGTTCAAGTTTAAAGCCTTTGCATAAGCCAAACATACACATATAACAACAACATAAAACACAGCAAAACTCTAATACAAACTTCATTCATTTCTAAACAACAACAACATCTATATCAAATCAAACTTCTTAATTCTAGCTCATACTAACTCTAACTGCAACCTTGCTTACTTATTTATTTAATTCTTAACAGAAACTTCATCGACATTACAAATTGTCCACAACAGTCAGTACACCACCTTTTCTACAGCAGCAGCACCCAACCTGCAACTCCATTACATATATAAGTTCATCTCAATACCACCAGTTTTATAAATTACAACCCCAGCATCCGACAATCTTCCATTGCAGCTCCATTCATCATACACTTAACCATTCTCACTTCATCTAAGTAATTACAACTCAGCTATAATACTAAAACCAACAATCCACATAGAACCAGCAACTCTAAATCGGCAATTTAGATACAGTTGCATATCATCTCAATCATTACCTTCACTCCTAAGAACTGCAACATCAAAATAATCATTCCATACACACAATCCAGTTTAACATTAACTACTCTGCCATGTCCTGCACCAGCAATAAAACATTACATCTAACTTCAACACTGGAAAAACTGTACATTCAAATCTAAATCACTTCCAGCTCAGTTGATATCGCCAACTACACTTCCGATTCCAATACACAGCTTTCTATCTCATAAACCACTACCACATGTAGTTGCATCTTAATAAAACACCATCCTTTGAAACTCAGCACAACACCAAACCAGTTCCACATCCACAGTACACCTACCTATATCATCATCAGTCTCATAACTCAACCCTAAGATAATTCTCAAAACTTACTTTCCTTAATTCGAATTCACAACATCAATTCAAATCTCTATATCAACAAACCCATCTTCTAATTTCTCTTTATTCAAATTCCTCAAGAACCAAAACCCTAATTCCTCGATTTTGGGAAGAACAGGGAAACCCCCAATTTCTAATTCCTAAAAAAACTCAAATTAACTCCATGCAATCAACTCCACCATAAATTAAAGACAAATCCATTCTATAATCAATCAAATCATAACAAATTCATAAAGGAATTTCATTCAAAGCAGAAACCCTAAATTACCTGAGTTCATGATTCATCTTAAGAATAACCTCCAATTGATAATTCAACAACAACCCAATCAATCTTCATCCATTAACGATTCAATTCACCTCTTAATTCCTTATGAAACCCTAATTTGATCTTCTCAGATTCAGCCCTAACTGTTATTCTCCAAAACCAACGATCCTGATATCTTCCATATCATCTAATAAGATCCACAGATGATTTCATCAATCAATTCTTACTTAAACTCTCAATGAAACTCGAGATGAATAAGAACAGAAGAGAAGAAGATGGGGAAAGGAGAAAGAAGAATGAAGAAGAAAGAAAAGATAAATGAGAGTGTATCCTCTCGATACGGGTAGATAAGGTCGACCAGAAATATTAAGGCACCCAGAAAGAATATTGATAAGGCAGCCAGGCGGTTTAGATGTAAAATGATTATTTTTCCCTTCATACATATCTGAAGATATCTTCTTCGTCCGGTATCTGATTCACACGTGGCTATTCTTAAATAGGAAAATTATTAACTAACAAACTCGTTACCTCAAATTTCACATCCTCTTCTCCAATACGTTTGCATTTTCTTCCAGGGAGAATTGATATCGAAATATCATTATGTTGTCATCCTTATGCAAAACAAAAGAATAACAACAACCAACATTTACCATAGAAAGGTTTAAAACCGGTTTTTAACTATTGCAAGCAAAAGTTAATAAACCCGAAACACATATGCTTTTATGCTAAAGCAAACGATTCAACATGTTGTGACTTTTTCACATATTGTTTCTATCAGAACCCCTCATGATCCTTTGATAAAGCCTACCAACATGGTTTGAATGCCATCATACATTCCATTACCCCAAATCTTCAGCACCATGTGTCTAATTGCACTCGGTCTAAAGATGCTTGGGATATCTTAAAAACCGTATTTGGAGGAATAACCAGTGAAAAGGAATCCAGTATACAAAACCTAAATTCCGATTGGGAAAACCTCCGTATGACAGATGAAGATTCATTTGATGAGTTTAATCACAAAGTGTCATAAATTGTTAATACATCTTTTGCATTGGGTAAGACTATTCTTAAAAAGTACATTGTGATTAAAATTATCAGATCACTGCCCACTAGATACGATTCTAAGAAGCATGCCATCATTGAGGGAAATAACCTTGATACACTTTCCAGAAATAATCTGATAAGAAAGTTAAAAATAATTGATCTTGACACAGGCAGGACGTCTGCGTTCAATGCTGTGACCAAAACAAGTGTATCCTCTAACTTGTCTTGGGATGATGAATGTTTTTCAATCATGTTGATTTTGATAAATCACTGATAATGAAAGAGGTCAAGGAATTGATAAAAAGGAAAAATAGATGTGATGAAAATCCATCTCCAGTTAATGCTTTAGATGATTCAACATAAGACAAATATATTCTGGGTGTCAACACCTTAGATGTGTCTAGCAAGTGTAATGGACTTTCTGCACTTACTCCAGATTCTCTCTCCTGCTCAATTTCTGATTCAGAACTTGAATATGACACAGAGTTTCTTGATCTCTTGAATAAAGAGATTATTCAAGAAAACCTTCACCTAAATGCATCCCTGAAGAAAATCGAATCATCACTCCTGATGAAAAACGTTGAGATAGAGCGTCTTAATGATAATTTTGTCAGAACCATGTTTCTAAAGGAAGTAGGGATTAATACTCTCAAGGATGACCTGTAAAGGTTATCCGGAAGCTCTGATAAAATCTCAGCAATGTTATTTGGTCAGAGATTCTTTGGATACACTAATGATCTAGGGTTTAAAATCAAAACTGTAAGCTCAAAAAACACGTTTGCTCCTACTAATCAGGGAACACTGATTGTTGATTGTTGTGATAAACATGAAAAGACCCATCAAGACAAAAATTCTTCATTGTTGTGTTCTTTTTGTGGAAATACAAAACTTGATCAAAGCACGTGTTGGAGATTCAGAAGGAGCAATAAAAGAATCACCAAACTTTAAGAGAACATGCAGGAGATAAATTTGGGATTGGATAATCAAGGCTTCCCTAAAAAAATCCATATCTAGACGAGGTAAGAAACCTGTTTATACAACAAACGTTAACAAGCCACTAAAAAGAAAAAGGTGTGTGCACTTGGATCACTCTGTCACTAATTAATGCCGGTGACATCTGCATCCTCATCTTTAACTTGGGAAAAATGAGGTTTGCATTTACAATGGCTCAAGTCTTTGTATTTGTATTTCTTTCTTTTATTAGTTAAGAAAAATATTCTTCCAAAGAGATGGATGGTAGATAACAAATCTTGAAATACTCGTTCAAAGTCCTTTTAGGGTTTTGTGTTTATAAATTTGGGTATGTTTCTACGTCCTTCCTTTCTCATTCCTTTTCATAAGATACAATCTCATGGCTCTTGTAACCAGAGGGATTACTAAAATAGATGCAGTTGAAGCATGGTCATTATGATAATAATTTTAGAGGCATGGTGAAAGATTTCATCATCAAGAGAAATGATTTAAAATATCAAATCGTTTCCTCTTTGGAAAAGATAACTCACTATGAACAAATGTTATCTCTAACCAAGAACACCTTGTGTGTGCTAAAAAGAGAACTTAGTGAGTTAACTGATATTTCTGAAGACCTATAGGAATTGAATGATCCCATAATCAATAGTTTCTTCAATAATGAGAAGGAATTCTCAGTAGATGCTCTGAGAAAGCTCTATGATGTCTAGGAAACTTCTTAAGAGAATTTTATTCTTGTTATTGTTTAAGAAGGATAACTGGGCTTTGGAATAGCCATTATTGTGAGTACACATAACTATGTCCAATATTTTCATCTTGCAATGTTTTTAGATTTATTTATTTAAATTCTAAAGTTGATTTGGAAGATGATTTTTGCAATATTAATCTTTATGGTTTTAAATATTGCAATATGTTATGGGATATGTATGTTTGCGTCCGTGAACTATTATTATCCCATACGATGTCAAAAGTTATCTCTTTCATATGTCGATAAGCATGTATTGATACAAGATCGATGAACATGTGACAAACAAAAGTTAAGCCTATTATGTCATTATGCAAATAATTAATGGAAGATAGGTTAAAATCTTTTGTCTACAAAGATTATGTCTATTATATGTCGTTATGTAAATAGTGATGAAAATAGAATGAATCTTTGCATATTCCGCAGTATTGATCTTCCCTGATCCATATCTTATGTATATACCGTGCAGCTCCACAAATCTTCTTATGTGAGAATTTCCAACTAGACTAATCATAGATTCGTTTGTGGTTAATTTGGTTGTGTATTCCGATTAAATTAATCACGGGTTCTCTTGTGATTAGTTTAATTGAGAATTTTTGGATACAAAATCATTTCCTTTGTGATTTTTGGTGTCCAAAGAAATCCTTCTTTTCTTGTAAAAGTAAGGATGATCTTGTTGTTCTTTCGGGAATGACATCAAATGGGGGAGAGTTCTTTTGAACTTGTGCTTAATTTCCATATCTTTGTGGTGAATGCGGCTGTGGGATATTTTAGGAGTTATTTTGTATCTTTATAAACTCCTTGAAGAATGCATTTAGCTTCGGCTTTATGATTGCATCTAAACAAAGTTGATATGTACTTTTCTTTGGTCTTGAAGCATCTCCGTGGAAATTTCATTAGGATCCCTTTTTCGTACCTTTGCCAATTTTATTGACAAAAGGGGGAGAATTAATATGTAATTCACACTACAAATACATATGGTTTTCGGATCATTATGTAAGGGGGAGTGGTTTTCATGTTGAGATGAAAGTATTGACTAAGAGGGATTGATACATATTGCCATAGTATTGTTATCGAAGTTGTGATACAATTGAACTTTGATACCGTGTAATAATACTATGACACTGTATAACAATGATCGAGAGCTTTTGTTTCTCATTGTTATGGCTACGGATCTTCAACAACTATGATGCTGAACTGAATATCTATGGAATCATGGGAGTACTTGGAAAAGACGAAGTTTTCGAGTAATGTTGAAGCACCAAGGAGATCAAGCATGTGGACGAGAAGCTACAAAGTTTATTTATTTTTTAATCCATATGTATTGATAGTTTTTTCACTAAAATTGACAAAGGGGGAGATTGTTAGAGCATTGCTCGGTCGAACTCGCATGCGTTGCTATCTCAAGTATGTTTTTCAATATTAGTGATTAAAACTATATGTCTTGATTTCTAGTTTACTTATGACTAAGTCTCGGTATAGGATAGTTAAGTATAGTTGAGCTCCAGACTCCATGGCGATGATCCTACAAATACTAAGAACTTCTCAACAAACCGGTGGAACTTCATCCGACCAAAAGGTATGGGGAGACTTGAACTCATCGGCCACTCAAAAGTTTATCTACTCTATTTCCTACTCTTGAGACAAAAGTCGTATAAGTATGATAGTTTTCATACATACACATTTGCTATTTCGAGCCGAGTTTACTCGCCTATCTATTTCTCGAAATATGTGTTGGTAAGCTTTTGCTTTAACATTTTTCATCTTTACCCGTGACGAAAGTCATGATGACGTTTCGATCTTGAAAATAGCTTTGATGATGATAGTTGTGAATAACAACTATTATAACATTATAGAAGAATGTTTCAATGATTGGAATGTAGAGTTAAGATTATGTAACCATCTATGGATATAAGCATATATAGTGTCTTCGCACATTAGTGTATAAATCCATGTACCGGAAACCATGTGTGGGTATGTGTGCATACGGTATTGGTAAAAGAGACAAGTTGGATACGCGTACTGGTGGAACTTTTCCTCCCAGAAAATTCTGCTGAGTTTGTGATATAATTTTTTTAATTATCGTAGTAGTAATAAGATTCGAACTCTAAGACTTGTGAAGATTAAATTTAAAGATTTAACGAAATACTAAATAAAAGCGAAAGTTACTGGGACTAGGGTTCTACCGAGTTCATATCATAGGGATCGATTATTTATTCTCAATAATTATTGCTCAATAAATAAAATAACATCGACTCTTATTTTGCCAAAGTAGTTATGGGTGAAAATACGTCGCACTTTCGTGCTTATCAGTTTGTAGTTTACAAACTAGTAAACCGACTTAGGTACGCGTATACGTACACTTACTGGTGGAACTTTTCTACTCGAAAAATTCTGCTGAGTTTGGAAACTCAATCTGGATGCTAAGGTATGCATACCCGTACGCGTACCCAAGCTAGGTATCTCTCAAATCGGTAGTTCATGAACTTAAACAATAGATTATAAGGAATGCAATCTTTGCAAACCGTGGCTATATTTTTCATGAATTGATTCAAATGAATCAAACCAATTTTGTTTCAATTGTGTCTATGTGTAAATACCTAAGCAATTGAACAACTCTTCAACTAGTTCTTTTGAAGTCATTTGAACTAGTTGTGAAGAAGATGAATACGATTAATATAAAAGTGCGTATAAGGCTAACCGTTGGTTAACTATTTGTGAACTAACTAAGTGTACACGTTTAGGTACGGTTACTCAAACCTAAATGAAATATATTTCATTTGTGTATGACAAGCTAAGTTTCGATCTAATGGTTGAAATATATTAGCTTGTATCTAATCAGGTTTTCATCTAACGGTGAATATTGAATGCTTTGTTACCAAGGTAACTTAGATTGCAAACCCTGATTTGAAAACTATATAAAGGAGAACTCTAGCAACTGGAAAAACTAATCCCCATACCTCATGTGTGATACTAGTTGGTTTTGATAGAGTCTATTCTCTTTTAACCTTAGGTTTCTTCTCGAGACCCTGTAGGTTAACGACTTAAAGACTTCATTGGGATTGTGAAGCCAGGAGAAACTACTTCTCTTGTATTTGAGCGATCTGATCTTTCCATTTTCTATCATACGAGTTCAATTGAAATATTGGCTTGAGATTATATATCCGATAGGGCAAGATAAAAATAAATCACAAACATTTTCATTTCATTGTTTGTGATTCCACAATATCTTGTTTTGCTACCATATGATTAAGATTATTGTGAGGTGATTGATAATTCTAGGCTGTTCTGCGGGAATATAAGTCCGGGTTATCGATTAATTCATGTTCACCTTGATTTTATCAAAAGACGGAACAAAACTTGTAGGTTTATCTGTAGGAGACAGATTTATCCATTATCGTAGACTTTTCTGTGTGATACATATTTGTTTATTCAATTTTCGACTTTGGGTCGTAGAAACTCTTGGTTGTAGGTGAGATCAGCCAAGGGAATCAAGTGCGTAGCATCCTGCTGGGATCAGAGATGTAAGGAGCGCAACTGTACCTTGAATCAGTGTGAGATGGATTAGGGTTCAACTACAGTCCAGACCGAAGTTAGTTTGTAGTAGGCTAGTATCTTTAGCGGCTTAATACAGTATGGTGTTTAATCTGGACTAGGTCCTGGGGTTTTTCTACATTTGGGGTTTCCTCATTAACAAAATTACTGGTGTCTGTGTTATTTCTATTCCGCATTATATTTTGTTATATAATTGAAATATCATAGGTTGTGCGTTGTATAGATCAATTGTGAAATCCAAGCTTTGGTTGGTGATTGGAAATTGATTGATCCTTGGATATTGGTCTTTGGTACCATCCAAGTTTATATCTCTTGTATTTGATAAATACTCACAGATTTCTATTTGTTTGAGTATAGATCAAATCAAGAGATCGAGATATTAACTCCTTGATATACTTTTTATTAAGATTGAGTCTGACTGTCTAGTTGATTCTCTTAAAAGTATATTAGAGTTAGTCCATACAGATTTCTAATCAAAATATTGGGTGAGGTTGTTAGACCCCGGTTTTTCAATAACGATCCATATACATGCACCTTCCTTGTTCCTGTAACCGTCGACGAAGAATTACCATCTTCATTAGATGGAAGGTTCCAACACATCGGTCACGTCCTTTATATCTTCGTCCACCCCTGGTATACCCTTCACTTCTTTGTTGTTGTCTAAAAGAAACTCTGCTAGGAAATACGCCAAGACCTGTGATTGAATCTTGTGTATAATATTGAATTGTTCCAACAGTGTATTCCACTTTGCTATTCTTCCCACCTTTCCTGCATTTTTGATGACAGATTCCAGCGGGGCTTTGCTTGGGACACGAACATAGTGAGTCAGGAAGTAGGTTCGTAGCTTCTGCGTCGCCCATACTAGCTAGTTTTGGTATGAGTTGCTCAATATTAGTGTAGTTTCTCTCTGTTGTATTGAAGGTTTTTCTGACGTAGTATATCGGCTGCTCCACCTTCGTGTTGGTCCTAACCATCATAATACTGATTGCATCTTTGGTTGTATCTATATATAGCACCAACACATCATCGGGTTCAGGTCTTTGGAGGATCGGGATCGTTGCAAATTATTCTTTGATCTTATGGAAAGCTTCTTCACACTCAGTGGTCCATGCAAACTTTTTATATTTCTGGAGGATATTGAAGAAGTGTTTGCATTTTTTCGATGATCTAGCGATGAATCTCCCAAGTGCCTCTATGGATCCGTTGAGTTTTTGGACTTCTTTCAAGTTTTTTGGAGACGGCATTTTCACGGTGGCTTGGATTTTAGCGGGATCGACTTCGATGCCCCTCTTTGTTACTAAATATCCGAGGAACTTTCCTGATGTGACACCAAAGTTTCACTTTTCCGGGTTCACTTTCATGCTATATTTCCTTATTGCACTGAAGATATCTCTCAAGTCCTGAAGGTGATCCTTGCGCAGTTTACTTTTGACGAGCATATCATCAATATAGACTTCTAAAGTTTTCCCAATCCATGGATTGAAGATTGCGTCAACCATCCTCTGGTATGTTAACCTACATTCTTCAGTCCAAAGGGAATGCAAGTGTAGCAGCAGAGTCCGTGTGGAATGAAGAATGTTATGTGTTGTTGATCTTCTTATGCCATGGATATCTGATTGTAACCAAAATATCCATCCATGAATGATAGTTCTTCGTGGCCTTCTACAACGTCCACCAATTGATCGATGTTTGGGAGCGGGTAGCTATCCTTCGGGCACGCTTTGTTGAGGTTGGTGAAGTCGATACATATCCTTACCCCTCTTTTTATTTTTGGTATGATGACCATGTTCAAGATCCATGTGGGATATCTAACTTCTTTTATGAATCCTACATCCATAAGTTTGTTAAGCTTCGTCTCAACTGCCTGATGGTATTCTGGTGCTACCTTGCGTAATTTCTGTCTGATTGGATACGTGTCTGGCTTTATCCGAAGTTCATGTTGTATGATCTAAGGATCGATCCCTGGAATATCTCCTAGCTTCCAGGTGAAGATGTCCGCATATTCCTTGAGTAGTATGATTAGTGCTTCTTCCCGATCTTTGTCCATCAAAGTCCTTATCTTGATCATCTTGGGATCTTCTTCTGTTCCGATGTTAATCTCTTTGGTAGGTTCTATTGGTGTGAATATAGGCTTCTGAAAATACGGGGATCTAACAACCTCACCCAATATTTCGATTAGCAATCTATATGGACAACTCCGAGTTGTTTTCTAGAGAATCAACCAGACTAAATCAATAGAAAATAGATCAAGGAGTTATTATCTCAATCTCTCGATTTGATTTACTCAAGCAAATATGATTCGCGAGCCTAATCAAAGAGAGATAACTTGGATAGTACCAAAGACCAATATCCAAGTGTCAATCGATTTAAATCAACAACCAATAAGGTCGGATATTCTAATCGATTGAACAACGCACGACCTGTATTATTTCAATTATATAACAAAATATAATGCAAAATAGAAATAACACAGACACCGGAATTTTGTTAAAGAGGAAACCGCAAATGCAGAAAAACCCCGGGACCTAGTCCAGATTAAATATACACTGTATTAAGCCGCTACAGACAATAGCCTACTCCAAATTAACTTCGGTCTGGACTGTAGTTGAACCCCAACCAATCTCACACTGATCCAAGGTACAGTTATTCTCATATGCCTCTGATCCCAGCAGGATACTCCGCACTTGATTCCCTTAGCTGATCTCACCCACAACCAAGAGTTGCAACGACCCAAAGTCGAAGACTTTAGTAAACAAATCTGTCTCACACAAAAAAGTCTACATGTAATAGATAAATTCGTCTCCCACGAATAAACCTATGATTTTTGTTCCGTCTTTTGATAAATCAAGGTGAACAGGAACCAATCTATAAAACCGGACTTATATTCCCGAAGAACAGCTCAGGTTCATCAATCACCTCACAATAAACTTAATCGACGCAGCGAAGAAGATTATTGAGGAATCACAAACAATGAGACGAAGATGTTTGTGACTACTTTTATCTTGCCTATCGGAGATAGAAATCTCAAGCCAATTATTACAATTGTATTCGTACGATATTAACAGCAAGATCAGATTACACAACTACAAAAAAGTAGTGTTGGTCTGGCTTCACAATCCCAATAAAGTCTTTAAGTCGTTGACCCGAATTTAGAGAGAAAACTCAAGGGTTAATGGAGATCGACTCTAGCTTAGATAAAACTAGTATCACATAATAAAAGTGTGTGGGGAATAGTTTTTCTAATGGCTAGAGTTCTCCCTTATATAGTCTTTTAAATCAGGGTTTGCAATCAATGTTAGCTTATTAACAAAGCATTCAATATTCACCGTTAGATGAAAACCTGATTAGATACAAGATAATATCTCTCAACCGTTAGATCGAAAACTTAGCTTGCCATACACACATGTACTTGACGATTTTGAGTTCGTGCAACCGTACCCAAACGTGTACAATGGTTGTTTCAATATTAGTCAACCAAATGGTTAGCCAAATGATAACTTTCATATCAACCATATTCTTCTTCACCATAACTAGTCCAAATGACTCAAATGAACTAGTTAGAGAGTTGTTCAATTGCTATGAGATCTCAAGTACTACAAGAGACACAATTGAATAAAAAACGATGTGATTCATTCGAATCATTAATCATGAACTATAAAGCCACGGTTTGCAAAAGCATTCCTTAGTAATTTAGAATAAGTTCACGAAAAACGTTTTCAGACATAACCTCTTGAGTTCGCGGACTGAGTTCACGGACTCAAGCTAACCGGTTGAATTTATAAACTCCAGCAGAAATTCCTGGGATGAGAACTTCCGTCAGTTCGTGGACTGCACCTGAGTTTCAACTTCAGCAGATATTCTCGGGTTCGAGAACTTACGCCAGTTCGTGGACTGGGTTTGCGGATTGAGTTGCTTCTCACGTTTCGGTTCCACTTGATCAACAAAGTTCGCAAACTTTGGTTCAAGTGCTAAGGACTTATACATATATGTGTTGCCACAACAATGTTTATATACCCCAATGGTTATATAGTCTAAACTCTCATTTCAATCATTGAAACATTCTCAGAGGGCGTTATATAGTTGTTATTCACAAACTATTTTTTGTCAGAGCGATTTCCAAAATAATTGAAACATAACATGACTTTCGTCACTAGGCAAAGATGAACTCGGCTAAAGCGAAAGCTTTACCAACACCCATTTCGAGAAATAGATAAACGAGATATACTCAGCTCGAAATGTCACATGTGCATATTCTTAGTCTATATAGCAAAACGACTTTTGTCTCAATATAGGAGATAGAGTAGATAAATTTTTGAGTGATAGATAAGTTCAAGTCTCCACATACCTTTCAGTCGATGAAGATCCACTGGTTCCTTGAGTAGTTCTTCGTCTTGTATGATGATCGCCATGGAGTTCTTGAGCTCAACTACACTTTCTATCCTAGTCCGAGACCTTAGATATAGTAGACTAGAAATCAAGACTTTATAGTTTTGATCATTAAGATTGACAAACATGCTTGAGATAGCAACGCATGCGAGTTTGACCGAGCAGTGCTCTAAAAATCTCCTTCTTTGTCAATTTTAGTGGCAAAACTATTAATACATATGGAATACAAAAATTATATAAATAAACTTTGTAGCTCCTATTTCACATGCCTAATCTTCAACAATACCTGAAATCTTCGTCACTTCCAAGTAGTCCAATGATCCCAAAGGTTGTAAGTTTAGTATCATCGTTGTTGAAAATCCGTAGCTATAACAATGAGAAAAGCATTGGTTCTCAATCATTGTTATATAGTGTCATAGTATTATTACACAACGTCAAAGTCCAATTGCATCACAACTTCAACAACAATACTATGGTGATACTTCACTCCCCCTTAGTCAATACTCCATCTCACATGGAAACCACTCCCCCTCACATAATGATCCGAAAACCATATGTATTTGTAGTGTGAACTACAATTAATTCTCCCCCTTTTTGTCAATAAAATTGGCAAAGGTACAAGAACGGGATCCTAATGAAATTTCCGTAAGAGACATTTCATGACCAAAGGTAAATGTTCTATCATCTTGTTTAGATGCATTCATAAAGCCGAGGCTAAATGCATTCATCAAGGAGTTTATAAAGATACAAGATAACCCCTAAAAATTCCACAGCCGCACTCCCCACAAAGATTTGGAAATTAAGCGCAAGTTCAAAAGAATTCTCCCCCATAAGATGTCATTCCCAAGGGAACAACAAGAGCGACCTTATTTTCAAGAGAAAAAAAGGATTTTTACGCACTAAAACAACATCTAGATGAAATAACTAAAAGCAAGTCGTAAACTGATTGGAGTTTTAACTCAATTGCCCAAAAGATCGAGATAAGCACAGGGGAAAGAGTTATGGGAATAGTTAATGAACCGAAACAATACCAATAAACTGCCTTAAGTGCTGAAACATGGCAGTGTCTAAAGGTTTGGTGAGGATATCAGCCAACTGTTGTTCGGAAGGCACAAATTCCATATTTATGATACAATTCTCATAAAGATCTCGAATAAAATGGTACCTTATGTCAATGTGATTTGTTCTTGAGTGCTCAACAGGATTCTCAGTGATTCGAATCGCACTGGAGTTATTACAAAAGATCTTCATTATTCCAGTATCAACTCCATAGTCAGACAACATTTGTTTCATTCATAAGAGTTGTGTACAACATGAACCAGCAGTAATATACTCTGCTTCGCACGTAGACAGGGATTGTGAATTTTGTTTCTTACTGTACGAAACAACTAGATTCAGTCCTACATAGTAGAAACCCCTTGATGTACTTTTTATGTCTTCTACACATCCTGCCCAATCAGCATCAGAATAAGCGGAAAGGTCAGTATTAGTATCAAAAGTGTAGGATAGACCATACCCGACAGTGTGATTGACATAACGTATGATCCTTTTTGCAGCTGCAAGATGAGATTCCTTTGGATCATCTTGAAATATAGCACAACAAACAACACTAAAAGAAATATCAGGTCTAGTAGATGTTAGATATAAAAGGCTTCTGATAATAGATCGATACAACTTTTGATCTACCTTTACTCCTTTCTCATCTCTATGTAGCTTACCAGTAGTAGGCATAGGTGTCAATTTTGGAGAGGACTTATCCAAGCCAAATCTTGTTACAAAATCCCTTGCATACTTTTCTTGGGATAAGTAAATTCCATCCTTATGTTGTTGAATTTGCAATCCTAGAAAGAATTTTAATTCACCAACATTGCTCATTTCAAATTCTATAGCAAGTGAAATTTGAAAATATTTTGCTAGCTTTTCAGAAGTTGATCCATAGATGATATCATCTACATAGACTTGAGCAGTGACAATGTTGTTTCCACTGCATTTGGTAAACAAGGTCTTATCAGCTCCACCTCTTGAGAAACCTTTTCTAATAAGGGAAGTAGTAAGTTTTTCAAACCAGGCTCTAGGTGCTTGTTTTAATCCATATAGAGCCTTTTTGAGTTTGAGAATGTGATCCGAAAAATCACGGTTTTCAAACCCTTTTGGTTGAGCAACATACACTTCTTCCTTTAAAATCCCGTTCAGAAACGCAGATTTTACATCCATCTGAAAAAGTTTAACTTTGAGGAAACAAGCATGAGCTAATAAGAGTCTAATGAACTCAAGGAGTGCCACAGGTGCAAAGGTTTTATCAAAATCAATACCTTCAATCTATGAATATCCTTGAGTGACAAGTCTGGCTTTATTTCTAATAATTGTGCCATTTTTATCAGACTTGTTCTTAAATATCAATTTGGTACCAACAATATTAACATTGGAGGGACAAGGTACGAGTTCCCATACATCTTGTCTTTGAAATTGATTTAACTCTTCATGCATAGTATTTACCCAAGAGGGATCACTAAAAGCTTCATCAATATTTCTCAGTTCTACAAGAGAAAGATAACAACCAAAATTACAAATATTTTGAAGTTGTCCTCTTGTTCTAGCAGTAAAATCTCTTCCTCCAATAATATTGTTTGGATCATGATTTCTTTGAACACAGATATGTCGTGGAGGGGAAATATGTTCGGGGTTCATTAGGGGTGGCTTGATCAGTGCTCTTCTCCTTGTCGCTAGAAATATCATGATCAGTAATAGTTGGAATAACTTCAAATGATTCATGTATTTCTTTGACTTTCTGAATTGTCTCTGTTGGAGGCAACTCAACAAGAGAATTATCATGATGAAAATTACTAATATCATCAATAATAACATTAGCAGATTCCATCATGACCTGGGTTCGAAGATTAAATACTCGAAACCCACAACTGTTAGAAGCATAGCCAAGAAAGATATCTTCATCACTTTTGGTATCAAACTTTCCTCTCTGTTCCCGATCTTTTAGTATGTAGCACTTACTTCCAAACACTCTAAGATAGTTCAAGTTCGGCTTTCTACCATACCATAACTCATACAGAGTGTTAAGAGTTTTAGATCATAAGTAAACATGGTTGATCAAATAACATGCTGTAAAAACAGCTTCTCCCCAAAATCTTAAAGGAAGATTTTTGTTATGGAGCATTACCCTGGCTATCTCTTGAATATTTCTATTTTTTCTTTTGTCAACTCCATTAGCTTGAGTAGTAATAGGTGGATAATATTGTTGAGTAATCCCCAGTTCATCATAAAATTCAAACACTTTGGTGTCCTTGAATTCTGTTCCACGGTCGCTCCTAATTTTCTTTAGTTTACGACCTTGTTCATTCTGGATTCTACTTACAATAATCTTGAATTCTCCAAGGGTTTCATTCTTATGAGATAGAAATGCAACCCAAGTGAATCTGGTGTAATCATCTACCATAACCAAAGAATACTTCTTACCAGCAACAGTGGGTTGTTGAATTGGTCTGAAGAGATCCATGTGAATTAAATCAAGTGGAGCTTTGGTGAGAATATCTCGAGATGATTTATGGTGAACTTTCGTTTGTTTACCCTTTTGACAGGCACCACATACACCTTCAATCTTTGCACTGATTTTTGGAACACTTCTAACAAGTTCTTTGTTAATGATCTTAGTTAGAAGGCGATAATTGATGTGACCAAAACGTTCATGCCAAAGATGTGTAGATTCCACCTTAGTCAAATTGCAATAATTGCTAAACTGAGTATCAAGAAGATAACAGTTGTTTTTACCACGAGTTCTTTGGAAAATTACTTTCCCAGTTTTGTCTAAAATGTCACATCCATTTGCATTGAAGACAACCCGATAACCTTTGTCACATATTTGACTAATAGAAAGAAGATTAGAAGTCATACCTTTCACGTAAACTACATCATGTATTTAAGGTATGCCAGGTAATTTGATCGTTCCCTTCTTACTTATATAGCAACACCTTCCGTCTCCAAAGGTTACTGGTCCACCTTCATAGTTATCTGCGGAAACAAACCAAGTAAGATCACTTGTCATATGTCTGCTACATCCACTATAAAGAAACCATTGAAAAGGTGACGTTGATTTTAAATCAAAATCTCCCATACTATTAGTATTATTCTGGTTGGAATTTCCTAATAGTTTTGTATGTCTTTTTAGAGACGAAAGAAGTTGTTTAGTTTTCTTATAAAGATCACTTGCAACTTTTAAACTTTTTTGAAAAGACACACATTTATGTTGGCTGTGATTAGGAAAATCACAGAACACACATGGGTCATCACTTTTACTTTTCATAGAATTGTTCTGAGTCACGTCAATTTTTACAACCTTTAAATGTTGTTTATCATCTGATATATGACGGTTCCTTAGAGAGGAATTACCTTGGTTACTCATATCCATTAAGGGACTTGAGTTGGGTTTCAAATTATTTAGAATTTCAATTTCTGCATCAAGATCAGAATTGATCCGGATTTTTTCCTCCAACCTTTTCTCAAAAATAACTAGACTATCAGAACTTCTTCTATGATTGGTTATCAATCCTGGTGAAGCGTTATAGGAGACTATATGGTCCATAGAGTTAGATAGCTACAAACACAGACTTGTAAGGTCATTAACGTGTTTCCTTGCTCTGATACCAATTGAAAATACGGGGGTCTAACAACCTCACCCAATATTTCGATTAGCAATCTGTATGGACAACTCCGAGTTGTTTTCTAAAGAATCAAACAGACTCAATCAATAGAAAATATCTCAAGGATTTATTATCTCAATCTCTCGATTTGATTTACTCAAGAAAATATGATTCGCGAGCCTAATCAAAGAGAGATAACTTGGATGGTACCAAAGACCAATATCCAAGTGTCAATCGATTTAAATCAACAACCAATAAGGTCGGATATTCTAATCGATTGAACAACGTACAACCTGTATTATTTCAATTATATAATAAAATATAATGCAGAATAGAAATAACACAGACACCAGAATTTTGTTAACGAGGAAACCGCAAATGCAGAAAAACCCCGGGACCTAGTCCAGATTAAACATACACTATATTAAGCCGCTACAGACAATAGACTACTCCAAATTAACTTCGATCTGGACTGTAGTTGAACCCCAACAAATCTCACATTGATCCAAGGTAAAGTTATTCTCATACGCCTATGATCCTAGCAGGATACTGCGCACTTGATTCCCTTAGCTGATCTCACCCACAACCAAGAGTTGTTATGACCCAAAGTCGAAGACTTTAGTAAACAAATCTGTCTCACACAGAAAAGTCTACAGGTAATAGATAAATTCGTCGCCCACGAATAAACCTATGAGTTTTGTTTTGTCTTTCGATAAATCAAGGTGAACATGAACCAATCGATAAAACCAGACTTATATTCCCGAAGAACAGCTCAGTTTCATCAATCACCTCACAATAAACTTAATCGACGCAGGGAAGAAGATTATTGAGGAATCACAAATAATGAGACGAAGATGTTTGTAACTACTTTTATCTTGCCTATCGGAGATAGAAATCTCAAGCCTATTATTACGATTGTAATCGTACGATAGAAACAACAAGATCATATCACACAACTACAAGAAAAGTAGTATCTGTCTGGCTTCACAATCCGAATGAAGTCTTTAAGTCGTTAACACGAATTTAGAGAGAAAACTCAAGGGTTAATGGAGATCGACTCCAGCTTAGAGAAAACTAGTATCACACAAGAAAAGTGTGTGGGGATTAGTTTTTCCAATGGCTAGAGTTCTCCCTTATATAGTCTTTCAAATCATGGTTTGCAATCAATGTTAGCTTAGTAACAAAGCATTCAATATACACCGTTAGATGAAAACATGATTAGATACAAGCTAATATATCTCAACTGTTAGATCGAAAACTTAGCTTGCCATACACACATGTACTTGATGTTTTGAGTTCGTGTAACTGTACCCAAACGTGTATAATGGTTGGTTCAATATTAGTCAACCAAATGGTTAGCCAAATGATAACTTTCATATCAACCATATTATTCTTCACCATAACTAGTCCAGATGACTTAAATGAACTAGTTAGATAGTTGTTGAATTTCTATGAGATCTTAAGTACTACAAGAGACGTAATTGAATCAAAAACGATATGATTCACTCGAATCATTAATCATGAACTATAAAGCCACGGTTTGCAAAAGCATTCCTTAGTAATTTAGAATAAGTTCACGAATGACGTTTTTAGACATAACCTCTTGAGTTCGCGGACTCAAGCTAACCGGTTGAAGTTATAAACTCCAGCAGAAATTCCCAGGATGAGAACTTCCGTCAGTTCGCGGACTGCACCTGAGCTTCAACTTCAGCAGATATTCTCGGGTTCGAGAACTTACGCCAGTTTGCGGACTGGGTTCGCGGACTGAGTTGCTGCTCACGTTCCGATTCCAGTTGATCAACAAAGTTAGCAAACTTCAGTTCAAGTGCTAAGTACTTATACATATATATGTTTCCTCAACAATGTTTATATCCCCCAATGGTTATATAGTCTAAATTCTCATTTCAATCATTGAAACATTCTCAGAGGGCGTTATATAGTTGTTACTCACAAACTATTTTTCGTCAGAGCGATTTCCAAAATGATTGAAACATAACATGACTTTCGTCACTAGGAAAAGATGAACTCGGCTAAAGCAAAAGCTTTACCAACACCTATTTCGAGAAATAGATAAGCAAGATATACTCAGCTCGAAATGTCACATGTGCATATTCTTAGTCTATATAGAAAAATGACTTTTGTCTCAAGATAGGAGATAGAGTAGATAGACTTTTGAGTGATAGATAAGTTCAAGTCTCCACATACCTTTTAGTCGATGAAGATCCACTGGTTCCTTGAGTAGTCCTTCGTCTTATATAATGATCGCCATGGAGTTCTTGAGCTCAACTACACTTTCTATCCTAGTCCGAGACCTTAGCTATAGTAGACTAGAAATCAAGACTTTATAGTTTTGATCACTAAGATTGACAAACATGCTTGAGGCAGCAACGCATGCGAGTTTGGCCGAGCAGTGCCCTAACAGCTTCATTTGGTGGACTCTTTGGGACCCTTTGCTCCTGAAGTTCTCGCTTCGGTAGTTAGAACGATGCTACTCTTTGTTAGGCCTTTCCCTGAAATTTATTCAAGATATAGGTCGATCGCCTTGTCTTTGGCCGCTGCCTTATTTTTGCTCCTTCGGGCTTTGCGTTGCTCTTCCTGTTCACTGTTGTGCTGATTTTTCTGAGCCTGACATTCCCGTGTGGTGACTTGATCGCCTTTGATTTCCATTTCCCTTTCGGGTGTTGGGAACCTAAGATATTAGTGATACGTTGCTGCTACTCCTTTGAGCTTGTGCACCCACCTTCGTCCGATGATAGAGTTATAGGGGTGCGGTGCATCTACTACGCTGAATCTGGTATTGACCTTCATCGGTCCATCCTTGAATTCCAAGATAATATCCCCTAGGGGATTCGTGGATGCTCCGTTGAATCCATAAATAGTGTAATAAGAAGACATTAGATGCTCATCGTTTAATTTAATTCGCTTGAAAGTAGCATAGAATAGGACGTTGAATGAACTCCCTTCATCGATCAAGATCTTCTTTATATTCCATCTTGAGATAGGTACCGTGAGAACCAAAGGGTTGTTATGATCTTCCATTTCTTCTTCAACATCATCAGTAGAGAAAGTCAGCAGTGCATTCATACAATCTTCGTGTTCATCTACCTCTTCTCCGTCGATCTTATACAACTAACAATAGTACTCGAATTGCTTTCTCAACCTTTTTCCTATTTGATCGGTCAGTGATGGGCCGTTAGGCTCTAAGCAGGAAATGGTGTTAATTGTTCGGTCAGTCTCCTGTAGGTGGACTAGCTTGCTTCGATGGGTCCTTTCTTTGCTTGTTGTATTTAGAATGTACTGTTTGAGGTCTCCCGCGTCTATCAGCTTATGGATCATTATCTTGAGATTTTTGCATTTCTCCGTCTGGTGACCATTGAAGCAGTGGTATTCACAGTAGTCCCTTGATTTCTCAGATCTATGTAGCTGCTTTCCCTTAGACCATGGCCATTCGATGTTGGTTCAGTCTTTGATATCTCTCAAGATATGAACATAGCTGGTGTTAAGCTTCGTGTATACCTGATCCTAGAACTTATGATCGTTGCGTCGATGGTCATCTCTTCGTCCTCTCTTATCTTCATTGAAATGCTCGGTTGAGCTAGTCCTTTTTGATCCGCTGGCTTGCTCCACTAAGTTCGTCCGATGAGATGTTTGTATTTGGGCTCTGTGATTCTCCCATAGGATTTCCTCCATCCTAGAGTGATTTTCGATAATTAATCGGATATCTCCTTCGGTTGTGGGGTTGCTTCCATGAATCTCGACAAATAACGGGTTCATCCTATCCAAACCCCACTTGTAGCAATTGATGCTCACCACCGGGATGACGTTCCATATTGCTTGACAAATCTTGTGCCACATATCCGTGTACTATCTGGTCGTTTCTTTAGGTCCGGCCGCTAATGAAAAGAGCTTGTCCGTGCCTACGTTAACAATTTTTTTGTACATGTAGGTCTCCAAGAATACTTCAGTGAGCCATTTGTAGGAATCGATGGAGTTGGGTGGTAGGTTATTGAACCATGACAAGGCTGATCCCTTCAGACTTGAAGGAAAGTACCTGCACATGACTACATCGTCTCGTTCCTATCGTGCCATTGTTCGGTTGTAGTAGCGAAGATGAGCTGCAGGGTCGTCGGAACCGTCATAGCATTTGAATATTGGGATCGGGCACTTTGGAGGGAATGAGACCCCTCGCCAGGTGTGCAGTTAGCGGTGTGGGAATGGCTTCTCTCATTACTTTTTCCGGTCTTCCTCCGCCTTGATTTGCCTTTAACTGCTTGATTTTTGTCATCATCTCATTACGAAGATTCTCCATAGCGAGAAAATACTCATCCATACCATTGCCCGTCATGGTTTTCAGAACTCACTATCGAAGTAGTCCGAATCTCCTGGTACATAATACGGGTCAAATTATCTATTCTTCCAAAATCATGATGATTCAGCAGCTCCGGCCCGTTGTGGTTTACAACGATCATTCTTCTGTCACGATTAGGTTCAGGAGCTTTGGAGTTTGCTTCGTCATGTTGGTTCATCTGCCCTATACGAAGAGAAATCTTATCCTTAAGATCCTGATTTTCAAGGAGTGCCACAGCATTGGCGTATTCTGATGAGTGCCAAATATTGCATATTCATACACCTTTTCATTGGCACTTAACTCATCTTTCGCGCTTCAAAGTCATATATTATCCCAAATTCTGCATTTTTACCATTTTCAAGAATAAATATTTGTATTAATTAATTTTGTGTTTTTAAGTACTAAATAAAGCTTGGAAGAATTGAGAAGACAAAAGAGAAGAAAGAGAAGAAAGTTGGAAGCGTTGCAACCCGCTCGCGCATCAGTGGCAACCTGTTTACAAATTCATGGGATTAAACAACCCATGATCCAAAACCCAAGACCCAAATCCATTTCCACCTCACCCCCATTGGATTCTTTCCAAAACATCCACCTCACCCCCATTGGATTCTTTCCAAAACATCCACCTCACCCCCATTCTCTCACTCAATCACTCCCAATTTGTTTCCCACAACCAAATATATTCCATCAATTAAGAAAACATGTTTTGTTGAGTGGATGAGTGCCAAAATTCGGATCCAAGTGCTTGAGGGAATTTTGTGTATAAATAGAGAGGGTTGTTGTGTTGAAAAACCATCCAAGAATAGCTTGTTCATGTTAGTTTATCAAATTTCAATTTTGTTGTAATGTTCTTCATGTTCTAATTTCATTTACCAGGGTTTAGATGAAGCCCTAATCTCATTGGTATGTATTCATATCTTGTATCTTGTTCTTGAAAATTTAGAATTGTTTAAAGATATAATTTAATCCAAGTTTTTCAACATCTTGCTCTCACAATGTATGCCATGTATCCATTGTAGTTAGAATATCTCTATGTTGATTATGCTACAACTCATGCTTAACCAAATATTGATCTTTAGATTAGTTGTGCTTAATTAGACAATTAATGCTTTGGAGAAATACTTTAGTTGTGATTAAATTATCCATTGGAGAAACACCTTAGTTATACGGTAGACTTGAATCTACTATAAGGACAAGAATAATATTACAAGTTAAATGCATATCATAGGTTATTGGTGGATTTGAATACCCTAGTATCCATATTATCATTGTTTACATATCTTGTTATTTGCATCTTTTACTTTTATTATTTCAGTCACTTGAAAATCATATCGTCGTATCGACAAAATCAAACCCCTTTTGGTTACTCTGAATCAGGATTTAGAATCAACTTCTACACTCTCCAAGTCTCTGTGGTTCGACCTGTGCTTGCCCTGTGTTGCTTGTCGACACTGTGCACTTGCAGTATACACAATAGTAGGTATCTTTCTGAGCCTACCAAGTTTTTGGTGCCGTTGCCGGGGATTTGGTAGAAGTGTAGTTCAAGTTTCTGTCTCCTGTCACTGTTCATAAATTGTCTCCTGGAACTGTAGCATTTTACTGTAGATAAAACGATGTACAAAAGTCGCTGTTACTGTAGCGTATTCAGGAACACCAAAAAAAAAAAAAAAAAGGGCCCGCCCGTAAGTCGCATAAACTGTCGCACTTCAACAACAGGTTATTCACTGTTAAACAACGACAGTTATTCTCTGTGTCGTTCTTCGTGTTCTTCAGAACGACAGTTCTGAAGCGTCTGTTCTTCGTGTTCTTCATCTGGTACTGTTACTGTAGCAACGATAGTTCACTGTTACTGTTATTGTAGTAACGCAACTATTCACAGTCAATTTTACATTTTTTTTTTTTTGATTTTTTTTTTTTTTGCTTTTGCTTTAAAACTTCGAAACCCTAACTACCTCTTTTGAGCTCAACAGGTGCTGAGTGAGTAGCTGTTGTAAAGGCGAAGGAAAGGAAGCGAAAGAAAGCGGAAGAAGTTTTTATTTTAATAAAAAAAAAAAGAGAGTTTATTTTATTTATTTTTAGTTTGTATTAGGATTCCTTTACTCTTGTAATTTTCTTTTTCTTTTGCACTTTATTTTGGACTTTGGACTTGGACATTCTATTTTTATTGTTAAACCCTACGGAAGGGTAGTATTAAATATCAAACTGTTTGCAGAGAAGGACGGTGATTACAATATCACCTCGGCCCCTCGGGTTCGTTCATGACATAGGAGTCGTGGCCCGAGTCGACAACAACGGTTCATCCCCCGTCTGATACGGGAGGTAAGGTTGTCGAAACACTCGTGAATCCCCTGTTAGCGAGTTACTGTATTCCTTCGGTTGCATATATGTTGAGGATTTGAATACGGCCGCTTTAAGTTCCTAGTAAAGGGCAAGGACTGGCCATACAAGATAAGGGTTCGGATTTCATCACCGTTCTCTTCTTGCCCGCCTTAGGAAAACGTTACCTACGCAAACCTAAGCTTTAAAATTTGAAATAGAACAAGACCTATAAGGTAACGAGCTTAGTAGGAAAGTCGTTTGAAAAATATTGGTTACTCTTTAAGCATACTTCGAAGTTCATGACGGTTTCTGTAAATTGAATGCGTGACTGCGCCGCCTTGTAATACGGTGAGGCCTTGAGTATCAAAGCTCCTGCAGCTTCTCTCGCCTCTGTTCAATTTACTTAAACTCGGATTGATTCCAGAGGAGTTTGCTCAGATTGTAACGAATTCCATTTCGAAGGATTAGAAGCTGGTCTAGAAAACAATCTAAGTGGAACCATCATGCTTTTTGTTTGCTAGAAATCAGTAGGTTTACTGTGGTGGAGTCATCCTTGTTTGTGATTGCATAGAACTTCCCTTCTAGGTGAATGGTTAACATGCTTGATGTGCTAGCTAGGTTATGAGTGTTATTTTCCGTGACCATACAAAACGACTAGTTAGAATCAGTCAAGAAGAGTTAATTCAAATACATAGTTCTGAAACAGACATTCCCGAACCATCCGAAACAATGGGAGAACCAGTAAAAAGTCTAAAAGACTACATGTACCCAACGAGGACAACCCAGTCCTCGTGCATTGTCTTACCAGCTATTGATGGAAAATTTGAGCTAAAGGCAAGTATCCTCAATATGTTGCCTAAATTTAAAGGGGTTGAAGCTGAAAATCCCTACCACCATGTGAGAGAGTTCGAGGAAATTTGTGGGACTCTTCGGATCAACCAAATGACGGATGAGCACCTCAAAATGAAACTTTTTCCTTTTTCTTTGATAGACAAAGCCAAGACTTGGTTGTGTGCTCAACAGCCACAATCATTTCATACATGGGATGCTCTTACGAAAGAGTTCTTCAAAAAGTTCTTCCCAAACCATAAGACTACGACAATTTGTCAAAGTCTGAATAGTTTTGTGCAATTAGAGGAGGAAACTTTGGCAAAATATTTGGAGAGATTCAATGAATTATTACTCCAATGTCCTCACCATGGTTTTGAAAAATGGAGACTTGTGCAAATTTTGTATGAAGGTTTAGATGTCAAGAACCGAACTACAGTTGAGACCATGTGCAATGGTCAATTTATTGAAAAAACTGCTGATGAGTCTTGGGATTTCTTAATCGAAGTCGCTGAAAAGACTCAAAGAGGGGAATCCCCAGTGAACCAAATAGGATTACCCTTGCATCCAATGTTCATAGAATTGACTCGACTTGAAGGAAGTGCAAAGATGGCATCCTTGGCCAGGAGAATAGAAAAGCTAGAGCTAGAAAAGAATGGAAAAACTAATATCCCTACTCTCCGTAGTCAAATTGAAATGGCCACTTGTGCCGCATGCCATAGTTCAGACCATCTAGTGGACACTTGTCCAGACCTCCATGCATTTCAAGAGTCTAAAACCGAGGAAGCCAATGTATTGTACCAAAGGCAAGAGAACAACCCATATTCTCAGACCTACAACCCAGGGTGGAGAAATCACCCTAACTTTTCATGGTCTAAGGGGCATATGCAAGGGGGAACATCGAATAATAACCAAGGATACCCTTATCCTAGAAACCCCCAAGTGAAACCACATTCTCAGTACCCTGCAGAGAAAAAGCCTAGCTTCGAAGAAAGTTTCGGTTTGTTGACCCAAAATTTGGTACAACTTCAAAAGACCACAGACCAACGTTTTTCAAGTCTAGAACTTAAAATGGGTCAAATTTGTGAAGCATTGAATGAAAGAGACAAAGGAAAACTCCCTAGTCAGCCCCAACAAAATCCAAAAAATGTATATCAGGCAGAAAATTCAACTCGAAATGAGGCCTCACATAATCAAGTAAATGTTGTCACCACTCTTCGTAGTGGTAAAGTTGTTGAAAACAATGTAGGTGTACCACAGTCGAGTGAGTCTACATCAGACTCACCAGTGCATAAAATCCCACATAAAACACCTATTGTTGAAGACAAATCTGAGCAACATAAGAATTCCCATAATTCTAATGTCTCTGCACCATCTCATGTACCTGTTGCTCCATTCCCACAAAGATTGGTGCAGCAAAAAGAGAGTATACAGTACAACGAGATTTTGGAAATGTTCAAACGAGTTAACATCAACATCCCATTTCTTGATGCAATCAAGCAAGTCCCTGCTTATGCTAAATTCCTTAAGGATATGTGCACACAAAAGCGAAATCTTCATGTGCATAAGCGTGCTTTTCTCACTGAGCAAGTGAGTGCAATCATTCAAAGCAACACACCTCCTAAGTTTAAAGACCCAGGTAGTCCAACTATCACATGCAAAAGACTGAAAATGATCCTAAAAAAGACCTGTTACACAACTGGTCATAAAAAATGCAAAAGACTGCAAATGATCCTACAAAAGACCCGCTACACAGCTGGTCATCATACAAATACTCCCCAAAACCTAAATCTAACATTGTCCTCAATGTTTCAAAAGATAACAGAAACAACAACAAAACATGAGAACAAAACAGATTCAAAGAAAATAGATTACCAGATGCCAAACCAGGGACAGTAGGGTATGTCCAAAGCAACCAGCAGGGAAGATATCTTGTGGTATGTACAGGGGGAACTTTTTAGTCCACATAGATCGGATCATCAAGATCAGTTGTTTCAATTTCAGGTGGAATTGGTTCAAGGAATGGCTTCAGTCTCTGCCATTACAAAATAATTATTTTGCGCAAAATTAGGCCTTTGATACCCAAGGCCTCACCGTATTACAAAGATGCTAGAGCTTTGATACCCAAGAGTTCCACCTCGAAATTCGAGATAAAAAAGGGTCAGAGAATGTTGTTGCTGATCACTTATCTAGATTGAATGTCGAGTCTACTGATGAATCAGAGATTATTAGAGAATCTTTCCCAGATGAACAACTGATGCTAGTTTCTGAAATGCCATGGTTTTCCGACATCGTGAACTACCTTTATACAGGTAGGATGCCACTTCATTGGTCTAAACAAGACCGGTCTAAGTTCTTGTCCGAAGTGAAACATTTCCTATGGGATGACCCATATCTGTTCAAATACTGCCCTGACCAAATCATTAGGAAATGTGTCCCCAACTCTGAACAAAGGGATGTCATCTCTTTTTGTCATGATCAAGCATGTGGAGGCCACTTTAGTGCAAAGAAAACTGCTGCAAAGATCTTGCAGAGTGGTTTTTACTGGCCAACATTGTTTAAGGATAGCCATGAATTAAGTATTTATTGTGACCGGTGCCAGAAATTGGGAAGTATATCAAAACGAAACATGATGCCCTTACAACCCATTTTGATTGTTGAGCTATTTGATGTATGGGGCATTGATTTCATGGGTCCATTTCCTAGCTCTGAAGGAAAGTTGTACATTCTTGTTGCTGTTGACTATGTTTCTAAGTGGGTAGAAGCAATTGCAACCAAAACTAATGACCACAAGGTGGTACTTTCGTTCTTAAAGGAAAACATATTTTCTCGATTTGGCACCCCTAGAGCTATAATCAGTGACGGTGGTTCACATTTCTGCAATAGGCCTTTTGAGTCCTTAGTCCGTAAGTATGGCATAACTCATAAAGTTGCAACCCCATATCATCCACAGACCAGTGGCCAGGTAGAGGTTTCAAATAGGGAGATTAAGCATATTCTAGAAAAGACGGTTAACCCGTCTAGAAAAGATTGGTCTTTAAGATTGAATGATGCTTTATGGGCCTATAGAACTGCATACAAGACCCCCATTGGTATGTCCCCTTACAGACTTGTGTACGGTAAAGCTTGTCATCTCCCTGTATAGTTAGAACATCGTGCATATTGGGCTGTAAAGAAACTGAACTTTGATCTAGATAAAGCTGGCACCCAAAGGAAGCTTCAACTCAATGAGTTGGAAGAGTTAAGAAATGATGCTTATGACAAGTGCATTTTGCGCAAGTCATTCACTCCAGGCCAGAAAGTTTTATTGTACAACTCACGTTTGCACCTTTTTCCAGGTAAATTACGTTCTAAATGGACAGGCCCATTCTTGGTGCGAACAATTTTCCCCCATGGGGCTGTAGAACTAGAAGATGTCACAACCAAGAATGTCTTCAAGGTCAATGGGCAGAGACTGAAGCCATTCCTTGAACCAATTCCACCTGAAATTGAAACAACTGATCTTGATGATCCGATCTATGTGGACTAAAAAGTTCCCCCTGTACATACCACAAGATATCTTCCATGTTGGTTGCTTTGGACATACCCTACTGTCTCTGGTTTGGCATCTGGTAATCTATTTTCTTTGAATCTGTTTTGTTCTCATGTTTTGTTGTTGTTTCTGTTATCTTTTGAAACATTGAGGACAATGTTAGATTTAGGTTTGGGGGAGTATTTGTATGATGACCAGCTATGTAGCGGGTCTTTTGTAGGATCATTTGCAGTCTTTTGCATTTTTTATGACCAGCTGTGTAACGGGTCTTTTGTAGGATCATTTGCAGTCTTTTTCATTTTTTATGACCAGCTGTGTAGCGGGTCTTTTGTAGGATCTTTTGTAGTCTTTTGCATTTTTTGTAGTGTGTTTTCTATGACCAGCTGTGTAGCGGGTCTTGCAGTCTTTTGTTTCTATGACCAGCTATGTAGCGGGTCTTCTGTTGTCTTCTAAGACCAGCTGTGTA
The DNA here is from genome assembly GCA_023529315.1 of Papaver bracteatum. Lineage (NCBI taxonomy): Eukaryota > Viridiplantae > Streptophyta > Magnoliopsida > Ranunculales > Papaveraceae > Papaver > Papaver bracteatum. The sequence goes on from JAJJWX010003983.1 coordinate 1,826,345, forward strand.
GCGGGTCTCAAAAAAAAAAAAAAAATAATATCGGATCTTGTGGTTGGTATCTGATGACCAGCTGTGTAGCGGGTCACTCAAAAAAAAAAAATGATGACCAGCTGTATAGCGGGTCTTAAAAAAAAAAAAAAAAATTGGTTACAAATTTTCATGGTTCTACGAAATTCCGAAGTTCATCATCTACAGTTGAAGACCGGAGACGAAGACATTTCTATGGATGATCTGAAATTGGAGAAGGTTTTGTGGGTACATATTTGGTAGGCCCTCACGAGACTACAACTCGTCCACTAGGGACACCTAGGGGTTTAAAGGCTTAGTGCATACGCTAAATGCATTCGAGAGACCAGCGACAGTGGTATAATTAGGATTTCTGGATTTGTTTCACTTGAGGACAAGTAAAATTCAGGTTTGGGGGTATTTGATGAGTGCCAAATATTGCATATTCATACACCTTTTCATTGGCACTTAACTCATCTTTCGCGCTTCAAAGTCATATATTATCCCAAATTCTGCATTTTTACCATTTTCAAGAATAAATATTTGTATTAATTAATTTTGTGTTTTTAAGTACTAAATAAAGCTTGGAAGAATTGAGAAGACAAAAGAGAAGAAAGTTGGAAGCGTTGCAACCCGCTCGCGCATCGGTGGCAACTTTGTTTACAAATTCATGGGATTAAACAACCCATGATCCAAAACCCAAGACCCAAATCCATTTCCACCTCACCCCCATTGGATTCTTTCCAAAACATCCACCTCACCCCCATTCTCTCACTCAATCACTCCCAATTTGTTTCCCACAACCAAATATATTCCATCAATTAAGAAAACATGTTTTGTTGAGTGGATGAGTGCCAAAATTCGGATCCAAGTGCTTGAGGGAATTTTGTGTATAAATAGAGAGGGTTGTTGTGTTGAAAAACCATCCAAGAATAGCTTGTTCATGTTAGTTTATCAAATTTCAATTTTGTTGTAATGTTCTTCATGTTCTAATTTCATTTACTAAGGTTTAGATGAAGCCCTAATCTCATTGGTATGTATTCATATCTTGTATCTTGTTCTTGAAAGTTTAGAATTGTTTAAAGATATAATTTAATCCAAGTTTTTCAACATCTTGCTCTCACAATGTATGCCATGTATCCATTGTAGTTAGAATATCTCTATGTTGATTATGCTACAACTCATGCTTAACCAAATATTGATCTTTAGATTAGTTGTGCTTAATTAGACAATTAATGCTTTGGAGAAATACTTTAGTTGTGATTAAATTATCCATTGGAGAAACACCTTAGTTATACGGTAGACTTGAATCTACTATAAGGACAAGAATAATATTACAAGTTGAATGCATATCATAGGTTATTGGTGGATTTGAATACCCTAGTATCCATATTATCATTGTTTACATATCTTGTTATTTGCATCTTTTACTTTTATTATTTCAGTCACTTGAAAATCATATCGTCGTATCGACAAAATCAAACCCCTTTTGGTTACTCTCTGAATCAGGATTTAGAATCAACTTCTACACTCTCCAAGTCTCTGTGGTTCGACCTGTGCTTGCCCTGTGTTGCTTGTCGACACTGTGCACTTGCAGTATACACAATAGTAGGTATCTTTCTGAGCCTACCATATTCCTTTTCATTTCTTCCAATTCGGCGGCCAACCAGATAGATGGGTTCGATCCTTGGTTCGGGATTCCTATCTGCATAGGTTCACCTGCAGCTACGGTGTGATCTTTGTCAACATTCTGAATTATGGGAATTAGTGGATCTGTGGGTAGGATTTGAAGTTCCAAGGGCTGCGGTGTAGGTTGGTTTGCTGTCAGCAGACGTTGATTTTGCTCATTGGTTTATGGCATCCCGTAGGTGGGTGGTTGCGCTACCGATTCCGCAACTATTTCTCGATATTCCGCATTCTGCTCTACTGCCACTGCTTTAGCTGCACTTGCTTTTGCTATCACTGATTTGGCTACCTTAATCACCGTTGTGGAAATGGTATTTGCGTCTATAGGAGTGGTACTCTCTGCTACATCTTGATTTTTACTGATAGTTTTAAGATTTTAACCCTTCTGTTGGCTTCGTGTGACGACTGGTGAAGTTCTCGGTGTTTCTTTTGACGATGATTTTGTTTTTACCGTAGTCTTTGTTTTCTCCATGTTTTGGAAAAATAGATTGTTGGCAGAGGAAACATCTCCCACGAGAGATTTGTTAGTCTCAAGCACTGTCATAAAAAGGAGACAACAATATTTTTTGTTAGGCGTGAGCCGAGACAAAACACTACGGATCTGAAAAAGCGAAATTATTTTCGAAAGAGAACATAAATCTGAAAGTTTTTGAAAGGGAAAACTTAGATCCGAAGGTCATTGAAAGAAAAGAAAAAAAAGACATAGATCTAAAGGTCTTTGCCGACAAAAAATTCAAGTGTTCCTTATTTTGAAATAATCTTTCAAATCTGTAGAATTTTTTGCAGTGAAAATTTGCATTTCATCAAAAAACTTTTTTAGATCTGGTTTTCTGATGCTTTGTTACCCAAAGTCTGTATTAAAAACAGTATCAAGTAATAAAAAGGTTCACAGGGAAAAATAAATCTTTTATCGGGACAAAAGCGTCCATGTTTCTAGTGCAAAATTATGAACACAGATGTAATGATAATAACTTCGTGTCCACAACCAAAGTTTGCAGTGCTGATAATATATGATAATGATCAAAATAAATTCAAGATGGCCTCTAAACTTCTATTGGAGACTCTGAGCCTTCGGGTTCGTCCTTGTCTCGAATCTACTTTGCATCATAGATATACCAATGATGGTTAGAACGATGCGTATAAGAAATATATAAAACCATAAGTGCAGAATGTAAAAAGTAATAAGACTGTAAGTGCAGAATATAAATGACACGATGATTTACGTGGTTCAACACTAAGGCCTACGTCCACGGGGGGTTAGGTTTTTCACTATAGATCTGATAAAGTTATAAATGGTAGTCGAATGACTCTGAGTAGGGAACGATGGTAAGGATGGACGGATAAAATTCATACTTACTATTACAATCTCTCTCTTTCTCATAATAATTCCCTCTCCTAGAAAATTGGTCGACCTCCTCTCCTTTGATCGATCAAGGTATTTATAGGCTTCTCTATGTGGGTCCTGTTAGAGCATTGTTCGGTCGAACTCGCATGCATTTCTATATTAAGCATGTTTGTCAATATTAGTGATCAAAACTATAAAGTCTTGATTTCTAGTCTACTATAGCTAAGGTCTCGGACTAGGACATAAAGTGTAGTTGAGCTCAAGAATTCCATGGAAATCATCATACAAGACGAAGGACTACTCAAGGAACCAGTGGATCTTCATCGAATAAAAGGTATGTGGAGACTTGGACTTATCTATCACTCAAAAGTCTATCTACTATATCTCCTATCTTGAGACAAAAGTCGTATTACTATACGGACTAAGAATATACACATGTGACATTTCGAGCTGAGTATATCTCGCTTATTTATTTCTCGAAATGTGTGTTGGTAAAGCTTTCGCTTTATCCAAGTTCATCTTTGCCTATGACAAAAGTCATGTTATGTTTCAATCACTTTGGAAATTGCTCTGATGAAAACTAGTTTGTGAATAACAACTATATGACATCCTCTGAGAATGTTTCAATGGTTGAAATGGGAGTTTAGACAATATAACCATTGGAGGATATAAACATTATTGTGGTAACACATATATGTATAATTCCTTAGCACTTGAACCGAAGTTTGCGAACTTTGTTGATCAAGTGAAAACCGGAACTTGAGCATTCAACCCAGTCCGCGAACTCAGTCCGCGAACGTGCGCAGTTCTCGAACCCGAGAATTTCTGCTGGAGTTGTAGCTCGGTTTCAGTCCGCGAACTGACGGAAGTTCTCAAACCCGAGAATTTCTACTGGAGTTGTGAACTCCAACCGGTTAACTTGAGTCCGCGAACTTCAGTGGTTATGTCTAAAAACGATGTTCGTGAACTTATCTAAATTATCTAAGGAATGCTATTGCAAACCGTGGATTTATAGTTCATGAATCGATTCAAGTGAATCACATTGTTTTTGCTTCAATTGTGTCTTTTGTAGTACATAAGATCCCATAGCAATTGAACAACTCTCTAACTAGTTCATTTGAGTCATTTGGACTAGTTATGGTGAAGAAGAATATGGTTGATATGAAATTTATCATTTGGATAACCATTTGGTTGACTAATATTGAACCAACTATTGTACTCGTTCGAGTACGGTTACCCAAACCCAAAATCGTCAAGTACATGTGTGTATGGCAAGCTAAGTTTTCGATCTAACGGTTGAGAGATATTAGATTGTATCTAATCAGGTTTTCATCTAACGGTGAATATTGAATGCTTTGTTACTAAGCTAACATTGATTGCAAACCCTGATTTGAAAGACTATATAAGGGAGAACTCTAGCAACTGGGAAACCTAATCCCCACACATTCTGTGTGATACTAGTTTGCTAATCTAGAGTCGATTCTCCTTTAACCTTTGGTTTTCTTATTCTAAAACCAGGTTAACGACTTAAAGACTTCATTGGGATTGTGAAGCCAGATCGATACTACTTTTCTTGTAGTTGTGTGATATGATCTTGTTGTTTCAATCATACGAGTACAATTGTAATAATTGGCTTGATATTTCTATCTCCGATAAGAAAGATATAAAAGTAATCACAAACATCTTCGTCTCATCGTTTCTGATTTCACAATATATTTTTTCGCTGCGTCGATTAAGACTATGGTGAGGTGATTGATAAAACTGAGCTGTTCTTCGGGAATATAAGTTTGGTTTTATGGATTGGTTCATGTTCACCATTATTTATCAAAATACGGAACATAACTCATAGGTTTATTCGTGGGAGACGGATTTATCTATCTTGTAGACTTTTCTGTGTGAGACAAATTTGTTTGTTAAAGTCTTCGACTTTGGGTCGTAGCAACTCTTGGTTGTGGGTGAGATCAACTAAGGGAATCAAGTACGCAGTATCCTTCTGGGATCAGAGGCGTAGGAGCATAACTGTACCTTGGATCAGTGTGAGATTGATTGGGGTTCAACTACAGTCCAGACCAAAGTTAATTTGGAGTAGGCTAGTGTCTGTAGCGGCTTAATACAGTGTATGTTTAATATGGACTAGGTCCCCGGGTTTTTCTGCATTTGCGGTTTCCTCGTTAACAAAATTCTGGTGTCTGTGTTATTTCTTTTCCGCATTATATTTTGTTATATAATTAAAATAATACAGGTTGTGTGTTGTTCAATCAATTAGAATATCCGACCTTATTGGTTGTTGATTTAAATTGATTGACACTTGGATATTTGTCTTTGGTACCATCCAAGTTATCTCTCTTTGATTAGACTCGCGAATCACATTTGCTTGAGTAAATCAAATTGAGAGATTGAGATAATAACTCCTTGAGTATTTTCTATTGATTGAGTCTAGTTGATTCTCTAGAAAACAACTCGGAGTTGTCCATACAGATTGCTAATCGAAATATTGGGTGAGGTTGTTAGACCCCCTCTTTTTCAATTGGTATGAGAGCAGGAAAACACGTTCAAGACCTCATAAGTTTGTGTTTGTAAGCGATCTAACTCTATGGATAGAGGTTTTATCTCAATAAACGTACCACCAGTCTTCAATGGACCTAATTAATTATGGTGTAAAATTGGTATGCGTGCTTTTCTCCAAGAACGTGATTTCCAATCATGGGTATATGTTGTTAATGGCTATGATGCTCCCATTGAGGCAGTTGGAGGTATAAATGTTCCAAAGAATATTTTTGAATACACTCCTGCAGAGATTCTTGCTGCAAAGCAAAACTCCGACGGTTTGAATGTAATCATACATGTCATTACCCAAAATCTTCAGCACCATGTGTCTAATTGCACTAAGTCGCAAGAAGCTTGGGATATCTTAGCAACCGTATTTGAAGGAAACACTAGTGAAAAGAAAGTTAGGCTTCAAAACCTTAGTTCCGGTTGGGAAAACCTTCGTATGGCATATGAAGAAACATTTGATGAGTTTAATCACAAAGTGTCAGAAATTGTTAATGCATCTTTTGCATTGGGTAAGACTATTCCTGAAAAGGACATTATGATAAAAATTCTCAGATCACTTCCATCTAGATACGATGCTAAGAAGCATGCCATCGTTGAGGGAAATAAACCAGATAATCTCTCTAGAAATACGCTGGTTGGAAAGCTTAAGATCTTTGATCATGAACATTCATCCAAATCTAAGGATGTTGCATTCAAAGCACTAAAGGACACTAAATTACTTGATAAAAGTAAAAAAGTGTATATCTCTGAAGATGATCACTCTGAGACGGACTCATCAGATGAAGATCTTGACAAATCAGTCTCGGTGATCACAAGACAGTTTAGGGATCTTCTATTGAAGAGAAGTAAACGGTTCCCCAGAGATAAGCCTAAGGCATCAGTCAAACCTCATAATCGTATTCCTCCTAAAAACAGGGATATTGATGAAACTGATAATGAGGATATTCCTCAGTGCTTTAAGTGTAATGGATTTGGTCATTTTGAAAACTAGTGTCCAAATCGTAGAAAATACACTGGGAACAAAGGTCCTGCATCAACTCTTGATGAAATATCTGACACATATGACTCTAATGAAGATGGGAAATCAAGTGTTGCACTTCTTGGTGAAAATATTGATTTTGATAATTGTAGCAATACACATATCAATTTTGATATTCTTTCATAAGATAATCCAACCATTTTGGAAGAAAAAGTTGACCATTTTCTTGGAAACCCTGTTTATAATGTTTCAGGATCCACTATGTGCCTAGCTGCTTGCATATTTCAGAAGCCTGATTACTATCCAAGTGTGACGTGCTCGTATTTTTCATTAAAAGGTCATGAACTCCCAAAGTGTTACAAGTTAAAACACAAGCAAAGACACGTCAACAAACTTCAACGAAGAGCAAATCATCTAGCAAGAAAGCTTAAACTTGCTCAGAAGACCGCAGAGGTGTGTAAGATTTTATCTTCATCTAAGAAGTTAGTTTCCAAGGAAAAACCAAGACCATTTGAAAAGAAAGTATGGTCAAACCGGTTTGATATACAGAAGTATGTGTATTTTCCACAAGAGGAAATTGGTGGACAAATGGTAGTTCACAACAACGCAACTTGATTGTGTTGTTCTTAAAATCTTGTCTCATGTGCCTGATCAAAAGAGGCAATGATTTTGTACCTCTCAGGCTTTAGGAAAAGTTTTTTTTTCTCTCTTTTCTTAGAAGTATTTTCCTTTTGTCTATCAAACAGAAGAAAGGGTACTATCGACAATTGTACTCTTTATAGGGATATGAGTTGATCGTCCATGAACCTGTTTTAGGTTTCGAACCCTACAACCTCTCTTTATCTTAAGACTACTAGTTGAGCTAATTGTGAATTCCTCTCACAAACCCATACACTTATGGACGCTCCAAAAATGATGCCTTCTGATGAAAAATAAGGTAATGTGATTGTTAAGCCATCAATCATGAAGGAAAAATAAAAATCTCCGTTGCCTCTAACTTTGAAAAGAAAAAGAAGGAATATGAGGAAGCCAAGAGTTGTTCCTTCAAATTCTCTGAAGTTTTCTGATGTTCTTGAAGTGTTGAAGGAGCTGCGAAAGGAGATTCAACAAATAAAGGCTTTTGTATATAAGACTTCTGAGATTTAGAAGGCCCTGGTTCGAAAACAGCAACCAAGAAGGTTCATCGATATAAACTCCTTTCTTAATGAACCTTATGTTCCCATGGTTGTTGACGACAAGGAGTTCAGGGACGATAATGAATTCTTCAAAGGTCTTAATGTCTAGTAAATCTTCTATTGTTTCTCTTTTGTTTAGAAGAATAACTAGTGTTTTGGAATAGCCATTATTGTGTTTACACATAACTATATCCAATGTTTTTCATCTTCTTGTTTTTAGATTTATTGGTTTAAATTCTAAACTTGTTTGGAAGATGATGGTTGCAGTATTAATCTTTATGGTTTTATATATTGCAATATTTTGATGGGATATGTTTGTTTAATTCCGTGAACTTGATTGTCCCATATTTTGTCAAAAGTAAAGTTGTTCGTGAATTGATATGCAAATATTGATAAAAGGATGAATAGACTTTTGACAAACACAAAAGTTAAGCCTATATTGTCAATCTTTGATATAAGATAGGTTAAAATATTTTGTGATTCAAGGATTATGTCTATTATGTGTCATTGTGCAAATGGTGATGGAAACATAGAATGAATCCTTGTGAATTCCGCAGTAATTGAGCTTCCATGTTCTATATTTTGTGTATTACTGTGAGACTCCGTATTGTGACTTATGTTGAGCATTAGACAACCAAAGTTTATTATTTTGTGATTAGCTTAGTTGTGTTCCGTAAGGCACTTTACGTCGTGTATTTTGAACTTAATCAATCATCTAGTATGGTTATTTCCGTAAGTTTTTCTCATGTTGAGCATGATTGACTAGGATGGTTATTTTTATGATTAACTTAGTCATTGCTCCATAGAATGATCTTATGTCGAGTGTGGCTAATTAAATTGATTACTCTTGTAATTAGTTTGGTTGAGTATGGAAATTAGATTATTTGCGAGTTTTCTTGTGATCAATCTAATTAATTTATTAAGTCTCCATAAGTTTACTTGTGTTGAGCATATTTAGTTAAATTAATCTTGGTTCGCTTTGGTTAATTTGATTGAATATTTCTTGTTGGATTCCAAATTCATACTTGTATGTAATTTGTTGAGTCTAAAGAAATCTTTCTTTTCTTTTTGAAATTAAGGTCACTCTTGTTGTTCCTTAGGGAATGACATATTATGGGGGAGAGTTCTTTTTGAACTTTTGCTTAATTGCCAAATCTTTGTAGGGAGTGCGGCTGTGGAATATTAGAGGGGTTATCTTGCGTCTTTATAAACTCCTTGATGAATGCATTTATCTTCGGATTTATGATGCATCTAAACAAGGTGATACACATTTACCTTTGGTCATGAAATGTCTCTTACGGAAATTTCATTAGGATCCCGTTCTTGTACCTTTGCCAATTTTATTGACAAAAAGGGGGAGAATTAATATGTAGTTCACACTACAAATACATATGGTTTTCGGATCATTATGTAAGGGGGAGTGGTTTCCATGTGAGATGGAGTATTGATTAAGGGGGAGTGAAGTATCACCATAGTATTGTTGTTGAAGTTGTGATGCAATTGGACTTTGACATTGTGTAATAACACTATGACACTGTATAACGATGATTGAGAACTGATGCTTTTCTCATTGTTATAGCTACGGATTTTCAACAACGATGATGCTAAACTTACAACCTTTGAGATCATTGGACTACTTGGAAGTGACAAAGATTTCGAGTATTGTTGAAGATTAGACACGTGGAATAGGAGCCGCAAAGTTTATTTATATATTTTTTGTATTCCATATGTATTAATAATTTTTCCACTAAAATTGACAAAAGGGGAGATTGTTAGAGCATTGCTCGGTCGAACTCGCATGCGTTGCTATCTCAAGCATGTTTGTCAATGTTAGTGATCAAAACTGTAAAGTCTTGATTTCTAGTCTACTATAGCTAAGGTCTCGAACTAGGATAAAAAGTGTAGTTGAGCTCAAAAACTCCATGGAAATCATCATACAAGACGAAGGACTACTCAAGGAACCAATGGATCTTCATCAACTAAAAGGTATGTGGAGACTTGAACTTATCTATCACTCAAAAGTATATCTACTCTATCTCTTATCTTGATATATAGACTAAGAATATACACATGTGACATTTCGAGCTGAGTATATCTCGTTTATTTATTTCTTGAAATGTGTGTTGGTAAAGCTTTCGCTTTAGCCAAGTTCAACTTTGCCTAGTGACGAAAGTCATGTTATGTTTCAATCACTTTGGAAATTGCTCTGGCGAAAACTAGTTTGTGAATAACAACTATATGACGTCCTCTGAGAATGTTTCAATGGTTGAAATGAGAGTTTAGACAATATAACCACTGGGGGATATAAACATTGTTGTGGTAACACATATATGTATAAGTCCTTAGCACTTGAACCGAAGTTTGCGAACTTTGTTGATCAAGTGAAAACCGGAACTTGAGCAGTCAACCCAGTCCGCGAACTCAGTCCGCGAATGTGCGTAGTTCTCAAACCCGAGAATTTCTACTGGAGTTGTAGCTCGGTTTCAGTCCACGAATTCAGTCCGCGAACTGACGGAAGTTCTCGAACTCGAGAATTTCTGCCAGAGTTTGTGAACTCCAACCGGTTAACTTGAGTCCGTGTACCCAGTCCGCGAACTTGATTGGTTATGTATAAAAACGATGTTCGTGAACTTATCTAAATTATCTGAGGAATTCTATTGCAAACCGTGGCTTTATAGTTCATGAATCGATTCGAGTGAATCACATCGTTTTTACTTCAATTGTGTCTTGTGTAGTACATAAGATCTCATAGCAATTGAACAACTCTCTAACTAGTTCATTTGAGTCATTTGGACTAGTTATGGTGAAGAACAATATGGTTGATATGAAAGTTATCATTTGGCTAACCATTTGGTTGACTAATATTGAAACAATTATTGTACACGTTTGGGTACGGTTACACAAACCCAAAATCGTCAAGTACATGTGTGTATGGAAAGCTAATTTTTCGATCTAACGGTTGAGAGATATTAGCTTGTATCTAATCAGGTTTTCATCTAACAGTGAATATTGAAAGATTTGTTACTAAGCTAATATTGATTGCAAACCCTGATTTGAAAGACGACTATATAAGGGAGAAATCTAGCAACTGGGAAACCTAATCCTCACACATTCTGTGTGATACTAGTTTGCTAAGCTAGAGTCGATTCTCCTTTAACCTTTGGTTTTATTCTTCTAAAACCAAGTTAACGATTACAGACTTCATTGGGATTGTGAAGCCAAACCGATACTACTTTTCTTATAGTTGTGTGATCTGATCTTGTTGTTTCTATCGTACGAGTACAATTGTAATAATTGGCTTGATATTTCTATCTCCGATGTGCAAGATATAAAATTAATCACAAACATATTCGTCTCATCGTTTGTGATTCCACAATATCCTTTTTCGTTGCGTCGATTAAGACTATTGTGAGGTGATTGATAAAACTGAGTTGTTCTTCGGGAATATAAGTATGGTTTTATTGATTGGTTCCTGTTCACCTTGATTTATCAAAATCCGGAACAAAACTCATAGGTTTATTCGTGGGAGATGGATTTATCTATCTTGTAGATTTTTCTGTGTGAGACAGATTTGTTTGCTAAAGTCTTCGAATTTGGGTCGTAGCAACTCTTGGTTGTGGGTGAGATCATCTAAGGGAATCAAGTGCGCAGTATCCTACTGGTATCAGAGGTGTAAGTGCATAACTGTACCTTGGATCAGTGTGAGATTGATTGGGGTTCAACTACAGTCCATACCGAAGTTAATTTGGAGTAGGATAGTATCTGTAGCAGCTTAATACAATGTATGTTTAATCTGGACTAGGTCCCGGGGTTTTTCTGCATTTGTGGTTTCCTCGTTAACAAAATTCTGGTGTCTGTGTTATTTATTTTCCGCATTATATTTTGTTATATAATTGAAATAATACAGGTTGTGCATTGTTCAATCAATTAGAATATCCGACCTTATTGGTTGTTGATTTAAATTGATTGACTCTTGGATATTGGTCTTTGGTACCATCCAAGTTATCTCTCTTTGATTAGACTCGCGAATCACATTTGCTTGAGTAAATCAAATTGAGAGATTGAGATAATAACTCCTTAAGTATTTTCTATTGATTGAGTCTAGTTAATTCTCTAGAAAACAACTCGGAGTTTTTCATACAGATTGCTAATCGAAATATTGGGTGAGGTTGTTAGACCCCCATTTTTTCAGGTTCCCCATATCTGACGCCACTGATGCTTATTGTCTTGGATAACGTTCTAACCCCGATGGCTATCTTCGTGATTACCATATTTCTTCAACGGTAACATACTGTGACGATGGTGTGCCTCATCTTCCTCCATAAGATGTTTGACATGTATTCTATATTTATAGAATTTAAAGCAAGTGGTTGGACAGTCCGCACGTATCAGACAGTTGCTACTGCAGCTGTCACTTCCTTTGTCAGTGAGGCTCAACTCCTTCGTCTTTTTTGGATCTATCTTGGTATGGGGTAAAGTGGACTCGTTGATATTCTACATTGCTTCGCGGTAGTCTATGCATCAGGTACTCCTTGGCCTGCCCATCGTTGGATTCATTTGGTGATGAATACGTGGCAGATATTGATGATGCAATCCCCTTGGTGTTGTAACGTGTCATCATGGTTTTGATGCTCCTCCGCCCTGTGGATTACACATGTATTCTTGGTGACGCGTGTCAGATAGTTCGATTATGTGTACACACTCTGTTGCAGGCTTATTAGAGATAGGAGTATAGTTTTATATGGATGGAAGACCGACGAAGATAGAAAACTAAGGATTATATTGAGAGATAGACCTTCATATTATGTGACCAGATTAGTCGTCATTTGAAAGTCTGTGATGTGGCAGCCTTGCGAAGGACTGCAGCCTAAACATCTAAGATAAGGTTTTCCATTCACTCTTCACATACTCGAGTGTTTGTTCAGGCTATGCAATTTTTCTCCCTCGTTCTCCTTTTAAATGCAAAATGTCACACCCGTTGTCACAGTGATTTGGCATCGCATGCTCTCCTTGTTTTTATCTTCAGTGTCATTCTCTTAACTCATCATCCTGACAATTTCATCTAAAATAACAACTTGCTCTAAGCTAACAGTAGATATCTAATATATTCTTCTTCAGGCACTTTTGAAGAATTCAGATATGGTTTTTCTGACCTTCTTTAGATGCAGAAACATCCATATTCTTCCATACTGATTCGCTTGTTCCAAATATATAAATGTGAGCCACATTCTGGTGCATGCAAAAACTAAAACATATATTTGTCGTGCAAGAACTTCGAATGATATTTGGGTATTGTGTATTGCAGACTTGCGTGACTGGGTTGGGTCTGATTCATCCCTTGAAAGTGCATTTCCCGTTTTTATTAACCTGGCTAAATTGGGGCCTATGCCACTTAATTGGGGCCTATAACTACATGAAAAAATAGGGTCACTAGGAAGCAATTTGTAGATACCCCTTATCCACTATTTATATTAATGCCTAATATACCCTTATTAAATTAGTGATGATTAATTAAGTTAATGTTTATTAAATTAATAACTGTTTGAGTAGGATTATATTGTTTGGATTAGAGTAGAAATTCATTTTTTTTAAGGTTCGGAGGGAAAGAAGTAGAAGAAAAAAAGGAAAAAGTAGGGTTTGTGATTTTCTTAGCAAAAATGAAACTTTATAGTGATGATGAAGACTCTAGTAGTGATGAAAAAGGGGGTGCATCCAATTATAATGATATCGATCCTACCAAATTGGAAAAATTTTTGAATGAAGAAAAGAAAGTGAACCAAAGAATGCTTGAGGATATTCAAAAACAATTTCGTCGGGAGGAAGAAGATGATAATGCTTCTAATAAACATGTATGAGTTGTAACGATCTACAAACATGTATTTGCATGTCCCAATTTCCGAATAAGGAAAAAAAATTCAAAACTTTAAACCATAATTGATTTATTCGATAGCATGCCATAAACCGATTCTGGGTAAAATCCCCAAATTAGGTACATGAATCGGTCTTTGTTCATCACCAAATACACCGATTGTAGTAAATTTTTGGCATGATGGGTAGGTGAGGAGAATCTATTTTTGTTGGTGTTGTGCATAATCTGATTTCTTCACATGAATAATCATGTATAATACACGAAGTTCACAATCGGTTTATTTACGTGTATATGTAATCCGATTGTGGAGAAAAAAAATTCCAGTAGAAACGAGAACAAAAATCGGATTACATGATACGCGACATGAACCGATTATGTACTTTGAATTTTTTTCGTTAACTCCTTAATCAGACTTTATTGTTGCACATATAAGCCGATTACTTTCAATCGGTTTTCTCGACTGTAACATATAATCCAATTTTGAATCCTCAAGTTGTTGATATTTGTTGTAGATTGTTGTTGCGTTTGAAGAAGATCAGCCCAAAGCCGTATCTCTGCTGGGTCCTGATACCTCAGCCCACTATTTCGCCGATTTGGAATGGAAAGACAGAAACGATACAAAGCAATGGTTTATATACAAGGGAATAGAGATCAAATGCGCGTTAGTCTTAGGCCATCGCTCAAGTCAAGATCATTTGGAACTTGTTTTTGAGAGAGGTGGAAAGCAAGAAAATCACTGGGCAAAGGACAGACTATATGTGAAGAAGACGACAAGGGAATACATTACTAAATCAAAGAAGTATGGTTGCCCATTTGTGTATGCTTATACGTACCAACACATGCATTACAAGAATGAGGCGACAAGTATCGCGGAAGGATCTCATGGACGTTTGAAAAGCTTGCTCCGAGGGATCCAAAACACCGTGGTTACATTACAAGAAGCCATCCATGAATACACCAAGGCCGATATCATCAAGATAACCGCTCAAATGGAAGATAGTAGGATGAAAATCATCACAAGCTACAAGGAACACCATCAGTTGATTAGAAATTTAAATTATAGGGTGTCTCACTGAGCTATTATTTTTATGATGAAGGATTACAAATATTATTTGGAAAAGGAGATGGGGAGAAGAAGAATTGAATCTATATGTATGACGATGACGGCCTTCGTATTTCCGTGTCGTCACATGATCGCGAAGTACCAACAAAGAATTCCTTTTGAAATCATTGATCCGTTTTGGAAGCAACTTACTTTCAAACCACCCTCAACCGAAGAACCACTCAAATCCTTTGTGGACACGGATATTGGAAGAGAAATCATCGAGAAATTCGGAAAAAAGGATGGCTTGGGAAGAAAAGTTTTGTTGTACGACTTAAAACTAGCCGCGAACCCCCATATGGTACCGGTAGGAGAACCAACGGTGGTACAGCCGACGGGTAGACCACCTTCCAACATGGATAGGAAGGAAAAAAGGTACGAGTTTAAGGTTGCAATGAGTACCGGAAAACACTCGTTGTTGAGTCATAAAATAATCCTTTATCGACATGAGAAGGAAGATGCTAAATATGAAGATGCTAAGGTTCCAAAGAAAAGGGGTCGACCGAATATGGGGGAAAGCGGGGAAAATAGCGCAAAGAGAAGACAAATGTTTCAAACGTTCCTTCGCAAATTGAGAATGAAGAGGCACCGGCTAAGAGGAAAAGGGGTCGACCAAAGAAGGGAAAAAGCGGGACAAGCGCTTCCTCGTAACATGTTAATCCAATCGCTCATTCACAAGAAATTCAAGCGCCAAACAATCTATTCGTTCCTTCTGAAGAGAGTCAAGCGAGTATAACACGAATATCAAGGTTACATGCATGGAAGGGGGAAGCAAGACAAAAGGGTTCTATGGTGAATATAAGGGCCGCTCTTTTGGTGATGGAAGCACGCCTAGGGATGAACGAGGTAGACCCCATCGAACGTGTTACACCATATTCGAGGAGTATTACTCGAAACTTCCTGAAATCATCAAGACCTATGTGTTATCCATCGACGACGTGGATGCAGATGGGAATTGTGGTTATCACGTTGCGTCGGAACAAATAGGCTACATAAGTTTGTCGGACGATAAGAACCTAACCCAATGTCAATACTTTAGAAAGATGGTGGACTTGCGCCTACAAGAAGACAATGAATTTTATATATTGATGGTGAAAGAAGGAAAGACAAGACAAAGAAGTGATTTTTGAAAAAATGGTTGCTATAGTACAAGGGCCAAAGGGGAATAGACCAATTACTCGACAGCATTGGATGCAAATGCATCTATGTGGGCATCTCTTAGCAGAAAAATGGAGTTTCATTGTTTATCTATTTGGTAAGGAATCATTTTATACATACGCACCAAAATACGCCATTTGGGATGAATCGCTTAAGGATCGGAGAATTGTTTTATTCAACCATAACAAAATACATTATATCGGTCTTAGAGTACGTGATTATTGTCCATTACCAGCAGTATATGGGTTTCATGAGGTCACTGAGGTCACTAAGGAGTGATTGAAAAAATACGATGCCAACATGAGGCGATGGGAGGAATTAATCGATTCAAATCAATTAGATGGTCTCCATTTGTTGGAATGAGTATTTTTCTTATGTTAAAAACTTGATCTATCGGATGGTTATATTTTGTCGCTTTCTTATATTGTATTTTGCGTACTTTAACCAAGCTTAATGAATGAATGAAAGTGGTTTTCTTTTTTTGGGTAACTTGGACTCATGATTGTTTTTACAGAATTGGACTTCTAAAACATTTTTAGAGTCCGATTATGGAGGTAGTTTGCTGCAGCTTTTTCAGATTCGGTTTATATGGACGATAATGTAGTCCGATTGTTGGTACAGAGATTTTCAACTACACAATCGGAGTACATATCGTCCAAAATGATACGAATAATAAGATAAAATCAGTTGATGTGTGTAATAATATAATCCGATTGTGGTTGATGTTCATCACATCAACCCAAAATCGGGTTATTAATGTTTACATTAAAAACCGATTTGTGTCACAATCGGATTAATATGGTGAATATAAACCGATTTTGGGTGTGTTTTTAGAAAACTGGATAAGGAATTTTAAAGATTTAGATGTACATCATTGTAAAGTATCTCTTAGATGGAATGGTTTAAAGAGATTTCACTCAATCACTTGAATTGTCTGTTTTTGGGTTTTCTTTTTATTTAACAAAAGGAAAATAGATTTTAATTGTTGTTTGTGATTGATTAGGATTTATTTTTAATTTTGATGGAAATTGGAAAATAAAATGAGTTTTGATTGATTAGGATTTGTTAATTAAGATATGATTTAGTATTTGTATTTGTGTTATAATAATTAAAGTTTCTTTAAGGGTTAATTTAGTAATTTACAAAAAAAATTAGACACCCCTTATCATTCTCTATGAGGTGGATGAAGAATTCTATAGGCTCCAATTTAGCCAGGTTTATTAAGTTTGGATGCTTGTCAATTGATTATGTCGAGATGCATAAATTTGAACCCGACCCTTGAGTCAGATAAGTCAGACTTGTCAAAATCTTAAGGGCGGACAGTCTTATTCATATGCAACTAGTTCGCAAAAGATTCAGCAAACAACGAAAAATGGGAAAGCATAGTTTATTTTTTTTTAATAGGCAAAAGAAACAAAAAAAGATTACATATTACCCCTTAACCCACAGTGGTCGCTACTAAGAGTTGGCAATAGCCAGATCGGTGGGATAGACCAAATCATTTCACTCACATTCGTCTTAGCCCACTGAGGCAAATCGTGCACTGCTTTATTGGCAGTTCGATTAACATAAGTGAAACGGAGAGACTTGAAATTAGGGATTAGGTTTTTCACATCTTGAAAAAGAAAATGTGTTCTCTGGTCTCCCAAAAAAGTCTTCTGATTGATTTGTTGCAAGGTATTCATGGCATCACTTTCAATGATAATTTGATCCTGTTTTTTCTCCCACGCGTGATTTAGGGCATCTCTAATGGCTCTGATCTCTGCCTCTTCAGCTGAGCAGCAATCCAACTAAGTCGTTTGAGCAAAGATGAATTCCAGTTCCGAGTTTCTGATAATGAACCCCATTCCTCCTTTTTTAGAGTTTAGATTCCAAGCACCGTCTGTATTTATCTTTATCCAATTTGTTGTAGGCGCCTCCCATGGAGATGTTAACTGATGTGGTGTTATTGCAGAAATTTTGTTCATGATTGGAGCTTTAGGGGTATCCATCAACATAGATTTCGCTCTTTCCCAGATTGTTGAAGGTTCTTCTAATAAATTGTTGTGTTCAATTTCGTTTCTGCTTGTCCAAATTGACCACATCATGCACGCAATCTTCATGAACAAATCATCTCTTCCCGAAAAATCTTTATAAGGTTTTAGCCGGAGCCAGTATCTAATCCACTGTTCAAAAGTAAGATTCTGGAACTGTATATTTTTAATATTTAGGATTACCCATACCTTATTCAGTTTAACACAAGATACCAGGGAATGCATAATAGTCTTTGATTTGAATTTGCACCTAGGGCAAATATAGTCTAAAATGTGTATACGATTATGTAGAATTTGTTTGGTAGGTAATGCCCCTTTCAAAGCTTTCCAGACAAACAATTTAATTCTTTCAGGTAGGTTTTGTTTCCACAAAGTTAACCAGAGATCAGAGTTTGTGGTGTCCCCACTCATGCTTAGAGCACGATAGGCAGACTTTGTATTGAAGTTGCCATCTTTTGATGGAACCCATACCCTTCTATCATTAGAGGGCTCAACACTTAGAGGGATTTTTTCAATCAAATCTTTTGTAGATTGATCAAAGACAGCACTTAGTTTTGTTGTATCCCATTTTCTTGTTTCCTGAATTATGAGGTCTTTTACTTTCAGGTTTACATCAGGGGCAGAGTTATTTTTTGGAGTAGCAATCCCTTTGACATGTATCCAGTTGTCACGCCATGGGTCGATGAAAAAAGGTTTGATTTTACACATAGTACGGTGTAAGCATTTCCAGACCCACGAGGATCGGTCTGAGAATTTAGAGTTTAGGATATCTGTTTTAGAATAATATTTCGCTTTTAAACTTTTGCTAGGAGTGAGTCTGGTTGCTCTACTAACCTCCACACACTCCTTGCCATCATTGCCATGTTGTTAATTTCGCTAATTCTGAATCTCAGTCCTCCTTCTTGTTTTGATTTGTAAATATTTTCCCACGCTATCAAATGTTGTTTTCTCTTTTTTGAATTAGGGTCTTCACCCCACCAATATCTGTTCAAGTGGCTATCAATCTTTTGACACATGCTTTTAAGGATCAGAAATGTTGCCATTTGATATAATGACATAGCTTGGCCCACATGTTTTACCAAGGTGGTTCTTACTGCTTGAGATAAGAATTGGGTTAGCCAATTATTAACTCGTTTTTGTATAGCCGAAAGTAGGGCAAGATGGGTTTGCGTCTTTAATCTTAATATTGTTATAGGAGCCCCTAGATATTTTTCCCCAAGATTGAGTTTGGATATATTGTTATGGGAAAGCATAGTTAATTCCTAGAGTTTGTCACTGTGACATTTTTCAGTTTCACTTTTTTATGGCAGTGCATCTGGATATTAAATTTTGCAAAAGAAACGTACGACAGAATCATCACTGGTACAAAAGAGATAATGAGAGAACGATCATCCCAAGTGACAAGGTCATGCCATCCTGGCACTCACAGATGATGTAATGCCTTTTTTCCCGACCGGTTGGTTCGCATTTATCTGAAGCTCTACTAACAATTTAACTCAGTGAAACCAGCCGTATCGTACGGCTGAGCAAGTTATGTAGACCCGAGCACAGCTGGTCTGGTTCTGTTTACATTTTCAAACCTGTCTGACGACATGGAGGCAACCGACAGACAAACACGGTAAGAAACAGAAGAGATCAAAGAAGAATCCCAGTATTTATAGCTAATACGGACAGAATTTAATGAATACATCAATGAACCCAATGAAATAAACAGGAAAAATGAATGAAGGGTCGGCGGTATTAAGCTTCTTCTGCCTCTTTTTGCACTAGCTTTTCTCAATTTTAATTGTTTTTTTTTTTTTGAAGCATAATTTTAATTGTTAAGTTTGTACATCACAGATTTACAATCTTTTGCACAAAGTAACTACTGTACTAGTTTAAGATCTAAATTTTGTGATGTGGCGCACGTTTAGGTACGGCATTTTTCTACTAACTAGGAGACCAAATCAGTCGTATACTATTTGCCTGAAGGCAAAGATATCATTGGCAGCTATATGCAGCGTATTTAACAACTGCAAAGATTTTATTTTAATTAAATATAGAGATAAGAACCTCTGGACACAAAACTTCAAGATTACTAGAATCCATTGGGTCCAAATTGGGCAAATACTGGCTATTTTATTTGGATAAATCTTGCACGTCCAGAGACTCCGCAACTGGTCAAGAATGCCGCACTCACAGCCAAATAGAACGGATCGATTAACCCGCAACCAAACAGAAAAGGCCAAAGTATTCAGCAAGGAGATCTAAGTAGCCATTTGTTAAAGCCATACCACTAAACTCAATGGGATCAAGAATGACCACAAAGCCGGTCTTCTTTGGAATTAAGATTTAGAAACATGTTTTTTCACTGCTTAAATAGTCCAGATTCGAGAGTCCAAACCGCTAAACTCAATGGGTTGCAGCAGTAGCTTAAAAGAAATTACTTATAAAGTTACGGTAGTAGACCACCTTCTTCCCACCCTGGCCCTCGCTCACCGTAGTGTAGCCTCTTTCAGTTACTCTCACGAGTGGTCATGGAAGTCATGCGACTCTTGCCTCTTCTTGTTAGTTAAAACTACTAGGTTTAGGGTTTAAATATTTGGGTTTCAACCGAAGAGAAGAGAGACAAGAAGATGAAGTTTTAACAGAATTGTTTTATTGATTCAACTTAATTAAATTACAAAGGAACTCGATACACTTATATATACAGGACTGACTTGAAGTTTAAGAAACGAACATTCCTAACTAAACACAATTTCCTAATATACAAAGACTGCCGTGTACAATGTTGGGTCACATTGTACACATACCAAACGTTGTGTTAACACCCGCCCGCAAGCGTAACGGGTTATCCTGAACCGTAAGCTTGAATCGTAAAAGAGAAAACCTTTCTTTAGAAAGTGGTTTTGTGAATATGTCCGCAATTTGATCCTTAGATGATATAAAACGAACATCAAGTAGTTTGGAAGCAACTTGATCACGAACAAAGTGATAGTCAATTTCAATGTGCTTTGTTCGTGCATGAAATATAGGATTAACAGTAAGATAAGTTGCACCAAGATTGTCACACCATAAAATAGGAGGAGAACAAGTAGATATGCGAAGTTCCGAAATTAGTGACTGGATCCACATAATTTCTGCAGTTGCAATGGCAAGTCCCCGATATTCAGCTTCAGTACTAGAACGAGATACGGTTTTCTGTTTGCGAGCACTCCAAGATACAATATTTCCACCCAAATAAACACAATATCCACTAGTAGAACGACGATCATCAAGAGAACCAGCCCAATCAGAATCAGTATATGCACTGAAGGAAAGTTGTAGAGAAGGCGATGGCCTTAGAAGTATACCGAAGGTAGAAGTATTCTTGAGATAACGAAGTATTATTTTAACTAAACTCCAGTGAAACTCAGTAAGGGCATGCATAAACTGACAAACCTTATTGACAGCATATGCAAGATCTGGACGAGTAAATGTTAAATATTGCAAAGCACCAACAATACTACGATATTCAGTAGCATCAGTCAATAAAGTGCTACGATCAGAGGAAATATCTCCAGAAGTACTAAGTGGAGTATGAAGTGGTTTGACTCCATCCATTTTTGCTCGAATAAGAAGATCACGAGCATAACGTTGTTGAGAAAGAAATAACCCCGAAGAGGTACGAATCGAAGCAATGCAAATAAAATAAGACAAGGAACCAAGATCTTTAATCGCAAATTCTTGTTATAAACAAGTGAGAATAGAAGTGATACCTGGAGGGCTAGAGCCAGTGACTATAATATCATCCACGTAGACCAACAAATAAATAGTACCAAAAGTACCATTGTAGAGGAATAGAGACGAGTCACATTTCGAAGTGACAAAGCCAATTTGGAGCAAAAAGGTACTAAGTCTGTGGTACCATGCACGAGGAGCCTGTTTAAGTCCGTAGAGAGAACGGTGTAACTTGCAAACATGTGTAGGAAAACGAGAATCCACATAGCCCGGTGGTTGTTTCATATATACTTCTTCTTGAAGTTCGCCATGTAAGAAGGCATTCTGCACATCAAGTTGATGAATAGGCCAATTGGAAGATAAAGCCAATGTAAGAATAATACGTATAGTACAAGGTTTAACAACCGGACTAAACGTTTCAGAGTAATCGATCCCCTCTTGTTGATTGTAGCCTTTTGCAACTAAGCGAGATTTACGACGTGTAATTGTACCATCAGGATGGTGCCAATTGTACCAATTGGAAGATAAAGCCTTTTGCAACCCTGTCTCTCTTTCAGTCACTTAACTTTCTTTCTTCTTCTTGGACGGTGCCAATCTGCCGCATCTTTACTTGATATACTTTTTTTTTTCGAAAAAAGGCTAAGCCTGATTCATTCATTCATGTTGAAAATTCTCCCTTACAATCCCACAATAGTTAGGATCGGGAATGGTTATATTTGGATTCCAGAATTGGAATTGAAGGTTGTTCATTAGGGCTTTATAGTTTTCCCCTGTCCAAGCTTGGCTACAACCATGCCTATTACAAAAATTTGAAAGATGAGCTGCTTCTATGATATCAAATCTATTTTTCAAAATAAAACCCTGAGCTTTAAAGTTTATAAAGGTAATAGGATTAACATCAAAGTCTTCACTTATATTGTATCTCCTTTCCTTCGCCTTGGCATACATTTCCATAAGCATTAAGAGGGTAGGTTCTGAGTCTCTTTGAAAGATCACATTCCGTCCACTCCAATGTACTGCCAATTAAAATGCTTCTTTGGCTCCAATGGCTTCTATTTCTTCTCTAGTACTACAATCTGCATGTTTGCCCCTTCCTTCATCAATGTTTCCTGCATATTCAGATACTGTTAAACCAATTACAGAGTTAGCCTTGAAATTTTACATTGACAATGCTACATTTATTTTCACAACCATGTAACTTTCATTAATTTCTGGTTCCACTGTTATGACCTTTAGATGTTCATCATTCATTGGATTATAGTAAAGAGTATGTATTATGTTGTAATCCACTTTGTTTATGTTCATATAGCTATTTATGAATCTAATTATTGTTTTGGCTGTTTCAACACTATTCTGATTTGTTTTCTTGAACACTATTTCACATCTTGCTTTCCATACATACCAAGTTACTATACCACATAGCACAGACCATTTCATTATTAGACCATTTCTTTTATGATCCTCAAACCAAGTGTTAAGCCATTCATGAAAATCATTAATACCATTTGTTACATGATACCTATCAAAATTAAGATGCATCCAAAGCTGGGAAATAAAATTGCATTTGATAAAAATATGGGTTAGAGATTCATCACCAGAGTTGCATAGAGGACATGGAGTATGTATGTTAGGTAAGATTTCTTCCATTCTCATATTATTTGGTAATATTGAATGAGCTGCTTTCCAAATGAACATTTTTATTGATGGAGTAATGTTCATATCCCAAATTCTACACCAATCTTTGTTTATCATACCGGAGGCATTCAAATGGTTATATAAAGACTTAACAGAAAATTTACCCGAGTTATTTAGAGTCCAAATGGCTTCATCTGGAGAGTTATTGTTTGGAAGTCTGATTTCCAAAATTTTGGCAATTGTGCTTTGATCGAAACATATTGCTAACTTTTTATGATCCTAAGTGTTCCTATTTGTGATTAGCTCACTAACCTTTTTATACCTTTTTGCTGCTTCTGAGTTGTTTTTTAGTGGTGGTTTAATGCCATGCACCCAATGGTCAGTCCAAATGTCTATATTTTCTCCATTGCCTACTTTCCAGAAACTATTCTTTTTTATCTGATCAACTCCTGATAGGATCCCCTTCCAAATCCAACTATCTTTCTGCTTGGGTTTAGAATTTACATGAAGAATATCACTTTTAGGAAAATACTTAGCTTTTAGGATGGTAGCACAAAGAGAGTCCGGAGTTTCTTTGAGTCTCCATCCCATTTTTGCAATCATTGCTAGATTGGGTTTCTGCATATTCCGTATACCCATACCTCCCTCCTCTATTGACTTACACATGGATTTCCATTTCTTAAGATACACACCTTTTTTTCCTTGTTTATTCTGACCTTTTTCATTTCCCCCCACCAAAAATCTCTCTGCATGTTAGTGATTCTTTTACAAATTTTAACAGATATTTTGAAGCTACTCATTTGATAAACACACAAAGAAGAAGCGACAAATTTTATCATTACAGTCCTACCAACATAATTTAGATCTTTTCCATTTCATCTTTGAATTTTGCTAGCCATTTTATCTTCCAGAGTTTCAAAACATTTTACTTTTGCTCTATTAGTGAATAATGGGGATCCTAAATATTTATCAGTTAGAGGAAAGACATTCACCCCTAGAGTGTTTATCACCTCTTGTTTTACAATATCAGTAGTCTTATTACTGAAGAAAACTCCATATTTGGATAGGTTAATTAGTTGACCGGATGATATACCAAATTCTTTTAGAAAGCTCATCAGATTTCTGCTAGTAGAAATATTAGCTTCACAAAAAATTAAATTGTCATCTGCAAAGAGCAGATGACTAATAGGGAGGGCTCTAGGAGTTATTTTGATTCCTTTTAAAAAACCGTTGGATTCCGCTTGCATTATTGTTCTATATAAGGCTTCCATACAAAATATGAAGAGGTAGGGATACATGGGATCTCCTTGTCTCAATCCTCTCGAAGGTTTATAAAAATTAGCAGGAGATCCATTAATCAGAACTGCTAGAGATGTGGTTGAGATACATTCCATAATTAGGTTACACCATTTTTCATTAAATTCTAGCTTAGCCATACACATTAGAAATTTCCACTCGATTCCGTCAAATACTTTTGACATGTCGATTTCTAGCCCCATTAAACCAATTCTTCCTTTCTTATGTCTCATTTTGTGTATTATTTCATATGCAATTGTGATATTATCATTGATCTTCCTCCTAGGGATGAAGGAAGATTGGTATGGTGATATTATCTTATCTAATAATCCTTTCATTCTGCTAGCCATAAGCTTATAAATGATTTTATAAGAAGTGTTTGCTAAAGCTATGGGTCGAAATTCAGCAGGTGTAGTTGGGTTAAGAGTCTTGGGAATCAAAGAAATGAACGAGGCATTCATTTATTTTAAAATATGAGATGTTTCAAAAAAAGTATGAATCATATGTGTTAGGTCATGCCCAACCACATCCCATTTTTGCTGATAAAAGTTAGGTGGGAACCCATCTGGCCCCGGACTCTTATCAGGTTCCATTGAGAATAGAACCTTTCGTATCTCTAGAATGTCAGGAGTTCTGCACAGTAACTCGTTATCAGATTCAGTGATACAACATGGAATAAGGTCAAGGATTTTATTATCCATAATGGGGTTAATAGTTGTTGCTATATTTTGAAAATGACCAGTGATACAAGAAGCTATGTCCTTTCTGTTAACAACCCATTCTCCATTTTCTTTTTGTATGATTTCAATTTTATTTCTCCTAAATCGTTGATTCGCTTTACTATGGAAGTATCATGTATTTCTATCTCCTAGTGTTAGGTTCTGGTCCCTACTTTTATCTTTCCAAAATTTCTCCTTTATGTTATACCAATTTGAAAGGTTCGTCGTATCTATAGCTAAGTCATTAGCTTTCTCAGGATAGTAAGGTATATTGTTGATTTCTATCAGTTTTTTATTTATCATCTCTATATTAGTTTTGATGTGACCAAAACAATTTTTATTCCATAAACTGAGAGAAGTCTTAACACAATGTAATCTTTTAGTAAAACTATAAGCAGTTGATACCTGTATCTCACTATTCCAGCACTCTTGGATGATTGGTTTACATTGTTCATGTTTCATCCAATCACTAAAATACTTAAAAGGAGTAGGGCCATCGTTCCAAGTGTTATGAATGTTAAGACTAATGGGAAGATGATCATATATCAGGGGTCCTAAGTGTCTCAAGCTAGAGTTTTGAAAAGAAGTTTGCCATTTAGAGTTAACCAAGGCCATATGAAGTCGTTGCTCAGTGAAATCACGATCTTTTCTCCTATTGTTCCAAGTGTAAGTGTAGCCAATAAAACCCAAATCATGTATCCCACTATTTCCTATAAAGTTATTGAAGATACTAGCCTCTCTATCATTAAAAGGAAACTTACTTTTTTTTTATTCCCTGTGAAGAACTACATTACAATCTCCTAAAACGACCCAAGGTTTATCAATTTTAGGAGCCAAGTATCTGATGATATCCCATGATTCTACTTTCTGGGGTCGATCGGGATTACCATAGAAACAGATTAGGATCCAGCTAGGCCTATCATTCGAAGCATAAATATTAACATTTATGTAATTATAATCATAGTCTATTATGTCAAGTTTCACATTATTTTTCCAGAAGATGCAAAGTCCTCCTGCCATTCCTCTAGGAGGGACAATCCAATAATTAGTGACATGTATATTTCTTAAGTGTTTATGCATTTCAGTGCTCTGCTGTTTTTTTCTTCGGATAAAAACATAATGTCTGGGTTCTCTTTGTTTAAAATGTCATTCAAACTATTCAAAGTTTCTACGTTTCCAAATACCTGACAGTTCCAAGCTATGACATTTATAAATTGCCAGAAGTATGATACTGTTGGATATTCCAAGGCATGCAGAATTGGATTTATCTTAAGATTTCTGGGTGTTTTTATTTGATCTCTATCATAAAAAAAATTTAATCCAGCAGTGCATCTCAAACCATTTTATATCCCTAAACCCACCTTCCATATAATATCTAAGTAAATCCTCAAGATTTAGGCTTACCTCCTTTACGCTTTCCTTTTCATTTTCTTGTGTGTAATCCCTGCTAATCTCGTTAGGAGGTCTTCTAGTTCTCCACCTGTGATGGGTGTTGTAGTAGTATCTGAATAAATTCATAGCACCGTCGCGATAGTTGCATCTGATGAAATGCATTATCATCCTTCAGGACTAGTCACACCCCCTCTTTTTGAGATGCAAATAATCACCAGAAATAGTCCAAACGGTTGAACACGCCTGGAATTTAGAATAGTCAGGCAATTGAGGGGATAGCTAGTAAGGAACAAATAAGTAGTATTATAATTTTTTGAACCACTGGCAATAGTAAAAGAAATTTAAAAGAGGTGTAAATAAATTTTCAGATTTAATAGCAATTAGTTCTTAACCAGTACCAAATCTTAAATTATTATTATTATTATATAATTTTTTAATGAGAGAAAATTACATACTTTTGGTTGGCAACCTAGCGACAAGCTGGGACCCAACACCTTTTTGAATAGCGATATCTAATCTATGGAAAATAAAGCTACCAACACCACTACTAGCGTCATTATTAACTAAGCAGTTCTTCAGACGCTTAAAAAAACATAAAGTATCCTCACCTAGTTCTCCTAAGGTAGAGAAAGCTAAAACACCCAGACCATAAACAAGTGAAACAAACTTATCCAAATACTTAGTGTGTTTTCGAGCAACATCATTAGAAATGGATTTGCCAGGAGCAAAAGAGCGAATGACATCACCTGCGAATGGAGAAACCCCTGTAACATCCATGCAAACATCTTTACCATTTTCCCAGTTAAGAACGAGGATATCAGCTGGTCTTAGATCTTTGCCGTCATCCGTCTGAAGCCCAAGAGAAACTTCCTTGTGCGCAGGTACATTAGCTTTGTAGCAAATGTCAGCAACTATATCACGCACAAAGTCATGTCTGAACTTATACCCAACATCTTTAGCACAGTGGAGTGCATGATCTCCATAAATATCCATATGCTTGTTACAGCTAGAGCATGAACCATTCTCAACAAACAAAGGGATACCCAATCGGTAGCAAAGGACAGCTCTAAACTGCCTCGGCCCAAGGCATTGGTTAAGCCCGCTGATAGGAATCGCCAATAAATAATCTTGAGCATGCTTAACTTGGTTAGACTGCCATAAAATGGAATCTCTAGCAGACATAGAAAACTGGTCTGGGATCTTCTTCTTAATTGCATCAAAGTAAGTAACTGCCAAGGAATGCATGTAGGAGGGGTCAGTATCATCAACGCAATAAGAAGAAGGCAATCCACATACTTGAATAAAATTCTGCAGAGCCAACCGATAAACATTACCTTTGTTGGTATGGAAAAGGTCACCAAGGATCGTCTTTTTCACAGAAGCCGTCTGACATTGAGATGCGATATAACAGTAGGATCGGGTGTCTGCCATGGTGTATATGCCGAAGCCACCATCCTTGATAGGCAAAGTAGATAATCTCTGTTGTAAAGGCCCAAATCCAGGGCCATCACCGGTGATAAGGAGCCTCAAATACTTGAACAAATGCTCGTCAAAGATCTCAGTAGCTTGCTGAAGGGCAGCAGGATTGGTAATACGTAATGCAAAGATCTCAGTACCAAATCTGATTAAGATTTAATTTTTTTCGTAGACCAAAAAATTCAGAAATTTGCAAGAGTAGGCAGTAGTGGCAGGTCAAGACGAAAGAATAGCAATATCAATTTGATAAAAGAGAACAAGCAGTATATTATCACAGGCAAAATATGACTCAAAATAAGGGAAACGAGAGAGAATAAAGTAGATCAGGAGATCAAATTCGCCGGTCGACACAAGCTCTGGGCAAATAACATAATTATTCTTCTTTTTAGGATGGGTGTTGTTTCTTCGGGTCTTCTAGTATTTGTAACAAAGTGTCTTCGAGTCTTAGAATCACAAAGGTCTTAGTAACTACGTCTTTAATCTTCCAAAGGTTTTAAGTCTGCCGGAGTAAATGGTATCTTGGTGTCTTTGTAACATAGAGATAGAGATCAAATAAAAAAGGTTGCTTGAATTGAAGTTATACATTTTTGAGAGAGGGTCAAAGATTAAATCATGAATCTGAATTTTAGAATTTTTTCCGTCAACTCCGATCAGATTCAGATCTAAATTTTCGGTTTCCCGATGATTAACGGCACAATAACAGCTCTTTTAGGAGGTTTTTCAGCAAAACAGGCGGATGGAGTAAGAGAAAACCACCCCAAAGGATGGTTTCCGAGATTAAAGAAAAGAGAGAGGATGAGGTTGGAAGAAAGTGGTGCAGTCGTTTTTTGATATACGGAAGAGTCCAAAGTATCATATATCGAGAATGTCAAGCTTTTACGGGAGATGATCCATAACTCTAATTGAATTATGGGACCGCCGCCCAAAAAAATTAACATGCGTCATTTTTGTGTGTGGCGGGTCCCATGATTTGGTGAGAGTCGGACACATATATGGATTTTGCAATCAGTAGCTTTATCATTTTTGAGCTTTTATGGCCTATACAAAATGCAAAATGAAAAAGATGAACCAAATTATTTATCGATAAAAGAAAAAAAACACGGCTCGAAACTCGTTAAGCGAAATTCTTTATCGAGTATGAGTTTAGAAAAATTACCTAAAAATGATTAGTACAAACAAGATCATCCAATTACAACTTAATCTATGTATCCAGATCTTCCAGTCCTCTAGTAAGTGTCATGGTGTCGATTTTTATTGTCCGCCTACTTAGGTGCCATGTGACAGATCATAAAATCATGATCCCGGTACTATGCCCAGTAGGCTAAAACTATTTGATGCGCCATTCGCAATGCAGTGACCGGGATGTAAAACTTCAAGGTTCATCAGGTAAATACACGTTCCTTTGTCTTTCTAAGCATGTATTGTGAGCATGATAGTCGAAACGTAGTTCTCATATACAACTCCTCACCATCCCAACATACCCCTGTCTTGCAAAGGGTGCAAGGCCATAAAGGCAAATGCTGATGCATTTTGTATGCGTCACTAACTTTCGAGTTCTCTCCAGGCATAAAGCATGTCTTAGACTTGCACATAGGCCATTACAAGCCTATCCCATCTTCCTTATTTTGCGTCAGGATTGAGATGAAGACATGCACTAATCTTGTTGTTCCAAGGGTGAATCCGCCTGGATCATGCCATACTTGCTTTGCATCATCCTTGTGATGCAAGTAGCTTAGGCAAGCTCCCCTAACTTGCGTATCGGTAAATATCTATTTCTGGCTATGACCAATTCGTAATTGGTGCAAGCTAACATCGAATGACTTGATAGGAAGATTGGACATCCAGTGAATGGACAACAACTACCTTATCAAGTATGGTAATAATTATCTCTTGCCTCCCGCTGCCGAGTCTATATGATATAAGTTACCAAAATGTTGCAATCACCTCCTAATTAGATGATATGAGTGACAAAGTGGTGGACCACAAATACGACAACTCATTGTGACTGCCTACGTACCCCACTACATTGATCAAATAAACCATGCACAGTTTGTTGTTTATCCAAGTTGAGACAAGAAACTAAATCCAACACATGTTGCAACACCAAATCTAAGCCAAGCAAAGGTGTTTTTCGCAAGTATGTGTTCTCTAGCTCGGGCCATGCAAATTATTGCAACGATCACCTTTCCTTCGGTTTACATGGTTTTGTTGTATTATTGGTTTAGAAATGCAACAACAATGATCCATTTGCATCATGAATCTCCCTTGAGTAAGAAACACGTCATATTGATGCTTTAACATCATATATGCATTACAGAACAAGCTTTATAACTTAAACATGCATTCTGCTTAATATAACTTCAACCGACACTCTTTCCCTGTATTTTCTTGTTGACATTTATACAAATGGAAAAAAAAGGATGGTCATGTACCAAGTCCACATGTTTTCGCGACAACGAATTGCAATTGCAACATAGTGGTGCAATTTCTCTTTTGGCCATCATCCCACTTTCGTGATGCACCATGATGGTGATTTTTTTGTTATGGACCAACATATCCTGAACGTGCAATACAAACTTGAGATGAAGCTTCATCTCATTCAATGAGGCATCTTTGAGCATGCATCGTGCAAAAAATACGAGTGTTACATTATTACACCCTTCAAAGAATCTCGTCCCCGAAAGTCAAAACATCAACTATTGTGGAAAAGCTTCGTCTGTATGGATTTCATGAGCATATGTCCCATACCATGACACTCATAATTCACACTAGGTTTGTTCGATTTGTTGAGAACAACAATTAGGACCTTCTGAGCATGCGTCCCATACCACATACCTAAATATCCTAAAGGAGTCCACAACGCCACCGAGAATATTGATTCATATCCCCTAATCTTATGTATCACACCACATATTCAAGATTGCCAAGGGGATATATTACCACAAGATCCTAAGTGCATATCCTATACCATAACACTCATGAATCCCTAAAGTTCACAATTTGGCAAGGGTCGTCGAATATGACAAACAATTCTTAGCATAATACTGTAAGGAAAAAACTCTAATGCCATAACAGTCGTATACAATCCACTGTTATATCTAAAGTTCTTTTGGTTTCTCACTGGTGTAGTGGGAGCTAGCCGATTTGGAAACATACACCGTTACAAATGGGTGAGGGGATGATCAGTCCCAATATCTGCCCACCGCTACGAGTGGTATTCCGAGTCACCAACTATCCAGTGTGTGGACATTTAAGGTCTTGCAAACTCACGATAAATGACTAAGTACTTTTTTCAGATAACAATTAACAATACTTTTTTTCCAGACAACAGTTAGCATAATCTTGCAAATTATTGTTTTACTTTTCAACGAAAACTTTGTAGTCACATTACAAACCACTGATTAATTCTGGCACGCACAATCCCTGGTGTTATCTCGGAACTTGATTTGATACCAACTGTGACAGACCAAAAAATTACGCTTCCAGCAGTATATCCATCATGCTGAAACTCCCCGATGCGCTACATGTAATGCAGTGACCTGGTCGTAAAACTTCACTTTTCACCAGGAAAATTCATATCGATTTGTCTTTATAAGCATGCTTTGCATGCATGATTCCTTAAGCGTATTTTCCCTACAAAGCTTTTCACGGTTCCAACTTATAATTTGTTTTGCAAAGATGCAAGGACATAAAGGCTAATGCTGATAGATTTTGCATGCTTCACTGACTTCCAAGTCCTGGACATGCATAAGATATGCCTTGGATTTGCACATAGGCTATTGCAATCATATTTTCAGGTTTCTTATTTCACTTTGGTATTGAGCTAAAAACATGTGTTAATCTTGCTGCACCAAGGATGCATCCGTCAGGCTCATATCATACTTTCCTTACATCATACTTGTGATCCAAGTTCCTTATGCAAGAACCCCTAACTTAGCATACCAATTAGCTTCTCAATTATCAATTGGTGCAAGCCAATATTTAATGACTTCATAGCAAGTATGAGCATCCAGTGAATGGACTGCAACTACCTTATCAAATATGAAAACAATCATATATTGCCTCTCATTGCCAAGCCTATATGATATGGATTACAATAATATCGTAATCACCTCCCAATTAAAATGATATGAGCGACAAAGTGTTATTCCAAAAATGCTGCAACTCATTGCGGCTGCATACGTGCCCTACTCTGTAGATCGAAGGGATCAAGCAGAGACCGTAGTTCATATAAGTCATGACTAGATGAAAATTAGAGGATACCAAACACACCATCAGTTTTTTGTTCGGAAACTTATATGGACAAACTTGTCACAATCAATAGTAAAAATGAATAGTAAATATCTGATAACTTATATATAGACGAGTTTACTTAGACGGTATCAAACATAAATATCCAAGAATCAACCTAATATGTACCTGAACTGTTATCGAACTGGATTCCAACAAGATCGTTTCTTGTAATCTATCTTTCGAGATACGAATGCTCAAGAATAAATCTTGTAGGTTCAACACAGTCTTTTAGGCTTAAAAACTGTCTAGGTTGTTTAACATTTTACTTTTGATATTTATATTTTAGAGATAAACAATATAATACGAACGAGATATAACGTAAGAAACCAGAAATTTTGTCTACGTGGAAAAATGCAATGTATAGAAAATGGGACCTAGTTCAAAACTTGAACACCTAACTGTATTAAGCTGCCACAAGAACTAGCCTACTATCAGACTTAGGACTGGAACGCACTTGAAATTGAAACGACTCTACGAGAAACTCAACTTTAATTGTGATCCTTTACATCTCTTGGATCTTGCAAGATCCTACGCAACACGATTTCCGTAGTTGATGTCCTTTACAAGCCTAGTAGTTGCTTCAACCTAAGTGAAAACTTTTAACTATTTTTCCTCAAAAAAATAGCCTATTTGATTTTCTTTTATAAAGATATTCAGTCAAGATATGAAAATCTCTATGCGTATGAGGGATCTTCAGAAAAAATAAGATATCAAGCAAACTCAACAATTAAAACAACTTAATTTCTTCAAAAATTATAGAGATGCCTAATAGATTCTATCTCACAAGAATAGTCTAAACAAATCAAACCAGAAGTGATTTAGTTATTTATCTTTTGGAAGCACAAAGTCTGAGACGAAGAGTACTTTGTGGTTTTTATATATCTTGCTCCTGATCTAAAGTTCGGAAAATGTAACAATCAATAAGAACAAGATCCATATAACAAAGATCTACTAGATAAAAGATAGTATGATTAGGCTTCATGAATCCCTTATAGTGAAGTCTTTCAAAGTCGTAACGTAATAATACAGTTTCACCAGAGGAAACCTAGATTTTAGATGACAAATCTAGCCACAACTAGGACATAGAAGTGCGAGGATTGAGATTCTAGTATACATGGAGTCCTATGTTTATATTGATGAACAAGACTTGGTAACTTATAAACAAAGCTAAGTTTGTAAACTAATTTCCATGTTTACGAATTACTTTGTCAGGAAAAAAGCTTACTTCTCCTTATCGATTGATCATGTAAGCATATGTGAAGTTTTCCTTGAATCACAAAGAAAAAATATGCAAATGTATGTTATACATTATGCATCAAGTGGTTAGCGAAAGAACAATGATTAATTAGTTATGGAACCGACAAGCATAAAATAAAGCAAAATATCACAAGACCAAATTCAGTTCATGTGAACTCTCCAAAATAGTTTTCGTACTCAAATAAAAATAGTATCCATGACCTTTCAAAATCAACCAATTCCCGAACTGCATAAATCAGTTCATATACTATTGAAAGAAAGAGTATCCAGGAACATCTCAAAATCAACCAGTTCGCGAATTAACAAAATCAATTCATGTAGCGAGCTAATTGAGATTCAGTTCATCAAATCATTTAATTTGTAAGCCTCGCCATCTGAGAAAAATAATTTGTGAACTTAAAAATTAACTTGACTACTCCTTATACCTTGAATTCTTCTTTACAATACTCATCATAGTACTAAAGTCATACGACATCTCTCTGTAGATAATATGAGTATATAGAATAGTCGGTCTTCACATACCTTTGTTGATGAAGTTTTAGTTGATGTTGTTGTTCTTCAGTCTTCAAGTTGATTGGTGAATTTTGATGCTCAACTACCATGCTTTATTCCAAGTCTGAGATTAACTCTAGTAGATTAAATCAAGTTATAGTTTTGAGCATTTAAATTTGACAACAAGCTTGACATACCAGAACTTATGAGTTTAACCGAGCGATGCTCTAACACTAGAAACTAAATTTAATTAATGTTGCAAGGTCAAAGCCAATCAAATCCTAGTCCATATAGGCCAAATGGTCTTTTCTCAAGTATGCATTCACTCGCTCAAGCCATGCAAAGTATTGCAACATTCACCTTTCCTTCATTTTCCATCATTCTGACGCATTTTTGGTTTAGCAACATATATCAACAATGATGCCTATTCATAATGAAGCTCTCTCGGGTAAGGAACCCGTCATATTTGTGCTTTTGAATTATATATGCCTTACCGGACAAGTTTTATAGCTTAAGGATGCATCTCTGCTTAATGCACCTTCAACCAACACCCCTTATCTATATATGTCTCACTGACATTTCTACAGTGGAATAAAGAGGGAGGGGATGATTATGCACCAAGTTCACCTGCTTTTGCAACAACGAATTTCAGAAGTTACACCATAATGATGCAATTTCAATCTCCATTAAATGCTCGACTTGCGAATTGCACCATAGTTTTGCAATTTCACTCTTAGCCATCCCCCTCCCCCCTTTTCGATGCACCATGATGGTGCAATTTTCATTCTGGGCCAACATATCCTGGAAGCTCAACACAAGCTTGAGATGAAGGTTAATCTCATTCAATGATGCATCTTTGAACACGCATCATGCGAAAAACGAAGGTGTTACATGTCATCTTTTTGATTTATATGTGGGTGTATTGTATCAGTCTGCCTCAACTGCTGGCGATAGTCAAACAGGGGGACCAGACTAAGAACATACAAACTTGCGGAAAAGGAAAATACAAGTATTAAAATTTTTAACTACTGAAATTCAAAAACAATACATAAGTGATGGAAAAAAATAAATAGATTGAGATTATTAGTACAAGAACATAAAAAAAAATCATCAAAGACTGAGGAGGCTTCTTCCACAACTACAATGGTTGCCAGAACTATTAACTAACTGTAGGATGACAAACCAGCACCATATGATAATTCCATCAAGATAGATAAATGTCCGGCTGACACGAGAGTAACAAAGACTTGCACACCACATTGTAAACGATGCACGACACACCGGTTCTTACATTATGAGGAGTAAACTGACTTAAACGAAGAATGTCACGCTTTTCTGAAAAAGAATGATGGACACGGGTAGCTAGCTCATCTGGTCATCACCGTTCCTCAAAAGTTTGATGCGCTCCAGGAAATCCCAGGTTTGAGTCCCCGATGGCGTAATATTGCAGGGTTTGAAGTGGAAGGTAGAGTTAGGTTGTCCCACTTGGGACATAACCAGCCCGCTTATCCGCTTCGGATCTCTTGATGAGGCTCGCTGGTGGGTTAGCACAACAACTTCTTCAACTAATGTAGTAATACACTGTTGGAGCTTAGTTTGTTAGGCTTCCAACTAGTTTCTCGTAAAATAATCTTTATCCAATAATAAAAAATAATTTTAAAAGTAGCAGTTATAATAATTTTGTTGTATTTTAGTTATGTTATGCGTATGGGCATTCTATAATACCGGTCACGTCTTATCCTTCCATGGCTACAGAAGGTTGCACCGCTTCCGTTTTTGTTCAACATTTACGGGTTTTTTCTCATTTCATTTGGATGAGTCATGTTGCAACTAATAAAAAATAAAGATAGTAATCTTATTTTTCACTTCCAAAAACATTACATTAAAATAGTTGGGAGCCTAGCAACAAATTTAGCTCCAGCCACTTTTTGAATAAGAGCTGGCACTATGGTGCTAGCTATCCCTTCCCTATCCCTCAAATAAAGGGAAGGGATGGCACACGAAAGGAAATCCTGCTATGGTGCTTTGCTATCCCTTCCCTACACTATACACGTACTCAGCCCACGTATGAATAGTTCCAAATGGGTAATGAGTGCGCGTATTTGTCAACTCGTTGACTTGACTCAATATGCGTATTCAGTACCCGTTTGATAGGTTTAAGTTCACAAAACCGCAGCAGACGACCATTTTTTCTTTTCTTCCTCTTCTTCTCTATTTTTCTCCTCCCCTTCTCCCTATCGATTTGAAGACCTTCCCGTACGATTTTGGAGCTAAAAATCATTGGGTTTGTTCATTAGTATCCGGTGTAGCGTTTTCCTTTATCAATTTCTTGTTTCATCAACATAATCATCCAAGGTGAGTTATTTAAAATTGAGGGTTTTTTTTTTAATTTGATTTTAATCGAATTTGAGATGTTGGGTTGTTTTGATGCTTCATTGAATGTTATTTCATAGTTGTGGACATTGTTGATTGATTGAATAATTTTTTGTTGATTTTTTGTTGATTTTTTGAAATAGGGTGTTGTGTATGAATGAATTTTGATATGTATAAGATAGTGTAATTGATGATTTGGGATTGTAGAATGATTAAGAGCATATGTATTATGTATATGACACATTGGTGGAAAATTGATGAATGTTTTGGTATTGAAGAATGATTAAATGTATATGGATATGGTATTATGTTTGATGATTTTTGATTTTGGTAGACAATGTGGCTAATATGTAAAATACATGATTTATGATCGTTGTTTGAATATGTAAAATACATGATTTATGATTGTTTTGTGATGATTTTTGTGTACATGTGTGTCATAGATGAACAATGTTGATTTTTGACAAATTATGGAAGAGAGATTGCCCGTTTCTTCAATGGAACATAGTGATCATAAATTGAAAATTCTTGATACGTCTAATGTTAGGATGCCTTCGTTGAGACATCGCAGTACCATAAGTACAATTCATGAAGTGTATACCTCAATTTCTAGTGATGGATGGTTAGGATCTGACGGCGTACAAAATAGAACCGTTATTAGTGATGGATGGTTAGGATCGGGTGTGAGAGAGGTGTTAACAAAAAAGGTCAAACAAATATTATTTGCCGAAACGGGAACTGAGTACACGTACTAAAAGCTACGCATACGTACCCAGTACCCGTAAAGTGAAAAAGCATACGGGTACTGAGTACCCGTGTGTTTTCCCCTCCCTACAAAGCTGAACAGATCTGTTCACCCATGTAGGTATGGTGGTGTGTATCCCTACTCGTGTAGGGATATGGGAGACCATAGTGGTTGCATTTTTGGGATTTTGAGGGAAATGGAGGGATAGGGAAGGGATAACCCCTCCCATAGTGCTAGCTCTGACTACACCTAATCTATGAAAAAGAAAATTGTCTACTTTAGAATTCAAAAATGTTACATGCACCGAAAAGGTGCACCGTGAAATGCACCGCGGTTTTGGTGTGAGACAGAATAAAGTTGTGGCCCCCATATTTTGGCCCACCCCCTGCTAACTCTCCCACAAGGCGCCCCTAACAGCCCTTAGATTTCTTTTCGGTGCAGATCGAAGTACACACCTTTGGTGTGTGTATCATTGCTGTTTAGAATTAACATCGTTCCTACAAGGAAGTTCTTCAACCACCTCAAAAAAAACCATAGTCTCCTCATTGTTTTCTATCCTGACCAAATTGCTTTATATCTTAAGGTTGTGCACCATTTAGTCGTTCTGCCCTTTCTTCTCTCGTTTAGAGCGTCTGCAGCGGACGACCAAGAGTAAAAATTTGGTCTGCAGTAGAGGCGCAGTTGGACGGAGTAAAGACTAAATCGAAGACCATACCAAATTTCCAGATCAAATTTGGTCTGCGACCAAGACTAAACTTAAATTTATTCGGGCGTTTATATAAAGTGCGCTTCTCAACATGCGTTTGTAAAGTCTCCGCTTGACGTCAAGCGTTGGTAATGTCTGCATCCCGCACTCGGGCGTAGATAAAAAGTACGCCCCAACTGGGCGTTTGTATAATGTGCGCTTCATCGGGCGTAGGTGAAGATAACGCCTCTCATGAGGCGTACATATAATGTGCACGCGAGTGAGGCGGTTTTATAGTCCACGCCTATTGAGAGGCGTTATTATAGTTTGCGCCGGAGTGAGGCGTTGATAAACTCCACGCCTACTGAGAGGCGTTGATAAAGTTCCCGCAACACTTATTTTTTTATATTTTTTTTTTCAATTTTATTACGATAATCCTGGTTTTATACCGTTGGTAATTTTTCGAACGTTGAAGAAAATCGACCGTTTTAATTTTTTGAATCTTGTGTTTGAAAGATATTTTGGAACGTTGGGAATTTTAAAGATTTACTCGTGTATATATATATAGCTGAATTCCTTCATCGTATTCACACAACTATCTATCAGAACAATAACAAGAAAATATATCAGTATTATTTCCATTTCCCAATCATTTACAACTTTTACAGGATTGCTACCAATGGCACCATGACCACGAAGAGAACCAGCAGCACGAGCACCACGAGGTCCCAATTTTACAACAGTTGAAGACGTAACGATGTGTAAAATTTATTTAGCAATATCTCAAGATCCGGGTGTTGGAACTGATCAATCATCGGAGGCGTTGTGGACTCGTATCAAGGATGATATTGAAGTTCATTTACCGGATGCTCCAGAGCGGACATGGAGTTCATGGCAAAAACGATACCAAGAAATAAGTAAAGGTGTGTCTTTGTTTTCTACAAAAGAGGCAGAAGTGGACGGTGAATATCATACCGGATGGGGTCCGGAAATGAGGGTAAGTATTCTACATATTGCTAAACCATTATTTTATCATATTCAAACGCACCTAAACTTATAAATTTTTTTAAAAATGAACAGATTGAAGAAATAAAAAAGCGTTTTAAGGAATGCAACGATGGAAAAAAATTTAGGCACGAAGAATGCTACCCAATTGTCATAGAAAATATAAAATACAATCGTCGATCGACTTTTGTATTCGATACGACGCACGATTTGGATAGTTATGAGAATAACGAGGTAGATGGGGATGGATGGCAAACAACAATTCCAGATGAGACCGGTACCTCAACGGATAAGGGTGACATAGAGAACACATATCTCCGTCAGTTGGGGAAAAAGCAGCAAAACGATTGAAGAAAACAGGGAGAGAAAAATCCAATGTCCAAGAGGAATTAATGGGAATAATTATTAAAGAACAACAAAATTTCAATACTCATTACCAAGCACAATCAAAATTCAAGATGGAACAAAGAGCAGCCGAGTTTGCAGCTAAACAAGCATAACAAGCGGCCAAAGTAGCCAAACAAACTGATGACGACGAATTTCGCATAATTATGATGGATCTCGGAAAATTGGATGAGGTACAACAAGAGTACTTCAAACTTCGCAGGGCGGACATAGTTCGTAATAGAAGAAACCAATCTTAATAGAAAATCATATTAGTAATTTAAAATAATATTTCAATTAATTAGTTATTATTAGTAGTATAAATGTTCATGTCATGAATAAAGTGAAATTGTTGTAAGGACTATCCATCGTCTAGGTATTTTGTCAGTTTTTTAATATTTCGTTGATGTAACCGGGATTGGTGTGGTTAAATAGAAAAAATATCATATTCAATTCTACTCTAACCAAGTAATGCATAAATCCATTTATTATTAGCGAAAGGTAAGATACAAATAAAATGCAAAATACAATTATTAATTCCCATATTCTAACCATAAATGTTTGATCAAGTCATCCCGCAAACGAATATGCGCATCTTTATTCTGCAATGCACGTCGGCGTTGCGCTTCTCTAATTTGGGAAAACTCGTCACTATTGCCTCTTAATATATTAACTGGTGATGGGTTACTTCGTTGTTCATAAACATGTGGCCAGTCACCGGGTAGACGCTCATCCTCGACTATCATATTATGTAAGATTATACAAGTTTTCATAATATAGGCAAGCACATCCGGGTTCCATATTCTTGCAGGTTGTTTGATGATTCCGAATTGTTGTTGTAGTACACCAAATCCCCGTTCTACATCTTTTCTTGCCCCCTCTTGCATCGATGTAAATAATACCTTCTTCCTACCGACCAGATGTTTAATGGCCATAATAATAGTAGGAATCTCTGGGTAGATGCCATCACCTAGATAATACGGAATATCATATGAATGTCTGTTTACCTCGTAGCTCACTGGTGGTGCTTTACCTGTTACAAGAATTCGAAAAACATATGAACGATTCATAACATTAATATCGTTGTTAGACCCGGGCATACCAAAAAATGCATGCCAAAACCATAGATCATACGATACCACCGCCTCCAAGACGATACTTTCGCTCCCCTTATACGCGGTGTAAGCCCCTGATTCTGCCGACGGACATTTATCCCATTTCCAGTGCATGCAATCTAGGCTACCGAGCATCCCTGGAAATCCCCGGAGAAAAATAGTCGCTATATAGAAGTTCTTCTCCTGCCACACGATCTCTAGGTATTTTGATACGAGTTTGAGGCCATTTTGAATTGGAAACCAGGAATCCCAAACTAACGTCCATGTTATTTTGCATAATTGCTATTGCATCGTCATCGGACGAATAAAAACTACTATTAGAAGAAGAAGAAGAAGAAGAATAAACAGAAGAGCAATAATGATCTGTATTCTCATATTCTTCCATTACTTTCTGAAGCAGAAGACGGAGATTGTGGTGGATACATTACAATGGCATCTTTCTTTAATTTATAACCAATATCCAAGAACATTATAATAGGATTAAAATATAAACTGTTTTTCTAGTAATAGATTCTTTTTTACCAAAAAGCAAAAGTCATTGGCAGTGACATGATATGACTAGACTCTGTACATACTGGCAGTAGACTTGAGTGGACTACTAAATGACTACTCGGTGATAGAAAAGTTTAGAAATGACTTATCAGAAAGTATATTCAAATAAAATTAACCATTTTTCCTATTTGTATCTAAATGCGTGGCTCGGGGTGGCATAAAAGGCATCTGCATTCTTGGAGTGGTATTGACTGAAGAACCTGATCCTTGTGTCATACTTGTCCAAACTTGGGGTGGCATTGTTTGGGAAAACGAACCGTATCCAAGTTGGGGTTGTAAATTGTGCGGGGTACGAAAAAGAGATAGATGTTGTTGCAAATCCGTGTTTGAAGTGTTCAGCCTTTCTATTTCTGCTTCTTTCGCCAAAATAATGTCCACCCTCTCTTTAGTTTGTTTTAACGTAAACTCGCGGGATTGTTGAATAAAATCAGCATTTTCTTGAAATAAGGTGTAAGCATCATGCTGTAAATGCAAAATATAAATACATAAGAAAATTATAAAAATACAAAATTACAAAATATACAATAAAATGGATATTGGTACACTTACGTGGGATAATAGGTGTGGAGGAGGGATAGGTACATGTTCAGCTGGTTGATCAATTGTGTTCGTATACACATCACCGACATACCCATATGTTTGGGCTTCCCAACAAGGATGAGTCACATAGTCTCTGTAGTTAGTTACCTTTCTCCAGTAATGTAAATATGTATCATAATCTTTGACAACTTGCACTATCTCTGTTACATCGACCTCACCTTCCCTTTTTAAGCGTTCTGCTTGTAAATTCCCAATATCACCAATAATTGTGTGTAGTTTTATGGGAACAGCAAAAGTATAATGGTTTTGCCTCCAACACCGTTCTCCGAGGTACATGTTATGTTGTACAAATAGAAATATCATGCGTATGTTATTTACTAAATAATATCTCTTATTAACAAAATAAAATTTTATTATTAACTCACAATGCCCATGTACGAAAATATATATCTCGAGTCTGATATCCTCACAGCCGTGCTTCCCATATCATATGCAAGGACTTCTCTGTATGATTCCCATGGGCGCCATGTCACTTGTTCAGCAGTAATCTTACTCAGTAAATCCATACAACGGAAAATATCATTTGTATTCTTCGGTACATTCCATTTAGAAGATACATGCCATTTAGAAGCTACAACAGATATTTGTTCTTCATTCAAGCGAGAAAAGTCAGGTCGACAAATTCCAAGGTATTCATACCCCCAAAACTACTCCATCAAAATAATTCAACAAGTTAATAACTTCTCAAAAAAATAAAGAACGACAGGGAGATCAAATACATGGATAAAGAAAATACCTCTAAGATTTTGAATGGACCACATAATGCCTTTTGTCTCCTCCCAGATAAACGGAGTGACGCATACAATTTAGGAAAAGCCGCACCACCCCAGTCAAACGTGGACACTATATCTAGATCTTCAAAAGCAGCTAACCATCCAGCATCTATGTAGGTATTTGCATTAGAAAAGAAAAAAATGTCCCAACACACACATGAAAAAGGCTATTGCTACTCTATGAGACAGAGTGCTATCATTTTCAGCGGCAACCAACTTGTCTTTTGAGAAATAAGAGCTTAAATATTTAATTGTAATTGAATTTGAAACCCACGAAGGAGCTTTCGGACACGTCGTTACATCTTGGATATCCGGAAATAAATGCTCACGAACATATTCAAATTGGTACTTCCCAGAATTGTATGGAACGTCAATCCCTTCACCAATACTCAGTCTAGTCAACATGAACCAATATAGGGGGTGAATCCCATCTCACCAAATGGGAAGTGAAAAGTGTTTGTTGTATCCCAAAACCGCTCAACAATATAATCAACCATCGAATGCTGGGTTTCACTACATTGTATGCTCAATAAATTTTGCCATCCCGCTTTTTCGATAATATATTTAGCTCTAGGACAATGTTGGGAAATAAATTGGTAGTGATGAATTACCTTTGCCAAACTTCCACGATGTTGATACTTCAATTGTTGCTCCCCTGAAAATGTGATGTCCTGGGTAGCGTGTGGTTTATCATCTTGCAGTATAGGAAACCTCCCTAAACGGGGAATATCAACCTCCTTTATTTTACCAGTAGAGATTAAGTTATAATCCTCTTCGGCTACAAATTTCTGTTTCTTA
The DNA here is from genome assembly GCA_023529315.1 of Papaver bracteatum. NCBI lineage: Eukaryota > Viridiplantae > Streptophyta > Magnoliopsida > Ranunculales > Papaveraceae > Papaver > Papaver bracteatum. The sequence continues at coordinate 1,869,534 of JAJJWX010003983.1, forward strand.
TTCGTCTTGACGCGACCATTGAACCGCGCTGTGAATCGGTTCAACATCTATGCACATTTACAAACACATAAGATAGATGCTATTTCAATAAAAATTAACCAACCATCGTTATTCCTAAATTTTATAAGTCCAACACCATTTATATTCCAAATACTATCACTCATTAACACAAAATATAATAATTCCAAATTATATTATTCCACAAACAAAATTTTAATCCTCACATATATATTTGAACATATCAAATCAAAATAAAATACCTAATAAAAAATCTATTTAATCACTTCAACATTTCACATACCATCACCAAACTGTGAATTGATTGTAACCCCATTTAAATTAGCTCTTCTTCTATGTATCACACCAAATTAACAAAATCGCAATTTCAAAAAATAACTGCCCAAAAATTACAGTACCACAAATTTCAATATTTAACAACACAAAATATAATAGTTCATAATTTATAAACATAAACAAAAAAATAAAATAGAACTGTGTTATATGAATTTAAATGTGTGGTTTTGTGTAAACTTATAACTAGTTCATATAACATATATCAATAACCAAAATACTGGAACTGTTTCAATAAGTAAATGGGGTTAAAATTTCAATAACCAAATTTATAGAACTGTTTCTATAAATTAAAAAAAAAAATTGACTTTTCAATAACCAAATTATAACCAGAGCAAACTTATAAAAACCAACCAATTTGGCAACAGCATGATGAACGTAATATAAACAAATTAAAAACCAACAAATTTAAAAAAATAACATAACCCACATACTACCCAAATCAAATTACCTAATTTTAACAAACTTAAACCTTCAAATAATTATTCATCAGAAAACAAGAACAGAAACTTACATGTTGTTTTACCCAGATGATGAGGTACGCAAGAACGTCGGTAAATAAATTTTCCCCTACCTGCTGCTCACTGTTAGACGAAATGGTTTTGGGAAGGGTAGAAAGAAAGAGGTAGAAAAGATTAGAAGACGACGGATAAATTTAGGGTTAAAAACAACACGTGGGCTGTACGTGGAGGTTTATTGTGCGGCTGGGTGTAAAAAATTACGCGTGCGAAAAAATTGTGTGGAGGGGCGGAAAGTTTACAAACGCGCGACTGAGGCGAGGCTGAAGTATACGCCTCATGAGGCGTTGAGTTTATATCCGCACCATGTGAAGCGTTTAGTATATGAATGCCCCATGAGGCGTTGAGTATATATGCGCTTGACGTCAAGCGTTGAGTTTACCTGCGCCTCACCAGGCGTTTGGTTAAGTGAACGCGCCATCTCCAGGCGTTGAGTTTACGTGCGCCCGTCGTCAAGCGTATTCTATAACACCGCACCACGTCCGGCGTTATCTTTATCCCCGCTAGAACGGAGCGCAATTTATATCAACGCTCACATAACAGGCGTAGAGTATATGTACGCTTGACAAAATTAGTCGTCCACCACTACGTCTAACAAGGTACTAAACCCATTTATGGTCTTTTTTTTTAGTCTTTGGTCGTGAGGTTTACTCGCCCCGCTGCAGACGCTCTTAGGTGACCTTAAAGTGAACATGTACTGGTGTTTTGACTTCTGAGTAAAAATGTCGGTCGTTTCAAATGTCCATTGTTTTTTCAGGCTTCCCATCACTAAATGCCCTATTCTTTTTCCACTCTATATGCACGTGGTGGGAGACGTTATTCTGATATTTAGACTGCCAACAGTCAAGAACGTCGCAACTCACCACCAAACTGAGAACGAATCAAGAGCGTCACAATCCAATAAAAAAATTCAAAGAAATCACCTCCCAAAGCATGTTTCTTTCACTACTTAAATTCTTCCTAGTCCCAACCACTCAGAAGATAATCAATTCTATATAGCCTCTTGTGTACATTTTGTTCTAGTGATGCTGTGGCTCTTGTCGCATACCACCTTCTTCCCACCTAGCTAAGCCCTGCTCACGCCTGTGTTCCTCGCTTCTATTCAATTTATACTTACCTGGTGCAATTTCTGCTGCATTATTATTCATTGAAGACAAAAACAAGAGTTAGAGAAAAAAAGGCATCGTATGCTGACAGAATTCATTGAATTTTTAGTTGACATTTTAATTATATAAGTTTAGAAATTCAACACGGATTCTAAATGCTGACGGTGGTGATGAGCATTAGAAAAGCTGCAATAATTTGTGCTAATATATTGGAAGGATAATGCCCTCAACTAATCGATAGTTTTTAAAGAATTAGATTGCAGTTAGGATCTGCCGCTACCGTTTGCTTTCCTCATCAACACACAAAATTTGATCGACTGGAATTTGTTTATGTGCAGAGCGAGATGATCTTACGGGTATCTGTAAAGGCATTGGCATATTTCAGCGAAAAAGGAAAACGAGAATTATTGATTTTAAAATACACTGCAGTTATTAGACTCAAAAATGTCAATAAGGCCGCGCTGCATATGGGTGTTCCATAAACTTGTAACACGACCCCAAAACTTGAACCAAAAGTCAAACATGTTTTATAACAATATAAAAATGGAATAATTGAGATCCGTCTAAGTGAATTTCTTTCTCTTTGGCATGGGTTAATCTTCTTGATGGAAACTAATTATTAACTTGGTTTGCTGATCTCTGCCAAATTAAATAATGCAACAAAGTCTACTTCGAAACTGATTTAATCGGCTGCTGCCTGCTGCACTTCCATATTTGCGGGGAAACTATTCAGATATGTTAGGTGTTGTGGACTTGTGGACTTGTGGTCAGTGGTATATGCTATTTGTAGATTCCTCTCATGTAAAAAGTCGTAATAAGGCTATGTTCTCTTGGGAAGCTCCTTGACAGTTTAACTGCTACTGTCGCATCTACAAAAACTCAAGAAAAATGGTTGCAGGGGAGAGAGATTTTGGGAGCTTAAAATGCTAGTTAAAACCAAACCATGGATTGGGGGACCTCATCCATATGAAAAGTCCAATTTACCCTTATACATAAATAAATCAAAATTACACAATTCATTCATTAAAGAAAAAAAAAATTAATTAATTATCTTCTCCTTCTCTTCTCATTCATCAAATGTAATGAAAATGATGATCATGATTTCATCACGATGATCATAAAAACAAAACTAAAACTATTATCTTCTCGTTCTTCTTGTTTACAAAATATAATGAAGATGACGATCATGATATCACCATGATGATGATGATGATCACAAAACTATTATCTTCTCCTTCTTCTCTTCTCATTCATAAATCACGACGAAGATGATGATCATAATTTCATCATGATGAAAATGCTGATCCTGAAAATAAAAAATAAAGGAAACCCATTATTTATTTTTGCTTGTGAACGACTAAGAAATCTAATTCGAGTAAATTCGGGTAAAAAACATTTAGTTTCTGTAGCCATTTACGATTGGGAGTTCTTATTTTCCCAACCGTAAATCTCATATTACGAGTAGAAAAATAGAATTTCTAGCCGTCGAATTGGTATACGGTTGGGAAGATTTTATTTCCCAGCCGTAATTAGTTGTTCACGGTTAGGATTTCCTAGTCGTTGTCAGTGTAGCCAAAATCGCTCTCCAAGGCCGATTACTCGTCGAGTAATCGCTACAAGCTATATGAACGAGGCGATTTCCGATTCCAAGGCCTTTCTGATTTTTAGCGATTAAGACGGCCGATTTGGACCGATTTTTGAGCAAAATGAGTTAACGATTTTTCCGAGTTAACCTTGCATGCACTAAAATCAGAAAAGAAAATTTTCATAACCCTTAGATGAGAGTTATAAAATAGAAAAACCTCTAAATACATGATAAATACGTTCAATATAACAATATTACACACTTAATTACATGATGGTGTTAAAATTTTAAGTACAAATCATGACTAATGGGAAATAATATATAAATTATTAATAAATAGATTCCGAGTATTAGACCGAGTTTTGGCCATTTCCAAGTCCGAACTCATCGCTCCTCGCTCCAAGCTCCCCAACCGAGTAGCACCGAGGAACGATTTCAATTACTTTGGTCGTTGTAAGTAATTCTGATAATCACGGGAAAAAAAACAGAGGTCTGCTTTCGGCTAGGTTTTTCCAGCCATTGTAGTACAATCGTCCGGGTTTTCCAGCCTTTGTAGTACATTTGTCCGGGTTTCCCAGCCGAAATTATCAATTACGACGAGAAAAAACTAGCCGTAACTTGTTCTGATAATAAGAAAAAAAATCACATGTTGAGTACGGACATATATTCCAAGCCATAACATGAGTTTCGGCTAGGAAAAATGCTAGGAAAACCTAGCTGTAATTTGAACATAGCCGTAATACAGACACAGTTGATCCTGGAAAAGCTTACGGCTAGAAGTTCTTTATTTCCCAACCGTAAACTGTGGTTTACAGTTTGGAATCCTTCTATTCCTAACCGTAAATACTATTCATGGTTAGGTCGTGTATTATATCCCATCCGTAATTGTTGAAAAAACCAGATTTTGATATTGATTTCGGAGGATTTGAATCAACAAAATTGAGATTGGGAGAGGTATACAAAGCTTTTTTGACTATTTTCATGATGTTTTTCATCAGTTTCTTCCAAAGTTTTCAAAAAAAAAGTACTTCAAAATCATCCATCTCCTTCTACTAAATCAAAAGAAAAAAAATTGATTTAAAAAAATATTAGTTGGATGATTAGTTTAGTTAATCATTCACTAAGACTGATTAGTTAGCTTAATTAATTTAATTGTAACTTATTATAGGGGCGGCATGGTTTATTAGAGGGGCGGCATTCTAATAGGACAAAAAGGTTCATTACATGATCATTCAAGGTGTCCCTTATAAAGAAAAAACTGGAAATGACAAATTAACCCTCATAATTGATAACCTAGTTTAGTGATGATAATTAAGTTTAGTGTTAATGATTAATTTCACTATATTAACTCAAAATCAAAACCAAAATCAGATTTTTAGAGTTAAAAAAAAAAAATTAGAGGAGAATGTCAATCTCAATCAATTGAAGAAATTAACCAACAAAATAAAGAACCATGACCTGAAAATGACCGGGTATACTTCTAAATTAGTCCCAACTAGCTTTTTGTTGCTCAAAGTTATCTAAAAAATGTAAAAAAAAATCATATTTTTTACATTTTCAGAGCTAATTACAGTTGGAATTTTGCTCATAACCAACCGTAAATCGAAGTTACGGTTCGCAAAAGATGAACTACCAATCGTAATTGGTTAAATTTGAAGAAAACCCAGTCGTAAAACCAGTTACGGTTGGTAACTAAATGCTCGATACCAACCGCAACTCAGTTACGGTTGGTAACCAAATACTCGATACCAACCGTAACTGAGTTATGGTTGGTACTTGGTAACCAAATGCTCGATACCAACCGTAACTGAAGAAAATTCTCAGATATAAGAACATACGGTTGGTAATTGAACTATTACCAACCGTAACAACATCAAAATCTCCAGTTACGGTTCGTAATTGAGTTAAAATCAACCGTAACTCACATAAACTCAGAAATTTCAATTTTCATCTAAAATCCTAATTTTTGATAGAAATTAAACTTAAATCGAACAAAATAAACCAAAACGTAACTAGGTTTTCAAAACATACCTCATATAAGTCATTGCACTACACTTGATTAATTTTCGAATCGTCGATTAATCGAAGACGATGAAATTTTGTGTTTTAATGGAGGTTACGGTTGATGGGAGGAGGAGAAGAGAAGAAGAAAGAAAACAAATTTTCAATTTAGCTTTGATTTAGGTTAAAAAATGGGGAGGGTAATCTAGTCAATTTACACCCCCTAAAGGACATCCCCTAACCAACTAGAGGGACATTACTATCACATTGACGCCCCTTTAATAAACCATGCCGCCCCTATAACAGGCTTGATTTAATTAACACTAATCAAATTAAGGGTAGATTAAACATTAAAAAATTGATGGATAATGGGTCATATGAGTTGTTATTTCATGACCCCATTAAGTCCCCAAAAATCCATCCGTTTTAAGCCCCAAAAATAGGATTCTTACCAACCGAATAACTAAAATTATAACATAATCTTATTCTTAACCCCTTCTAGTTTGGTGGGGAGACTGGGGTCGGATGCCATTACTTGATTAAATTCAGAGTCTTTATTTGGAGTAGTACAGTACTGATCATATATTACTTCGTTGCAATTAATGCAGCTTGAGTGATGTCGTCTAACTAATCGGCCAAACAATTACTTCCTCCGTTTCAGGAAAAGTGTTACTTTCACTTTTTCATTTTAGCCTAAAAATATGTCAAATTAAAAAAATGAAAGTAACATTTTTCCTGAAACGGAGATAGTATTACTTATGTTAAGAGTACAGCTGACTCAGGTTGTATTGATTGAGGTCGATCCATTTGGAGACGATTCCCGGCCAAAATTTGTGACGTAAATCAAGGTATCATTCCGTTTTTTTTTTTTTTAATCTTTTGCATATTCTACCGAATATAACGAGCGTAAGTCAAAAAAATTTTAAGCATGGCCAAGTCAATATGTTCTTTGGTTCTACAACAGTAGTGATAGTTTTCTAACATGCTTAGAAAGACAAACCAACGATAGTTTAATCCTGTATATATAGAGCTGTGATGCCCACAGTTGATAATTTCCATATTACGGGGAGTACTTCCACAAAAGAAAGTAATCGATTCTTCTATAGAGCATCTCCATTGGTATTTTGGTATCTAAAAAAATGAGATACCATCTAAAATCCTAGAGGCTTTCGCCATAAGATTGCCTTATAATCAGGGAAGTGGTTCGAAATTTTGGTAAGGGGGACGAATTTATATATTAAAAGTACGATCTAAATCCGGTTAGGCACCTTTAAGTTAAAGGGTGGAATGGGCAGACTATCTCCCCTCCGGGCATAGGAGTGATGGCGAAAGCCGTCCTTGAGACTATTCCCGTGTATAGTATGACCACCTTTATTCTCCCAAAAAATTTTACTCATAGAGCTAATGTTATAATTCGTGATTTTTGGTGGGGAAAACATGATGGCAGAAAGGGTTTCTACATGAAGAATTGGAAGGGTCTTTGTAAACTGAAAGAAAATGGTGGAAATGGTCTTAAGGACCTGAACCAATTTAACATGTCTCTCATTGCTAGGAATGGCTAGAGACTTTTTCACCAAGCTAATTCGGTGTATTCTAAAACAATGAAGGGGAGGTACTATCCTAAAACCAACCCCTTCCACGCCGTATGTAATGCGAGATCGTCTTGGGCATGGAAAGGTGTGTATAAAGGATTAATGTTAATCAGGGATAATAGCATTTGGGAGATAGGAAATGGTAAAAGCGTTCACATATGGAAAGATAGGTGGATCCCTGACTCTGAGGGTAATCCAATCACTCTCACTGGAGATGGGAGGGACGATGTTCATCTACTTGTTGCTGATCTCATGAATGAGAATGGATGGGATATCCAAACCCTGCAGTTTCTTTTTGATTCGAATACCATTAGAAGAATTCTTAATATTCAACCCAACAAGAATAGAGAGGATATTTTGAGGTGGATGGACAATCCACAAGGCATTTTCAGTACCAAGTCTTTGTATGAGAAAAGTTTGCAACCAAAAGACATTTTGGCGGGAAAAATTTGGGATATGGATGTTATACCTAGAATCAAAAATTTTACCTGGAAATTGCAGCAAAATATATTGCCTTTTAGCGGCCATATTTTTACTTATATCCCCCATATTAATCATATTTGTGTGATGTGCATGACTCATGTTGAAACAGGAGAACACTTATTAATGCAATGCAATTTTACAAGAGAAGTTTGGGCCAATTGCTCCTTAAACTTGAATGCCTACACCTTAAACTTTACTACTCTGACCAATTGGTGCTCCTCTTGGTTTTCTGGAAACTACCCACATACCCATTTGGGGGATTGGGAAAACATAGTGGCCACCTTGTGTTGGTTTACTTGGAAAGCAAGATGTGAGGTTGCTTTCCAAGGCCTAAAACCAAACCCCAGAACAACTGCAACCTTAAATTTGAACCACCTAAACACTTATAAGAGAATACCTACTGCAATCCCTATTAATATTGCTATACAAGTTGATGTTAACCACAATCTGTATATTACTTTTGCTTATATGACTAGCTTCAACAGGAATACTGGTCTCACTGGTGTCAATGTGACTATTTCAGGGACATCTGGAGACACGATTGGCAGAAGAATTAGAGGATTTAAAGCCCATAGCAAAGAGGAAGGGGATCGCTTAGAGGCTCAAGATGCTCTTCAGTGGGCTTCTACTTTAAACTGCAGAGTGTTCAACCTTTTAGGTAACAACAAGAACCTAAACAGAACTCTGCAAGGTGGCCAACGAAAGATGACATGGCAGACAAATTATATTGTAGACAATCTATTGACATCTTTACTTCTTTTTGAAAAGGTCTATTATAAGGACTTACAATCCAAAAACTTCCCCATCCTTCGTCATCTCACTTTATTAGGTGGTAAAAATCAAAGTCCTCAAACTTGGGAGGCACAAAACATCTGTTCAATTTGTTCTGGGCAGTAATCTTTCTTTTCTTTATAAAAAAATAAATTCGGTTAGGCGACCGAAGGTAGCAATTTGTTTTCCACCTTTAACAATATTTTGAATTGTGACGACGTTAAAATACTTGTTAAATTCTAACATGTTTTGCATTTGGAACTGTAAGTATATGGATTTGTTCTGGGCAGTAATCTTTCTTTTCTTTATAAAAAAATAAATTCGGTTAGGCGATCGAAGGTAGCAATTTGTTTTCCACCTTTAACAATATTTTGAATTGTGACGACGTTAAAATACTTGTTAAATTCTAACATGTTTTGCATTTGGAACTGTAAGTATATGGATTTGCAGAAACTTTGTGACCAGGCTGTATAAAAAACATGTTATCAAATGATTCGCCATTTTTTTTGTTTTGTCTATCTGATGCTTGAATTTGCTAGTAATACATGAAGCTTCATCAATTATTAATTACATAGTTAATCTTCTTCTTTCTTTACTGAGAAAAGCTACCGGCGATTAAGGGAAAAATACGGGATTATATGTTTTTACCTATTCTACGTCAATCCCCAGTGAATTTGTTCCCTTGTACTAGAATTATCTAACTAACATACCTATATAATTAATATCACAAAATCTAGTGCGGATAGTTCCCTTAACAGCTTCGTGCCTACTTCTAATGGTAGTTTTAAGTATTTAGATTGTATTGAGTTAGGCAACAAAAATTCATAGGCCTGGGTGCGAATCTGTTTTAGAAAACAGAGGCTTATCCACACTCAGGTCATAATTAGTTAATTACCGTCCCCTTTAACTTCTTATTTATGTTTTATTTTTTTTGTGAAAATTCTTTTTCTTGTTGAAAGTAAATAACATATATTTGGAATACCGAGATAATTTCAACATTAATATATGTTGTATATCTAAAACCTAATGGGTTGTATTGATAAAAAATAAATAATTTCTTTTTCTAATTTTCAGCTAGAAACATATCCGAATATAATTAAAGATGACGTGAACATGTATATCTTTTGTACGAAACCCTCACCAGTCTACTTTTTTTTCTTCTTTTCTTGAGGGTGAAGAAAAAAGAAACATTTGTCATCATTTTAAGAAGACCATCAACCATAAATTTTAATTGAATTGTCCTAAAACATTCAGATTTGATAGGCATATGAAATTGAACTCTTGACTTCGTTAATCAAAATGGTAATGTTCCTCCCCCTTTTTGTGTGCCATTATCCTTCTTCTTTTTTGTCCCAAATGAACCAACAAATACCAAGAATATTATGGGCTAGATCTTCGCTCTTCTGAATTTCCAAGCTAATAATTCAGACATTAGAGAGTCTGATTGAACCCATCTTTGACTGAAGTTGTTTAGGGAATAATTTCATAACTTAGTGATGTACTTGCAGTGCTCCACAATATGGAAGACCCATCCCCAATTTTGCAGAAGATTGTTGCTCCATATTTTGTTTGTATTTTCTAAGCTTCTCCAAATGCCTTTGCCATGGGTTTAGAACTATCCTTGACTTATAAATCTTTCTCATCACCTTTTATGTTCGCTTGAATGACTTTTTCCCATGGTGAAAACTTCTTTTTCTGAAATCTCTAAGTCCACTTAATTATTAGAGATTGATTTGTGTTTTTCAGACTTCTAATAGCTAAACCGCCAAAAAAATAACGCCTACACATCTTTTTCCATGAAATCCAACTTATCTTCATTCCAACTCTTGTATACCCCACGTAAGGTCGCTCATAAATTTAGCGAGAGATTGTTCCACCTTTGCTAGCATCTTAAACAGTGTCATATAGTATAAGGGGGAGATGAAATGGTATTACTTGTAAGAATTCATCCACCTTTAAAAAGAAGTCTTCTTTTCCATGAAGCCAATATTTTTTCGAACTTCTTTATAATGTTATCCCAAAATTCAAAACTATTGCAATGTGCCCCAATGAGTATCCTTGACTATTTGAGTGATAGTTTTTTTATCTGACATCACAAAATTGCATCCAAGTTATATACTCTTGAGTAAGATCTAATGCTTACTACATCCGACTTGGCTATATTGATTTTCAAAATAGTGAAAGTTACATAAATTTGCAGTATTATCATCAATCATTTTCCTTGGCATCCCAAAAGACGAATATGCCGCCTGCGGACTACATATGAAACATAAAAAAATGTTAGTTTATTGAGAAACCTTTAAACATGTATAACTCCATGACTCTTTTCATATGTCTAATGAACATATGTGTGTTTAAATACCAATAATATTTGAATTGTTTGTTATGCCATATTATACCATCATATTGCGCATATGGATGACATTTATAATGTTAGAAAACTTTTTTTGATAGTGATCTATGCAAAGATGGTTACAACATCCTTATATAAGAGTTTCTATCCTTCATCATCCTACACGAGGAAGAAACGTGATGAAATTTCTTTTAGAGAAGAGCAAAGTCTAGAGAAGAATTTATTGAGGATATTAAATTCACCTTACACTACAGTGTTTTAACTTGGATGTTTATTTGTAACGTTTCCACTGGAGATGTTCTTTTCAGCTGGAAAACTTTTACTCTTCATTAGTTCAGGATCTTGTAGTCACTATTGATTATATATATACTAGGTCTTAACCCGTGCCGTAACAGCACGGGCATAATTTTTATTTAGTTATGAATTTTCCGACATATGAATATCAAATATAATATGTATTAATATCAAGTTTACCCTTCTTATCGTTGCAAAAGTAAAGGGAAACCCGATAGATATTTTTATTCTTCACTTCACATCCTTTCTAGCATTTTCTGCCTTGACATCCTCCCATACTATGTCTCTCCTTTTTCGAGTTGTATCCTCAAGCCAAAAATGAAATATATCGAAACTAATTTTTACATATTTTGTCCCAAAAATAAATAAATTATTTGATATGTTTTTTAGTTTAAAAAGATATCTTATCGATCTTTTGAAATGGTATTACCTTTTTTCATCTTTCTTATATTTAGTGAATGGTGTTAGGATGTTCATGGAAAATAGGAACCTACTATGGGCTCGACAACATAGCACCGATCATGTCCCCACTTGGCCACCTTGGGATATGAGGTGTGTGGATTTAATCTAAAAGGCCTCAGCGCTACGTAAGGAGATGCCCAAGTTTATTAAGCTCAACATGTACTCCTCTTTCTTCCATGTGGGACTATCCCTAGCTATAATTAAATGGTTTATCGTGCCACATACTCCAACAATATCCACCTTGACGATATTAAACCACTTCACCAGTCCAATCAGACTTCACCATATGATTACCATTTGTATATGCTACCCATCGATCAGGATTATTGTCACTATGCGCCCTACAATCCTACTTCGCCTTGATTTAATGAGAAGGCAAGCACCAACTCCAGCTTGAGCATTTCCTTGCCCACATAGAACCCTACTACTTGAGAGTTAATGTGTGAGACACTAACTCCACCTTAAGCACCAGTTCATCCTTGAGCATTGCCTTTCCGATTTAGAACCCTGGTCCTCCTGAGTTATTGAGTGAGACACTAACTCCACCTTGAGTGCCAGTTCAACTTTGGGCCTTGCATTCTTCACCTTGAGTCTGATTTCACTTGCGCCCAAAACCGGGTGACATCCACAACCACTTCAACGTTCGAACAGTAGCCCCAACCACGGGTTCTGATACCAATTGTTAGGATCTTCATGGACCATCAGACACTACTCAGGGCCCAACCACATAACCCGAAACCCCACTTGACCACCTTGGGATAAGAGGTGTAAGGTTTTTAACTAAAAAGCCTCGGTGCTATGTATGAAGAAGTCCAAGCTTATTGTATGTTCTTACTATTTCAATGATGATGACATACTTAAAATCTAATTCATTCACTTAATATATTATACTTTAAAATGTTAAGTCATTTCCGATGGTAATCATTTTACCCACATACGATGTAGTTCTAGTTTTTCAAAATTCCCATAAATATTATGTACGTAATTCAATTTGGCAGGAAGAGTTCACCAATGGAATATAGGTAATGGCTTGTCCTTTCGTAACATTGTGGCCTTTTCAACATACTTGGATCCAGAGTTGGTAAAAATCACTGAATTTATGGGTTCTCGGGCGAGAGTAATCTAGGTATGGGATACCTCCCAGAAAACTGCTAATGGATGTCCACATCAGTTTTAGTTTAAAATACCACGCTATCGGATAACCACAATGACTAAGTGGGAACAGTATTGTCAAAGATCAGGTCCTTAAAAATGGTATTAGAGTCGACCACGGGTTACATGTCGAGGGAGAAAGAGTATGCTTGACGGATTGAACATATTCCAGAGTCTCATGAGTGAGAAAAAATTCCAGAGTCTAGGATTGAACATATTCCGTACCCGAGGACGGCTCCAAATTAAGTTGGAATAGAGGTAATGGTTTGTCATTTTCTAACACCGAGACCTTTTCAGCATAATTGGTTTCGTAGTTGGCGAAAAATCTTGATAGTTAAGCATGCTCGGTATTGAGTAATCTTGGGATGGATGACCTCTTAAGAAGTTGTTGCTAGATGAACGCAGCGGTTACATTGAAAACTCAATACTATCAGATGAACGCAGTGGCTTAGTAAGGACATTATCAGTAGAGGGCAGGCCATTACATTCTACGACATTATGCCTCCAAATGTGAGGTTATTTGTTGCATAAAAATAATAAAATCATGATTAGTTAGTAAGTCAAATCATTAAGTAATTAACCTAATAACAATAAACTCTGCTATCCATCATCATTGAATAAAAATAACGTTAAACCATTTATCAAGAAATACGTGAGGCGATGCGAAATTATTCACTTGGCACCAATACTTTCCACCGTCATTATAGTCCACTTTTATAATTGTTAGCCAATTTAACTAAGTTCGGTGCTGCTTTTTTTCATTCAAAAAAAGTATTTTGAAAACATTTTGATAACAATATTTTTTCATCTTAGTGTTTATTAAAGATTTCATAAAGTGTATACTTCCAAAATTTATCAATTTGTAAAGTGGGGAGAATGAGCTTTTAAAAGCTTCAAAAGCAAAAGCTAACCCTAGCTTCATATTTTATTTTCCAATTCTATCCCATTTTGTTTATAACTGACAACAATTATCCTTGAATCTATATATGATCACCAATTTTTATTTTTTATATTCTATATTCTTTAAAGATAATTATTTTTTATTTTCAAACTACATTTTATGTTATATCGTATCACTAAAATATACTTTTATTTTCAACGATAAATATTAAGAGATTATGGATTTTTAAAAAGTGGTTTAGAAAAATAATACTTTTTAATAATAATACTAATTAGTAAATTTAATATTACATGTGTACGTACTCTAATAGTAGAAAATTTACTTACTTTACGCACTATAAAATAGAATAGACAATATTCAGAAATATGTCTGATTTTGTCATTTTCTCACTAATTATAGTTGAACATGATATTTTCAGAGATATGTCTGTTTTTTAAAATAGTTTTAGCTTTAGTTTATAATTTGCAACCGTTCAATTGTTTTTTTTTACAAATCTCGGCACAGTAACTTACATCGGCAACCAATTGTTTTTTTTACATAGCTCCGCATAATAACGTACATCGGAAAAGCACTTTTGTAAAGATCGAAGCAATACCAAACTAATTCTAAGTATTAGCTAATAAAAATATACTTTTATTATCATCATTAGTAGAATAATTTATATATTATCTTTTTTAGTTTGACATTTAATTAATAGACTATTTATTATGAAGAATTATGGAACCTTAATGACATGATAACTTTTGTCCATTAGATGCATTTCTAATCTCAATCACAACCATCACCTATGACAAACGATTACCTCCCTAGATTTATCTCTTGTGAGGAAAAATTTGAACCGCCACTTACATAAGCAAAGTTATCAAAACTGTGCTTTATATTCTTGATGATAATAATAAGAAAGTGAAGTAACAAAGTATTAGTATTGATTTTTCTTAATGGGGTTGCATAAACAAAACATAAAGTGTTCCATTATATGAGTTACCGGAAGATCCAGGTCTCTTGTACTTGTTCCTTAGATTAGTGGTTATTTACGTGTTTATAGGGCTTAACCCGTGTCGTAACTAATATCTACTGATATTATTAGATTAGTGATTCATTCGACCTTCGCACCGCTTCCACAACCTACTATCGCAACTAATATCTATTGATATTTTTTCTGTTTTTATCAAAATTATTTATTAATAGAAGAAATACAAATTTATTAATTTAACTAAGAGAAATTTTATAATGGATGAAATTAATAGATTATTTATTATGAGCAATTAGTGAACAAACATTATTATGAGGAATCAATAAATCATTTAATATCAATTAGTGTGGAACACTAATTAGTTAGGTATTTATTATATTAATCATTTACTATATTTATTATATTAGATTTCCATTAATGGGTCATTAAATGTTAGTTTTATGGGACAAATTACAACCATAGATTTATCAATTGGGATATGAAATCTTGGCCATCACTTACACGTGCGAGATGAGGGTGTTGTCAAGAGAACTACAACCATAGATTTATCTTTGTCCAGACAAATCCTGACCATCACTAACAAAGGCCAACTTGTCCACACCCTGTTTTATACTAATGATATATATATATATATATATATATATATATATATTATGTACCTATTTCTTTTAGAATAACAAATATAAAGGAAATATATTATTAGACATCTAGATAAACTTCAAATCAGGATTTCAATATTCATATTTTTCATAATTAGAAGTTAATATGAATCAAATTATTAACAGTCAAAAATTATTTTTATTTAGTTCTATTTTATTTTCTTTAGGATTACTTTATTTATTCTATATACTTTTTCTAATTTCATTGAACCAACATATTTCATTCGGTGATAGATATGGTTTTCCATGAGCTTCATACTAAACTATGGCATGGAAATATATAGCAATCACCGATTGTATCTCTTTTATTCTTCGTCGATATTTATAAAAAATTATCGCTCATATTTTATGTATATTTTTTATTTAAAAGTATCTTCTTAATTTTAGCTGAAGAAATAAATTGCTTATTCTCTGTATTTGTCTACCCTATGCGCGATCATATTTAGTCTTTTCTATTATCTTAAATCATTCATTATCTAAAACAAAGAATGACTTTATTTTTGTTTTTTGTATTCTCTCGTCAATTTTCTAATATTCATTATAACAATGAGTTGGATCTTCGTTAAATGTTCCCGTTTAGCACTACGGCCATCCAGTATTCTAGAGATTTAAGGGAATTTGTATGATCATCCAACAACAATTAATTTCGAAAGTTATCTATTCTTGGATTATTTTTGGCAGAGCACGCTTTACTTCACATTTATTTTCAACTCTAAAGCCAACTGCGTTGAAAAATCTTTGGTGTGTAGGCCTAAAATACAACGTTAACATATTATGTAGTGAACCATCATCGAATCAGGGGTATAACAATATGGTCAATATCATCAAACTCACTCTTATCGAAGAGGCTTGTTTAGATAAGTAAAATATCACTATCCCACTAGAAGCTTTACACTTTAGGAGCCTTCTTACACCTCGAGAGTAAATCGTCTTACACTTCAAGAGTATATGTCAAATTGGGAAAGATCAATTATTTTTAAGGATAACCCATATCTCATCTTAATTAGGAAAGGCGACATTAATCGCCAAAGATAAATTGTATCCCATCAGATTTAGGAAAGGCAACATTAATTCTCAAATATAACTCTTATCGAATCAGATCTAGGATAGCTAACGCCAATTTTCGATATTAAACAACCCAAAACTCATGTTAACTTTAACTAGATTAACGTTATAAGTATGAAACCGCATCATCCACTTTTTCTGCGCTAGGTTAACGATGCAATATTCGCTGGATCACAATAATTTTTTACCATGCATTTATGAATAAATTTCAATGGAGTGAATGCACATAGAATCTGTGGTATTATATTGTCGAGATAATTTCGTCCAAAAATGTTGCAGCTCTATTCATTACACATTGAATCCAAAATGTTACTATTAAAAATAAAAAAGGAGGATTTATGGACACTATTGTCGAGATAATTTCGTCCAAAAATATTGGAGCTCTATTTATTACATATTGAATCAGGATTGTTACTATTAAAAATAAAGACGAAGATCCTGGACAATCTTATATGGACACTATCCATAGAAGATTGAACAAATAATCCTGTAGAATCTAGATGATAATGAATTTGAACATAATATTTTAATGATACACACCTTTTATTAAATTTATATCTCTACCAAAACTGAACCCAATTTGATATACCAAACCTCATCATCTAACAGGGGTTTACTCAATAAATACTTTTATTGATTTCCAAAGAGTTTAATAGATTTACAAAGTATTGTGTTATTCGTTGTATACTTTTAAAATCTCTTTCAAAGTTTATGTTACTCGTTGTAGATTGTCAAAAAGTCTTCTAAAGTTTGTGTTACTCGTTGTAAACTTGAAAATTCGAAGACTTTGCATACTTACTTATTTTCAAGACTTTGAGTGACTTTTGTGTATATATTTGCCTTGATAAAAGTCTTGCAAAATATGTAAGATTTTGGAAGACTTCCAAATTTTTTTATAAAGATGTTTTTTACTCTCTTTTATTTTATTTCATGAATACACAATCTAGAAAACTCCTTTTATAAATGGCCCATAAAATTATTATACACGTTTACTATTTCATGAAAATTATTTGATATGATTAAATATATTTTTTAATTTTAATTATTATGTAAAAATGTACAATCATTATTATTTTAATTTATTGTTACACTTTATTGTTTATTAAACAAAAGAAATAAGTTATATAAAATAATAATTTATTTTTATTTAGTTGAAGTTTATATAATAAATAAGCTACAATAAATTTTGTATTTATGTCTATCATGTATATTTCCATATAGAATTTGTTTTTATAACTCTTAAGGACTCTACAAATGTCTGCAAGACATTAGACAATTCTGCATAACTCCACAAAATTCTGCATAACTCCACAAAATTCTGCTCAACTCTGTATAATTCTCGCAAAATTATTAATTTTCATAACTCTTTTTAAATCTACGAATGTTTTTATTGAGTAAACTCCCGTAAGTTTATCAAAAAAATAAAAAAATCTTAATCTTAATTTTGAAAGTTAATTTTCAACTGTTTATTTTCAAAATGTTAAATGATGGAGTTATCTTTACTAGAGGTTTTATTTCACAAATAGAGATGATGACACTTTCTGCTCCTTCGAATAAAGAATGATTAAACATGACCGTAGTACCCAGCTCACAGGACGACTTAAATTTGCTCCCTCTATTATTCTTTACTACTACCAAAACCGGCCCTTTTATTACTTCTCACATGCACTCCACTCTCTTTCTCCATCTGTCTAAAACTGTCTCACTCTAACATATTAAAACTAGTTTCCTCTCTCTGTCGCACTCGCTTCTATGTCAAGTTGCCAGCATCTAGTCATCCGCATATATAAATGCAGCATCTCCCCGTAACTTCTCTCAAATTCACAAACAACTTAAGCTAGCTAGTGATTAAGAAGAAGAATCTCTCTTCTTATTTCTAGCTATCTTTAAGTATTTTTTCTCATCAACTTACCTAACAAATTTCAAGATTTTTTTTAATGATGATGATGAAGAATACCAATGGATCATTTGGGTATGCACAGATGGAGAAGGAAGATCCAGAAGAAATGAAACATAGAAAAGCTCAGTTCATGATTTACAAAACTATGCAAAAAGCTGATGTTGCTGTTTCTTCTTCTTCAACATCGAGTAATCCAATAAGGATTAGGATTTGTAGGTTGAAGATTAAGTTTGGGAATAGATTGAAGAGATTGAGAAAGAGTTTGTTATACAGCATTTCATCAACGGTTAATACTAGAGTTTGTGCTTACAAACAGTTCATCAATCAATTGAAGAACTTGAAACGTTTGGTTCGTACTAAACAGAATCTGCCAACTACTACTACTAAAACTTCTCATGAACCAATTTTCCTTGCTTCATCTCTCATCTAACTAAATCTTCTTCAAGCTTCTTTCTCTTTTTTCTTTTTTTCGTTTTTGTTTTTTTGGTTCTTTTGAAATTTCCCTTTAATTTTACTTTTGATTGTACTTAATTACATATACTTACAAAGAAAATATATGTGATCCGGATATATGTAAGATTTGTGTTTGGGAATATCTTGTTTGTGCAATTATGTTTAATACAGAAGGAAAAAAAAAATGTACCAGTTTCTTTTCTTTCTAGCACTCTTTTTTCCTTTTCACATTTTTTTTTTCTTTCTTCAATTAATGAAAAATCGATATGCTTATCTATACTGAATTGAATGTAGACATTTCAGGGAGTTTTTTGATTATATAAATTTATTAAAGTTCAGTTTATGTTTTGTATCTATACTGAATTGAATGTAGACATTTCAGGGAGTTTTTTTATTATATAAATTTATTAAAGTTCAGTTTATGTTTTAAAGATATAGGAAGATTTTATCCTTTTAATTGAATTTAGAAACAATGCATTTTATTTGGAAAAAAAGAAATGACCGGCTCGACGCGGCAACAAACAAGATCTATGAATCTACCTATTGGTGCAACAAAAGTTACAAAATGTACTCTATGGTTGCATACAAGCATTTTTGGAAGATTCCCTTTGAATTCTCTTATGGGTAATTAGGGGGTAATGGACCAATGGTAAGCAATAGCTAAATTGGTTTTGTTTTCAACTCTCTTGTATGTTTGATGTCACCTCTTGTTGTCTTCATTTTTAAATGAAATTTGTCTCTCTCTTTTTGTATCAAGTATAAATAAATCCTGAATTGGATGTTGCAGCAGTTAAATGTGATGAACGGAGAGTGTTTTGGTCTGTTTTAGGGTTTGAAATTGAATTAGAATCGAGAGAAAAAGGGGAGGCGCTGTTAATGGAGAAAACGAGAGCATTCAGAGAGATAGATTGAGAAGATGAAGAAGAGAGATCTGCCATAGATGGAGAATGGGTTTGTGTTTGAATCACTTGAGTTGGAAGAAGAAACCAGACAAGAAATTGATGGTGATGTTCCCAGTTGATGAAGAGGTTTAGATGAATGTTAGGACAGGGGTTAATGGAATTCAAGCAATAAAGGTGATGAATTGGGGAAGAACTGTGATTTTAGTGTTCTGAAATTGCAATTAGGGATTTGAATTTGATTCGAGTTGATGATGGCCGCTGTTGTGAATTGAGTTAGCTGTTGGTCTTGAAATTGAAGACATATGAGATCTCGTGTTGATTTGAAGGGGTAGGTCATGGATTTGAAGATGTGGTAGTGGCTCTGGTGATGGGTTGTAGCTGAAGTTGCAGTTACAGAGATGGGGTTTTGGACAGTGACTTGAGCAAGTGGTGAAATTCCAGTTGACAGTGATGCAGCTGCAGTTGGAAATGGAATGCTTTGTTGTTGCTGCATATGGCTCAGGTTGTGAGAATTCAAGACAGAAATTGAAGATGATGGTACTGGACTCAACAGTAGATGGAGTTGGCCTTGCTGGAATTTTGTTGCCGAGTCAAGTGGTGATCGAGTTGGTCTTGTAGCTGAGTGCAGAAGGCTGAAGGGTTTGATGGTGCTGTGATAATTGGTTGTGCAGGCATGAAGCTACAGGTGCTGTTGGCACCAAGTCAGAATTGCAGTTCTGGTGGAGATACTGCAATGCAGTAAATGGCCTGTTTAGGACTGTGCAGGGATATGGAGAATGAAGTAGGAGCTGGTTATGAGGTTGTATTCAAGGGACTGAAGTTGGTGATTTTGGTGTGTTGGTTACAGATGATATTATGAAGAGTGTTGTTCAAATGGGTGTTTTGAAATCAATTGATGCACTTGAGGTTAGTTTTCGGTGTTCATTTCTTCAGTTCAGTTTCCATTCCATATGCATTTGATTATGTGATAAATGTTAGCTATTTCGAAGCTTTACAAATTTGTTTGATTGATTGTTGCTGTGCTAATAATGAACTAGAAATGTTAGTGATTATGAAGAAAATAGGCACACTGTATGTGGCAAGTTCTACCGAGATGATTTCTGCAGTTGAACCTATGAGAAATGTTGGTGCATTAGGCTTACCCCATTGGGTGAACACTATTTCGAGTGTGCTTAATAGTCAAAAGCTTAAAAAGTAGATGACTGTCAGTTGCACAAAGAAACCCAATTATGATGAATACTGTTTAATCTTGATATGCCTTTTTTTATGTGTAATTATGGGTGTCATTAGATTTGCTGTCTATCAAAAACTGATATAGGGATTCTTTCTAATGTCTGTGCACTTATCACAATTTCTATATTTTTGTATCATGTAGCTTCAAACCAAGGGTTGTGGCGCGTTTGAAGTAGTAGTAGATTTAATAGGTTTATCTGGGCAAAGGTCTACGTTTCCAATTGCCAGACTGAAGAATTTGCCTCTGAAAACATAGCTGAACAATTTGTTTTTGCCTATGAAAACATAGCTAAACCACTCTTGGCCTCTGCCAGCCAACATCTCCTTCCTCAATACCCTGTGCTTTCTTTACCCTGTTTTTTTTTTTTTTTTTTTTTCTATTTTATAAACCCTAGCTATCTCTGCAAACTGACTGTCGCTTTAACTCGATTCAAACCCAATTACTACCATCATCGTCATAATTTCTGGTTTTGTGATTTCCTACTGATTGTGGAATATGCTTCGCAGAAATATTAGAATGAGGCGAGAATACTTGTACAGAAAAAACTTGGAAGGAAAGGAAGGTTATATGAGAACAAGCGAAAAAATAATAAAGCTCTAGAAGGTATTGCATCTCTATAAGACTCTAGTTAACCTAATTTCATCGCTCCAGATTTGTTCACTGTTGTTGTCATTGTGTTTGCAGCAGTACTCAAACCATTCCCTGCATAATTGATGCATGTAGAAATTTTATAACTGCTTATCCTGTGTGAATATAAAAACAACACTGAGAATCAATCACTGTCAACTTGAGGAGTAGTTCTTTGCTGCTGTGTTAGATCTGAATTTATTGCAAATCAAATTAAGCCTATTGCATCAGTAAAAAAAAAATACTTAAATTGTTGCACATTCATGTATTAGAAGTGTAATCAATACTGGAATTCACAGTTTGCACTGGCAGCTACTTACCAGGTTCTTAATCTCATAAGGCGTAACTAGATTGTTAACTCTTTTAATGCCATACTTTTCCATATGCGAGAGACAATTTATTTTAGATGATCATTTAAGAGGATTCTTACATGAGAAATGTTCAGCTGGAATCATTTTTGGGTGAATGTCCGAATTATTCAAGTATCAAGTTAGTGCTCTTACCCCACTAGCTTGCCAGACTACATCTCCAACCTCAATCCACTGGACTTGGTGTTGATTTATAAAAACGTTCTGTTTTTGCGTTTCTTCTGTGTCTCTATGTTAAATGGGTTTGGTCAAAGCTGATGTGTGAAAGAAAAAGAAGCCAATCATTTCGCACTCACTTCCTCCGTATTTATACACCACGCCACATTTTTAAGCTCTTGTTCTGAATGACACTTCCATTCATAGACCTGACATGGTGGTTTGCCATTTTAACTCATTTTTCTTTTTAAATCCCAGCTGGTGTGTTCAACTCACATACTATCCGTTTTCAGTGTCAGCTAATTTCGTATCTCTTCATTTAAAGGTTACCGCACTAATGCTAATTCTAAAAAATGCATTTTTAGTTGATGTACAAATTATATTGATGCATCTTGTCTATTTAGTTCTGGATTGTGACTGCGTTTTCTTAATGCAGATATTGTTTGGTGGAATTCTTGGAACCTGCAGATGTATCTCCAGTGATGATATCTCGTACTCCCTCTTTTAATTTCTCGATTCGAGATGTAGAAGATGGGTGTAAGTTTTCGAACCTGCAGATGTATCTCCAACGCAGTTGCCTTATCCGTTCATGCCATTCATCCATGGTAGCCAGAACACATGTATTAGAGTGTTGTATCTAAGTGGATACTTGCTTGTACAATCAATAACATGCACACAATTGAGCTTCAGGGTTTTTGTACACAATGAAACAAAGATAAACGTGAGTTTTGCTGTGTGGTGTGAACTTCACTTACAAGTCTCCTGTTGCTTTACAATAATAATCAGTCCATAATGTTTATCTTGTCACATATAAGTTTCATGATCTTAAGGCTACATCTCCGAAGAAATTCTTTTGGTGAGTTATGGTGTAGAAGAGCATGTAGTAGTTGATTTTTTTATGGTGCATTATTTTTATTGAATTAGTCACTTTTTCAAGTTACATTTCCAGATTAGCAGTGTCTATAATAGATGCATGGAGACACACTCTTTGGGTTCTTAGAAGTGTATGTAATAGAAAGCTTTAATGCCAAATTGTCAATCAATCTATAATGAACCATAAACAAGTTTAAGCAACCAAATCCCAGTAATTAAAACTAAAGAGCTCAGGGAACACTAATTCAGTCATACAACAAAGATGTTTCCTCTAAACTAAATGATCAATTAGCTAGCTTATTCATATATACCAATATCAAAAAGCAATATCCAAAAGAACATCTATAAGATCATTAGATAAACTGGAACAAAAATCACTTAGAATAAAACGCAAAAGCAGATGTCGGGGGTTTGGCAATCAAATTAGCTTATTTCTTAATGCAGATGTTGTTTGGTGGAATTCTTGGTGATTTTTTTTCTTTTTTTTTACATTATCAACTTGATACAATTTTGTTTTACAAATTAGGACTATGATAAAATTTATCTGAACATCTCTTTTACAATTCTTTTTTCCTTTACAAATCTGAATCCATGTAATCACGTAGTGGTGTCGTTTCGTCAGGTTCTTCGGTTGGCCCTTCCACCGTGGAAACGGTTGTACTAGTGATTAAGAAAAAGAATATCTCTTCTTACTTCTAGCTATCTTTAAGTATTCTTTGAAATTTATTTTAATATATTATGTACCAATTTCTCTATATTTGTCTACCCTATGCGCGATTAAATTTAATCTCTTTCATTATCTTAAATCATTTATTATGTAAAACAAAGAATGACCTTTTTTTATTGCTTTTTATATTCTCTCGTGAATTTTCTAATATTAATTATAGCAACGAGCTAAACCTTCGTTAATTGTTCCCGTTTAGCCACTGTGACCATCCAATATTGTGGGGTTTCTAAGGGAATTCGTATGGTCATCCAACAACAATTAATTTAGAAGGTTATCTATTTTTGGATTATTCATGCCTGAGCACGCTTTAATTCACAGTTATTTTCAACTTTAAAGCCAACTGCGTTGAAAAGGCTTTGGTGTGTAAGTTTAAAATACATCATTATTATACATTATTTAGCGAACCACTATCGAATCATGGGTATTACAATATGGTTAATACCATATTGAATAGGCTTATTCAAATAAGTAAAATATCACTAGCCCTCTGGAACTTTATAACACCCCGATTAATTATTGTTTATACTTTAGGAGCCTTCTTATACCTCTAGAGTAAATCCTCTTACACTTCAAGAGTATACGTCGAATTGGGAAAGATCAATTATTCTTAAGGATAACCCATATCTCATCGTAATTAGGAAAGGCGACATTAATCCTCAAAGATAAATTGTACCCCGAAAATTCAGGAAAGACAACATTAATTTTCAAAGATAACTCCTATTGAATCAGATCTAAGATAGCTAATGCCAATTTCCAAAAATAACTCGTATCCCTAAATAACCTCGTTGAATTGGGGGCCCCAAAAAACAATTAGGGGCCCTGACCATTTTATACCCACACCAAATTTTATAGGGGTTCCAAAAATGGGTGAAAATGCCATTGTACCCTTTCTACTTAATAACCTATTAACCCTAAACATAAGGCCCCCAATTCATTCTCTAAAAACCTAAAAACCAAAATCAGTTTTTATTCCTCTCCCTCTCCGACCTCCCACTCCTCCCTCTCCTCCATTAACGACACAATTTTTTTTTCTTCGTCGATTCATCGTCGTAATCGACGATACAAAAAACTTTAATCGACGATTAAATTCTTCTACAAACATGGCTCGAACCAATGAGTACAAAGGAAAGTTTAGTAACCCTAATTTGGTAAAGAAACCGAAATTGAAGATTAATCTCAAAACCAAGGTTGCGGTATCAAGCCGGGAAGAATTAGAAGAAGAAATGGCACCGATTAGAAAGTAAGTGACTCAAACCCACTTATGATTTTGATTATTTATTGAGTTTTGATTGTGAAATCGAGCACTGGAACTGAATTTTTTCAGTTTTAGTGCTAGGGTCGTTATACTGTGTTTTATTAAACCCTAAGGATTCTTCAATTGCAAATGTAAAGTATGAAAAATCGTTATTGTATATGATTAGTCAGTTAGCGACCCTAATTCTGGTACTACAATTTCGTTTCCATTGACTTGGGTCGTTACCTATATAAGCCAATTTATTGATGACCCTTACACTGGTAAGACCATACTCTCTGCCTTAAAAATTGGAAGTGTCGTCCACATATACTCACTATCTAAAATATTGAAAGGGTCGTCATATTATTTGTTAAAGTCGTAAAAAATTTGTTTGGGTCATATGTTTTCTAAGGAATATGGTGATGACCCTTGTTCTGAGATAGCATGAAATACTTAAGTTATTTGTTCTTTTTTGGGTGTATGTTACCATTGTAGTAAAAAGAAAGACAAGGGACACATGCCGACTCCACCTTCCAAACCTCAACGGCACGACAAGTACTTGGCGGCCGGTCAATTTTGCGGAAAACGTCCGAGTGAGGTGGCCGTTCTATCTGCGAAATGAGAAATCGAGGTAATGATTCGTCCGATTCGCCAGCTTCTTCCACCCCAGTTGTATCCGCTTCCGGAAGTGACGAGGAAGAAATTATTGAATACGAACAGATTCATGATGATGATGGCGATGGTAACGGCGGTGGTATTGGCAGTTCTAGCCTTGGTGGTGTTGATGATGATGATGATGATGATGATGATGATGATGATGATGATGATGATGATGATGATGAGGAGGAGGAGGAGGAGGAGGAGGAGGAGGAGGATGATAAGGATAAGGATAATGTTGAAGGTAATGCTGGTAAGGGTGTTGGTGGTTATGATGATGATGAGAAGAGAAAGAGGATGAGGAAGGCAATGATGGTCAGGGTGTTGGTGGTGATTATCAGGAGATAGTGGAAGATGAGGCGAAATCGTCGAGACAGAAGGATGGAAAGCCCGTTGCAGAGAGCGCGAGACACATTCCCACCAAACATTTGCAGCTGGAACGTCTTTATGGTGGCAAAGCTAGAGGAGAACCGAGAGATCGATGCGAAGTTTTATTTGGATATAAGGGCAGCTGGGCTCGTACCATCTACGAAACAATCGTAACAATCTAAACTTTGCCTTTATATTTGATTTGTTGATTTTAACTTTAATTTCTTTTTATCTTTACTTATTTTTTCTTTTGTAGGATCATAAGAATGGCGTACGTCTTTTCATGCGGCAATCTTCTTATGTGAAAATGTCCATGTGGGAGCTAAAAGGTGAATGTGAAAGAGTCAAGGAGATTATTGAAAACTCTGCTATGTGTACTGCCGTTGTGAACACAGTGATTGCATATGACAAGGTTGCAGTTTCCAGTTTCAGTGAGAGGTTTTACGGAGAAACCCATACATTCCAATTCCCTTTTGGTGAGATGGCATTGACACCCATGATACATATCAGATATTAGGGCTACCGGTCGAAGGAAAATCCACCAATGCTAAGTTCAAGAAAAGGCTCAGTTGGGAAGAAATTTATGGATTGACCGAGAGATTGTTTGGCTGGGATCAAGAGACCACAAATGGCCTTTTTTCGTGAATGGAAAGAAATACCCGAAGAAAGAGTTCAAACTCGTAGATATTAAGGAGATGTTTGCTGTAACACTAATCAAAGAAAGAGTTGATGGTCTCTCTGATGCTCAATGTCATTATGCGGCGGCTGGGTATTTTTTATACACACTTCCGTCGGTCATATTTCCCGACAGCAAGGGTAACCGGGTGAGTGTCAACCTTTTTCAACTTTTGGATCCTTTGGATGATGTGAACAAGTACTCTTGGGGTACTGCCATAGTAGTACATTTGAATTGTCAGTTATCAAATGCATCTCGGGAATGATCTTATCAAATTCATGGCAATACGGCTCTACTGCAGGTAATTGGATTGAACATAGTTGTATTCCCTATTTATGTTTTTTTGTTGTTTGAATATTTTTATACCTATCGGATTGTTTTGTTTTGTTTTTTTTTTGTTTGATGTCAATATAGGTGTGGATTTATGATCATTTTCCTTCATTGTTCAAATACAATCCCGACGTCAAAATCAACCCAAAATGGAACAAAACCAAACCAAGAGGCACTCGATACTTGTACACTGGGTCTCTGGATAGGGAACCGAAGGATGCGTTTGTAGAAATACGCAACAATTGAACAACATCACAGCTGAAGAGGTAATCTTTGATCCTTATAATAATGATAGGGTGCGCGCAATGGAAGATGTTGTGTATTACAACGGCCCTCTGTTTTACCCTTACGGATTTTCAATGTATAATCCGATGAGAATCATGTGTCAGCTTGGGTTTATTCAAGATTCAGCCGCACAGAATTATAAACCACAATTCAAGCACAAGTTAGACAAATGCGAGTCTAATGAGTCCGAATTAGTGGTGGTTTATGAACCTGAACCATTGAATAAGCATTGGTATGATAGACACAATCATGATAACAAGATAGACGTCTCTTATTGGGAGCATGTGAATGAAGGTCACGAGTCCACATATGATTACTTGGAATGGTATGGACGTTTCTCTCACCCACGGGTCATCTGGATAGATAATCATGGCACTTGAAGGAGCAACAAGGCATCTTCCTCGGCTTCTAAATCTGACACAAGAGATGATTCCACTATTCTTAAGCTTGTGGTAAGTATTTTTTTTTTGGTATTATGTTATTCACAAACATACAAATATGTATTGGTATTTGAATGCTAATAGAGGGAACAAATGAAGATTCTTATGAAGGCATTTTGTTGCTGGGCCGAGAAAGGAGAAGTGGTAGAACCTGAGCGACATCGGAAGTATGCTGATTATCTTAGTCACATTGAAAATCCATCAGCAAAGAAAATATTTGCTGATCTGGCTAAGCAATGTAATAGGCCCAGGAAAACTAGTGAACAAATGAGACAAGAACGTGATCAACAGGGTGAAGCATGCCAAGGTGAGGAAAGCTCGGAGGAAAGAGAAGATGATGAATCCCAAATAGCTAGTTCAAGTCAAGGACGTCGTAAGAGAAGCCGGGCTTCAGCTGTTGAAGGTAGTCAGGGAGGGCGAGATGGAGGTCGAGGCCGGGCTAGAGGTCGAAGCCGAGGTGGAGGTCGAGGCCGAGGTGGAGGTCGTAACCTTGACTGATGATATGTTCTTCTAATGTTATGATGGATGACTTTAGTTTTTCGCAAAATTAAACTTAAGTTTCTTTGTTTGTTCATAGTTTGATACAACTATCTTGTGCTTGTTAAACTCGGTTTGTTAACACATTGGCGCTTTAGTTTATATGTTAGTATTTTTTGTTTTCTACAATTAGTGTTAATATTTTGATTTAATATTACGCAAACAAATGATCCACCAAAGGTGTCGTCATCTTAATATATTGTTCTATGACGACAGTTTACCAAATAGTTGAAACATATGAAGATGTGTTACAATCTATATATACACAATTGACGATCCTAAGTGGACAAATCATCCAGGAGATGAAACACATAATTCTCCCTTAGAGTCGTTAACTTAATGGTTTTGAAAAATAACGACCCTTAGAGAAATTGAAAAAGAGAACTGGGTAAAATTTCAGGACTAGAGTCGTTACTATTTTAAATGGAATTAAGTAACGACTCTTGTTGACAAAAACATCCATCCCCCTTATAGTCGTTAACTTAATGGTTTTGAAAAATAACGACCCTTAGAGAAATTGAAATAGAGAACTGGGTAAAATTTCAGGACTATAGTCGTTACTATTTTAAATGGAATTAAGTAACGACTCTTGTTGACAAAAACATCCATCCTCCTTATAGTCGTTACCTTATTGGTTCTGAAAAATAACGACCCTTAGAGAAATTTGAACATAGAACTAGGTAAATTTCTGCAATATTGTCGTTACAACTTAAATGGAATTTAGTAACGACTCATGTGGACAAAATCATCCAGGAGCATACCACATATTTCTCTTTTAGAGTCGTTACTTATGTCCATGTCCATAATAACGACCTTTAGATAAATTAAAACAGATAATAGATGTAAATTTTGGAACATAGTCGTTACCTGTTAAAATGAAATAAGTAACGACCCTGATGGACAAAAACATCCCGGACTAGAGTCGTTACCATATCGATATTGGATATTAACGATTGAGGGAGAACCGTCGTTATTTTGGAGAGAGTCGTTATTTTGTAAATGCTAAAAGAGGACGACTTATTGTTTAAACTATAAAATTGGAACGAGAATGGGGTTTGATTTGATACGGAAATAACATTACATTAATCTCGTATTATATAATAGTTAATATGGGTATTCTAGAATTTGACACATCAAATGTTCGTCGATGAACCTCCTAGCACGTCGGTACAAGATGGTATATTCTTTGTGGTGAATGAACTTAGTTTCCCCGTTGCGAATTCCCCAAAGCCCATTGAAGTGTTCCAACTGAAATTCAAATAATTCTTAAACTTTTGTATGCTCACTTTTAACGATGTGAAATGTATGTGAAATGTTAACGGTGAATTTTTTTCGTATTACTTACTTTTTCCCTAAGAGGTGCTTGTGGATGGTGTTCGTACACTATATTCCTAACTTTAACATACTCTCGCATTGAACTTTTCATGTAGTTGAATTGAAAAGCCAAGTCTCTCCACTTGCGGTTATTGGGATTCCTGATGCGGCCATAAAAGAACTCTTTCACTCTCTTCCAAAACATGGAATGGATTTCATTAGGACGTTCACGAAACGTATTAGCAAACGATTTAACGAGACACAAATCTTCATAAGTTTCCCATTCCGCTATTACCACAAATGTTTAGAGTATTTTGGTACAAAATGATGTGATTTGGGCCATTCAATAAGAGTAGTGGGTCTATATTTTATAGAAGGTGTAGTGCAACGGTCATATTTTTTGAAATTCACCCCAAGGGTCGTTCACCTAGTTAGTAAGTATAGTGATGACCCTCTATGTTGGATACAAATAAACACCCTTTACTCAATACATCAAGTGTAACATAAATGATTACATGTTATTACGTGATTCCATTTGGTATACGCAGCCTGGGCAGCACGCATATCCCCTATGCTCCTGGCGAGAAACTCGTTGTACTTGGTGCACCATTTTATTACAACAGTCGTCCTATGCCTAACGTGGGACGGAAAATAAGGATATCGCTTTGGACCCGAACCAACTTGGCTCCAAAATATACTATCATCTTGATATTCTTCGTGAAGATCCTTGAGGATGTAATAATTTTTAACCCATTCGGTCTCTTCGTCGGCTTGCTTGAATCTTTCTCGGAGTTGGGATTGTTCTTCGCCTCTTTTTTTGGCCTCGCGCATCTCTTATTCTTCCTTTACATGATATGGCGTAATAGTGTAGGGTTTTTTACGAGGCCGCATGCTTCTTTTGTGTATTTCTTCCTCCATTTCCAATATAGAGGAGGTTGGTCGCTTGCATCTTCTAAGTATGTTTTCAATTGAATTGTTTGACATTTTAGAAAATTTTGACTTTGATTGTTTTCGGTTGTATTGGCTAGTTCATGTTGAAATGTTTATATACAACATATCCCAACGGCTATTTTTATTGGGAAGAGTGTATTCAGAAATATCCGTTAAATACATAAGATGTTAAAGTCATTATTATAGTCTCTTTAAGAATTAACGACTGTATCCGATTAAATCATTCGTGATATTAGTAAAAATTGTACTTTAGGGTCGTTACTACTTAAGTTTTTTAAAATAACGACCCTAGGTTACAAAAACATCTAGGAGACGAATAATATTTGTACATGAAGGTCGTCACAGTATAGGTTCATCTCAATAACGACTCTAATCTAAAAAAAACTTACAAGAGATCATCAATATTTTTATCCTAGGATCGTTAAAACTTATGTTTAAGAAATTAACGACTTTTGTTTACCAAAACTTCCAGGAGATCATCTATTTTGGTTGGTTAGAGTCGTTAACTTATATCGGTACATATAATAACGACTCTAACTGAAAATAAATGAGAGGTTGGGGTGGTTATATTTTAGCTGTTAAATGTGAATGAAATGAATATATATAACAGTAAATAACATTTATGCGGAAATATATAACAACGTCTATTCAATAAGCAGTCTTCAAAATACAACCATCTTCCAAGAAGATGTTTCATAATATAAATCTCAAAATAAACATGATTAAACCATTAAACAATCATTAATTCTTGTAATTCTTCACCCATGTCAACATGATCCGGCATCGGGTCCAAAGCATTCCACAAGTTCAGGCCGTACTTGTACTGGTTTGTCCACTCCTTAGTGAAGTCTCCCCACTCAGCATAGCCTACCTGTGGCAAAAGACATTCCTCTATTATCTTCAAGCCTATGTAATGGTTCATGTTGACATGTGCCATTAAGCATTCCACAAGTTTTGTCCGTACTCGTACTGGTTTGTCCACTCCTTAGTGAAGTCTCCCCACTCAGCATAGCCTACCCGTGGCAAAGGACATTCCTCTATTATCTTCAAGCCTATGTAATGGTTCATGTTGACATGTGTCATTACAATTCTTATTTTCTTTAGCGCCGTCTCACACCTAGTTATTGAGGGTACATACGTACAAGATCCTCCGGGGAACCCTTTGTTGAATACATGAACGACATAAGAGAATGTGTCCGCTAAAAGTTGTGCACCAAAAGACATTTGCATCCAAAACTTATAACCTGCCGTCTTCGACCCATTTCGCCATTTGACGTTGGATACCAACTCCTTGAACTTCATTTCTTTCTCTTTTGAATCTCCTTCCAAGATCATTGTTAGATAAAGTTATTTGTCCTGAACGAGTTTAGCGGCCATTTATCTCCTTGCATATTCGATTTGGGTGAGTTTTAGTTTGTCCGCTTCATCGAAATGGCCTAACTGTTCAGTTGCAACATGGTAACCACAACTTCCATCTGCATCAACGTCGTCGGTGGAGATAAGGTGATCCAAGATGATGTAAGGAAATTGATCGGTATACTCTTTATACAAAGTGTAAGCAACATGAAGCGGTCTTCCTTGGGAATCTCTAGAGGTGCACGGATTACCCTTTATTCCTCTTATCGTCACCATTCCGCTAGTTTGGATTTGCTGGATGCCGACTGTATACTCAACATCATCCATATCCTCCTTTTCTTTCGGTGGTATATGGCTTAGGGTGACTAGTTGGTTTTTTGGCCCACCCCTTTTCTTGGTAATGAAAGAGTTTTCATGCTCATTATATTCCGCCTGCACCTTCTCATGGCGACACTGGTCCCTTGTACAACTCTTGTCTTCATTCACAGTTTCTCTAAATGACATTTTAGTTATCGGACTCCATGGTGGTTTTTGTTTTATAGGCTCTTCTTCTACCCCCCAAGCTCTTCCGGGCCGCCGGCCACAAGTTGGAAACCAATATTTGTCTTCCTGCACAATTCATTTTCCTGTATTTTTTGTTGATGTACTTTCCAATTTCCAAGTCTCCAAACTCTTGCTCAGCGTCCCTTGTGGGATTTGGTGTGAATGAAAGTTGCTGCCAGAATGGATCGATATATCCAAGAGGAATAATATCTTTGTGCCCACTAAATTTATGTCTACACGGGAGGCCGAGCCATGTCTCAGTTGTACAATAACAGTTCATCACCTTCCCAACGGCCGTATTTGCTCTAAACTTTATAAGTTCTTACATCATATGGGTTATTTCCCACCATGATACTTGATGTGCTACCCCCCGTAACAAATATTTGTCTCTAATGTATGCCATCAGAAAACGGTCTTTACTTATCTCCATCTGGGCCATTATTTTTCTTAGATCATTCTCTGCGTGCTCGTGAATAACTTCATGTACCATAACTACCCCACAAGTATTCTCTTCCAGAATTTTTTTCTGACGCCCATGAGACTGCTCTGCAATACTTGTAGACTTATTTTTGAAGTGCTTGTATCTATTGGTCCATGCGTAAATAAACTTTTCCTTCCAAGGATTCAACCATGTATTCTGGAAATACTCGACAACCTTATTATGATCAGTTCTCCAATTATCAATAAATATTTGCAAGTTTACATAATACTTAACCTCGGTCTTCGAATGAGCCAAATGGTCCCAATCTTTGCAAAAAACTTTCCATAGATCCCCCTCTTCATCGTATTTTTCATTTTCTTCTTTTCTCTTCCGCTCCATCTTTTTTGGACAGTTGACTAAGACGCTCGTCTTCCTCCTTAGAACGTTGATTACCTTTCTTAGTATGGATCTTTTGGATTTGGTTCTTGCAATTTGAAAGCATGGCGTAGTTAAGTTTATCTGCTAACCACTCGGATTGTTGCATAATTAAGCTACCATCCCATTCAGTTCTCTTGATCGTTGCTTTGGCAGCATAGATTGTGGAAATGGTAGGCAAGTTATCCTTATCTTCTGCCCTTATTACATTTAGGATCTTAAGAGGCCTACACCCCTTCATCTGTCGAACCTTCTCCATTTGATGCGGATTCAACCGGGCATATGCAGGGTGTCCATATAAACTTTTAGGTGGAGGATGGTTGTGACGACCATCACCAATACTTTTCAATCTCCATAGATGGGTTTCATGATTCCTTTTGAAATAAATCCTAAATGGGCAACCACACTTCTTCGACGTAGTTTTGTATACCCTACTCGTCTTCTTCTCATATTTGAAATTCTTACCTTTGTGACTTTCCCCCTTTCTCCCCGCTCTCTCGCACACCATCTCCATCTTATTACAATCGACGTGTTTGCTTTGAACAACAACGCACATCTTCTCTTTTACCTTAGAGATAAGCCATTCCTTGGCCTCAACCTTGTCTTTTCATATCTACATTCACCAAAGAAATTACACATCCATGTGATCAAATAATTTAAAATTAGATATAACTAAACGGTTAAGTAAAATGTACCAAATCAGTCATATAGTGTTGGGAGGTATCCGAACCCATCGTAGAGACTGGTTCTGGTTGAGAGCTTGGATGCACCACCATCTATAACATAACATAAAACATTAAGTTTAGATTCGCCATGGTGTTAAAAAACATGACGATCCTTCTATCAATTAACATTGCGTACCCTGGCGTCGTCATATTTAAAATTTACAAAGTGACGACTTAAAAGCATAGAATTCCTGGAATTTACAAGGGTCGGCACTTCAAATGTAAGCAGTTTTACGACCAAATAAGGTATGTATGCCAGGGATAGGGTCGTCATAGGTTTTCTAGTTCTTTGAACGACTTCGGGTTTCTTAAAGGGTCGTTACTATATATAGATAATCTTCGACGACTTTACATGCACTTAATGCAGAATACGAAATTCAAATTTTTGTTTGATTCCTAGGTTTGGAAAAAATAAAAGGTTTTAATTAAAAAAAAACTAGCCATTGGGGTGGTTTGTTGCTATAAAAGGAGACCCATCCCTTTCAAAGTTTTTCACCAATCACTTTCAATATTCCCAAATCAATCACCCATCACTTCCAAACACTAAAAATGGCTCCAACTTCATTCAATAGTAAAGAAGATGTTGCTATTGTTAGAGCACACACCACTCTGATGAAGCACTCCATTGAGGAAGCGCAATGGGTGACCAGTAACGAAGACCCAACAAGAGGACCTTACCTTGAGTTGGATCAAAACACCAATGCTTGGTGGAAACGTGTATTTAAGGTTTTTAAAGCACTTAACGGAAATCATCATAGACGAACGCTCCGGCAGATAAGGGAAAGGTACGAATATTTATACAATGAATCCATATTGTTGAGAGACGAATTCAAAGCTCGGGCTGAGGCGCTTCCCAACGAACATCGAATGAGTAGCGTAATTTTGTAACTCAATAGGCCGATCATCATAAAATATTTATTTGGTTATGATTATTCAACAACGCTAACTTATTAAAAAAAAAAAAATTCCAGTACTCTTTGGGTAGGAGCCAATACAAATTAAGGTACGACCATGAATTTTTGCACGAGGACTGCTATACTCTCTTGGAGAAGATTGAATGGTAATTTTCCCAATATAATTAATCTCGTATACATTTTCTAGCGCAATGTATTGAAATATATTATGTCTTTTCGTTTTATTTTATTTCATAGTACATGTATGTTTTTTTCGATTCAATAAAACGAGTTCAAATATTGGTTTGCCTTATATTCCCAACAAGGGTCATCAAATGTGTTAAATAAAAAATTGACGACTCTTAAGTTTGTTTGAAATCTAATGCTTGGGTCGTCACTACCTAAATTATTTATAGTAACGACTATAACTGACGCTTAACACAGAAACTCTTTGATAGATGAGTCGTCATTATGTTTCACTACACAAGTGACGACTCTAAATGTAATTCAGCACCGACACTATATGATGGTAGAGTCGTTATCGAATAAATAAATCAATGGACGACTATGTTGATACACAAGAGTCGTCACTTAGTTTATATGTCAGGTAACGACCCTTGTGGAAGTTAATGTCTAATTTGAATTCAACCAATATGGTTGAGTCATGCAACGGTTAAAAAATCAAAATAAGGATTGTTGGGCCTTTAATATCTATAAAAAGAGAACCATATCTCACCCCTTCTTCACCCAAACCATAATTCTCAAAATTCACATTCATTCTCATATATTTATCATCCAACAGGGAAAACAAGAGAAAACACCATGGATACTCCCTACACTTCCGAAGAGAATTTCGCAATTGTGAGAGCTTGGTTGACAGTCCCAAACCACTTTGAAAGTCTAGACAAAGACATTGATGAAACATCATATGGTTGGAGGAACCGCGTATTCATTGTTTTTTTGGCGTTTGACGGAAATCTCAACTCAAGGTCTTTGAAATAAGTCAAGGAACGGTTCCAGGAGATAAAATTAGAATGTGATGCTTTCAAAAGAGAAATTAATTCTGTAAGGGAAGCCATGCCCAATATGTTGGGAGCTATAAGAGTAAGTGTTTAAACGATAGGTAAAACTTATCAAAAGCTTTAAACAATACTAACTAAGTTTTTGGTCTTGTGTTTTCAGTTAGGGAAGGCGTATAAGCGATACGAGGTGCTTCGTGGGAACAAGAGTTCGACGATTGCTACCTCATCTTACACGGCACTACCTATAATTACAGCATCTATGGTTGAGTGTTTGAGTGCACCGTTATTATCTACTGTATTTTATTTCCTTCAATGCAACGCTATGCAAGATGTATGCCTTTTACGATTCAATGAAATGATTATATGAAATCAAAAATTATGAAAATCCAGTAAAAGAGTCGTTATTTGTTTTACTAATAAATATAACGACCCTTAAAAAGATTTGTAATGGCTATATATGATCGTCAAATAATATGACTAAACATATAACGACCCTTTATGTCGTACTTATCAGGGAGTTTTGGTTTTAGAGTAGTTACATTGTGAACAAAATAATTAACGACTATGCGTGACCTTGCTAACAAGGGTCTTCAATCTGTATCACACTACCTTAACGATTTTTCATAACTGGAAAAGTTGCAGGTTAGAGTCGTTACTGATAGTGCCAATAAAATGACGACCTAGTAGGGTCGTTACGCTATACATACCCTGACTCTGACGACCCATACACTGAGTTGTTGCATAGTGGGGATGAATCGACCATTTGGAGCAACCAACAGACAAATTGAAGGGTATAATATGTTTACCTGATTGTTTTCAGCTTGGGTTTCCTCATTTTGAGGGTTGGTTCCTTCATTTTGACCAATGGGATCTTCATTTGCACCAATATTTATAGCTTCCTCTATTAACATTTCTTCATCAAACATCCAATCCATAGGATTAGTTGACACAATCTCACCATCAACACAATCATGGTTGTAATTTGAAGCTTCACCAACATCATTTCCTACACTAGAATCATTCATTTCAAATAACCCAAATTTTCCCCCCAAAAAAATCTAATTCTCCTTCCCCACAACACAAAAACACATTTTTTTCTTTAATAAAAAAAAACCCAAAATCTGATTTTAATCTAACCTTATTACTTAACACATTAATTAACTAATTAAATTTAATTAACACTAATGAGTTGGGGGTATTTTTGCCATTTTAAAAAATAAAGGATAAAGGATAACCCAAAAGTGTTATTTCATGTCCCTTTTTGTCACGTAGTGCAGGGCCCCTAATTGTTTTTTTGGGCCCCCAATTAAACCAGGCTTAATAAGTATCCCAGTCATGTATTTCGATATTAAACAACCTAAAAACTCGTGTTAACTTTAACTAGAATAGAATTATATGTATAAAACTGCATCATCCACTTTTTCCCCGTCAGTTTAACAATGTAATATTCGCTGGATCACAATAATTACTTTTTACCATGCATTTATGAATAATTTCAATGGAGTGCATGGCGCATAGAATCTGTGGTATTATATGTCCAGATAAATATTACAACTCTATTTATTACTTCCTCCGTCTCAAATTAACAGTCCTAATTGACTTTGTCAAGATATTAAGGAAATCCTATAAAATGTCGTCAATAATGCGTCTATTATACTTAGATAAGGAAATTTCATCTCCCGACACAACTTCGTCATCTTCCTTTAGAAGAATTGGTCATTTATGTACATTTGGAACTCAGCTAATCATGGGAGTGCTAGCAGGATGCATGTCCTTGTTAAATTTCCTGACAATGGACATATACAAACTAGTGGAATAATATACCACAAGCTCGGTCTTCTAGTTCAGAACATAGATAAGATCGAGATTTCCCAGGATTTTCATCTCAAATTCATATTTTAAATAGCTTGTAAGATTTCTTATTCCATTAAGAGTACTTATCATGTCCATGCCGTTGACATAGATGGCTATAATTCTAAATCAGTAACTTATTTAATATACATGGCACAAAACCGTACTTGTTTATCCCTTCCTAATCAAATAGTCACTTAGACGGGTATACCACATCCGCCTGATTGTTTAAATCAATAAGTGAGTGTTCCAGTATAACTGCAAACACACTCCGTGGTTTAGAGTCATGTGACTTAGGAATCAAAAGGCCATCATGCACTTTGTAAATATATTTGAGTCTAAATCTCCAAAGATATAACCACATTTACTATGTTTCAAGTTCTTTGGAAACTAACAAGCAAACTAATTAACTGAACATTATAATGTTCAAAAGAGTATGCAATCCAGGGGTTTGTGAGAAACCTTGCGCCACAAAGTGATTCTTTATACTTTAAGACCTCATTCTTCTCACTACACTTTGTGAAAAATAACCACATATGTCCCACATGCTTTACACTTGGTTGGTTAGCACTACCACACCAAATACACGTATATTTGTCAAAGAACTAAGTTCTACATGGATTGCGTAGGCCAAATATGCTCTTTATTTGAAATTAATAAAAATAAAGCATGATTCAATCTCATTGTGCTCTACTTTTGGAGCAACTATCTATGGATTATATCATCACTGTGCACGCATGATCCTTCAATTGACTCATGTGCATTCTCATAATCTGTTAGGATTTCATTGTTCTCTAGAATCATTTAAAACCTCGGATTGTCCTCCCGTTTGATTCATGAACATATTTAGAGACAATTTTATGAGATGATTTCAGATGATATAATTAGGTTGTGCCTAACTCACTTATTTCCTTTCTAGGTGAGCACTGATCGAATCCTAGTGGTCTCTTCATCTTCTTTTATGGAGCCATGGCCTCAACCACACTTCCACCAAGTGTAGTTGTTACACCTTAGTTTTATGGTGCATATCCTTTACTAAGGATTTTTAACCTTACAGGCATGTTTGCAGTTGGTATGTGTGATCTCGTCAGTTTACCGATATCAATGTACATTCAGAAAATCTATAATCTTTTTTCACTTCACAATTCCATTTGTGGAGTATATGAGTCTATATGAGACAAAATGGGAACACACCACGATATTCCATGCTGTTCCCTCGGAAAATACTTGTTCCTGTCTCCCCCTAACAATGGAAAGACTATCCCATTAGAGTGATTATCCGCAAATCAGCGGTTGAGAGATCGCCTATCAAAAGGTTTAAAAATACAGATAATTATTGGAAATTCTTGTCCAACAGAGTCACTTAGTCATTTTGATGACCCATCATAGTACGATGTGGAGTCGTAAGGGCACATATTAGTGCAACCAAAAATGTTAAGAAAAAAAACAATTGTCAGGCTTATATCCAGTTACCAACTGGTACGCAAAGAATGGTTGACCAATTGTGGGTATAACATGAATAAGTAAAGATGCGTGTAATATTGCATATTCCCCAAGCAATTAAGGGTAGGTTTGTATGCATAACCATGCCTTAGGCACCTTCTGTAACCTTTAATGATTGCCTTTGCGAGACCATATGGCATAGGATGCTCTGCATTGATCCTATTAAATATGCAGTAAACATCAAGTCCTTTTGATGTACACTAGCTAGCATTTACAAGGGGTGGTGAGCCCATACATGTATAACATGTGCTAGTAGTTTTCGAAACGCAAAATTTGTTGGGAACTATAACTAGTCCAAAATGTCAAAACATTCACCAGATCTATAAGTCACTTGAATGGTCCGCATTCTGCATGAATATTTTTCTAAATTTCACCTTGTTTTCTTTGTAATATGGAATTTTTACCATTTGCATCTTAGGATGGTCTCGATCCTTTTTACTGGAGACTTTGTAAAAATGAGTGATATGCTCTCTTACTTAAAAGCATAATGTGAGGAAGGAGGGCGTTGTGCATCTAGTACTTTAGAAAACACTTATTGAGAGATGTCATTACTTCACATTCTGTCTATATTGTTCCCATTTTTGTTTACTCAAATAAAGTGATGTTCACATGAGTCCTTTCAAAACGATCATCATGTCACAACCAAAGTTGCTTTATGCCCAAAGCCTGTGTGAGTCAATTTCCAATATTTCATCGTTGGAATCAATAATCCAAATTAATACTATAGTGACTTACATTTCACTAAATTGACTCATTAGTCTCTCTAAAGTATGTTTCCTTCCAAATACTTTAGTGACTATAAAGAATGCAATTAATTACATTCTCATCATTTTGATGTTCCACATGATATCCATTTGCACGGGTTACTTGGGAATTTAACAAGGTGTGATTATCTCTTGGTACATCTAGAGATTTTGCGACATCTTTGTTCTATCTTGGAAAAAAATGAGCAATGTTGCGCTCGATAATAGTCAATTGGCTAGGAAAAGTTCTTGTTGCTATTAAAGTTGATGTGAAAATTGGTTGTTACAATGATACACATACACATTATATTGTATTGTATATACCAACACCTACGACCAAGGTGCATTTCCAACTCTTTTATTTATGATGGGAGCTATAATTACATTTTAGCTGATCCCATGTTCAATTGATACCTATTCTTTGGTGTTTCACACGTTTTATATGAGTCGGTACGTCCAACCCTCATTACTTTGGGGTTCTTTCCATTTTCAATTTTTGCTACATTTAGCTTAATTTGAGAAATTTCTTTATCTCATTAGGCCAAGAGAATCTCACTACACCTGTCAACCACTAACTTTAGGTTGAATATATATTACTAAAGATAATTCTCTTGTTGTCATACTTCAACATATACCGTTTCGTTAGTATTTTGGATGAAGTAGAGAAATGAAAATTTTATGACTCATATCATCTTTTGTGAGTTCTTTCACAAAAATTGGAATACATGTGATTTTATTTGAACGTATGTTTTGAAACTATTGACAGATTAATAGTCGAGTAAGTGGATACATTCCACGGAACATTAAAAAAAAAAATTATATTTTTAGGAAAATATCAAGTATCCAATAATGGTACTCAAGTACTTCTAATCCCCAAATGAATACATTGGAATTGAGTTGGTACAACCAATAAAAAAAATACGCCATTCAACTATATCCAATATCATATTCAAAAGAACAAATAGCATTAAGACCAAAATTCTTAATGATTGAGATCAATAAAAATAATTTAAATTGACCGTTTATATGTTGTTGCTTATTTTAAGACAAAAATTAACAAAACTAGTCATATTTTAAAAAAACATATATAAAATAAATAAGCCTAGCGAGTAAATAAGCCTAGCATATAAAAACTCGCATTATAGTTACATACCTCAAGCCGAGCTTTAATTACCACTGTACAGTGCATGCATATACAAAACCAAACTCCTGTGCATATGCATATATATTTTGGTCCCCTGTACGTATAAACGAACGGGATAGAACAGCTGGGACCCGGACTAGAGCCGGAATGGACAGAATAGCTGGGAC
Source organism: Papaver bracteatum (assembly GCA_023529315.1). Classification (NCBI taxonomy): domain Eukaryota; kingdom Viridiplantae; phylum Streptophyta; class Magnoliopsida; order Ranunculales; family Papaveraceae; genus Papaver; species Papaver bracteatum. Next base: position 1,910,636 of record JAJJWX010003983.1, read on the forward strand.
CCGGAACTAGACAGAACATATGGGACCTGGAACTGGATCCGGAACGGGACAGGACTGCTGGAAGCCAGAACGGGACAGGACAGCTAGAAACGGAACGGGACAGAGATTTCGCTTGCACAATTTTTCTTCTCCACTGAGCATGAACGTGGACAGAGATTTCCAACCTAAATATAGATCTCAAATCCCAACAAATTCACAAAAGTACACAGTACGAAGAAGAAAGAACATAATAATAATTACCAATCAAAACTAATTCCTGATTAGTATAGTATATGCATACAACACAGTAACGATTAGATCAATCAACATAATCCATAATTCCTGATCAAATTAATTTTTGCCACAAATTTTATATATTGTCAATGTATATGTCAAAATAAAAAACGTTGAAAAGAAAGAAAAAAATAGGAGCAAAAGTAGATCCAACTTATCTGATTTGATTCCATCAATTTCCACATTAGCTTGTTGTTAATCCGTGTAGAAAAATAAAATAATCAATCAATCCGATATAGCTCCGTGGTAGGCATCGTGTATGATAACGTGTCTGAGGAGAATTAGAGGTGAACAATGGAGAGATGAGAGGAAGAAGAAGAACCATCATATTAGAGGGATTATTAGTTCTATTACATATGTTACAACATATACATATAAATGGGTAACTAGATGGACCGCACACCCATGGGACGTGGGCCCTGTAACATCCAGATAAATATTACAACTCTATTAAACCAAGATTGTTACTATTAAAAATAAAGAGGGAGGATTTATGGATAATCTTATATGGGCACTATCCATAGAAGATTGAACCAATAATTCTTTAGAATCCAAATGACAATGAATTTGAACCCAATATTTTGATGATATACATTTTTTATTAAACTCTAGATTTTTTCTAAAAATGAGCACAATTCAATATACCAAACTTTACCATCTAGCGATTTTAATTTCGACCGTTAATTTTTGACGATTGATTTTCAAAATGGCAGATGATGGTGTTATACAGATTGTACTTTATTTAACTTGCAAATATGTTTTTTCTTTTTTCTAAAGGTTTTATTTCACAAACATAGATGATAACAGTTTCAGCTCCTTGGAATAAAGAATGATTAAACATGACCGTAGTACCCCAGCTCACATGACGACTTAAATTTGCTTCCTCCATTATTCTACCAAAACCGGCCCTTTTATTACTTCTCACATGCACTCCACTCTCTTTCTCCATCTGTCTAAAACTCTCACTCTAACATTTTAAAACTAGTTTCCTCTCTCTGTCTCACTCGCTTTTATGTCAAGTTGCCAGCATCTAGTCATCCGCATATATAAATGAAGCATCTCCCCGCAACTTCTCTCAAATTCACAACCAAAACTCAAGATAGCTAGTGATTAAGAAAAAGAATCTCTCTTCTTATTTTTAGCTATCTTTAAGTATTTTTTTTCTCATCAACTTACCTAACAAATTTCAATATTATAATGATGATGAAGAAGAAGAACACTAATGGATCATTTGGGTATGCACAAATACAAAATGAAGATCCAGAAGATATGAAACACAGAAAAGCTCATTTCATGATTTACAAAGTTATACAAAAAGATGATATTGCTGTTTCTTCTTCTTCACCATCGAGTAATCCAATAAGGATTAGGATTTGTAGTTTGAAGATTAAGTTTGGGTATAGATTGAAGAGATTGAGAAAGAGTTTGTTATATAGCATTTCATCAACGGTTAATACTAGAGTTTGTTCTTACAAACAATTCATCAATCAGTTAAAGAACTTGAAACGTTTAGTTCGTACTAAACAGAATCTGCCAACTACTACTACTAAAACTTCTCATAAACCAATTTTCCTTGCTTCGTCTCTCATCAAACTAAATCTTCTTCAAGCTTCTTTCTCTTTTTTCTTTTTTTGGTTCTTTTGAAATTTCCCTTTAATTTTACTTTTGATTGTATTACTTACGTATACTTACAAAGAAAATATATGTGATCCGTGAAAAAGCGGGGGTCTAACAACCTCACTCAATATTTCGATTAGAAATCTGTATGGACTAACTCCAATATACTTTTAAGAGAATCAACTAGACAGTCAGACTCAATCTTAATAAAAAGTATATCAAGGAGTTAATATCTCTATCTCTCGATTTGATCTTTACTCAAGCAAATAGAAATATGCGAGTCTTTATCAAATACAAGAGAGATATAAACTTGGATGGTACCAAAGACCAATATCCAAGGATCAATCAATTTCCAATCAACAACCAAAGGTTGGATTTCACAATTGATCGATACAACACACAACCTGTGATATTTCAACTATATAACAAAATATAATGTGAAATAAAAATAACACAGACACTAGAAGTTTTGTTAACGAGGAAACCGCAAATGCAGAAAAACCTCAGGACCTAGTCTAGATTGAACACCACACTATATTAAGCTGCTACAGACACTAGCCTACTACAAACTAACTTCGGTATGGAATGTAGTTGAACTCTAATCAATATCACACTGATTCAAGGTACAGTTGCGCTCCTTACGTCTCTGATCCCAGCAGGATACTACGCACTTGATTCCCGTAGCTGATCTCACCCACAACCAAGAGTTGCTATGATCCAAAGTCGAAGACTTGAATAAACAAATCTGTATCATAGAGAAAAGTCTACGATAATAGATAAATCTGTCTCCCACAGATAAACTTACGAGTTTTGTTCCGTCTTTTAATAAAATAAAGGTGAACATGAACCAATTGATAAACCAGAATTATATTCCCGAAGAATAGCTCAGTATTATTAATCACCTCACAATAATCTAAATCGTATGGTTGTGAAACTAGATATTGAGGAATCACAAACGATAAGATGAAGATGTTTGTGATTTATTTTTATCTTGCCCTATCGGAGATACAATCTCAATCCAATTATTCAATTGAACTTTTACGATAGAAAATTACAAGATCAGATCGCACAACTACAAGACAAGTAGTTTCGTCTAGCTTCACAATCCCAATGAACTCTTTAAGTCGTTAACCGACAAGGTCTAGAGAAGAAACCCACGGTTAAAGGAGAATCGTTTCTAGCAAACCAACTAGTATCACACAGGAGGTGTGGGGATTAATTTTTCCAATTTCTAGATTTCTCCTTTATATAGTTTTCAAATCAGGGTTTGGAATCTCAGTTACCTTGGTAACAAAGCATTCGATATTCACCGTTAGATGCAAAACCTGACTTATCCAAGCTAATATCTTTCAACCGTTAGATCGAATCTTAGCTTGTCACACACACATGAAATGTATTTTATTTAGGTTTGAGTTATCGTACCTAAACGTGTACATTTGGTTGGTTCATAAATTGTTGACTAATAGTTAGCCATATAAGTACTTTCATATCAACAGTATTCATCTTTCTCATAACTAGTTCAAATAACTCATAAGAACTAGTTCAAGAGTTGTTCAATTGCAAGGAAATCTTATGTACTACACAAGACACAATTGAAGAAAAATCCGTTTGATCACTTGAATCAATTCATGAACAATATAGACATGGTTTGCAAAGATTGCATTCCTTATTGATTTATAGTTTAATTTCATGAGCTAGCTTGGGTACGCGTACGGGTACGTGTACTCTAGATTTAGAGGAATTGGGTTTGAAAACCCAGTAGATATTTTCGGTAGGAAAACTTCCGTGGGTACGCGTACCTAAGGTGACTGGTTTGTAAGTTCGTAAACTTCAAACTACAATAGAAATTCTCGGTACAAGAACCTCCGTAAGTACGCATACCTAACGTATCTCCTTCACCAATACCGCATGCACACATATGCAAGCACTTGGTTTCCAGTACATAGAATTATACACTAATGTGCGAACACACTATATATGCTTATATCCATATATGGTTACGTAATCTCAACTCTACATTTCAATCATTGAAACATTCTTCTATAATGATAATAGTCCTTAGACATAAAGAATCGACTGTCTCCATCAAAGCCATTTTCAAGATTGAAACGTCATCATGACTTTCGTCAAGGGTAAAGATGAAACGTGGTTAAAGCGAAAGATTACCAGCACATATTTCCAGAAAAATATAGGCGAGTAAACTAGGCTCGAAATAACAAATGTGTATGTATGAAAACTATCATACTTATACGACTGTGTCTCAAGATTAGGAGATAGAGTAGACGTTTGAGTGCTAGATGAGTTCAAGTCTCCACATACCTTTTTGGTCAGATGAAGTTCCACCGGTTCCTTGAGTAGTCCTTCATCTTCATAATATAATCACCATGGAGTCTGGAGCTAAACTATGCTTACTATCCTAGACCGAGACTTAGTCATAAGTAAACTAGAAATCAAGACATATAGTTTTGATCGCTAATATTGACAAGCATGCTTGAGATAACAACGGATGCGAGTTCGACCGAGCAATGCTCTAACAATCCGGATATATGTAAGATTTGTGTTTGGGAATATCTTGTTTGTGCAATTATGTTTAATACAAAAGGAAGAAAAAAAAAATGTACCAGTTTCTTTTCTTTCTAGCACTCTTTTTTCCTTCTCACATTTTTTTCTTTCTTTCTTCAATTAAAAATCGATATGCTCATCTATACTGAATTGAATGTAGACATTTCAGGGAGTATTTTTATTATATATAAATTTATTAAAGCTCAGTTTATGTTTTGAAGATATATGAAGATTTTATCCTTTTAATTTAATTTAGAAACAATGGCATTTTATTTGGAAAAAAATAAATGACCGGCTCGACGGCAACAAACAAGATCTATGAATCTACATATAGGTGAAACAAAAGTTACAAAATATACTCTATGGTTGCATACAAATATTTTTGGAAGATGCCCTTTGAATTCTCTTATGGGTAATTAGCCTGGTTTGATTGGGGGCCAAGCACTAGAGGACAAAAAAAGTCACTCAAACCTAATTGGGTCACCCCTTATAATTTTTTTTTTATAAATGGCTAAAATGACCTTGAGTGATTAGTATTAAGAATTAATTAAGTTGATTAGTGTGGTAATTAGTTTAGATAAAAATCTGATTTTGGGATTAAAATTTGGGGAAATTTTATTTTTGAGTTTTTATGTTTTGAGAAGAAGAAGAAGAAGATAAGTTTTGAGAGGAAAAACTAGGGCTTTTAGAAATAAGTGATTCAAGTGGAGGGAATGAGGTTGGTGAAGGTTAAAATAACAACGATGATTGTGTTGATGGTAAGATTATATCAACTAATCCTATGGATTGGATGTTTGATGAAGAGATGTTGATGGAGGAAGCCATGAATAATGGTGGAAATGAAGATCTTACTGCTCAAAATGAAGGAACCGATCCTCAAAATGAAGAACCTGCACCTCAAAACAATAAGGTAAACCTCATATACTCTTGAAATTGTTTGAATGGTGCTCCAAGTGGTCGATTGATGGTCACTATGGAACTACTCAGTGTGAGAGTCGTAATAGTCGGGGTTTGAATTCACTAACGACTATTTAAAGTCGTCAAACTGTTGACACTAACATTGACGACTCTAACCTGCAACTTTTACAGGTTATGAAAAATCGTTAACTTGGTGTCCTAAACAATGACGACTCTTTTTAGTAGTTCACTTAGAGTCATTAGTTGGTTCGTTTAATACACGGACGACTCTTGAATCCAAACTCTCTGTGAAAAACGATTTTTTTTTGAGTCGTTATAGTGGTATTATGATACAGTGACGACCCTAACCAACCATTAATAAGTTTACATAGAGTCGTCATTTTCGATATTTATAAACCTTAACGACCTATGATGTTAATATATAAGATTTTTTATTTCATAGAAGAAAATGAAATACAATAGATAATAACGGTGCACTTAAACACTTAACCATAAAGTTTGTAATTATAGGTGGTGCCTTCGAAGACGAGTCAACAGAAAATGAGTAGGGGGAACGTGTCTCGCGCTAGGTGCAATATATGTTCCATCCTTCTTAACCCTCTTTACCGGCTTCGGCTTTGCATTCTCTTCCTCCTATTCTACATCATTTTTACCTTCATTATCCTTATCACCAGCATCATCCCCTTCATCCTCATCACCACCATTATTACCTTCATCCCCTTCCTCCTCCTCATAACCACCATTACCACCATCAGAATCATCACCACTACCATTATCTTCATCATCATTATCACTCTATTGTTCCTCTTCTTCTTCTTCACCTCGTACGAGAGGATCTTCTTGTATCTCTTGTATCTATTATTCTTCATCATCATCGCTACCGTCAGCGGAAATAATAGGAGGGGATGATTCTGATGAATCCGACAACTCATTACCTTTGTCTCTTGGTTCAGTGATAGAAAATGCTACCTCACTCGGCTTTTTTCCACGTAATGAACCGGAAATTAAGTATTTATCATGGCGGGGAGGTTTGGAAGGAGGAGTCATCATCATTGGAACTTTGTCTTTGGCCTTCTTGGTGCTATAGTCCAAACACAAAAAAAAACCAATAAGATGTTAATTTTATGGTATCAGATAAAGGGTCGTCAATGGGATGATCTAAAAATCGAATGACCCTTCAATATTTGGTGACGAATCTAATATATATGATGATGACTTTATAGAATATAAATGACGACTGTACCAATTCCAGATGATGACCCTTACAAATATTTGAACAGATAGGGTGATTTTTTTTCCTAAAAGGGTTGTTAACGTGTAATAATGAGTCGTCATAAAGGCAATGATGATTCTACGATTTGGGTTGAAGACTCTATGGCATATAGCCAAAGGACGACTCTATAGGACCTAAGATGACACCACTACCATTTTTTAAAACAGAAGGTTGTTCGAGTTCAACCAAGAGTCGTTAACCAATCAAAAAGGGTCATCAAAATAGAGTCGTCATCTTCAACCTTAGACAATAACGACTCTATTCTAGGGCAGAAAATTTTGAAGTAGCAGAAATAGGGTCATCATATTTAACCTAATACACTAACAATTTTTCATAGAATCCACATGCATATCAAAAGTCGTTAGGGGTTTCAATTTCGAGACTAACACCCCTTATTCTGTAACTGCTACTTTTCAGTTACCAAACTCATTTTCACAATCAAAACACAATAAAAAATCGGATACAAGGTGGGTTTAAGTTCACATACCTTCTAATTGGAGCCATTTTTCCTTGGGTTTCGATTTTTTGGTTTTGGGAGTTCTTCCCTCAAAGACCTTGCCTTTCACGGTTTCAACGAGATTAGGGATTTGACGTTCTTTGCGAGCGGTTTGCTTTGTACGATCCATGTTTGTAGAAGAAGTTAATCGTCGATTAAAGTTTTATTATCGACGATTACGTGATGAATCAGGGGAAGAAAAAAAAAACTTCACAGTCGTTAATGGTGGTGGTGGAGAAGAGAAAAGGGAGGAGAGGAAGATGAAGAAGAAGAGAAATTGATTCTCTCTTTTAGTTTTTAGGGTATATGAATTGGGGGCCTAATTATGGTTGCTAATTAGGGTTAACTGATTTTTTAAGTTTAGTTTTAGTGAAGGGTAAAATAGTCTTTTCATAATCGGTTAATTATGCCCCTCAAAAATTTTGGGTGCAACAAAAATTTATAGGCCCCCAATTAAACCTGGGAAATTAGGGGGTAATGGACCAATGGTAAGCAATAGCTAAATTGGTTTTTGTTTTCAACTCTCTTGTATATTTATTTTTTTATAGATAAGATAACATATCAAGCACAAAGAGTTGATAACAGAGGTGCCTCCCACAGGTGAGGACTTAAAGTTTTCCCTCATGATATAGCAAGACTTAGAAGTTCTAGGTGGTTCCTGCTTTTAATAGTTTTACATAATATTTTTTTCAAAAAAATTAAATTTCAAAATAAGGAGATCCATTCTTTGGTTTGTCTTCCAGCTAGTTGTTCTTTTTACGCCTTTCAGAGAATTTGTGATGTTTGGATTGCAACCCAATAGGTTGAAAGTACTGCAACTAAGTTCAGAGGCCCAATACAATGCTTCCTGAGCATCTAGAACATCTCATTCTTCTTTTCCATGGGCTCTCACACACCTTGTTCTTCTTCCAATGGTATCCCCCGAGGATTCTATTATAGAAACACCAATTCCTGTTAGCTTTCTTACATTATCTAACACAGACATATAAGTGAAAGAAATATGAGTATCTGAAAATTGATCAGGGTTTACTATATTTCTGGTCCTTTAAGTATGACATGTCCACAACTGATAAGAATAAACACCATTCAAATGGTTTTGAATTAGTTTAGCTATGATGCAGGGGCAGGGTTTAGCTTTGCCAAATGCAGCATCACACCTGGCTTTCCATACAAACCAGTTAATAGTAAATCAAACACTTGTCCATGATCCCCACTGTGGTATTCGCAAACCAGCTATTGCACCAATCAAACAAGTTATTGAAACCATTACAAACAATATCAAGGTTTAGGTAACAATGAGCCCAAACTGCTCTAGTGAAAGTACATTTCATGGGGAGTGTTCACCTGTTTCATTAAAATTATTGCACGGAGGACAAAGCGGGTTTATGTGTATGTTGTATCTAACTAAGTGACTATTAAAAGGAAGAATGTTATTTTTCATCTTCCAGATGAAAAATTTGATTCTGGGAAGCACACTAAGCTTACATATTTTATTTGCCAGCTGGTTAGTTGGTTAAATTTCCTTTTTATCAAGGAGATTTTAAAGGGATTTACTAGAGAAAATTTCACGATTGTTATCAATCCATATCAGAGTATCATCTCTACTGGTATTGGGGGTTATAGCGAGGATTTTAGCAACAATATCCCAATCAAACAGTTGGTTTAACACATCAATATTCTACCTAGATCCAGTCATCAGATCATTAACCATTTTATAGTTACAATCAATTCCTAAATCAATTAGACTTATAGGATTACCATTTTCATCTGGAATCCACCTATCTTTCCAGATGTGAACCATTTTACCATTACCAATTTCCCAAATACTAAAATCCTTGAGGATCATTAAACCTTTATGAAGACCCTTCCAGGCCCAATAAGACCTATCATTACAAGTAGCATGAAAGGGGTTAGTGTTAGGGAAGTACTTCCCTTTCATAGTTCTGGAAAAAATAGAGTTGGGTTGTTTAAATAATCTCTATCCATTTTTTTGCTATTAGAGACAGATTCATGATATCAACTCTTATCAGACCATTTCCACCCTTCTCTTTACTTTTGCATAAACCTATCCAACCCTTTATATACAAAACTTTTTTTGGGTCAAGTTTGTCCCACCAGAAGTCAGGTATGGTATTTTCTATTCTCTTAGTGGTAGTTTTAGTGAGAATAAAAGTGGACATGCTATAAACTGGTAGAGAGATTCTAAGATAGTTTTATCCATAGTCTCTCTTCCTGGTGGTGACATGGACTCACTCTTCCAACCTTAAGTCTACCCCCATTTTTTCAGTTAAGTTATCAAAACATGCAATTTAAGACTTTTTAGTGAATAAAGGGCCACCCAGATATTTATCATCAAGTCTAATCTTTTTCACTTGGAGTATATTTATGATTTCTCTACCAGAACTATTGGAGATGTGAGGTGTGAAAGAAATACCGGATTTAAAGAAATTAACCATCTGACCCGAAGTTTTCCCATAACCTCTAAGAGTTTCAGAAGGTTCTTGCTCTGATCTATGTTAGCTTTAGCAAAAATTAAGCAATCATCAGCAAATAGTAAGTGACTTATAGAAGAACAGTTCTTATTAATTTTAAATCCAGAAATGAGACCCTTATTTTCAGCATCAGATAAAGTTCTAGAGAAAGACTCCATACAAAAAATGAAAAGGTAAGGGGACATAGGGTCCTTATCTTAAACCAAGAGAAGGCTTAAAGGGTTTACAGGGGACTCCATTGATAAAAATGGCAGAATGGCTTGTACTGATACATTGAAGAATCATATTGCACCACCTATCACAGAACCCCATTTTCTTAAGAATTGCAATGAGAAAATCCCATTCAACCCTGTCAAAAGCTTTTGACATGTCTACTTTTAGACCCATGAAATCAGATTTACTTTTCTTTTATCTTCTCGTAGCATGGATTATCTCATGAGCAACAAGAATATTATCTGAGATAAGCCTTTGCTTGACAAATGCAAATTGATAATGGGATATCAATCTGTCTAGCATGGGTTTTAATCCGTTGGCTATAACGTTGGATATTATTTTATAGGTTGTATTACATAGGCTTATAGGCCTATAATCTCCTGGGCCAGTCAGGTGTAAAACCTTAGGAATATAAAAGTTTGGTTCAACTTGGTCAACATATGAAATTTGATGTCACCTCTTGTTGTCTTCATTTTTAAATGAAATTTGTCTCTCTTTTTTTGAAATCAAATAAATAAATCCTTATATATGTACATAAAGCTAGATTTATATTTAAAATTGCTTCCAATCATTATGTATTTTCATTTAACCATACAAAAATTAGATTGTTGTAATTTAGGTGCACATGCCAAAAAAACTCCTTGTCATACTCTTGTTTTTACTTGTGCAGTGGGTAATTTTAGGGGTTTTGTGCAAAGATGGAATGGTTGTTTTACGCTTTTCTCCCTTTAGCTTGGATAAGTTGAGGCGGAGTCTCTACCAAGCAGCAGAGTCTTGGCAGCTCAGTAGAGATTTCATCGTGCGAAGAAGTCTATATTGTACTGGTAGAGACTCTGTCGCTTGGTGGTTTCTAAGGATTTCCGTGATTTTATTATCCAATGGTTGAAAATCTATCCCCTATAAATATTTGATTTCAATTAATAATTTTTTTACACTCTTCTGATTTTCCGGAATATGAATTCTGGGTTTTGAGTTCATAAAGAACTAACCTTTAATAAAATAAAATAAAATCGGTTAACTGAGAAATCATGAATAAGGAGCTTCAAAAAAGTCATCTTATTGTGGAGAAATGTTTTAACAATCGGGATAAGCATATAAGATTCTAACAACGGACACTGAAACAATGAATGTGCAATAAGTTAAAGAAATCAATGAAAGACGTAATAGTTATAGTTAGTTTATTTGAAATATAACAGTTAATTATTTTAATTAAAATATAATTTTTTCGGCTACAAATGGAATGTACTTACCGCTAGAAACTTAGACTATGTCGCTCGGTCTTATATATGTTGCTCGATTTTCTCTATGCTGCCCGATCTTCTTTATGCAGCTCATCGGGTCTATATGTATATCCAATTTCAACCTCCTTTCATCATGATGCACCCAAGTCTTCAAATATTCACCATTGTATATTGACTCTACGAAATCCTCATGATAAATATCCTCACCTGGAAGTGGGTTTATGTATATTACTTTTTTCCCTTGTAGCTATAGGATTTTGTTTAGCATCCACATTGCTTCATCATTTGGTATTCTGTAAATTCTATTACGGTATGGTAACAATGTTATGGTTTGTTTTGCATAGTAGTTGAATCTTTTGAACTAGGCTAGTGTGTTAACCATCATCAATCTTATTAGGCACCCAATTATCTGTTTGGTACTTCTCCACTACTGGAAAAATATTGTGGTTTTACGAAGCAAAGGTTCACCAACAAGGAATTAACATACCACAATTACTGAAAATAATAACATTGGAGTTTTAGTAGTATATCACCATTTTAAAAATAAAATAAAACATAAATAAATAAATGATGGTAATGGATTAAGTTTTTTTTTTTTACCTCCGAAACTCCCCAAAAACCATTTAGGATTGATTTGCAAGTCCGAGCATTGACCGAGGCCTATGTACAGTTCAACTACAACCAACTCATATTTTGTCGTTACCTGTAAATCTTCTAACGTTTCGGCAAAACCAATTTTTGTCACTGAGATAAAATTTGGCAAAAAAGTAATTGGCATGTTATCCACAACACAATTATTCTTTCAATCTCACCGTAATGGCCAAGGTTCAAATATGTACGATCCGGAACCACTTTGTAAAAATCTCTTCAACCCATATACCATTAATCCACCGCAGTGCAATTGTCTCTTTTGGGAGTCTTTCTCCATCTGAAGAGTAATACAAAAGTATTCTTTACATTACTGATAGACGCATTTATGTGTCTATTTTGATCTCAATTATATTATATTGTTAGTGCTCAATTTTGTATTTACTATGTCTTTTTATGTCTTTGTAGGTATTTTGGAGAAATAAACGTTTTTGGAGAAAATTGCTCGAAAAGTTGCTAAAGGCACCTCCGGAGGACACATATGCTAAAGGGACTCTCAAATAGATAAGGGGTAGCCCATCGTTATTTCACCCCAGGGCATCCCCAAAGGCGTCTGCTAAAGGCATCCTTACTCTGGTTAAGGGGCAACCCATTTTCATCGTTTGAAATATCGTTTTGGCGGGAAACTGTGGCAGTTGAAGAACAGATTTGGGTTTGGAGTTTGGACGTGATTTTAATAGATTCAATCACTAAACTCGATTGGGTTGGACCTGTTTAGCTTAAAATTGGATGGTATTATTGTTTGGATCGATTAGAATGAGCTGGATTATTGATGTGAAGCAAAACAAAGGTGGAGGATACTGTGTAGCTCTCTGTTGGGATTGTGAATCGATTTTATTGGATATTTTCATGGGAAAGGCATGGTTTGGGCCTATGATGATTGGACGTGATAGGTTTGTGCTCCAGAATCGAACAAAAAGAAGTTTCTAAGGTTTTCTCGGTGAACAGGGAAGGTATCTCGATAAACATGGAAGCTATATTATTTCCGGAACTTCTCTGTATATATACTGGGAAGTTACATGAAGGAATGGGAGAATATATTCTCCTAATATTAGAGTATATCGAGTTTGGAAGGTTTGAGAATTAGTCAGGAAGCGCGTAAAGAAATAAAAGAGGGAAGAAATCTCGTTGCTTGACACGGAAGAGAAAAAATATTCCAAAGATTTACTCAAGGTTTTAGGGGTCATGTGGTGTATATAAGATCTTTGATGAGTTTCAGAAAGACCTATCGGTAGTTTGGGGTAGTTTTAGAGTATTAAAAAATCGTTGCAGAGCGATTCTGCATCAGCAGCAGAGAAGAATGAGGAGGAGTTGCAGACGACACCATAGAAGTGTCGTTCTCAAGAACACGAAGAACAAACTAACCGAAACTATCGTTTACAAACAGTGTATGTGATAATAGCTTTGTAACAGTTTGGTTTAAATCTGCAACACTCGGATTGTAACGGTGACGTCTGTAACACTATTACAGCGTTGCGAAACTCTGTTTTCATATATTTCTTCAATAAAAACACATTTTGATCTATGGATTATTATTTTGATCATGTTTTTACCATGAGGAGCTAAACCCCATCACTGGGACGACAGAGGATGCCTAATATCATACGTGGGTAATTATATTTAATTCTTATATGACTTTTGTATTAATTAAAAATTAAATTATGATTCTGATTAATTAGTTGTCATCTCGTTTGATGGGTCATGCTTGCTTAGATGCTTTGATGTCCCATGCTTAGGATTTTCATATAATATTTTGAGAATCATCCTTGGAAAAAATAAGAGTCCATATCTTTATTTATTGAGATATAATTGTTAAAAGAATTAATATTTGAACCTTATGTTATGAATTTGGTGGAAAACTAAGTCTCGTTACCTCTCGATATCGTTACAACTTTGTATATATATATTATCATTATTTTTAGTGTTTTCTATTTTTAAGTCTTAAATCAAACCTTTACAAGCCCGAGTTGAACGAACTTTTACTGCCACTTTCTACAACAATTTAAAATCACATCAATTACCCTTGTGAATTCCTTGGTCAACAATTCAAGAAAATCTCCTTCATATAATATTCCCCTGCAACATGTACATATCTAAAAATGTTCATAATTAAAATTGTGCACAAGGACATCCAAGATTTTGCATAATCTAAAGTTTGTGTATCCTAAATTTTGAATAAACTTAATTTTGCACATCCTAAAAGTTTGCAATTTCCTAAAATTAATTCCAAAAATTAAATCCAAAGTTTTAATTAGAGAATGAACTTATTTGTATTCTTCTACCAACGTTCCAAAATTACTTGAAAATTTTGAGTATTGTGATTTGTATGTGAAAAGGAGAGGGTACCTAGTACACCACAAACTTTTTCGTTCGGCAACCTGTATTGAAAAAACTCAGTACAATTTCAAGCAAACCAATTTAACGATCCTTGATTATACATATATGTACATGGAGTTTATATCTCTATCTCTTCTCAATCAGTATATATAGATAAAGCAGTTTGTGAACCTGATTGTTAATAAAAGTACTTGGATGATCCCAAAAATTTATATCCAAGATCAATCTAGTCGTATCCAAATAATCCAATCAGGATTCTGCTAAGTAATAAACTTGTAATTTATCTTTCAAGATACGAATTCTACAAGAAACAAGTCTCGTAATCGATTACGATTGTATCGACGTATATACTAAGATTGAATATGCACTACTTGCGTAAATCAAATTATAGAGATAAACAATATAATACGGAAAAGGAAAAATACAAGACACCAGAAGTTTTGTTAACGAGGAAAATACAAATGCGGAATAACCCCCAGACCTCGTCTAGATTTGAATACCAAATTGTATTAAGCTGCTATAGACACTAGCCTACTGTCAAACTTCACACTGGAATGTAATTGAGACCGAGTCCACCCTACAAGCGATTCAGTTACAATAGCACTCCTTACGTCTCTTGAACATCGCAAGGCTCTACGAAATTGATTCCCTTAGCTGACGTCCTTTACATCCTAAGAGTTGTTTCAACCCTAAGTGAAGACTTTTCACACCAATCTACCTCTAACAGATAAGCCTATTTGATTTCCCTTTAGATTAAATATCAAGGATTGGAAATCTATGTGCAATAGACAAAGCTAGAAAACCTCACAATTCGGAACACTTTTCACACCAATCTACCTCTTCAAGAGTTATCTCTCTAACTTGTCTATCTACTTTTTTTTTGTTTAATTCACATTCTTTTTACCGCAGAGATGAAGTTAACAAGGCTTATAAAGATTATTTTTTTAGGATTCTGGAGAGACAAAAAAATTAGAAGTTTAGGATTTGATCGATTAACATTTGTAAGCATAAGAATTATAGTGGTTTGGATGCACAAGCAAAGCTTTGAAGGATAAATTGATATTAATATATACTACGGAAAGAAATGCACCATGGAAGATAGTGGTGCAACAAAATTTCAGAAATAATAATGATATTCTATTATGATTTCATATGTTGCCTCCAAATCTCAGGCGACAGGTGTGTGAAAGAAGTTTCTTAAATCCACTTCTTTTCTTCAGAATCATGTAAAATTTCAAACTAATATTAGTACGTCTATAAGGTTTTCGATTGATAAATAGACAATTGATGGTTCTTTGAAGGATAAGTATGTATCATGCAATCTATAAAGTTTGTAATATGCAGGCTTCTGTAGACAATAAAATATTTGACATGTGTTTGGTGTATCATGCTTGGAAAAAACTATCTGCAAATGAGCAACTAGAATGGGATATGCTCTGCAATGAGTTAGGTCATGTTCCCATATTGTCGGCTGTTGAGTATTCAATATCTTTTTATGATAAATTTTTTTGTTTGGAGGTTATGAAGTTCTAGTGCAGGATGAGAATGTTTCTAATTTCCATAGGTTTCCACGAAAGGAAATATATTCTTCCCAAGGTGACTTTTTTGCTCTAGGAAAATTTTCATAACTATTTGCCTATTCTAAGTATGCCAAGGTACTAATGTATAAAATGATTTTTGCTTGTTTTTCCGGAACGAAGAAAATGGTGCTTGCCATCTTTTCTTGCATTGTTCTTATGCTTTTGAGTTTTGGGATTTCAAAGTTTCATGGGTTTGTCCAGTTAATATGTTGAGTAATTTTAAAGATTGGAAGTTGAACAATCTCAGAGACAGGTGTAGGGAAGTTAGGTCGAAGGTGCATCATGCAATCCTTTGGCACTTACGAAAGAATATAAATAATAGGGTTTTTGGGGAAGAAGTAAGACTATCGATGAGCCTAGTTTACTTGTTAAACATATCATTTTTTGGGAGTTATCTTTTTAGTAAGGATATATATAGAGGTATGGATATAAATCAACTTATGTTTAACTGGGTTATTATTCTTCACATGTAGTTCTTTTGTCGAATTATTCTCGACGATTGTCAATATCTTTTTCGGGGGAAATATATAATGACATGGTTAGAATAAAATTAACTTTGACATTTCGACGCAATTTTCCTTATAAAAACCCAAATGACAATGGATTTTGAAACTAATTTTCTAATGACATGATCCTCTTACAAATCTCTACATTCCCACCAAAAATTAGTAATTTCCAAGACGTATAAGACCACCATCTACCACTAAAAACTAATAGTTTAAATTAAAATTTATAGTTGGTGGAGTTTCGTATCTCGGAAAGTGCTCATTTTCATTAGAAACGTAGATCTTTACAAGAGGAACATATCATTAAAAAAATAGCTCCAAATTCACTGTCGTTTAGATTTTATAAAAAAAATTATGTCAAAATATCAATACAATGTCATTCTAACCATGTCATTGGTAAGTGAGTTAACATTTACCAAAAACATGATAGACAATGCCATGTACGGTACGTATCAAGTGAATATCTTTAACAAGTTACCAATAATCACAAATCTCTAAATTCAAACCTTTTCGACCATAGGTTCAAAGAATCTTGAAAGTTACAGCATGTTCGTTTCAAAGAATTGGATTCCTGGATAAAAACAAAGATAATTGAACTACCTCAACCGAACATGAAGTTTTAGTATTTGAATTGCATTCCTTGGAATCCAATTCCAAAAATTGGATTACCCTATAGTTGAATTTTTAGGTTTCCAATTCTCCCAACGGAACGAATTGTTAAGGTTTATTTGTATTTGTCCTTTGGAATTTGGAACACGAGATATTTGATTCCAAACAAAACATTTTTTATACTGACAAACAATGTCTTTTGAGGAAGTAAATGGACCAAAACTAACAACTTGGAGAATGAGGAAGAAAAGGGTCATAAATCCATTAAACAAAAACGAAAGATTTACTCACCTTCCCACACAAGATTTTCCTTGCTTAGAGAAACGTACTTCGAGTTTGGATTTTCAAAGTCATTATTATTCTTGGGAAACTTTCACAAAACAAAAGATAACACACGGGTGTATAAGATTTGTTGTTACGCTGTACTATGCGGGATCTGCACATTCGGTTATTTGAAAGGTCACGAATGTGGCAATTAGTGCTTAGAACTTGCTGGGGAAAAAATACATTGGAAGCGATCACTATCAACATTACTAAGTAGGTTGTTTGATATATGCATAACGATGTTTATCTCTAATTTTATAATCGTATGATGTTACTATATATGTATTATCTTTATTTATGAACTCTAAAAATGTTTTATTAGTTGGAGGCTATTGACATATATCTAATACTCAAGGTATAAGCCTCCATGGTAGGTAATCCACCATGGTAGGTAAGCCTTCATTGTGGAAGCCTCCATGGTAGGTAAGCCTCCATTGTGGAAGCCTCCATGGTAGGTAAGCCTCCGTAGTTGACACCATAGTTCTCTTCTTCTCTTTTGTAATCTATAAATACTCACTTCTCATTGTAAAGAAAATCATCTAACATTTTTAGTATTAATGTAACCTTAAGTCTCTTGACATGGTATCAGAGCAAGGTTAATAATATACTCATACATATTATTTTTTTTGACAAGTTTCCATTTCATATCATCTTTTTCTCTTTTGTCTTTTGATTATGGCAGGAGAACAAAGTCCTGGTGTTTCAGGCTCTAATGAGCAAACATCTTCAATTTCTTTGGATACTGCTTCTTATCGTGATCCATTTTTTGTCCATCCATCGGACAACCCAAATGCAGTTCTTTGTAGTCCTCCATTAAATGGTGATAACTACGCATCCTGGAAGATATGAATGATGAGAGCTTTGCGTGTGAATAACAAGATTGGTTTTATTGATGGATCTATTTCTAAACCAACTGATCCGGCCAAAGTTGGATAGTGGATGCGAGCAGATGGTCTTGTCATTGGTTGGATTCACGCTGATATTCTTCCTAGCATTAAAGATAGTGTTTCTTATGCTACTACTGCTTTTCTTCTCTGGAAAGATCTTGAGAACAGGCATGATGAATCTTGTGCTCCAAAGCTATACCAATTGAAACAACAACTTGCTTCTATTAAGCAAGATGGTTCATCTGTAATGTTTTTTTATGGTCGTCTTCGTGCTATTTGGGATGAGATGGATGCCATAAGACCAGTAAGTACTTGTATTTGTACTAATGCCAAGGATGTTATTGATCATCTCAACCAAGATAGGGCCATGGAATTTTTGCAAGGTCTTCATGATAGGTATGCTGGTCTTCGTTCTAAAATTTTGCAGAGTATTGAGTTTCCACCCTTGTTAACTATTTATAACTTAGTTCGACAAGAAGAGGTTCAAAAATCTTTGGCTAATCCTATGCCGGTTGTTGAATCGGCTACTCTTGTTGTTGCTCGCCATGAAGGTGGTAGCTCTTCCAAAATTAACAAAAAGAGGAGTTACTATTGTGATCACTGTCATAAGGATGGTCATACTAGAGACCGTTGTTACAAACTAAAATGTTATCCACCAAACTATAAGCGCAAGGATGGTGCAACTTTGGCTACCACTTCTACTGTTGTTCAAGGTATGCTACCACAACACCATGATGCATCACAAGGGATAGTGCATCCACAAACTACTGTTGTTCCTTTTTTCCCTGGATTGCCCGCTGATCATTTGGCTCGCTTGGCTGTTTCGCTGCGACACTTCCGACCACAGCTGACGACCAACTGAAAATGAATCTTGCTGGTACGTTTTTATATTCTTTTGATACTGAATGGATTATTGATAGTGGTGCTACTCACCATGCTTGTTCATCTTTAAAATTTTTCTCTACTTATAAAATTGTGCCTCCTAATATGGGTGTTTTATTGCCTGACGATACAAGGGCCTTAGTTTCCCATATTGGTACTGTTAATCTTTCTCCCTTTTTGATTTTAAGGGATGTTTATTATTTACCAAGTTTTAAATACAACCTCATTTCAGTAAATAGGTTGTGTTCTTCTTCGAATTGTGAAGTTACCTTTTCTCATAATTCTTGTCGTTTTCAGTACCGACAAACGACGAAACTTATTGGTCGGGGTGATTTGGTTTAGGGCTTATATCAATTGCGCTCTTCTTCAGTGCTTTCTTTTATGAAAAATAAGCCTTTTGATCTATTGCATTTTTCGCCTAGGTCACCCTAGTTTAGGTCGTTTTCGCTTTATAGTTAATCGTTTTCCTTATATGCATTCTACTTTGAATCACAAATGTGTTATTTGCCCTATGGCAAAACAGACTCGTTTACCGTTTAATAAAAGTGTTACTTTCGGTACTTCTTCTTTTCAATTAATTCATTGTGATATTTGGGGACCCTTTTCGGTTCCTTCTTTGAATGGTGATCGTTATTTTTTGACGATTGTTGATGATTACACTCGATGCACTTGGGTTTTTCTGATGAAATCGAAATCAGAAACCATAAAATATTTGCTTTATTTTTTTAACCAGGTTATTACACAATATAAGAAACTTGTTTGTCGTGTTTCTACGGGGTCTGGTTCATTTATAATTTCTGACCTTCAAACTTTTCGATCTGATAATGGATCCGAGTTCTTATCAAAGGAACTTCGGGCCTATTTTTCTAAAATGGGAATTGTTCATCAACGCAGTTGTGTTTATACTCCTCAAAAAAATGGAGTTGTGGAAAGAAAACATCGACACTTACTTGATGTTGCTCGAGCTCTTCGTTTTCATTCTAATCTTCCCATTAAATTTTGGGGCAAGTGTTTGTTGGCTGCTACATTTCTTATTAATAAGATGCCAACACCCTTTTTGAATCAGTTGTCGCCTCATGAAAAATTGATTGGCTCGCCGCCTAATTATTTTGGTTTACGTGTTTTTGGGTGTCTTTGTTTTGCAAGAAATACCAATATCAAAAATAAATTTGATCCTCGTGCATCACCTTGTGTTTTTCTTGGTTATCCATATGCACAAAAAGGGTATATTGTCTATGATGTTCAAACTCGACGCAAATTTATTTCGCGTGATGTGGTGTTTCATGAGGATGTTTTTCCATTTGATGAAAATAGTTATAATAAATCTGCTTCTGTTACTGACTTATCTCCTGATGCAGATTTTTTCTATGACCTTCCTACACGTTCCCATGAATCTACTACCCCATTTATAACCCAACAGCACACTACAGACTCACCGGCCACTATTTCCACCAAAAATTCCGCACAAAATAATTCACTTTCTACTTCACCTTTACATATTGAGTCACCAAATGCCTCAAGTTCAAATTCACCAATAAATATTGAGCCACGGATTACACCTAACCATAATGGTTCTTTACAACCGGTGACCAATCAAGACGATGCCTCCACTGTGCCACTTTATGATTCTACTGTTCCCGTTTTACGACGGTCAGAAAGAACTCATCGTTTACCATCGTATTTAAATGATTATGATTGTTCTCTTTTTGGGTGTTCTCAATCTCATCCTTATCCTTTGACAAATTATTTGTCATTTGATAATTTTAATCCATCTGAAAAAGTTTTTTTTATTACAGTAATGAATGCAGTTGAGCCAACTTCATTTAAAGCTGCAATGAAGTGTCCAAAATGGCGTGCTTCAATGGTTTGTGAAGTACATGCATTAATAGCCAATAACACTTGGACAATGACTTTTTTACCTCCTGGTAAGACTCTTGTTGGTTGTAGATGGGTTTATAAAATTAAGTACAAATCGGATGGTACTATTGAACGGTACAAGTCTCGTTTGGTCGCGAAGGGTTACACTCAACTTGAAGGGGTGGATTATAATGATATCTTCGCACCTGTTGCAAAACTTGTTACTGTTCGAGTTTTGCTTTCTTTGGTTGATGCTAAGGGTTGGCATTTGCACCAACTCGATGTTAACAATGCTTTTCTTCAAGGGGACCTCAATGAAAAGGTTTATATGAGTTTTTTCCTTGGATTTTCAGGTTCTCCTGGTCAAGTTTGCAAATTAAACAAATCTATTTATGGTCTTAAACATGCTTCTCGCTAATGGTTTGAGAAATTTTCTCCCACATTGATTTCGGAAGGTTTTAAGCAATCTGTTGCCGATTATTCATTATTTACTCTCCATCGTGGTTCTTTATCTTTGTATGTTTTAATATACGTGGATGATATTGTGGTTACTGGTAACGATTCTGTCGCCATTTCACGTTTAGTTTCCCGTTTAGAAACTTTATTTTCAATTAAATACCTTGGTCGCTTACAATATTTTTTGGGAATAGAGGTTTCCCATTCCCCTGATGGAATTTTTCTCTGCCAACGCAAATATATTCTTGATATCTTGCGTGATTCTGGCTTAACAGGGGCAAAGCCATCAGCTTTTCCAATGGAACAACATCTGAAGTTGTTACCCACGGATGGTGATCCACTTGAAGATCCATCACGTTTTAGGCGTCTTATTGGTCGCTTACTTTATCTCACGGTAACCCGACCTGACATTAATTATGCGGTTACTTATTTAAGTCAATTTATGTCATCTCCCAGAACTTCACATTTTGATGCTGCAATCCGAGTTCTTCGATATCTTAAGGGAACTGTAGGACATGTCATTCTTCTTTCTTCTCATAGTTCTTTACAGTTGACAGGATTTACTGATTCGGACTGGGCTGGTTGTCCTACCACCCGTCGGTCTACAACTGGTTATTTTGTTCTACTGGGTCATAGTCCAATTTCTTGGAAATCAAAAAAACAACCGATTGTTTCTCGTTCTTCTGCCGAAGCGGAATATCATGCTTTGCCTAATTTAACCGCTGAACTCCAATGGTTACGTTATTTATTTATTGATCCGCGCATTCCTTCTACTTCCCCTATTTCCGTTTACTGTGACAGCCAGGCTACCATACACATTGCGGAGAATCCTATTTTTCACGAAAGAACCAAACACATTGAGATAGACTGTCATTTTGTTCGTCAGAAAATTCAAAGGAAACTTATCAGTCCACGCCATATTGCTTCCGCTGCACAACTCGCTGATGTTTTCACAAAGCCACTTGGTGCAAACCAGTTCACGAAGTTAGTAAGCAAGTTGGGCGTTTGTCAAGTTCCTGCACCTGCTCCAACTTGAGGGGGGTATTGACATATATCTAATACTCAAGGTATAAGCCTCCATGGTAGGTAAGCCTCCATAATTGACACCATAGTTCTCTTCTTCTCTTTTGTAATCTATAAATACTCACTTCTCATTGTAAAGAAAATCATCCAACATTTTTAGTATTAATGTAACCTTAAGTCTCTTGACAAAGGCAGTGTTGAAAATAAGCAAAATCAAAGTGAAAGTGTTGATTTATTAATCGGTACTCTGACGTGCACCCCTTGTACTACTAGGTGGCTTCTTTGTCTTAAACCTGGCTGTTTGGTTGCATATTCCTCGATTAATTAGGCTACTTACGGTGACATATGATGGTCGCCACCGTCAGGCATGGAATAAAAATGTTTATCCCCCATATTAGACTACACCTGCAAAGTGAAGCATGGTTCATGAAATTACTCTCTAAGTTACATGCATTCATAGACTGAGCCGTGGTTCGTGATGTCAGCCATCAAAATACTCCACATCTTGAATCTTTGGAAAATGTTCATAAGATAATCCAAGACAGCCTAGTATAATATATAAAAGAAATGCTGGAGCAACCTCAGCCTAATTGTCTCAACTGCAAAGATCCAAAGCATAGACCACGCAGCATGGAGTGGTGATTTTCTTAACTTATTCATTTTCAGGTTTTGTTTTGACGTTGCATACAGCGATCTTAGACAAAAACAAAAAGGATTAACTTTCTTATAAAATAGGTACAAAGAATGTATAAAACAACTAATTAGACTATGAGAGAGACCATAAAATTTAGGTTGCAACTTGAAAACGTGTTTAAGCGCATCCTCATTTCTTTTCTTTTTTTTTTACCGACCAGAAACATTGGGCACACGTAAAACAAGCACATGCTGAAATGTTTAGCCTAATTTTTCCTAATGGTGTGTTTGCCTGTTTAGCCGTAGAATTTACAATTTGGAGGGATATATAATTCCATGGGATTAAAAACACCAGGAATCATGCAAATTCTTAGTATGTTTGGTAGTTAAGTGAGAATTCCTAGGATTCTTAAAGTTTCCATGTTTTAGATTCCATGTACCAATTAGAGAGAAAAATGTGATTTTAATGGTTAAAAAAAGTGTGGTCCATAAATCCCGCATAAGTTTTTCAGCAAATTGTGGTATTCAAAATGCGGGATTTGGTGGAATTATAAATCCCAAGGAAAACGTGAATCCAAGGAATCTGGGCAACCAAATGTACCAAGGGAATCGTAATTCCACCAAATCCCTTGGAGCTATGAATTCCACCTTTAAAATTTTGCTTCCAAACCCACCTTACGTAAGCCAATCAACGCTAATTTTTAGTCCTAAGAGAATCCAAAATAAAGTGATGGAATTTGTAATTATCTACTCCCTGCGTACCACTGATAATGACAGAAAAGGAGTATTCTCTTAGAATAAGAAAAATTCTAATTTTCATAAATTCCCTCACTTTCCTAATTTACCCTTGTCTTATCTCAATACAACTAAACATTCCTTCTTCTTTTTTCTTTTAAGGAAATATCTTGATTTCATTAATATAACAAGAATGAATATCTCAAAGATAAAATATGACAAAATACATCAAAGATGAAAACAATGATAAAATACATACATCTCATCTCATCTCATCATTTTATAGATGAAACAGATATTTCAAATATGAAATTATGACATATGAAATAAAATTTTGTCATTTGAATTTTTCTTATTCATTGAGAATAACATGTCCAATAGGGGAGTAATTTCCGTCCCCCATCGTTATCACGATCACCTTTATTAGCCATTGGTATTCACATAACTGTAGAATTTCGATCATTTCTGATAATCGTCATCGATGATATTGTAGATATGA
This sequence comes from Papaver bracteatum, assembly GCA_023529315.1. NCBI lineage: Eukaryota > Viridiplantae > Streptophyta > Magnoliopsida > Ranunculales > Papaveraceae > Papaver > Papaver bracteatum. The sequence continues at coordinate 1,934,697 of JAJJWX010003983.1, forward strand.
ATGATCCATTCAATAAACACGTCATAACGGCTATCAGAAACATCTAATTGGCTTAAAGAAGCCATTAGCGATGTAATCAATTAAGATAAATTAAAAATGTTATTTACAAATCCTATAGTGGCTTAATAGCGATAGTTTTACTCAATACTATAAAATATAAATAATATTTTTAGCCAAGTCTGTCAATAGATCTGAAGAATTCAGATCAAGCCTGACAGATTTGGACTAACATCTAAAAGATTTAGAAAAATTTAATTTCAGAGAAAAAACAGTTATTTTCTGCAGAGATGGGTGAGAAAAAATCTAAAATAAGGGAAAATATGGACAGAATATTCCTAAGTCCTTGTATTTTCATTTCATATTTAATTAAATTATATGATATATGCACGTCATAAACAAGGGTAGATGTGGAAAAAACAAGTTTGCAATTAGATTTCCGCCTATCTAATGGGACTACAAATATTTTAAATTCCGCCTTTATAATAAGGACTGAGGGAGTAGTAACTAATACACCCCAAAGTGTTCTCAGACCACATGCATACATCCGTCAGTACAATAAACAATGACATGGGTAGAAATTTACGCCATCGAGAACCACTTGGAATCGGTTTGAAAGAGAAACGATGATTTCTTAAGTTACGATGGATCATAAGTATCATGGAAATATCGAGAGCAAAAATAATTCTAGAACAAAGAAGACTAAAATCCTTTTCAAGCTTAATTGCAACGCTGAAAATAAATAGTCATGAGTAAAGTTGTGGAATTTTGTCATAAATACCTTCCTCCCAATGGTCTTTTTGGACATCCATGTGTTGTAAAGATCACTCTCAAAGAAATGAGTAATGTAAAAGGAGAAAAACGTGTTATATATATATATATATATTTCATTACGAAAGGAAGATTAATAATTAATAAATTATAGTACATTGTTTCGGTCTTTTTGCAAGACCTCATCAGCCCAACTCGGAAGATTGTTATTCCACTTCTCACCACTTACTGAATTAACTCCATACTTAGCTTGTTTATGCGCAAAACTATCCGCATCTCTTGTCTCAAAAGAGCACTTCCATCTAATAAACCATTAGATAACAAAGAAATAATATCTTATTGTTGATGGTGGTTTTTAGTTCAGGGTCAAAATTGTAAAACCTTGTATTTAATGCATTGTCATCCTGCAACGGAATAAAGGTCATTTAAAAGTAATGAGCGTTCAGACCTCTTTACTTACATATGTATTGAGCAATTCAACATATTTATGAAGTTTATTCAGAATGCTGCGTGAAGCAACAACCCCTGATGTGATGTAAACTTTAACCTATTGCATTATGCACTAATGCACGACCTGCCTAGTGTTTTCCTATGCTATGTTCTCAGCTGAACTCTCAATATTGGAATGACACGACGATTAATGTTCACTTGCAGCGGAGTAGCATAAATCTCCCGAAGTGTCAGTATTGAGACCTACATGAAAACACTCACGTAGGCTACACCACTCTCGGATAAAGATATTAGCGTGTTTGCACACTTTTTGATTAAAAGATAGTGCAATCGAACGTGTTTAAATTCCTTAAGGAAAATATAGAGTGTTCATGTCAGTCTCAAAAATAATCATGGCCACACAATTTGGCCACGCGATTCAGCAAGCCTAGATTACTCCTGGCGAAACTAGGCAATCACCGTATTGACCACCGGTGGGCCCACTAGTGCCCTAGTCGATCGAGTCCTATTTAGTTCATTTACAAGCGCTTCAAATGTTAACCCCAAACATGGGTGTTCGAGGTACTTGAAAATAAGCTCAAACGAGCTAATACCGGCAAATACGGTCTCAAAAACATCATGACCATCCAACTTAGCCAGCCTAGTTGGACGGCTAAGATCTTCCTTGGAATGATCAAAGAGGTGCCAACATGCCCCTTGGCGGCCCAACATCTCCCTTGGTCAATCGACCTTCCCCCAGCAAGTCTATAGGTCGTTAAATCGTTTGCCCAAAGCAGGGTGAATGCACTGTTTTAAAAACCCTAAAATTACTTTTGCGGAAACACACTACTGTCGCGAATCGATCACAACCATCCATCTTCACCTGCCTAGTTGATGGTTTTAGATTCAATTTCAGACGGCCCCGAAGATTTCAACGTGATCACCGTCGACCCACCTTTACATGTGACCGGCCGTCCTGCTCAAACTAGCGCTCAATGCCTTGAATCGCTCTCCCAAAAGATAGTTGGTCACGTGGCCCTTAAGCCCTAAAACTACATTAATGGCAACGAACAACTTCCGCAAAATATCTCATTCGTCCAACTTTGCTAGCTTGGTCAGACGGTTTAGATCATATTTTAAATAGCTAATAGGGTGACATTGTGATCACCTACCACCCCCCTCCTGCAAGGAGTGATCGTCCGAGCTACAACCCTCTCGTGCGATCCCAAACGATCACCCAAAGATAGTCCTTTGCGCTGCTTCAACAACAATCAATAACTTCCGCAAATCATCTCGTCCATCCAAATTCGCTAGCCTAGTGGGACGGTGTAGATTTGTTTTCAGAAAACCAACAAGGTAGCATTGATACCACCGCCCATCATTCCTCCACAGGGATTGATCGGCCAAGTGATAGCTTGATTGTAGAGCACTCAAACGATCACCAAAAGATGGCCGGACGTGCTACTTTTAAGATGCTCAATCTGTGACTGTTTTAATCGAGCTCAAAAACAGCGATGCTTCTAGCGCATCGAATATTTTCAGGTGCTTATTCGAAAGAGATGCTTTATACACATCGGTTATAACCAATGCTTTACGAATAACTTATCATTTAACCTAAAAGCATTATATGTTGATTTTAGCGGAAATTCACATGACTTGGGGTATTGGTATGGCGGTTGACAACGTGCGGCGTGCTACGCGCCCACTACGAGAAAGTTCCAGGAAAGACGGACGGTTAACAGTGATGAGAGTAGTGGGTGAACGCGTGATCAGTCTTCCCTCATAAAGGAAACACGATGATCATCACCTTCCGCACAACTCCACTTCTCTGTTGCTTAACTTCCTCCACTTCCTATGAGATCAAGGTGCGCTCAATGACTCGTATAAATAGGTTTTCAATCTATTTAGACAACAAGAGGACAAGTGTTATCAATACAAGTATCCAGAAAACACCAAGAACTGATAGCTTACGTTCTGCAAGCCAGTTCCACATTCTGATACAAGTCATAAAACAGTCACACCTTCATAATTCAACATTCTGATCTCAAACACCTTCTTCGCTTCCCTCCCTAAGATCAACCTTTCTCCTTCACTTTGTGACCGAATTGAATCTGGAACGACCATTTCTTGGTTTAGGCCAGAGTCTTACAGATTGATCTCTTGAATCTAAAGGTACTCCCGTGCAGTGCACTTGTTTAGGGATTAAATTTGTTTCTCATCAACACATCCAAATTTACCAAAACAGCATAATCAGTTTTTACAGTCTTTATCCATTTAAAATTAGATTACCTTAATACCCTCACTCATATAATATTTTTCTTTATTTCAAAATAGAACAAATTTCTTCCTCTACTGCTTCACCCAATTACCACCACAATTCCACCACCACTAGCCCCGCCACATGTCCACCACCACCACTAACATTCCACCACCAAACTTCAACGACCACCACCTACCAACCACCACCACCAATATTCCACCAATACTTCACCACCATTGCACAACCAACACCAGTCCGCCACCACCACCAGTCTGTCGTAGCCGTTACCGCTACAACCTCCACCACCATTGCACCATCACCACATGTTCGCCACCATCGCCAGTCCACCGCCACCACCACTACTCCACCGCCGTCTCAACCGCCACCACTAATCCATCGCCGCCACCACCCATCACCGTCATCAATCCGCCACCCACCGCCACCACTGGTTTAGATATTTTGTATCAACAACAGTAGTTGATCCAAATAAAAATGGATTAAGCAGTAGAAGTTGATCCAATTTAGGGGATCAACAACGGTAGTTGATCCAAAAAAAAAAAGGATCAGATCAACAGTAGAAGTTGATCCAATCTATGGGATCAACAACAGTAGTTGATACAAAAAAAAACAATAGTAGAAGTTGATCCAACTTAGGGGATCAACAACTGTTGGAACAATTGCTGAAATATGCCTGCACAACAAATAAAATCAAACATGAAAAAAATAACGTTATGGTTGAGTCGCGGACTAGGTCGCTTTCTTTAAGACGTTTCGCGGCTCTGCCCAAGATTGTGCAAGCAGTTCTTCAATGGCGCGTTGTCCCCAGGATAAAACATCCGAGATCAATCTCTTACACAATCACTCTTGCACGATGAGAGGATGTAAAACTTCTACACTTCATTCTGCTCAGAAACACTTTTAGAAAAATCAAGGATGATCACACACTTGTTTTTCTTTCCCACACAAATTCATTTTCTTTAAAAACTCAAGAACATAAAAGAAAACTCTCCATAATAAAAAGGCTTCCAAAACTCTTCTTATTTTTTTTCATCAAAATCTGATTTTTTTAATAACCAAAGAAATAAATATAATCTTAAATTAAAAACATTATTAAGATGTTAATTAGCATCCTTAACTCATTCAAGAAAAAACGGTTTTTGACATTAACTCAAAACAAATTTATTCGTTAGGATGAAGAATAATTTTCATATTAAAACCATTTTAATGAGACACTAATTTATTGGAAATAAGTAATGGTTTTAAAACATATATTCCCAACAATCCCCTACTTATATTTTTCAAAACATCGAGCAAGAACGTATAGAGATGTGCATAAGCAAAGGTGTCTCGAGACTTGAACCTTTACGTAGTGTTAATAGGCTCTCTAAATATCTGAGCATAGAGCAAAAATAAGTCTTGAACTCTAGAAGATAAAAAGATCGCTTAACACACACGACTATACTAGTGTAAAGTCTAAAGCCAGCACACTACGGCCATGTGCTTGTATCCCAGTTTAATGAATGATTTAGATAACTGCCCATATTCTCATAGAAAGCGACTACACTTTCACATTCACATAGGTGAGTTTATCAAGAGTACTCCTGAAAGTACCCCACTCTACATAGAGCTATAAACATCATTAAGAGTTTAAAAATTAAAAACTAAAAATTAAACTCAACCTCTACTCCCTTCAGGATATCATGTTGTGGGATGAATTCTTCAAAAGAATGATTCTCACATCTCCATATTATCTATGACTTGGTGTCCCATTTGAACCTATATTTTGGGATATCACTCCATAGGTAAGGGTTACCCTTTTGAACCTACTTTTGAGATCTTGAGTTATAGGTTGGTAACCGCATCATAAATAACTCAATCTCAATGATGATATCATCTATGACTTCGTCTAGTCCATTTGAACCTATTTATAGGTTGGGTATCCATCACATATGACTCAATCTAAATGGGAATCAACCTCATCCCTAAGATGTATTCACATCTTCTTATTAATCCTTTCGTCAAAGAACTAATGAAAACTCTTTTCAGATACTATATAATCCATTCTCATAATATCAACTCTTATCGTTGTCTTTACATTCTCAATTCTTGCAATAGACGCGGTACTATCACATTGGATTAATATGTATTTTCCTCTATCTATTAGAGAATCAAATCGCTCCATCCCTTAGAGGATTCATCTGAAAGGATATCCAATCAGCTTCGTAATATCCTTAAAGGATTGTGGTAACCATTTAGATAGTGTATTTCTAGGTGTAAGGTGTGTTTGAAACACTTCATAACCTTCTCAAAATTTTACCAATTTTCCCTTACTAGGATTGGTAAATCTGGATATAAAAAAAAAAACCACTGCGGAAGTAATATATTAAACCCCCACTGCGGAAAAATACTTATACATAGTCAATCACATAGCAAAGAAACATATTGAGCTACCATACTCATGTCTAGTGCAATCACACACAATCTCAAAAGCATTAGCACTAAACCAAATGAGTGAAAACTAGTTTACATTCAGACTATATATATTTTTATTTTATCTTTTTTAAAATTCTATTTTCATGGAAATGAAATAGATCCAAAGAAATAAAGAAAAATTTATTTCAAAAACATACATCATCTTCACTCAAGTCTTTCATGTCAAATAGTAAACTACGCATGTTCTCAGTTTCATTTTCATAATATAAGTTAGAATAAAAATTCAATAATTCCCTTATGCATACAAAACAAAAAGTATTGTGCATTTCACTTTCATCAATTCTGAAATCATTCAAACTAATCAAGTAAACAAAAAAAAAAAAAAAAATTGCTTCAAAGGTATTCGGAATATATATATAATGATCACTTATCCAACTTATGTGCATCCTATTCTTGTAGAAACTACAAAGTTTTTCATGCTTGGTCTACATAGATTTTCATCTTTAAATTACACAAAAGAATATATTTCTACGTATGACTATAACAAATCATACATCGTAAAAACAACATCAACAAAACTAGCATGAATGCAAGTATCAATGGTTTTCTGTTTGCTTGTCTAAAAACAATAGGTTCATGAATTTATTTTTCCAAAGATTAACTTTTTGAAGAACAAAGTTGCTTGCTATAAGAAGTTATCTTTCAAATTATAAGTAACAAAATATTCATGACTAAAATTTAGTCTCACTATATATGCTTTTATAAGTTCATTCTTAGTGAACTACTTGTCAACTTCATTTTTCTAGTTCCTCTAATTTAAATTAAAGTTTATAAAACATAGGGTATGGAACCCCCACTATTTTTTCGATTCAAACAAGAATTTCAAAACAATATCCAAAGATCCCAAAAAATGTGAAAAACTGATGAACCAATGATCTAAACCCAAAATGTTTTGCACAATATAGAAAATAAAAATTCGAACAATTTTCGTAAAGTTAATATCTTCTAATTCACGACTCAAGTGATCATATTTAATACAAGCTACTAGAAGCATCAAGCAAGTATTTATCAAATTCTCAAATATTTTATTTCATTAAAAAAAAATATTGCAAGTTGCATAAGATTTGAAAAAGTACATGCTTTTATGAGTTAGGTAAGATTACATACATATTACTCAAAAATTCACCAAGTTTATAAGAAAATATAACATGCTCATATTCATCACTAACTCATTGATTTCTTAAAAGCATGAAAAAACTCATATTTCAAATATTCAAAATTCAATTCATGTTATGATAAAATTGTAATATAATATTCAAACAGTTTATCTATAACATATTATTTGTAGTAGTGCAATGCTTAAATTTAACAAATTTCTAATATGAATCTTGGTTATAACAAGATATGCGGAAACTAAATTCTCGCTCATTTCGGAAGTATGAAATATTTAACAAGATTTTTCTACCCAAAGTAAACTTTGAGATCGTACCAAGACCGAAAATCCTAGTGATTTGAGTATATCTCAACACCACTTTCTTTCAAACGATTTGGTTCAACTTTTGAACCATAACCTATCAAAACAAACATGGTTTAAACAACAATATATACCAAACTCTCACCGTATCCACAATTCACATTAACTTAGCTTGAAAAGCGTTGTTAATTACATTTGATATCCTTACAATGCCATGCAAGAATAGCAAATAAATTCATAATCAATATTATGTTCATTTCTTGGTGAGAGTTGATATTCACATTAGTTTTGACTAGGTTTCTAATTATTTCGGTTTTGGATTCGTATAAAATTCCATCTCATAAGTTCCAAACTTTATGAGTCACATGTTTATTGTCATACACAATAATTCTCAATATCTTGTTTCCCTAAAATTTATTCTAAGATTGAACAATCAATTTATTCAATTTAGAATGCCATTATTTGATCACTACAATAACTACAAATAGTTCATCAACCATACCTCAATTGCTTTTAAATCTCAATTGGTTATAAACCATTGTCCACTCTTTGCACACCAACAAAGAAATCAGCAACCCCATTGCTCCACACATCGATTAATCTCCCGTAATTTTTATTTCATTAGAAAATAAAAACTTGCTCAAGCAAGTGACTTTTCACTTGTCACAATCATTTACATGTGAGCATTTGAAGCCAAAAAATAAGCAATGTATGCACTCACATAATCACTTAAAAATCAAATAAAACATAGCACTCCAAGTTTCAAACAAAGATTCAAAGTTATATAGTTATAACATCATACATATAGTTATAGCTTTGTACTAGGCATATTATTAAACACATGTGGTGCATTAGTTTGATTTCCAACAATGATCTTCTTTTTCATTATCAAAACAAGAGTAGGAAGTAATAAAAATGAAAACATGATTTTTAATGCAATTTGCTACATCCCTAATCTCTAATCTCAAGTATCATGTCTACTATTTTGGACAAACATACGCAACGATTCTGAAATTACCAAATCTCTCAGACTAAATATCCAAATAGGAAATTTCAAAATGGATTTCGAAGATAAGTTCATGATCTACAAGTTTCGTGTGACACACGGATTCAAATTTTCTACAAAAAGATAAGGAAAAGTTGATTTAATCAGGATTTATTTTCTGCCCGTCAGAATTTTTCAGATACGTTATGCAATTTATAAAATACTTAAAAAATACTTTCCAGACTCCAAAAATTCTGATATTTTACACGGATGATTCTCATGATGTCTAATATACCCGGTTGAAATTTGAAGACCCAGTTCGTTTTCATTAAATATACGCACATAAAACTCCACAACCCGTCAAAAACGTTCGTGTATCTTCAACAATATTTTTCTATGTTAAAAATTCATTAAAAGATATCAACCATTTTACAATCCTAGTCCATAAAAAATTAACTCTAGGCATCAGGTTACCTAAAATCTCAAGCATCGTGTTCAATTGTTAAAGAAAACTTATACCGATTATAATTCTATAAAACAAATTAAACAATGATACTTATCGCGTTTGAGCAATTGTTTTCTTTTGATTCGTATGGCAGAATAAACCGTCTTAAAAAATTTGGAACAATTGCTGAAATATGCATGCACAACAAATAAAATCAAACACGAAACAAATAACGTTATGGCTGAGTTGCGGACTAGGTCGCTTTCTTTAAGACGTTTCGCGGCTCTGCCCAAGATTGTGCAAGCAGTTCTTCAATGGCGCGTTGTCCCCAGGATAAAACAGCCGAGATCAATCTCTTACACAATCACTCTTGCACGATGAGAGGATGTGAAACTTCTACACTTCATTCTGCTCAGAAACACTTTTAGAAAAATCAAGGATGATCACACACTTGTTTTTCTTTCCCACGCAAATTCATTTTCTTTAAAAACTCAAGAACATAAAAGAAAACTCTCCATAATAAAAAGGCTTCCAAAACTCTTCTTATTTTTTTTCATCAAAATCTGATTTTTTTAACAACCAAAGAAATAAATATAATCTTAAATGAGAAACATTATTAAGATGTTAATTAGCATCATTAACTCATTACAAAAATGGTTTTTGATATTAACTCAAAACAAATTTATTCTTCAAGATGAAGAATAATTTTCATATGAAAACCATTTTAATGAGACACTAATTTATTGGAAATAAATAATGTTTTTAAAACATATATTCCCAACAACAACAATAGTTGATCTCCTAAACTGGATCAACAATGGAAGTTGATTCATGCAAATGGAGTCAATAACCAAAGTCGACACAAAAAATTGACATACGAATGAGTGAACTTGGCGTGAGTCGAACACGCAACATCTGACATGGAGTCAGTCATGCTACCATTGTAACACAAATTCAATATTTGAAGAATTTATATCTATAAAATCCAAACATTTAAACAATCAAACAACAATAATTAGGAATTCAAAGCATGTGAAAAAAATCTACCAAGCATGTATGAAATTTAGCTTAATGTGTGGCTTGATTTGTACCAATCACTAGCTTGAATAAAGAAATCACCAGCTGGGGGTGGGAAAGGAGCTATAAATTTATGTCTACTTAAAATAATGATACCATCAAATTCACCAGCAACTTTATGGAAAATCAATCGATGGAAAATTAAAAAAAAAACTATACATTTAATCCTTGACTTGAAGAATGTAGAAATATTAAGTTCATAAAATGGTAGAAATATTGAAACATGTGTTGTGTCAAAGCCTATTGAAATTCAGCTTAGTCTACTAACTATTAAGTTCAGAAAATTAATTTAATGGTAGAAATATTGAAACATGTGTTGTGTCAAAGCCTATTGGAATTCAGCTTAGTCTACTAAATATTAAGTTCAGAAAATTGATTTCACAAGAAAGGGAACGATGACACTATTGTATAACAATTAAAGAGTTGTACAAGACCAATTCTAAATGTAAAACAAATATAAAACTATAATCATCCCCATTCAAACGTTATTCATGAAAACCCTATGGTTTTTAATGGGATCAACAACAATAGTTGATCCATAAAAAAGTGGGATCAACAACCGTAGTTGATCCTAAAAAAAATGGCGTCAACAACAGGAGTTGATCCATAAATGGATCAATAACAATAGTTGATCCCATAAAAAATGTAAATGCAAAGAACTCCTACAATAAAGAGCTGGTATACTAATATATTAATAGTCTTTACACAAACAAAGACCTGTACATGTCAGTTCAACATTCCATTTAAAGCCACTATTCAAACACTTACTGCCACCTATAATTTTCATTAATAATGCAACCATAGTTCGTTAAAGTCCTTATCGAGTAGTTCATACTAACTTAAACACGCACGCAGTTCCAAACATATGTTAAACAAGAATTCTGGCTAGGTTGGTTGAGTGCAATAGTTTAAACATAATAACCTTGTGTTACAAAAGTTTCCTGGTATTTTGGAGATCACCTTGTAACAATGTCCATAACAATATCAAGATTTTCTTTTGCAACCTTCTTAAGCCCACATAGAGTCAGTCATGCAACCATCAGAGCCCATCTATAACCAACCAACAACATCTTCTCAGCTCTACCTCCACCAATAGCAGCACCCATTTCTACAATTCCTCCACCAATAGCAGCACCCATCCTTGTTGTTCTGTCAATAACTCAGCACCATCATTGTTGGACCAGAATATTGCTACAATTATATTCACGAGAGATTAACAACACTTCTGCGAGTGTCACCGCAAACTCTTCAACAACATTTTGCGGGCGTCACAGAGTAATTAAAAGAATAACGTAATGGCTGACGATGGAAGAAACACGAGAAAAGCATGTTCGTTCTGCGATGGTTACAGCATCTGCGAGAATGAACATTATAGATGTTGCGATGAGAACGCAGAGAAGATCCGAAATAAAAGGAAAACTTAGCTGTCATCCACTATGTAATTTCATATGTAAAGGGTTCCTATAGATTCAGAGAGGGGTGATGTATTTTTTGAGAGTTGAGAAAGTATTGAGGAGAGAGAAACAACAATAGAAAAGTTGTATTCTTGAGTCTTACATTTCTTGTAAACATTTCTGAAAATTAAATAGTAAAGTGTCGTTTTTAATCTTCAAATTTGAGTTGATTATCATAAATTCTTAACAAGGGTGTAGTGTAGGATTTCCTGCAACTACATTTTAGCGCCCGAAACAGGGAGGAATTGAGGGATATTTGAAGAAAAAGGTAAAAATTGACATTGTGATTAGAAGGAATTTGGAACAATTAGTAAAAAGATCTTACGCAATCTTCAACAGTTTAATAAGAATTAATGGCTGGAAGAAGAAAAAATACATCAGAACGACCAACAACCGTAAGAAGAAGTAAAATACTTGCAGGAGGAAGAAAAAATAAAATGGAAGAATCTTCAAGAGTAAGAACAAGAAGAGATACAATAAGAAATGAAGGGAAAAATCAAATTCAACAGCCGAATCAACAAACATCAATACAAGATAGAGTTGTGGATTATGATAGAGTGAGTGTGTATACTTGGAGATCGGATTCGATGAAAGAAGCAGAAGATCGGCAATTAATAAATGAAAGAGGGGAGGAAAGAGATCAAGCAGTAGTTGAAGGATTAATTCATGGAGAAGGTGAAAATGAAATAACATCTGATTTAAGACAAAGAGTACAAGAGGAAAGGAGATTAGAAGCGGAAGAACGTGCAAATTTAACAAGACATAATCATGAGTTAAGAATAAAAAATTTAAGATTACATAGAAGGAGATCGAAAAGTACTGTTAGATCAAGTTCAAGGTCATTTAGAGAAGCACCAAGGCGAAATTCCCCTATGAGAAATGTTAGAGAAAATATTCGAGAAGGATTGCAAAATCCAAATGAAGAACAACATCATAGGGAAGAAGAAATAATTGATGATCGCCATGATCCGCGTGGCGAAATTTTGGATGATAGACGTAACAATAGGAATCAAGAGGGAGTAAACAACCAAAATGGTGAAGAAAATCGAGAAGAAGGTAGGAGAATATTACATGGGCGAGAGATTCAAAGAAATCGAAGAAGAGATTGAGAGACATTATGTTGAACAAGCACGTCTAGCTTGCGAGAGAGAAATATTATGGGCAGAAGTAGAAGAACAAGAATTTCAAAAGGCAGTACGACAGAATAACCATGAAAATCGAGAAAGGAGACGTACACGAAATCGCTATAATGATAATATTCAGGAAGAATATGATAGAATACAGAGGAGAATAGAAAGACAGCGAAGAGAAATGATGAGAAATGAAGAAATTCGCAGAGAAGAGAATAGACAGCATAATCAGCTGCGATTTCAAGAAGAAGGTGAAAGAGAAAATCGCAGAGAAAGACAGAATGAAGATGAAGAAGAAGATGCACAAAATCTCGCAAGACAAGAAAGACAAGAACGCAGAAGAAGAGAAACTGCATTAAAGAGACCAATGGAGCAAAATTCAGCTGAGAATGAGCAAATATTGAGAGAATTAGCAGAAATGCAAGGAATGATAAACAATAGAAGAGAAGGAGGCAGAAGGAAACTTGATGAAGCAATCGAAGAAGCTGCGAGAACCCCTTTCGCTCAGGAAGTACAGCTAAGAGGAATACCCCCTAAATGCAATTTACCAACATTAACCAGTATCTTTGATGGATCTACTTGTGTTGTTCAACATGTTAAGACTTATGTCAGGTGTATGCTACAATGGGAGAATCATGATGCTGTATTATGCAAGTATTTTGCGTCTAGTTTAACTGGCGAAGCACTAAAATGGTTCGAGGGGTTGCCAAAAAATACTATAACTTCTTTTGATCATTTACAAGCTACATTTCTGGGAGCATATATAAGCAATAATTTATCGCGGCCAGGCATTGAAGATGTATTTGGATTAAAACAGAGGATTGGAGAGAGTTTGAAGCACTTAACCATAAGATGGAAGTCAATGTGCAGCGAGATGGCTGGAAGAGTGGATGAAAGATACCTCATTTTATCTTTCATCAATGCAATGTTCGCAACCAATCTACTGTACATACAAATTTTCAGAATCAAAAATACAATCACCATGACAGAGCTGCGAGAATTACAAGAAGAATACATTGCCTTGGAGGAGAAACAGAATGAAATGGAATCATATCCAATCGCAAACACCAGCTCAGTAGCGGCAAACGGAAGTTTACTTCCTAAAATGATTAACAATGTGACGAGCACATCGCAGGCACAACAAGAGAAAGTGGTGATTGATAACCAGCATAAGTTAGTAGCGATGGGCAGTCGAGATCAAGAAGAGTATGAAAGGGAGAAGAATTATTACAATCTCGAAGGAAATAACAAAATCCAAAGACTTGATCTACCACAAGAAACATATGGTAGTCAGAGGCAAAACAATTTCAGAATCCAAGGTAATCAGAAGATAATATGGGAAGAAATTAAGATGCCACCTCTAAATGCTAGTATAGAAAAAAATTGGGAAGCTACCATTCTGATGGAAAACATACCATCACCATGGAATATGGGAAAAGAGCCACATCCAAATAATCGAAGTCAAGAATTTTGTCCTTACCATCACTTTCATGGTCACACAGTAAATGATTGCAGGAATGTAAAGAGGATAATTTTAAGGATGATTGATCAGGGGAAGTTAAATCACTTTCTAGTAGGACATCCACAATCCCAGCAGTTACCACCAGCACCAGAAATTCGCAGAGTAAATACTGTAAAAGGAGCAGAAACATTTGTAATAGAAGTTAGGGCCAAACAAAGAATTTGTTTTGTAATTCCATTGTACATTCATACAGAACTATTGAGGATTTCCATGACAATGTTCTAAGCAGAGTCTTCGCGAGAGACACAGATGGAAGAGAAATAATGAATATAGCGAGAGCCTCGCCGTTAGAAGAATGGCAAAGGCAAACTATATCTTTCACTGCACAAGAAATACCAGAGCCTGGCGAGCAGCATGATAACCCATTGGTGGTAAGATTAGAAATAAATCCAAAGCAGATAAAAGAATAATATGAAGAAAATGATGATGAAAATGAATATTCTTGGGCCATTAACAGAGTTCTAATAGACACAAGGAGTTCAGTTAACATCTTATTCTATCATACCTAAAAAACCATGGGTGGAAGAGACGAAGATCTAATACCATCAACGTATAAAATATATGGTTTTAATGGTAGTGCTAACAAGCCCAAAGGGGAGATTACAATGCGAATTCCATTAAAGGGAATATCTTCTACAATCTTATTCTGTGTTGTTGACATTGAATCACCTTATAATGCTTTGATTGGCAGACCGTGGTTGCATGGGATATTAGGTGTGGCATCAACTTTTCATCAATGCATCAAGTTTCCACATCCAAAGGGAGTTGGAGTCGTTAAAGAAGATTGGGGAGAAAGCAAGAAATGTTATGAAATTGACATGGAAACTTGTGAGGAAAGATTCGCGAGGAATAGAAGTTGGACACAAAACATTAAACAGAAACAAAGAGGTGACAAATTAATGGTTGATGCAATAGAACAGCGAGAAGATGAAATGTTGCGAGATCAAAGAAGTGACAAATTAGTGGTTGGAGGCGAGTGGCTCGCAAATGAAGAGAAAATAGCAAAGTGCAATAAGAAGGCAGCAATAGAAAGTAGTAAGTAGAAAGGTAAAATGATGAAATTTAGAGAATCTTATGAATGATTTGTTTGAAGAAAATGTAATTAAAATGAACACTCTGTTTGAAAGAATTGCAAAATTTTACAAGAAGAAAGAAGATCAAAAAAATGAAATTTTATCAGAGTTACAATACTCGCGAGAAGCGCGAATAAAATTTAGTAGAGATTAATAGAATGGGACGAACCTTTATGGCGTACACCCTAGTTCGCGGATACAATTTCACAAGAGGCAAATGTAAGACCTAATAGTGCGTCATATAAGGGGGTATCTCTTTACATGACTCAGGGATAAGGTTATACCGCTGCTGGAACCTGAGTCATGCAGATGTTGGGGTTAAAGAAAACCTATCCAGGAGAGAGATATTGGATTTCCAAATATATAAGGTTATACCCTGGTTGGACGACTGAGAATCTCTTCTAAGAAGTGCATAGTATGACCAAGGCGCTGAGGTACATGGTTGAGCCAAGGGTACCCGGGGCGTACGAAACTACCCTGGCCATTCTTGGTAAGTCTTGGCTATGATGCGCTTGACCTGAAGAAAACCCCACTTAGGGTGCAGTCTTGTAACTATAATCCATATAGGCATAAAGGATAAGAGGCTGCGAAAAAAACTGGTTGTTGGTAAATCCGGATGGGAGGAGCTAGTATTGTATGGCCGATGTGCCCTCCTTGAAGGGGAAACCAGAGGGAAGATAAGGGCGGCACCCTCCATTAGGGAGCTGATAAGTGTCTAAAGATGGCAATATCATGGGGCTTTATGATCGCAAGAAAATTTAGGCCTGTCATATTGTCGCGTGACAAAAATTATACAGAGGCAACAAGCCATAAGAGAAAAGTTAAGATGAGATCAATGGGTTTTTACATGAAAATGTAAAGACGTCCTGCGATTTCATCGCAAGACGACAATGTCATAAGGTTTAATTCTCGCAAGAGAGTTTAAACTTATCATATTGTCGCAGAGATGTTGAAAAAATATGGATAAGACAAAATCAATGGGTCAATACATGCAAATGTAAAGACGTCCTGCGATTTTGTCGCAGAAAGAAAAAAGTGGAAAAATAAGACCTTTAACTAGGAAGGCATAATAAGACCACAAGATTAAATGATTGCGATAGTGACGCAGAAATTATGAGGTTTGCGATATTTACGCAGAAATCAAAAAAATATGCAACTTTTGCTAGCAATATTATCGCAGATATTGAGGCAACATCTATCTAATCTCTACTCAATTTTTTCATATTGCAGATGAATAATAGAGGCAAGTATGGGAATGCACAGAACGATGAAATTATTATTCATCATCATATGATAAAATTGCATAGACATTTTATGACACATTTATGCAGATAGTTAAAGGGTAATAATTATGTTGCAGAAAAAGAGTTGTTTTCTAATTTATACAGATGGAAGCAAAAGAAATTTATACAAGGAAATTTACAAGATTAGAGAAACTCGCAGCAATATTGCAGGAAGAAGGAAATAAGTATACAAAAATTACAAGGAAGACAAAAGGAAGAAACGGAACTAATTATATCCATCACCATCATCTTCATCAGATTTCTCCCCCTCGCCAGATTTTTCTTCATTATCATTATTATCTTCATCATCAGATTCCTCAGCTTTACTATTGGAAATAACAAGGTTTGGAATTTTTGCTCGAATTTCCTTTGCAAGATCAGGATATGAAGAATGAGGAATGTCGTGATCATCGCAAACCAATTCAATGGATTTATTGCGAACATCAATAAGAGTGGTACTAAAGTTCGCGGTAATAATCCTTAATTGATCTTTCAGTCGTGAATACTTCTCGTTGCGAGCATCAAGACTACTTGCGAGTTGACTCTTGTCAGTTTCAAGTTCCCCAATTCTTTCAAGATATCTCTTTTCAGCTCCTGCAAGTATATAACAACAAGTTGAAAATTTTGCAAGGAAGAACAATAAAAACAAGAAATTAATAAGGAAGGATGATTAATAACCTTCTCTTTCAGAAATCATGTCTTTAATTAAAGCCGCATGTTCAACATGAAGACTAACATCTACACCTAAGTTATTTCTGGCATTGTCAAGAACCTTCGCAGCCCAAGCAAACTCATCATCACTATTAATAAGAAGACGAGAGCGAACTTGAGTTTCCCTCGCAAGAAGATCTTTATTCTCGCAGATAAGTTTATCTCTTTCCATTTGAATAGTAAGAAGAGTTTGAAAATATGATAGGGCCTTGGTGCCATTTTTAACAGCACGATCTTTCTCGTCAATAAGATCACTATTCTTTTTTCTTAATCTATTAACTTCTTCCTTTGAATTAAGATAAAGGTGCTTAAACTTATTGGTTAAACTTAAATTAAATATGTGCTCAATCTTTAAGAGATTGAGTCTGGATTTAAGTTCATCTAAAGAAATAGATTTAATCTGATCGTCTGAGAAACTACTTAAAGAACTATTAAGGCGAGCAAGAAGGGTATTCTCATCTACAGGTTCAGGAAAAGATTGGAGGAATGTAGCCTCATCAGTAAGACCATAAATATCTGCAAATTAAGAATGGTTGCTTGAATAAGCTGCGATAGGGTAAGAAGAATTAAAAGAGAAAAGAAATAAATCATACCATAGAGTTGTTGATTAGCTTTATCAAGATCAAAGATTTTTTGTTTATTAACTGAAGCTTCAGTCTCCAACTGCTTATTCTTCTCGCGAAGATTAGCAAGTTCAGATTCCATTTGTTCATTCTTCTCGCGAAGATTAGTGAATTCAGATTTTAGTTCTTCATTCTTTTGGCGAAGAACAACATTCTTCTTTTGAGAAAATGCACGCCTTTTGTCCAAATCAGAGGCAACAGCAAAGGAAGCTCTTACAACCTGCGAGATAATAATATAAGTTAAGGCTTGGCGATGGAATAAATACATAAACAAGTTGAAGAAATGAAAACATACCAGGGTACCAAGAGAATTTAGGAGACTGGGAGTCAGCGATATTGAGATTCCTTGGAGAGAATCATTATCTACCAATATGGGAGCATCGCAGACTTTGGCGAGAGCCTGGGATGTCTCATTAAGAACTTCATATCCATGATTATTAGCGATACCATGAGTAATATCTCCAAAAATCTTGGATAATTGAGCCATTGAAGACTCATAAGAGGAAGAATCTTTCATGGAAGGAATGTCATTGTCATCATCAAAATCATCATCATTGTTGTCCTTTATCAAAATCAACACTTGAATTCTCTGGAATAGATTGAGGAGTTGAATAAGAAGAGAGTTGGATTTTTCTTTTCTTTAAGGGAGGATCATCAGACTCCTCCCTGCGAGGGGCAGTAGGCTTCCCTTTGGGAGGAGCAGTAGATTTCCTCTTGCGATCAATTGAAAATTTCACCTTGGTTTTTGGTTCTATTGGTTCTAATTCTTCGATTACCTGCGAGCACAGATGAAGATAAGAAATAGGGGCAACAATATATTGTTAAGATTTATAAAGAAATATTTCTTACTTCATCTGTGAGTAATTGAAGAGCTGAACGAGTAGCAGGTTTCCTAAACTTCTCATAGTTGGCCTTCAATCTCTCAATCTAATAAACAGGCATAATCAGCGAGAGCTTAAAGATATGAAAAATCAAAGAAAATTAATAAAAATAACTTGTTATGCAAAGAACTAAGGAGAACATACTTCTTTATCTTTCTCAGGCCAATAGAACACCCATGGTTGGTATTTCACGAGATTTGCAGGCAAAGAATGGGTGCCATAAATGTACGGACCCTCTAAAATTAGAGGAAAAATAAACCACTTGTCATCGCTGGAATGGCGAGGACCTTGATTGTTATTTGTATGCCAATCAATATCTAACATAAGAGCTTTATCATCAGCAATCTTATCTTTCTTTTGCAAGCGGACACCCCAGCAAGTGTGATCTATCTTCATGGGGATTATGTCATAGTTGATGAAGAAATTATCCACAGTATACATCGCGGGAATGATTGGAACACCCTTGAATTGAGGATTCTTCGCAGTATCAGGGTAGCGAGATCTTTATCGGCACCGCGAGAAGCATATTCAAGTAGTAATCGAATACAGTCTCCACCCAATTTATATATCGCTCGCGAGAACTTCTCGTGAGAGATTATTTCATAGAATAATGGAAGTTCCGGGTCATAGAGAGGAATGGGAAGACCAGCTTCAAGTTGACCTAGCGATACTATAACTTTCTCGCGAGAACATTGATGATCAGAAAATAATCTGATGGAAAGTTCGGATTTAGGGTTTTGATCTGGAATTGTAGACAAAGTAAAACCTTTACTTTTGAGTTTTTCTTGCATCTCACCAAAAGCAGCCAAATTTTTAGCACCAGCAGCAACCATTTTTGAGTATGGGAATGAATTAAAAGGTTGAAAAATAAGAAAGAAATCACAACGATAACAGATGCGAAATTTACGGAAGAACAGTAAACTTGCAGAGAAGTTACGAAGAGAAAGAAGAAGAAGGTAAAAAGAGGAGAAGAAAGGAATGAAAGAAAATTTATAGAAGAAGAAATTTCTCGAGAAGATGAATGCAATAAATGAAAAGAAAAAATATGAACGGTCAGATCGCGGCGGTTGGAGAGGACGTGTCAAAGATTTATTGGAAGAAAGAATACGTGAAAACAGCTGGCGAAGGATACAAAAACGTGTCAGAATAGAGATTAATGTGAAAAGATAAGTAGTTACGGCATTTTATTTCTCATGATCTTATCTTCTTCGCAGAAAAGACATGAGAAGAGGCAAGATGTAGGACCAGAATATCGCTACAATTATATTCACGAGAGATTAACAACACTTCTGCGAGTGTCACCGCAAACTCTTCAACAACATTTCGCGGGCGTCACAGAGTAATTAAAAGAATGACGTAATGGCTGACGATGGAAGAAACACGAGAAAAGCATGTCCGTTCTGCGATGGTTACAACATCTGCGAGAATGAACATTATAGATGTTGCGATGAGATCGCAGAGAAGATCCGAAATAAAAGGAAAACTTAGTTGTCATCCACTATGTAATTTCCTATGTAAAGGGTTCATATAGATTCAGAGAGGGATGATGTATTTTTTGAGAGTTGAGAAAGTCTTGAGGAGAGAGAAACAACAAGAAAAAAGTTGTATTCTTGAGTCTTACATTTCTTGTAAACATTTCTGAAAATTAAATAGTAAAGTGTCGTTTTTAATCTTCAAATTTGAGTTGATTATCATAAATTCTTAACAAGGGTGTAGTGTAGGATTTCCTGCAACTACAATCATCTACAACTTCTTTGCAGTCTCAGTCGCATCATTACAATCCAGACTTGTAATTCTAGATTCATGGAAAACAACACCAACAACTCCATTTCTACTTCTATAATGCACATTATCTAATCAATCATGCTTATAGTTCCAATCACCACACAATTCATAGAAGATAAGCAATTGAGCATATAGAGAGAAAGAGGAGTTGCAAAACCTAAACCTAAAAATAAAGTCGAACCTTACTAGTTTCAGGATCAACAAATTTGGAGCTCAAATCATTGAGTTCAAATCTCTAACTCAAAATCCACTCGAAATTACCAAAAATTGAAAACCAAAAACTCAAATTGATCTATGAATCTGTATGAAATCAAAAGCAAACCGTGACAGATCTATTGATACTAGTGGTGGATGTAACGGATGTGGTGGTGCTAGTTATGGTGGCGCCGATAGAGATTTTGGTGGTGATGGGGGACGATGGAGAAGATGGTGGTGGGAGCGATGCGATGCGATTTTTGTTCTCTGTTGTGAGAACGAAGAGATAAGAAATGCTAAATAAGGAATTATAATAATTAGGTTTTTAGAAGAAAAAAATCAATTATGCCATCAGGATTATTTGTAAAGAGGCTTGGGGATATTTGTGAAGGCACGTTAGGAAGAGGGACAATAATTCTCTGTATGAAAATTGGAAATTTTGTGATTTGTCACCTTAACCAACTTTTAGACATACAGAAAGAACGTATCAATGATGTGAGATGGAGAGAAGGTAATAGCAGAGAAATGATGGTGTTCAACTGCATCAGGTCCGTAAAACACTTGATCTTAATGATTTACAAGGGCCTAAGAACAAAAATGGGTTTTATCCGATTTATTTCGATCTTTATGTTGTGCAGGGTTTCCAATTCGGACAGTATATTGTGGTTAGTTACACTTACAAGGTCATATCGTCTTTTAAGATTAAAAGTAAAAACTCAATCCATATTTACAGTCAGACTCTAATTTAATACTAGAAAACCTTCCTCCCATAATATTTTTCTTTCCTCCCTGTTACAATCAACCTCAACTAGTCTCTTACAAATGTGAATACAAATATACAGAGAATATATCAGCAATCAAATAAGAAAAAGTAAAACAAAACTAAATAAAGTATAATACATATATGCACAGATCTGTTATGATCTGTTGTTAGTCTCCTACCATTCTGTCCAGATGTTGCAGCTGGAAGTGCAGGAATCTTGACTGCTGCAGCAACATAACAAAGTCAGGTTTAGGAAAATATCAATCCGAGAAAAAATCAAAATGGTGGTAGTTAAAATACGCATATGCGTCACAGATTAAAGCCTCATTCAACTGCGCCATTTATTACATTGTCATTTTAAAGGGAAGAGAAACCAAACTGGAGAACTTACTCTTGTTGCAGGATGAAGAAGGTAATTGAGTTGTAGAGGGCCAAGGAGCAGCAATATTGTCATTCAGGTCACAAAGAAAACTAATCCCTGAAGATTTGTCAAATGTTGCATCTGAAGGCAAGCTCGGCAGAAGGCAACCAGATTCTATCACACAAAACCAACATAAGTAAAGCAAAAACATATAAGCAAACATCTTCCACAGAACACGAATGGATACAACAAAGCTAACTACAAATTTCATAACACAGAAGTATCAAAATACCTTGTGTTCCAACTGGCATGCCATATTGAAAATACCAACGGACACAAATCATGCAAAAGGAAAAAAGAAAAAAAAAAAGGAAATCATTAAGCAAGATATATAATCCTCATAAAACATATGATATATATTAGGCTTATGAAGAAGCGTATAGGAACAAAACAAACCTTGGAGAGAGAAATCTTTGAGGGTTATATGGCAAAGGCCATAGATGTTTCTTGTAATATTAGATTTATGTAATTTCACGCCAAGTAAAGCAGCACAGTCCAATGCTTGCAAATTAGTTATAAAACTTTGCTTTTGCAAGTGAGTCACGTAACTCTCCATGGCATTGCAGCAAGCAGTCTGGTTGCTGATTTCATCTCCACAATGCTTGGCAACACCTTTTGTATTAGGAAAAACCAGTGGACAGGCTGAAGCAGATAATAATGCAACTTAGTTATCGAAGCTTTAGAGGATCATACTCATGGTGTAACTCAGGTGACTTAGAATGAAACAAGACGTAAACACGGCTCTGCAACGAAACATGCTTACCAGCACACAGTATCACATGCATATCCACAAAGTTTTTCAATATACTAAACAAGTGTTAGGCGTTTTGACAATCTTTTAAGAAGCGGACATCAGGTAAATGCATATACTAATAGCTGTAAAGTTTGCTAGATGCAAATAAATTGAACTTCAGTTAAAAAATAAAAAATAAGATTCTAACAACGCAGGGTTTCAGGATTTCGTCAGTAGGTTGTGAAATGGATCAAAATTTTAGCACATGGTATAAAATCTTCTTCAAGCTATATATATATGAAGGGAGCCAAATATAGGAGAGTGACAGATTCAAGCTAAACTAAGGATTTATATGGATGGGTAACATTGACCACAAAGCAAAGCACCATTTAGTCCTGCTCATAAACTGAGATCAGATATCCAATAACAAAGCAACATGCAAGCTTTATTTTTTCCATGTTCATTCTAGATCTAAGATCAGGCCCTATTCGTTACTACCTTCATTTCTGATAATCAAAAGAAAGCAACTGGACTTTAATAAACTTACGAGAAAGGCGATTTCAGGCTTCGAATCCAACAAAGAAACCATTTGTAAATCTAAGATCAGGCCCTATTCGTTACTACCTTCATTTCTGATAATCAAAAGAAAGCAACTGGGGGGAAGGCGGTTTCAGGCTAAATCAGTTGTAAATATCTTTCCCTTTGATTATCCTCAACAACATCCAAGGAATCCCTTTTCTCAAAGCACTAATCATTTGAAACATACTCTAAGAAAGGCTTTATTTGCAAACTCACCTTTATTCACGTTGCAGTTAGAAAGTCCTCTCAGAACTTTCTTAGCAGCAGAAGGATCAAGTTTACTTGTCAGCCACCGGCGGACAATGATTTTACAATCATCAATTCTGGAGGAGTTCTCAGGCACGACACGAGACACGTCAGATAGACCATAATCTTTTAGAGCAATACTTCGTGCAGCTTCTGATATAGCATTCTCACAAGTTTGGGTGCAACACTCGTTCACAGGATCAAGTTTCTCACAGGCAAGAAGAAGCTCAGACGAATCAACGGTGTTCTCAAAATCGCTAACTGTTTTGACTGGGCAAGAGGCTTCAGTGAGGTTTGAAGGACGAACTGAGCATACCTTTTGGAGATCACTGCTGGCACCTTGACCCACTAGAATCTGATCAACATCTGAGAGGCAGTGCTTCGCGTGAGTCACATTCAAAGCAAGCATTTTAGTATCCTTACTGGACTGCCCAACAAGAACAGCAAGAGTCGCATCCAACTGCGGACAACATATTACATTGGCCAGAAATGGAGCAAAGAAATCCCAGCAATCAATTGCGGCCATGCTCATCATACTTTCAGCAGCGGAAAAATTTAAGGTACATTGTCCTGTAAGCGAGAGGATTTCATGTTAAAGATGGACAAATGTGACTATTAAAGCAGTTTCATTCATTGTATGCAAAGTAATCTCAGTTTTATATCTCACCTGATAAGTGTGGTACACTTTGGTTTGTGAAAGGTGCCAGTGGAGAAGGTGCTAAAAATGGGAGAAAGGGTTGAGGTTCCCCGCTAGGGGGTTCCACAGGTAAAAAATCATCCCCTTTCTTTTGCGTTGAGTTGGAATCTTGCGGATATTCCACAAGGGTGCATTTGGAAGTATATAACCCTGTGCACAAAAAGCACGACCATCAATAAAGATGATAATTACTAGAAACTTTTGCCTTGTTAATAATATTAAGAAATAGTATAAAGATAATCATAGATAATTGCACAGGATTAACGAGCTCATGTACTAATAAAAGTATATGAAATGGCAATACAGACCATCTATCAGAAACTAGCTACCTGACCATTGACGCTTATACTTTAAAATAACCAAACACTCTGGAAACACCTATACATTGTAAAGATGATGGCTACACACTTATGCAACTAGTTCATAAACGCTGGTAGGTGGTAAAGCAACAGCAAATAACCATTACTTCACGTGCTGTAACAAAACCACGACATCCTGCCACAACTCACGCATTCTTGATGGAAATATCTCTCCTTCACTTGCAAGACAAGTTCTATTAATTGGACATGTAAACTTATACGTAAGATCAAATATAAGTTTCGAACAAGCACAAATCGAAGAGTTAAGGGCCTTTCTCAAACACCACAATCGATTCAATAGCTCAAATTCAGAGTGCATAATATAAGACGGTTAAAACGAACAATCAGAGTATGAAAATCAAACCCAAACATAAACCTAATCCAACACTTCCTCAGACCTCAAACATCATTCGACAGCAAAGTGAAGATGCGAAACAGTAAATCCGAGTATGCTCAAGCTCAACCTTACTAGAAACCAAACAAGGCAGAAGTAAAAAAGTTCCAAAACTAATTTCTCCCAAATAGAACAGATCACTAAAAAAATAAACTAACCAGAAAATAAACCCTACAAATACCATAAATAGAAATTAACAACAATGAAACCTATCTCCCCCAAAACCATTACTAGCATATAACCTAATAATTACATCTAGTAACTAACCAATTTCGTAGAAAAATCACCAAGAAAAAATCATGTTCCCTAAGAAAAACAAAATAAAACAAAAACAAATTACAGAAATCAAGAAAGTACCCAAGAATATACTCACAGAGAGACAAGAGAAACAGCTTCAGCAGAGCATTATTCAGATTTAGTGGTATCCTCTCTCTCATCTCTGTACCCAATTCTTCTCTTCCAAAATGAATCGAAAAGTTTAAGAGATGGAGATTAAGAGAAAAATCTTAGCGGAGAGAGTTGAAGAGTAAAGACGCGGCAGAAAGAGAAGATGTGGAGGTAGAAAAGGTTGTGGTGGAGGTGGAGAAATGAGTGAGCGAAGAAGAAAGAGTGAGAGAAGTGAGAGACTCCATGAATGAGAGCTCTCCTCACTTACTAGTTAGTGTGGTTGTGGGGACAATTTACAGTTTCAGACACAGCTGGATGTGGGACCCACGAGATAAATACTAATATTTACACTCGAAAAACACTCTTTTGTACTCATTTCATTTCACAAGCACCAACAACAACAACTGCGATTCTAACCATTAGATTCTGTGAATGTGACGTCATTGCATGTATTTTTGTCTTCTGCTGACATCACATTTTTTCCATCCAACGGCCGTAAACGCTGCTAGTTCAAAAAAATGATCTAGCACTGATTCAGTTCACAACTATCTGCAGAGCAAAATAATTTCACAACGGCCGTAAACGGCAGAGCAAAATAATTTCCAACAACTATCTGCTTCTTCTTTGATTCAGTTCACACATTTCACACCACCCACCACTACTAGTCAAACTAATAAATAGTTTTGACATGTCACGTGTGATGCACGTGTCGGATTTCATGGCGTTTATGTGGGTTTACTTTTGTGGTGAACGATAGCTTGCGGAGCTAATCTTGTGTTCCCCCTTAATTAATTAATTAATTTCACTGTTGACTTCTTAATTGGAGCGTTCAGTAACTTCATCTCATTCTCAAGGTCTTAACTTAACTACTACAGGCATAAGCTAAGCCACTGTCTATGCTCTGTAATCCCTTGGGGTGACCAGAACCGTGTGGCACTCCTATGATCAAGTGCTAAAGTTCTCCAGCATCAAGAGTTTGCTCAACTTACACTTTTGGTCTAGAGAGTCTGCGCAAATTTCGAATCATGGTACAAGTATGACTTTGCCATCTGATCTAAGAGGCACCTCTAT
Source organism: Papaver bracteatum (assembly GCA_023529315.1). NCBI lineage: Eukaryota > Viridiplantae > Streptophyta > Magnoliopsida > Ranunculales > Papaveraceae > Papaver > Papaver bracteatum. The sequence goes on from JAJJWX010003983.1 coordinate 1,960,875, forward strand.
TCATAGATCGCATTGCTTATTACCGTTTTCCATTTCCGTTTTTTTACAAGCTATAGATTTTACTGTGGACTTTGTATTTAGATTTCAGAAACAACTTGCTGTGGAAAACAGTGCAGCACAACTCAAAAGATATGACTGTATATCTCCTATTTGGTAAATTCGTCGGTTGAGGGATATTCAAGTTCAGCTATGAGCAGGTATATGAAAGGTTGATCAAGGCAGGACTGGAGCCAACCCCATGGGCCATGCAGCCGCTTGCCTACGTTTCTTTTGACCCTGAAACCAAAAGATGACGGTTCGGAAACACAGAAGACATAGTTTCCTAAGAAGGAAAAATTAATGGGAGTAGTTTTGGGATCGGAAAGAGAGATGGACAGTGTTTCCTGAGAAGAAAAAACGGTAGCAGTTTTAAGATGATGAAATTACATTTGATTGAGATAGATGTTGTAGAAAGTCAAGTGAACAGGGTACTGGTAGAACAAGGCAATGAATGCATGTTTTTATTGTTCAATGGTTAACCTGTGACGATTACATGAAAATTTATGTCTCTCTTTCCTTTTTCTCCTCGCAGTTCATTTCATTGCTAGTAACATTTTTTGCCCTTGCTAGTAACATTTTTTGCAGGTGTTTGTTGCATTTCAAAGTGATAGGGTTCACAACTAATTAGAAATCAGCAACATCAAAGTGAAAAAAGATAACTGTTATTATTGATGATGAAGAAACCAACCCAAGCCGTTTAACTGCTCAAGCATAATATATCAGCTAACAAGCAGATAAAGGTTATTGGTTTACAAGGCAGAACAGTTTAAGAACCTGCCATATTCTACTACAACAAGCAGATCAAAGATCACTCCTAAATTTCTTTTTCCCCCAACACAAATTAGACCAAATGGGAATTTTGCATATAATTTACAGAACATCTTGCACCTAAATTAAACATAATCTTCTTCAAGAATGTGACGCACCTGGTATCTTTGGACTTCAAGCCTTGCCTCTAAAAGCTTAGCCTTCAAATTCTCCTGGTCATCGGCTTTTTTTCGTTCAATGGAGCCTCTTGTTCCTCCTTTTATCTGAGGATTTCCCAAGTCTGGTGAGCTCCACTGTAGGCTCACCAAACTTGGAGAGCTGAACCCACCTTCACCCGATTCGGAAGAGTTCATTGCTCCACCATTGGACACTCTTCCGTTAGAAATCTTTTCATTTTTCCCTTCAACGGAAATTATCTTGTACTTGTCACTGTTTCTTGGGTTTGACCTCCAAAGCCTGGATATGGATGAAGCTTTCTTTTTTGACTTCTTTGCTGGTGATGAAGAGCATATTTCACTGATTTGGGAATTTGGACTTCCGTTGCCACCATTCCCTTTCCATCCAATAACACTTTCTGATGCATAACTATCTCTCTTGCTCCTGTCAACAGATAATTCACTCCCTTCAGGGGAATAACTTGAGCCCTGGTCAACATGACTCACAGTTTCCCAACCACTTCCATCTTCTTCTATTTCTCCTTGATGATCGACATACCCATTTGGATATCTCTCCAAGGAGTTTCTCTTAAACGCGTTTACCTTAGGACTGAAATCCAGGCCCTGTTGAATTTCCCTTTCATTAGCTCCACCATGCTGGAGCTCTTCAAAAACAGAAAAGATATCTTCTGAACTTGGAGGTTCATAAGAGAAGTTTACATCCTGAATATTTACCGAGTTGGCTGCATTTCTAAGTGTCGCAGCTTCTCTCATCTCCAAAGAACCCGTGGTCCCAGTTCTTGAACTAAGAAATCTATCCAAATCTTCCACTAGCCCGTTCAACTGGGAATACTTTTTTTCTAGTATTAGTTTTGCATCAAGCAGTTTCATCTGGACTCTTTCTTCACGCCAAACCTCAGCCATTTGTAACATTCTCCTCTCCTCCTCAACTTCTTCACGAAGTTTATTGGATTCTCTCTTCAGCACTTCTACTTCAGCCTTGTCTTCTCCAATTTCCTTGGCAAGTTCATCACAAACCTCCTCCATCAGCTGTCTATTTTTTCTTTCTTTTTCATAATCATGCATTAGATGCTTAGTAGATCTTTTGGTGTTTGCGAGCTCATTCACCAATTTTGAGTTAACAATTTCCATCCTTTGACGATTTTTCTTTTCTCTGGTTAATTCATCCTTCATGTCATCAATTATTGCACGCACCTTCTCGTGCTCTCTGCTCCTCCATGAAGTCTTTTCTTCTTTGAGGTTCCTGATAATGTGCTCAAACTGTTTCTTTGTTGACTGGCGCTCCATCTCGAGTTCATGAATCCGATTTCGAGCCCGCTCAAGTTCTGCTTGCACTGACGAAACAACAGAAACAGATGCCTTGTGTTGATCTTCGAGAAGCTTGACCTGACCGTAAAACTTGAAGACCTCATCAGATGTTTTGGAGCAGCCGGGGTCCCACTTTGTTGCGCCCTCCATAGCAGAGTTGGAAAACGAAAATGACGGTTTGACCTAAATAGTGAATACAATGGAAAATTTATCTTATGGTCAGATGACAGAAATTTATGTTACAGGGAAATTCTTAGTAGAAAGATTAAATGTCTGTTAGCAACATTGAAGCAATGGATACCGAATTGTAGTTGTGATTGTTTGTTAGCCAATCAACATGATCCGTAACATGTGTGTGCAGATACTGGAGGATGAAATCCAAGAATTGTAGTGTTCTATTCCGTTACATGTGTGTGCATTGGAGATAATCTTTCCCTGGCAAGTTTAGCTATCATACCATCCGAACAGCTACTACTAGAAAACTCTAAGAATATCGATACCGCCTAAAACAAAGTGAAAAAAAAGGCCATTTGCAATACTCGAGACTAGCATAGTTGACAAATTGCGCTAAACAAACCAATCAATAGTTAAACTTTTATTGAGATATAAAGGATACGAGGAACCAAACTAATATGCCATTTGGCCATTGTCATTAAAAAATTGTATTAATAGTGATCATAAGATCCACAGGCTTGAGAAATTAGGTTTTTGTCAACACATGTAGGACTGTTTGCGATCATCCACGTAAATCATGAATAACCAATTGGATCAAATGCAAAGTGGAAATGTTCATTAAGAAAACACACAATCTCTGGTTTTCCATATCTAGCTCACTGCTTACACACCATCAATTCCTAGAGCAGATTCAAGTTCTGCCAATGGTAGGAGGTCATATAATTGAAACATGTCTAGCCAAATTTTTAGTTCCTTCCTAATATCTTGTTGGTGCATGCAAACTATACGCCATACTCTTTGAAGACAATGTATATTCATTCCTCTTACCAATACTCTGGGGAAAAATTAAAATAACTAAAAAACTGAAACTGATGCACGTAGATAACAACGACAAAGCGACAACAAAAACAAAGGGGAGGAATTGATCAACTGCGCAGCTCAGGTACAGTAAAAACACTAAGGGGTAAGAGCAACCACAGCGTTGGAGTAAAACTAAAAATTTGGTCGAAAAACCAAGCGCTACGGGGCGGAGTAAAGACCAAATCTCAGACTAAAACTAAAAAACGGAGTATATTTGGTCTTTGGTTTAGTTATGGTCGGGCGTAATTCACGCCTACGCCTGATTGGGACGGAATCGCAGGTTACGCCTCACTGTTAGGCGGATGTAATATTTGCGCCTGGTTGGGGCGGGAGTTTAGGTTACGCCCGACGGGACGGAATATAAAGTTGCGCCTGATACCAGGCGGTTTCAAATAACTACGCCCCATTGAGGCGTAATTAAGGGATACGCCCCATCAGGCGTAATCGGAAATACCGCCCGACTCCTGGCGTAATTAGAAATTACGCCTGATGCTGAGTGGGCGCAACCACAGTCTACGCCTGGTACTCATGGGGCATATTTTAAATTTACGCCCCATTGTTTCACACAATTGTATACTGGCGGCTCTTGTTAGACTAAAGCTAATGTGCAAATTTCCTTATTGTATTAGTTGTTCATATATGAATGATTCGTTTTCTAATTAGTTTGATTGTTTTCTTTAAATGGACGTGTAATTGTTTTGCTTGGTGCATTATGTTATTTTGTTTTTTATTGAAGAAAGGAATGATATTACCTCTCTTGTCGAAGTGCTACACCAACCTTCAGATTCTTTGCAACTGAAGATGACTGAGCTTGTAACAGGCGTAATTTTAGTTCACGCCCCATCAGGCGAAATTTGAGATCACGCCCCATCAGGCATAATTAACGTGTTACGTTTGATCAAGCGTAGTTTAAAGTTTCGCCCGGTCAGGCGTAGTTTCAAATTATGTCTCTTCAACGGGCGGTTTTATATATTACGCCCCACACCAAACGTAATTTTAGACTCCGCCCGACACCAGGCGTAAATTATAGTTACGTCCCACCCAAGCGTAATTTATACCTACGCCCCGTATCAGACGAACCTGTGTAACTCCGATCCACCAAATTTACTCCTCCACCGTAGCGTCGCTCGACGGACTAAACCAAATTTTCTTACTTTTTTTAGTCTTTAGTCTTTAGTTATAGTCGTATGAATGCAGTTGCTCTAAGGACTTACAAAAGGAATTATTCAATTTTGTAAGTAATGTTCATTGACTAATTTTAAAATGTGAGAAGTCTCTTTTTTTTATGTCAATTACAATTACAATCAGTGCATTCTATCAGAACTCGGATTCTGAAAAATTAAATGCAGTGGATTTTCTCACTGTGTTCCATATGAAGTAAAAACAAAATCTGGGAGTACCATTTCAAAAGTAGAGATGATTATATGTAACCTCCCCCTGTGCAACACAAATAAGGGATGAAGAGTTTTCTTCCACTAATCCAATGATCCCAGACATTCACATCATTACGGAAATGGCAAATAACACATATGCCTAACAAAAAGATGCACAATGAAGGAAAGGAGTAGCATACCTTGTGTTGATTTTCATTCTTCGATTTAGAAACACCAGCAGCACAGAGTGAAAAATCTGTAAGGTCCAAACCCACTTCTGCGCTCTTGCTGTGAAAGAAAAACGGCGAACCTGAGTGCCCGACACCAGCCTGGAACAACAACCAATGAAGCTGATAAACAATTCCATAACTTGTATAAATGAAATGTCTACTATCAGTTCAAACAAAATTGATCTAAAAGCAACTCAAAGATTAAAGATCTTCATAAATGCTAAAATAAATGAAATTCATGCATTTTCTTGATGTGTTCAAAAGTAAACGGAGGTAATACTGATCCACTTCTAGTTACAAATGTAAGAGAACTCATTAATGCTACTAAACAATTCAAAAGTTAGAAACCTTATAATTGAAGTTATTTCATGCAAATTCTAATTACTGATCATTGAAACTAACATTTGGATTTCAAAATTTCTATGATATATTAACCCATTAATTCATTTTCAGCTTGAAAACCCCTAAATATAAAAATCAAAGATCTAGTAAGAAAAAAAACCTCAAACCCTAATCGAACATTAAGCTTCTTCTTTTGCGAACTTAAACCATCTTCTTCAGCATCATTAACCTCTTGTAATTTCTGTAACTTCCATAATCCAGCAGCAAGCTTCCTCGCCGAAACCACACCCACTTTCCCTTTCACTTTCTTACCTGATTTCTCCATTTTACCATCATCAACATTATCATTCTCATAACCTTCCTCACAAACATTTTCTTCTTCTTTTTCTATTTCTTCTTTATCATCAATCTTCCACTTCAATAAAGGAGTAACAGGTCCACTTCTCTTCCCACCATCTTTCTTCGATCTTACCCCAAGATTTCGTACTTTCCTCTTCTGAATCTTCAAAGTCTTTTCTTTTTCTGAAGAATCTCTTACAAAATTATTTGGGTTTTTTATAAAATCTGTACCAGTTGTATCTTCCTCTGAAACTTCAGTTGTTTTCTTCATCTTCGTTTTGTTCTTCTAATAGAGATTTCCAATCCATGAGAGTTTAGCTTCAAAGAGCAGAGGAAGAAAATCAAACTTTATCTTTCGATCTGAACAGAGATAAGAACAGAGGCGGAGGGGTTTTCGAGAGGGTATACTATTAGCTTATTGGGGGGTTTGATTTTGTCGAGACAATGCGTATTTTTCGCGTATATAAGTACGGGTTATTGTAGATTTTTGTCTCTAAAATATCGTATGTTTATACGGTCTTTCGTTGGTTTGCTTTAGATGACCGTTGGGAAAGTAACACTAGCAGCGTTCAACATGTGAAGAGAGAGTCCTTCCCGTTAAAAAAATAACACGTGAGAGTCTCAAATGTGGGAGGCGAGAATCAGAGCAACGGTGGAGAGATAAATTGGCAGATTTTTCTAGAATCTTATTATTGGGAATTTAGGGAGAGAGTTTTTGGGGGCTAATTTACTAAGTGGAGCCTAAATGTTATAGGGGGAGATCTGATTTGTGTAAAAGTTCTAAAATACCCTCCATAATTTTAATTTATTCCTCTTATACCCTCTCATTAACTACCTAATTTAATCAAAAAAAAAAAAAACTGAAAAAAACGGACGAAACATTAAAAGAAAAAAAAACCGCCCCATTCCTCTTATTCTTCATTCCTCCTCTTCTTCTTTCCTTCTTCTTCTTTTCTTCTTCCATTGAAAATTGTTCAACGATTAATCGTCGATTCAAAAAGAAATCGTCGTCGATTAACCTCATTCTATAAAACCATGAAACCTAAGGAAAATCTAGGTCAATCTTCGTCGAATCAACCTCCTACTGAAGCAGAGAAAGCAATTTCATCAACTGAAGATGAAACTGAAGATCAAAAGGAAGTGAATGAAGGAGTTCCAGAAGCCGCCGATTCTCCTGACATGACAGCAATAAGGTATGAATTCAAAAACCCAGTCTTTATTTAAGCGTTTCGTTGATTAATCATTTGGTTTCAAAAAAATTAGGTCTGGGAAAATGGTTTCTGAAAATGCTTACGGCTGGGTGTTCTTATATTCCCATCCGTAAATAGGAATAACGGTTGGGAATAAATGATTTCCCAACCGTTTATAAGTTAAACGGTTGGGATATATAAGAACTCCCAGCCGTAACTAAATCGACTTGTACGAGATGGAGCATTCCTATCCGTAACCAGTTGTAAACAGCTAGGATATTCCAAGGCGTATATTCTACTGTGTTCATAATTTTTTAGCGGTTGTATTGTTACGTCTAGGTTTTCCCAACCGTAATTTCCTGTTTCCTAGCCGTTTTTACATTACGGCTTGGAATTTGCTAGCCGTATTTATGCCTTGTGTTGTACTGTGAACTAGCAGTATACAGTAGTATAGATTTTCCTATCCGTAATTTTGTATCGGCTTGGTCGAATACTAAGTTCCCATCCGTAATTTGTTTTTCGGCTTGGTCTATTACAATGTTCACATCCTTAATTTTTTTTGCATCTTGGACTATCCAATTTTCCTAGCCGTATAATGTGTTACGGTTTGGTTATGTCAAATTTTCCCAGACGTATTTGTTACCTACTTTTGGTTTTTTGCCTTGTTTGTCTTGGAACAGAGGGAAAAAGAAGAAGAAAATATCCCAAAAAGTAACACCTTCTGGTGACCCGACTCCCCAACCTCGTCACGCAAAACCATTGGGTGCAGACGCAAGGAAAACTATCGGAGTTGTGACTACTGGAGAAAAGGAAGGTGGTGGAGATGGAGTTGGAGTCACTGGAGGAACTGGAGTTGGAGTTGTTGGAGGAACTGAAGTTGTTGTTACTGAGGGAACTGAAGTTGCTGTTACTCAAGGAACTGAAGTTGTTGGCACTTCTAGTGGTGGTGGAAATGAAGGTGTACTTGTTGTTATCGGAGGAAATGAAGTTGGCACTTCTAGTGTTGCTGCTATTGATAAAGGTAAATCTGTAATCGGGGAGGGAAAAGAGTATGACAAGAAGGAGGGACAGAAGAAGTATAAACCTAAGACAACGCCAAGAGAAGTAATTAATGCCATGGAGCCTTTACCTCCCAAGAGGAATGGGAGACCTTTGGGTGAGCCAAGAGATCGTTCCGTCTTGATTGACTACACTTCTTCATGGGCTTCTAGGGTTTATGGCACAAAGGTAATAAATCAAATTACATATATGTTATATTCATTTTGTTATGGATTATTATTTTTACAACCAATTTTTTTTTTTAGTTTCCGGACCAAGCTGTCCCTAAACTAAAGCACCAACAAGCAAAGTTTTGGACGTTGGACGATGAGCATCCAGATGTGATAACTTTGGTAAAATCTTCGGGGTTATGGTCTGGAATCGATGCTTTGCAGAAGACATATGATGTTGTCACAGTTTGTGGTTTTAGAGAAAGATTTTGGCCCGAAACCATGACTTTTCACCTTACATTCGGCGAGATGACTAACACTCCTTATGACGCAAAGCAAATCACTGGTCTAGCTTTGGAAGGAATGGCAGTGTTTGAGGGTTTCAACAATTCCATGCCTTTTGATGAGCTTTATGCCTTGGCGAAAAACTGTCTTGGGTGGGGTAAAGATGGAGTGGAAGAAGAGTTTGAGATAGGGTCTGGAGCACCTCTTAGATCTAAGAGGAAATTTAGTGCACCGGGCAAACTTAGTGAAGTTGTAAATATGTCAAGGAAGATTAATTTGGGTCGTCTGAGGGAACAGTTTGGGGATTCTAAAAGCAAGACGGATAGTGGATTGGTAGTGATGGACGCAGAAAGATCTAGACATACGGCTATAGCTTACTTGTTGCATGCTCTTGGGACCGTCCTTTTCCCCGATTTCTCAGGCAATATGGTAAATGCATGTTACTTGCAGTGGTTGAAGACTCTCAGTCTCGATAGGGAAACAAACGAGGTACCTAGATACTCGTGGGCCACCGCCCTCCTTGCTGATGTGTTGGAATGTCTTTGCAAAGCTTCAAGATAGAACGAAACACAAATTACAGGATATGTTGCTCTTATCCAGGTATCTTTTTGTTTTAAAATAACAAATGTTTATTTGTTTTACTTATATATACTGATTTGTGTGTAATAACTTATTTATAAACAATTTTTTTTTTCGTAGTCATGGGCTTACGACCATTTTAAAAGCTTGAGGCCTACTCTGAATACAAATTGGCCTCTAGATAAACCTACAGGAGGGAGATACCCCTTTATAGGGACCCAACACAAGGCTAAATAGACGGAAATGGTCGACATGAGGAAAAAATTAGATGCTTTGACAATTGAAGATGAGGTTTTTGATCCATATTTGAAACTTGATGAGGATGGAGAAGAGGAAGTTGATGATAGAGTATTTTATGATGTGGCAACCTATACGGGACCTTTGTTTCATGCAACCGGGTTCGTCATTTTAGATCCTCGTAGAACGCTCCGCAGAATCGGTATTGTCCATAAAATTATGCCTGAAGAGACTCGTTTTAGACTGAGCGTAGCCACCTCCCAATTTAAGGACAAACAGGTGAAATTGAACTATGAAAATGCACCGGCGATCGACCATTGGAATGCTCGTTCCTAAGAAGTAAGCCAAATAAGTAGAAGACTCCTTGAAGCAGAACATGGTACTTCCCAAGTGGATGCAAATTACATGGTATGGTATGGAGAGTGGGCTCATCCTTATGTGGAAAATTTGGATCCAGAGGCGCAGAGATATTTCAAAAATGCAGAGAAAGAGAGTTCAAAGACATCAATGAATGAAGAACATGATTGGGATAAGATGGTGGTACGTATACTACTAATTATGTTTGTATATGATGTTTTTTTTTAATTATCTATGAATAATGGGAGTACGTGTGTTTTATATGAAAAAATAGGTCGACCGAGTTAATTGGGTGGCCAATGACATCAGCCGTATGATTAATTTGGGTGAGAATATAACGGTAGCTGAACTCAGATTAATGCGAAATCGAGTTAGAAGCATAATACTCCCTGAGAAAGGAGATCTATATCTTGTTGAAGCACCAAGGAGAGCTAAAAGGGCCTTCTTCTAGCGACGAATCGGACACCCCCCCCCCCCCCAACCAAGTTCAATCTAAGCTACGAAAAGTCGGTCGAGGTGGTAAAGGTGGTCGAGGTGCAAAAGGTGGAACAATTGCTCTAGGTGGTCGAGGTGAAAAAGGTCGAGGTACTGGACCAAGTGCAAAAGTTAGTCGTGTTGGAACAAGTGCTCGAGGTGGACGTGGTGGAGGTATAAAGGCTCCAACTCAAGGTGGCAGCGGTTGAGGTAAACAATCTAGAGTTATAGAACAAGTTGTGGAACCTCAGGCAAGGGACGATTTGGATGACTTTTTGGAAAGCACGTCGGAGGAGGGATCAAGTGAAAGTGAATGACTATTTACTTTTTATTATATTACTTCATGGATCTTTTATTATCTAAGACTTTGTTTATTTACTGTTTTTGTGTTTGGTTATGGATTTTGGATGGAAAAACTTTTAAAACTTTGCATTTATTAATGAATGTTAGTCTTTCCAATTGTCTAATCTAAGTAAACTGAGGAAATAATCAAGATTCACTAAGTTTTTGTGCACTTTCGGCTAGGTTGATCCTTCACATAACCTAGACAAAAGTACACATAATCCTTGTCAAATATACTTGCACAGGATTGCGGTTGGAAAGTCCCGGCCATTTTAATAAATCGCTAGGAAACTTAACCGTAACTATGTTATGGTCAGGAAAAACCTGGATGTATGTTTCACTGGATAGTCAAAATTTAACTTAACGTAGGTTACGGATACGTTTCCGAGCCGTGTATTTTGTTTGCGGTTGGCACTCCGAGCCGTAAAACTGACATAAATTTGCAGCTCTTCTTTACGGCTTGGAAATTCTTATATATCCGTGATGTAATTCTGACAAAAAATAAAAACTATTTTTTACGTCTTGAACTACCGAGCCGTAAATATGACACACCATATATCCTGCAAGTTTATACAAAATAACGGCTGGGTCTCTCCTGCTATTTCCAAGCCGTAAATACCTATAATTATGAATACCACATCATATCGGCTAGTTTTTTGAATTTTGAAAAATAGATCTGTTTGAAGACTGATCTATAGAAGGTTCTAGTTGTTCAACCATATAACCACCCACTCCAAATCAAAATCACACCTTCTACACTAATAATCTCCACTAAAACTCCTACAAACTCAATGCAATATACTCAAAGGATAAACGAAACTTTACTTTGGAAGAAGACTTATCTCTTTGCAAAAAAATTGTACTATGATATCCAAAGAGTGGAGAAGAACGAAGGAAAGGTGGTTTACCAAGTCAATCGTATTTGAGTAATATTTTTGAGAATTTTTGTAGTGAAATAGGTAACACTAACAACCGCGATGGGGTTGAATTGTATCTTCGATTTTCAAACATACGCAAAAATATGGAAGAATATATGGCTTTACGTCGTATGTGCAACCAACTTCAACTTAGAGGTGAGACTGATAGAGAAGTCGCGGCTCAATCTAAGAAGGAATGGAGAAAATGGAAAGGTTATGATTTCAACTTGGAAGCTCAATTCGCCATCATCAAAGACTTCTTAATACATCGAAAGGGGTGTTATTAAAACCAACTTTTTAACAGGGATCTATTAAGTATGTAATGGGTTTTATTGTGGTCTAATTAATTAAAGTATTACTAATTTTCAATCGTAGTATGTATTCATGTTGAAAAGCAAAATTTCTCAGCTTACAGATTCAATTACGGACGGGAAATATAAGAATTCCCAACCGTAAAACAGATTCAGGAGATTCTCGTTGAATGACGGCTAGAAGTTCTTAAATTCCCATCTGTTATTTGTGTTTACGGCTTGGAATTCATCAAATCCAAACTGTAATTGCTTAATTACGGCTGGGTCGACACAATTTTCCGGCCGTAACAGAATCAAATTCCAGATTTTTCCTGATTTTTGACGGATTTGAATTGATGAAATTGATGTTGGAAGTTGATTAGAAGGTTATCTTGAGTTTTGTGATAAATGGTTTCGTCATTTTTCTTCAAAAAAATTTCACCAAAATCACCATTTTTCCTTCTTCAAAACTCAAAAAAATCAAGTATTGATTTGCAAAATATTAAGGTTTTGTTTCTGTAGCGCCCCCTAAGCTAGCGGCTGACTAAACCAAGAATTAAACTAAATAAAGAGGCACTAACGAATCTAAACCAAACACTTAAACATTCAATTAAGATAAAATCTACTACAACTTAACCCAAAACTAGCCCCGCTTTGAAATATACATATATATATAGAATCTCCTCTCAAATGATACATATACAATAGTGATTTGGTTTACAAAGAATATGCAACAATAAACATAGCAGAAGTTAATTATCTAGCGAACTCAACACTTGAAGCTTTTGATGCGCTACTCTGATCTGTCACTGAAACTGAAAGTGGGAATGGGTGAGCACATCATCCCTAAAAGGGGTGCCCAGCAGAAATAACAACTAGCTTTCAAGTAATCATTAATATGATTTTAAGACAATGCAGGTTTAATCGAAAGTCGGTAATACAAGGAAAGACAATGAAACATAAAGTAGAAACTTCTTCATAGACATTCATAAATAACAGTAAACATCCATGTATGAGGTGTGTTGCCGCACATAAGGGAAGAATAATATTGTGGTGCATCGCCCTAGCCATAATAATATTGCGGTGTATCGCCCTAGCCATAGAATACTGAATATATATAAAAGAAGAATAATATTGCGGTGTATCTCCCTAGCCGTGTAATATTGCGGTGTATCGCCCTAGCCATAGAATACTGATATTGTGTCGGCACACATCTCATACCACACAGAGCACACAAAGATATGCATGAATTTCACAACACAAATATTGATTTGTAAAACAATAATGAATACAAGAGAGTTCGTTATCGATTCCCACCTCTTTTGATGACAAGCCTCGCCTATCTCGAGATCCAGCGATCCACTGGTTCATCCTTTGAATCGATCGTTGTTAATATAGACTAATTGTTAATCATACAAAAACTCTAAGAATCTAGCCAAGATGGTCCACACAAGAATTATACAATTTTATCTAATGGTTCCAAGCCCATTATGGTATCTCATTCTCCATCTTTAACATAACTAACGGGGGTTTACTCAATAAATACATTTGTAAATTTGTAGAGGTTTAAAAAGAGTCATGAAAATTAATAACTTTGCGAGAATTATACAGAATTGAGCAAACTTTTGCGGAGTTATGCAGAGTTGTCTAATGTATTGCAGACATTTGTAGAGTCTTGAAGAGTTGTATAAACAAATTTTATATGAAAATATGCATGATAGACATAAATATAAAATTTATTGTAGCTTATTTATTATAGTAACTTCAACTAAATTAAAATAAATTATTATTATTTTATATGTATAACTTATTTCTTTGGTTCAATGAAATACAATAAAGTGTAACAATAAATTAAAATAATTATTATTGTACATAATAATTAAAATTTAAAAAAATATTTAATCATATTATATAATTTATACTCATCTATAATAGGAGTTTTATAGATTGTGTATTCATGAAAAAAAAATAAGATAGAGTAAAAAACATCTTTATAAAAAAATTGGAAGTCTTCCAAAATCTTACATATTTTGCTAGACTTTTATCAAGGCAAATATATACCCAAAAGTCACTCAAAGTCTTGAAAATAGATAAGTATGCAAAGTCTTTGAATTTTCAAGTTTACAACGAGTAACACAAACTTTAGAAGACCTTTTGACAATCTACAACGAGTAACATAAACTTTGAAAGAGATTTTAAAAGTATACAACTAATAACACAATACTTTGTAAATCCATTAAACTCTTTGGAAATCGATAAAAGTATTTATTGAGTAAACCCCCTGTAAGAGTTTATTAATCCAATTAGCTTGATTCTATAGTCCACAGCTAAGTCTTATGAATATCTACAACTTTGTAGAAGGAACCAAAGGCTAGTTCGGACCATAAAGGGTCCAAAGTATCAAACTAAGAATACATGATACTAAGCCCAAGCCCATTAGTCCTGAACTGGCACGACCCACTAATCTAAGTCCTGGTCCAACAGATTCAATTGACGGTCTCTAATGGTCAGGGTCAAACTAACAGTCAACATCAGTCCAATGTCAAAGTCCAACTGTCAAGATTGGTCAAGGTCAAGGTCAGGTCACTGAGTCAACTCGGGTCAACTGAGTTAAATTTGGTTTACTGAGTTAACTCAACTCAGTCAGACAACCTAAGTCAGGTATGTCAGCTAGATTGACTGGGATGATTAACAGGCCTAAAACTCAAGAACATAATTTTATACAATCACTAAACATTCCATTCAATCCAAATACAACTTCACAAATTAATTCCAAATACAATTAAGAACACTTATTACCTGCAATTCAGCTTTTCCAAGCTTTCACAAGAGCTACTAGCCATTCCCTACAACCACCATTACTAACTACACATCTCAGTACTAAATTACCCTTCAATTCCGCCTCAATCCTAATTCAGCAAACAACCTATCTCCTTTAGAGTCATTTTCTGTTACAGCAAATAAAACTCGACAACAACACCATTTACTCTCATCTTCTACATCTATGATTTCCAAAAACTTCTCTACCAATTCAAAAACATCTTCATATCCTTCTCATGTACCTTGGACTACACCAACAACACAACATATAAATTGCATAATTGTTCCTTGTTTACAAAAGCACCAACAACTCTTCTCTGAACTCTCACAACAACACCGGTTCAAAGACTTCATTCCCTTATCATTCTAACACACACATATCTTGTAACTCAATTACAATCACCTCCCTACTGGATACAATCATTTCCAACTCCATTGTCACAACCATACTCTCTTAAACCTGCCTGCAACTCAATCTGAACTTCAATAAACAACATTATTAACACTTTAGGAAGTTCAATAGCATACCCACCAAGTTCAACTAACTATAACATCAACTCAACTCAATCCCTTCTTAACTTTCTCTTATTAAACCACCAAAGCTCAATCACAACCACTGTCATCCACCAATTATATCCCCTCGCACCTTTACACAACATCTACCCATCACATACTTCATATAACACATATAAAACAATCAATGTAACTTCAAAGCCTTCACCATTCACCACAATTCACCACCAAAACAACTTCAATTACTTGAAAATTCAACACAAACTCATCAACTAAAGCAATTCAATTCAAAATACCAAAATTGAGATATTGTAGAGGCTTACCCAATCATTAACTTCTTTTGAATTGCTCAGATATCACATTACTTCTGTTGAAGCCCTTATTTCATCTTTGCTTCATCACTCTGATTTAAATCAATAATCTAGTTAACATCACCACCCTAACTCGTAACAGATTCAACTGGTTCATCACGTTTTTCCTGAGATTCTTCATATCAAGAACAAACCATAATTCTCTTGTAACGATCCTCAAACTCGTCAACGATATTAGACCAGTCAAGAGACGTCTTAGCAGTTAATTACTCGATGAGTGTAACTCGAACGTTAATTATTAGGAATTAATCTAACAACGATCTATTTACGAAACTAGTACCGATGAATAGGTCTCGAAAAATTACGCGGAATGGACTACTCGAACATGTCATTCGGACATCATACGAAGAAGATATCTCTTATTTATGTGAAGGGTAAAATGGTCAATTCACCTTATAGTGTTATCAAGGCAACCGAGTTTCTTCTCAGGGCACCCTCTTAGGATAACTCAAACCAAATCGATAAGATTAAGGATTTCGTATTTTTCTCTTTCAATTTCTTTTCTTTCTTTCTTCTTCTTCTTTCTTATTTCTTCTCCATCTTTGTATCCTTCTGTTCTTCAGCGAGCGATTTTGAGAGTTTGTGAGTGAATCAATTGATGAGGAGTATGATGATGTTGTGAATCATAAAGGAAAACAAGTAGGGATTGTTAGGTTCCTGTTTGAAGTGATGATTCAGGGAAGAATAATAGAAATTGGGGTTAATAGGTTGATTACTGTTTTGAAGTTTTGGAAGATGATATATAGAACTAGGATTAGATGAAAAATCATGGGTGGAGGTTCAATTGAAGTTCTAAAGTCGTTTTGGAGATGAACTGATTTAGGGTTCTTTTGAATTGAAGATTAAATTGTATGAGTTTGATTGAAGAGTTGAGTAATTCGAGATGGGTTTTGATTGGGTATGAAGTATAATTGTTATTTGGTTTCAATTTCGATTTCAGAGAAGATTAGGGTTTGAGATATGAATGAGCTAGGGTTTCATTTGAGATTCAAAGAATAATTAGATGAAATTAAGGATGGGTTTTAGGAATATGTCATGAAGAAGAAATTAGTGGTGTTAAATTGAGAGTTCGATTGGAGAAATTGAAGGGTTAGTTCTTGTGTTCTTCCCCAAAAATTATAATTAGGGTTTCAGTGGAATTGGCTTGGTGAACAAGCAATTCAAAGGAAGCTAGAGAATGGGTAAGTTTCTATATTGCTTAAATTTCGTATTTAGTGTCGAATTGGTGCTTTGTGAATCAAGTTAAAATATTAAGAGTAATATAAATTCAATTGTTCGAGTGTAATCTTCCTGAGGTAATTGCTCTTATGATTGATTAGTGAAGTTAATTGTTGATTGAGTATTATGGTTAATTGAGCAGAGTTGAAGGTTGTCCCGTGGTTGAGTTATTGTTGGGGGTTATCTGAAGTTGTGAGTGATGCATTGCAGATTCTGGTGGTGCTGAATAAATTCAAGGTAAGTTCATTAGAACTCAGTTGAGATGGATTATTGTGTCTATAGTGATATGAATTTTTGATAGTTGAAGTTAACTATAATTAAGTCAGTTGTATGGATGTGCAGTCGAGTTGTCTAACTGACAATGATGATTGATTTATTGAAGTTCAAGTGTGTTATAATTGGAGTTGTTATGGTTCAGATGAATGGGTGATTTCAGGTAATGGGATTGGAGTAAGAATTTACTAAATGGAGGCCTGGTTTGTCTAAGGTTGTATTCTAGAGTGATGTGTTGGTATGTGAAGTGATATTAAAGACTTGAACTAGTTATGGGGATGGTATGGTAGTATGGATGAAGTACGACTATGGAGTTCCGATTGTAAGATCAATTGCAGGTGTGTGTGGAATGGACCTGAGGCTTTGAGAATGATTGGTGGTGTTACTGTGATTGCGGTTGTGCATCTAGTAATGTGATTGAGCTACAAAGTATGGTTGAACTGAGTGGAATTAGATTATGGAACTGAAGTTACTGTAAGTGTTGAGGTTCACAGATGCAGGGGTCATTGGGGTTGCAGCGACAGTTTAACTGTGTTGGTGGTTTGAGATGATGTGGTTGTGTATGTGAAGATGTAGGGTATTGTGATCTGGTCTGGAGGTGAACCATAATGGGTGCAGAAGAGTGATTCAGGCCTGAGATGTGTACTATGTATTGATGATTGAAGGGAATAGCTATTAGCTCCAATGAAGGCTTGCTACTGCTATTACAGGTAGGCTTAAATTAGAGTTGTATTTGTATATTGATCTTGAATTTGTTTAGAATGAATGATTGGATTGCTTTTGAATTGATATTAAGGAATTGATGTAAGAAATGTAGCTTCTATAGGAATTAAGCTTATTTGTCATCCCAGTCAGTTGATTTAACCTTAGCTGACTCATTTATCTGAATGAGTTAAGTGAACCTTGTTGAACCTGAGTTAACTCACCGATTTCCCTAATTGACTCAGTGGACCTTGACTGAGTTGATTTCTTTGACCATTGACCCTGGACGTTGACCTTGACTGACGTTGACTGTTGGTTGACCTTTGACCGTTAGTTTGACTTTTAGAAACCGTTAATTGACCCTAGTGGATCGGGCCTTGTGTAATGGGCTTGTTTAATGGACTTGGGCTTAGGGTAGTTTTCTTAGTTAGATGTTTTGGACCTCTTGTGGTCCGAATTAGACTTTGGTTTCTTCTACAAAGTTGTAGATACTCATAAGACTTAGCTATTGGACTAGAGAACCAACCCAATGAATTGGTAAATCTTTAGATATGCAAGAGATGGATTATGAAGATGTGAAGAACCTTAGATGGGCTTAAGATATATAATAAAAGGGTATAAAAACGTAATTGGGCTTAAGACTATTAGTTAGAATTGTATAATTCTTGTGTGAGCCATTTTGGCTAGAATCTTAGAATTCTTGTGTGATTAACAGTTAATTATTAACAAAGATCGATTCAAAGGATGAAACAGTGGATCGTGGATCGCGAGGTAGGCGTGGCTTGTCATCAAAAAGGTGTGGGAATGCATTTGACTCTTTGTATTCATTATTGTTGCTTTTATAAAAGTTTATGATTAACAAACTCATGCATTGTCTGTTTCTGCATTCCATGTTTTGTTTAAAATGCATTATGATAATCCTGTTAATTCTATGAATCTTTCCACGATTTGGAAAGGACTTGTAATGTGTTGTCAATATGAATTGTTATGGGAAATGAGAATTTCCACTTGTGGTATAATAGGATACGCTCCTTCACATTTATACCTACTTTAATTCAGCTTTATTGTTAAGAGTATTGGTCACCATGGTCTTGGTGGCATCCATAGCTATTAGTTGTGAATTGTCGTGTAGAGATTTACAACCATATTATACATTGTTTGACGAAGGAGTTTGTTCCATATACATGTATGATTATTTTCAGTGACTTAGTCACTGTTTAATGTTTTCAGAAAAACATATATTGTTTTCCAAATCTTGCATATGATTACTTAGAAGGTTAAATGTTAATTATTCTCACTTCAGTTTCTGTGACAGATCAGGGTTGCACAGCGAAAGCTTCACGGGTTGACTTCGCTAGTTGATTAACTTCTGTTATATTTATTATGTTGTATATTTTATTTGAAAACCAATTGACTATTATATATGTATCATTTGAGAGAAGATATTGTATATATATTTCTGAGCGGGGTTAGCTTTGGGCTAAGTTTTTGTAGCAGATTTCTTAATTAAATATTTAACTAAATGTTTTAGATTTTTAGTGTCTCTTATTTAGTTAATCTCCTGTATTAGTCAGCTGCTAGCTTAGGGGGCGCTACAAAAGTTGGTATCAGAGCTTACTATTAGATCTTAAATGGGAATAGTTAGAAATTAACCAGTGCCAGTTAGTGAACTAGATTAGTTTAGAACTGGGTTGGGTTTGTGAGATAAATCTTAACTACTAAAATCTATTAATTAAGAATTAAAAGAATTATCTGATTGATTTGTTTGTTTGGTTGTTTGTATGTAATGAAGTAAAAATTGTAGGGTACACCAATAATTAATCTAATGACGATTAGAGAATAAATGATTTAAAATTATTAGCACGTAGACAATTTAATATGATAAAAATAGTGAGATTAATATTATTGATAAATTTTGAAAGTCACATAGAAAGTTATTGAACACCTTGATTTATACATAGAGTCAATAATCTGTAATCACATAAATTTTAATAATATTTTGGGACTCAATAAAATTTGTAAGAGTTGTTAGAATAAAAATTCAATAAAATGTTATAATAGTAACTATAAATAGATGATAATAAAAGTAACTTGTTATTAGAGTAATAATTCACTAGAGTTGTTAGAATAATAATTCACTTGTTAGTTTTCAGTAAAAGCCCGTGGTGGCATTCTTTCATAAAAGTAATAATAATTTTAATAAAATAATGTTAGCATTTATCAATAAGTACCATATCAAACTTAACTAAAATCTCAATAAGGATATATAAGGATTAAAATAATAATTATGATTAAATAATTATGGAATATTATTAACACTTATCTACGGTTAAGTTTTGTAAATTAAACTAATTACAAGTCAAGGATAAATGTTTTCCGTCTAAACTAGATAGTTAAAATGATAATATTAAATGTTAAACTTAGTATAATAATATAAAAATATAAAATGAAAAGACTCAACTTGTTAGTAATCTTATACCAAAATTATCTTTAGTCTAACCAATGATTTAGTAAACTTTTAAAATGAAACAAATACACATGAAGTAGTAATAGTAGTATATTCAGATGGTTAGTGTAATATTATAATAAAAAGAAAATAAACTCGTATATTAATAGGATACTTCTTCGTAAATGAATTCAATCATCTTTTAAAAAAAAAAAATTAGTATGGCAAACTTAAATTGTTAAAGTTTAAATTAGTACTATATTGAGTATCATTTAAATTAAAATTCCATTTACAAATATATATTGATAAAATAATGATTAGGATTAAATAGCTTTATTAGTGCTTATCTAAGATTAAAATTTGCGAAGCTAACTAATAACAAATTAGAATTATGTGTTTTGTGTTTAAACCAGATAGATAAATAAGACTTATTAAGTAGGAATAAAAGAGCGTGAGGTCATATAAGACACATAATAAGGATTAAACATGTGAACGATTTATACCTAAATTATTTATACTCTAATAAATGATTCACAAAATCACTAAAATACATAGGAAGTGATAATTATAGTACTTAAATGCTTAGTACAAAATTAGACTTAAAGGAAAATAGTTTGCCTATGAATAATATACTTATTATTAATACCCATAATCTGAAGGCTATTGAGACATATTGAAATTTTATGCGGACTCAAAATTTAAATTATATTAAATTACCAACGCCAATATGTAACAAGATATACTATACTACCGATTCAATATGAATAAATAAAATCTATTACATAAATCTTTACGTGAATATAGAGTTAAATTGAGAAGATCAAGGCTTTGTGTACCATATGGACTCTTACTTAAGAATAATGAAAATGATAATATAATCAAGACAATAATTTTCATAATATCAGCAAATAATAATATTATATAATACTAATTACTGTAAAATTTAAAGTTACTGTAAACATCAGTTGGATAATAACTATTGAATAGTAATAGCAAAACGTAATTTTTATTATAGTACAACTTAAGGGTTACTTAGCAATAATATGAACTTAAGAAAATAAAGTTTGACCAAATCAAATCTAGTATTAACAATAAAATTTAAACTTGGCATTACGATTAATCACGATTAACTTTTATCGGTCTAAGAAATAAGACATAAAGGTTATAATAAAAATAATAAAATATTAATCCCAAACAACTATAAAAAAAAAAAAAAAAAATTGTTAATGGTTATTTATTTATATCAAGTCACATAATGAAATAAACAATAAATATATTGGAAATAATATGTTGAAAATAATATAATAACGTAACATTTGGATAATGGTTATAACATTAAGTTATTCGTAAATAGTTCATGAAAAAAAAAATATATGATATCACAGCAAAGTTAAAAATATCAGATATTATAAATTAACATAAAATCGAAATTGGATTGCTATATAGATAAAATAAATAAATAAATCAAATCAAATCAAATAAATGTTGATGATTAAATTGCTAAAAATGATGTAACCTATTTATATAATTTATGAAGTAGAAATTTTAAGCTAAATTAGTTACAATGAATTGAGAGATTGATTAGTCATAATAAGTTAGTATTTAATTAACCAAATTTTAATGAATAAATTACTTAAAAAGATATGACTTATTTAAATATCTTATGAAGTAAAATTTTTAGAATTACACCAATTAAGATAGAAGTTAAAGACTAAATAATCTTGATAAAATCAAATTAACACTTGGTTAATCGTAATAAGATTACACATAATTAATCCAGCACTAGGGGATAATGAGGTTGGTAATTCTGATATGTTCAGGTGATACTTGTTAGGTAGTTGGAATTGTCAGGCGTCGCGAACCTAGACAGGGCAACTGCATTCTTGTATCACTAGGAATTGAAGGGAGACTTGTTTCTGTTAGTGAACTGATAGATCCCAATTTTAATTAGAAACTTTATTATAAAATATTTTCCAAAATACTTAGAACCAGTAAGTTATTGGAATGAGAATTAGTGTAGAGGAATTACATATAAAAGTCATAGTTTTCGTTATAGAACTTCATATAAGAAACTTAGGCTTTCCTAATTGATATAACTTAAATCAACGTAATTAAACCTAGAGCTACAAATTTTAAATTTTAGTTGTAGAGCCATATAGGTTTGTGCTATGTTTTTTTGTTGTTTGCGCTTGGATAAGAGATGGATTTATTCTATAAGGTGGGGAGTTTATGAAGACCAGAAGGGTGGATCGATTTTCGAGGACGAAAATGATATAAGGTGGGGAGAATGTAACGATCCTCAAAATCGTCAACGATATTAGACCAGTCAAGAGACGTCTTAGCAGTTAATTACTCGATGAGTGTAACTCGAACGTTAATTATTAGGAATTAATCTAACAACGATATATCTACGAAACTAGTACCGATGAATAGGTCTCGAAAAATTACGCGGAATGGACTACTCGAACGTGTCATTCGGACATCATACGAAGAAGATATCTCTTATTTATGTGAAGGGTAAAATGGTCAATTAACCTTATAGTGTTATCAAGGAAACCGAGTTTCTTCTCAGGGCACCCTCTTAGGATAACTCAAACCAAATCGATAAGATTAAGGATTTCGTATTTTTCTCTTTCAATTTCTTTTCTTTCTTTCTTTCTTCTTCTTCTTTCTTATTTCTTCTCCATCTTTGTATCCTTCTGTTCTTCAGCGAGCGATTTTGAGAGTTTGTGAGTGAATCAATTGATGAGGAGTATGATGATGCTGTGAATCATAAAGGAAAACAAGTAGGGATTGTTAGGTTCCTGTTTGAAGTGATGATTCATGGAAGAATAATAGAAATTGGGGTTAGTAGGTTGATTACTGTTTTGAAGTTTTGGAAGATGATATATAGAACTAGGATTAGATGAAAAATCATGGGTGGAGGTTCAATTGAAGTTCTAAAGTCGTTTTGGAGATGAACTGATTTAGGGTTCTTTTGAATTGAAGATTAAATTGTATGAGTTTGATTGAAGAGTTGAGTAATTCGAGATGGGTTTTGATTGGGTATGAAGTAGAATTGTTATTTGGTTTCAATTTCGATTTCAGAGAAGATTAGGGTTTGAGATATGAATGAGCTAGGGTTTCATTTGAGATTCAAAGAATAATTAGATGAAATTAAGGATGGGTTTTAGGAATATGTCATGAAGAAGAAATTCGTGGTGTTAAATTGAGAGTTCGATTGGAGAAATTGAAGGGTTAGTTCTTGTGTTCTTCCCCAAAAATTATAATTAGGGTTTCAGTGGAATTGGCTTGGTGAACTAGAAATTCAAAGGAAGCTAAAGAATGGGTAAGTTTCTATATTGCTTAAATTTCGTATTTAGTGTTGAATTGGTGCTTTGTGAATCAAGTTAAAATATTAAGAGTAATATAAATTCAATTGTTTGAGTGTAATCTTCCTAAGGTAATTGCTCTTATGATTTATTAGTGAAGTTAATTGTTGATTGAGTATTATGGTTGACAATTGAGCAGAGTTGAAGGTTGTCCTGTGGTTGAGTTATTGTTGGGGGTTATCTGAAGTTGTGAGTGATGCATTGCAGATTCTGGTGGTGCTGAATAAATTCAAGGTAAGTTCATTAGAACTCAGTTGCGATGGATTATTGTGTCTATAGTGATATGAATTTTTGATAGTTGAAGTTAACTATAATTAAGTCAGTTGTATTGATGTGCAGTCGAGTTGTCTAACTGACAATGATGATTGAGTTATTGAAGTTCAAGTGTGTTATAATTGGAGTTGTTATGGTTCAGATGAATGGGTGATTTCAGGTAATGGGATTGGAGTAAGAATTTACTAAATGGAGGCCTGGTTTGTCTAAGGTTGTATTCTAGAGTGATGTGTTGGTATGTGAAGTGATATTAAAGACTTGAACTAGTTATGGGGATGGTATGGTAGTATGGATGAAGTACGACTATGGAGTTCCGATTGTAAGAGCAATTGCAGGTGTGTGTGGAATGGACCTGAGGCTTTGAGAATGATTGGTGGTGTTACTGTGATTGCGGTTGTGCATCTAGTAATGTGATTGAGATACAAAGAATGGTTTAACTGAGTGGAATTAGATTATGGAACTGAAGTTACTGTAAGTGTTGAGGTTCACAGATGCAGGGGTCATTGGGGTTGCAGCGACAGTTTAACTGTGTTGGTGGTTTGAGATGATGTGGTTGTGTATGTGAAGATGTAGGGTATTGTGATCTGGTCCGGAGGTGAACCATAATGGGTGCGAAGAGTGATTCAGGGCTCGAGATGTGTACTATGTATTGATGATTGAAGGAATAGCTATTAGCTCCAATGAAGGCTTGCTAATGCTATTAAGGTAGGCTTAAATTAGAGTTGTATTTGTATATTGATCTTGAATTTGTTTAGAATGAATGATTGGATTGCTTTTGAATTGATATTAAGGAATTGATGTAAGAAATGTAGCTTCTATAGGAATTAAGCCTATTTGTCATCGATCAGTTGATTTAACCTTAGCCGACTCATTTATCCGAATGAGTTAAGTGAACCTTGTTGAACCCGAGTTAACTCACCGATTTCCCTAATTGACTCAAAGTGGACCTTGACTGGGTTGATTTCTTTGACCATTGACCCTGGACGTTGACCTTGACTGACGTTGACTGTTGGTTGACCTTTGACCGTTAGTTTGACTTTTAGAAACCGTTAATTGACCCTAGTGGATCGGGCCTTGTGTAATGGCCTTGTTTAATGGACTTGGGCTTAGGGTAGTTTTCTTAGTTAGATGTTTTGGACCTCTTGTGGTCCGAATTAGACTTTGGTTTCTTCTACAAAGTTGTAGATACTCATAAGACTTAGCTATTGGACTAGAGAACCAACCCAATGAATTGGTAAATCTTTAGATACGCAAGAGATGGATTATGAAGATGTGAAGAACCTTAGATGGGCTTAAGATATATAATAAAAGGGTATAAAAACGTAATTGGGCTTAAGACTATTAGTTAGAATTGTATAATTCTTGTGTGAGCCATTTTGGCTAGAATCTTAGAATTCTTGTGTGATTAACAGTTAATTATTAACAAAGATCGATTCAAAGGATGAAACAGTGGATCGTGGATCGCGAGGTAGGCGTGGCTTGTCATCAAAAAGGTGTGGGAATGCATTTGACTCTTTGTATTCATTATTGTTGCTTTTATAAAAGTTTATGATTAACAAACTCATGCATTGTCTATTTCTGCATTCCATGTTTTGTTTAAAATGCATTATGATAATCATGTTAATTCTATGAATCTTTCCACGATTTGGAAAGGACTTGTAATGTGTTGTCAATATGAATTGTTATGGGAAATGAGAATTTCCACTTGTGGTATAATAGGATACGCTCCTTCACATTCATCCATAGCTATTAGTTGTGAATTGCCGGGTAGGGATTTACAACCATATTATACATTGTTTGACGAAGGAGTTCTTCCATATACATGTATGATTATTTTCAGTGACTTAGTCACTGTTTAATGTTTTCGGAAAAACATATATTGTTTTCCAAATCCTGCATATGATTACTTAGAAGGTTAAATGTTAATTACTCCCACTTCAGTTTCTGTGACATATCTGGGTTGCACAGCGAAAGCTTCACGGGTTGACTTCGCTAGTTGATTAACTTCTGTTATATTTATTATGTTGTATATTTTATTTGAAAACCAATTGACTATTATATATGTATCATTTGAGAGAAGATCTTGTATATATATTTCTGAGCGGGGTTAGCTTTGGGCTAAGTTTTTGTAGCAGATTTCTTAATTAAATATTTAACTAAATGTTTTAGATTTTTAGTGCCTCTTATTTAGTTAATCTCCTGGATTAGTCAGCTGCTAGCTTAGGGGGCGCTACATCTACGATTAACCTACAGAACAACTTCACCTCATCAATCCGATAAAAACCCCTCAATTCTTCTTCCATTAATAACTCAATTCACTTTTCAATTTCACGCCAAACCCTAATTATCGAATTACTCTTCTTCTCCAAAACCTAATCTTCAAATTGACACAACCATCTTCTTCTTCTGTTAAAGCTCTCGAAACTGTGAAACCCATCTTCAATTGACATCTCGAATCAAGCTTAACCAAATAACAAAAACTCTAACTCACTGATTTACTTCCTCCTTCGATTCTGAATAAACAACAATAACAACATCACTCAAAGCTAACCCATGATCTGTTCCACCTTCTACCGTTCAGTAATCTCTCATTTGATCTCTTGAATTCGCAGAGAAGAAGAACAGAAGAATAAGAAGAAGGAAAGAAAAAAAGAAAAAAGGAAGAAGAAAAATGAAGAGAAAAGAAAGAGAAACGAGAGTTATCTTCTTCATCCGTAGATAAGGCCGACCGAGATGATGAGACACCCACTTTCTTTGACACGTGCAACCACAAGGGTAGAATCCAAATTACTATTTTACCCTTCGAAGACCAATTGATAAATCTTCTTCACCCAGTGTTTGAATGACGCGTGTGAGTAGTCAATTCCGCGTAACTTTTCGAGACATATTCAATGATACTACTTTCGCATCTAAATCGTTGTTAGATTAATTCTTACTAATTAACGTTGTATCAAACTAATCGAGTCATTATCGTCTAATTCGTCACTTGACCGGTCTAATAACGTTGACGAGCTTGAGGGTCCTTACATTATCCCCACCTTGAATGATTTTCATCCTCGAAAATCGAACTGCCCTTCTGATCTTCAAAACTCCCCACCTTAAAGAATAACCTTATATATCTTGTCTAAGCGCAAACAACATAAAACATAACACAAACCTATATGGATTTCTATAACTAAAATCTAAAATTTGTAGCTCTAGGTTCAACTACACTGATTTAGATTCTATCAAATAGGGAAGTCTTAAGTTTCTTAAACTAATTTCTATTTTATAAGATATTTGTCTCTAACTTCAATGAAGAATCCTACAAATCTTTCTAAGTGAAATTATATCTTTCTATCAGTTTCTAAAGTACCCACAACATACTTCTATGATCAGTCATCCCTGAATGCAGTTGCCCTGTCAAGGTTGGCCAGTCCCAACAATGCCTTTCTACGAACAGAGAGAACACAACCTTCACTATTCTCCAGTGCTAGATTACCTATTAAGATTAATTATTCTTTAAACTTTTATCATAACTGGTGTAAGTCTGATAAATGTACTTCGTAAAATATAAATAGTTTACATCATTTTAAGGAATTTAGTCATCTGAATTTATTTATTTATTTTATTTATTATTATTATTTATTTTATCAACATAAGTAATTCAAATTCGATTTCATGTTAATTTATAATATCTGATATTTTAAGTCCAATGTACTATCATATATAAATTTTACAAATATTATATATCATAAATTTGTTACTTTCTAACTCACTCACATGATATTATTAACTGTGTTTTTATTCTCATTATTCTTAAGTTGATAATCTAGTTGATACATTAAGCCTTACTCTTTTAAATATAATTCTACATCCGCATGAAGATATAATAGATTTTTTTATTTATTCAGATTGAATTCGTATATTATATCCTGTTAAATATTGGCGTTGGTAATTTAATATAACTTAAATTTGAGTCTGCATAAAATTATAATGGATCCTAATAGTCTTTACTATTAATCTAAAGTTAATATATAAATTTATTTTCCTTTAATTATAATATTACACTAAGCATTCGAATACTATTATTACTACTTCATGTATATTTGTTTTATTTTAGAGATCCACTAGACCATTTGTTAGATTAAAGATAATTTATAATTTAGTTTAATTTATAAAACTTAATCGTAGAGAAGCGTAAATAATTTTCCATAGTTATTTAATCATAATTATTATTTATATCGTTATATATCTTTAGTGAGATTTTAGTTAAGTTTAAGTTCAATATATTATCAAAATTATCGCTTTTATTATGCTTTATAATTACTATTATAATATTTTTGTTATTAGCATTGATGGCTAAACTATTAATCACTACTCTTTCAATTTTATATTAAGTTCCAAGAATATTATTAACATTTATGTGATTATAAATTGTTGATTTCTATGTATAAATCAAGGTATTCAATAAATTTTATGTAACCTTCAAGATTTATCAATTGTATTAATCTCACTATTTTTCTATTGGATTATGTACTTGTTCATACTTTTTAGATTAATTATTATCAAATCCTAAAGTATTGTTGTACCCTAAATTTTTTACTTCAATACAACTACAAACACTCAACAAATAAATCAATCAATCACATAAATCTTTTAATTATTGATAGCTTTTAGTGATTAAGATTTATATCACAAACCTAACACAGTTCTAAACTAATCTAGTTCACTAACTGGCACTGGCTATTTCTATCTTTTCCCATATAAGATCTAATAGTGAGCTCTGATACCAACTTTGTAGCGCCCCCTAAGATAGCAGCTGACTAAACCAAGAATTAAACTAAATAAAGAGGCACTAACGAATCTAAACCAAACACTTAAACATTCAATTAAGAGAAAATCTACTACAACTTAACCCAAAACTAGCCCCGCTTTGAAATATACATATATATAAAATCTCATCTCAAATGATACATATACAATAGTGATTTGGTTTACAAAGAATATGCAACAATAAACATAGCAGAAGTTAATTATCTAGCGAACTCAACACTTGAAGCTTTTGTTGCGCTACTCTGATCTGTCACTGAAACTGAAAGTGGGAATGGGTGAGCACATCATCCCTAAAAGGGGTGCCCAGCAGAAATAACAACTAGCTTTCAAGTAATCATTAATATGATTTGAAGACAATACAGGTTTAATCGAAAGTCGGTAATACAAGGAAAGACAATGAAACATAAAGTAGAAACTTCTTCATAGACATTCATAAATAACAGTAAACATCCATGTATGAGGTGTGTTGCCGCACATAAGGGAAGAATAATATTGTGGTGCATTGCCCTAGCCATAATAATATTGCGGTGTATCGCCCTAGCCATAGAATACTGAATATATATAAAAGAAGAATAATATTGCGGTGTATCGCCCTAGCCGTGTAATATTGCGGTGTATCTCCCTAGCCATAGAATACTGATATTGCGTCGGCACACATCTCATACAACACAGAGCACACAAAGATATGCATGAATTTCACAACACAAAGATTGATTTGTAAAACAATAATGAATACAAGAGAGTTCGTTATCGATTCCCACCTCTTTTGATGACAAGCCTCGCCTATCTCGAGATCCAACAATCCACTGGTTCATCCTTTGAATCGATCATTGTTAATATAGACTAACTGTTAATCATACAAAAACTCTAAGAATCTAGCCAAGATGGTCCACACAAGAATTATACAATTTTATCTAATGGTTCTAAGCCCATTATGGTATATCATTCTCCATCTTTAACATAACTAAGAGTTTATTAATCCAATTAGGTTGATTCTATAGTCCACAACTAAGTCTTATGAATATCTACAACTTTGTAGAAGGAACCAAAGGCTAGTTCGGACCATAAAGGGTCCAAAGTATCAAACTAAGAATACATGATACTAAGCCCAAGCCCATTAGGCCTGAACTGGCACGGCCCACTAATCTAAGGCCTGGTCCAACAGAGTCAATTGACGGTCTCTAATGGTCAGGGTCAAACTAACAGTCAACATCAGTCCAAGGTCAAAGTCCAACTGTCAAGATCGGTCAAGGTCAGGTCACTGAGTCAACTCGGTTCAACTGAGTTAAATCTGGTTTACTGAGTTCACTCAACTCGATCGACAACTTTGAGTCGGGTATGTCAGCTAGACTGACTGGGATGATTAACAGGCCTAAAACTCAAGAACAGAATTTTATGCAATCACTAAACATTCCATTCAATCCAAATACAACTTCACAAATCAATTCCAAATACAATTAAGAACATTTATTACTTGCAATTCAGCTTTTCCAAGCTTTCACATGAGCTACTAGCCATTCCCTACAACCACCATTACTAACTACACATCTCATTACTAAATCACCCTTCAATTCTGCGTCAATCCTAATTCATCAAACAACCTATCTCCTTTAGAGTCATTTTCTGTTACAGCAAATAAAACTCGACAACAACACCATTTACTCTCATCTTCTACATCTATGATTTCCAACAAATTCTCTACCAATTCAACAACATCTTCATATCCTTCTCATGTACCTTGGACTACACCAACAACACAACATACAAATTGCATAATTGTTCCTTGTTTACAAAAGCACCAACAACTCTTCTCTGAACTCTCACAACAACACCGGTTCAAAGACTTCATTCCCTTATCATTCTAACACACACATATCTTGTAACTCAATTACAATCACCTCCCAACTGGCTACAATCATTTCCAACTCCATTGTCACAACCATACTCTCTAAACCTGCCTGCAACTCAATATGAACTTCAATAAACAACATTATTAACACTTCAGGAAGTTCAACAGCATACCCACCAAGTTCAACTAACTATAACATCAACTCAACTCAATCCCTTCTTAACTGTCTCTTATTAAACCACCAAAGCTCAATCACAACCACTGTCATCCACCAATTATATCCCCCTGCACCTTTACACAACATCTACCCATCACATACTTCATATAACACATATAGAACAATCAATGCAGCTTCAAAGCCTTCACCATTCACCACAATTCACCACCAAAACAACTTCAATTACTTGAAAATTCAACACAAACTCATCAACTAAAGCAATTCAATTCAAAATACCAAAATTGAGATATTGTAGAGGCTTACCCAATCATTAACTTCTTTTGAATTGCTCAGATATCACATTACTTCTGTTGAAGCCCTTATTTCATCTTTGCTTCATCACTTTGAGTTAAATCAATAATCTAGTTAACATCACCACCCTAACTCGTAACAGATTCAACTGGTTCATCACGTTTTTCTGAGATTCTTCATATCAAGAACAAACCATAATTCTCCGATTCACCTACAGAACAACTTCACCTCATCAATCCGATAAAAACCCCTCAATTATTCTTCCATTAATGACTCAATTTACTTTTCAATTTCATGCCAAACCCTAATTATCGAATTACTCTTCTTCTCCGAAACCTAATCTTCAAATTGACATAGCCATCTTCTTCTTCTGTTAAAGCTCTCGAAACTACGAAACCCATCTTCAATTGACATCTCGAATCAAGCTTAACCAAATAACAGAAACTCTAACTCACTGATTTACTTCCTCCTTTGAATATGAATCAACAACAATAACAACATCACTCACAACTAACCCATGATATGTTCCACCTTCTACCGTTCAGGAATCTCTCATTTGATCTCTTGAATTCGCAGAAAAGAAGAACATAAGAAGGAAAGAAAAAAAGAAAAAAAGAAGAAGAAGAATGAAGAGAAAAGAAAGAGAAACGAGAGTTATCTTCTTCATCCGTAGATAAGGCCGACCGAGATAATGAGATACCCACTTGCTTTGACACGTGCAACCACAAGGGTAAAATCCAAATTACTATTTTACCCTCCAAAGACCAATTGATAAATCTTCTTCACCCAGTGTTTGAATGACGCGTGTGAGTAGTCTATTCCGCGTAACTTTTCGAGACATATTTAATGATACTACTTTCACATCTAAATCGTTGTTAGATTAATTCTTACTAATTAACGTTGTATTAAACTAATCGAGTCATTATCGGCTAATTCGTCACTTGACCGGTCTAATAACGTTGACGATCTTAAGGATCCTTACATTCTCCCCACCTTGAATGATTTTTGCCATCGAAAATCGAACTGTCCTTCTGATCTTCAAAACTCCCCACCTTAAAGAATAACCTTATATCTTGTCTAAGCACAAACAACATAAAACAAACCTATATGGATTTCTACAACTAAAATCTAAAATTTGTAGCTCTAGGTTCAACTACACTGATTTAGATTCTATCAAATAGGGGAGTCTTAAGTTTCTTAAACTAATTTCTATTTTATAAGATATTTGTCTCTAACTTCAATGAAGAATCCTACAAATCTTTCTAAGTGAAATTATATCTATCTATCAGTTTCTAAAGTACCCAAAACATACTTCTATGATCAGTCATCTCTGAATGCAGTTGCCCTGTCAAGGTTGGCCAGTCCCAACAATGCCTTCCTACGAACAGAGAGAACACAACCTTCACTATTCTCTAGTGCTAGATTACCTATTAAGATTAATTATTCTTTAAACTTTTATCATAACTGGTGTAAGTCTGATAAATGTACTTCGTAAAATATAAATAGTTTACATCATTTTAAGGAATTAAGTCATCTGAATTTATTTATTTATTTTATTTATTATTATTATTATTTATTTTATCAACATAAGTAATTCAAATTCGATTTCATGTTAATTTATAATATCTGATATTTTAAGTCCAATGTACTATCATATATAAATTTTACAAATATTATATATCATAAATTTGTTACTTTTTAACTCACTCACATGATATTATTAACTGTGTTATTATTCTCATTATTCTTAAGTTGATAATCTAGTTGATACATTAAGCCTTACTCTTTTAAATATAATTCTACATCCGCATGAAGATATAATAGATTTTTTTATTTATTCAGATTGAATTTGTATATTATATCCTGTTAAATATTGGCGTTGGTAATTTAATATAACTTAAATTTGAGTCTGCATAAAATTATAATGGATCCTAATAGTCTTTACTATTAATGTAAAGTTAATATATAAATTTATCTTCCTTTAATTATAATATTACACTAAGCATTCGAATACTATTATTACTACTTCATGTATATTTGTTTTATTTTAGAGATCCACTAGACCATTTGTTAGATTAAAGATAATTTATAATTTAGTTTAATTTATAAAACTTAATCATAGAGAAGCGTAAATAATTTTCCATAGTTATTTAATCATAATTATTATTTCTATCGTTATATATCTTTAGTGAGATTTTAGTTAAGTTTAAGTTCAATATATTATCAAAATTATCGCTTTTATTATGCTTTATAATTACTATTATAGTATTTTTATTATTAGCATTGATGGCTGAACTATTATTCATTACTCTTTCAATTTTATATTAAGTTCCAAGATTATTATTAAAATTGATGTGATTATAAATTGTTGATTTCTATGTATAAATCAAGGTATTCAATAAATTTTATGTAACCTTCAAGATTTATCAATTGTATTAATCTCACTATTTTTCTATTGGATTATGTACTTGTTCATACTTTTTAGATTAATTATTATCAAATCCTAAAGTATTGTTGTACCCTAAATTTTTTACTTCAATACAACTACAAACACTCAACAAATAAATCAATCAATCACATAAATCTTTTAATTATTGATAGCTTTTAGTGATTAAGATTTATATCACAAACCTAACACAGTTCTAAACTAATATAGTTCACTAACTGGCACTGGCTATTTCTATCTTTTCCCATATAAGATCTAATAGTGAGCTCTGATACCAACTTTGTAGCGCCCCCTAAGCTAGCAGCTGACTAAACCAAGAATTAAACTAAATAAAGAGGCACTAACGAATCTAAACCAAACACTTAAACATTCAATTAAGAGAAAATCTACTACAACTTAACCCAAAACTAGCCCCGCTTTGAAATATACATATATATAAAATCTCCTCTCAAATGATACATATACAATAGTGATTTGGTTTACAAAGAATATGCAACAATAAACATAGCAGAAGTTAATTATCTAGCGAACTCAACACTTGAAGCTTTTGCTGCGCTACTCTGATCTGTCAATGAAACTGAAAGTGGGAATGGGAGCACATCATCCCTAAAAGGGGTGCCCAGCAAAAATAACAACTAGCTTTCAAGTAATCATTAATATGATTTGAAGACAATGCAGGTTTAATCGAAAGTCGGTAATACAAGGAAAGACAATGAAACATAAAGTAGAAACTTCTTCATAGACATTCATAAATAACAGTAAACATCCATGTATGAGGTGTGTTGCCGCACATAAGGGAAGAATAATATTGTGGTGCATCTCCCTAGCCATAATAATATTGCGGTGTATCGCCCTAGCCATAGAATACTGAATATCTATTCTATTAATAAAGCCAACACCCCTTACTGTTCAATGAACAGTAAGTGAAGCTGCAAAAAGTGATATTCCAAAACTGCCCTCATATTACGTGCACCTAAAAAATGTGTTATAAATAAAAAAAAAGGAGGGTACAATGGTAATTTAAGTATTTAAATTAAATAAAGAAGGATATAATGGTATTTTAAGCATATTAAAATTAAATAGATAAAAACAATAGGTCCCATGACCCGTCCCCATGACATGTGAAGCTTTAATTTTCATTTTCCATTTTTGCCCTATCTTTATTTATTTTAAAGACATAAGATAAATATATATATGGGGTATTATTATAAAACTTAATCTTTGAGTTTTTTTTTATTTTTTATAATAGGTCCCATGATCCGTCCGCATCACCTGTGAAGCTGCAATTTCTATTTTCCATATTTTCCCTAGCTTTATTTCATTTTAAAGATATATAGGGGATATTAATGTAATTCGATATTTAAAAAATATTTTTCCCAACTGAATTTTTGAGTTTTTTTTTTTTGACACATTAAAATAAGCAATTATTATAATGGTTACCAAACATAAAAATAAATAAAAATTAATTAATTTTTGAGTTGTTCCATACCTAAAGATGAGCTCTATAGCACGTGCGGGTGATCTTGTATATAAAAGAAGAATAATATTGCGGTGTATCGCCCTAGTCGTGTAATATTGCGGTGTATCGCCCTAGCCATAGAATACTGATATTGTGTCGGTACACATCTCATACCACACAGAGCACACAAAGATATGCATGAATTTCACAACACAAAGATTGATTTGTAAAACAATAATGAATACAAGAGAGTTCGTTATCGATTCCCACCTCTTTTGATGACAAGCCTCGCCTATCTCGAGATCCAGCGATCCACTGGTTCATCCTTTGAATCGATCGTTGTTAATATAGACTAACTATTAATCATACAAAAACTCTAAGAATCTAGCCAAGATGGTCCACACAAGAATTATACAATTTTATCTAATGGTTCTAAGCCCATTATGGTATCTCATTCTCCATCTTTAACATATCTAATTAGGTTGATTCTATAGTCCACAGCTAAGTCTTATGAATATCTACAACTTTGTAGAAGGAACCAATGGCTAGTTCGGACCATAAAGGGTCCAAAGTATCAAACTAAGAATACATGATACTAAGCCCAAGCCCATTAGGCCTGAACTGGCACGGCCCACTAATCTAAGGCCTGGTCCAACAGAGTCAATTGACGGTCTCTAATGGTCAGGGTCAAACTAACAGTCAACATCAGTCCAAGGTCAAAGTCCAACTGTCAAGATCGGTCAAGGTCAGGTCACTGAGTCAACTCGGGTCAACTGAGTTAAATCTGGTTTACTGAGTTCACTCAACTCAGTCAGACAACCTGAGTCGGGTATGCCAACTAGACTGACTGGGATGATTAACAGGCCTGAAACTCAAGAACAGAATTTTATACAATCACTAAACATTCCATTCAATCCAAATACAACTTCACAAATCAATTCCAAATACAATTAAGAACACTTATTACCCGCAATTCAGCTTTTCCAAGCTTTCACATGAGTTACTAGCCATTCCCTACAACCACCATTACTAACTACACATCTTGGTACTAAATTACCCTTCAATTCCACCTCAATCCTAATTCAGCAAACAACCTATCTCCTTTAGAGTCATTTTCTGTTACAGCAAATAAAACTCGACAACAACACCATTTACTCTCATCTTCTACATCTATGATTTCCAACAACTTCTCTACCAATTCAACAACATCTTCATATCCTTCTCATGTACCTTGGACTACACCAACAACACAACATACAAATTGGATAATTGTTCCTTGTTTACAAAAGCACCAACAACTCTTCTCTGAACTCTCACAACAACACCGGTTCAAAGACTTCATTCCCTTATCATTCTAACACACACATATCTTGTAACTCAATTACAATCACCTCCCTACTGGCTACAATCATTTCCAACTCCATTGTCACAACCATACTCTCTAAACCTGCCTGCAACTCAATCTGAACTTCAATAAACAACATTATTAACACTTCAGGAAGTTCAACAGCATACCCACCAAGTTCAACTAACTATAACATCAACTCAACTCAATCCCTTCTTAACTTTCTCTTATTAAACCACCAAAGCTCAATCACAACCACTGTCATCCACCAATTATATCCCCATGCACCTTTACACAACATCTACCCATCACATACTTCATATAACACATATAGAACAATCAATGCAGCTTCAAAGCCTTCACCATTCACCACAATTCACCACCAAAACAACTTCAATTAATTGAAAATTCAACACAAACTCATCAACTAAAGCAATTCAATTCAAAATACCAAAATTGAGATATTGTAAAGGCTTACCCAATCATTAACTTCTTTTGAATTGCTCAGATATCACATTACTTCTGTTGAAGCCCTTTTTTCATCTTTGCTTCATCACTCTGAGTTAAATAAATAATCTAGTTAACATCACCACCCTAACTCGTAACAGATTCAACTGGTTCATCACGTTTTTCTAAGATTCTTCATATCAAGAACAAACCCTAATTCTCCGATTCACCTACAGAACAACTTCACCTCATCAATCCGATAAAAACCCCTCAATTCTTCTTCCATTAATAACTCAATTCACTTTTCAATTTCACGCCAAACCCTAATTATCGAATTACTAGTCTTCCCCGAAACCTAATCTTCAAATTGACATTGCCATCTTCTTCTTATGTTAAAGATCTCGAAACTACGAAACCCATGTTCAATTGACATCTCGAATCAAGCTTAACCAAATAACAGAAACTCTAACTCACTGATTTACTTCCTCCTTCGATTATGAATCAACAACAATAACAACATCACTCACAGCTAACCCATGATCTGTTCCACCTTCTAACATTCAGGAATCTCTCATTTGATCTCTTGAATTTGCAGAGAAAAATAACAGAAGAATAAGAAGAAGGAAAGAAAAAAAAAGAAAAAAAAAGAAGAATGAAGAGAAAAGAAAGAGAAACGAGAGTTATCCAAATTACTTTGACACGTGCAGCCACAAGGGTAGAATCCAAATTACTATTTTACCCTCCGAAGACCAATTGATAAATCTTCTTCATCCAGTGTTTGAATGACGCGTGTGAGTAGTCTATTCCGCGTAACTTTTCGAGACATATTCAATGATACAACTTTCGCATCTAAATCGTTGTTAGATTAATTCCTACTAATTAACGTTCGTGTTAAACTAATCGAGTCATTATCGGCTAATTCGTCACTTGACCGGTCTAATAACGTTGACGAGCTTGAGGGTCCTTACAGTTTCGTCTAATTGATTCACTAAGACTGATTAGTTAGATTAATCAAGTTAATTAGCACTAATCAAATTAAGGGTAGATTAGACATTACAAAAAATAATGGATAAGGGGTGGTATGGGTTGTTATTTCATGACCCCATTTAGCCCCCAAAAACCTATTAGTTTGTAGCCCCAATAATAGGATTCTTTTTTTAACATATACCCAAAGGTACTGCAAACATAGGGAAAATTACCCAAAGGTACTAGATCGTGCCCACACACAATGCACCTGCCGAAATCGCCAGCCAGCCCTTGAGTGTTTTTTTCCAATCAAAATCGACTTATACCAACTTTGGGCATTGCTCAGTGCAATATTGTTCAAAGAAATTATCTTTATTGTCTCTATGATTTCAGGAAGTTTTCCTCCGTTGCAGTTGAAAATTGGAAACGAGAACAACAACCATATCAATGTATTTTTAGTCGAGGAAATCTGAAATACTATTTGTAAAACAACCATAAGAACGACTAACATTATTTCATTATTTTCTTTGCTCTCCATCCTAATTCATTCTCAAAAATACTAAAAGGCTTCATAACATTCTTATAACCGCATGCAAAGAAAATATTAGATTTTTTTTTCTAATTTTCAAAGCCAACAAAACAACTTCCTCGGAAACAATGCGCTCTGCTTTCTCGGGTCACGTAGTTAGTCCCAAACAGTCCTTTGCTACGATATGTTCTCCAATTTAGTCCAAGTGGACAGTTCTTACGCCACGTTTTCTATCAAATAACCGAACGAAGTATCTATTAGGGCAATGTTCCTATTTTTTTCCCTTT
This sequence comes from Papaver bracteatum, assembly GCA_023529315.1. NCBI lineage: Eukaryota > Viridiplantae > Streptophyta > Magnoliopsida > Ranunculales > Papaveraceae > Papaver > Papaver bracteatum. Next base: position 1,998,963 of record JAJJWX010003983.1, read on the forward strand.
CAAACTATTCAAGTAAACTGGATTCTCAAATATGGTTATTTTCTCCAGCTTCCAGTTCTGGAATAATAAGATAAATGAAACTTAATATCTCTCAAAAGTTGCAAAGGGACCCCTTAAGTGTATTAAAATTGTCAATCATTATTATATAAAACTAGGTATCACCCCGGCCTATGGCCGGGGCTCAACCCTTTTGTGGTCATCTGACCTTTAGGGTAGCGGTGAACGCCATCAATCTACAAAGTGCTTACCTAAATAATGTTTAAGCGTTGTGTTTTTTGTGCAAGTCTCGGGAGCGAATGTCCCATTACTAAATAATTAGAGACCACTTCACAAGTCTAGGTCAACACCAGCAATGTTAATGTCAACAATCAATACATAATCATCGCATTTCAGCGTGGAAAAAGGGCTTGGAGTTATTGTCCGCTGGGCAAAATACATAATCATCGCATTTCAGCGTGGAAAAAGGGCTTGAAGTTATTGTCCGCTGGGCAAGAGTTCTTATATAAGCTTAAGGGCGCTTTCGTGAAATACAAACCACTTCACATAGCATACCACTACTAATGTCCTTCACATTTTTTTTGAAGAACCTAAAAAATTTAGGATATGATTGTTAATAAAAAAGAATTGGAAATATTCCTCGACCCATCAGCTAGTTGGTAACCAATATATATTCTCAAATTATGGCGTTTAAAAATTAGTTTTTGTATCACTAACCCTGAGATATCAAGTATGAACTTACTGCCTACATTTATAGTAATTGAGAGTCTGAGGTTGGCGAGGCAACTGGACTTTATAACGAAATTCATGATCAACTATTAAACACTGATTTGAAATTCATTGAACATGCAACCACAGTTTCTTCGAACACAGAAAAAAAAAAATGTAAACTATTTTCTATTAGCCAATTCTCAGATATCCTTTAATAATAAACGCATAAGAAAATAATTTGCCTACAAATCTATTCTATTTATATCCTTGTTCGTTTTAATTGTTGCTATTTTATTCATCGTTTCCGCGTGTACATATTATATGCGTCCCATTAAACTTGTAGTTGAAACTACAATTTTAAGAATAGGTCCTTACTTGGACATACTGAGAGTCAATATCCCCATGACTGCTATGTTGTATGTCATCAAGAATTATGTCCACATACTTCAATTTCCATCATCTTCCTTCTCTAATGCATAAGTGTTTGGCAAAGAATAATAAACACGTTATAACTTGATGTAAAAATCATGGTGTGATTCTTTTGTCCAAAAAGTATTGGTTAAGCTCATGGTACAGCCTTATAGGTATATACCATAAACCACATGTTTCCATCATGTACCCCAAATTGAAATGTCTACAAATATTCTCATGAAAATCTCCAGCCATGTTATTCGCAACCCCATTTCTTGCATCTAGTAACAGTTCCCTAATCAATTTCACCGAGTGGATCATCATTTTGATACCTGAAAATTGCAGAATGTGATGGTCTTATATTGTGGACGTTAGTGTTTGGTTTATTGTATGTACGTATTTTTAAATTTTACGTCGTTCAAAATGTAGTGCACTCAAAAACCGTAAGTTATCATTCCCATACTCTTTTATAGCTGGAATTGGCAGTTGTCATATCTAAACTCAATTCTCCTTTATTATTCCATCATTTGGAAACCAACTTAGGAAAGAACTGGTCTGACATTTCTTTTGGCTTTTGTTCTTAATCTAATGTATGTACAGGTTAAATCCAAAAAAATGTTATGATTGTGTTTTATAGGAATAAAGTGGTATATGGATTACTTCAAACAACCCCTACTGCTTCATGCAAATGACGTACTTCGAATGCAACTTCCATGACAGCTTGATCGCACAAGATACAATTTTTGTTGTTTGATCCAATAAGGAAGCCCGATTGTCTGAACTGTGAATTGTAGATTAATATAATAAGTAGAAAGCAGGAGGCTCTAGCCCCGATTCTTCATTGTATGATTATGGTTTATGAATTTTTTTTGTCAGTGCAAATTAACCACCGATTTTCGGAAGTTTAAAGTAAGAAGAAGAATGCGAGAGACAAATAAGTAATTTTATTTCCTGGAAGAGACAATCTGGCAGCGGGTAGAGTCAGAATTAGGACATATGAGGCGTACAACAAAAAATTCGGACGTCAATCAAAATCGGGATATATTAGGACAGGTCGGGCCACGATATAATCTTTATCGTTCAAAAAAATATGATGCCTAAAATCAATGGCCACCTTTGACTCAAAGTCAAACCCCCAACTATCAATCATGACCATAGGATGATCGAAATCAAGGGCTTTAATTGACCCACAGACAGACAGCCTTCTTCCTTATAATATAGATTCGTATAGAGTCTCAAAGTATCTATATATTATATGGCAAAAAAAAAAAACAAGATGTTCACTTAAGATATGAAAACCCGTCGTGAAAACCAGAGAAAACCCTTAAAAAATTGGCTGAATTTATTCAATCTGATCGGCTAAACCTTCGGGTTTGCCGGCCCTATGAATCTATGATCTCTCTCAACGTTGTTTTTTCTTAGATCTGTGTGATACGATTGTTTGTAACGGGAGTCTTCAATCAATGGATGCTCAATTTTTGTTTCAATCAAATCGAAGATCCGCTTTGCTCAACCTAGATTCTCCGGGTTATCTGCTGTGTTATCTTTGATCAAAAGGTATTTCTTACTGCTATTTGGTGATTCTCGTTTAATTTTGTATACATCTGATGCATATGATCTTAACTAAAACCCTATTCATATCAATCCAACATGATTTATAACCTTATAATTTCAATCTTAATAAACCCCAATAGTGAATCATTCCAATTATCAGCAAAATCAATACCCTGGTCCCTATTTACCTTCCCATGTTGTTGTTTGATTCTTGTCAATTGCTTTTAGAGTCTTAGTTGATTTGAAATCTGTCCCCTAACCCTTCATATCTTGGGTTGTTTTAGTCCTCACCTGCTTTATTTTATGCTTGGTAGGATCTTACCTTAATTTCGCTTTTCGGTATGGTAAATTGCATGTTTTCTATTTATTGGAAGGCCTTCAACTTCCTTGTTTTCCCACCTGGCCAGTTGGTTATTTGATTGTTCTTTGTCATTGTCGATGTAGGTAGTTTTCTATCAATCTGAAAAGTTTTCTCTCGTTGAAGTGTGCCTTGTATTTTCAATGTTTTTTGAAGTGATTGCAGAGTTCGAAGTGTTTGCAGAGGGTTAAATTTACTTAGATAGTTTAAGTTCTATGTCATCTTGAATGGGGTGTGTTGGGACAGTCCTTTTTGGTTTGGCCTTGAGATTTATCACAAAGCAACAATAATGTACGATGAGGTAGATTTGGTTTCTCTATATTGGGTTTTTCTCCTAATCAATATGATGGTGTTATTTATGGGTTTTATGGGGCAATTTGGAGAAAATCACCAATCTTTTGATTCTGAAACTCTTGAATTTCTTCTTGACCAAAGTCAAGCTAGGACATGGAAAATTAAATTTTCCTGATCGGATTTTTTATCAACTCATTGCCACAATAATACAGTTTCAAACTCTTCAACCATTTATGTGTCTTTTTGGTCCTTGAGCAAGCTATCTCAAAGAAGCATGCAACATCTTCTTAAGCATCTAAAACAACAATGTTCCTGAAGACCCTGGTACGTAGCTCTTTCTAATTATATTCACAACTGCAATTGCAGTGTTAGAGAGTAAATATAGTTTCTATAGGCCGGTAGACCTTTTTAAATTCAGCTTACTGCTTTTAGTCTTTTAGAAATTGTCTTCGAATTTTATTTGTTAACAGTCTCTAGTGCAGTGCTTTCGAGTCCTATTTCAGTAGTAATTTAGCTCCTCTTATCAATTATCTTTAGTTTAGTATAAGCGTAGTCCGTAATACCTTTTGTATCTTTGCAGTTTTATTTACCTTAAGTTACTTAATAGTTGTAGTAACTCTAGTTTCTTAGGGTCATCTAGGTTGAGTCTGTAATTTTTTTATTTCTTAGTTACAATTTTATTAGCTTTTGTAATAGCATTATTATCCTTAGCACTTCTACCTTCGAGGCAGAGTGAAATCTATTTCAAGACTCAACCAAATCTAAAGACTCATTTGAAGTTATGGATCAAGTCGAAAGGAACAGACACATATCATTCAAGCAGTTAGCCGCAACATCAAGATACAAAGGCATGACTAACAACTTCAATCAACTGTATCGGACCCCTCAACCTCCATTCGAGTTCTTGTGGGTACTGTTGTATCCATAAAAAATACATATTTTCTTGTGGAAATCATTGAATGAACGCCTTTCGACCTTCAACAACAACATCCGTCGTCGATGCAATTCTGATCTGAACGTTGTTATTGTGCCCCAATATCATGTTACTGTAGATTTTTGGCTTACCAATCTAAGTATAATTGATGAATCTTAGGGTATTATATTCCCACATGTAATAGTCCTTTAGTAGCTTAATAAATTTCATGCTTAAAAAAAAAACAAATACGACAATAAAATTTAGTTTGCATTCATGTTACTATTAAGATCATACAATCATAGATGCAAAGTTTAGGAAATAAAATTAATTGTTCGGGATAAAAGTATATATCTGTTAGAGCATTGCTCGGTCTAACTCGCAAGCGTTGCTATCTCAAGCTTGTTGTCAAGTTTAGTTGTCAAAATTACAAGTCTTGAAATCTAGTCTACTTATAGCTAAGTCTCGGATTAGGATAGAAAGTGTAGTTGAGAATTAGACTTCACAGCGTTCATCGATTGAAGACGAAGAACTAATAAGGAGAGCTTGTGGAACTTCATCAACAAAAGGTATGTGGAGACTTAAACTCATCTATCACTCAAAAGTATATCTACTCTATATATCTCCTATTTAGGACAAAAGGCGTATAGCTGTATAGATTTCGGTTATACACATTTGATATTTCGAGCTGAGTTTAACTCGCTTACATATTTCTCAAAATATGTGTTGGTAAGGTTTCGCTTTAGCCGAGTTCATCTTATATTATTGACAAAAGTCAAAAGATGATCATGTAAAAATCGCCTGGTAACATCTTACATGATTTGTGTAAGACACTCATTTGATGTAGACTCTGAATGTTTCGTATTGAACATTCGATCACTTGAAAATTTCTTTGAAGCTAATAGTTTGTGTGAGACAACTATTGTCATCTTCCGAGAATATTTTAATGGTTTAAATGAGACTTTAGAACAATTGGATTTAAGCATAGTATGCGTACTTGCATATGTGTAATCCAAGTCTGGGAACCATGGTATGCATACGGTATGCGTACTGTTTGGTTTAGTCAAGGTACGGGAACCAAATACGCATACCGGTACGCGTACTGGCGTGAGGTTCAAGTTCGGGGACTTTAACTGAGTTTGTGGTATGCGTACCAGTTCGCGTACTGGCGAACCCAAACTTAGCCCGGCCATTTAGGTATGCGTACCCATTTGCATACTTGAGTGGGTTATGTTCAAAAATCGATTTGTTCATGAACTAATACATTTACATAATACGGAATGCAATCTTTTGCAAACCGTGGCTATAATTTTCACTACTTGAGTCAAGTGAATCAAAATCAATTTTGCTTCAATTGTGTCTTGTATACTTCTATGAGAATATAAACAATTGAACAACTCTAGAACTAGTTTCATTTGAGTCATTTGAACTAGTTATGGTTAACATGAATAAGGCTGATATGAAAGAGTTCATATGGATAACTTCGGTTAAATATTGTTGAGCCAACAAAGGTGCACACGTTTAGGTACGGTTACTCATATCTAAATGAAGTCACTTTTTATTTGTGTGTAACAAGCTAAGTTCGATCTAACAGTTGAAAGATATTAGATTGACTCTAATCAGGTTTTCATCTAACGATGAATATTGAATGCTTTGTTACCAAGGAAACATTGATTTCAACCCTGATTTGGAGACTATATAAAGGAGAACTCTAGCATCTGGGAATCCTAATCCCCATACCTCATGTGTGATACTAGTTGTGACTAGAGTCAATTCTTCTTTAACCTTAGGTTTTTCACGAAACCCTGTAGGTTAATGACTTGAGGGCTTCATTGAGATTCTGAAGCCTGACCCAACTATTTTCTTTGTAGTTACGTGTTCTTATCTTGTTGTTTTCTATCGTGATTGAGTACTATCTTCTTTAAGATTTTCTCGAGATTTAATCTCCGATAGGCAGGATAAAAAGTAGTCACAAAAATTTTCGTCTCATCGTTTGTGATTCCACAATATCTTCTTTTGCTACCATACGATTAAGATTATTGTGAGGTGATTGATATTTCTAGGCTGTTCTTGGGAATATAAGTCTGGTATATCAATTGGTTTCTGTTCACCTTGATTTATCAAAAGACGGAACAAAAATCATAGGTTTATCTGTGGGAGACTGGTTTATCTATACAATAGACTTTTCTATGTGAGGCAGATTAGTTTATCAAGTCTTCCATTTGGGTCTTAGCAACTCTTAGTTGTGGGTGAGATCAGCAAAGGGAATCAAGTGCGTAGAGTCCTGCTAGGATTTTGAGACGTAAGGAGTGCAACTGTAACTTGATCAGTGTGAGATTGGTTAGGGCTCAACTACATTCCAGTCTGAAGTTAACTTGAAGTAGGCTAGTGTCTGTAGCGGCTTTATACAATGTGGTTTTCAAATCTGGACTAGGTCTCGGGGTTTGAGGAAACAAAATTTCCGGTGTTTGTGTTATTTTTTTCCGCATTATATATGTTTATATAATTGAAATATCACAGGTTGTGCGTAAGTTCAAACAATTGTGAATCCAACCTTTGGTTGTTGATTGAATTGATTGACACTTGGATATTGGTTTTTGATACCGTCCAAGTTGTTTCTTATATTAATCAGGCTCACTGGTTTCTATCTGTTTGATTTGTTGATTACATTAAGAAGCAGAGATATAACTCTTTGATATACTTTTCTTAAGATTGAGTCTGACTGTCTAGTTGATTCTCTTAAAAGTATATTGGAGTTAGTCCATATAGATTGCTAAGAGAAGTATTGGGTATGGTTGTTAAACCCCCGCTTTTTCAATTGGTATCTGAGAAGGCAAACATGTTTAAGACCTTATAAGTCTGTGTTTGTGGCAATCTGATTTGTGAGGATAGTTGTGTATCTCAGACTCGCACACATAAAAATGAGTTCTAAAAGTTTTAATTATGCCAAATGTCTTGGGCTTACCTTCAAGGATAACTCCTTTGCTGATTCTTTCGAACCCATATGTAGGAATTTTTTGCTACCAGTTTCTGATAACATTTCCTCTGATGAGACATTTAGCTCCATGTCTAAAACTGAAACGGAACTCATCAGAAATCAAAAAAATACAGCTGAGACTATTGTTTTTCAATATGCTAAGATAAAATCTCTTGAAGAAAAACATGATCATCTTATTGATGAACTTGAAAAGTCTCTTGTTCGAGAACGAGAACTCTATATCATCATTGAATCCTTCTCTAACAATATCGAAAAACTTGTTCAAAAAACTACTCTACAGCATGAAAAGATTAGTACTCTTGAGGATATTATTAAAGAAGATTCAATTAGAGAAAAACATTTGATCGAGACTCATTTATCAGATCTGGATAGCCTTCATGTTGAAATATAGAAATTGGTTACTTCCCTTCTTCTAGCCCAAAAATAGTTCAAATCCTTGAAGGAGAAAAAATCTGTCTTAATGAGAAAATCTTATATGCCAATCACTAATTCAGAATTACAGTACATGAAGAAATGTTCTCCAAAGAAAGCTCATGCTAAAAAGTGTTTACATAACTTGCAGTCTTTTAATAGGGCTATGAATTTAAAACAGCTTCCATCCAATATTTTTCTTCCACGAACCTGTTCTTTCTGTTTGAAAAAGAATCACTATGTCAAACATGGTTTTGCTAGAAAGAAACAAATTTCTGATCTTCAAAATCTACTTCCTTTTACAGTCGACGAAGTAAATTGTCAGATGAAATATACAATGGATTTCGTATTCCTGCAGAAATCCATGACTCTCATAAAAGGGATTTCAATGGTCACTCATCTCGAAATCTCTACAGGAATCGTGTCTATCCTAAAATACACATTCCCAATGTTTATAGAGAACAAGTCTGGTAGATCTAAGCCTGTAAGGTAGAGACCTCTCTTCTCTAATCCTCTAGAACCAATTTCTGAAGGTCCTAGACTTTATTCTCAGAAAATTCCCTCTGATGGATTTTCAAAAAGGGCTATGTCGAATTCTTCTAGAATAAGAAATAGGCGAAGGGAGGTAAGAAATACTAGGATCAAACTCCCGGATGGTATTCATAGTACATATCTAACACTCATGGTGGGGTTGTATCTCACTTTGCTACCTAGTTATAGGTAATTTCATCCTTGTATCTAACTTGAGAGTTGCAAGGATGATATTTGTAAGATGCTCAAGTCTACTGTTGTTTACCACCTGTCTTGTATTTTGTTGTTTTTCTATTATGTGAAGGTTGAGTAAGTTCTTGACTCCTTGTAACTAATGTATCTTTTCTGTATGCTCTGATTAAATCTTTTATATTTTGAGCCATGTTAGCAAGAGATATTTGAAAAATAGAAAGTATTTCTTTTTGGATCTTTTCTGATCCATTGGTCCTCTACATCTAGTCCACGAACGTCCTTGTCTTTCTTTGGAGTTTTACGGTTTCCACAAAAAGGGTGTCCTTCTCTTGTTGGTAAACATATTTATATATTATTTTACCTTCCCTAATGAAAAAAAAAAGGAATGGAAAATTCCTCAAGACCTCAAGAAGTGGTGAATATTGAGATGGAAGAAGACATTAAAGGATGCGATTTTGTTCAAGAACTTGTCTTGAAAAAGATAATTGAAAGGAAAGAGTATAAATCCTGGATTGGAGAATCTTTTAAGGATTTAATTCTTTTTCATAATGAATCTAGGGTCGAATCTGTAAATCTTCAAATACAAATAAATCGGCTTATTGATGGTCAGACCAAAATCCTTGATAATCAAAAGATTTTGATCAGGAATCGGAAAAAACTCATCATGGACTGTGTCAAAGCTAGGCATCTTGCCCTCATTGTTGATCGGAAAGTTAATGTTCTAACTCATGAATATGGAGTTTCTACCGTCAAAAGAATCAAGGATATCAGTGATACCTTTTATGATGGACCCTTTCAAAGGTATGATGTTATCAAACAAACTTGATTTTTTTTATTTTTTATAGGAAACTTCTTATGAGAGTTTATTCTTGTGTTTAAAAAAGGATAGCTAGGGTTTGGGATAGCCATTATTGTGAGTACACATAGCTATTTCCAACGATTTTCATCTTGCAATGTTTTTAGATTTATTTATTTAAATTCTAAAGTTTATTTGGAAGATAATTTTTGCAGTATTAATCTTTATGGTTTTATATATTGTAACTTGTTATGGGATATGTGTGTTTGCGTCCGCGAACTATGATTGTCCCATATATGCTCAAAAGTTAAGTCTATCATATGTGTTTATGCAAATATTGATAAACCATAGAACAAACTTTTGACAACAAAAGTTAAGCCTATTATGTCATTATGTAAATATTGATGGAAGATAGGATGAACTTTTGTTTACAAATATTAAGTCTATTACATGTCTCTATGCAAATATTGATGAAAAATAGAATGAATCTTTGAATATTTTGCAGTATTGATCTTTCCGTGATCCACATCTTTGTGTAAGTACTGTGTGTCTCCGTAAGTTCTCTTATGTGAGCATTTCCGATTAAACTAATCGTGGATTCTCTTGTGGTTAATTTAATTGAGTATTTTGGATACAAATTCATGTTTCACGTGATTTGTTAATGTCCAAAGAAACCTTCTTTTCTTGTGAAAGTAAGGTCGCTCTTGTTGTTCTTTCAGGAATGACATTTTATAGGGGAGAGTTCTTAATTGAACTTGTGCTAATTGCCAAGTCTTTATGGGGAGTGAGGCTATGAAATATTGTAGGAGTTTTCTTGTATCTTTATAAACTCCTTGATGAATACACTAGTTTCGACTATGTAAAATCATCGAAACAAAGTTGATATGTTCTCTTTTGGTCATGAAGTATCTCTATGGAAATTTCATTAGGATCCCACTAGTTTTCGTACATTTGCCAATTTTTATTGACAAAAAGGGGGAGAATAATGTGTAGTTCACATTACAAATACATATGGTTTACGGATCATTATGTAAGAAGGAGTGGTTTTCATGTGAGATGAAGTATTGACTAAGGGGGAGTGATACATATCATCATAGTATTGTTGTCAAAGTTGTGATACAATTGGACTTTGATGTTGTGTAATAATACTATGACACTGTATAACAATGATTGGGAGCAACTGTTTCGAGTAATGTTGAAGAACCAAGGAAATCAAGCATTTGGATTGAGAGCTACAAAGTTTATTTATTTTGTATTCCATATGTATTGATAGTTTTGTCACTAAAATTGACAAATAGGGAGATTGTTAAAGCACTTCTCGGTCGAACTCGCAAGCATTGAAATCTCAAACTTGTTGTCAAGTGTAGTTGTCAAAACTATAAGTCTTGATTTCTAGTATACTTATATGTAAGTCTAGGATTAGGTGAGAATTAGACTTCACGACGTTCATCGATTAAAGACGGAGAACTACTATGGGATCTTGTGGAACTTTGTCAGCAAAAGGTATGTGGAAACTTGAACTCATCTATCACTCAAAAGTCTATCTACTCTATCTCCTATTTGAGACAAAAGTCGTATAGCTGTATAGACTTCGATTATACACATTTGATATTTAGATATGAGTTTAACTCACTTACATATTTCCCGAAATATGTGTTGGTAAGATTTCACTTTAGCCAAGTTCATCTTATATTCTTGACGAAAGTCAAAAGATCATCATCTGAAAATCGGCTGGTAACATCTTACATGATTTATGTGAGACAGTCATTTGATGTAGACTCAGAATATTTCGTATTGATCATTCGATCACTTGAAAATTTCTTTAAAGCTAAAAGTTTGTATAAGAAAGCTATTGTCGTCTTCCGAGAATATTTCAATGGTTTAAATGAGAGTTTGGAACAATTGGATTTAAGCACAGTATGCGTACTTGCATATGTGTAATCCAAGTCCGGGAACCATGGTATGCATACCGGTATGCGTACTGTTTGGTTTAGTCAAGGTCCGAGAACCAAGTACGCATACCGGTATGCGTACTGGCATGAGGTTCCAGTTCCGGGACTTTAACCGAGTTTGTGGTATGCATACCAGTTCGCGTACTGGCGAACCCAAACTTTGTCCGGCCATTTAGGTATGCGTACTCGTTTGCATACTTGAGTGGGTTATGTTCTAAAATCGGTTTGTTCATGAACTAATATATTTATATAATAAGGAATGCAATCTTTTGCAAACCGTGGCTATAATGTTCATGACTTAATTCGAGTGAATCAAAATCGATTTTGCTTCAATTGTGTCTTGTATACTTCTATGAGAATATAAATAATTAAACAACTCTAGAACTAGTTTCATTTGAGTCATTTGAACTAGTTATGGTTAACATGAATAAGGTTGATATGAAAGTGTTCATAAGGCTAACTCTGGTTAAATATTGTTGAGACAACAAAGGTGCACACGTTTTGGTACGGTTACTCATATCTAAATAAAGTCACTTTTTATTTGTGTGTAGCAAGCTAAGTTCGATCAAACGGTCGAAAGATACTAACTTGAGTCTAATCAGGTTTTCATCTAACGGTGAATATTGAATGCTTTGTTACCAAGGTAACATTGATTACAAACCCTGATTTGAAGACTATATAATGGATAACTCTAACAACTGGGAAACCTAATCCCCACACCTCATGTGTGATATTAGTTGCGACTAGAATCAATTCTCCTTTAACCTTAGGCTTTTCACGAAACCCTGTAGGTTAACGACTTGAAGAATTCATTGGGATTGTGAAGCCAGACCCAACTATTTTCTATTTAGTTGCGTGTTCTGATTTTATTGTTTCTATCGTTGTTGACTATCTTTTTTAAGATTTGCTCGAGATTTAATCTCTGATAGGCACGATAAAAAGTAGTCACAAAAATCTCCGTATCATCATTTGTGATTCCACAATATCTTGTTTCGCTACCATACAATTAAGATTATTGTGAGGTGATTGATATTTCTAGGTTTTTCTTCAGGAATATAAGTCTGGTATATCAATTGGTTCATGTTCACCTTGATTTATCAAAATACGGAACAAAACTCATAGGTTTATCTGTGGGAGATAGATTTATCTATACAATAGACTTTTCTGTATGCGATAGATTGGTTTATCAAGTCTTCGACTTTGGGTCGTAGAAACTCTTAGTTTTGGGTGAGATCAGCTAAGGGAATCAAGTACGTAAAGTCCTGCTGGGATTCAGAGACGTAAGGAGCGCAACTGTACCTTGATCAGTGTGAGATTGTGAATCCAGGTGTGCGTAAGTTCAATCAATTGTGAATCCAACCTTTGGTTGTTGATTGAATTGATTGACACTTGGATATTAGTTTTTGATACCGTCCAAGTTATTTCTTATATTAACCAGGCTCATGGATTTTTATCTGTTTGATTTGCTTATTACATTAAGAAGTAGAGATATAACTATTTGATATACTTTTCTTATGATTGAGTCTGACTGTCTAGTTGATTCTCTTAAAAGTATATTGGAGTTAGTCCATATAGGTTGCTAAGAAAAATATTGGGTTTGGTTGTTAGACCCCCGCTTTTGCAATATCAAGACCAAAAAGAGTAAAGCATCAATCGGGGGAAACATATCATGTTATGTAGTATTAAATACTACAAAAGTGGATAACAAATACGTTCGGATTGAATATATACCTAGCTTACCTTTAGGGGGAGTAAGCTTTTTATTGTTCAAATGCTTCAACAACGGCTTTATTAGTCGAATATTTGCAGGAATTTGTTGTTGAAACTTGGAACCAAACGTACAAAGATAAAGTTAAGAGATTTTTATGTAATGTAACTAGCCCTTAATCCGTGCCGTAACGGCACGGGCCATGATGTTGGTTCATTTTTAATATATCGTATAATTTGTATCTCGAATACTTATCAACTCCTTATGATTTAATATGTGTTTGTCATAAAAATAGTTGGGATTTTCCTCTCTTTTTTTCTTTGTTTTTTCCTTTAATATTTTACCGCTTGGAGATTTGCTCATTTAAAGAAATATAATCTTAACTTCCAGACATTTTTTTATTTAGGTTCATTGCTTATAATGAGATAATGCTCTACATGAACATGGAAGTTTAAATATTTTTTGGAAATATGTCGTCAGCGACGCTCATCTTAGTGAAATCAAGTAATCAATATCGTCCATAAAAGTTTCCACATGCTCCTATTTCGTTCCAGCTGACTCATCTATCATGGTCATGTTGTCGATCCTCCAAATAGGCAGAGAATAATATTTTTTTGCATCGAACAATTGATACAAACTATCCATTGTGACATGATTTTCATGTAATTTTTCAACACCCATTAGATGACAATGTTTAAAATGTGTACCCATTACCTTTTCGAAGGGATTGTATATATGCGAACCTCTGCTATTAAATCTTCAACAAAGTATTGTGCCCAGCAATTCGTCTTAACTAAATCTTTGGTAACTTCGAATGTCTTGGACATTTTGTCACTTCCGTATGTTCCTACCTTCACTTGGAATACAATCTGGCGACACATTACCTCATAAATAACCTTGAACACATATTGTACTCCTTGATCCTATTTCAAATTAATAGGTTGTCAATAGATCCTTTACCAAAAGTTGACATATTCTACGTTGAATATTTATAAAAGAAAAATTATGGTGTTGTGGATCATTGCTTTCTAAGGTTGTAGTTTTCAAAATTGGCCTCTTCAAGTCCCACGACTTTCTAAGTTTATATATCTTGTTTGTTTTTAACATTATAGTCAGCCATATTATGTTGTGACTAACTTTAAACTTGATGTCATCTTCTACTGTGAACTTTATGTGATTTCAGAATCGAAATAGTTACACCTCTTTCATTCATATAAAGTAATTCGTTGTATATCCCAACAATTCTTCTACAACAATTCCTTTCTTTTGCCGTTTTCGGACCATCAGTAGCCATTATTGTCAAACGAAGTCTGTCTAATTTTTGTTGATGTTATGTATTTGCAATGTTCATTTTTCTTAAATAAATAGATTGTGAAAAAACAAAAACAAAAAACAAAAAAGTATTACACCGGGTCTAAGTTACTATATCCAAAATACTCCGGACACTGCTTCTGGTGCCTTGTTTCCTCAATTCCCTCGTTGCATTATAGACAGTACATGCAACACCAATCATTTGCGAAGTGAGCGGTCAATGTATCCCTTCCATGTAATAATAATAACAACACATCAAATTTTTTTCAAGGCATCTAGTTGTAAATGGTATGAATCTAATAGATTGGAATTATACCTTAATCTTAGATATCACCTTCTTCTCACATAACATAGCAATTGAGGAAGGACAAATCTTGACCCCTCTTTACAAAGGAAGAGTTAGCCAAACTACGTTTTGCAATTTTCTTACGTGAAAATTATTATTAATCTATATTTTAGTCAGCTCCTATCGAAGCCGATCTAATTAGTCCTATGAAAGTTAATCTTAAATTTTTGACCTTATCTCTTGACCAAATTATTGAAGTATTCTCAGCCATGTTCTTCTTTGTGTGATCTACCCATCTGTGTCTACTCTACCTTCTAACCCAGTGAATGAAACCTATACATATTGATCCGTAATTTGATATTGTTGATTTGTCATCAAGAGGTCGCATGATTTGAGAATGTAAAATATAAAAAATATTCTATAAACATCGGAGGAGAGATATAGATTTATGATTTAGAGTATTTTATGATGATTTTGATGAACAAACATAATTTTCAAACAAATATTTTAGAATGCAAATACATTTTCCCGGTCAATAAGGTTTTATATCGGGAATTGAGTGAAAGTTGTTATCTTTATAGGTAGTTGTCGCGAAACAACTCGACATTGATGGTCTTTCAGGAAAAAGAATGTAATAGTACTTGAGAGAGCGATAATGCTCTCTTACGCGGGTACACCAATTGCCTTTATATAATACGGGTGATCGAACAGTCATGATCATATATCTTATACATTCCGGTATCATCCTCGAAATATTTGGTCTTTTTCCTTATCAATCGTGCTAAAAACAACCAATTACATCGTTCACAATACAATGTCGCATGTTTTGTGACGATTATTTTTTTACTTGGTCAATAAAACTCACTAAGAAGCAAAAACTATTATTATACACTACTATTACCAACACCCACCACCATAAAAACCATCCACCGCCATTATTTCTTCCACCAATAGTAATGTTACCGCCTCCACCATTCACAAACACTCGTCACCGCTTATACTAACCCTACTTCCACTACCACCATTAGAATTAATATAGTTTTTAGTAAAATTATTTATTAATAAAATTATGTATTTATGTTAGATTATTAAAGGGACATTATTAATAGAAATTTAATTAATCATTATGAACAATCAACGAGACACTAATGAATAAAACATTTAAAAATGGTTAAGTTGAACAAACCCCAGCGGTAAATTTATCTTTTCCAAGGAAAAATCCTGACCACTCCTTACATAAACAAATCGATAATAAATAATTTCATATGTTCTGATCTTGATTTGTGTCGTTCGTTTAGTTATTAAATAACATGGCAATTGATTGCACCAATTTTTTTTAAATGGACATGTGTTTTATCGAGTTTATTTTAACATTAGAATGATCAACCATGTTTTATACTTTATAATATAACGTTACACATTTTGTGGCATTACGAAATTAGCATAATATGTTTTTGTTCACCAATACCCGCCACCATCATAAAACCATATGAATCCACTTTTTTTTATCCTCCACCACCTAGTGGAGGAGCCAAGGGTTGACTAACCTGGATCTAACCCCTTAAATTTTTAATAACTACATAATTTTTTTAGTTTATTTTATAAATAGTACTTTGTCCATATATATTTATGGTTTAGTCCACCAAAGTTTACATGTTTCTTTAAAAAAATAATAGGCCTCCTCAATGTCAATTGTTGACTCCACCACTGCCACCATCACTGCCGCCCATCCCATGTAGGTTGTTGGACGCAATTCTAATTTTCAATCACAAATTCCATGTATGAGGTTTAGATTGAACAAAATTTCGTCAATTGATTAGTTTCATTATTTTTTTTCCGTGTATATATTCTTTTTTGTATTGCAATCAATTTTATTTTAACATTAAAAAATCATGATTTATACGATATAACACTAATGATAACAGGGGTACCATTTGGGTGATCCAACTACGAT
Organism: Papaver bracteatum; assembly: GCA_023529315.1. Classification (NCBI taxonomy): domain Eukaryota; kingdom Viridiplantae; phylum Streptophyta; class Magnoliopsida; order Ranunculales; family Papaveraceae; genus Papaver; species Papaver bracteatum. The sequence goes on from JAJJWX010003983.1 coordinate 2,015,340, forward strand.
CATGAAAATATTGTCTTGTATGATATTATCCCTAAAATATATGGTACCTTACTTTATCAAAAGTGTTAAAAACAACCAACCACATCTTCCACACTACGATGTTATCGATGTTGCAACGACAACATAAAATTAATATTGTCCATCACTACTCACCAGCATTCACCATCACTACTTATTCCACCACAAACCATGGGCGGAGCCAGGATTTTGAGGATAGAGGGATAAAAAAATTCCTGGCAAGTTGGATACATGTGAAAAATGGACTTTGTATCCCATTTTACGATAAAAGAACAAAAATAAATATAATTGTGCTTGGCTCCGCCCTATACCACCACTAATCTTTCGGCCTCCACCTCTTCTACTACTCATTGTCGCAGAAAATGTCTATTGATATTATTTATCAAAATTACTTATTAATAGAAATAAATATTATAATTAATTAAGAAAACATTTATAATTAAAAAATGATTAGTCATTTATTATGAGCAATTAGTGAAACACTAATTAATAAAACACTTTATAATGAATAGATTATTTATTATGTGCAATTAGTGAAACACTAATTAATAAAGCAATTATGGTATTTAAGTTGAACAAACCACCACTGTTGATTTATCTTTTCTATCAATTCCAACCAAGGTGGAACACTGGTTATAGGCCACTTTTATGACACAATAGGTCATGAGTTCGAACCTCCCCGTTATAATTTTTGAAATTTCATATATTGACTTGAGTATTCATTTTTCATTCACAATATTGGAATTAATTCCACGCGTGCGAGTTGTAGGGGTGGTCAAGAGGACCACAACCCTTGATTTATCTTCTCTCTAGACAAATCCTGACCACCACTTACATAGGCAAACTTAGCCAAGCGTTGTTTTGTATCTTAGATGTTTTGTCTTTTAATTCTTGTATTCAGTATATGTAAAAAGTTTTGTCACTAACATTGACCAAGAGGGATATTGTTAGAGTATTGCTTCGTTGAACCCACCAAGCGTTAGTATCTCAAATTTGGCTGATATATTTTAGCTCCAAAACTCGAAGCTTCTTGATTAGATTGTGGTGGAGTACTCATGGAAAGAAAATATGCTTGCACATTTTTATTATTTTTTAATTTATTTTAATTATCTAGAAAAATATTATGTCAATTAATTAAGTTATTTTTAATTATTAAGAATACTTCTAGAAATATAATTATTTATTTAAGGATTTTATTAGTTTAAAAATATCTCTTGTTTTAGGTAATAAATATCTAGATAGTTTAGGAAACGATGGACTGTCGACGTGATAGTGCTTTCCCCTCTCAAGTTAGCAGGCCGGTTAAGGGTGTTAAACTGTTGGGTGGGCCGGTTAGTCTGGACCATGATTTTTGTAGTAGCCTAGTGCGAACTAGAGTACTCAAGACTACCGTGTTGATGTATGTAGTGAAGAAATTGGAGGATCCGCAGTGCGAGTTACATCTATTGAGAAGTTGTGCTTGGGTGTCCAAGCTATATTTTTCAATAAGGATAACTATGCCATAATATTTAGGTGAGTCTCAAGCTATTTTCGACTCTTATCTTTCTCAGCATTTGCAGCAGCGTGTTGCTTCTCTACCACTCAGGTTTGGTGGGCTTGGTGTTTATTTTATGGATGATGCGATGCATTATTGCTATTTGGTGTCCCACATTCAGACTCGGCCTTTACAGGACATCATTCTTCGCAATACTTCTCTTATAGGGTCAGATTTGGGTTATCACCATGTCGTTGAGCTATTTTCTAGTGTGCGTGGTCCTGATGCTATCGTTGATCTTACTGCCCCTCATCCTATGAAGACCTTGGCATTTAAATATTTCGACGTTGTCATGAAGGATATGCCCACCAAGTTCGCTATGACTACACGTGATGTTGCGCTTTGGCATTGTAACAAGTCTAGTCATGCTCCAGATTTTCTCAAGGCGTTACCCATTGAAGGACTAAACCAGAGGGTGGGTGTAAGATAATTTAGTGCTATACCGAGTTATCGTCTTGGTATCCCCTTGTTACCTGATAAGAGTGTATGTGCCTCTTGTAACATAGATATGAAATACTTTGGCGACCATGATTTGCATTGTGCAAATGAGGTAGGGATCAAATATCGATATGATTTTGTACGTGACACTATTGTAGACATGTGTTTTCGTGCAGGAGTCCCAACTAAGAAGGAGGTTGATTTGGGTTTCATGTCCAATGAGGGGAGTGGATTGCGGTTGGCATATATTATGGTTTAAAATTGGGATAATGGTCGTGATGTGTATTTGGATGTTACTGGGGTTTTGCCTTTCACGGGAGGAGGATTTCGTGTTTTCCAACCGGGGATAGCTTTGAGAAACGCGATCTCTCGCAAAAATAAAAAATATTTGGATAATTATTTGGCTCAAGGTTTTGGTTTTGGTTTTGGTGTTTTGGCTTTCACGACATTTGGAGACTTGGGGGAGGATATAGATGATTTATTAAAAAGATTACATAATCACCTATCTAGATTCGATGTAATGCTAAGAAATGTAACTTCTTTTTCCACAGATTGGGTATTGTTATTCAGAAAGGGGTTGGAGCCCAGCTTGTTGTTAGGATTCCTTCCAGTTTTTTGAAATAAATTTTGTAATAAAAGTTAAGTATTGATAATTGTTTAGGAAATATTTAAGGTAGACTTATCCATATAAGGAGCTCTATGTATTATTATTAAGGAGTTTTAAATGAATTAAAAAGTATCGAGTTTCTTGAGTGTTATCTCGAAAATGCATGAGTTTTGGATTTAATTTTGTTTTGTACTTCCGCCCTGCATCAGATTTCTAGAGTCAACTATGTTGGTTTAGACAATAGAAATATTGAGACTCACTTGTGTTACTCAGAAGAACCTGAAGACGTATCGGCATCAATGAACACATCATCCTTTTGTTCGAGGTTCATAGCACAAACTTTACTTGCTCCATTTATATTTATGTTTCTTTCAAGTCGTTTAGATGGAAAACATGATATACAAAGTTTATTTATATATCTCTAGAAATGATCACTTGATATTTTCATTATGATCAAAGTGTCAAGGAAGCATATACTAGTTGTTTTACACAACTTTGATATACTGGATTAAAAATTGTAGTTTAGCTATTTGAATTTCATAGATTTGACATAACACTAATTGATAACTTTGAAAAGATGAGGGTACCCAAATACACCACAATCTTTTATTTATCAACCTATAAGTCTTTTACCGAATGATCATCTATGGACAGAGTCGAGACAATATAATAAATTTAGTTCACACTTCATGTGATCGTATATGGATACGATATCGAGACAATACAACAACAAGTTCACTTGTATGATTGACTAAGGATACAAGATCGAGATGATATTAAAAGAAAGTGTATACTTGATAATAGGTTCGGTAATAACCGAAACTCTATAGGATCACTATCAAGTGTTACGGAATTAACACACATGTGTAATTTAATTAATTATAATAACAATTATAATGCAAAAAACAAAGTAAATGACACAACAAGACTTTGTTAACGAGGAAACCGCAAATGCAGAAAAACTTCGGGACCTAGTCCAGTTTTGAATACTTCCAGAATTAATTCGCTATACAAAATCTAATACCAACTTCGTATAGTTGAGACCAAGCAGACTACTCCTAGCTACTTAGTTCCCTCAGTATCCATGCGCCTTCGACTTCTAGAGTACGCACGTGAATAAGAAGTCCTTTGGATCGTATTCCATACATCAAAGAAAGAATTTGTTTGGTAACCACTCTAATCAATCTTGCTAAAGATATTTTGATGAGTTGTTTACAAATGCTCTTATGTTTAATCTAATAAACTCTTTTATCTGGTTAGATCAATCTAATTATTGATTACCAAAATAATCAAGTTCTAGATTCACAATCAATCGATATATATCTCAAAGAGAAACTATAAAGCGATGTCGATCCCCAACTAATAAATCAAGTCTATCAAAGATAAACCGATTCTAGTTGGATCCCATCCGATCAAGGTTTGTGCATTAAATCCAAAAGATACGAAAACTAATAAGAATTAATCTTTGTCTTCAAATATTCTATTGCCTTCAAATACCGCACAACAACACTTGAATCCTCTTGTGATCAATCACACACAGAACACAGTCTGTTAACAATGGATTATTACAAGATGTCTTTAGATCCAAAGACGGTTCTAAAGATCCCGTCGATACTTTGATATAGTCTGAGTGAATCTTATATCAGAAGAGAAGAGTCTCAAGAATAAACAAACTAGGTGCAATCAAAGTTTCAACAATCGTTGGTCAATCAAATTAATAATCGAAAACTAATAACACTGCAATTATCTAGTTTACCACCAACGGTACTCATAGAGCTTCTTTATCCCACATAAGTCTTTAAACGAGCGGTCGTAAGAGAATTCGCCTAATTATGGTACTTTCCTCTCCTAATAGACGGCTCTACCATAAACTAAAAGAAATGAAGTTTGTCTGGCTCTTAGGATAGTTTGCATGAAGTGAAAATTCAAGTATTTATATACCAAGGTTGTTTGGACAACAAGGAAATTTCAAAACTAAAAATATTCTTTAGATATGCATTAAAGTACCTAAATTCGGTTTTCCTATTTCCAATTAATGTTAACCAATATTTCCGAAAACTCTCATAGAAAACTTTTATTATTAGTCTAGCACATTAACTAATAATATTTTCCAGGGGATATGCTTTAATTGCTGGTAATTAAAACATATATGATGAAAATCATAAATATGTTTTTTCTTCAATATTTCGGACTAGGGATCACTGATGCATGTCGTAACCACAACAAATTAATCGAGATATTTCCCACTAATTAACTAGTAATATAGCGGTAGTAAGGATTGTTCCCACATGGAGCTGGGTAATTGATAGGTTATTTAGATAGCAAAATAAGATAAATCAAAGGGGGATTGGTTGTAAGATAAATAAAAACACAATAATAAAGAAAAGAGATGATCAAGGAATCCTTCGTCCTTACCAAGAGTTAACTGGATTAGAATGCTTATATATCTTTAGTTAGAACCATTCATCACCAACCGTAGAATAACAGCTAGATCAGTGTTATCCCCAAAACTCCTCATTCTATCACTGGACACGGAAGTTCTCGACTACCAGATTTTATCCAACGAACCACCAAGTAGTAGATCACTTGAGGTGTAATCCAATTGAATGCTTTAGGAATTGTGAATTAGGTTGATCCCAGTAGTTGAACTCTTAGATCAAGGTCCACTTGTTGATGTTGTCTTCACTCGCAATAGCTCCAAAAAATCCCTCTGCAAGGTCTCGCGATTTATACTTGTGTACGAATTATCCGATGATTACTTATCTCCTAACTCAATACTAGCAATCGAAAAATTAATAGATCAATCTAGCATGCGCTCCAAATCAATCTAAGAATCAATAATAAACCCTAGATATAGAAAAGACAATCGATGATGATTAAAACTTCAAAAAAACTTGTATTAACAAATCAGACTTTATGGTTAGAACATTGAATTCATCCTCAATCAATAAAGGTTTAGCTACTCATAATCACAATAAGAATGGGTTCCCCCTAAAGGGGTAAACCCTAGGTTTTGATATGGAAGTTGTGATACGAGAAAAAGAGATATATACAATGTATTCTTAAGGCTCTGGATGTCTTCTTATATAGAACTCTCAAAGTTAGGGTTTAGAATTCTTCCGGGATCATGTTTCCTTGGAAAAAAAATCAATTTTGCGTCCAAATATGTCCCAGGAAGTTGTCCTGTTCGGCTCATAACTTGCCGACCTTTCCTGGATGAACCTGACAAGTGAATTTTACTCCAGGCGAGTGTAAGGTTCGGATCACTTGATAAGATTGCATTTGAGATGAAAATCCTCCTGTATACTCTTCAAAAATCTTGAATTTTAAGCTCCAGGTTCGGCTGACTTGAGCTGATGAATTTTGAACCGAACCTCTCTCTGTAACTTCAAGTATCAACCTTGTTTCGCCTATAACTTCTTCGTCCGAACTCAGATTGACCTCATTATTTTTGCGTTCTTTTCATATTCTCGTTATCTTGAAGATAGTATTAATAACTCCTATATTTTAATGAGTTAAATTTGTTCCATGGCCTTCCTTCATTGATAGACTTCACTTCCTTGCTCATTTAAGCACTTTTTAGCTCCTTTTCGGATGATTCACCTGATATGACACATAAACTAGAAAATAAATAACAAGTAATATGTAAGAATTATAGCTAAAACAAGTATGGAATTGGCATTCTAAACATTTAAATCAAGCACTTATCAAATTCCCCCACACTTATCTTTTGCTAGTCCTCGAGCAAACTACCTAAAATACAACAACTCCACGTCGTCGAGAAAACAGATGCACATAGCTAATGAAACATTCCTTTAAACCCCGAGGAGTCCCTAGTGGATGAGTTATAGTCTCATGTGGGCTTACAAGAGATATACCCACAAAACCTACTTCAACTTCAAAGCGTTCCAGCTTCCCAAGCATCCAAAGAGCTATGAGGACATAGAGTTTCTGCATGCTAGTAATAAGAAGTTAGAAATACCAAAGAACATATTCTCATTCTTAAATGTTGAGTGAGAAATAACCACACCATAATGAGAGAACGCGTGTTTGAGAGCGATCAATAAGAATTTCTCCTCGACTTCTGCCTCACTTAAACAGATTTTATGATAATTGCACTCAATAAGACGGTATTTTTATGGGTCTCACATGTGTGCAGGTAGGATTGAAGAGGGAAATCCTACACACGTTGAATGGTGGGAAGGAAACCTTCCGAATTATTTATGGAGACCCCATAAGATCGTGGGAAATAAAATATATTTTCTGATGATCTCTAAGAGCATCTGCAGCGGGCGACTAAGACCAAAAATTTGGTCCGCGAACGAGACGTAGTGGGACATACTATCGACTAAACGAAGACCATCGACTAAATATCAGACTATATTTGGTCCGCGACCAAGATTAAACCCAAATATAGTCGGGCGTTGATATAGTTTACGCCCCACCACAGGCATTTTTTCTCCCCACAGCGGGCGCACGTAAAGTTTTCGACCCACGGCGGGCGTGGTTTATACCCCCGCCCCATATATATATATTTATTTTAATTTATTGTGGGGCGTGGTTTATACCTCCGCCCCACTTCAAAATTTGCATGTATATTTTGGGGCGTGGATTATACCAACGCCCCATTGTTTTGATTTTTTTTTTTTTTTTTCTTTTAAACTTTTCGGCACCAGGCGAACGTATACTCTCCGCCCCATATCAGGCGTTGATATAATTCACGCCCCACACCAGGCGTTGGTAAAGTTTACGCTCCACCAAAATTTAGTCTTCCTCCCACTGCGTCACTCAACGGACTAAACCCAAATTTAGTCTTTTTTTTTTACTCTTTAGTTTTGGTCGCACCGCTGCAGACGCTCTAAGAAAGAAAATCAACCATTATTGCGAGGATGAGAGTACTTACCACCTTCACATCCGATTGCAATGATGATATCACCACTCTCACAACATCCAATAGAAACGTAGTCTTCAACTCGTCTTCTTCATCTTCTTGGTCTTGGTATTCAGTTTTCAACTATTGATGATAAACTCTTGAATTTCGTAAAACTTCGACAATTTGTAACTCTTTTCCTCAATTTCCTTGTTGCCTGAAACTTCTTTATATATTTTTATTCCCCATGGCCTTATTAAATAAATAAGAACAAAATAACAATTTTTTTTTTTTTTTAATGATTAGAAAAATGATACAAAAGTAACAATGAAAATGGCCATGGTGAAGTACTTTACCGCTTGATTCTTCACAACTTGTATTATCTCGTATCATGAACTTCGATCACTCTCATCTTTTGATTTTCTTCGCTCTTGTACATAGTCTTCCACTTTGATATAAAATTCCGCTCCTTATTTGTAAGTCTTCAACATGTATATAAAAATCTGCTCATTGTATGTTGCTTTACTTGGATATAAAATTTGCTCTTCCTTGTATTGTTGCTTGTAAACCTTAAATGTCCTCAACTTTATTTGTAAATTTTGATGTCGCTCCAGTTGTTGATGATGATGGTGTTTCTATGGAACTGTTATTGGCGAGAGAAAAAATGGTGTTAACTGCAATTCAAACTACAAGAAGGTGGTTTCCATCTATAGACGTCACCCTCATGATTGACAAAATTAGCACTCAATAGATCAAAGAGTAGTGCTTCTATTGGTGGGAGGTTGGTTAGCTCACCATTCTACCCGGAACTAACGTACGGTGACACACACTCAAAAGAAAGCTCTTTAGTCAACTACGAAAAATCTGGTATGGTGCCTCTGTTGATATGAAAATAGGTAGTCTCCATTAATGATTGATCAACAACTCTAATAATGCATTTCCCTTTGCATCACCGGCATGATTAAATCCATTATTTAACACCCTAACAAGTAAGAAATCCAATGTAGTTCCCTAACACTTATAAGTTCAGTTATGTCGGTCTGAATCTCTATGTAAACATACCTAGAAGTATGCTAGTGACTCTAAAATCTCTACAAGTTGGAGGGTTTTATGCAAATATTTACAATTTTTTATAAAAAAAAATCAAATCAAAAAGGCTAAAAACTCTATATGAAAAGTATCCTAACACTCCCTCATACTTAAACTTTAAATTGTCCTCAATGTAATTGACTCATCCTAAGTAAAATCAAGGTGGGAAATAAAAATATGATATGAAAAAGAAGAAAACAAAAAACAAAAAGGATAGAAAATACAAAACCAATGGGTTGCCTCCCATTTAACGCTCAGTTTAACGTCCTCGGCCTGACCTTCTTGTTATCGGCCATACACTAACAATCTGAAAATCTGGTAGTCTTCCCAGAAAATAATCTGCAATTCCAGTAACAACTTCACGAATACATTAACATAAGATATAAATATTGAAGTTATCACTTTATTGAAGTTTCCCCCACACTTAGTCCTTTCCACACTCGGAAGTGGATAGAGAACATAGAATTCGGTAACTTCAAAAGGTTCTTCAGCTTGGTGAACCTGCACAATACTAGAATCAAATACATCAAGTGGTGGATACTTATAAGCAAAATAATCCGTTAAAACTTTGGAAGTACACAACTCCAATCCTAAGTGATGTATATCAAAAGATTTAGAAATATGCAAAGGAATAGACAAACCTTCCACAATCTCTTTTATTACGAGATCCTCATCATTCTTAAAGAATTGCAATGAATCATTTACCTCGTTTGTATCGTGGTCCTCTATCAAACTATTTATCCATTCTTCGTCTGGTTCAACCGAAATCTTAACATCATTATAATCCTTGGCAAGCTCGATTGGGTCTTCCACGACTTTAATCAATTCGGTTTCATTCTCATTCTCAATCTCTTCAACAATTTCATCATCGGAATCAGAATCCTCTCCCAAAAAGTCTAGTTCGTTGGTGCAAATCCTAAAATCTTCACTTGTGTACGTTACACCATTTATAACAACAGTTATGTCATATCCATTCTCCTCCTTTGAATAGGCAAGTAATCATTATTATGATCTAGAGTTGGAATAACATTACCATTATTTCAAGGACTTTTAAAAGGTTCCTCACCATCTGAATCTTCCTCATAATCTTCCATATCGAAGCGGTGTTCAAGTTCCAATTTTATGACCTTGTTAATTTTATGACCTTGTTAATTTCATGAAGAGTCTTTTGTGATGCACCGAATTCTGCTAGCTGCTCGTGTTGCTTAAAAAGTTTTCCACCATTATGCTCAATAGAGTTTCTAGACAATATCTCCTTTTTAAGTGAAGGAAAAACACGATAGATAGGAGTATATCTTGATTCGGTCGTATTTAGCTCCAAACTCTTTGGCATTTGCACATTACTAGAAAATAACTGATCAAAAGCATAACTATCTTCCCATCGATTTGATTGCTCACTTACATACCCTTCATAAGGTTGTTGATATGTATGAGAGTATCCATAAGGCTCAGTAGGGTATGGTTGGTAGTTGTTATATGAATGGAATTGAAATCCATTTTGATTACCACTATAATATGATGATTGGTCTTGTGCTACGTACATGTTATGTCCGTAAGGAAACATGACGACTCACAAGAACAAAAGAAAAATTCTAAAAACAAAAACAAGCTAAATAAATAACAAATCAATTAGCAACGACGCCAAAATTTGATGCGTGTCGTAACCACAACAAATTAATCGAGATATTTCCCACTAATTAACTAGTAATATAGCGGAAGTAAGGATCGTTCCCACAAAGATCTGTGTAATTGATAGGTTATTTAGATAGCAAAATAAGATAAAACAAAGGGGGATTGTTTGTAAGATAAATAAAAAGACAATAATAAAGAAAAGAGATGATCAAGGAATCCTTCGCCGTTACCAAGCATTAACTGGATTAAAATACTTATTTATTTTTCGTTAGAACCATTCATCACCAATCGTAGAATAACATCTAGATCAGTGTTATCCCCAAAACTCCTTCTATCATTGGACATGGAAGTTCTCGACTACCAGATTTTATCCAACGACCCACCAAGTAGTAGATCACTCAAGGTGTAATCCAATTGAATGCTTTAGGCTTTGTGAATTAGGTTGATCCCAGTAGTTGAACTCTTATATTAAGGTCCATTTGATGATGTTGTATTCACTCGCTATAGCTCCACAAAATCCCTCTTCAAGGTCTTGAGATTTTTACTTATGTACGACTTATTCGACGATTACTTATCTCCTAACTCAATACTAGCAATCGAACAATTAATAGATCAATCTAGCGTGCACTCCAAATCAATCACAAACCCTAGATATAGAAAAGACAATAGATGATGATTAAAACTTCAAACAAACTTGTATTAAAAAATCATACTTAATGTTTAGAACATTGAATTGATCCTCAAAAAATAAAGGTTTAGCTACTCATAATTACAAGAAGAATGGGTTCCCTAAAGGGGTAAACCCTAGGTTTTGATATGGAAGTTGTGATATGAGTAAAAGAGATATATACGATGTCTTCTTAAGGCTATGGATGTCTTCTTATATAGAACTCTCAAATTTAGGCTTTACAATCCTTCCGGGACCGTGTTTCCTTGGGATAGAAGTCAATTTTGTGTCCAAATATGTCTTAGGAAGTTGTCAGGTTCAGCTCATAACTTGCCGACCTTTCCCGGACGAACCTGACAAGTGAATTTTAATCCAGGAGAATGTAAGGTTCGGCTCACTTGATAAGATTGATTTTGAGACGAACATCCTCCTATATACTCTTCGAAAATCTTGATTTTTAAGCTCCGGGTTCGACTGACTTGAGATGATGAATTTTGAGCCGAACCTCTCTCTGTGACTTCAAGTATCAACCTTGTTTCACCTATAACTTCTTCGTCCGAACTCAGAATGACCTCATTATTTTTGCGTTCTTTTCATATTCTCGTTCTCTTCAAGATGGTATTAAGAACTCCTAGATTTGAATGAGTTTAATTTGGTCCCTGGCCTTCCTTCATTGGTAAGCTTCACTTCCTTGCTTATTTAAGCACTTTTTAGCTCCTTTTCAGATGATTCACCTAATATGACATATAGACTAGAAAATAATCATAATAACAAGTAATATGCAAGAATTATAGCTAAAAAAAGTATCGAATTGACATTCTAAACATGCAAATTAAGCACTTATCAATCACCTTGAGTATCAAGGAGTATCTTTGGAGTTATGTACATGTTCAAATATGTCGACATCTGGAAGCTTCTCAACTTCACAAAACCCAAAACCCTAATTCACACACACCATGAAGAAATATGTGAACCATGGTTATTGGATTTGTACATGGAACCGATTAAACCATCACTCCAAAAAATGTTGTGACCGGCTATAACATGATTCCCAATATAGGCCGTAATCGGTCACACCTTGCTCACAAAGTGGCTTGTGAGCGATTACACCTTTCTTCCTTAGTTAGCTTGTCATCAGTTAGACCTTGCTTCCCAAAGGCTTGTGATCGATTACACTAACTTCCCAATTCATCTTGTGACTGGTTATACCTTGGTTCCCCAAGTAGCTTATGATCGGTTACAACTTGCATTCCAATATAGCTTGTGCTCGGTTATACCTTGATTTTTAATGTAGCTCATGAGTGATTATAACTAGCTATATTATATAGGTTATGACTGGTTATACCTCAAGTCTCAACAAAGTTAAGATAGGTTCTACCAAAGTCATCTTCCACTGGTCATCCAAAAGATATTCAAAGAGTAGCAAGACCAATCATGATTTTCCTTTTTATTATGAAAACAAGTTCATATATCCACTTCCTTAAACTAATGTAAAGATACATAGTTTTCTAGGATGAAATCATACCTATATAATGTGCACGTAATCAAATAAATATATACAATAAATTATGTCTATGTCGTATTTATGAAGTTCCAAAAGATGAGCGTTTATACTTTGTAATATGTTTTCCTTGACACTTTGATCATACTATTATGACCAAGTCTCACCGCTTGAGTATTATATACAATATATACAGCTTCGTATGTTATGTTTTCAATATATCACGACTTGAAAGATACGTTAGGAATGCAAACAAGATCAAGTCAATATTACTAACCTCAAGTGGAAGGATGATGTCGTCGTTGTAGTTGTTACTTCTTCATATTCTTCAGGTCTTCAGAGTTATAATTATATGTCTCAACATTCCTAGACTTTATAGTCTAAGCTTAACGAAGTTGACTCTAGTATTTAATTAAGCGACTCTAGTTGAGTTTTGATACTAAAATATGACAACCAAACTTGACATACCAACGCTTGGTGGGTTCAACCGAGCTATGCTATAAAAACTTGTTTTTAGTTAGTGTGTTGAAGTTTCAGGTTGATTCCATACCTCGAATATTATGTGTATTTAAATGAGCTTAAGGAAGTACACATACGAAACTTGTTTCGTTGTTGAAAGGAATCAAATAATCTATTCTAGGAACAATCCCTTAAACACAGATCTCTAGTATGACTGATCCCTTACCAAGAATCTCTACTAGGACCGGTTCCAAGGATCACTACTAGGAATGATCCCATGAATCCCTAATAGCACCGATCTTTAAGTTAAGCAAAATATAATTTTTGGTTTGTCTATTATCTTAGGGTTTGCATAGGTATCGAAAATGTGGTTTGGTTAATCTAGATAGTTTAAGCCCTTATTTTTTGAGATCAATAACATGACTTACTTATTCTTATTGAATACATATTTTGGAAGATAGATTGCAAGTTTTATACTTGTTAGAATTCAGATCCTATTAATTCGAACACAACTAGATTGATCACGGATATTAATTTTTGAGATCGCCCAAGAACTCTTCTACAAAATAAGCCTCACAGACCTTTAGTCTATACATATTGATTGTGGATGAGAAAGACAAAAAATCTATATAGCACAATCTTCTTCAAGGGTTTTTACTTTTACCTACTTTTGATTGTCTTAAGTTTTTTCCATACAGGTTGTTGAACGAAAAAAGGTCGGTGGTGTACTTAGTACCCTCTCCTTGTCACACATGAATCCCCAGACAGAGTCCACTATCTTGAGTTGATTTACCGTTGTGAATATTTCCACCGTCAACTCAGTCGGATCGTAATCCGAAACAACAAAGGACTAAATATGCTATAGTAACTAACTCGTTTATCGATATCCTAAATCAATCTTTAGATCGGAGATAAAATAAAGTAAATGATCTTTCAATCATTGTTATAAAAATCTATGAGGTTTGTATCCATGATAGACAGCGCTATCATACGGGAGACATTTAATGGGGGCCATCATCCGAAGGTGGGGAATCTCCGGATGGAGTTTTTGTATTGGACGACTGGGAAGCTTATGGACCGCGCGTGGGTGAAAAACACAAGATTCTATTGCGTAGATATACACAGTCCAAAGTAATAAAAATTATGTGTTCATCGTTCCCGGATCTCTTTCTGCCCTTAACCTCTCCCCCTCTCTCCATGTTTCCCAATTTCGGAAGCACACAAAGAAAATATAACAGTTAGCATAGGTGCGACCCCGTGGATTTCAGATTAAGTGAAGCAGTGGTTTAACTCGATTACGATTCCGCTATTATAAGACGAAACAATTTCATCCATTAGAAGTAATCAACAACGTTGCTCGAGATTAGGAGGTTTATATTTCACTATCTCTTTTAAAACCCTAATTTTTTATTTCTCAATAAAAATCAGATAAGGGAGTCAAACTATTAGGTGGTGCAGTTAGCCTCGACGATGGTTTTGTGAAGGGCCTTGCCATTAAGAGGGCTGAAAAAGCAGTGGATTTGATGCAGATTTTATCCAAGCTCCATGATCCTCAAAGTGAATTCTTTGCTTTTACGAACGTGTATGGGTATCTCCAAGCTTCTTTTTGGCCTTCGTATTTGTCACCCAGAATATATTATGGAGGCGGTAGATATATTTGATAGAGGCTTGCGAGAAGTGGTGGAAGGCATCGTGGTGTGCGGGGGACCGTTCTTTGGAGAGCTTCAGTGGAGACTATCTACTCTACCTATCAGATATGGAGGTCTTGGACTTTATACTGCTAGGGAGGCATCTCGAGTATGTTTTTGTGGCTTCACGTGTGCAATCTTGGGGATTACAGGATCACATATTGAGGAGTAGTGGTGTGGACGGTATGGATGATAATTTTAATAAGGCTTTGGAAACGTTACAAGTGACTCTTCCTGATTTTGATCTTAACAACTTCACCAATAAAGACAACGCCCCCCCTAAAGCACAAAGCATCCTAGCGAGTGCTCTTTTTGGTAAAGTGGTTAAGGACATTTATAGAGTTTACATGCTAACGAAGAGACAGAAAGCGGTTTTTGGTTGTTTGCAAGCAGCACATGCCCAAGATTTTCTTCTGGCTATTCCGATTGAGGGGCTAGGGCAGAAGATGTCTCCTTTGGAGTACCGGTCTATCCTCAAATACGGGTTAATGATCCCGCTTTATCCTCTCGACTCTCGCTGCCCTGCTGCATCACAGGTTGCTTGGATTCATATGGTGAACATGCAGTTCATTGTAAAGTAGACCCTGGTTATAAATATAGACATGATCATGTGAGGGATATTTTGTATGATGTATTGTGGAGGTCTGGCATTTCGGCAAAGAAAGAAGCACCTGTGCATTTCCTGACAGACCCACTTGAAGGGAGATCGACACTAAGACCAGCTGATGTTCTTATTTTTGGATGGGCTAATGGGAAACAAACATGTGTTGACCTCACCGGGGTATCTCCTTTGGTAGGAATTGGACATGGCACCTTTACAAGTCGGGCGAGCAGCGCTAAAGGCTGCCTCAGGTAAGATATCGAAGCATGAGAAAGCATGTGTTGACAATGGGCATGCTTTCGTCCACTTTGCTTTTGATACTTTTGGCTATTTGGCTCCAGAAGCAGTTGGACTACTCAAGAGGGTCCAGAAAGTCATGCGCAGCAATGTAATGACCCCTGGCTCACGAGATTTTATTTTTAATAGGATAGGTTTTGCTATTCAAAAAGGGCTAGCGGCACAGCTTGTCGCTCGCTTGCCTAGTATGTAATTTTTATCTTTTAATATAATTTAAATTCAAGTAATTGCATTATTTTATTTTATTTTGAAAAAATAGTTTAATTCTGATTTATCACCAGAAATTTTCAGACATGGGTCGACAATGTTAGCCTGTTTTATTCTTTTTCGTTTTGAATTATTGAAGGATAAAAAATCAGATACAAGATCCAAAAACAAAAACTAAGTAAAACCCATAGCTTATTTCACTGGATTATTTAGATCAATCAGTTTAAGATTAATGAAATTGTTACATTGTTTTTTTTCTTCCTAATAGTTAGTTTCGTTTTTTTTGTGTAGAGTGCTAAAGGTCTAGGTATGAACCACAGTTTCGAATGCAATGGAGTAAGTACATTGGTAAGTCAATCCTTCGGCGCCACCTTCGGATATGCTTGGAAATCGCATTATGAAACTGTAAAAGCAATTGGCTTAAAATAAGAATAAGAATAAAAATGCCACTGTTTAACAGTTGTTTGCATTTGGTACCCATAAGCGGTTTAAAAATAACAAACTACTTTTAGTAATTATCAGCCATTGTCGAGTGGTAGTTGCTGCCACATGGATAAGCATTTTATCAAAGGATATGGCTAACCAATCCCTTGCATTTTTCATTCATGACCTCCCAAATTTAGGAGATTTTGTGAAAACCAGTCTAAAAATGGAAGGGTTTATTGCGTATGATCTGAACGGGTAATTAGATGACGTCTGTGCAAACTATGACCAAGGTTCAGATAGGTAAAGAGAAGTATATGGCGAAGGTATTCAACAGAGTATGAGGACGCCCAATGGATCCTCTTAAGTGTGCGGTTTTAATCTCATTCCTGCAATGTTAAAGGGTAGGGTGTACTTTGTATATTAACCGCATTTACTTTTTGGTTGCTTTTCTTTAGTTCTCTTCTGCATTGCATGCTAAAGTTTTCATTGTTTCTTTTCATTGGCATATATTGAGGTTAGTGATCATCTTATGAAATTTAATTGTGGCTGATATACGTTTTTAAAGTTAAAACCTTCAATACATGTTTCTGTACGGATGGTTGCAAGGTAAACCTGTATCTCTTCCTGTTCAGGAGTTCGTTTATTTTTATAAACTCAAATATACATGCTTATATCATTTTGTAAACATTCCAAGAAGCTGTTTTTTTTATTTCTTTTAGGATTGAATAAGAATAACTACGGATCAACATGGATTTATCATGGTTTTTTCTTTCTAAACTCTAATTTCAGATTATTTTGTATGTTTTCCTAACTTTTGCTTTTTGTTTGGATTATGTCTGGTAAAATCTTTTCCTTAAACTGCTTTTAACACTCGCCCAATATCTGAATCCATGGATTTATCATGGTTATTTCAATTCTGGAAGTAATAAAGTACTAGTTATTTCGTTGTTTTATACTTATTTGTGTGTTTATTTTAGAATTGGAGACACAATTCCGTGGGTTTTTCATGGTTATCTCAATTCTTTAAATAATAAATTACTAATTATTTCTTTGTTTTACCCTTATTTGTGTGTTTGTCGCTGAATTTAATTTAATTTGTCTAGACCATGGTTAAGTCCATCATCTTGAAAAAAAAGAAAACTGTTTATCATTTCAGATACTGACCCTATAAAACCATACATCTTAAATACATATTTTTATTCCTTCACATTTAACCTTGTTTAATTCTTTGCAAAATTAAGTATGTATAGTTCTCAAAACAAACCTACTGAAACTTTTGACCGGATTGAGATTGAATGTTATATCGTGTAGAGATTGAATTGATATAATGGTAAAGTGATTGCTTATCCGTGGTGTTAGGAAAAGATGTCTGCTACTACAGCGGGAGGTGCAGCAGATACTGACATCCAAGATGATGTCAGGTCCTAAGAATCGTTAGAGACAGCTGCTGCATCCGTAACCGAACCATAGTAAGTTTGTTTTATTAGTTTTAGTCTTTTAGGTTCATTATTTGGGTTTTATGACTAGACTTGCATTGAAATTGTGAGATGGTTTGAGAATAGCCATGTCAAAGTATCCTCTGCCCTTTAAAAATATTGTAGTTGCTGCATATCCTCGGAAGAAACTGACTTGAAGCATCTTATGTGTATAGCAAGTTTGTTCACCTACAAAAGTATCGGGATAACTAACCAAAAGTAACAAATCACTCAGGCATGCTACTAATGTACACCATCAAGGGTCGTTTGAGCGATAAGGCTTGCGCAGTATTTGCTTCAACGGCAGTTGGCCACTTTCTGGATATGCCTGATACCAAAAACAGTGGTGCAATTTTGCATTATATACTCTCACGAGAAATTGTGAAACAAGATGATGGTGATCCATTTTGTATGAACTTTGGGGTTGGAGGCCATATCTTGAGGTTTGGGATGAAAGAATTCGCACTTGCTACATGACTTAATTTCAAGTTGACAGCGGTAGGAAGTGAAGATGTGATTAACCCACTCCCAAAATCTATCGTGGATTCACCAACCATGAAAACTCATTTCCCTGGGGAAAAAAAAGGTAACAGTAATTGAAGCCCTGACGCGCTTAGAAACAGGCGATTTGACCACCTGCACTGACGATGAGACCGCTAAGTTGGCTCTTCTCGTTTTTGTCCACGTTTTGCTTTTGGGCTTCCAGCATAGAGATGCAATAAACAATGTATATTTCCATTTTGTGGATAACTTGGATACCTTCAACAAGTTCCCATGGGGCCATGTTACTCTCAAAAGAACCATCATCCACTTTCGATCAGCTCTGAAGGTGAAAGATGGAAAGAAAACTAAGAAAGCCAGTGTTGTCGAGAAAGACAATGAACCAAAAAAAAGTGGTGGGTTGGGCTTTCCTCACTACAGGTTGTTTGGACTGTCACATGCTCTGACGGTAAGTTGACAATAGTTCTATGTATTTGTTAAAGTGGACTTATTCATCTTGTATGCTTGGGTGGTTTAGTTTGTATAGTTCTAGTTCTTACTATTGCTGTTATTTCAGGCTTGGGCATTGGCAAGCATTCCTGCAATTAGGGGTTTATGTGGATGGGTTGTGTTGAAACATACAATCGGTCGATGGCCCACCGTCATGGAACGCGTATCTTGCACTAAAACACCGAAATACAGTGAACTTGTATCCTTGAGAGAAGGTCTAATTATGGATTATGATGAGTACAAGCTGTATAATGGTGACTACCTTAGATTGCTGGGCGTTGTAGATGACAAGGAGGTGTTGGAGGATGCTTTGGAACCTTCTGATCTTTCAAAAAAATCTAGTAGGGTATGTGAATCCTGTTGGTCTGGAATGGTGAAGGAAGTTACACGGAAGGTTGGCACAAGATATTGTGTACGAAGATACGCAGTCCCAGTCAACAGATATGTTATCTAGTTTTATACGCGAGTATTTGGCTATAGCTGAGAGAGAAAGGGGGGGGAGAGACATCGTGTGAGGGAGATAGGGTTGCCGCCACATCGAATTCCACACCGATGGAAGGAGCTAGATTGGTAAACAAAGAAGAAGAAGAAGAAGTGCCTAGTGAGGAGGATTGTAAAGGGGATGAAACATCTAAATCTCCAGTGGATGTGGATGTTGAAATTCTGTGGCAGTGTGATTATGAATTAGTCATTAATACTGAAGCAGTTTTAAAAGTGTCAAGTGAGGCAGATCGTAAAGGTGACGAAACATCTAAATCTCCTGTGGATGAGGATGTAGAAATTATGTGGCAATGTAACAATGAAGACAAATACCCTGACGTACCCAACTTAAAAAGCCGTAGAATCATAAAGGCAGGATGTCAGATCTCATCACCGTATGCACACCTCACGTATAAAGGATGGCTTAGAAATGACTATGCTTTGGAAAAGAACGAGGATCCAGGTATCTCAAAGAAAAATAAAAGGAAACTGAACATTTACATATGGCAAAGGCAAGTCTCCATTGCTTATTCACCGTGTTTAATTCGAAAGTCATTGTCTCAAGATCGTCAAAATGCGCAGGGAAAATGTGGAGCCAAAGGAAAACAAGAAGGAAAATGACCCACGTCCTAAGAACTCTCCGGAAGAGGAGTCTAAAGGGGCTGGAGATATAAAGTGGTATGAATATGTGAAGTTACTAGGAGGAGCATTACAACCACGGACCCTTTTGGTTATCGGATCGACCTTTGTAAGTAGATTGTTTTATGATATAGTTTATGTTCATAATATTTTATTTTTTTACTTGTCAACTTATCTATTCTATTTTGAAATGTCCACATGTTCGGTCTTGAGGAGAGGCAATGTTTTGAAGTTCTATATAGAGTCAATGCATATTTTCAGCATTGTTCACCATTATATGTTCCATTAGGAAACATCCACATGTTCAGCCTTGAGGAGAGGCTATGTTTTGATGTTTTTTTTATAACATGCTAGGTTGATGTGGCTTGTTTTTTTTTTAAATGATAGCTATCAAGTAATTCTATAAGACTTGGTGGTTGGGATTCCGAACCCCGGGATCATTCAGAACTGAGAATTGTGTAGGGCTTCGGGATTCCAACCACCTGTTCTCAGTTGATTGATTTGGTCATGGTTTCATATATTACTCGGTTGATTTAAATCCTATGTGGGGTTTGCGTTTCATATATACTGTCACCCAGTTCATGTTATAGTTTATGTTCATAATATTTTATTTTTTACTCTTCAGCTTATCTATTATGAGACCTCTTGCAGATTGTTAATTGTGTACTGCACTCGATGCGCAAATACCCTGGATTCACGAAGAAAACTTGGTGGACCACCGTTGGCAGTTATTTTGCTGTAAGTTTTATATGATAATAACTAAGAAATTTATCACATTTAGACAATAAATACACGTGCAGTTATACATGTCTATGATGGCTTGTAATGTGGGGTTTCTCGCGCTCTGTTAAACTTCGTGCTGAAAAACAACGATGCGCTAGAAATCGGAAACTGAATTCGAAGACCAATGAAAGGGAATGCATCTATTACACAAGATTGCACATCATGGGGGAATATGGCATGGATGGTAAACCATGGTCCGGCGTGGATGTTGTTTACGCTCCGGTGCTGGTGAACGGCAGTCATTGGGTAGCAATTGAAATCCTCTTGAGAAAACGGAATATTTGTATCTACGATTCCGTTTACGATCATCACAATCGAAAAAGATCCACCAGGACAGCTGGGAACCCATCCGAGGTCACCGCAATCTGCGATGTTTTGAGGACAACCCTTGATGATGGAGAATGGAATTTCGTCTACGCAGACTTTGATCAAGTGGTCCCTAAACAAATCTCGAGGTGATTTCTTTGAGATCGTGTTAGATCCGCGTTCTACGCCCTAGACAGTGCAGTTGGTAATCTGAATATGACACTTTTATTTTTTATTGGTTTAGTTTCGGTGATTGCGGAGTGTATGCATTATGCTTCATCATGTGTTTGATAAAGGGAGTTTCTCTGGACCGTTTCATAGACGAAGATATTTTTAAGGCTCATCGTAGGAGGTTTGCAGTTCAATTATACAACAATGAAAGTGTCGAGGTAAGTGCATGTAGAAAGATAGTAAACATTTATAGCTTATATACAACAGTGAGGCTGATGATTAACTCGGCATTATTATTTTGTGCAGGATTATACTCCGTGAATTGGGTGGAAGAGTTGACCTAGAAGACACTAAGTTGGCAAAAAGTTTGTTGGGGTTGGGAGTGTACTCCATCCATCTTAACAATATTCTGAATGTGGATTTGGAAAAATGGGACCAGAATAACAGACGTCTTAACAATACTCCGTCTTAACAAAGGTTGGACAGTAACACTACTATCAACTAAGCATGGGTCTGCATTTTTTGGGGGCAAGTCTAAAAAAAATATCTAGTCCAATCTCTAGTCAAGTGTTTGACCTATCAAGTCCAGTCTCCAGTCAAGTGTGAGAAAAAAATAGTTATTCCCTCACAATAGAAGTGCATTGCAATGTACAAGTTCTCAATCCAAAAATAGGTGCAAAAGGAATTTTGCACTTTGGCTAATACCAATCTATAGGTGAAAACAGAATTTTGCACTTGGCATAATATGGGTACCCTTGGTACTCAAGTCGAGAGGAGTTTCGGTAGCAGCGTTGTCTTGCTTTCTTGAAACTCTATGGTTTGAGATTAGACTGGTGTGGTGTTAAGACTTTTAACAATCACCAACCAAAAACACTCGTATATTAAACCCTTAAACCCAGTATCATCAATGTTTCATTCAGTGTACAATCATCAATCACTCGAACTATATCTTCATGACTAATGGGTATAGATATTTAAAGGTTGGGAAGATGACACTTAACTCTTAACACCTATTTTCAAAGCTAAGAGAATCAAACGTAACATTTGGTGAATCTATGTACATGAGTTTGCTGGAAATGGAGAATCCCGGGTACACAATCGATTATAACATGTTTCCGACTTGTTTTTAAGTGTGTACAATAAGTAAAAATTAGTCTGTAAAACCTCGGTTCGTTAATAGCAGCGGAAGAGAAATTCTCTTCCCTACCAGGAGTTGCTTTCCTAAACTAAACTTATATCCCTATCAAGTTAACTCTACCAATTCTTCCTTCTGGAATTGGTACCAATTCTATAAAATTCATCTTAGAACTTTGATCGATAGCAACAAATCAAAATTTTGTCTGGCTCTATTTTGGAAAAACTGATTGAGAAACCGAAAGAACTGCTTCTTTCTTTGGTTTTGTTTGGGCTGGGAAGAGCAACAGTCTTCAAATCTCAACCGTAAATTACCACTGGAGGCGCTACGATATCTTTTCCTAGAGATTGGTATAACACGATCATACAACTTGGCAAGCCTACTGGCTACTTACTTTGGCCTAGCAAAAGTAACTTTCTTTCATTGGCTCATGCAAAGCGGCAACAGACACTTGGCACTTACAGTTTGATTAGAGAGGGTCGGAATCTGGATAAAATTCTATGGGTTTTACCCGTGAAATTCGATCCGCAGGTTGACCCTTATCAATCTAGGTAGGTAGTAATTGCAAATCTGACTCCGAGATTCATGCACCACTTATTCAATCAGACGCAAGCTGAATCAAACTACCCATATTGAAAATAAATAAAGTAAATATTACCAATTGTAAAAATAATCATATTACCCTTGTTGGAAATAAGTGGAATAAATATTATGGAGACTGTGAAAATTACCAGACTACCCTTATTGAAAATAAGTAAAGTAATATTAACAATTGAGAAAATGACCATATTACCCTTGTTGGAAATAAGTGGTCATTTTCAACAATCTGTAAGAATTACTTTACTTATTTCCGATAAGGGTAGTTTTATCATTTTCACAGTCTCGATAATAATTTATTACACTTATTTCCAATAAGGGCAATATGGTCATTTTCACAGTCTGTAATATTTACTTTACTTATTTTCAATAAGGGTAGTCTAGTCATTTTCACGGTCTCCATAATATTTATTCCACTTATTTCCAACAAGGGTAATACGGTCATTTTCACAATTGGTAATATTTACTTTACGTATTTTCGATAAGGGTAGTCTGGTCATTTTATCAATGCACATCAACCTCCACATCTGCTGTTCTCATCAATGGTTCACCTGACAAGTTCTTTAAGCCCTCTAGAGGTCTAAGGCAAGGTGATCCTCTTTCTCCTCATCTATTTTTATTCTGCATGGAATCTCTCTGAAGAACCCTGATGCATGCTCAAGAGATGGGTATTACTCATGGGATAAAGATATGCAAAACAACACCTTCTATCAGCCATCTTCTATTTTTCGATGACTGCATGATCTTCTGCAAAGCAAACACCATTGAAGCTCAAAATATTATGCATCTCATGCAGACTTTTGGAACTACTTCTGTGATAAGGCTAAAAAGCAACGTTCTATATTCGGTCAGTTAATCTTCCTAATTCACCCCTAGTATAGGCTGTCTTCTTACAGTACAACTTATCACAGGCTCATTTGGTCCACCAATTAACTAATCCTTCCTATATCAATTAAGCACAGATCTTCTTTCAGAGAGGTCTCAAATGGATGATTTATCAGCTAACATCACTAACTCACCCCTAGTATCAACTGTCTTCTTACATCACAACTATCAATCCTAAATCGTCTTCTTACAGAACAACTATCAATCCTAAATCAATTTAAGCACAGCAAGAACAACAACATGAACAAGAAGTATCTCAACATATTATTAAGGATTTCATCTAAACCCTAGCAAAGTGATTTAGAACATGATGAGGATGATTAGAAACACAAGTGTATTAAGATAGCTAACTTGTCCAACTAAAATTGGATGATTGTACAAATTACAGAGAACCCTATTTATACCCAATTTTATTCTCAAACACTATAATTTTATAATTAGGAAACACCTAGATCTATGCACAATATTCCCGAGCTTTGATCGGCTCTTTTAGAAACCATTAAACTCTAATTTCCAAGAATTTTAAGATATCGAGGAGAATTGTAAATTCCAAATCAAGAACGAATTTTAGGATGTCGACCTTTGCTCATCTTCTTCGCTTTTCTTTCCTTCCTTCACGCTTTTGTGAAAGGGGGTTTATTTTTCTCGGTTATTATCAAATACTAGATTTGTGCCCGCGCTACGCATCGGGCATATTTTTCTTTTAATTTGGTGTGCGTGGGGCTTCGCTCCGCCCCGTGGCAATGGATTTTTGATTTGGTGTGTGCGGGGATTCGCCCCTCCCTGTGACGATGCATTTTTTATTTGGTGTGCGAGGGGCTTTGCCCCGCCCAGTGGTGGTGTATTTTTTATTTGGTGTAGCGGGACAAATACATTAAATAGGTGGAGAATATGTGCAGATTTTATTTATTTTTTCCTTTTCACTTGGTGTGCGCGGGGTTTCGCTCCGCCCCATGGCAATGCATTTTTGATTTGGTGTGTGCGGGGTTTCACCCGCCCCGTGGAAATGCGTTTTAGATTTGGTGAGCACGGGGCTTCACCCCGCCCCGTGGCGATGTACTATTGATTTGGTATGGCGGGAAAAATACATTAAATATGTGGTTATTTTTTCCTTTTAACTTGGAGTGCGCAAGGCTTCGCCCTGCCCCGTGGCAATGCATTTTTGATTTGGTGTGTGTTGGGCTTCACCCCACCCGTTGCGATGCATTTTTTATTTGGTGTGCGTGGGTCTTCGCCCCGTCCGTGGCGATGTATTTTTTTTATTTGGTGTGGTGGTGAAAATACATTAAATAGGTGATGAATATGTGCATGTTTTATTTATTTTTTCCATTTATTTTCGGCGAAAATATGTAGATTTTCTTCCCCTTTATATATTCGAACCTCGATAAAAGAATGCTTTCGGGACCAAGAAAAAATATTCGTTTAGAGGGGTTATTTATTTATCGATAAAAGAATATTTATTCATTTAGACAATATTTTCTTAATTAAGAAGTTAAATTGTATATGAGAAAATGTACAAGTATACCTAGGAAATATTGGTCAAAATTCTTATCTATAATTCAATTAACATTCATTTTATTTTGAATTAACTGGTTTCATTTCTAATTTGCGTCATAGAAATGTGATGGACGTTGAACATCTTTTGAACTATCCTAACGAGAATGATGTTGTTGTGGAGTCTCTAACACACGAAGAAATTATTGAGTCAATAATGAATGATGAGAATGATCCTGAACCAAAAGATGGTAGCGCCGTACCAAATGTGTCATCTAAAGATGCTTTCCAAGAGATGGTCCCTTTAAAATATTACTTGCTACAACACGAGCAAAATATTCCATAAATTGTGCAAGCATTGCATAAAATTAAGGATACGGTGCATTTTGGTTTGGGTGGAAGAAATAGACAATCAACCATAGATGATTTTTTTTGAGTTCATTCATATGGTTGATTGTCTTTTTCTTCCACCCAAACCATAGATGAATTTTTTTAGTATATTTTTATGTAAAATTTTCTGATTATGTATTGTGGTTTATTTTTATATATAATTCAATGATTATTCATTTATATTTCTATAGGGCCTTTAAGGATCCAATTTTTTATATTCATTAATGCATTAAGCGAGGTTATTCATTTATCACCTTGGCCCAAGTCGGGACTGGAAAAAATTATTCATTTGGCCAGGTTATTCATTTATCGAACATTCGTTTATCGAGGTTCGATTGTATATTAATTTGGAAAAAAGAATCCTAATATAGTAGTTACTCGATTTCCAAATTGAATTTGGACTTCCATAAAATTCCAAACACGGTAAGTTAGGTTTTCCTTTTAAGTTTGTAATTTATAAACCGATCATACATTGCCAAGTTTCCTCACATAAATATTGCCATGTTATGAATTCCAAATTGAATTTGGTTTCCTTTTTTCTTAAGTTTTTTCTGTTCTTTCTAAATTCAAACTAATCATACGTTGCCAAGTGTCCTCACCTAAATATTGTCATGTCATTAATTCCAATTGAATTTGGTTTCCTTTTTTAAATCTTTTTCTTATTCTTTTTAAATTTAAACCAATCGTACGTTGCCAAGTTTCCTCACCAAAACGATCGTTTCACAAAACTCAAAAAATGCTTATTTCGACCAATAGGAAGCGAGGGTTTCCTCACCAACGTGGGAGTTTTATTTGTTTAGGCCTTCAAGTCTTTAGATTTAAGGACAATTTTGGTCATTTATAATTTTATAGAATATAGTAGAGATACAAAAGAAAAAACTTATGTGGGACCACAATTACTCCACATAATTTTTTTCTTTTGTATCTCTACTATAAATTTAGGTTAATTACTCTTGGATTATCATTCGGATTTGACTTGACTTGGGTTGTATTTAGTTGTTTTTAAAGTATAATAAATCAAAATTTGGATTGTATTTACCCAAGTGAGTGTTGTATTTAGTCACTGCCATAAAAAAGATTGGTTAAAGGGGATAAATGAATCCTCAATAAATGAATAACCTCTCCCCAAGAGGTGATATTTTGGGAGACTTGGAAATTTTGGGAACTCAAATGAACAAGGAAAAAGCTTTCCCATTGTTCTTGGCCCCTATTTAATGTTTTATGGATATCATCAAAATTCAAAAGTAAGTTAAGCCATAGGGAATAGGTGAGGTTTGACCTTGTACGGTTTTATAACCTTCTTTCTTTTTTTTCTTTTTTCGAAGCATAACCTTCTTTCTTGTTTTACTTTTTTCTTTCTAATAAAAACGAAATATTAAATTATTTTGTGTAACAAGACTATCATAATTAGAACAACTCTTCAACACGTACCATTCAAAAAACCACACAGAAACGGTGGTTTTCTCAAACTAACCCCCGAAGTACACATGTTGAACCCCTATAAGGTAATGGTGGGTCCCGACTAAATACTATGGGACCCATTAAAAAAATCAGGTGAGAGTGCGGTTTATACATTGTTTTTTATTCGGTACATCAAGACTTTTTGTAATTAGAAAGAGTGATCTAGGAACTTGAACCATGCCCATATAACCTGGACGTACAGTTTCCCCAAGAGGTGATATTTTGGGCAATAATGCACTATGTACAGTTTCTCAAGGGTGAGGATACCGTGTAAGATAAGGGTGGGTCCCATTTTCCTCACCCCTATCCCGATGCTCGAGTCATTAAAGGTCTGCCCTTTGATCTTCACACGGGATTAACCCCGGTAGAAACCGTTGTCAACGTAGCATCATCCTATTTTGGGGGACCTGGAAATTTTGGGAAATCAAATGAACAAGGAAAAGGCTTGACCATTGTTGTTGGCCCCTATTAATGTTTTATGGATATCATCAAAAGTAAGTCAAACCATAGGAAATAGGTAAGGTTGGAACTTGTACGGTTTTATCACCTTCTTTCTTGTTTTACTCTTTTCTTTTTGATGATCTAGGAACTTGAACCATGCATATCGACGGACAACAAAAAAATGATTCTTGACCTATATAACTTGGATGGAGGAAGTAGATTTCAGTTTATTAGTGGTGTCTGCTGTAGAGGAAAGAAATGGTATTTAGGGGTTAGCTTAATTTTTATCCTAGAATTTTACTTGCTGAATATCTAGTTATTTTTTAATCTTGTTTCTTCAATGAAGCATATTCTTCTTTTCTTTTCCTATAGCTGTGCGTTTTTATTTTTATTCATTCTTGCAAATATATTTTGTATACCAGGCAACATTAGTCAATCAAAGTTGAGGTGAGACATTTGTTTTCTGAATATTCTCTTGATTGAAGTTAAACTACGCTTCTCCAAACAAAACTAATACTTGAACAAAAATTCGTGTGTTTTTGAGACTCTTATGAAAGCCTAAACCCTAGAAAGCTCTTAGTATAGAACCTACTCCCACATATAACAAATGGCATCATTTGACTCCGAGGAAGATTTAGCAATCACCCAAGCATGGTACGGCGCAACTCGTCCTTCAGCTATAGAAAACAGTTCGGGGGATTCCATGTGGTTGAAGATTTTGAACAAGGGGAGGAACCTTTCATCATGGTCTAGTCTGACCTTGTCGAACCATTTTCTCCCCTTGTACTCATGGGGGGGAACCTTTCCCCTTGGACTCAAGGGTAATAAGAGGTTTGATATGGTCACTTGATCCTAATGAAAGGTCTTTAAGGTCACACCTTCAAAGTTCAAAGTTCACTTTTCCTTTTCTTAATCTACTCGATTTAAACTCTTGTTTGTCATTGTCTAACTGTAAACGTATAGTTCTTTAGTGTTTCTTGTTCTTAACTATTTTTTATTTTTTTTGGTACTGCGTTATTTGTTCTTGGTATCTGGACTTTTTTTATAGCGATTTTGGAGTGCGACTTTGTGCACCAAAGGTAAATGTTCCCTTCCCTTTCTGTATTTTCTTATAGTTTACCTCTGGTTACGTGTATTGCAATAGTTAAATAATGGGAAATTCTACACTCACCGCGTTTTTAAACCGTGAGATTCACCGAGTAGAACAACCCTCTGGGACCCACCACCCAGAGATTTATAGGGGCCTCTCTCACCCGGTGTATTTTGTGGTGGTTTTTCCACGGTGCATATAGAGTTTTCGTTAAATAATAGTTTTGTTGCTTTGAAAATAGACACACAAGGGGAACGAGAAACAAACTAAATTATCATTAGTTCATCGATCCCTATTACATAAATTTCATCATTTCTCTTTATTTTTTCCTGTTAAGATCTCTTTCATAATCTCTCTCTCTAAATTATTTTTTTGATAACATTTCATTGGCTTTTGTTAACTTGTATACCCCGTATACATGTTAAGGTTTGATTAAGAATTATTTTATATCTTTGAAAATTGTGTTTTTTTGTCTTATTTTACTAGAAACTGGTTTTTCTTGCACTAAAATAAATAAATCTTGTTCCAAGTGCAAAAAATTATTGTTTTCAATGCAATAAAACAAACAAATCTTGTTTCTAATGCAAAAAATTATTGGTTTAGTAAACCTTAACGCGTGTACGGGTAATCCTTTGCACGTTAAAATCATATATTATCCCAAATTATGTATTTTCTTTGTTTTAAAAAAAAATACTTGTACTAATTAATTTTCTAGAAAAAGGTACTAAATAAAGAATGGATGAATCGAGAGGCCAAAAGAGCAAAGAAATGGTGACAATGGAAGAGAGACAACAAAGGCTCCCGCTGGAAAGCAGTGAAGAATATCTTCTATGAAATTGTACTGAATGAACGTAAGACTTGATCAGGTTTACTTTATGCATGATCAACTAAATTATGCAATTTTTGAAATATCAACTTTCCATATCTTTCAAGAAATTCAACAATTCAACTTCCCTTTTAGTTTCTTGTGCAAATAATTTTTTAGAACTTTCATCTTGACATAAAAGTCATGTCATCCCATCAATATCACAACCCATGTCATATTTTAGATAATTTTTAGGCTTGTTATTTAAAGTGCTATCATCAGAAATATTGTGCTAACGGGGTATTGCACATGCGAATTTCATTCTGAACTGCAAAAAAAACATATTGCAATTTCATTCTGAACTGCAAAAAAACATATTGCGTCTACATAGGCAGTGTAAAAAGTACATTTCACCATGAAAAAATCTAGTGCTAAATATACAAAAAATACATTTCGGAGTGTGTTTTCTAGGTAAACGTTGCATGTTTCATGTGCAAAATTATTAAAGTACTGTTTTGAATCAGTATTGCAATACTTCTTTAGTTACTACTAAAATCTTGTCGTATCGACACCCAAAACAACTCTTGTGTTACTTCATATTTGAATCCGTATTGTAAGACTTTGAAATCAATTCTACACATGGGACAATCCCTATCTACCAATCCAGTATTGTAAGACTTTGAAATCAATTCTACACATGGGACAATCCCTGTCTACCAATCCCAATGCTAGAATCATTCCCCTCTTCACCATTAAGATTGTGACACCTATTGTCCAAATTTTGGACTAGCCCCTGTTGGACTAGCTGTAGCCCTAGTTAGCAATTCGGCAAATAATTCGCGAATATTCTGAACTGATCGTACACGAGCAATTCGCCCGAACAATTGCAATTTCGACTCCAATACGAGCGATTTCATTACCTTTCTAAACTATGCGCAATTTTACGTCCCGAACGAGGAGTCGGCGAACTAAATCGGCCAACAATGCTCCCGGGAAAGACTGACCCAATTTTTATTGGGCTTTTGAATAGCATATTGCAGGGCCCAAACAACCTTCACGTTTGTTTTTCAAAAAACTCTTCGGGAGGGAGTCGAACCACTGAGTCACTGACGTATTACTCCTCTTGGTGGCTCTCTTCTACTGAGCTAATGATTCTTTTGAGCTGACTTTCACATTTATTCTGTATATGAAGTAATTTGTAGACACATATCACATCTTCACCACCATACTTAAACTTTTGTTTCTATTAATATACATGCCGACATTTGTGTACCGAACTCATATCTCTAAAACGTACGTATGTTGTTCCGTATTACTGTCGTATCATAAACCGTTGACCGTATTTTTTTATCGAATTTGACTTTCACAAATCCGCATAATACCCGTTCGTACCCCGTACCGTGTCTCTCCCGTACCCCGAATTGCTAACTAGGATTGTAGCAAGGTATCTATATTGACGAGATATTACGCATCCACAAGCTAAAAGATGTTGTATCTATAAACCCTAATTAACCTAATAACAACTAAATATATGTTACAATTAATTTTAATTATTAATTTATACTCCCTCCGTCCCACTATTAGATGACCTAGTTGAAGTTTGCACGTATTAAGGCAAAGATTGAAATGAGTGTTTTTAAGTATTTTTTTAAAACTATAACCTTATGGATAATAACTTGTAAAATTTAGAAATCATTTAGTATCTTTCAAAATATACCATAGATTTTCGTGAATTTTGTATCATTGAAAATCATTTTAAAACACCTACGAAACTAATATCGCAGGAAACAAACCTTTTAAAAAAAACACGGAGGGAGTAGTATAAAAAGGAAGCCATAACCGCAGGTCCACAACAGCATGAGTGGCGGAGCCAGCGATTAAAATTGCGGGGGGCTAAAAAATATTTTACAGTAATATATGGACTATAATGGACTAAATACAAAGTATTAGGTGGGCTAAATTGAAAAATATATAGGATAAACATAAGGGTATTTTAACGATTTTGCTAAAAAATTTTTTTTTTTGGGGGGGGGTGGTGGTGGTGCTAGAGCCAGGGTTAGTCAAACCTTGGCTCCGCCCGCATCCCAATCCAATTATCTCAAGTTCGTCGTAAAGAAAAATACCAAAGCATTACTCAACCACTGCACTAGACGTTTGTTGGTGTCATGGTTGGGTATACAAAATATATATTGCATTTTAGATCATAAATCATGCCTTACACAGGTAAAACATAGTATTTTGTTGATTAATGCGTGCCGTATTAACCATACCGAACTCAGACTAGTAAAACGAATTATACACATACGTATCCCATTTCGTATTATTGCCGAATCACGAACCGTTGACCGGATTTTTGACCGAATTTGATTTTTACGACTTTGTATAATACTCGTACGTTTGTCGTTCCATACGTATCCCGTATCCCGGATTTCTAACTAGGATCTAGCCATGAGGTAGCGGCATGGTTACATTCTGGTATCCAACATAAGTTCCAAAACTGAATTGTAGATTTCTAGTAGAGCAATGATACACGTACAACGATTTTGTACCGTGATCTGCACAACGAAATGATCCAACGACTTAGGAAAGCCCTGAGGTGATTAGTTGGGGGGATGGGGTGTTTGGTGTAGCCCATCACTGATTTTTCCTCTCACACCAAAATCACGGTACTGTACCGTGCGGTAATCAAACATTCTTGTTTCTAGTATCCAACATAAGATCCTAAAAATAAAATAAAAATAATAAACTTGTAAACCTGCAGACTCTATAGTCTTCTCTAGTCTCTAGATGACAGTATAACCATGCCAAACCCGAAAATATGTGGGTTAGAAATCCATCATCACACGTCAAGGATTTGGCCCCACTAGGGTCTCTTGTCTATTATGTATTCTCTACACTTTAGATGACAAGGCAAGACCCTTCCTTCCAAAACTTGTTAGATTTCGTGGTCGTAGTCTCCCCCCCTGTAATCATCAGAAAAGACGTTTGTTTTTCCCCATCTTTTTTTTGAGTTTCGTTAGTACCCTATGAATATGCTCTACTTCCTAGAAGCAGCTTCTGATTTTTTAATTGTTAAACTAAATGAAATCGCTAAACGTAGACTGGTAGTACTTGCTTATGGATTGCTGCGATTGCAAGTGTTTTTAACCTCTATTTCGAGTTGGGTGAAGAGTTCGACTATAAAATAGAACTTCTCTCTAGCAAGAGAGTGAAACATTTTGTTGTCACCTTGGCTTCTAAAATCTAATCTGGAATACTTGTATTACTATTAAATCGAAAATGCTAGATATCCCCCACTCGTATCCCCCAAAGTTGTCCACCATGAGGTGTCATAGTCTGATGACACACAAAAATCCCCCTGTTAATCTCAATTCAGGGTTTAAGGGTTAAGATCAACGCCACCTAGTAGTGGAAGGGAGCGGGGGATACGCTATTAAATAGGGTATCACAGGTCGAAACTCGACACTCGAGAGTAGAAAATAGGGGAAAGCAAACATCTTTTCACATGGACCAGTAAGCCTGGGGTTTGAGGGAAGAGAGAGGACGAAAAGGAAAACTCCAGGCATGGGACAACTGTTATTGTCCAGATATGGGATAATAAATCCGGACCTTTGATCATTTCTCTCTCCACCCTGCTACTAATGAGTGAAGAGACTGGATGGAAAAGCAAACGTCTCGTCATGTCTCGTTCTCGCTTTGTCTAGTCCTATAATGAGTAAAGTAAGAGACGTAACAACTAAACTTTTTCATTACCGATAGAGGTGAGTATCCCTGCTCTCTAGTACCGAAAATGCTAGGCCTCAGTACCGAAATGACTGGAATCACTCGAAGATATAAAGCATTTTCGGGAATCACTGGACCCTACTAATTTGCTACTCCGTATTTATCAGAACAAAAAGTATCGGCAGACCGAGATCAATTTTTTTTCATTTTCACTATGGAGAGGGTCCAGAGGGATATCCCTTCCCTATCCCTCTTCATCCCTCAAAATACCAAATACTCAAGTACTATGGTCTTCCATATTCTTACATGAGTATGGATACTCACCTCTATCCCTACTTGCCTGAACAGATCTGTTCAGCCTTGTAGGGAAGGAAAATCACACGGGTACTGAGTACCCGTATACTTTTTCACTTTACGCGAACTGAGTATCCGTATATTTTTCTGGTTTTTAAAGTTTCCTTTTTGGTTTTACCGTAGAGCCACAGTTAGCTTCCGGACCGGTTAGTTTCATTTAGCTTCTGGACCGGTTAGTGTATAATTAGTTTTATCTGGGTCGGGGCATAATCTAAGCCGTCCTTTATCCATCATAGACACCACCTTTCCTTAGAACATTGATTATAGGGTTTCCATATGTTTACCTTTTTATAATTCAGCGTGATTAATTCGAAGAAACCTAACCGCATTATACTCCACTAGATTTGTGCCTGTGCTATGCACTGGGGGGACCCAAAAATCATCAAGAAAACCATCAGAGGTGTTACGAAGTTTATTTGTCTTGTATGGTAAAGAAAATAGAGCATCTATAATTTAAGACAATCTTTCGCATTGTTATCTTGCTATATCCCCGAGAACGGAAGAAAAAAAAACTAATATAACCAAAAAGATATTAGGAAAATTTAGTTCATGATTTTTTTTTCAAACCGTATATACACGGTCAAGATTAAAAAAAAAACAACTTGGTATAAAAACCAATATATGGAAATTAATAAGATTGTTCAAAAGATTTTTAGATAATGATTTTGGTATAAAAATACAGAAATTGGTAAAATAATTTTTACGTTTATTTTTGTTATCTTTTTAGTTTATTTTTGTTATCTTTTACGTTTAATAATAAGATTTTGATGTAACGTCCTTGCTTGACGGGGTTACTTAACGTCCAGTTAAGTATTTGGTGTAAACTCGGTGTAATTTTTTAATTAGGTGTAAATCAACACATAAGTCTTATACACCCACGTTTCTACTAACGGTTTTAGTATTTGGCCGTTAAAATCAGGGGGCTTGGACCAATAACGTTCTCTACTAAGGGGGTGCTTCTCCAGAATTGGTGTAGTTGAAAGCTTTTATCTAATTTAATTTGAGGTGGTGACATGCTCACCGTGCAACGGGGAGCTCATATGACTTAGCCTTTTAAAGGAGGATTGATAAACAAAAACTGAAACCCATAAATAAGGAAAAATCCTTTTCTTTCCTTTTTGCGGAATTTATTCTTGATATAGAACCGTGAAGATATCTTATGAAGCCTCACCGTATCAGGAAACCCAACGATCCGATGGACCGCCATATACTTTTATATAAAACATATAACCAAGCGATCTGAGCCGCCGGATAGCGAAATTGATGGTTGTAATTGTCCACATACACAAAGGGGATTTTTTTTCTTCTAATATATATATATATATATTGATATGTAAATATATTTTCAGAAATATAAATTATAATAACAAAACTACTCAGAATAGGCTGTCTTTAGCACCACATTTCACGTGATCAATCTTCATGTGAAGAATATAAACTAACATAATAGTTCATGTGAAGAATATAAACTAACATAATAGTTCATGTGAAGAATATAAACTGCACATCACAACTAAAGTAATATATGTCGACTTGTATTGATAGACGATGCTGCTTTGATCTTTCAGTTTCTTGACTAGCTTCAAACCAACAGCTCCATTGTAGACTTGAAACACTCGACGGTTTGCCATAGATCCCTATGGTTTACATCGAAATCAAGAATCTGAAAGATCAAATGGAAATTTCTCCACGGTTTTAAGTGTTCATCCGTCATTAACTTCTTCAAGTCGCTTGCAACACGTACCGCACAATGGTCCAACGGAACGCTTATAGTAATATTTGGTATTTGAGTTGATCTTTTTAGCCTAAATCAAACAACAATGTAAAAGTGATAAATGTCGGGTACTTTCATAAATTCAACAAAATTCTTAACAATGTGTGAAACAACCAATGAGAAACTTTCTCAATCCTCCATGTGAAACTATAAGGCGAAGTGAGGTTGTGGCCGAGGTTAACTGCATGCCTATTGAAGAAATTAGTAAAACATTACTTCGTTAAAACAACATGCTTGCAAAAGAAAAAGACCAAAGAAGAAATGTATTTACCTTCCATTGGAGGCAATATACTGTTGCCGGAGATGCGAGGAATAAAGATAAGTATACTGAAGTTCTTAACAATTATTAACAAGCATTAAAATAGAAGATTGAACGATTCTTGGGCATTCGCAAAGTTGGAAGTTTTGTGTGCTTTCTAATTCTATTGATTGATAAGAAATGAAGAATACACTGGAAATCAAGCATTACATTGAGCATTCGGAAAGTTAGGGGTTCTGTGCTTTTGCTGCTGTTTTTTTATTTGTAATAATAATTTAGGTTAATGTATTGGGTGTGGGAGATGCAATTCAGTATACGAATATTGGAAATACCATTGAAATCTAGCAGTATGTACAACCACATGAATTGAACATAGAGAAAAATAAAGTTCATAAATAGTAAATAAAAGATTCGACAAGCACGTAACGTAGTTTAACTTTAACTAGCTACATCCACGCATACATGAAAGGTAACTAATAATACGATTAGTAGATCAGTGAGTGTATGGAGAGGGGATCATTCACCTCCATGGTTGCCGACCTCTTTTGGTCTAGGAGCTCTGGAAAAGACACATCTTGATTCGTACATGCATTTTGGAGTGACGCAAACCACTTACGAGAAATGATGTTTCAAAAGAAATAATAGTCCTCCTCATTCGCGGTGGGGATATAATGTAATCTTTTTCATAATGATTATATATAATGATAAAAACCTCATACTTTAGGGATATATTTTTTCAGCTATCCTAGACACACCGTGAAAAAATTTAGGTGATATCACCGACAGGGAGAAACCCTGGGACCCACCGAAGAAAAGAGGGGTTGGTTTTTAGTTTTTTATTTTCTGCGGTCCTTTTTTTTTTCTTTGTGTCTTGCGGTGATTCCACCGTGAAAAAATCACGGTGATCTAGCATTTTCGATATTTTTTTAAACCGAAATGAAACATTGGTTTCACCAAGTAACTGCACTTCATATATCAGGTATCGCACAATAATCTGGTTAGGGCATATGTCATCATCACTTCACGTCCCTCCACCACTTCACCTCCCTCCATTACTTCAATCCCCGACCACCTCTGAGCATAGCCACCTTCTCAGCCTCCTAGTTTCTCTCTCTCTCCATCTTATCTTCTCCCTTATCAAATACAGTAACCCTAGAAGCTATGATTGAAAGAGATAAGACTAGGGTTTCTTCTTCATTGTAGAACATCAAATCAAGGAGCTGTAAAGTTGAATTGCAGAAGGGGTTTGCCGAAAAATGGAGAAAATGCTACTCGTCCCCCACAGAAATCTCCAATGGCGTAATATTGCAGGAATTAACAAGGAAAGTAGTGTTAGTTTCCCCCCTTCTGACACAATTTAAGCCCCCCATCCGCTTCGGCTCCCTTGGCCAGAAGGTCCCAGGTTCAAGCCCCCAATGACGTAATATTGCAGGAATTAACATGGAAGGTAGTGTTAATGAACCCCTTGTGACACAATCCCACCCACCCCCACCACCACCCACCCATCTGCTTCGGCTCCCTTGGCTAGGTTACCCATGAGGCTCGCTGGAGTGTTAATGCCCTTAATCCAGGGATTTAACCGGGACCAACCGTTCTTATGCGGATGGATTCTCGGACCGTTCGTTAATGGGTTGGATGCCCGGACCCAACTCTTATTAGTGTATATTAATAAAATCACTAGTGGAGCCCAATTTGTTCATTTTGTTTTGTTTCCCAGAAAATGATTTATCCACTTCGAAGTGCAACACCGTGTGAGAGGGTGGGGCCTACTCATGCCTCACACCCTATCCCAATGCAGAGAGGGTGACTTTTTTGTCGTTGGATCCCTCTCGGTGCACCACTTCGAAGTGGATGTAGCAAAGTCCTTGTTTCTCATAGTGGAGAATTCAGTTTTTCATCCACGTGGATGAACAAATGTTTGAGTTTGTTCATTCCCATAGGAAATGCTCTAAGTGCTACACCAGGGCCGTCTCTTTTTTTTTAACGATTTTTTAGAACGACCCTATTAATGTAATTTACTTAAAGAAAGATACTCCCCCTGTCCATTTTTATCTGTCCTAATTTCTACTTTGGTCTGTCCATTTTTATCTGGTCGCTCTGTTTATATACCTATTTTTCCTTTAAACTATCAAAATATACCCTTTCTTTTTTATAATTATAAAATCATTTTTAATATGAACTTAATTCAAAATCAGAAATATCACCACCATTAATTCAAAATCATACTAAATATCATCACCATATATTTTTTTTAATATTAATTTTCATTTCTTTTTTAAATAAAAACATTTATGGGTAGGTACAAAATTCCTAATACTTCTATTTATTCTTACATGTATATCTAAAGAGGAAATAATCTACAATTTCAAATTTTTTTCCCTCTCAAATAAAAATTCCAAAGGCTCCAAAGTTTTAGTGCGGGAAACCAAAATCAAATGGAGGGAATAAAAAATTCTTAAATTTTGGAGTATAAGTTTGCTTTTATTTCTTTACAATATTTCCTAAAACAATAATACTATCCAAATTAGAATTTTTAACACTAATAATTTTAATTTTGGTAATAACGTAATATTAAATAAGCTAGTCAAGGGATAGTCATGACATTTTATGGGATTTCCTTAATATCTTGACAAAATCAAAGCAGACTCTTAAAATGGATGGAGGGAGTACTATATAAACAATTACGAAGCTAGTTCTTCTCTTGCTGCATCAACGCTCGCCTGTGCTATACCAATAATGCTAGGTTTACCGGAGAAAATACCGGGACAAATCAGCAGACCCACTTTTGCCTATACTTATCCAAATACTAGCACCACTTCCCCTCGTCTGTTGGATCCCCTCACGGGATATTCCGCGGTAACATTGGGCGTGAACGTATCATTACTCGTGCTACACACACCCATCTTTCTCCCTCACATTTATTCCCCAATAGGTGAAAGTAATACCCATCACAAAAAGACCAAATATGTTTGTGCCCCACCCATGGACAAAAAAGGGGCCACCATTATTAGTTATGTGAGAGTGGGTGAAAGCTTGGGAGAGCAATCCGGGGGGCACTTAGCATTTTCGGTCTAAACCTGTATAAAAACCAGTGAAAAACCTTTGAAATTTACATTTTCCCTAAAAATTCAATTGGATACTAAAAAACAATGAGCAAAAGTGTGATACTAAGTAGTAGTCATAGTAGAAACAACAGCAGCAAGAAGGTCAGAGAGGAAAAACAACCAAATCTATGTTCAATTTGTGATCTTGGAAACCATGAATCAAAGATTTGTCCTTGGTTGTATTCTAGGTGTAAGCATATACCTTGTAATGGTATAAGACAATTACTTAGATCAAGTAACACTGAAACCGATGGAAAAATGTTCTTAAAGTGGTCGAATCCTGCCTGCACATACTTTGAATGGTTTTATTTAGTCATTGATGCAGTCAAATGTGCTGAGATAAAGCTACCACTTGAGATATGTTGTTGTGTTTGTGGAGAATTTACTCACTCCTTCAACACCTGCCCATTGCACCATCTTCAGTGCTTCAAAACTCACTGCAAATCAATAATGAATCTGCATTTATGTAAGAATGAGCACAACTTCAACATCGCTTACTTAACCTGCACTGATTGTGATGCTTTTAGATGGGTTTATGATCACCTATTCATTGCTTCAAAAACAATTGTGATGCATTAGCGTATCCATGTCAATGTTGTATGTAAGGATCTTGAAACAAATCTGATAATGTAATCTGCAACATACTTTAACTAATAATAAAGGGGCATCCACCTATTCGGTGCGGGATAGCTTTTGCCTTTCTTTTTTCCTACCACTAGGTTGTACCTGTAAATTCTTCTTTTTTACTGCATTTCTTTAAAAAAAAAAATCAGTCCAATAAAAAAAAAAAAAAATTTGGTTAGGCGAGAGTGTATTTACAAGACTAAACTTGCTATTTTGCACCCTTACAAAGATTTTTTTTTTTTTTTTTGCTAAGAACCCTTACAAAAGAAATTGTTTATAGAAAATTTTTTCACCCCCGAAATACAAATTTTGGCTCCGTCGACTTTCTGTTTGGCGTTTCACCTGTCAATCTAGAATTTCCACTCCGGTTGGACATTTAATTTTTCTGACTTGTCAGGGGGTTAAATCTGAAATCATGGGTAACCACTGAGGCAGTGACCACTACACTAAGACTTAGTGTAGAAAAATGAATTTATTTTGAGTGGAGACACCATTTTTCACAAAAAATGTCATCGGGAGGTGAATCCATAATCGGTAGATAATTTTAAATCCCGTTTTTTTTAATGGCCAAACTACTTTTTACAATCGGTTAATCAACAATCGGGAGTAAATTTAGTTTGTATTACTTATGAATATAAAGTATCCCCAAAATAAAATCTCTATATTTTGAATTAGTAAATAAAGTTACCCCGACTCCCGATTAAAGTAGACCTTTGGCAAAAACGCTACCATAATTGGAAGAGAATTTAGGTTATTTAACTCCTGAATATAAAGTAGCCCCAAAATTAGATTTTGCAAAAATTCTCTATTTTTGAGCCTATAATCGGTAGTAAATAAGTTATCCTGACTTCCGATTATACAGTAGACCTCTTTGCCGAAATCCAACCATAATCGGTAGTTAAGATAGTTCATATAACTACTGAATATAGAGTATCCCCAAAATCAGAGTTTGCAAAAATCCTATTTTTTTTGAATTTTGGTTGAGCCTACAATCGGTAAAAAAAAAAGAGTTATCATGACTTCCGATTATACAATAGACCTCTTTGCCGAAATCTTACCATATTCGGTAGTCAAGATAGTTCATATGACTACCGAATATAGAGTAGCCCCAAAATCGGATTTTGCAAAAATCCTTTTTTTTTTGAATTTTGATTGAGCGTATAATCGGTAGTAAATGAAGTTACTATGACTTCCTATTTTACAATAGACCTCTTTGCCGAAATCTTACCATAGTTCATATAACTATCGAATATAGAGTAGCCCCAAAATCAGATTCTGCAAAAATATTCTTTTTTTTTTGAATTTTGGTTGATCCTATAATTGGTAGTAAATGAAGATATCCCGACTTCTGATTATCCTGGCTCTCTTTGCAAATATCCAACCAATGGTGTCTCTTGAAGAAAGCCTGTGGGAAAACGGCATGCTCGTATGTTGATATAGGGACCGAAATTTCTTGCCTACAACGTTTATAATATACTGTCAGTATAGTACACAATAAAGACGCTATTTATTACACTGTGTTCCACCATTTTTATAATAAAGACGTTGTTGATTACATTGTGTTTCACCCACTTTTAGAAGGTTGGGAGTGGAAACTTATTTTTTCACCCATGTAAGGCGAAGATTTTTATTTCCACATTTACTCAATCATTTTAATTAATAGAGGTTAGGAAATTTTAGAACAAAGTCAAAGACTAGTTGTATACAATTACACCTGGAGAGGCAAGGAACACACTCTAGGGGGAATTGCTGGAAAGAAAAGAGTTTAGGGGATTTGATCTGTAAAGCAAAAAAGAATCAGTGATTTAAAAAAAAAACAAATCAATTACTATAAGTCGTAAAATATACTTGGAAACCGTAAAAGAATGAGTGTTTTCTCTACATCATATATGTTATCTGGAAAATATAATATATAGTTATACAACGAATACGTAACTAACGAACTTCGTTAAACGGAGTGACTATCTACATTAAGTACGAAATCTACACATTAGGAAAGATGAAGCTTAGTAAAACCCAATGGAGAGGCAAGTCATTAAAGAACTTCAGAAGTAAGGTGATTTGTCCGCCATGCGTTTATCAATATTGTCATCATATGTCCCACGATGATCAATATTCAACATTTCTCTAACGATGTTTTCGTTTTTAGTCAATCGGAAACTGACAGAGATTCAACGGATTTTCTTTAGCATGCAATTATCTAGAGGTTGTGATAATGTAATAATGACGATGGTGAAACAAAATTAGTAGGCTTTTAGAATCTTGGGGATATCAACGTAAACCAACTTCCATAATACTAATTAATAACATCTATTTCTCAAATTGACGGCATACGTCATCATCATTTTCTCACCTTCCTCTTCGCTGCATGATTTGAAATTAAGCAATCTAGAATATTGCATGTGTTTCACTTTCTTTGTTTCGTTAACAGTAACTGATGGCGTAACCATTCAGGATTACAGGTTGATATGTTTTAATGGTTTCTCAAATATAATGTCATAACGAAAACGTACATCACACCTAAATCGCGCTAACGTCCTTCTGGCGTCACCCCATAATTATGACTTTTACACATTGATAGTTTGGTAAACGAAAAAATTAATCACGTGAAATACAATGCACACGACAATTTTCACTTCGCAACCTATACTATTATTTAGTCCTTTTTGACCATACAAAATCATGTTTGCATCCATTGTACTTGTTTTTATATATCCGTTCTTAATATATTCACGTGAAATAGTTTGGTAAACGAAAAAATTAATCACGTGAAATACAGTGCACACGACAGTTTTCACTTCGCATCCTATACTATTATTTAGTCCTTTTGACCATACAAAATCATGTTTGCATCCATTGTAATTGTTTTTATATATCCGTTCTTAATATATTCAATGACCACGCAGAAGAAACTTAGGTTTAAATTTTGAGGTTATCCTAAGCAAAATAATTACCTACGAAAGCTCATTTCTGTCATCTTTTGAAATAAATTTACTAAATGCTAGCTACTCACACAACAAACACCACATGCATTCTCTCGGTGGTCGCTAGATGAGGGTAACCTTATCTTCTCACCCTTTTCTTCTTGGAACTTGATAATAAATTCAGCAATTCAGAATATGTCTTTCATTTCAGTTTGGCCCGTTAGTTATTTGCCACTAATAGTGTCTTAATATAACCATTCAGCAATTTAATTCAGAATGTTTCACAGATTTCTCAGCGTAAAATGTTGTAGCGAAATAATGTCATCATATGTCCCAAGATGATCAATATTCAGCATTTCAGTAAAAATGGGACTCGGTGTTTACCTCTTTGGATGTTTTTGATGTGTTTAGATAATCGAAGACTGACGGAGACACGAATGTTTTTATTTTGAACACAATTATGCATCAGCTATAATAATATAAGAATAACGATGGTGAAACTCAATTAGTAAACTGTATAGAATCTGGGGCATAAAACGTAAACCAACATGCATATAATAATTAATTCTTAGTTAATGTGATGTGCAGTTTATATTCTTCACATGAGCTAGTACGTTAGTTCATGTGATGTTTCTGTTTTGCACCAAAAGTTGTGTAACCTATCTCTAATATTAGGTCACACATGTGGACTTAGTATAAAAAGAAAGAGATAAGGAAAGAGAATGGAACCTATCAAAAGAGAAGAACCTAAGAGAGTTCCCACTTCTCCATTAAAACAAAATCATCTCAAACCCTTATTTTAATCACACTAACCTTTCCAACATTAATACAACAGATTTACCCGATTCCCGTACTAAGATGAAGCTTGTTGATGTTATCATATGTCCCAAGATGATCAAAATATAGCACTTCAGTAGAAATGGATTAGGAGTTTTCCTCGATGGTAGTCTTTTTCTTGGTCAATTGCAAAGGATATTAATTAGTGATGGTAACATATGAATTATGACGGTGCAACTAAATAAAGTCAACCGACCTAAATAATATGAGCAATGCAAGTGATTTATGAACCTCATACTTTGTAGATATTTTTTTAATAGTGAAATGAATGCTTTGGATTCTCACAGTGGCAACAATGAACCCTATCAACCATCAAACACATATCTCTGGTGCTTGAAATGAGGGCACACCCATCTCCATTTTGTTGCCTTCTTTTTCCTTGGACTTTTGTGAAGCAGCAGCTCCGGAAAAGACACTTGACACATCTTGATTCGTATGTATATTTTAGAATGACGGAAACCACCTATGTGAGTAGATGTTCTAATAAAAATAATTACAATCCTCCTTGTTTATGGATATAATCTTTTCCACTGAGAAATGATGTTGTTTCGCAACTTATTCTCTCACCGGTCGCTCAAACCTCTATTTCTTGAAATTAGGGCATACGTCATCATCATTTTCTTACCTTCCTCTGCGCGGCATGATTTGTATGATTTTGTGTTTCACTTTCTTTGTTTAGGTAATTAATTTTATCTCATGGTATATCCTTTTTTTTCTCAAAAATAAAAATAAAAATGTATCTCATGGTGTAACCCTTCAGGATTTCAGGTCGAGTGTTTCAAAGGTTTCTCAACTCTAATGTCATAACGAAAAAAGTTAAGGTAGGATGATGTTGGGGTTGACACACCTAAATCGCACACCCGTCCCGCCAGAGTCGCACCTAAATCACGACTTTTACACACTATGTATTGT
Source organism: Papaver bracteatum (assembly GCA_023529315.1). Lineage (NCBI taxonomy): Eukaryota > Viridiplantae > Streptophyta > Magnoliopsida > Ranunculales > Papaveraceae > Papaver > Papaver bracteatum. The sequence continues at coordinate 2,059,027 of JAJJWX010003983.1, forward strand.
GGTGCACGAATAATTAAATCGTGCAAAGGAAACTTTTCACTCTTCCCATACAAAATTATGTTTGCATCCTCAGTAAATCCAAATTAACTAGATTTTACTCCCACAATAAACACCACTCTCATTCTCTCAATGATCGCTTAAACATCTTTTGCCTGAAATGAGGGCATACATCATCAACCTTTTCTTACCTTCTTCTTCTTGGATCTAGATTAGAAATTAAGCAATTCAGAATATGTTAATGAGTTTCGCTTTGGTTGGTTTGTTATTTGTCACTAATGGAGACAGAATATAACCATCCAGCAACTCAGGTCAAAATGTTCCAAACATTTCTCACCGTAAACGTTGTAGCGGAATAATGTCATCATATGTCCCACGATGATCAATATTCAACATTTATGTGCGAACGGGACTCGGTGTTTTCCTCTAACGATATTTTTGTTTTTAGTCAATCGGAGACTGACAGAGATTCAACGGATTTTATTTAGCATGCAATTATCTAGAGGTTGTGATAATGGAATAATGACGATGGTGAAACAAAATTAGTAGGATTTTAGAATCTTGGGGATATCAACGTAAACGAACTTGCATAATACTAATTAATAACATCTATTTCTTGAATTGACGGCATATGTCATCATCATTTTCTCACCTTCCTCTTCGCTGCATGATTTGAAATTAATCAATCTAGAATATTGCATGTGTTTCACTTTCTTTGTTTCGTTAACAGTAACTGATAGCGTAACCATTCAGGATTTCAGGTCGATATGTTTTAAAGGTTTCTCAAATATAATGTCATAACGAAAACGTACATCACACCTTAATCGCCCTAACATCCATCTGGCGTCGCAACATAATTATGACTTTTACACATTGATAGTTTGGTAAACGAAAAAATTAATCACGTGAAATACCGTGCACACGACAGTTTTCACTTCGCAACCTATACTATTATTTAGTAATTTTTGACCATACAAAATCATGTTTGAATCCATTGTAATTGTTTTTATAAATCCGCTCTTAATATATTCACGTGAAATAGTTTGGTAAACGAAAATATTAATCACATGAAATACAGTGCACACGACAGTTTTCACTTCGCAGCCTATACTATTATTTAGTCCTTTTTGACCATACAAAATCATGTTTGCATCCATTGTAATTTTATATATATATATATATATGCATTCTTAATGTATTCAATGACCACGCAGAAGAAACTTAGGTTTAAATGTTGAGGTTATCCTAAGCAAAACAATTACCTACGAAAGGTCATTTCTGTCATCTTTTGAAATAAATTTACTAAATGCTATCTACTCACACAACAAACACCACACGCATTCTATCGGTGGTCGCTACAACCTCTGTTGCCTGAGATGAGGGTAACCTTATCTTCTCACCCTTTTCTTCTTGGAACTTGATAATAAATTCAGCAATTCAGAATATGTCTTTCATTTCAGTTTGGCCCGTTAGTTATTTTCCACTAATAGTGTATTAATATAACCATTCAGCAATTCAAATCAGAATGTTTCAGAGATTTCTCAGCGTAAAATGTTGTAGCGGAATAATGTCATCATATGTCCCAAGATGATCAATATTCAGCATTTCAGTAAAAATGGGACTCGGTGTTTACCTCTTTGGATGTTTTTAGATAATCGAAGACTGACGGAGACACAAATATTTTTATTTTGAACACAATTATGCATCAGCTATAATAATAGAATAATGACGATGGTAAAACTCAATTAGTAAACTGTATAGAATCTGGGGCATAATAACGTAAACCAACATGCATATAATAATTAATTGTTAATTAATGTAATGTGAAGTTTATATTCTTCACATGAGCTAATACGTTAGTTCATGTGATGTTTCTGTTTTACACCAAAAGTTGTGTAACCTATCTCTAATATTAGGTCACACAAGTGGACTTAGTATAAAAAGAAAGAGATAAGGAAAGAGAATGGAACCTATCAAAATATATAATAGAAAGAGAGTGAGAAGAACCTAAGAGAGTTCCCACTTCAAAATTAAAACAAAATCATCTCAAACACTTATTTTAATCACACTAACCTTTCCAACATTAATACAAGAGATTTACCTGATTCCCGTACTAAGCTGAAGCTTTTTGATGTTATAATATGTCCCAAGATGATCAAAATATAGCACTTCAGTAGAAATGGATTAGGAGTTTTCCTCGATGGTAGTCTTTTTATTGGTCAATTGCAAAGGAGATTAATTAGTGATGGTAACGGATGAATTATGACGGCGAAACAAAATAAAGTCAACCGGCCTGGATAATATGAGCAATGCAAGTGATTTATAAACCTCATACTTTATAGATATATTTTTAATAATGAAATGAATTCTTTGGATTCGCCCAGTGGCAGCACCTCACCCTATCAACCATCGCACACATATCTCTGGTGCTTGAAATGAGGGCACACCCATCTCCATTTTGTTGCCTTCTTTTTCCTTGGACTTTTGTGAAGCAGCTGCTCCGAAAAAGGCACTTGGCGCATCTTGATTCGTATGAATATTTTAGAATGACGGAAACCACCTATGTGAGTAGATGTTCTAATAAAAATAATTGCAATCCTCGTTGTTTATGGATATAATCTTTTCCACAGATAAATGATATTGTTTCGCAACTTATTGTCTCACCGGTCGCTCAAACCTCTGTTTCTTGAAATGAGGGCATACGTCATCATCATTTTCTTACCTTCCTCTGCGCGGCATGATTTGTATGATTTTGTGTTTCACTTTCTTTGTTTAGGTAATTAATTGTATCTCATGGTATATCCTTCTTTTTCTCAAAAAAAAAAAAATGTATGTCATGGTGTAACCCTTCAGGATTTCAAGTCGAGTGTTTCAAAGGTTTCTCAACTCTAATGTCATAACGAAAAAAGTTAAGGTGGGATGATGTTGTGGTTGACACACCTAAATCGCACACCCATTCCGCCAGATTCGCACCTAAATCACGACTTTTACACACTATGTATTGTGGTGCACGAATAATTAAATCGTGCAAAGAAAACTTTTCACTCTTCCCATACAAAATTATGTTTGCATCCTCTGTAAATCCAAATTAACTAGATTCTACTCCTACAACAAACACCACTCTGATTCTTGCAATGATCGCTTAAACATCTTTTTCCTGAAATGAGGGCATACGTCATCAACCTTTTCTTACCTTCTTCTTCTTGGATCTAGATTAGAAATTAAGCAATTCAGAATATGTTAATGAATTTCGCTTTGGTTGGTTTGTTATTTGTCACTAATGGAGACAGAATATAACCATCCAGCAATTCAGGTCAAAATGTTCCAAACATTTCTCGCCGTAAATGTTGTAGTGGAATAATGTCACCATATGTCCCACGATGATCAATATTCAGCATTTCTGTGCGAACGGTACTCGGTGTTTTCCTCTAACGATGTTTTTGTTTTTAGTCAATCGGTGACTGACAGAGATTAAACGAATTTTCTTTAGCATGCAATTATCTAGAGGTTGTGATAATGGAATAATGACGATGGTGAAACAAAATTAGTAGGCTTTTAGAATCTTGGGGATATCAACGTAAACCAACTTGCATAATACTAATTAATTAATAACATCTATTTCTTGAATTGAGGGCATACGTCATCATCATTTTCTCACCTTCCTCTTCGCTGCATGATTTGAAATTAAGCAATCTAGAATATTTCATGTGTTTCACTTTGGCGTAACCATTCACGATTTCAGGTCGATATGTTTTAAAGGTTTCTCAAATATAATGTCATAAAGAAAATGTACATCACACCTAAATCGCGCTAACGTCCTTCTGGTGTCGCACCATAATTATGACTTTTACACATTGATAGTTTGGTAAACGAAAAAATTAATCACGTGAAATACAGTGCACACGACAGTTTTCACTTCGCAACCTATACTATTATTTAGTCCTTTTTGACCATACATAATCATGTTTGCATCCATTGTAATTGTTTTTATATATCCGTTCTTAATATATTCACGTGAAATAGTTTGGTAAACGAAAAAATCAATCACGTGAAATACAGTGCACACGACAGTTTTCACTTCGAAGCCTATACTATTATTTAGTCCTTTTTGACCATACAGAATCATGTTTGCATCCATTGTAAATGTTTTTATATATGCGTTCTTAATATATTCAATGACCACACAGAAGAAACTTAGGTTTAAATTTTGAGGTTATCCTAAGCAAAACAATTACCTACGAAAGCTCATTTCTGTCATCTTTTGAAATAAATTTACTAAATGCTAGCTACTAACACAACAAACACCACACGCATTCTCTCGGTGGTTGCTACAACCTCTGTTGCCTAAGATGAGGGTAACCTTATCTTCTCACCATTTTCTTCTTGGAACTTGACAATAAATTCAATAATTCAGAATATTTCTTTCATTTCAGTTTGGCCCGTTAGTTATTTGCCACTAATAGTGTCTTAATATAACCATTCAGCAATTCAAATCAGAATGTTTTAGAGAATACCTAGCGTAAAATTTTGTAGCGGAATAATGTCATCATATGTCCCAAGATGATCAATATTCAGCATTTCAGTAAAAATGGGACTCGGTGTTTACCTCTTTGGATGTTTTTGATGTTTTTAGATAATCAAAGACTGACGGAGACACAAATGTTTTTATTTTGAACACAATTATGCATCATCTATAATAATAGAAGAATGACGATGGTGAAACTCAATTAGTAAACTGTATAGAATCTGGGGCATAATTACGTAAACCAACATGCATATAATAATTAATTCTTAGTTAATGTGATGTGCAGTTTATATTCTTCACGTGACCTAGTACGTTAGTTCATGTGATGTTTCTGTTTTGCACCAAAAGTTGTGTAATCTATCTCTAATATTAGGTCACACATGTATACTTAGTATAAAAATAAATAGATATGGAAAGAGAATGGAACCTATCAAAATTTCTAATGGAAAGAGAGTGAGAAGAACCTAAGAGAGTTCCCACTTCTCCATTAAAACAAAATCATCTCAAACCCTTATTTTAATCACACTAACCTTTCCAACATTAATACAAGAGATTTACCTGATTCCCGTACTAAGCTGAAGCTTGTTGATGTTATCATATGTCCCAAGATGATCAAAATATAGCACTTCAGTAGAAATGGATTAGGAGTTTTCCTCGATGGTATTCTTTTTCTTGGTCAATTGCAAAGGAGATTAATTAGTGATGGTAACATATGAATTATGACGGTGAAACTAAATAAAGTCAACCGACCTGAATAATATGAGCAATGTAAGTGATTTATAAACCTCATACTTTGTAGATATTTTTTTAATAGTGAAATGAATGCTTTAGATTCACACAATGGCATCACCTCACCCTATCAACCATCGCACACATATCTCTGGTGCTTGAAATGAGGGCACACCCATCTCAATTTTGTTTCCTTCTTTTTCCTTGGACTTTTGTGAAGCAGCAGCTCCGGAAAAGACATTTGGCACATCTTGATTCGTATGTATATTTTAGAATGACGGAAACCACCTATGTGATTAGATGTTCTAATAAAAATAATTACAATCCTCCTTGTTTATGGATATAATATTTTCCACAGAGAAATGATGTTCTTTCGCAACTTATTCTCTCACCGGTCGCTCAAACCTCTGTTTCTTGAAATGAGGGCATACGTCATCATCATTTTCTTACCTTCCTCTTCGCGGCATGATTTGTATGATTTTGTGTTTCACTTTCTTTGTTTAGGTAATTAATTGTATCTCATGGTATATCCTTTTTTTTCTCAAAAAAAAAAAAATGTATCTCATGGTGTAACCCTTCAGGATTTCAGGTCGAGTGTTTCAAAGGTTTCTCAACTCTAATGTCATAACGAAAAAAGTTAAGGTGGGATGATGTTGGGGTTGACACACCTAAATCGCACACCCGTCCCGCCAGAGTCGTACCTAAATCACGACTTTTACACACTATGTATTGTGGTGCACGAATAATTAAATCGTGCAAAGGAAACTTTTCACTCTTCCCATACAAAATTATGTTTGCATCCTCTGTAAATCCAAATTAACTAGATTCTACTCCAACAACAAACACCACTCTCATTCTCGCAATGATCGCTTAAACATATTTTGCCTGAAATGAGGGCATACGTCATCAACCTTTTCTTACCTTCTTCTTCTTGGATCTAGATTAGAAATTAAGCAATTCAGAATATGTTAATGAGTTTCGCTTTGGTTGGTTTGTTATTTGTCACTAATGGAGACAGAATATAACCATCCAACAACTCAGGTCAAAATGTTCCAAACATTTCTCACCGTAAACGTTGTAGCGGAATAATGTCATCATATGTCCCACGATGATCAATATTCAGCATTTCTGTGCGAACGGGACTCGGTGTTTTCCTCTAACAATGTTTTTGTTTTTAGTCAATCGGAGACTGACAGAGATTCAACGGATTTTCTTTAGCATGCAATTATATAGAGGTTGTGATAATGGAATAATGACGATGGTGAAACAAAATTAGTAGGCTTTTAGAATCTTGGGGATATCAACGTAAACCAACTTGCATAATACTAATTAATAACATCTATTTATTGAATTGACGACATACATCATCATCATTTTCTCACCTTCCTCTTCGCTGCATGATTTGTAATTAAGCAATCTAGAATATTGCATGTGTTTCACTTTATTTATTTCGTTAACAGTGACTGATGGCGTAACCATTCAGGATTTCAGGTCGATATGTTTTAATGGTTTCTCAAATATAATGTCATAACGAAAACGCACATCACACCTAAATCGCGCTAACGTCCTTCTGGTGTCGCACCATAATTATGACTTTTACACATTGATAGTTTAGTAAACGAAAAAAATTAATCACGTGAAATACAGTGCACACGACAGTTTTCACTTCGCAACCTATACTATTATTTAGTCCTTTTTGACCATACAAAATCATGTTTGCATCCATTATAAAAAAAATTATATATCCGTTCTTAATATTTTCACGCGAAATAGTTTGGTAAACGAAAAATTTAATCACGTGTAATACAGTGCACACGACAGTTTTCACTTCGCAGCCTATACTATTATTTAGTCCTTTTTGACCATACAAAATCATGTTTGCATCCATTGTAATTGTTTTTATATATCCGTTCTTAATATATTCAATGACCACGCTGAAGAAACTTAGGTTTAAATATTGAGGTTATACTAAGCAAAACAATTACCTACGAAAGCTCATTTATGTCATCTTTTGAAATAAATTTACTAAATGCTAGCTACTCACACAACAAACACCACATGCATTCTCTCGGTGGTCGCTACAACCTCTGTTGCCTGAGATGAGGGTAACCTTATATTCTCACCCTTTTCTTCTTGGGACTTGATAATAAATTCAACAATTCAGAATATGTCTTTCATTTCAATTTGGCCCGTTATTTATTTGCCACTGATAGTGTCTTAATATAACCATTCAGCAATTCAAATCAGAATGTTTCATAGATTTCTCAGCGTAAAGTGTTGTAGCGGAATAATGTCATCATATGTCCCAAGATGATCAATATTCAGCATTCAGTAAAAATGGGACTCGGTGTTTACCTCTTTGGATGTTATCGAAGACTGACAGAGATACAAATGTTTTTATTTTGTACATAATTATGCATCAGCTGTAATAATAGAAGAATGACGATGGTGAAACTCAATTAGTATACTGTATAGAATCTGGGGCATAATAACGTAAACCAACATACATATAATAATTAATTGTTAGTTAATGTGATGTGCATTTTATATTCTTCACATGAGCTAGTACGTTAGTTCATGTGATGTTTCTGTTTTGCACCAAAAGTTGCACAAAATATTTTAACTCATGTTATATCGGAATACTGTCAAATGGGATGATATAAATTGATCCCATTAAATGATGGTGTCTAAATATAAGCATTGAGGACTTTGATATATCATTTGTCGCACTGGTATTACGTCTTTTACACTTAAATATGGTGCACAAACAATTGATCCCGTTAAATGTGGTGCATAATACAAATTTCACCGGATAGAATTTTGTGTTTATTAACGTGAATCAACATGTATAATAACATAGATTTATCTTATTCATGTATTGAGCGTAAATGAGATGGTGTAATCATCATCCGCATATTTTGTACTTAGGTTTCTTTGGTTGCTCCAAATCTATTTCATTCACTACTGATTTCATGATCATCATCATCATCTCATTATTTCTATTCAAGTCCTGATCCTATCAACTTTTTCCTCTGGCATTGGGGTCTTGCCTTTTGATAGTTTTGGAGCCCTTTATCTCTGAACTTCGTTTCAAGTTTTTTTTTTCCTCTTCTCTTGGCTTAATTTTCTCTCTGGAGAATGAATATATTCTATTTAAATTCTCACACCTATTCCTCTATTCCCAAGAGACGCATACATCAGTTAAATCCAGAGAATATTGTCTTAACCTACTCTAGATAGTAATAGTAGGGTAATAATAATACCCTACTAAAATGTCATGTCCTTTCAGATGTACCTCATGGCGTAATGGTTATACCTGTTAGATTTTGTTTCCTTTTAAATAAGAATCCAGTTGTAGGATAAATTCTCCACATAATAAGTTATAACCGTTTTTAAGATGAAATCTGCAAACATACGTCACTTGTTGGTACCATGAATTTTCAAATAATTCCTGCTCAGTAAGGACGCGACTATTCGCTAACAGGTGTATTGGATATCTATATAAGCTTTACGCGCATCTGTTTGTAGAATTCTACAAAAATTAACTTCTAAATGCTTGTAATTTATTTATTCTTGATCATATTTCATCAGTAAAAGCGATGGATATGTTGCCGGAATTAGTAACTACCGATATACTACAGCGCCTCCAAATTGCAGAAAGCGTTTTAGCAAGCAAATATGTATGCAAAGAGTGGAATACTGTCCTTGGGAACAAAAGAATTGGACTCCTTTTTGGTGTCGCACAAATAATGGGGAATGATACTCAACTCTTATATACAAAACAAATTAACGAGGAAGATTTACGCCCGATCCTTACAGCCAACAATAACGGGGGCCTATTTGACGGAAACTATGATTGGAATAAGTTACACCCAATAGTTGGATCTTGCAATAGTCTGGTATTATTTTATGTTTCACACCACGGCATACAATATCATGTACATATTATGAATCCAGCAACGGGTGAGCACCTCCATCTGCCACAACTATGCATCCCAATTGCACGAGACCAAGGGTGGTATGCACGATACAACGTAATTGGGGGTTTTGGATACTGTGAACATACCAATGAGTACAAGGTAGTTCGCATTCACATGGATGGTAAAGTTCAAGTACACACGCTAGGAGACGAGAGGGGATGGAGGAACATAATAAGGGAGATTCCTTATACTTTTCAGAGTTCAGGTGTGTTTGCACATGGTTGTATTTTCTGGAAGGATTGTCGTCCGCAGATTACTTGCATAGTTTCTTTCGATTTGGACACCGAAACGTTCCATGAACATTCGTTACCCCCGCCTCATATTCCTGGGAGTGAATTTTGGGTAAATTCTTGCCCCTCACTTGGGATGGTCATGTTCGGAGTTCGCCTTTTTTTTTTGCTACATCCATCTGGTGTCTGATGAGCCCCGGATAGATTTATGGACACCCATTTCCAAAAATAAATATTCATATATGGGCGCCTGGCCGGGAATGGGATTGGGATCATCAGATGAGCATTTTATTGGAATAAGATAGGGATGAATGGTGGCCGCCGACGTATGAACCGATAGCCTATGGAAATAACAAGGACCTTCTATTTTGGAAGAATAGGCGTTTGTTATGTTACAATACACTCACCGGAACTAAGACGAAAATTTGTGGGAAACTACCGTGGGAAACATGGGTTGCAATTATTCCTCACATGAGGAGCGCTGTCTCGTTGAAGAATTTCGGTGGACAATTCCATTAACACATTCCTTAGGTTATCTATGTAGCTTTTTTTATATTTTTGTTGTTGTTTTGTGTCCTTTGCACGGTTTTCACGTGATTAATTATTCGTGCACCACAATATTTAGTTATTCTTTTTATATGTTGATTTGAATCAAGAAAGACCCAACTTGAACGAGTGGAAGAAATTGCTCTAATTTGTCGAATGCTTTCCAAACTATTATGTCTTTAACATTTAGGATTTATCCGAATACAGTGGACCTTACAAATTTAAAGCTATGTATATACACTTCGAGAGTAAAATAGGAAGAAAGTGTCCAGTTTCTTCCCCGTTGTCCTTAAATATATTTATAACAGATATAGAAACAATTGCAATGGATGCAATCATGATTTTGTGTGGTCAAAAAGGACTAAATAATAGTATTGGTTTTAAAGTGAAAACTATCGTCTGCACTATATTTCACGTGATTAGTACTTGTATGCAAAGAGTGGAATTCTGTCCTTGCAGATAAAAGAATTGGACTCCTTTTCGGTTTCACTCAAAAAGTAAGATAATAATAAGTTACACATCTCTTATACAGAGAACAAATTGAGGAGGAAGATTACTACACGGTGATGGGAGATTTCTATCAGATGTTATTTCGAAATAATGGTACCTGGAATATTATCCAATACTATTATGAAAATATGTCACACCCAATCGTTGGATCTTGTAATGGTCCGGTATGTTTTGTAATGGTCTGGTATGTTTTTATGTTTCACACCAAGGCATACAATATCCTATTTATATTATGAATCCAACAACGGGTGAGAACCTCCATCTGCCACAAATATGCGATCCAACACCAACGCCACAAATTAGTTGGGATCCACGATACGCCGTAGGGGGTTTCGGCTACTGTGAACATACCGGTGAATACAAAGTAGTTCGAATTCAAATGGAAAGTAAAGTGGACGTACACACACTAGGAGACAACATGAGCATTGTCTTGGATGGGTCTTCGAATATATTTTGGCCGCCTTATAAGCTGATAGCCTTTGGAAAGAACAAAGACATCCTATTGCAAAACAACCGCTGTTTATAGCGCTATAATGAACTCACCATAACTTTGACAGAAATTTCGGAGACAAGGTATGGTACTGCTGCATCCAGCAATAGTGATGAATAAGATGATGTTGAGGAAGAAGGTTTTGGAAGCGACGATGAAGATGAAGATAAGGATTCTGATTAGAGTTCTCCATAGATTCAGAAAGATCGAGAATTTGTGCATAGTTTCAAGCTTAAATATGATTAACAAGTTTTTCTCCAGAGGTTCTTATGTCTGATCTTCTTGTTGCTGGTAAGAATCATCTTGTTCTTGTGTGAAGTTCATATAAGTCGGCCGATCCAAGTAGTTGTTTTCATTTTGTTGTCTTGATGAAATATATCAGTGTAGTTATAGTAAATGTGGGTGTTTTTCTTTTTAGGAGTTTGAAAAGGGTGTGAATGGATATTTTGTATGCAATGCTGTAAATGCTAGCAATCGAGAGTACTGTAAATGCTGATCTCGGTTGTAATGAACTGGGTATTTTCTGTAGATAGTGTTGAAGGTAGATTCAATTAAGAGAGAATTTAATTTTGCAGGATGTTGTAGCATTGCAGGAGAAAAAAATTTGGGAGAACATGCAGAAAATGCATACAATTTTCAGGATTTAATATAGTTTGAAGGTAGTTACCCAGTTACCCTTCTAAAAAATTTCTTCGGTCAACCAATCAAAATCGAGGGTTTTGTACACCTACATATTTACTCTTTTATCTAAAAAAATACCACTGAATAAGCGACACATGTGCGACTCATTTGCGAAATGTCAGTAATTTTCCTTGCAAAAAGTAGCACTGAATATGTGACTCCAGTGAGATTGATTAACGACACTTAAAATAATGTGTGACCCCGAGCCGAACGGCTCTTAACTTAATAGCACAGTTTTTACGACTAGTATATGATGTATGTGCTACACATGAACGATGTAGGGCCCAAAGCCGTTTAAGCCGACTAAACGCCGGTGGGCTCTTAACTTAATAGCACCATATTTGTGTTACCCTAGTGATATGTGCATGACATATGTGCGACGAATTTTAATGGCTTGATTAAGGAAAATTAAAAGCTAATGGTTACTTTTTCTGGTTCGCATTAGTGATTCTACTATTTGAATAAGAAGTAAATATAATTGAAACAACCTCCTATTGAAGTCTCAAGAATAGAGATTTGAAATCAGTTACACAAGATACTGTTTTTTAGATTGACATGAATCATCATAACTAATCAATTTTACTTCCTTATACCATTCAGTTAATCGGCTGCAACACAAACCTGATAATGATAGCTGATCCACCATCAATGGGAATCCTAAGTAGTCATTCAAAAAACGAACCCCACATAAACGATGTAAATTCTGATCAGAACCTTAAAGGACCATTAGGATTTTCCATCACGAGTCTAATTAAAACTCTTTTACTGGAAACCCTGAATTACAAACTTACCAACCTAATCAATACTCTTTCATTACAACAACCATATATTTTATCGATCAAACATCCAAATCAATCATGCACCAGATCCCATTTTTCGAAATGTGCGACCCCAAGTCCGAGGATATGTTAGGTAATCTATATTTTGTTGGGGGCGAGTTAGTCAAACAATAAAATGGAATGCTATTATGTTAAGTTGTGGTATTTTGTGTTTCCTTAACTTCTATTGTGGTACCAACCATCATTGGCCCTTTCATGAAATACAGGCCGATTGGATTGGTATATATGCTTCAAGAAAAAAGAAGAAGATTAGTATGGTATTTCAAATAGAAAGAATTAGGTTAGTATTTTTTTAAAGTAGAGAGAAGATTACTACATACTTAAAAAGCGTATATGATAACACTTCATTTTGAACTAAGTTTGAAAAATGAATCATATTCCTTCAACAAACAGTTAGGTATTAAAAGAGTTGATATTAACAAATAATATGACAACATTACGAGAAACTAATCAATAAGAAAACTCATTGAATAATATGACCCGATTTAAAATTTTGCAGAAACTCATTAACAAAATTGGAGATAAAAAAATTTAACCCTTATAAAATAATAAATAAATAATTCCAAAGAACAAAATAATTAAACGCCTTATATTGGTACATATTCATAGTAATATGCATTGGCACATGTATTACTTTCATCCAAAATAAGATAACAATAATATATGTTGATTAAAAAATGACATGAAAACAACATAAAATTTAACGGAAAAGGTAACATGACATTACCTTTTAATATTATATAGTTCTCAACATAGATTCACCCGCTCTTTTGATTTATCTCTTTCGATCTTCAGTTGGATAATTGATTTTAAAACTAACCAGGGATAATATTTATGAAAGTGATTGATTGATTTTTTTCAAGATATATTTTTGTTGGAACTGTGTGCCTAAATATAAGATAATTCTATTTTTAGTTATTAGGTATTTACTAATGTTATTAGAAATATGTGTTCTATGAGATGATATGAGTTACCTATTGTATAATTGACTAAGTTGTAAAAATTTTTTTAAAGTATTTGGGTACATTATCTACGTTGTTGTATTTTTTTAAATATATACATTTATGACTAAAAAGAGAGGTTGAGCCGGGGCCGTAAGGCCCTGGTGATACCTAGTTATCCAATATAAATTCTTGTGGTCAAAGATAAAACTAAAACATGGATTATCGAAATAATTAATCTCATCGAACAAACTCTATCCAAGCAACTTAATGCAACTATACAGTTTGTTTGATCTTTTTACAAGTCTTATGTTTATCGAGATAAATAGTTTGTTGATCCCAGAGATCAACTGTGTAAAAAGTACCACAAAGATCAGAAACCAAAAATAAAAGTCTTTAATCTTCAAACTTCAAAGTAACCGCTACAAAAAACTTGATTCCACTATTGATCAACACATACATAACGAAGTCTGTTAACGTTGATTCCTCAACAATTCTATCTACAGATTTTGACTCACTAGACATGTAATAATCAAATCCTTAGACAAACTTGAGTGGCCTCATATCATATATCCATGTACTTTACTAGTATAACAACTAGACGCATGAAAACATATTGGATATGGTAAGCATATAATTCGATATCAAAATAGGCATTGAAAAATTGGTTTCAGGATCTCGCCTTGAGTATCAAAGGAATATATTTGAATACTAAGATATTAGATTTTTTAGCACATGTTTAAATCACTATATCGACACTTGTGAGCATTCCTAGTTTAACTTGTGTGCATATTGACGTTTGAAGAAACCCGAAGATAACAAACATATCGAAAGTATAGAAACAAGTTACACATTGTCGGGGTCGGTCCTGAGATCATTCCTAAATTCATATTTCGACTGCGAATCAAATTCATAAGCCTACTTCCTTTACAATTTTTCCGAAATTGCTCTCAAACATAATTTCAAGGGTTGAATTCATTTGGGAGTTCAAAAAACTAAGTAATAACGAATTGTCAACTAGTGCAACGTCAAGAACACAAAGTCCATAGATAAACTATACTTCCTAACCCCATATGCCTAAGTTGTAGAAACAACTATTATATCATTTCTTGATGATACTTTGATCACAGTATAATAACCAAGTCACCAATACTGAAGTCATTGTAAACAAATTTAAATTTGCAATGAATATAGACTCGAAAATAACAAAAGATAGAAATTAAACAAATAAAGTCCATAGTTACTAACCTTGAACTGAAGGATGATGTCTTCGTTATTTTTGATATGTCTTCAGGTCTTCGTGAGTAACTAGAACAAGACTCAATAATTCTATGTTTCTAGTCTAAACTAACAAAATTGACTTTAGTAATCAAATCAAATGACAAGTTTTGAAACTACATTTGCCAATCAAACATGACATACCAACGTTTGGTGGGTTCAAGCGAGCAATGTTCTAACATTTTCTATCCTCAACGACGTCTCATACGGTTAAATTTGCAAATACATTCTGACTAAGAGTGCGTGGGAAAATTATATTACTCATCATCAACGCTCAGTCTCAACCGTTAGGTCTTCCTTCAACTCTGTTTTTAACTCTTCAAAATTTTTGTGAACCATGCTAGTTGAGAATATCAATCGAGCCTATAATACCGCTTAATTAATATAACAAAAATGAAAACGTAGGGGTACCAAAATTTACCAGTGATTTTTTTATTTCTTATAGGCAACCTATATGGACTAAACTCGATTACAATTCCGAGAGTTCAACCTAATGAATCTCTATCAGGAATAATATGAAGAGCTTATATCTCTTTCTCTCACAATCAGAATGTAAACAGAGACAAAGTCCGTGAACCTGATTATTTCGTGGGAGTACTTGGATGATTCCAAAGATCAATATCCACGATCAATCAAGTCGTATCCAACAAACAATGATGGATATATCTACTTTGATTTATTAACGTATAACCTGTGATATTTAATTATAAAGATAAACAATATAATGCGAAAAACACAAACTCCATAAATTTTGCTAACCAGGAAACCGAAAATGCAGAAAAATCCCGGGACCTTGTCCAGATTTGAACATCAAACTGTATTAAGCTGCTATAGATTCTATCTTACTATCAAAACTTTGGACTGGAATGTAGTTGAGACCGAATTAAACTGTCACAACAATTCATTTACAGCTGCGCTCCTTACGCATCTTGAATCACATTAGGACTCCTTTCAATAAGAGTTGCTTCAACTCAATTGAAGACTTTAAACGAATCTGCTTCCACATATAAGCCTATATGTGATTTCCGTTCTGATCAAAATTCAAGGTGAGGTAGGAAATCGATTGCAATAGATAAAATCCGGCAAACCTCAAAATTTGGTCTTATGACTCCCGAAGAGCATCCTAAATTATTATTCACCTCACAAGTATAACCTTGTGGAATCATAATGTCTGAGACGAAGAAACCTTGTGATTTCTATTTATCTTGTTTGTTTGAGCAAGCTCAACAATCAAATAAAGATCAAGATACACAAAATATCAAGATAAAGATAGTTGGACATGGCTTCACGAATCCTAGGTGAAGTCTTTTTAGTCGCTAAACCCTAGAAGGGTTTGAAGGAGAGGACGACTCTAGTTTACAACTAGGACACACAAGAATAATTTTCGGGATTCAAGGATCCTAATTGCTAGAGGTTCTTCTTATATATACTTTCAAGGTCAAGGTTGCTTTGGATTTATGCTAAGGTAGCTTTGGAATCAAGCAATCAATAATCACCGTAAGATGAAAACCTTGACTTGAGATTAACATAGTAGAATATACACTCTAGTTAGGATGAACCGTAACCGAACCGTGTATAATGACTTGTTCACGAAAGGTTAGCCGAAATTATCCAATCGAACTAAACTTAACCATTTTCATATAACTCTTTAAGACATTAATCTTGAGTCTTACGTGTGATCAAAAATGTCTATATAGTGTTTTTAGAGAGTTGTTCAAATGCCGATCATCTCATAGAAATAATTCTGATGCATCTGAAAATATTCGACAGGGTAAGCACGTGTACCTGATACGTGTACAATACCTGTTCGTGCGTATTTTTGTCATAGTACGTGTACCGGGTATGTGTACCCTTAAGACAAAAACAATTTCAGGAATATAATCTTTTCCGGTTTGCATACTGAGTGTGCGTACCTTTACGGTTTATAAACCAACAGATCTTTTCCGTTTTGCATACTAGGTATGTGTACCTTCATGGTTCACGAATCAACAAATTTTTTGTGGTATGGATACCGGGTATGTGTACCAATAAATCTTTGTTGAAATATAGCTACGCCGATACGTGTAATGGGTAGCACTGTGGCTACGGACTTATAACAGTTCTCCCAGTATGTGAACTGGCATGCATACTGTCTTGTATCCAGATTAACAGTAGTTCTATATCTCTCTAATAACCAATTCGAAACATTCCCTAATAACATCAATGACACATATTAGTATTCCATGCTATTTGAAAATAAGTAAATCTTGAATCATAATTTAGGTCATAGACAATAAATTTTTCTAAACCAAATTCATCAAGTACGAACAAATGTTCTTAAGCTTAGTCAGTCATATTTCGAGAACGATATTCAAGATAAACTTGAATCGAAATTTCTATTATGCATAAACTGTATAATTTAGTCATGCGATAATGTCTCGTGGATAGAAATGTGAAAACTTGAGAAATAAGTGATTCAGTCTTCACTTACCTTTTGTTGGAGAAATTCTCCAGAGCTTCGGTTGGTCTTTGCATTCAAACGGTAGAACGTAGTGATATCCGATTCTCAACTACACACTTCTATCCTAATCCGAGACTTGACTAAATGTAGAATAGCAATCAAGATATAGTTTTGATCAACTAAATTTGACAAAAAGTTTGAGATACCAACACTTGTGAGTTCGATCGAGCAATGCGCTAACAAAAAGTGTATAAGTTGGATCAATGATATAATCAAAGTTTGTGAAATCATAATCATAAAAACAATAGCAAAAATAGAAAATAATGAATGCACAAATAGGGTATATGCAAAATTATTGGGGGATATGAGTTAATATTCCCATCCTTAGAATCCTTGTAAGGAATGACTTTTGGGGGCAAAAATATTAAACTACCATTTAAGTTAAAAAAATAATAATTATAGCTTCGTTGAGAAGGTAAGTGACAACCAATTTTTTTTAAAGTGTTATTGTTTTTTTTTAAAGGTAATGCTTAAAAAAAATGTCACTGAAATTTTTCGGTTTCAGTTACTACCGACACTATTTTGAGTATGAATGCCATGTAGATATTCATGATTGTAGTTTTCAGAATTTTTTATGTACATATACCGGCATGGAAACATGTTTGAAGACCACGGTGTGGTTTTTGCTTTTATAGTTTATGCCGACACAGACTTACCGGTATGCTCGATATGAAAGCAACAATGCCAACATCTAAACTAAAAAACTTAAGTTTGCGGCCAACTTGAAATATGTGTCGGCATGCTCGATAAATATTTCAATGCTGGCAGTATAATTTGTAAGTACCTATATTTTTTGTACAACTTTTTTTGAACTGCCGGCATGGTTAGTTTCATATATACAATGCTGGCGAAACATTTAAAGTTAGGAGATAAAGTTTGTCGGCGTGGTGAGAGTATGAATGCCATGTCGACTAGTACCTGTCGTCATGGTTTTCATACTCTCACTATGCGACACTGAGTTTTTCAGGCATAACAATGGCGAATTCAATGAAAAAAAAGCAAATTTAGTGACATTAATACATGTACCTGAGTATTGGGAGTACTTGTATGTTGAGCTTGTTTTATGAAAAAAATTAGATTTAAGGGTGTTATATCCGCAAAAAGTTATAATTGTAAGTTGTTATCTAATCTATTAACTTAAATAAACATGATTATCTACTAAATATGATTAGTATGGATACATTAGGAATTACATAAATTATATGGATAGGGGGCACCTGAGAATTACTATTTAATTATATGGATAGGGGGCACCTAAAAATTACTATTTTGTCTTATTAACATATCCCCAATAATTTTGCATGTATCCTAATTACGCGTTCAAAATAATAACTAACAAAATACTTTTGATAAGTCGAATAATAATGTCTTTTTTTTTTAAACACAAGAATTATTTTGGGTGTTATTTAGAGCAAGGGGTATGGAATGAGTGTTAAAAACACTCATTCACTGCCAAAACCAATGAGAGACTGGTTTTTGTGACGATGAGAAATTGAATTAAGGGACTAAACGGTTGATGTTTATCCGTTTGGAGGTTCTCTCCAAGCGGCTGAACATATGGCTCCCCATATTTTTTTTATTTTTTTAATAATAGAACCGTGGGTCCCACTTATAAAAATAGGCTTGAGAGGCAGATCTTCAGCCGCTCAAGGTATTTTTTTCCTAAACGGCTGAAAATCAGCCGTCCACTGTCGCCCACTAATTTGATCAAATGAATAAGTGTATGAATAATTATTGATGAATGACTGGGTGGTCGCACTCCATAGTAGCACCTAATTTGAACAAATCTAGTGAAATTCATTCATATTGAATGAGAACCCTCACTCTATATCCTTTTCTCTTAACAAGTTACTATAAAAACCGCACTCTAGCATGAGGACGGGTCCCACCCTCTGGAGACTAGCAGGGATTAGCAGCGCCCCTTTTATACGAGAGTCAAGCTCTTGAGTCTTGACCAACCACACTAATCCATGTTGGTAATGGTAATGAACTTTAATAACTTTTTTTAGAACCATCTTTTGGGGACTACCCAAAAAAGTTGGGGGACTACCCATCAGTTTTTGTGGAGGATATTAGAAGTAATATTTGGTCACCCCTTATAATTTTTGTTTCTAATACCCACTTTACCCTTGATGATAAACTTAGTTAGTGATTAATGATTAGTTAAAAACTGATTAGTGATTAGTTAAAAACTGATTAGGGATTAGGGATTAGTGATTAGTGTTTTATAAGTTGGATTGTTTTGTTTTTAACATTTTTTTTTTTGAGAGATAAGAAGAAGAAGGAAATAGGAAGAACAAGAGTATGATGTTTTGGGTACTCATGGATACTTCAAATTTAGTTAATGGTGCTTGAATTGGCCAAAACATTCCTAAAAATTAACAATTTACAAATTGATTTTCGTTTGGTTTACAAAGTTCGGCTACAACATTTGAAGAACAGGTTACCGAACTCATCTGCAAGTGTAGTTCGGTTAATGTTTCTAAAAACACAGGTAGCCGAACTCAGATTTAATGGAATTTTTAGTTTCAGAGAACAGTTCGGTTAGGATTTTTTTTTACGACGTAACCGAACTAAAAGTTCGGTTGGGAAAAAAAAATGAAAAAAGTTGCGACGTAACCGAACTCAATATATAGGTTTTCAGAGAAAAGTTCGGTTAGGAGAAAAAAATTGCGACGTAACCGAACTGAAGTTCGGTTAGGGAAAAAAAATTGCGACGTAACCGAACTAAAGTTCGGTTAGGACTTCGTTTTTTGAGACGTAACCGAACTTTTCTCTGAAAGAAAAGCCTCCATTAAAAGTTGAGTTCGGCTAGTTCGACAAATTTTTTCACATAATTCCTAACCGAACTTCTCTCTGCAACTTACATTTTCAACTCATTTTAATGATTACTTCTCATTTTTGCAACCAAAAACGAATGACAAGTAATGGGTTTGTTATGATTTTGATTTTGATTTTGTTTTGTTAATGATTTAAATTAAGCTATATATTGTGGTCGGTGGTGGTGGTGGCTCAAGGTGGTCGGTGGTGGTGGTGAGCGGCGGGGGTGATGGGAGGAGGTGGTTATATATATAGGTGGTGGTGATGGGAGGAGGTGGTAATATATATATATAGGTTAAGGGTAGGTTAGTCATTTCCACATTTTAGGACACCCCTTATCATTTTAGGGTGGACATTTGTAGCACTGGGTAGTCCCCCACCTTTTTTGGGTAGTCCCCAAAAGATGGTTCTTTTTTTATGGGCTTATAACTTTTTTATATGGGCTTCAGTAGTTCCAAAAACCACATGAATGATTTTAATTTATGAAAAGGAAACTAAACTAAAGAACCCTAATTTGGGGCAGACCTAAAAAATTTGGGGCATACATATAAAACAAAACATGGGTGCTAATAGTATTTCAAGGATGGTCCTTATCCTGCATTTTTCAAAAATGCTAAAATACCCCTCATGAGATTAGTGTTTAATTAGTGATAATAAAAATTAATTAATTATTAATGATTAAAATTAGTTTAGTGTTAATTTATGATAATAATTTTTTGTTAAAGGATAGTTAGTTAGCGAATAATTTTAGAAAAAGAAGGAGGAAAGAAGAATGAGAGGAGGAAAAAAAAACTTTTTTTTTCTTTGTTTGTGATCTTTGTGAATATTGAGAGATGTGTGATACAAATTCGAATGAGCAAGGTGAATCTTCATCACGTAAAGCTAAGAAAATACATATCAATTACGATGGAGATCCGGAAATGGCTGATTTGTTGGATTATGAAAATGATTTTACCCAAACTCAACTTTTTTTTCAAGCTCAAGATGATTCATTTATGGAGCCAAATCCCGAAGATGAGTACATATATGAAGAACCCAATGCTAATAATACACATGTATGGTTGTATAAGTTGTTTAATGTTCGTTTTGTAGCTTGATTTCACCAAAAGTTATGATTTTTGAAACTAGTTCGGCGCAACAGAGCAATGTTCGGCAGATAATATGTATGTCGAACCATAGTAAACAAGAACAGTTCGGCTTATTTGTTTGAGAAATATGTATGCCGAACTGTCATTCAATTATTTTCGCGCCAAATAATTTTCAAGGTCCATCTCAAATGTGAGGTAAAATTGTAAGCCGAACCATATCTAAAAAAACATACGAATTACAGTGTAATGTTCGGCATACTCGTTCTACAGACGAACAATAATTTTTGTTTTTAGAAATTTTTTAAAATTTCAAGTGTTATGGTTCGGCTTATAATATTAGTCCCAAATAGGCTGAATCCATGTTTGACATGTAGTTCGGATTTATAAGTCAAACACGAATCAGCCGAACCAAAGGTTCGGCTTTCATATAGTTGTTCGTGTTAGCCGAACCTGGCCCAAAACCTGTGCGATATTGTTGTAGATTGTTGCTGAACTGGAAACTATGGAGGATCAACTACCGCCTGTTGATGTCATTCATGAAGATACTAGAGATCACTTCCAAACTGACTTGGTAGGTAAATACGTAGTTTATTTTTTTATTAATTTTCAAGTATGTTGTATGCAAAGTCATTAATAAAACTAAAGTTTTGTACTTGTGGATATATAGACGTGGAAAACCAAAGAAGAAGTTGTTAAATGGGTTGAGGAACATGCTTGGAAAATCGCGTCATAGTTAAAGGTAGACAAAGCCGAAAGAAGCGGGTTGAGATGGTTTGTGAGAGGGCGGGAAGAAAGTAAGCAAGAAGAAAAAAGGTAAGCCATATGTTGGGAAGACCGGGAAAAAATATAAGACTAAAACAAGGAAGATAAATTGTCCTTTCAAGATCGTCTTAAATTGGAACGCAAATGAAGAAATTTTCACAATGAATAAAGATATGGATTGTCGTCATAACCACCCACGTCCAAAGGATCTTCATGGACATTATAGAGCCGGACGACTCAAACCTCATGAATATGCGGAGCTAGATAAAATGACACGATCACGTATGCCTCCCTCTAAAATTCTTAGCAAGTTGAAGGCGGATGAAATATGATTTTAACCGATTTTATCCGAATTGGTTTGAATAGAGAAGAGGAGAAGAACCGAAAAGGTTCTTTTGATGTTCCTTATGCTTTGACCCCAAAGAGAATATTTTGCTTTTATATCAACTTAGGGGTAGTATAGTAATTTACAAGTTTCTAGAGAATTCTAATACTTTGCTATTTGGTTCGGCTATTTACTAAGATGGAACTTACTTCCGAACTTACTCTTAAGAGAATAATCGAGTGTCACGGTATAAGGCTCGGCAGATACGCGCTAAACACTTATAAGCCAAGCTTTTAACTAACCAAACTGAGGAAGCTCAGTATCAGGTTCGGCTAATACGTATAACATATTAATAAGCCGAATTTCAATTGTACCTTGCATATCGCAGTGCACTCAAAGCTTAGAATTTCACTTAAACATAAAAGCATAACATTGTAGTTAAACATCAAAACATTGTACCTAAAACCAAACACATAACATTGTTTTCTTCAAGTAAATAAAATTGTGCTAAAATCAAATATTACTTAAAAACTAAACCATTAATACCTAGTGTACTTCAATTTGTACATAATCATCTATTGAGCACAACCGCCTCTTCCACCACCACGACCTTTTTTAGCACCCCTTCCACTCGCACCTTCACCTTTGTTGATTACTCCATCCCAACGACTGTACATATATTCTTGCTCTTCCACCGCCATATCCACATTGCAAACAATTTTCTTCTTCATAGCCTTCAACACGTCGTTACCCCAAGCCATCTGATAAAATTTAGTTAAAACATATAAGCAACAATAGACCAAAATAGTGAAAACAAGTTTAAAAGTATGCACTCAATATACCATAGTTCGGTAAGACTTCGAAACATCTTCAACCATGCCCTTTGTGTTTTTCCTCGTCTTCGGATCGACTTCCTTTTGTGTTCGCTTTCTCCTCTTACCATCTACCAAAGCTTGACTTTCCCTATTAATGATTAAAGGATGTGAAATTTGTTTATACCAATCTATATAAGCCGGGTCAACTTCCCAAGGATCCTCACGCAACTCTTCTAAGTCAACCCAACTTAATTTGTTATCTTCCAATTTATTCCAACAATCAATGGTAGGATCGGGATCATATTCGGCATTCCATGAACTTTCCGTACTCTTTGTTCCCTTGGAACACTTGGGCAACAACTTGAACTTTGATTCCTCTAGCACCTGAATCGTTTGGATAAATCCATATTGACGGAGTACTCGACGTGGATCAAACAATATAAAGCCTCCGGGATAAAACAGTGGCCCATAGTACATCCCCAATGGCATATCATCATCCTCAACAACTTCATCATCTTCTTCATCCTTTTTGTATGGTTGAAATACAACTTTCTCAACATTCAAAGAGTCTAACTTTTCTCTCAAAGCTATCAAGATTTCCTTTTTATTCCTCTTCTTATTTTCCTTGAAACTCCATTTGCCCGAGGTAGGGAATGTGTCTACCCATTTCTCATCTTCCTTGGCTAAATTCAAATTCGGAAAATGGTCATATATCCATACCTACACCAACAATATAAAAAACAAAACACAAAACTTATTTATTAGGATCAGTAGAATTGGATCATGGAGGTTGGAAACTTTGGGAAACAGAAGCAAGTTCGGCTTATTTTCAAAAAACGTGTAAAGCCGAACCAAATAAGTTCGGCTAAGTAAATTATATTCGAAACAACCGAACCGTTTGAAAAATAGGTTCGGCATACCCAAAATACAAAATTGAAAGCCGAGTTTTTTCTTGAAAATGGAACTACAATGTGTAAACTTACCTGAAGCATTGTGAAATAACCTCCAATGTTTCTACTTGTTAACCTAGACGCAGTTCCAAGTTGCTCAAATAGGAAATAAAGGGTCGCGGTTCCCCAAGAGTACTTGTGGCAGCTTTTCAAATCCCTTAACAATTGGAGGTATTGAGCATTAACCTTGTTCCCACTGTTATCGAGAAATATAACACTTCCTAAAGTATACAACAAATACGCGGTAGCAGTGCGATTAGCTGTGACCTCGTCCATAACCAACTCCCCCTTTGAAATTTTCTCCTTTCTGTCTCCAAAACACTTTTTCAAAGCGGTGAACTTGATTTTCTTCAACTTCTTTGTGCTAGAATCCACAAACTTCACCTCTTTAGCAGCGCAAGCAAACTCCAATTCTGTTTTGTCTTTTGGCCAACCAAGAGTTTCCTCGGCAAGTACATACAACTCATCCCAAGTCATTTCATAAACCGCTGAGTACACATTTTTCCCATGCGTTCTAAGACCACTAATCTTCTGTGCATCATCTGGAGTAATTGACATCTCTCCAATGGCGAGATGAAATGTGTAAGTCTCCGGACAGAATCTCTCACAAAAGGCTGAGTTTGTAACTGCATCAAATTCCTCTTGTGCATATAAAATATCAGGCCATAAACCAGAGCCTTGTACTAAAGCCACCACCTCAGGAGCCTCTTTGAAAATATCCCAATGTGCGGCACTTTGGTGTCTAAGTACGTGGACTGCATCCCTGTGATCCGGAGTCTCGTAAATTCTCTTGGCCCATGACTCCTTGTAGCCAATCAAAACTCTTCCACCATCTTTAGGGAGACCATGGGGCAAGCCATCCCTGCGAGGACGTATCACATTATCCGGATGAGGAATGTGCTTACATGTCTCCCTTGATGTAACAACTTTCTCTTGTCCTTGTTCTTGTTCTAGTTCTTCTTCTTCTTGACCTTCCTCACCAACATCTACATCATTGTGATCCTATTTTTCTACGGCCAAATAGCAAGTCATGTAAATTCCCCTTTTGCCTGCATGTAAGTTCTTTGTGCCACCACCTCGAGGTTTGGGAGTTTTTGAGTTAGAAGGAGTCACTTCCATTATTCTCCTTTTAAGCCTCTCTTTGAATTTTCCCGGATGGGAGCTAAAACAAATGACAAACCTTAATTAGTTTTTCAAATTAAATAAATATGATTCTACCACACAATTTCATAACTCACCTATAACTGGACAAGTTTAGAGGAAGCTATTGGCCATAAACAATGTCAAGTTCGGCACATACGATTTTTATCAATATGAGCCGAACAATATGCCCAACAGTGTTATCCTTGGTCAGAGAAAGGTTCGGCACATTCGAACTTTATCATAATGAGCCGAACAATGTACCCAAAAGTAAGGGTAATAAAGTTCGGCTAATACAATATTCAAAATATTACAAAATTAGAGCCAAACTGTTCTTCATCTGTGTAAAAAAAAACAAGTTCGGCTGCGACATTTCTGCTGAACATGACCCTGAGACTAACAATAACCTAGACGAATCATCGATTACAGGTCGTAAATCAACGAAATACGCAAAAAAAAAAACAATGGGTTTGTGGAAAATACCTTTCTATGTGCAATTTTAAAGAATCATCCTCTATTTCTCCCTCTCCAACACCAATCGATCTGATATCCACTTCATTTCCATCTTTTTGAAAATCCCTAGATTGAGATGCTACGGAAGCTAGACCAGGATTCGGCACCGTATTTCTAGGGCATCGCTTAACACGAGGTGCCATGTATGTGTTTAATCGAGAACTTAATCGGAGAAATTTTCAGAAATTTTGGAGAAGAAGATGAGAAGAAGAGGGAGAGAGAAGGGTTTTGGGTTTATAAAACTTAAAAAAAAAAAAAAATTTATAAGTAACGGTTTTAGTTTTAATGAGTGAGTTAATTAGTGGGGTAATGGTTAATTAGTGGGTGGTTGGTTATTTAATGGGATGGGTTAATTAGTGGGATTGTTTTAGGATTAAAATTTAATTAAGTGGAAGGGTAGTATTGTAATTTATACTAGCCATGGGTATTATAGTAACTTAACAAGTTTTATGGCAGCCTTTATAATTTTGGGTTGGGTGCTTTCTAAGGGTGTATGCCCCAAAATTTTCAGGTCTGCCCCAAATTAGGGTTCAAACTAAACTAGGAAACCTGTAAGGCTGTAAGTCGGTAACAGCAACACGCCTACTCCACCATGTCATGTCCTATAAATTCCATCTTTCGATCAAAATAATAATAGAATACAGTATTAGGAATTCAGGATCCTATCTCTTAGCTGAATCATCTTGTTAGGGTTTATCTATCCCAATACATTTGTTGTTTGTTTTTTTCTCTAGAAGAAGAATTTGAGTAATAAAATCAGAAGAAAATGTATAACGGGATTGGGTTGCAGACACCAAGAGGTTCAGGATCAAATGGTTATGTACAAACAAACAAATTCTCTGTAAAACCAAAGACTGGGAAAGTAGAAACAAAAGCATTTGAAGGTGATCAAGGAACTGGTGGTGTTAAAAGGGCAAACAAAGATATTCTTGAACATGATAGAAAACGTCAGATTCAACTCAAATTGGTTGAATTGGAAGATAAATTGATTGAGCAAGGTTATACCGATGATGAGATTTCTCCGAAACTTGATGAAGCAAGGAAATCATTGGAAGAAGAATCTCAAAATACAAACATCTTTGGAAGCGAAAAAACAACAACCAGGTATTCATCTCCCCCCCCTCTTTCCTTCTATCTGTGCTTGTTATTTAGGGTTTTACTTAGATTTTATTGACTTGATTAATCCCATTAGGAAGTGTATATAGTTTTGGTGGATAGGTTTTTGTGGTGTTTGAAATAGTTCCAAAGCATGTTGTAGATGAATTCTAAACTGAAATTTGTGTCACTTGTTTTAGGTTTTCCTCTGATATTAGTGAAGTAGATTTAGGGAAAGTTCTAATAGATGCAGTTAACGTTTTCTATCTCTTTAATGAGGTCTGTCCTTTTATGGTCTAACCTTTTTAAAATTTCACTCTAGCAAAAGAAGTGGTTACAGAAAGTTTTCAAGTTGGCTGGTTGAACACAACTATGACAACTTAGTAGCGTGACCTGTTATTTAGGGTTGTGTTTCAGCAATTAACTTAGCAGTTGGATTTTATGGGGTTGGTTAATGTTGAGTTGCCTTGCATCCATTTCAAAACCGGGATAGCATCTTTCAGTTCACCAATCCCAACTTACTTCGTTAGAGAGCCCACCCTTGGAATTGCTCAGCATTCTTATACCTATCGTAGAAAGAACGCCTAATAAGTTAGTGGTGTGACTTGTTATTTAGGATTGTGTTTCAGCGATTAACTTAGCAATTGACTTTATGGGGTTAGTGTTGAGTTGCCCTGCATCCATTTCAAAGTCATATGGTCAGAGACCCAGAGTAGTTGCCTAGGTGCCATTACTGAACTTGAAAGTGTTGCACTTTCGCTGGTGAATAACTCATACCAGCAGCCTTAATGTGGATGACGTAGATGATTTAGAGGTTTCTGGCCTAGGGGTTTTTTGTGTTGCGGTTGATATCAACGGCTGTTCATCAGTTTTAGTTACTTTCTCTTGTTATTAAGTGTGTTTTTATTTTTTGGTGGTATCTTTATTCTCCAAGGATTCTTATAATATAGACTGATTATGGACAGAATTGTGATACGTAAGGGTGCTGAACTGTTTCAATCGTATGTTTTGAATTCATTTTTGTTTACTGTTTTATGCATTTCTACTGTATATGATAAGAGAAATAACTATTCTCTTCTTGCTGATTGATATTCTTTCATCTTATTGCTGATTTTTATAAACTACTGGTGTTTGATTCAGGGTTTCGGATACTCAGACCCATCAAATTGCTGCTAGAAAGGAGAGACAGATGGAGACATTAAGGGCTGCTCTTGGGGTAAATAAAGTTGATGGGATGTAGCTATGTCTGCGCATGAAGATATGGCCCTGATGTATATATGTTTCTGAATGAATCTTTTGGATCAGAATGAGATTTTGTTATTTGCTCGAACTCAAAGTCTTTTGATTTTGTTATGTCAGAAACTCTTATTATTATGTTTAAATTCTTATTATTAGGTTTTGATGTCTGATTATGATATGGGGGTTTCGATCTATTTGACTGAGGAAGTTGGGTTTCAGTCTCTTCTGAAGTTCCAAATTCTACATATTTGTTTACAGTCAATGGTTGTTTCTACAATTTAGAACATTGCCCTGTATTCCTAATTTTGGGTTTAGGTAGGAAACCATGTAGAGACAAGTTTGAAAAGCTATGTTGAATTAGAATTACAAACCAATTTTGTATGTCTTGATTCAATTTTTCTGTTCTATGGTTATTACTTGTTACTTAAAAAACAAAAACTGATGGAAGTCTTTGCTGTGCGCTAATACAAAAATCTTTCACAAAATAGTCTAGCACAATTTCATCACATTAACATCAACAGGTTGAAATTACATTTTGTAATATATGCCGATCTGTTCAAATAAATGAATAAACCAATAAGTACAGATATGGGACGAATCACCAAGAGAAGAATGGGTTCTCTAAGGTTACATTCGTCTTTTGCTGTTTTATCTGTTCTCATTTATACTCCTGAAAGTTGACATGCCCAGTTGCTTGTGCATGTTCCACAGCCTCCTGCAATTTTTTTGATGATAATTAGAAAAGAATCAATTAGCCAGAGACAGACAGTGAGTGTGAGAGAGAGAATCCTGTGTGACTGAGTACCTTCTGGCCCATGACACCAATTTGACAGACTCCACAACGTAATGTGAAGTTTGCAGTATCTGTATAGCTCCTCTTCCTAGTGTTCCCAACAAAAATGGTTGAAACAAAAAATTAGTGACTTCAAGGTTTGTGGTTACATGAATAAGGAGTGATGCAGAGATAAACTACTAGCACCAAGGATTTAATGACCTAAATGTACAAAAAAATGAACCAAACTAGCACAAATAATTAGGCCAACATAAACTAGAATATTGTAAAGATCCAGGAGACCCTATTGAACCTGTCTTCTTTTTGCAAAGAGCTGGTTAACAGCAGAAAAATCATCCACAAGCTTAAATACCTCGAAATCTAAGAAGCTAAAACCTGACTTAGATTTTAAAAGTGGGCACGACTGTTATCCTTCTTCCTTTGATTTAATATGAAAACGTAACAATGTTTCTGAAAACTAATGTCATAGATCCTATACTTCGAAAAAAATGCAAGGTCAAAGCAATTGACTTCATAGAGACGATATCTTCCTGTTATACATACTAGTAACAGGATATCTGCTTATTCACAGTTTATTATGTCCAGGATTATATGTGAAATTGTTTATAAGACAGCATATGGATTTTCTCAAGTTGCCAAATGCTCCCTTCATTGAGATTTTTTTTATTTTTCGTGCAAATTGTTTGCACTAAAGACGTGATGCTACCAAAAGTCAAGTATTAGCACAAGAACAAAAAGAAAAACGTACTAGGAAAATGTTTCCAAGAACAGTGAAGACTCACCTTTGAGCATCCCTAGCAAGATTTAAAGCAAGCTCCTCAACTGGCCCAATGGTCCTATCTTTGTGTACAGGAAATACAGTCATGTCAAACTCCTCTGGGGCTCCCTCAAATGGAGATAACTGTTGATACAGGATAAAACGAGGTCAAGCAAGAGGCTACAAAAGACAAAGTATGCTTGGAGAAATATTTATCCATTAGGCAAAAATATAGAAGAGAGAACAGTCGAGCAAGACAACAAGTGGCGAAGAACCACCAATATCACCTTATGCTTTCAAGGTATCCAATACAAAAGACTAGTAGTCTCAACTAGATGTTTCTCAAAATTTTCTTCTAGTCAATCGTCCAAATCAATTGGTTATAAATGCAATTCGTGTTCCGACTCCCAACTTAAGATTGTTCAAAAGACAGAAGTGTAGGAAAAACTAAGTTTAACCAACAGTAAACATACCGCTAAGGCATCGTAATGCAGACCGTCATATATAAGCATGACTCTTTCTGAGTAGTTCATAGCCTGTAGCAAGTATCAATAGGTAACAAAGAAAATAGTTATTGTTTATACTACCAAGTATTATCATATACATGAGCTGAAAAGCCTTGGAGAAAAGGTTGACCTGGCCATACAAATCACATCTTAGGGTTTGGATATCGTATGCTGCAATTTCACGTCCATAGTAATCTGCTAATATCGAAAGCTCGATGGCACCTTCATTTCACAGAAAAGAACACTTGATCAAAATATTTTTAAAGAACAACAATTCGAACACACTTCTTCAGAAATTTTCCGTCTTAGTGTTAATAATAATTTTCTGTAACGGATTTTAACAGCTAGTATCCAAGTTATAAATATATCTAACTGAAAACAAGAAAGTCATATTGCTCCCAGTGAAGTCATATTCTAAACTTCAGTTAAAAAATGTAAGTTATAAAAACAATAATAGAAGAGACAATTGAACTGACCTAACTACCTTGTCTCAGTTTCATCTTATTTGACACATAAATTATCATAATTGTAGCTTGGACAGCACATATTTCGAGAAACACAAGAAAAATTATGGTGGATCATGCTGAATAGCCTTCATGGAGTTGATCAATTTTTCCACATATATTATCCTACACATATGATTAATGATAAAAACTACATGCAAATGCATACCTCTTAAACATAATAGTTCAAAATGCATGTACAAGATCCAGTCCACCAAACAAGTAAAAGAAAGACATTAGGAAATCTTGAATCCTTATTTTAAAATGTAAATGAGAATCACCTCCCCACTTCTCGGAGTCCATGATCCAAGTACAGTACTCTGCATTTGATTTTCCAAGAAACGGCTCTGAGTATTTTGCAGGATCACTCGATACCGTCGCAGCTATAACCTTTAGAAAATAACATTTTACTGATATCCATGTAATCAATGAAAGCGAAAGAGATGAACAGATATATCAATGCATTAATATCCTATGAAACTTTTTATATGTTTTTTGGCTATCCAAAATGCTGAACAAATCATCATAAAAGACACAAAATGACTAACTGTGAGCAACTCCCTCTTTCTTTTCTTTCTTTTTCTCATCCCTATCAGTGTCTTATCAATGAACTATACAGTTGTTTAATTCTTTCAGGTAAAATGCGGAAAATGGACTATTTGAGAGGGAAAATTCCATAAACTGGGAAAGCTTAACTTTTAAATGCTCTATGTCATATTTCAAATCATGTTCACATTCAAAAGGACTGAAATGCTGAAACTTTGAAAGTTGCCTTAAACACTATGTTGGTAAACTTTTATAATCCATCTATATTTAGCTTTAAGAATTAAAAGAGACGGAATCCAAACGACAAGAAAAAATTCATACAAAATGCATTAATATAGGAGGAAATGTATATATCTTATGAATGGTGGTAAATTTGTCACGAGACCCCCGACTATGCAAATTATGTATTCAATAACAGTTGATATAGATATGAGCAAAGCTCATGTATTTCCTACTTTAAAAACTCGATCCCCAGGATCAAATTCAATAACTTAGAAAGGAGCTATGCGAAATAAACAAAAATGAAGAATAACTTTTAATTTGCTTGTAAACACTGTTAAAGTGTGAAAGCTATCGATTGCAAAGTATCACCTGTCTTAACTCCGGAGCTCTATGCTTGTTGTGCTCCATAATATATCTGCAAATAGGAAAATGATGGATATCAAATCCAGCTTTACCAAATCCCAAAAAACCAAACTTTAACAGAATTCATGAGTCTACGACTTGATACTCACCCTACTGCATTAAAGAGGCAACTATTGTCTGAGGGAATAACCCTTCTTACAACAATACCTTCCATGTTTTTATATCAAATAGCCTGAAAATTGTAACAATAACGAAACCATTAGCCCTTATGACATTCACATCATTTCAGATGAATTAAAAAGTCCAACTCTCATAAAACTCAACAACCTAAACAGTTTAAGTTCTATTGCTTCGTTGACCCACAAAACAAAAAAGAATAACAAACTGAACAAAAATCCCACCTCAAGAAAACTTCACCACATGATATCAAATAACCCTAATAAGTAATAATATAAGCCCAAAAGTACTCATCTGTACATGAAAAGAGAAGCTCAATGCTCAGTTCAGTGAGGCAAATTGTGAAATTTTGAGTTGAAATCAGTAATTTAGTTAGTTTCAACCTAAAAGGTTGCGAGTATTGTGACTTTCCACTGGGTCTTCTCAAAGATACACCAATTATCGTTGGTTACACAAGACAGCACTCCACAGCAAATCACATCAACAAAAGAAAAAAAGGTTACATCTTGAAGGGGGGAAAAATAACCTTGATAAGAATGAAAAGGAGTGATGAGAACCAAAAAAACTTTCCCCAGGAAACACAAAATGAAACCAATAATCACGAGTTATAACATCCAGATCTAAACATACAAAAGATATATGAAAAAAAGAGAGAAGATGATTAAGCAACAACAATTAACAAAGACTTGAAACAAATAAAAATATATTGAAGGAAACGTGTTTGAAAATTTGTGTTTACCAGAAACTAGATGCAGTTTGAATCTTGATACTGTGACGATCTTGATGAGAGTCTCAGACAGAAAGAGAGAGAGAGAGAGAGAGGCGAAACAGCGTGTGAAGTTGGTGGTTCTCTTGTATATACAGTAAATATATTCGTTTCTTTCTCTAAAAGTTAGTTGCCATCTTTTCTATTCTCTTGAGTAAAACGCTGCGTCTTTCTACACTTGCACAAAGTTAATTACCCAGAAAGGATCAACAAACCTTGCCATAAAAAATGCTTCTTTTACCATTAAAATTTGATTTAATGATTGATTATGGCGCCTAAACTACAACTTGTTTGCATAAGAACTGGGATCTCCTAGTGCCCAGACAAGCCATTTGTCATTGCCCATAATTTTAGAGCAAGGTATGAGACAGTGGATTCCTATGGGGATGGTTGAGAGTGGTCGGATTACTAGATTCACAAATAGGGTGAGGGCGGAGCCATCTCTTCTGGGCTTTAAGCCAAGAGGCCCATGCTTTTGACTGGAAAAAGCACCACCAAAATGATAGGCATGTGATACAGTGAAATGAATGGTAGGTGCTCCAAGTTTCATATGAAGGTATAATACATATGAAGGTAAAAACCAAAAAGACTTTATAAGACTTTCCATTTACATACCAAAAGGAGCTTAATCAGCTAAAGAAAAAGAGTTTCATATGACTAATAATCTCGTTAACAAACTTGAATCCCAGAGACAGTCCAAAGTCCAAACACAAACCAAAAGACCAAGCTCATGATACTCTGGTCGAAGGTTGAGGCAGTCCAACAATAAAAATTTTTTTGATGATGTCTTGGATACACTTTGATTACAAGATCATGACTGACCACTCAGGGTAGGATAAAACTAAACTCAGAGTACAACAATGCACTCGATCCCCATCTTAGCATCCAAAGGTAGAGCTGCAACCTGGTATATTGAACGAGCAGGTGCTGGCGCAGGAATATCTGTCACAGTATAGACTGAGGCACTCATTTAGGCCGTGTAAGTAATTCCATGGTTTCAGGTGAACATGAAATAGTTGGCTCTTGGGTTTGTCTCCAATTTCTAATATTTTCACAAGCAGAACATATTAAGGATCAGAAAGAATCAATTTATTTTAGTTATTGTTCCTATCAATTCGTTTTCAAGGGATTCTAAAGCATGCAGAACCTTAACTGCAACTTCGAAAAAATAAGGTTAGTGGTCTCCTGATTCTTAGTTGCAGGTCCTGCTGTGCACGATTATGTCCAGGCAGTACAGTTTGTTTCTTTAGTTAACTGAGACTTGCTCAAATAATGTGAATCACAGGACCAGCCTGCTTCTAAACCTGCAAATGTGGAAAAGAATTTCATAGGTAGTGGTCATTATAAGAAGATATGGTCATTCAAACATTCCGTAGATGGAGAAGAGGCTTCTGGTTCTCTTCTGGTTCCATCTTAGCTTCTCATTCAAAGTGGGTTAATCTGAACTCATAAAGAATGCCATAATTTATCATCTCCATTCATCTGCATGTTTTTATTGTCGTTACAAGAAATGGTTATCTGTATACTTAGAATCAGGAATTGGGTCACATCTATCTTCATTTAAGAAACAATATATACAAAAGCTCATCAATGTCAATATGGAAGCTGCAGCTTAAAAAGCCTGTGGAGGGAAGGGTTTAGGGAAATTTCTAATGCAGTTGGTTGAGTGCATCGCGTATCAGGATCGTACTAATGTTGTTAGGTTAACTGTTAAAAAGTTGAAACCATTTGCTGTGAATATTTATGAGTAAGCTAAGGTACTTAATCTCATCTAACTCACCTTCACAGTCGGGGTTTGAAGCTATGAAATTCTGTGTAAAGCAGTTGATCATGAAGCGAAATAGAGGTTAGTGCAGTAGTTTCACAAGCATGTATTGTAATTCAAGATGCGTGCACACAACTGCAATGCATACATGTGATCATGTAGGTGCTGAATATAGTATGGAAAACATAAACAACCCTGCGAAATACTTTTGACGAAAAGCAAGCTTGAGTATTGAAAGCGCAATAAACTACCAGGGTTGTACGGCAACAAACATAGTCAAAGTAACTTGTCATTATGGAAAATGCTAAACAACAAGAACTAAGAGCAATGTTCAAGCACCACAGAGGACCAACCCTCTCTACTCCAAAAGGTTAATAATAAACATATAACATATATATCTACTTGCTAAAAGCAACAAACTGGACCTCCAAAGCATCAAGCGGCACGATGAACTTGGAACGCCGCCCTGATCTCACGAGCCAGGGCAGCACGCCTTAATTTGACCTCAATTCGTGACGCCAGTAAGTTTTCCGCCTCCTTGGTAAGTTCTGAGAATCTTAATTTGAGCTCATTTTCCGTCTCCAGTATGTTTTCCAATTCCTTCGAAAGTTCTAAGGATCTCTCACCACACATTTTCCTCCTTAGAAGCTCCTTGTCAAAGTCATCTTCAGAAAGTTCAGCCAAAAGTCTTTGATAATACCACTTTCTCAATTTTCCCATCTTCTTATACAATTGAGCTTGGGTAACAGAAGAATCACGCAAGGCCTTTTTCATATGCTCACAGAATCCACTTACATCACCAACTTCTCCCTTTTCGCCCTTTATACCGAATCTTTTCATAGCTTTCAGAAGCTTAATCTCTTCATGGTGTGTCCAAACTCTCTTAGTGGTCTTGTTAACAGGATCATTTTGAGGAACGGATCTTCTGTTTCGAGCCAGACGAGAATGGGATGACAGCCATTTGAGACTGAGTGAGTGACAGAAATGAAAGAAAGAGATGAAGAAGAGAACACAAACAGTCATTTTTTATTATGAAACCCTAACCCTAACCCTAACCAAACCAACCTCCCTGGTTGAGTTAAGTAGTGTCTGTTTTTATTCTTATACCCTCCTTGGATGATATCTCATTGACCGGCAAAGTGACAAGATAACAGATCCCAACATTCTGTAGTAAGAGATGCAAGGGTCTAGGCTAGGAGGGATGAATACAGCACAGAATCAACCCGAGGGGCGCCATTCTGCTAATCAAGCTCTTTATAAAATCACAATGTCCTACTTGGTAATTTTACATTTTGACAAGGCAATGTCATCGTTACACACTACTTAGCCCATGCTCGAACCTCGGTCATCCAAACAAATACAAACCAAAAGATAGGCATGTCATACAGTGAAAGGAGTGGTAGGTGTTCCAAGTTTCATGTTGGTAGAACAGCATAACTATGAACAGGATATAACCCAAAAAAGACTTTATACGAGTTTCATACTGAAAAGAGCTTAATCAGCTAAAGAGAAAGAGTTTAATTTGACTATTAATCTCATTGATAAAATTCTGTCCCAGAGACGTTACAAACACAAACCAAAAGACCAAGCTCATGATAAAATTCTGTCCAAGCTCATACTGAAAAGAGCTTAATCAGCTAAAGAGAAAGAGTTTAATTTGACTATTAATCTCATTGATAAAATTCTGTCCCAGAGACGTTACAAACACAAACCAAAAGACCAAGCTCATGATACGCTGTCCAAGGTTGAGGTCAGTCAAAACAAAAAACTCAATGGTCTTGGATACACTTGATTATAAGATCATGACTGACTATTCATTGAAGCCTTATTTTGATGGTTGATAGGGTAGAAAAAAACTAAAATCAGAGTGCAGCAATGCACTCGATCTCCACCTTAGCATCCAAAGGTAAAGCTGCAACCTGATATGTTGAACGAGCAGGTGCTGGCGCAGGAAAATCTGTCACATACAATAGAATGAGTCATTCATTTAAGTCACATAAGTAATGCTATGGTGTACGTGTGGAACATGAAAAGTTGGTTCTTGGGTTTCTGTCTCCAATTTCTAGTGTTTTAATGCTTTTACAAGCATACACATTAAGAATCAGAACAAACAACTCTTAGAAGAGGACCAATTTATTTCAGTTATTGTTCCTATCAATTCTATTCAAGGGATACTAAAGCATGCAGAATCTCAATTGCAACTTCGAAAAAAATAAGGTCACCTGTTATGCGCGATTATACGACCTAGGCAGTACATTTTATTCTTTAGTTCATATAATGTGAATCAGAGGAACTGGTCTACTCCAAAACCTGCAGATGTTCTCTCTCCAATACCTCTCAGGATTTTCACCTTTATAAATATGCTAAAAAAAATGAGAATTGACATCAGTAGAACTCACATTTTGCATACACATCGTTCACTTTCTTGAAGTCCTTCAAGTCAGCCAACCTGAAAAAGAAACATGCATCACAACTAGTCCATCAGTTTTTCTTTCATGCCTTGAAAGGCATATACAAGCAGCAGAATAGAACAAACTTACATGATTGTGGTCTTAACAACTGATGAATAGCTTGCACCACTAGCTTTTAATATTTCTCCCATATTCTTGAGCACCTGTTAGAGATACATGAATCTGTCAATTGATCTGATTGTATCTGGAAATTATCTGAGCTCGATTAACTCCATTCACCTCTATTCTACTATCAGACATATTTGAATAACATATTCTTACTTTTACTTGTTAGGGATAAAATATACGGTTTCTTTTTTCAAAACTCAAAGTGTTGCCATCATTTCCATTAACTGTCTGACCTCAGAAGAGTTTTAACAGTTACGCGGTGAAACACCAAGCAGTAATTTGTGAGAGTGTATACTGTGTATCAAGAGGAAGGACTAAAGTTTATGATGACTGCTAAAGTCTGGTTAACTAATTAAGAGATGAAGTCAGAGAAGTCATTTAGTTGCAGAGGATGAACGAGGGACCAAGTTTTCAATGCATAAGTCGAAACCAGGGTGAATTAAGGGTACCCAATTTTCCACGTTTAAGATTCAACAGAACGGTATTCTACTCTAACGAATAAGATCTTTTTTTTTCCTTTCATTTGGATGTATGAGGTAAATATAGACACAGAATCTGCCACACAAACTTAACCTCGGACATCCAGGGGAAAAAAACACCTCGTGGAAACAGCCAGTGTGAGTTCTGATAAACCAATGCAGTAATTGCCTAATAGTAAACAATAGTGCAATCCAACTATTAGTTAAGAACGTTTAACAAACCAATGATTTAATCAATAGTTCTTTCTATTCTGAATTTCTGACCATGTAAACAACTAAGTGAATTGTTGATTGGTATCATGTACCCTTCTTTCTTTTACAAGTGAAACTCGCTAATTATCTACTGAAATCTATTATAAAACTATTAGGGTTGAGTTGGTTGACACATATACCTGTTCTGTTTGCTCCTCTACCCCATCTGAAACGAATTTTCCAGTCTACAGTAAAAGCATAAAAATGAAAATCAATAGGTAATAGTAACTTATCAGAGTAAAAAAAAAAAAAACTTATCAGAGTAAGCAACTAAACCAAAAAGTTTTGGGATTTCAAGATGCAAACACAGTCAAAAGCAAGGATGCCATAACAAACCTCAGGAATAAGACCCAGACAGCCGGATACAAAAAGAAGATTATTAGCTTTGATAGCTTGAGAATATGGTCCTAATGCCGCTGGTGCCTTCTCTGTTTGAACTGCTTCCTTCTTATCTGAAAAAACAAATCAGAAAGAAATACAATTACCTAATCAATTTTCCGTATTTACAGAACGGTATATACAGAACAGACGAATAGTAATCCTTCTGGTGGTAGGTAAGACCCAGTTTGAACATACCCATTAAGTTTCGGTGTTTAAGATAAGAAGTATACACAAAATTGTGGACTAAGAGTTACAAAATTGAGTGCAGTTCCGAAATATAGGAATACAATTCAGTAGATTTGAGAAAAGAATGAGTTTTTCTGTAACAGGAAATTCTTGTTTCTTCTGCTAACAAAAGGGCTGAACAAAAGAAACGCAATTTGTTTCTTGGAAGATCAGAGATGAAATTGTTGAATGTCACAAACCAACGGGTGGAATATCTTGATTTAAGTATGGCAGCCCTATCATCACCAACTCTTGACATATGGAAACTCTCTCATACTAGGGTTAATGACTTTCCTAAAAATGAAAACGGGCCTATCTTTTAGCTGGTTACCTAAAATATCTTGATTTAAATTTGTTTAGAACATAACACAAACACGTTGTGTGCAAGTAATTAAGTTCAGTAAAGATTGGGAAAATTAATACCCACATGCACATGTCAAGTTAATACTCTAAATAGCAATTAACCTAACCCGACATGTTGAATCTTAATCTGAGTTCAGACCACTTACTGGTATCAGTTAAAGACGCACTTAACGAAGCAAAGGTTTTTGACCTAGTTTTTGACGAACAACTCCATAAGTTCGAGCTTGCAAATGATGCACAACCAAAACTAGCAGCAAGAGGAGACTTAGATCGTATTGCTCTAAAGTCAATTGCTGGTGCAGAGAAGGATTTTGCAACAGACCACGCCATTACTGACTGTGATTTTACTGTTCTTCTTAGTTTAACCTTCTTTCTGAAATGCACTTTCAGTCTCGATATCTCCTCCCTTCTCTCTTTCAAGTTATAAACACTGGCTTCGGAGTTCGGATACTCTTCCCAATTAAACCCACTACCATCTGTCCCACCCGTAATGTATGAACACGTGTTAAAGTTACCACCCAAAATAAATTTTAAGATTTGTTGGAGCATCTTCAGGGGATCCCTATCTCCTCCGGTGGGCACTACTGGGCAGGGCAGGGGAGCGATTTTACTCATTTCGGCTGTTTATAACATCGCTAACCTCAACTAAACCACTGTCTAAACCATAGCTATCAATTCCACTTTTTGTTGCTGTATTTATAGTGGAAGTCAAATTTCTTTCCGGCATTACGATTATTTTCAAGGGAAATCCATAACT
This sequence comes from Papaver bracteatum, assembly GCA_023529315.1. Classification (NCBI taxonomy): domain Eukaryota; kingdom Viridiplantae; phylum Streptophyta; class Magnoliopsida; order Ranunculales; family Papaveraceae; genus Papaver; species Papaver bracteatum. Next base: position 2,098,454 of record JAJJWX010003983.1, read on the forward strand.
TCTACCTGTCATATTTATCCAGGCTTGACTAGGATATACCCAATTTCAAGGGGACATGATGTGTCATTATTAAAAAGGGTGATTTTACTTTAATAATTTTGAACTAATTAAATTTTAAACTAAACTCATTTATTAATTTTATTAACCCTAAAATTAAAAACTAAACAACTCTTAATCTTCTCTTTTTCTTCATCTTCATCTTCATCTTCCATCAACCAAAGCCATAAAAAAATCTTGAACTTTGATTTTCCAAAAAAATTGTTGATTCTACCAGCGAAAAGAAGACTATAAATGATGTTTAAACTCAAACATATCATTGTGTTGTGTGATTTGATTGTTATATTAGGTTAGAAATCGAAAACTATGATTTTTATGTTTTTGGTCGGCAAGTTCGTAACATGCATATCTTGCCGACTTTTCATAACAGCCATGGCGGCGACTGTAAATTTTTTCAACAGCCGGCATGGTATTTTTCAATAGCCATCTCCTGTGTGTATTTTTTCAACAGCCGGCAGGGTATTTTTTGAAGACCTTGCCAGCCAAATATAGTCGGCAGGGTATTTTCAATAGCCGGCGTGGTATTTTTCAATAATCATCTCATGTGTAAATTTTTTCAACAGCCGCAGGGTATTTTTTGAAGACCTTGCCGGCCAAATACAGCCTGCGTGGTATTTTTCAACATCCGGCGGGTTTTTTTTTGTAGACCTTGCCGACTAATATTTTTCAATAGCCATCTCTTGTGTGTCAAAAAAAATAAAGTCGGCATGTTCTTCATTTAAATACCTTGCCGGCCAAATACAGTCGACATGTTCTTCATTCGTCGACCTTGCCGACTTTTCATACTTTCATAACTGAAAGTGTTGATTTCTTCTTTGATTTTGAGTATGATTTCATACAACAGATTTGCAATCCCCTTTTTAGAAGTGTTTCGGTTGTGTGTTTTATTTTCGTTGCAAGAGATATCCTCAAAAAAAAAAAATCATCAAAAATCATCCCACAAAAGTTCAATCAAAAACAAAATTTCATAACTTAAATTCATAATTTTTAATCTATTCAATCAATTTAAACTTAATTAATTAATCTAATCAAAATGTTAATGTTAATTAAACGAGGGCAATTTTTCCATTTGAAAATATTTGGTTAAGGGGTAACCTTTTTTACTTCAAAATGACCCTATTTTGTCTCATTTGGTATACCCCAATTAATCTGGGTATACCCCAATCAAGCCAGGATATTTATTTTCTTTATTGGCTCCCCTATCGACCACTATGACCTCCATTTTTAAGAACGCGTAAGTGGGGGATATGAAAATTAATTGGGGGATATGGAATACTTCCCCCAACCCATGATTTCCGTTAAGGGGTGACCATTTGGTATGAAAGTACTAAAATATCCTTCCTTCAAAATAAAAATTAAAAAACTTAAAATCAAAAAACTAAAAACAAAATGATATCCCCCATTTCCATCTTCACCTCTTATTAATCTCTTTCAAATTATAAACTCTCCCCACACCCAAATATACCCCATTCCCTTTCAAATTCTAAACTCTCCCCACTCCCTATCAAATTCTCGCCGGCTCCTCACTTTGGAAACAATTTTTTTTCTTCTTAATTCAGAAGTAATGAAGATCATGCTGAAAGTGATGAAGACCATGCCGGAATTGATGAAGACCATGCCGGTAGCCAAGTGCTGGCATGCTCGAGAACTTCCTATCAATTCCGGTAGTCAAGTGAAAAAAACCAGAAAAAAAACCCAGAAAATATTCATAACGGAAGTGTTGTAGACCATGCCGGAATTGATGATGACCATGCAGGTAGTCAAGTGTCGGCATGCTCGAGAGCTTCCTATCAATGCCGGTAGTCAAGTGAAAAAAACCAGAAAAAATTCATAACGGAAGTGATGAATACCATGCCGGAATTGATGAAGACCATGCCGGTAGTCAAGTGCCGGCATACTCGAGATCTCCCTATCAATGCCGGTAGTCAAGTGAAAAAAAAATACTTTCTGGATACTTTTCATCCTGTGCCGGCATAGAAATTTGGGTTGAATACTATGCCGGAAGTAGTACCGGCATGCTCGAAAATTAACAGACTATGCCGGCAGTGGACTTATTAAAAAAAAAAAGGTTTTGAAGATCAAACCCCCCCGGATAGTGGCAAACAATTTTTGAAAAATTCTGACAAATGCCGACATGGTTTTTTGGTTGAATACCATGCCGGCACCGAGCTTTTTCAGCTGCAACAATGGTGGATTTAAAGGAAAAAAAACAAATTTTCAACCTCTTAGCAGTAATTCTCTCACCACAATCATCTTCTATTTTCAAAAAAAAAAAAAAATTCACTCAAAAAAAATTTCCCTCCTTCACTCTCAACTAACCCACACAAATTCAAATAAAAATAAATACACACTAATTTATCCCCCAAATACTTAACATTTTACTAATTTTAATTAATCACTAATCCTGATTAGTGGGGGGCTAGATTATGAATGAAAAAAAATAATTACATAGGGGGTCAAACAGAATTGCTATTGGGACACCTATTTTGTCATGTAGTTATATCCCCAATTAGTTTCCATATCCCCAATTGCGTGTTCATTTTTAATACAATGATGGGAGAAAAATATTAAGGATGAGAAAAACTTAAATGTGTCTAATTAAGAATACAAGTGGTATCAGGTTGGAAGCATAAGAAGTCTTCCTGGAGCTTCTTTAGGTTAGAGTATGTGGATTTGCAGATAAAGATTAAGGATATACTATATACATAATAGATCTTGGACTTCTCGTTAACCGGGGGAGTTAACTATAGTTTGTTGACCTAATAAAATGCCAAATGTTAGACACTCGAGCTGCTAGATCAATTTTTTTCTAGCGCTGCTAGAGTAAAATATTTTCCTGAGCAATTACATAAGGTTTTAGACATGGATTTAAAGGTATTCGCATTTTTTTTCAAAATTTCATTATTATTTTTTTATAAGCAAAATCGGAAACATCGGATACCACTATTACACTCCCATTACAGTATTATACGGTCAGTACTTAAGAGGCGACATAAGCCAAACCAGATATGTAGACCAAGTCATACAGGTTTGATTTAATTTTGTCCATTGGGCTATATTATGAGTAACCCTATTACAAGTGCGGTTGGCAAAGGTGAATTTTTTTCTTCTTAAATTTAGAAATTAGGTATTCATTATCAGATAATATTGTTTGTGTTCTATGGTCTCCACAAAAATCCTTTCAATTTATTCTCTGTATAATTCCTTCAGCATTACTCTCAGTTACTAGTTGTTGATCTTTTCTCTCCCAAGCTTTCTACATTGCTTCTATGATTGTTTGTATCTTTGCCTCATCTGCAGAGCCACAAGAACAATAAATAAATTGCTTTTGCAAGTATGAATTGGTGTCTAGAATCTCTAATGACGAAACCCCCTCCTTCATTCACTGCAGATAGATCTTAAGCCCTTGATTTTGACCCAATCTGAAGATGGAGATATCCAAACAGATATCTCAGTTGTTTGGGTGATTGTAAAAATCTTCAGAAGATATGATTGGTTGTGTTGTACCGGTAACATCGCCTTTGCTCTCGCCAAAATTGAAGTTGGTTCTTTAATTTTTCCTTCGTGAAAAATCGAGTTTTTGCTGTTCCAGAATGACCGCATCATGCACGCAATTTCCGAGAATGATTCAGCTCTAGTAGAACCATCTTTAAAATGATTCATCTGTAACCAATATCTCACCCACTCAATTAAGGTAAATTCTTGGTAATTATGATTTATAACCTTTGCTTGGGACCAAACTGTATGAAGTTTCGAACATGAGATTAGTAAGTGCATAATTGTTTCTTCTTTCATTTTCTGATGCAAATTTAATTTTACCGGTAAGCCTCCCTTCAATGCTTTCCACACAAAGAGTTTTACTCTTGTCGGTAATTTAACAACCCACAATTTGAGCCATATGTCACAATTCAGAATGTCCCCCCTTAATGAGGGACTATGATATGCAATCTTTAGTAGAGAATCTACCATATTTTTCATTTACATATAACTTTTTTTTATTTCTAGTAGGCATGATGGTTAGTGAAATACGTACCTTCAATCTTCTCTACATAATATTAAATAAAAATTTCTCGAATCTTTATCAGATCCCATGTTCTAGTCTGTTGGTTAATTAGATCAAATACTTTAAGATTAGGATCAGGGGTAGTATTCTCCTTAGGTGTAGCAACTCCTTTAGAAGGTATCCAGTTATCATACCAAGGATCTATGAAATTTCCTACTCCTACTACCCATGAAATGAATGGATTAATCTTCTACAGTGTCTTGTAAAATACATTTACATCCCCAAGAAGCAGAATCTGGACATTTAGCATGTAAAATATCAGAAGTAGCATAGTACTTTTCTTTAAGAACTTTTTCCCATAGAGAGTTTGGATTCTCCATAAGTCTCCAGACACTTCTTGTCATCATGGCAAAATGATTTATTTCACTATTTCTAAATCCTAATTCCCCCTCCCCCTCCCTTTCCTTTTTGTTTTGCAGATGTTCTCTAGAGCCAAAATATGAATTTTCCTTTTATATGACCTTGGATTCCCTCCCCCACCAATATCTCATAAAGTGATAATCAATTTGGTGACCAAGGTTTTTAGGCATTAGAAACTTAACCATCGAATATATTAGCATAGCTTGCCCCACATGTTTAACTAATGTTGTCCTTGCTGCTTGTGAATGAAAATAAGTAAGCCAACTACTTGCTCTTTTCTCAACAGTAGTGAGAAGCGAAAAAATGTGTTTAAGTTTTAGATTTAAGTATATTGATTGGTATCCTTAAATATTTTTCCCCATTATGTAAATTAGATATTCCCAATATTCTTGACAATAGTCTCTTGTGATTTGGGTGTACATTTTTACTTAACAATAACCCAAATCTATGAAAATTGATCTCTTGTCCACTTGCTTTGTAGTAATTCTTCAAATAATCCTTAGTACCATGGAATTCAGTTATTGTAACCTTAGTGAAGATAAAGCTATCATCCGCAAACAAGAGGTGGATGATTGGTGGAGCTGCTCTTACAATTTTTATTCCATAGATCAAGTTTGTTTTCTACAGTTTAGATATGTAAGTTGAAAGTGCCTCGGTGCAAATAATATATAAGTAAGGGGGGATTGGGTCTCCTTGTCTTAGTCATTTTTATGGATTTAGATTACCCATTGGGCTTCCATTTAATAAAATAAAGTAGGAGACAACATTCATGCATTTCATTATTAGACTTATCCACTTTTGTTGAAAACCAAGTTTAGACATAGCCTTGGCCAAGAATGACCATTCAAGTCTATCATAAGCCTTGTACATGTCCAGCTTTATAGCTGCTAGTCTAACTTTTCCTTTGTTCTTTTTTTTAATGCAACGAGTTACCTCATGTGCTATTAGGACATTATCTGTGATTTATCATTTAGGGACAAAAGCACTCTGATGGGAGAAGTGAATTTTTCCATCAGAGGCTTCATCCTATTAGCCATAGTTTTTGAGACCACCTTGTAAGTAAAATTGCAGAAGCCTATTGGCCTGAATTGGTCAACGGAATCATCTGTATGAGTCTTAGGGATAAGACAAATATTAATATGATTGAATTGCGTAAGTAAGTGTCCCGTATTGAAGCAATGTTTGACCATTTCACAAAAACAGGGTCACCTACCACATCCCAATATACTTGGTAAAAATGTTCAGTATATCCATCCGGGTCCGGAGCTTTTTTTTTTGCTCTCATTTGAAATGCATCGGTTTTGATTTCATCATCTGAGATAAGGGATGAGAAAAAAGCATTATCCTCTTCAGTGACCTTAGATGTCATAAAGTCTATAAATTCATCTTATCCCTCATGATTTGAAGTTTTATATATGTCTTGAAAATATGATATGAATTCATTTCTAATATATTCTCTTGTAGTTAGCCAATTTCCATTCAAATCATTAATTCTAGCTATATTATTTATTTTCCTACGAAACATTGTAGCTTTTTAAAATAAGGTTTATTGTCGTCACCTTAACTCAGACATAATTCCCTTGATTTATCTTTCCATAATATTTCCTCAAGAGAGTAAAAATATGTCATTTTATCTTTCAATTCAGACAGAATTGTAGTACTACTAGGATCATTTTCTTGTGCATGATTAACGAAAACCTTTGTATCTCTTATGGAATGTGTGATATTTTCAAAGAAAAGTTTATTCCAAAGTTTTAGTTGTTTCTTTGCTATATTTCCTTTTTCTTTAAGTTTGTAAGGTTTTGATCCTCTTACACAACATGGCCAACCTTGTTCAATAACTTTTTGCACGTATGTCACCAATTTGACATGAAGTTAGAAGGTCTTTGTATATTTTCAATTCCAACACTGAGAGAAACCAAGATAGGAGAATGGTCTGAAGAGAGTCCTGGCAAATGTAAAGTACGAATATCTGGAAAACAAGATTCTTAAATATCATTAATTACTGCACTATCAATTCTTTTCCAAAATAAGATGCTCACCTTCTTGGTTGTTAGTCCAGGTATAGTTTGGTCATGATAATGAAATTTATCTCAGGTCCCAAGCAGTTAATAATGATTCAAGGTCCTTCAAATCACTTTCACTAATTGTTTTTCCTCCCCATTTATCTTCAGGCAGGAGAATACAACTTAGATCACCAAAAACAATGCAGGGGAAAGAGTATCATGAGGCTCATCAATAAACTGAGCCCAACTGGCTGGTTTTAATATTACGATTTGCGTTAGAGCACTACTCGGTCGAACTCACAAGCATTGCTATCTCAAGCTTGTTTGTTAATGTTAGTGATCAAAACTATAAGTCTTGATTTCTAATCTACTTATAGTGATGTCTCGGACTAGGATAGATTTTGTAGTTGAGCATTAGACTTCACGACATTCATCAATTGAAGACAAAAAACTACTAAGGAAAGCTTGTGTAACTTCATCAACAAGAGGTGCGTGGAGACTAAAACTCATCTATCACTTGGAAAGTCGTATTACTATATAGTATTCGATTATACACATTTGAGATTTCGAGCTGAGTTTAACTCGCTTACATATTTCTCGAAATATGCGTTGGTAAGCTTTCTCTTCAACCAAGTTCATCTTATATTCTTGACGAAAGTCAAAAGATGATCATGTGAAAATCACCGAGTAACATCTTACATGGTTTGCGTGATACAATCATTTGGTGTAGACTTGGAATGTTTCGTTATGATTATTTCAATATCTTGAAAATTGTTTTGATGCTAATAATGTGTGAAAACGGCTATTGTCATCCTCTAAGAAAGTTTCAATGATTGAAAAAGAGTCTAGAACTATTGGATTATGAACATAGTATGCATACTTGCATGTATGTGACTATGTGATCCATGACCGGAACTAGAGTATGCATACTCATATGCGTACTTGTAGTTGTGGAAGTCCAGGTACCAAGTACACATACCGGTATGCATACTTGCGTAAGGTAGAGGTCTGGGAATTTCTGCTGGGTTTTGGAAGTGTACTTAGGTATGTGTACCCGTTCCCATACTGGCGAACCCAAACTCGGACCGGCTACTTAGGTATGCGTACATGTATGCATACTTGAGGGGTTAAAGTTCTTAAATCGGTTGGCTCATGAACTAATACATTTATATATTAAGGAATGCGTTCTTTGCAAACCTTGGCTATAATGTTCATGAATTGATTCGAGTGAATCAAACCGATTTTGCTTCAATTGTGTTCTTGTATACTTCTATGAGAATATATCAATTGAACAACTCTTTAACTAGTTTCATTTGAGTCATTTGAACTAGTTGTGGTTAAGATGAATAAGGTTGATATGAGAGTGTTCATATAGCTAACCTCGGTTAAATACTATTGAGCCAACATGGAGTACACGTTTAGGTACGGTTACCCAAACCTAAATGAGGGTACATTTTATTTGTGTATAACAAGCTAAGCTCGATCTAACGGTTGAAAGATATTAGCTTGAGTCTAAGAGTCGTGCTGTGATGAGGTCACCCTCGTGACAGATACTGTAAGGGCTCACCTTATAGCCCTTGGATATGCCATCTTAGATATTCATATATTCTGAGATAAAAATTAGATATCAAAAACCAAATTATTTTGTATTATCTTTTTAGTTTTATCCCTTATTTACGAGTTATTCCCACTAAAAACCAAATTAATTTTATTGAAACCGTGAGAACATCAAAGCTATGTAACTCGTTAAGAGTCTCCATTAAGCAGATAAAACCAGGAAACGCTGATTAAGATTGAACCCAAAATCAAAGTAATTGTCTACGAGTATGTGACGTCCCAAGTACTAAGCCTGCTTAGCAAATAGGATTACAAACTAATTGAAGCATAAAATCTAGATTAATGATATTAAGAATCTCAATTACATAAGATACTCCCAAAGGCAAACCCATACACTCTGATATTATATAAATGAAGATCTCCCGAGTGATATGAATATAATAATGTGTTGTTTTACAGATTAACAAAAAATATGCATATACAAAATCTATGCAACATCTCTAATATGATAAAAGCTTTAAGCTACGAAACGGTTATCTTCGATCGCACATTTTCTTCTGATTACTGAAAACTGAAGTGGGAACGAGTGAGCACATCATCCCAAAGGGTGCCCAATAGAAACAAATAACTTTCAAGTAATCACTAATATGCTTCACAGTGCTAAGGAAGTAGCAATTTAAAACATGTCATCGTGCATAACACATGTAAGAGTAATTTCCCCAAATACCTCGATATACTATTTCCTGATCGGGGTCATTAACGATGCTATGTATTGCCCCATTTGGGCTGTAAGACTTAGCAAGGAGCTGTGGGGAGACCACAGTCACTCTTCGCATGGATTTCACTCAAACACACATCAAATTATTCACTCAGCAAACAACAAGCATCGTAATATATATCATTCATGAAAGAATGTTATTCTAGTTCCACTTCCTCATATATTGCGTCCATAGTGGTAATATCCGTGAAAGACCACCACCGGATGAATCTACAAAAGTGGAGCAAGAACAACTAAAATATGTCACTCAGACCTCGCCAAACTCATTGGAGAAAGCGAAAGCAGAATAACTCCAGACTCTAATAATAGCCCATACACACGGAGTGCCCATACAAACCATGATTCAAGAATCTAGCATCATAAGTCCCGAAGGTTTTACAATCAAGCATAATATGCAAACAAACGGATTCTCACAAGAAATGGTGTAAAAGTTTATTGAGAGCCGAAACCCCCATATAACGATATTGCCTCACTTGGGCTATAATAAACATAAAAATAGATATAACATTTGGAGAATCCAAACAATGCATATTACACAACATACCCAACCAATTACACATAGATATGCTCATAATAAATAAAGACACATAATGCTCGTATTGAAAGGAACTTAATTATTATAAGAAGGTTACAGAGTTCCCACCTGGTTTGATGACAAGCCACGCCTTCCTTGTATTTCTCAATCCACTAGTTCATCTTCCGAATCGATCGTTGTTGTTAATATAGACTAACTGTTAATCACGAAAGCACTTTAAGAAATTAGCCATAAGGCTCACACAAGGCTCATAACATAATCTAATACGATTCTTTATTTTTAGGTTAAGTGAGCTATCTAATGGTTCTAAGCCCACTTATGGTTCTACACCTTTTCATTATCTATCTATAGCACATACAAAGGTTTACTAACTCAATTAGGTTGATTCCCTAGTCCATTTGATAGGTTTTATGAATATATACAACTTTGTAGAAGTAACCATAGGCTAATTCAGACCACAAGGGTCCAAATCATCAAGATAAGAAACTATGCCTAAGCCCGTCCACTAAAAACGTCCATTAACTTAAGGTCTAGTCCATCTGAGTCAATTAACGGTCATATTGACGGTCACGGGTCAAATAACAGTCAATGCCTAAATCCAGGTCTAAGTCAAGTCAATGGTCAACTAAGTCAACTCAATATTAGACTGATTCAACTCAGTCAGATGATCTGAGTCAGGTAAGTCAACTAGACTGACTGGGATGACTAAGCCAAATGCCTAAGCTAAAGTTCTATTTCATACAATTGAATTCCAACAGTACAACTTGGTATGATCGGAAAGATACCTACTATTGTGTATACTGCAAGTGCACAGTGTCGACAAGCAACATAGGGCAAGCACAGGTCGAACCACAGAGACTTGGAGAGTGTAGAAGTTTGTTCTAAATCCTTACTAAGAACTGATTCAAAGAGTAACCAAAGGGGGTTTGTTTTTGTCGATACGACGAGATATTGGCAAAGACTTAAACAGAAAGTAATTTGAATTAAAATATACAATTAAATCAAGGTGTAAATATTGAGAATATGGATACTAGGGTATTCAAATCCACCACTAACCTATGATATGCATTCAACTTGTAATATTATTCTTGTCCTTACAGCAGATTCAAGTCTACCGTATATCTAAGGTGTTTCTTCAATGGATAATTTAATCACAACTAAAGTATTTCTCCAAAGCATTAACTGTCTAATTAAAGCACAACTAATCTGAGGATCAATATTTGGTTAAGCATGAGTTGTAACATAATCAACATAGAGATATTCTAACTACAATGGATACATGGCATACATTGTGAGAGCAAGATGTTGACAAACTTGGATTAAATTATATCTTTAAACAATTCTAAACTTTCAAGAACAAGATACAAGATATGAATACGAACCAATGAGTTACGGCTTCATTTAAACCCTAGCAAATGAAACTAGAACATGAAGAACATTACAACAAAACTTAAATTTGATAAACTAACATGAACAAGCTATTCTTGGATGGTTTTTCAACACAACAACCCTCTCTATTTATACACAAAATTCCCTCAAGCACTTGGATTCGAAATTTTGAAAGCATCCACTCAACAAAACATGTTTTCTTAATTGATGGATTGAATGGAATATATTTGGTTGTGGGAAACAAATTGGGAGTGATTGAGTGAGAGAATGGGGATGTTTTCTTTAATTGATGGATGAAATGGAATACAATGGGGGTGAGGTGGATGTTTTGGAAAGAATCCAATGGGGGTGAGGTGGAAATGGATTTGGGTCTTGGGTTTTGGATCATGGGTTTTGGATCATGGGTTGTTTAATCCCATGAATTTGTAAACAGGTTGCCATTGATGCGCGAGCGGGTTGCAATGCTTCCAACTTTCTTCTCTTTTGTCTTCTCAATTCTTCCAAACTTTATTTAGTACTTAAAAACACAAAATTAATTAATACAAATATTTATTCTTGAAAATGGTAAAAATGCAGAATTTGGGATAATATATGACTTTAAAGCGCGAAAGATGAGTTAAGTGCCAATGAAAAGGTGTATGAATATGCAATATTTGGCACTCATCAAATACCCCCAAACCTGAATTTTACTTGTCCTCAAGTGAAACAGAAATCTAGAAATCCTAACTATACCATTGTCGCTGGTCTCTCGAATGCATTTAGCGTATGCACTAAGCCTTTAAACCCCTAGGTGTCCCTAGTGGACGAGTTGTAGTCTCGTGAGGGCCTACCAAAGATGTACCCACAAAACCTTCTCCAATTTCAGAGCATCCATAGAAATGTCTTCGTCTTCGGTCTTCAACTGTAGATGATGAACTTCGGAATTTCGTAGAACCATGAAAATTTGTAACCAATTTTTTTTTTTTTAAGACCCGCTACACAGCTGATCATCTTTTCTTTTTTTTTTGATTAGTGACCCGCTACATAGCTGGTCATCAGATAACACACTACAAAAGACTCGCTCCACAGCTGGTCATAGAAGACAACAAAAAAAATGCAAAAGACTACAAAAGATCCTACAAAAGACCCGCTACACAGCTAGTCATAAAAGATAACAACAAAAGACTCAAAAAATAAATAAATGCAAAAGACTACAAAGGATCCTACAAAAGACCCGCTACACAGATGGTCATAAAAAAATACAAAAGACTACAAAGGATCCTACAAAAGACCCGCTCCACAGCTGGTCATAAAAGATGCAAAAGACTACAAAACGCCATATGCAAATACTCCCCCAAACCTAAATATAACATTGTCCTCAATGTTTCAAAAGATAACAGAAACCACAACAAACTATGAGAACAAAACAGATTCAAAGGAAAGAGATTACCAGATGCCAAACCAGAGACAGTAGAGTATGTCCAAAGCAACCAGCAGGGAAGATATCTTTGGTATGTACAAGGGGTGAACTTTTTAGTCCACATAGATCGGATCAGCAAGATGAGTTGTTTCAATCTCAGGTGGGATTGGTTCAAGGAACGGCTTCAGTCTCTGCCCATTGACCTTGAAGACATTCTTGGTTGTTACATCTTCTAGTTCTATAGCCCCATGGGGGAAAATTGTTCGCACCACGAACGGGCCTGTCCATTTAGAACGTAATTTTCCTGGAAAAAGGTGCAGTCGTGAGTTATACAATAGAACTTTCTGGCCTGGAGTGAATGACTTGCGCAAAATGCGTTTGTCATGGAACACCTTCATTCTTTGTTTGTACATTTTTGCATTATCATATGCATCATTTCTTAACTCTTCCAACTCATTGAGTTGAAGCTTCCTTTGGGTGCCAGCTTTATCTAGATCAAAGTTCAGTTTCTTTACAGCCCAATATGCACGATGTTCTAACTCTACAGGGAGATGACAAGCTTTACCGTACACAAGTCTGTAAGGGGACATACCAATGGGGGTCTTGTATGCAGTTCTATAGGCCCATAAAGCATCATTCAATCTTAAAGACCAATCTTTTCTAGATGGGCTAACCGTCTTTTATAGAATGTGCTTAATCTCCCTATTTGAAACCTCTACCTGGCCACTGGTCTGTGGATGATATTGGGTTGCAACTTTATGAGTTATTCCATACTTACGGACTAAGGACTCAAAAGGCATATAGCAGAAATGTGAACCACCGTCACTGATTATAGCTCTAGGGGTGCCAAATCGAGAAAATTTGCTTTCCTTTAAGAACGAAAGTACCACCTTGTGGTCATTAGTTTTGGTTGCAATTGCTTCTACCCACTTAGAAACATAGTCAACAGCAACAAGAATGTACAACTTTCCTTCAGAGCTAGGAACTTGACCCATGAAATCAATGCCCCGTACATCAAATAGCTCAACAATCAAAATGGGTTGTAAGGGCATCATGTTTCATTTTGATATACTTCCCAATTTCTGGCACCGGTCACAAGAAACACAGAAGGCATGGCTGTCCTTAAACAATGTTGACCAGTAAAAACCACTCCGCAAGATCTTTGTGGCAGTTTTCTTTGCACTAAAGTGTCCTCCACATGCTTGATCATGACAAAAAGAGATGACATCCCTTTGTTCAGAATTGGTGACACATTTCCTAATGATTTGGTCGTAAAGTATTTGAACAGATATGGGTCATCCCATAGGAAATGTTTCACTTCGGCCAAGAATTTAGACCGGTCTTGTTTAGACCAATGAAGTGGCATCCTACCTGTAGCAAGGTAGTTCACGATGTCGGCAAACCATGGAATTTCAGAAACCAGCATCAGTTGTTCATCAGGGAAAGATTCCCTAATAATCTCTGATTCATCAGCGGATTCGACATTCAACCTAGATAAGTGATCAGCAACAACATTCTCTGACCCCTTTTTATCTCGAATTTCGAGGTGGAACTCTTGTAACAAGAGTATCCATCGAATTAGACGAGCCTTAGCATCTTTTTTAGATAAAAGATATCTTAATGCGGCATGCTCAGTATAAATGATGATTTTAGATCCTATCAAATAAGATCTAAACTTATCTAATGCAAACACAACAACTAACAGCTCTTTTTCGGTTGTTGAATAATTTATTTGAGCCTCATTCAGTGTCTTACTAGCATAGTAGATCACATAGGGGTGTTTGTCAACTCTCTGACCTAAGACAGCTCCAACAACAAAATCAGATGCGTCACACATGATTTCAAATGGCAATTTACAATCAGGAGGTCGGACTATAGGGGCTGAAGTTAGAAGAGTTTTGAGCTCTTCCCAAGCATGCACATAAGCATCATCAAACACAAATGCAACATCTTTACTGAGTAGATTACATAGTGGTCTTGAGATCTTACTGAAATCTTTAATGAATCTACGGTAGAAACCAGCATGGCCTAAAAATGATCTAACCTCCCTCACAGAGCGAGGTTGCAGCAAGTTTTGAATGAGGTCGACTTTGGCTTTGTCCACTTCAATGCCTTTTTCAGATATGATGTGTCCTAGAACTATGCCCGAGTTCCCAATAAAATGACATTTCTCCCAATTTAAAACCTAATCTTTCTATTTACATCTAATCAGCACGCAAGTGATATGGTTCAAACATTCATCAAAAGATGATCCAAACACATAGAAATCATCCATAAAGATCTCAAGGAAGTTATCTATCATATCAGAAAAAATGCTCATCATACAACGCTGAAATGTAGCGGGTGCGTTGCACAACCCAAAGGGCATACGACGATAGGAAAACGTTCCAAATGGACATGTAAATGTAGTCTTTTCCTGATCTTCGGGTGAAATATGAATCTGGTGGTAACCAGAAAAACCATCCAAGAAACAATAGAATTTACGCCCAGAAAATCGTTCAAGAATTTGATCTATGAATGGAAGAGGGAAGTGATCTTTCCTTGTAACTGAATTCAACTTCCTATAATCAATGCAAACTCGCCACCCTGTGGTTACTCGAGTAGTGATTAACTCATCTTTATCGTTTTGAACTACAGTAACTCCTGACTTTTTCGGCACAACCTGAATGGGGCTAACCCATTTGCTATCTGATATTGGGTAGATGATACCCGCATCAAGAAGCTTTATAATCTCACTCTTAACAACCTCTTTCATGTTAGGATTGAGACGCCTTTACATCTCCCTAGATGGTTTAGCATTGTCCTCAAGGTTTATATGATGCATGCAATCAGTGGGACTTATGCCTTTAAGGTCCGAGATGGTCCAACCTAAAGCCTCCTTATGCTCCTTAAGTACTTCTAAAAGTTTACTTTCCTGTTATGTATCTAAGGCAGATGAAATGATTACAAGCAAAGTATTAGAAGGTCCCAAAAATGCATATTTAAGAGTATCATGCAATGGTTTCAGTTCGAGCTTTGGTGGCTCAACAAGAGAGGGAACAGACTTGGATTCCAAGATTGGAAGTGGTTCCACTCTAGCTTTCCACTTAGACGTGTCCATAAGTGGTGTGGATTCAAGAAAAGTATTCACTTCACTTATGTATTCATCATCAAACAAATCCAGGTCAAAATTATTCAAACAAGCATCCAAAGGATCAACAGACATGCTACTAGACAATGAATCCTGAATCAAACTTTCAATCATGTTGATTTCATGCACATCATTATCATCATCAAGATCTAAATTTTGTTGGCTAGTATTGAAAACATTCAACTCCACAGCCATATTTCCAAATGACAACTTCAACACTCCATTACGGCAGTTAATGATTGCATTGGACGTTGCTAAGAAGGGACGTCCCAAAATGACATGAATGTGACTGTCAGGGTTTTTGCACAGGTTGAGTATCTAAGACGATGAAGTCCACGGGAAAATAAAACTTATCAACCTTAATCAAAACATCTTCTACCACACCACGTGGCACTTTGACGGATCTGTCCGCCAATTGCAGAGTTATAGGTATTGCCTTTAACTCTCCAAGACCTAACTGCACATATACCGAATATGGTAATAGATTCACACTTGCCCCTAAGTCTAGCAACGCCTTCTTAACCGTTTGGTCACCTATTTTGCATGTGATAGTTGGACTACCTGTGTCTTTAAACTTAGGAGGTGTGTTGCTTTGAATGATTGCACTCACTTGCTCAGTGAGAAAAGCACGCTTATGCACATGAAGCTTTCGCTTTTGTGTGCACAGATCCTTAAGGAATTTAGCATAAGCAGGGACTTGCTTGATTGCATCAAGAAATGGGATGTTGATGTTAACTCGTTTGAACATTTCCAAAATCTCGTTGTATCTTGTATACTCTCTTTTTGCTGCACCAATCTTTGTGGGAATGGAGCAACAGGTACATGAGATGGTGCGGAGACATTAGAATTATGGGAATTCTTATGTTGCTCAGAATTGTCTTCAACACTAGGTGTTTTTCTGTGGGATTTTATGCACTTTGGTGAGTCCGATGTAGACTCACTCGACTGTGGTACACCTACATTGTTTTCAACAACTTTACCACTACGAAGGGTGGTGACAGCATTTACTTGATTATGGGAGGCCTCATTTCGAGTTGAATTTTCTGCCTGATATACATTTTTTGGATTTTGTTAGGGCTGACTAGGGAGTTTTCCTTTGTCTCTTTCATTCAATGCTTCACAAATTTGACCCATTTTAAGTTCTATACTTGTAAAACGTTGGTCTGTGGTCTTTTGGAGTTGTACCAAATTTTGGGTCAACAAACCGAAACTTTCTTCGAAGCTAGGCTTTTTCTCTACAGGGTACTGCACATGTGATTTCACTTGGGGGTTTCTAGGATAAGGGTATCCTTGGTTATTATTTGTTGTTCCCCCTTGGACGGGCCCTTTAGACCATGAAAGGTTAGGGTGATTTCTCCACCCTGGGTTGTAGGTCTGAGAATATGGGTTGTTCTCTTGCCTTTGGTACAAAACATTGGCTTGCTCGGTTTTAGACTCTTGAAATGCATGGAGGTCTGGACAAGTGTCCACTAGATGGTCTGAACTATGGCATGCGGCACAAGTGGCCATTTCAATTTGACTACGGAGAGTAGGGATATTAGTTTTTCCATTCTTTTCTAGTTCTAGCTTTTCTATTCTCCTGGCCAAGGATGCCATCTTTGCACTTCCTTCGAAGTCAGAGTCAATTCTATGAACATTAGATGCCGAGGTAATCCTATTTGGTTCACGGGGGGATTCCCACTGCTGAGTCTTTTCAGCGACTTCGATTAAGAAATTCCAAGACTCATCAGCAGTTTTTTCAATAAATTGACCATTGCACATGGTCTCAACTGTAGTTCGGTTTTTGACATCTAAGCCTTCATACAAAATTTGCACAAGTCTCCATTTTTCAAAACCATGGTGAGGACATTGGAGCAATAATTCATTGAATCTCTCCAAATATTTTGCCAAAGTTTCCTCCTCTAATTGCACAAAACTATTCAGACTTTGACGAATTGTCGTAGTCTTATGGTTTGGGAAGAAATTTTTGAAGAACTCTTTCGTAAGAGCATCCCACGTATGAAATGACTGTGGCTGTTGAGCACACAGCCAAGTCTTGGCCTTTTCTTGTAAAGAAAACGGAAAAAGTCTTAGTTTGAGGTCCTCATCCGTCATTTGGTTGATCCGAAGAGTCCCACAAATTTCCTCGAACTCTCTCACATGGTGGTAGGGATTTTCAGCTTCAACCCCTTTAAATTTAGGCAACATATTGAGGATACTTGCCTTTAGCTCAAATTGTCCAACAACAGCTGGTAATACAATGCATGAGGACTGGGTTGTCCTCGTTGGGTACATGTAGTCCTTTAGACTACGGACTGGTTCTCCCATTGTTTCGGATGGGCCGGGACTGTCTGTCTCATAACTATGTATTTCAACTAACTCTTCTTGACTGATTCTAACTAGTCGGTTTGTTTGGTCTCTAAAAGACACAATCATAGCCTAGCTATCATATTAAGCATGTTAACCATTCACCTAGAATGGAAGTTCTATGCAATCACAAACAAGGATGACTCCACCACAGTAAACCTACTGATTTCTAGCAAACAAAAAGCATGATGTCTCCACTTAGATTGTTTTCTAGACCAGCTTCTAATCCTTCGAAATGGAATTCGTTACAATCTGAGTAAACTCCTCTGGAATCAATCCGAGTTTAAGTAAATTGAATAGAGGCGAGGGAAGCTGTTAGAGCTTTGATACCCAAGGCCTCACCGTCTTACAAGGCGGCACAGTCACGCATTCAATTTACAGAAACCATCATGAACTTTGAAGTATGCTTAAAGAGTAACCAATATTTTTCAAATGACTTTCCTACTAATCTCGTTACCTTATAGGTCTTGTTCTATTCAAAATTTTAAAGCTTAGGTTCGGGTAGGTATCGTTTTCCTAAGGCGGGCAAGAAGAGAACGGTGATGAAATCCGAACTCTTATCTTATATGGCTAGTCCTTGCCCTTTACTAGGAAATTAAAACAGCCGTATTCAAATCCTCAACATGTATGCAAACGAAGGAATACAGTAACTCGCTAACAGGGGATTCACGAGTGTTTCGACAAACTTACCTCCCGTTCCAGACGGGGGATGAACCGTTGTTGTCGACTCGGGCCACGACTCCTATGTCATGAACGAACCCGAGGGGCCGAGGTGATATTGTAATCACCGTCCTTCTATGCAAACAGTTTGATATTTAATACGACCCTTCCGTAGGGTTTAAAAATAAAAATACAAGAATGTCCAAGTCTAAAGTCCAAAAAGATAAAATGCAAAAGAAATAGAAAATTACACAAATAGAGAAATCCTAATACAATCTAAAAATAAATAAATAAAATAAACTCTCTCTTTAAAAAAAAAATAATTAAAACTCCTTTCGCTTCCTTTCCTTCGCCTTTACAACAGCTACTCAGGCACCTGTTGAGCTCAAAAGCGGTAGTTAGGGTTTCGAAGTTTGAAAGAAAAAGCAAAAATTAAAAAAAATATCAATATTAATTGTAAAATTGTACAGTGATTTATGAACAGTTCCAGGAGATGAATTATGAACAGTGACAGGATATAGAAACTTGAACAACACCGCAACCGAGTCCCCGACAACGGCGCCAAAAACTTGGTAGGATCGGAAAGATACCTACTATTGTGTATACTGCAAGTGCACAATGTCGACAAGCAACATAGGGCAAGCACAGGTCGAACCACAGAGACTTGGAGAGTGTAGAAGTTTGTTCTAAATCCTTACTAAGAACTGATTCAGAGAGTAACCAAAGGGGGTTTGTTTTTGTCGATACGACGAGATATTGGCAAAGACTTAAACAGAAAGTAATTTGAATTAAAATATACAATTAAATCAAGGTGTAAATATTGAGAATATGGATACTAGGGTATTCAAATCCACCACTAACCTATGATATGCATTCAACTTGTAATATTATTCTTGTCCTTACAGCAGATTCAAGTCTACAGTATATCTAAGGTGTTTCTTCAATGGATAATTTAATCACAACTAAAGTATTTCTCCAAAGCATTAACTGTCTAATTAAAGCACAACTAATCTGAGGATCAATATTTGGTTAAGCATGAGTTGTAGCATAATCAACATAGAGATATTCTAACTACAATGGATACATGGCATACATTGTGAGAGCAAGATGTTGACAAACTTGGATTAAATTATATCTTTAAACAATTCTAAACTTTCAAGAACAAGATACAATATATGAATACATACCAATGAGTTACGGCTTCATTTAAACCCTAGCAAATGAAACTAGAACATGAAGAACATTACAACAAAACTTAAATTTGATAAACTAACATGAACAAGCTATTCTTGGATGGTTTTTCAACACAACAACCCTCTCTATTTATACACAAAATTCCCTCAAGCACTTGGATTCGAAATTTTGAAAGCATCCACTCAACAAAACATGTTTTCTTAATTGATGGATTGAATGGAATATATTTGGTTATGGGAAACAAATTGGGAGTGATTGAGTGAGAGAATGGGGATGTTTTCTTTAATTGATGGATGAAATGGAATACAATGGGGGTGAGGTGGATGTTTTGGAAAGAATCCAATGGGGGTGAGGTGGAAATGGATTTGGGTCTTGGGTTTTGGATCATGGGTTTTGGATCATGGGTTGTTTAATCCCATGAATTTGTAAACAGGTTGCCATTGATGCGCGAGCGGGTTGCAACGCTTCCAACTTTCTTCTCTTTTGTCTTCTCAATTCTTCCAAGCTTTATTTAGTACTTAAAAACACAAAATTAATTAATAAAAATATTTATTCTTGAAAATGGTAAAAATGCAGAATTTGGGATAATATATGACTTTGAAGCGCGGAAGATGAGTTAAGTGCCAATGAAAAGGTGTATGAATATGCAATATTTGGCACTCATCACAACTCTAACATCAACAATTTCTAAATGTAATCTAATCCCTCTTAACTCAGATTAACACTACATCCTCAATTCCTACCAACCTGAATCCAGGGTTGCCTTACAAATTAATCATTCTAACATTTTAAATCTTCATGTAGAACACTTCAACTCAACTAAACCAACATAGTTACTAATCCTTAACTTCAATCACCTCCATCACAGTTTATAGCTCCAGAACCCATCAATCTCTTTTGCTTTTAACATAACCATCACTCACAATTCTTCATTGTTCTCATCAATTCAGCACTAATAGCTTCACCTGTAACACCAAATCAATATCCAGCCACTCTTCATATCTTTATATCAGCAACAACAGCATCACCACCACCTTTCCGTATACAGTCCCTGAAATCACCATCAATTGCAATTCCAGCTACAACACTTCATTAACAATACTATTCACTTGTTGCTTTAACCACACAGACCATTTATAAATCTTTTGACTCTTTCATTCATCACAAACACTCCTGCAACATCATACCCATTCCTATATCCAACATATCAGCACAACATCCACTCCCCTTCATTACTTGTAATTCAGCCTGCAAGTATGACTTCTCAAATCTATCAATACCCAATTCTATTCTCAAACTGTATCTTCTAAACCAAACTCTTCATCTCAATCTCAATTCAACACCACCAGATATTCAATCATATTTCTACTAAATCTCAGACTCAACATTTGTTCTTCTGTTTCATACACATACCACCTGCAACTCTTATAAACCAAATATTCTAAAAGTATGAACAACTTCTTTATGTCTTCATCTGCTACTAGAATCTCATCTATAATCATTCCCTGATTCTTTTGTCAATCCATAACCACGGAAGTTATCTTAAATCCCTAATTTTATTGAGAACATAAAATTACACCTAATACATACATCTAAACTTCAATTAACAACAAACCAATTACTAATGATCAAACAACACATCAATTTCACACAAAACAGAGCTCAATAAGGAAACCCTAATTTACCTGGCTTTGATTCTATAGCAGAAAAGCTTCACCTCATCAATTCCATAATAACCCCTCGATTCTTCATCCATGAAAAACTCAATCTTCAGTTGATTCCTCTATCTGAAGAATTAAACTCTAACCCTAACTTCGATTTACATCAATATCATTTTATTCTCCTCTCTGAGTTCAATCAATCGCAGTTTTACCACATACTCATTCTAATCAACACCCTACAACCTAACTATGAATCATTAACACCAAAACTAATCTTCAATTCAGCAGAACTGAATTCGACAGAGAGAATGAGAAAGAACAGGGAAGAAGAAAGAAGAAGGAAAGATAAAGAAGATGAGAAAATGGTTTTCTCTTACGCATGGTTTTTGGATAAAACCAAATAAATTACCAAGGCGCCCACGAACGGATAAGGGCAGGCAAGTCGGTTTGATTGCAAAAGACTAATTTTCCCTTCACACATATCTGATGATTTTTTCTTCGCCTAGTCTCTGAATGTGTTACGTATCTAGAAGCAGAATGACACGTTCGAGTAGTCAATATCGCATAACTTTTCGAGACCTATCTAGTGATACTAATTCCGTATCTAATAGCATTGACGAGCTAGAGGGTCCTTACAACGGATGAGAAGATAAAGATTGAACCCGAAACCGAAGTGATTGTTTATGAGTAAGATTGCTTAGGTTGATAGAGAAAATGAAAACTGAAGATGGTATACCAAAAACTAAAACTACTGCGTCAAGATGATTGAAATGTTCACATATTGGAAAACAATCCAACCAAAACACGATTAATGTAGTTAGTTCAATCTTGAATTATTTAGCTGGACTATTATCCATTGAAAAAACAATCAAACCTAAATCAGTATTTTTCATCTATATGATTTAAGATAAAAAATTATAAATTAAGTTGATATGGAAATTCCAAAGCCAATGTCTAATTGTGTAATCGTTAAGTAATCGGTGATTAATTAAAGTGTAAAGCCATCACAATCATGGACTATCTAACCAAAAGGGCAAGCATGGAGTATCTAAAAAGAACACAAACACAATGTGTCTTTAGTTATACGTTTTCCCATATGATTAAGTAATCACTTTAAAGATTCAAAACCATCACGATCAAGTTGATCAAAAAAGAGCCACATGTGGTTCTTGGTTTTTAGGAAGCAAATAAAATGTAGAATAAACTTAAATCTCCAATTGATAAGAGGGAGTACAGAATAAATTCAATTAAATATAGATATATAAAAAATAAGAAAAATATTTTTATTATCTATTTTTTATCTTGAGATCTGTACATATCTAAGATGTTATATTCAAGGGTTATAAGGTAAGCCCTTACGGTATCTGTCACGAGGGTGACCTCGTCACATCATGACTCTAGAGTCTAATCAGGTTTTCATCTAACAGTGGATATTGAATGCTTTGTTACAAAGGTAACTTAGATTGCAAACCCTGATTTGAAAACTATATAAGGGAGAACTCTAGCAACTGGGATACCTAATCCCCATACCTTATTTGTGATACTTGTTGCGACTAGAGTCGATTCTCCTTTAACCTTAGGTTTTTCACGAAACCCTATAGGTTAACGACTTAAAAACTTCATTGGGATTGTGAAGCCTGACCCAACTATTTTCTCTGTAGTTGTGTATTCTGATCTTTCCATGTTCTATCGTATTGAGTATTATCTTCTCTAAGATTTGCTCGAGATTCATTCTCCGATTGTCAAGATAAAAAGTAGTCACAAACATCTTCGTCTCATCATTTGTGATTCCATAATATCTTGTTTCGCTACCATACGATTAAGATTATTATGAGGTGATTGATAATACTAGGATGTTCTTCGGTAATATAAGTCTGGTTTATCAATTGGTTCCTGTGCACCTTGATTTATCAAAAGACGGAACAAAACTCGTAGGTATTTCTGCGGGAGACAGATTTATCTATTCCAATAGACTTTTATGTGTGATACAGATTTGTTTATCAAGTTTTCGACTTTGGGTCGTAGCAACTCTTGGTTATGGATGAGATCATATAAGGGAATCAAGTTCGTAGAATCCTGCTGGGGTTCAGAGATGTAAGGAGCGCAACTGTACCTTGATCAGTGTGAGATTGATTAGAGCTCATCTACATTCCAGTCTGAAGTTCATTGGTAGTAGACTAGTGTCTGTAGCGGCTTATTACAGTGTGGTGTTCAAAGCTGGATTGGGTCTCGGGGTTTTTCTGCATTTGCGGTTTTCCTCATTAACAAAATTCTGGTGTCTGTGTTATTTCTTTTCAGTATTATATTTTGTTATATAATAAAAATATCACAGGTTATGCGTTGAGATCAATCAATTAGATAATCCAACCTTTGGTTGTTGATATAAATTGATTGACACTTGAAAATTGGTCTTTGGTACCGTTCAAGTTGTTTCATATAATAATCAGACTCACGGATTTCTATCTGTTTTATTTGTTGATTACATTGTGAAATAGAGATATATACTCTTCGATATACTTTTCTCTAGATTGAGTTGGACTGTCTAGTTGATTCTCTTGAAAGTATATTGGAGTTTGTCTATTCAGATTGCCGAACGAAATATTGGGTGTGGTTGTTAGACCCCCGCTTTTTCAATTTGGTTCCCCATAGATAAAGCGCAGAGAACGACTAGTATTAGCTTTAAAAGACTGAGATGTGCATTTGAACCCTCTCTGACTAGACTCTAGGATAGATAGATAAAACCATATTTCCAAGCAAGTCCTTGACCCCCTTTCTTACCAATAGATGATAGTATGAAAGAGTTTAGAGAGTTAAGGGATCAAAATTTTCTTTCAGTGGTTTCTTTTTTACACATAGTTTCACGTATAAAAATTATATCAGGGGACTTTAATTTTACTAATTCTCAT
Organism: Papaver bracteatum; assembly: GCA_023529315.1. Taxonomy (NCBI): domain Eukaryota; kingdom Viridiplantae; phylum Streptophyta; class Magnoliopsida; order Ranunculales; family Papaveraceae; genus Papaver; species Papaver bracteatum. The sequence continues at coordinate 2,122,495 of JAJJWX010003983.1, forward strand.
ATTTCACGATCTGCTTATGGCTTTCCAAAGCCACAACAGTTCCGGCTTAAAATGCTCATTATGTTCACAGGGGTAGAAATATACCGATAAGACACTTTCTACCAAAGTAACAACTACATAAAGATAGGACGGAGAGGTTGAAGATTTATAGAAGACGATGGTGCATAGACTCAAAACAGGTGTCTGTAACTTGATAAAAAAAATGTATATTTGTGTATATAACTTGATAAAGTTTTTGATAGAAATATCTTTTGTGTCTTGAGAATAAAAAATTACTACTGCAATTAGTCTTTTGATGGATAAAGATTTGGAGTCTTCTGGTGTCTTTATATCTTGTAACTTAGTGTCTTTTAAGAACTCTTTAGTATTTTCTGTGGTCTAACTCAGTAGCGCTTGTGTCTTTAGTGCCTGAACGAGAAATATATCTTTAATGTCTTTTGTAGCAAAATGTGTCTGAAATTAATCTGTTCTCAAATTTCCTTTTTTTTTCATAGAGAAATCTGAAGATACAAACTATGGTGTTTTGTTAGGTGCTGTAGAGGTGTATACTCAAATTATAAGAATGGGTATTGATTGTTATTTCAAAACAGTTATTTATTTTGTTTTCCAAAATGGTTCAGTTACTCTCCGATCATATTCCATCTGGTTTTATTTTTTAACTGTCAAATAACGGCACTTTTGATGGTTTTAAACAATATTTTGGTGATAGAAATGATAGGGTTGAGGTTTTAAATTTTGAAAAAGAGCAGAAGAGAGAAAGAGGAGAGAGAAGAGAGGGCGGAGCAATTTTTCTTAAATTAGGTTTACTCTCCAATCATAAGGTACTTGCATCTGAAAATGTTTGTTCCGTAAACTTGATATAAATATATTTATTATAAGTGTGATTGTTGTGAGACTAGAAAATATGAGGAAGACACGAAGCATGGGAGAAAAAGAAAGACATAATTTTTTATTGATTGTGTGTGTTTACAAAGGTTTATGACTTCTATTTATAGAAGCACTATCCCTTAGCCCGTGCTGTAACGGCACGGGCCATGATGTTGGTTCATTTTTAATATATCGTAAAATTTGTGTCCCGAATACTTATCAACTCCTTATGATTTAATATGTGTTTGTCATAAAAATAGTTGGGATTTTACTCTCTTTTTTTCTTTGTTTTTTCCTTTAATATTTTACCGCCGGAGATTTGCTCAAACGAAAGAAATATAATCTTAACTTCCAGACACGTTTTTATTTAGGTTCATTTCTTGTAATGAGATAATGCTCTACATGAACATGGAAGTTCAAATATTTTTTGGAAATATGTCGTCATCAGCGCTCATCTCAGTGAAATCAACTAATCAATATCGTCCATAAAAGTCTCCACATGCTCCTATTTCGCTCCAGCTGACTCATCTATCATGGTCATGTTGTCGATCCTCCAAATGGGCATAGAATAGTAATCTTTGCATCGAACGAATGTTACAAACTATCCAATGTGACATGATTTTCCTGTAATTTTTCAACACCCATTAGATGACAATGTTTAAAATGTGTACCCATTACCTTTTCGAAGGGATTGTATATATGCGAACCTCTGCCATTAAATCTTCAACAAAGTATTGTGCCCTGCAATTCGTCTTAACGAAGGCTTTGGCAAATTCAAAAGTCTTGGACATTTTGTCACTTCCGTATGTTCCTACCTTCACTTGGAATACAATATGGCGACACATTACCTTATAAAGAACCTTGAACCCATATTGTACTCCTTGATCTTATTTCAAATTAATAGGTTGTCAATAGATCCTTTACCAAAAGTTGACATATTCTACGTTGAATATTTATTACAAAAAAATTATGGTATTGTGGATCGTTGCTTTCTAAGATTGTAGTTTTCAAAATTGGCCTCTTCAAGTCCCACGGCTTTCTAAGTTTATATATCTTGTTTTTTTTTAACATTTTAGTTAGCCATATTATGTTTGTTACTAACTTTAAACTTGATGTCATCATCTACTGTGAACTTTATGTGATTTCAGAATCGAAATAGTTATACCTCTTTCATTCGTATCAAGTAATCCGTTGTATATCCCAACAATTCTTCTACAACAATTCCTTTCTTTTGCCGTTTCCGGACCATCGGTAGCCATTATTATCAAACGCAATCTGTCTAATTTTTGTTGATGGTATGTATTTGCAATGTTCATTTTTCTTAAATAAATAGATTGTGGAAAAACTAAAAAAAAAAACATAAGTATTACATCGGGTCTAAGTTAATATATCCAAAATACTCCGGACACTGCTTCTGGTGCCTTGTTTCCTCAAATTCCTCATTGCATTCTAGACAATACATGAAACACCAATCATATGCGAAGTGATCTATTTGCGCAAGTGTGGTAAATGTATCCCTTGCCTGTAATAATAATAACAACACGTCAATTTTTTTCAAGGCATCCAGTTGTAAATGGTATGAATCTAATATATTTGAATTATACCTCAATCTTAGATATCACCTTCTTCTCACATAACATAACAATTGAGGAAGGACAAATCTTGACCGCTCTTTACATATGCAGAGTTAGCCAAACTATGTTTTGCAATTGTCTTACGTGAAAATTATTATTCATCCATATTTTAGTCAGCTCCTATCTAAGCCGATCTAATAAGTCCTATAGAAAGTTAATCTTAATTTTTTGACCTTATCTCTTGACCAAATTATTGAAGTATTCTCAGTCACGTTCTGCTTTGTGTGATCTACCCATATGTGTCTACTCTACCTTCTAACCCCGTGAATGAAACCTATACATATTGATCTGTAATTTAATATTGTTCATTTGTCATCGAGAGGTCGCATGATTTGAGAATGTCAAATATAAAAAATATTCTATAAACATCGGAGGCGAAATTTAGATTTATGATTTAGAGTTTTTTATGATGATTTTGATGAACAAACATAATTTTTAAACAAATATTTTAGAATGCAAATACATTTTCCCGGTCAATAAGGTCTTATATCGGGAATTGAGTGAAAGTTGTTGTTTTTGTAGGTAGTTGTCGCGAAACAACTTTACATTGATGTTCTTTCAGGAAAAAGAATGTAATAGTACTTGAGAGCGCGATAATGTTGTCTTACGCGGGTACACCAATTGCCTTTATATAATACGGGTGATCGAACAGTCATAATCATATTATCTTATACGTTCCGGTATCATCCTCGAAATATTTGGTTTTTGTCCTTATCAATCGTGCTAAAAACAACCAATTACATCTTTCAAAATACAATGTTGCATGTTTTGTGAAGATTATTATTTTTACTTGGTCAATAAAACTCACTAAAAAGCAAAAAACTATTATCATACACTACTATTACCAACACCCACCACCATAAAAACCATCCACCGCCACTATTTATTCCACCAATAGTAATGTTACCGCCTCCACCATTCACAAACACCCGCCACCACTTATACTAACCCTACTTCCACTACCACCATTAGAATTAATATAGTTTTTAGTAAAATTATTTATTAATAAAATTATGTATTTATGTTAGATTATTAAAGGGACATTTATAATAGAAATTTAATTAATCATTATGAACAATCAATGAGACATAGATTAATAAAACGTTTAAAAATGGTTAAGTTGAACAAACCCCAGCGGTAAATTTATCTTTGTCAAGGAAAAATCATGACCACTCTTTACATAAACAAGTCGATAATAAATAATTTCATATGTTCTGATCTTGATTCGTGTCGTTCGTTTAGTTATTACATAACATGGCAATTGATTGCACCAATTTTTTTAAAATGGACATGTGTTTTATCGAGTTTATTTTAACATTAGAATGATCAACCACATTTTATACTTTATAATATAACGTTACACATTTTGTGGCGCTACGAAATTAGTATAATATGTTTTTGTTCACCAATACCCGCCACCACCATAAAACCATATGAATCCACTTTTTTTATTCACCACCACCTAGTGACAGAGCCAAGGGTTGACTAACCTGACTCTAACCCCTTGAATTTTTAATAACTACATAATTTTTTTAGTTTATTTTATAAATAGTACTTTGTCCATATATATTTATGGTTTAGTCCACCAAATTTTTTTATTTTTTAAAAAAAATAGGCCTCCTCAATGTCAATTTTTGACTCCACCACTGCTACCATCACTGCCACCCATCCCATGTAGGTTGTTGGACGCAATTCTATTTTTTAATCACAAATGCCATGTATGAGGTTTAGATTGAACAAAATTTCGTCAATTGATTAGTTTCATTTTTTTTCCGTGTATATATTATTTTTTGTATTGCAATCAATTTTATTTTAACATTAAAAAATCATGATTTATATGATATAGTACCAAAGATAACAGGGGTACCATTTGGGTGATCATTGCAACTACGATCATGAAAATATTATCTTGCATGATATCATCCCTGAAATATATGGTACCTTCCTTTATCAAAAGTGTTAAAAACAACAAACCACATCTTCCACACTACGATGTTATCGATGTTGTAACGACAACATAAAATTAATATTGTCCATCACTACTCACCAGCATTCACCGTCACTACTTCTTCCACCACAAACCAGGGACGGAGCCAGGATTTTGAGGAGAGAGAGAGAAAAAAAAAAATACTTGGCAAGTTGGATACATGTGAAAAATGGACTTTGTATCCCATTTTACGATAAAATAACAAAAAAACAAATAATTGCGCTTGGCTCCGCCCTTAACCACCACTAATATTTTGGCCTCCACCTCTTCTATTACTCATTATCGCAGAAAATGTCTATTGATATTGTTTATCAAAATTACTTATTAATAGAAATAAATATTATAATTAATTAAGAAAACATTTATAATTAAAAATGATTAGTCATTTATTATGAGCAATTAGTGAAACACTAATTAATAAAACACTTTATAATGAATAGATTATTTATTATGTGCAATTAGTGAAACACTAATTAATAAAGCAATTATGGTATTTAAGTTGAACAAACCACCACTGTTGAATTATCTTTTCTATCAATTCCAACCAAGGTGGAACATTGGTTAGAGGCCACTCTTATAACACAATAGGTCATGAGTTTGAACCTCCCCGTATAATTTTTGAAATTCCATATCTTGACTTGAGTATTCATTTTTCATTCATAATATTGGAATTAATGCCACGCGTGGGAGTTGTACGGGGTGGTCAGGAGAACCACAACCCTTGATTTATCTTTGCCAGGACAAATCCTGACCACCACTAACACAAGCAAACTTAGCCTAGCTTTGTTTTGTACTTATGATTTGTGTGATAATCTTCCATTTATAACACTCCTCTTAGATTGACCATTGTATCTAAGCAATTGCCTCACTAAAACCTTGTCAGGAAAATCCGAATAGACAAAACCTGATTGAAGGTAAAAGAGTACAATTATGAGAAAGATTATAACAGAGTTGGACATGCATATTTTGCCTCGTTAAAACCTTGACAAGGAAAATCCAGTAGGACAAAACGTTAATGAAGGAAAAATAGTACAATGTGGTAGTCCAGTAAAATACCTCTATAATGCTCCTCTTGCTAAGTACTTCAGTTTTTGACTTGCAAATCTTTGAGTCGAGACTTCCCAATTTCGATGTATAAATTTCTTAAATACATAAAATTGTTGTTCTTTCGGAAAAAAAATTACTCGTCGATGAAATCTTCATCTGTGTTAATTTTATAATAGTAGTATTCTCGAGTCTTCATGCTTCTTTAAATACATTGTGGACTAATATCTTGGATTTCCAGCTTCTTGAAAATGATTTTTAGAAGTAGTTGATGCAATTTATTCAACAATAGGCCAAGATTTAGATACATTAACGTAAGTGAATGACATCCAAATTCCAAAGGGCTTGTTATGTTTATTTGTAAAAATGCATATACTACCAACTTTTTCGTTCAAAAACCTGTAAGGACAAAACCTAATACAATTGTAAGTAGATCAACTGAATGATCCTTGACAATATGTATATAGAGTTTATATCTCTAACCTTTTCTCAATCAGTATGTATATAGACAGGGAGCCGGTGAACGTGATTGTTAAGAATAGTACTTGGACGATCTCAAAAATCAATATCTAAGATCAATTTAGTCTTATCCAAATAATCAAATCGGAATTCTGCCAAGTAATTAAACTTGTTATCTATCTTTCAAGATACGAATTCTACAAGAACAAGTCTTGTGATCGATCATAATTAGATGGATGTGCCTACTAAGATTGAATACGTACAACTTGTGTAAATCCAATTGTAAATATAAACAATATAATGTGGAAAATGAAAAACACAAGTCACCATAAATATTTTTAACGAGGAAACTGCAATTGCAAAAAAAAAAAAAAAAAACGGGCCCTCATCCAGATTCGAACACCAATCTTTATTATGACGCTATAGACACTAGCATACCATTAGACTTCAGACTTAAATGTAATTGAGACTGAGTCCACCCTCCAAGCGATTTAGTTATAGTCGTGCTCCTTACATCTCTTGAACCTCGCAAGGCTCTACACAATTGATTCCCTTATCTGACGTCCTTTACAGCCTAAGAGTTGCTTCAGCCAAAGTGAAGACTTTTGATACTAATTTGCCTCTAATAGATAAGCCTATTTGATTTTTGTTTAGATCAAATATCAATGTGAGCAAATCTTTTTGCAATATACAAAGCTAGAAAACCTCACAAATACAGAACTTACGACTCCCGAAGAGCACCCTAGTGTTTATGGGTACATTTTTGTTGGTTTTGGTAAATTTGGGTGTGTTGATGAGAAAAGAATTTAGACCTAAACAAATGCACTGCACGGGAGTACTTTAGATTCGAGAGATCAATCTGTACAATCCTGTCCTAAACCAAGAAATGTCCGTTCCAGTCTTTCTTCGGTCACAAAGTGAAGGAGAATGATTGGTCTTAGGGAGGGAAGCAAAGAAGGTGTTGAGACCAGAATGGTTAATTCTGAAGGTGCAGATATTTTATGACTTATATCAGAACATGGAACTGGCTTGCGGAATGTAAGCTATCGGTATTTTTGTGCTTTTCTAAATACTTGTATTGTTTTTGTTGAAATAGGTAAAACCTATTTATACAAGTCATATTAAACGCACCATGATTTTGTAGAAAGTGGGAGTGATTGAGTGATGGAGAACTGGGGTCATGTGTAACCGCCAGAGACCACGTCCCCACTATGAAGGAAACTGGTTAGTTTACACCCACTACTTCTTGCCGCCACTAACTGCCCTGCTTTCTGAAACTTTCTTATAATGGGCGTGTTGCACGCCGCACGCTGTAAACCACCAGACCATTACCCTGATGAGCATCCCCCAGTTTGTGACATATTTGCTGTCTCGAGCATTTTCGTGGAAAATGTGTAGCAGATTGCTAAATGAGTCTTGTATGTAAGACTTAGCTATTCTGATTAATTATATGCCAATTAAGTAGAAGATATCCATGTGTGGCAAGTCAAAGTCAAGAGACTTTCCGCAGGAAAATAACATGTGATGTTATTAGGCTTGTCTTGGCTGGTCGCCTAAAACTTGCCACATGTCTGTCAATTCTTTGGCGAATCTAGACGCCTGAGATTGTGGCATGTGAGAAAGGGTGGCCGTTGACTATGGCCACATTCCATTGGCATCTGATAATAGCAAAGTGGCGCCATATGCCGATGGTATGATGGCATATTTAACACATGCCAGTGGCATAGTGGCGCTTGGCTATTTTGGCATATTGGTGTTAGACCCAAATATGGCTCCGGCAACATTGGCCCCCTGTTATATCAAACTTAAGGCCTTAGGAGAATTACTTGATTTGGTTGGCGTGGAAACTTTATCTAAATTAGGGTTTGGCATATCAAAACCCTAATTAACGCGTGTGGCATGGCCGCGACACGGTGGCATTTTTATGCAATCGGTGCCATGACCACATTAAAGGAATTATGGCGAGCCATAATATGGGAATAACCAAAGGCACAAGGATGGCCACGGGTGATTATAGTATGGCACCGTTTTTAGGGTTTGTCGGGTCCCACATGGCCCATGGCATGTTGTGGGGCCAAAGTGGCGTAATTTGGGCCACAACTGGAAATTAGGGTTTCGACTAGTGCCACTAAAGCAAAGCCGTGTTTTTTTATTAAAATACCCTAATTGGAATTCGTTATGGCATTGGCCACGAACAAGAGGTGAGTTAGCACGTAGGCGCGCTATTTATGGCAAGTTGACACGTTCGACATGCTACTGCGACATAGTGGCACATTTGGCATGTCAATTAGTGCATTGACGCGGCATGGCATGTTTAGCATGCCATTAACATGTAGAGAGGGATGGTTCAGCATGCCATTGGCATGTTGGCGCGGTTTTGGAAAGCCAATTTGGCATTGTAACCATCTGGCGCAATTTTGCCTCTTTTAATACTGTGGTAGGTTTAGAGCGACCCGATTGGTCGATAAAAAGAGGGGCCGACCAAGCATGGGTGTGGCCACACTTCCAGTGCGCATAGCGGATTTAAAGCGATCTGATTGGTCGATGGGAAATAAGGCCGGAAAATATGGGCCCAGCCAAAACTCATGTGCGTGTGGAGGGTTTAAGGCGACCTGATTGGTCGACGGGAAACATGGGCCGGTCGAGCAACGTGGGGTGTGGCCACTTGCAAGTGGCACCGATTGGCCTATGGCATGGCCACACCTCCCTTTGATGCTCCTATTCCGCGGCTCCTTTTATTCCTTGTTTTCTGATTCTGGGTAAGATTTTGCACCTACTAATCCATGGAGGATTAATTGCCTAGTTCGCCTAAGCTTAATTTCTACAAGCGAGGTCTAATATACTGCGCAGGGCGCAAAACCCTAATTTTTGCAAATTATTCAGGGTAATATCCGAATCTTGTGAATTATCACAAAATTGATTGGATTCTATGTGTTCACACAGAGTTCTTTAAGTTTATTGCCAGAGAGCAGTATGCTTTTCGATTGAGTACTTTTATGCAAGGACCTTAACCTTGATACTTGGAAATTTGTGTTACTCTGCTGCGAGTGAACACAAATTCTCATGCCACAGAAAGCATTCAAAGAAACTTATATTAATTGAATAATATAGGCAGGGTGCCGAAATTTACAGAATATCTGAGATTGTTGCTACATGCACCATTCTTGATAAATTTCATGAGAAAATATTGAGTTGCTCAATAAATGCGCCAGTGGAGAGTTTGAACACTCATCACTTTACATGGCTCCGTTTCTTTACAGAGTGACGACATATCAAATGCGAGGGTTTTAAAATTTTAACCCTGAACTAAATACCACCATCAACCTAGATTCTTAACCACCTCTCAAGAACAATCTTCAAAAGATCAAGTAAGATCGGTTTTTAGATATCTATCTTCTGGAATCATAAAGTCTGAGACAAAAATAACTTTGCAATTACTATTTATCTTGCCTGAAAGAGATTACGAGAGCCTCAATAATTGGAAAAGCAAGATCAGGATACACGAACTATCAAGGTAAAGATAGTTGGACCTGGCATCATGAATCCCCAAAATGAAATATTTTTGTCGTGGACCTAATTATGTTTCTCAAAGGAAACTTAGGTCTATAGAGGACGACTCTATAATCAACTAGGACACAAAGTGTCAGGGATTGATTTTTCCAGTTGAAAGAGCATATCTATTTATAGTTTTCAAAAACCAGGGGCTGCTTAAAATTCAAGCTAAGATAACTTGGGAAACAAATAAACACTTTTAGGTCTTGAAAATACAATAAAAGAATATACATTAGGAACCGGTTATGGAACCATGTATAATGATTGTTCGATTTGGCAAGTATGCCAAAGAACTAAAGCAATTTGATGTTCATTTAAACACATAAGAATTTAATCATGATGCACATACACAAGTGTTTGAGTAATCAATAAAGTATTAGAAGTGCTTGAGAGAGAATTCTAGCAATGCTAAACATATTTCAAAAATAAGTCTTTGAGCATCTGCTAAAATCTTAAACTGGGATAGTTGGTACAACAGTTCGTGAACCGTTATGTTTTTTCACGAGTGAGGGTGCAATAGTTCGTGAACCAAGTTCACCAACCCTACAAGACTATCGAACTCAGTTGACTACAATTCGTGAACTAGGTTCGCCAACTGCTAGCCTATATTGCCAATTTTAATAAATCAATTCACAAAATTTCGTGAACCGTTCTCATATGCACTTACGATTTGCGAACTAGTTCGCCAACCGTCATGCATTTCCGAAACTCATATATCTATGGTTTGCGAACTAGTTCGCCAACCTACCTTGAGCAGAAATATCAGATAGTTCAATATTTCTCTCTTACAATTTTTGAAACATTCCCACGTGATAAATTATTTGCATTGGAAATTTCCAATTGATCCATAAGTTAATTCACATAATAAATTATTTAGAATTAATGTTGTTAAGGATCATTCGAAATCTTTGCTAGAATCATATTTTGAGATTTTTAACAAGACAAGCTTGACTCAAAACTTCTTTTTTTGTAAATCTACTAAAAGTCATACGACATCGTCTCATGGAGATAAAATGGTAAGATAGTGTGTAAAATAGAATAGTTCAGTCTTCACATACATGATACAGAAGTTATCCAAATGTCTTTGTCGATCTTTAGTCTTTAAGGGTGATGTATGATACTCAACTACCAAATTTTAACCTAGTATGAGGCTTGAATTAGTAAACTAGAAATCAAGATATAGTTTTGATCGTATATAATTGACAACAAGCTTGAGATAACAAAACTTGTGGGTTCAACTGAGCATTGCTCTAACAATCTCCCCCTTCATAAATTTTAGTGAGAAAAATATTCAATACATATGGATTCAAAATAAATAATTTTTTTAACTCAATCCACTATGCTTGATTTCCTTTCTTCAACAAACGTCTTGAATTCTTCGTACTTCAAGTTCTTCTATGTTTTTGCATGTGTTCGTATAACACCTTTGCTATTGAAAATCCATAGAAATAACAACTTATGAGAATACTCAAAAACATCTTTGTTAGAATGAGGTAATCATACTCAACCCATCGGTTGTTATACAAATACATATTATTGTTATCTTTCTCAAGGTTCAATTGCACCACAACTTCGAAGCAATACTACAGTGAAAATACGAGGGTACCCAAATACACCACAAACTTTTAAATATCAACCTATAAGTCATATACCTTGTGTGATTTTCTATGGAAGAGGTCGAGACAATACGACAACAAGATTTTTACTTGACAATAGTTACGGTAATAATACCGATTTATTATTAGGATCAATGTCAAGTAATTCGGATTAACGCAAAATAGTATTATTTATTTAATTATAATAACAATTATAATGCAGAAGTAAAGTAAATAACACAACACAAGATTTTGTTAACGAGGAAACCTCAAATGCAAAATTCCCCGGGACCCAGTCCAGTTTTGAATACTCTCATAATTAAGCCGTTATACAAAATCTAATACAAACTTCATATAGTTGAGACCAAGTAGACTACCTTATCTACTTAGTTTCCTCAATATCCTCGCGTCTTCGACTTCTTCAGTCACGCACATGAATCACCACTCCTTTCAATTGTATTCCAAACAGTAAAGGAATAAATCTGTTTGATAACCACTATAATCAATCTTTGGTAAAGATATGTATGAGTTGTCAACAAAGGAACTATGTTTAATCTAATAAAATCCTTTGTTTGGTTTGATCAATCCAAAACTTGATTACCGAAATAACCAATTTTCGGATTTACAAGCAATCAATATATAACTCAAAAAGTAACTATAAAGTGATGTCGATATTATCTATCAAAGACAAACAATATCTAGTTGGATCCCAGCCGATCAATTAATATGTGTGCACAAATTCATAAGATACGAAAACTAATAAGAAAATCTTCTTCGTCTTTAAATCTTCAATTGCCTTGTCAATAACTTGCACAACATAAACTTGAATCGTCTTGTGATCAATCACATACAAAACGGAATATGTTAACAATGAATTATCACAAAATGTCTTTAGATCTACAAATAGTTCTAAAGATCCCATCGATACTTTCTAGTTTGAGTGACCCTTATGTCATAAGAGAAGGCTCTCAAGAATAATCAAATTAGGTGCAATCAAATTTCAACAAACGTTAGTCAATCAAATCAATAATCGAAAACTAAATAATAATGCAATTATTTACTTTCCCACCAATGGTACTCGTAGAGCTTCTTGATCCAACATAAGTCTTTAAACGAGCAGTCGTAAGATATTTCGCCTAATTAGGTTACTTTCCTCTCCGGATAGACGACTAAACCAGAAACAACATCAATGAAGTTTTCGTGGCTTTTTGGCCTACACAATCCAGGAAGAACTTAGTTCTTTGGCAAATATACGGGTATTTGGTGTGGTAGTGCTAACCAACCAAGTGTAAAGCCTATTGGACATACATAATTAATTTGTCATAAAGCATAATGAGAAGAAATTAGTCTTAAGTACAAAGACTCGCCTTGTCGTGCGAGGTTTCTCACAAATCCCTGGAATTGTTCTCTTGTAATGAACGTTATAGAGTTCCGCTACTTAGTTAGCTTGGTAATTTTCAAAATGACTTGAAATGCAGCATATGTATGTGGTTGTTACATATCTCTGAAAGAATCAAGAGATAGAATATATTTACAAAAGTGCTTGATAAACTTTTGTTTCCCAAATCAAGTAACTCTAAACCACATAATACGTTTACAATTAGATAGAACGTTCACTTATAGATTGAAGCAATCAGGCAGAAGTGGTATACCCGTCTATGTGGCTATTTGATTTGGAGGGGATAGACAAGTAAGTTATTTTTCCTTGCGTGTTCATAAGAAAGTTCCTGATTTGGAATTGTAGCTATTCATGTTGATGTTACAGACATGATGTGTACTCTTAATGTAATAAGAGACCTTAAAAGCTATTTAAAATCCGAATTTGAGATGAAAATCCAGGGAAAGCTCGATCGAATACTGAGCTTGTGGTATATTATTCCACCAGTTTGCATATGTCTAAAGTTTTTAGGCAATTTAACAAAGACATGCATCCTGATATCACTCCCATGATTAGTCGAGGTTCAAATGTAAGTAAGTAACCATTTCGTCCAAAGGAATATGACGAAGATGTGTTGGGAGATGAAATTCCCATATCTAAGTACAATAGACGCATTGTTGTACTTAGTATAATAATGTACTCGATAAAATTTTGCATCCTCAAGGAATTTGTTAGCTAGAAGATATAGCTCAGCGCCTACGCAATGTCATTGGAATGGTATAGTGAATGTAATCATGTACTTAAAAGTAACCTGTAACACCCCGAGTTCCGGACCAGGGTCAAACCCATATGGAGATCCGAACTCGAAGCGTTACGGGTCGGAAAGAGACTTATGCATACATATTTTTTGCTAAATTACTTTTGCACAAAACATAGTTTAAACTTTACATAACATAAAATGAAGCATATAAATCCTCTTATTATCTTAACAACGATTTCAACCAAACATATTATTTCAAATTACATTTCAAGCAATTCAATCACTAAGCTACTCATTCCTAGCTTTCGCTGCGCCAGTCTAATAAATCTGCAAGGGTGTCAATTGGGGTGAGATGACAGCTCAATAGAACGCATTCCCAATCTCAAAACATGCATAACAATGTCAATGAGTCAAATAACATACAACATAATTTCGAGAAAATCTCTAATATAGATGCTCACCCAACATGATCACCACACAAGTATATTTGTTTAATCATGTTTTCACAATACCTGTTTCATTCACAGTACGAAAACCTTGGTTCGTACACCACCTATCGTTTACCGGCACGGACAGCCGCCATCGATGGTCGGGAAACACATGTTCCCATGGGGATCATTACTCATTTAACTCTCGGGGATCATTACCGGCCGTTAGCATGAAACGATAATACATCTAACGGAAAAACATGAAATCATTTACTTTTACAAATTGTTTTTACACACAACACAAGCAACCATGGCTTAACTACATGAATCTCTTTCAAGCATTTAAGCAAATACATTAACTACAGAATCTTATATTATAGTTTTCATAGTGTTAACTTTATCCGATTGTCTTCAAATTTCATATGAACATTAATGACACCACCATGTATAACATATCCAAATTTCACATGAAACTAACGGCGCAATCAAAATATATTGATTTTACAAAGGCATTACAAAATATAGGCAAATAACATCATTTTACTAAAATATTCACCATATATTCATATTAGTCTCAAATTAATCAAACCCAAAGCACAATGAAAGATAATACATTTATATACAACTTTTGTTAAGACATAAAATCATTTTAACATCACTAAGACTTCCTAAGAACAACAACATCACAACAAGGCGAAACTGTCCAGAAATTCAAAAAATATCACTCAAATTAAAACACACATTCAACGGTGAATTTACATTGGAAAATTCTAAAATTTTAACAAGAGATACTTAATAATGTTATATATCAATAATAGAATCCTGATCATCAACAAGATGTATATATTTATTCAAATAAATAACTGAATCATAACAATACAAAATCATTTAAAATAAACACCAAAGAAAATACCCAAAGAGAAAGGGTTTAGCATTCTACCTCTCAATCCTTTGATCCTCTTGATTCTCCATAATCTTCTTCTCTAAAAGAATCATAGCTCCAACTTCTTCTTTTTCTCCTAACCTTTCTTTTTCCAACTTCTAAAATTCTTTCCATTTACATTAATAGAAAACCTATATATTAACTATTATTTTTCTTCACTATTTTAATTGTCTTTTCATTTTCTCTTAATTTTATTTATTATTGATTATTCTATTTACCCCATAACTTGAAGCCTTTTTAGTTCAATCCACCCACATAGGCTAAGGCTAAGGAAACAACAATCTAAACCACATGGTTAACTAATTTGGGTTCAACCCGACCCGAAACCGCAACTAAAAATACGGGGTATTACATAACCATTGACATAAATTGGTTTTATCCCTACAAAGACATTAAAAGGAATGCTAATGAAAGTGCAATCCAAAAGTTGTTGATTATGAAGGAACAATAATCTCTTCCCCAACAAAAGTAATCAGAGGGAGATATGGTAGATTATTTTCTGGGTTATTACAGATATTCAGTTTCGAAAAATACATGACTAAAGGAACCGTCTGGAACAACTCTGAAAGTAATTAGGGGGAGATGCCGACATCAGGGGGAGGATCCAAGGATATGATGTCGACATATTTTACTTCGAAATTGAAGATGTGTTGTACTCTTTTTCCCTTCGAACGAGAATAGTTTTTCCCAAAGGGTTTTGTCACTCGACAAGGTTTTTAGCGAGACAACACTAAAGCATCAAGTATGTTGAACGTTGAAGACATAAAGATCGCGTTGATATTGCCAAAAATATCTGAATCAAAGAAATGAAATGCGATAGTCTGTTAAGCAACATAACTTCTAGAATCAACAACATGGTCTTATAAACATTCAAGTCATAAAAGTAAAGTGTGATAAACTCCTTTGGAATGCATTAGACTAATGAAAATTGTCTGATATCAGGGGGAGGATCTAATGGTGTGTTGAACTATCTTCCTTCACTGAGGTTACTTTTTTCCACAGAGTTTTGTTACTCGGCAAGGTTTTTAATGAGGCAACATATTCGAGTCTAACTATGTTTTACGTTTGCGTAATATTTGTACTCTTTTTCTTTAGTTTAGGTTTTGTCCCTCTGGGTTTTTCCTGAAGAAGTTTTAACGAGACAATTAAATTAAACTCATCGGTCTTTGAAGATTGTATTGCATGTGATGAACTACATGTAAAATACGAGACAACATGTGATGAGTTGTACCAAGATTTTATCCCACTGGGTTTTTACTTGTCAAAATTTTAATGAGGCGATTGATTTCGGCACAAGCCATCAAACAAAGGATGTTGTTTGAAGAAATACATTCAAAGCACTATATATAAAGCACTATGTATAAAATTTTATTATTGAACCGCACAAGGGGGAGTGTTACAGTGCCCACAACCCTTGAATGTGCGGTTCATCCAGTTACCCATGTATATGTATATGTTGTAATAGAAATAATAAGATGGTTCTTCTTCTTCCTCTCATCTCTTAATGGTTCACATCTAATTCTCCTCAAACAAATGTTAAATATTTACTTGAGAGTCTGAGACACATGCAGGCCAACATGGTCAAAATGGAATCGTAACATTGAGATCCGACAAATTTACCAGTTTTTATTACTTTCGAGTACTCCTTTCTTTTTTTCTCTTTGTAAGAGACTCGGGAAAAATTATCGATTGTTGTCTTTAAAATCAAAACCCTAAATAAGAAAGAATCCCACCAGAAGGTAACATTAATTTTCACTTTCAGTTTAATCATTTGTGTATATTGCGATAGTAATTGAGATTTGATTTTATTAAGGGATTTACATATGTGCACTCCATTGATAATTAGAGGGTTGGTGGTGATTAGGTTTGTTATGAAATGTTAGCATCTGTTATAGGTAGGATTCTAACATATGATTTACTTTTATGAGCTTTGTTGATGAAATAAGCTTTAGGGTTTCAAGTATGACTGTGATCTTTGTTTGAGAACTTCAGAGTACAAAATCTGAGACCCAATTCACAATGAATCCAATTGTTTTCCTATGGTTTTTATTGTACTCAGTGAAATCATTTTCAATAAATTTAACTGCATTTGTATGAGATGGATATTGCAACTTAAGGAATTTTTGCCAGTGGCTTTCTGGGGAGATGCATGTATTGGCTTAGAGCACGATAAATGAATAGCTGTTCTGTTTATCATGCTTTTGATCCATGATAGGATTTGATATTCTTTTAACGGATTGAATAAAAGCAAAGAATGAGTCATCTTGTTGTGTTCTTACTGGGAAACTTAGCTTATTTGTTTTTTTCTTTCTGATTTGTGTTTATAGCAGGGATGAGTTCGGGATCTTCTGATCAGAGTTCAGAAGAGATGAGTGACCTTCATAAAGATGAGGGTTCTGCTCATGTCAAAAAATTAGACCTTAATCCATTAGAAAATAAACAAGAGGGTGAAGATGATCATAGATCTCAAGTGGAATTGAATCAGGAGGAGGAGGAGGAGGAGGAGGACGGGCAAATCTCGTCACCCCCTGATGTAAGGTATGAGAATTTTGAATCTCCTTATACAAAATCCAGTTCTCTGGTTCAGTCTCAGTTGGGTCATGATGAGGAGAGGAAAGCAAATGGCAATGGTATTGAAACATTACAGTCTTTCGAAGGCAAGACACAAGTAGTAAATAACAAATTATCTCGAGAATCGTCCTCCCCTATCGGGGAAGATACTTTAGGTAGTGGAGCAGGAATTGGAAATGTTCTTGATGAAGAATCGAATGAATATTCAGAAAAAATCTCAGTTAATTTGCAGTATGCGAAAACTGAACGTGCCTTTAATGAAGTGGTAGATGGAGGTTCTGAGTTTATTGAAAGAGATCAGTATAATAATTGTGAAACTAAGAAAGATGCTTCTTATTATTCAAGTAAGTCACCACAGAATAGTGATAGACTAGAAGATAGGATGCCTGTTTCCCTTCAAAGGTCTCCTGCACAACAAACTGCTGGTCGGAGATTGTCTTCTTCGCCAAAGGGAGTTCGTGATTTATCCCATGCCCCTAGGTCGCCTAGACGGAGACCGTCTGCTTCTCCCACAAGTCGAAATTCTACTTCTCCTAGGAGGCGGACTCGGCAAGACCTTAAGCGGAAGGATGATCCTGATAGGAAGCGCCATATAGCATCCCCACGAAAACACTACTCGCCTCCTGATCGCAGAAGGAAAGACAGATTGGCATCTCGATCTCCCACGAGGCGGAGGGATTCCACTTCTGGATATAGAAGAGATAATCGTGATAGATCTAGATCAAGGTCCCCATATGCAAGAGACCGTCGTCAGATATCCCCAAGGTGATTTTTCTTTCAGGATGTGGTTTCCTATGATACCTTCTATTGTGTGTTAACTTTTATTTATATATGAGAAATTCTAAGGAATTAAAACTTTTGCATATGAGCATTAGAATTCAGCTTAGACCTTTGCCACTCACCTCTGTAGAGGGATGAGGTTTGGTTTTTAGGAATGCTGATTTTTGGGTTCATATCTGCCATTTTCTACCTAAGTATGGTTTGCATCATTCTTTCCATCAAGGTGAAAAGCATGATGATGTTTGTGTTATTAAGGTTAAAAATGATGTTACTACTAGCCAAAATTGGTGGCTTTCAGTTTCCTACTATTCTTACTTGTACATGCATCGAACTTTCGGTTGTTGAAGCCAAAATATAGGGCCTTGTATTAAGGGAAACAGAATGAAGCGGCACCCTCTACATAGAGCATTGCAGTGTTACATAAGAAATATTTTCATTGTCTGTTTTTAATTTGCTAGAGCTATTATGATGTGGTTGAAGGGTGCGATTTCTCTGTCAACCTTGTAGACCGCTTCTGGAAAATGAAATATTAGCTGGTATTCTATGAATTTGTAATATGGTGGTGTTAGATTTTGATACATCATGTTTTTGTTGCAAGTAGGAGGTACTCCCCAAGGCGCAGGTCTCCACCTGGGAGCCATTCTCATCATCGCTCTCCTAGAAGGAGGCCTTGGTCACCACCTCCGAACCGTAACACTGGAATCGGTAAACCTGGAAAGAATTTGTTTGTCGCAGGATTTAGTTTCGTTACTACAGAGAAGGATCTTGAAAGAAAGTTTTCAAGGTTTGGCCGTGTAAGAGATGTTCGCATTGTTCGGGATAAAAGGTGACATCTCCTTACATTTGATTGATTTTAACTGTGAAAAATCTACTGATGACAAGGTCTCTAATCTCTATGTTGTTATCAAAATTTGATGGTGCCCTTTGACCTGTTCTATTTATCCATAGTTGAGACGTTTACAGCTGTTTCATATGATAGGCGGAATATTTCATTCTCTGTTTATTATAATTATTCCCACCAGAGTTCTTCTGTTTGCTGGATGCTAGTCCCACAAACTGATGTATTATTGAAATTTGAGATTTTCCATGTTAACCGTGCCTTTTCCTACAACATGTTCTTTAATTTGTGTCCCTTAGTGAAAACAATATTTATTTGAAACTCCTTTACATAGTACTGAGAGTATGATACAAATATTTCTGCTGGGGAAGAGAAATGATACAAGTCTTCGGCGTATTAAACTTATGACAGTTAATCTTTTGACAATGTATGTAGCAAAGCCGCCTCCCTATCTTTAGGTGTTTCAGTAGTTTTAACAAATCTTAAATTCGATTTTCCATAAGGTTTTCGATATTTTCTATACACTTCTATTTTTGATAAGTATGTCATATTGAGGGGTGCGACTTTTCTGAGTATGCAAGGAGCAACTGAGAAAAGCTTCTGGTTTGATTTATATTTAGGAAGTTTGTGCGATTTTGAATCGACTCTGGATATTTTATCAAAATTTACAGTAGTCAGTTCTTACACTAGACTAGGATGCTCTCATGGAATATAAGTTTAGAATAATATTCAATTTTGGTGTTTTCTGACTGCCAGATAATCTAGCAAAAACACATTAACCTATGCTGTTTACAAGTTTGATTATTTTCAACAGAACTTCTGGGCGCTCACAACTGCTAGAAATGCTCACTATTTTTGTATATTTCCTGCTTGCTATGTCTGCCGATAATTGTCTTTAACTTCGATGACACTCTTCTTATTTCAATCACAATGTCCACATAATAGTGACATCAAAGAGTTTAATCTTTATGTAGACCAACTTCGGTAAGAAATTTTGTCAGGTAAGAAGTTCTTTGCAGTCTGATGTGTGTAAATTTGTTTGTGCCGGTAACTGTGAGGCTTAAATTGTTTTATTGTTTAGTTCGAAATCTTATACTGGTCAAGTTATTATGAATAGTTTGATTTGATTTGATTTGATTTATTTATTTATAACCTTGACATGTATCTCAGTTTCAAAGATGTTCACATTTAATGGTTATTTGTTTGCTTTGATTTATTACATTCTGTCCTTGTTAAAGATGTCCTTGTCTTTTATTTAAGGTCTGGGGATTCTCGTGGTTTTGGTTTTTTATCATTGGAAAGAGATGAAGATGCGGATGCAGCAATTCGGGCTCTTGACCAAACTCAATGGAATGGTCGTGTTGTCCTGGTGGAGAAATCTAAAGCGCCTGCGAGCTAAAGCATATAATTTTCTGGTTTGGCTGAAGAAGATCCTATGTGCAGTTTAAATCTAGTCCCTGCAGCAATATTATAATTTCTGGATACATGACAAGTAGGCTTGTTGCAAGACTCTATGTTTGGTTCGTAGAACATGTTTCCAATGTTGTCAAATGGAACTATCACTTTAAAGGTTACCTTCAAGAATCTTGGTGTTATCATGGTTGTTTACTCATCTCTAGATTAAGTAACAGGTGTCTTTTGCTATTTGTTGTAATCTACTATCTCTTCCTCTTACATAAATGACAATTTGCATAAAATCCTGTTTCAGGGTTCACTGGCGATTAGAAATGAAAGTCGTGTACCTTCTTATGTGCCTAAGAATATATAGCTGAAGTTCGTTGTACCATGATTGCACTTACTCGTATTCCAGAGCGATTATTTTGGGCATCATGTACAGTACCTTGCTAAAAGAGTGCACTGGTGAATCGTGCCCTTAATCATAATCTTTCTATCTGTGCTCGTCGAACGCCGCATCACTTCTTTTTAGAGTTTTTTTTTTAATGTTGCAGGTGTCATCTTACCATTATCTTAATTATTTAGGCGAACTCGACCATGCAGTAGTTAAGTCTGGGAAAATGCATTCACTTAGAATCTTACGGACTTGAGTGCGGTTGGTATATTGTGGTGCATGTATCTTTCATATTCTACTTCTTGCTGTCTGATCTTCTATCTGGACTTATTAGGTGCTCGGTGATTACACGGTTTGAGTGATTCTAATTCTTGTCGGGGTTATCTTCTTTTTCCTTTTCCATTTTCATGTTGTTCTTGTTGTTTGCATTTTTACTAGCTCATCATATGGAGCTTCCTTTGTGTTGCAGCAGGATATGTTCTTAACAATACCCTGTAGGCAAATTTGATGACTTTAACCCTAACTCAAGTCTCGTACTAGCGCCTTGTGTACTTGGATTCTAGACAAGAGCACGTCAGGGTCTTCATATTTCAAAGCTGATCATTTTGGAGTTGGTTTACAACATCAGTTCTGATAATTTGGTTTCTGAAGGCCGTGAAATTACTCATTGACATGTGGCCTTAGCTGGTTGGAAACTTACCGTTGTCCTTTTATCCTTCTGCGTGCTGCCATATCAGGTTGTTCTATTCATCCATCTCTTATTTTCGGACCATTTTGAAT
The DNA here is from genome assembly GCA_023529315.1 of Papaver bracteatum. Lineage (NCBI taxonomy): Eukaryota > Viridiplantae > Streptophyta > Magnoliopsida > Ranunculales > Papaveraceae > Papaver > Papaver bracteatum. The sequence continues at coordinate 2,143,900 of JAJJWX010003983.1, forward strand.
TGATTGTTTCCTGAAATCCTTATCCTTTAGGATAGTTATGACTCATGATAATTTAGGGTTACAACTGCTTCTGGTTCGTCTAACACCATTCTCGATCAAGCAGATCTGTAGACTTAAAAAAATAAAACTTTTTGAGTATTTCTGTCTTAGGGTATGGGTCTAGACTCTAGTTGTCTTCATGGTTATCCACAAGAGCAGGAAGGTAACTTGGTCTCTAACTGGTACACTTATTAGTACTAGTCTATTTGGGATTCCAATCCTTCTTGAGAGATTATAGGTGAGTTGGGATAGGGCTTATGGTTGTGGTCCTTGCGGAGAAACCAACCAAGTAAGTCAAAAGAGCATTTCACTGGAGGATGTTGTACTGGATGTTAATCTGGAAAGAAAATAGCGTTTACATGTTTTAGCTGTGAAGGTAAGTAGAATACGGTGCTGCTTTTTCCTATTATTGCTGTTAATTGTTGGCAAATGAATGCTTGAGAAAATGAAAAAACATCAGGCTTTTGTTTCATCAGTGTTTTCGATTTAACATTCTGAACATGAGCCAGGAGTCATATCCCCAAGTCTTTCAGACAGGACCGTCAAGCTTGAAATTTGGTTAGCTGATCTCATGTCAATAGCATGCTAACCCTGCGTCAATATACGCTGACCAACACTTTCATTTTTTTCTGCCATAAGCTGCTTTTGAATTGGTCGATATTGCAGTTTCATACTGGAAGAATACATTACTTTTTATATTTATTTACATGTGTTTAAGCGCTCCAGTTTGTGGCTAGTAGACATTTTTGTGAACATTTAGGTGTAGCAGGTTTCTTCTTCTGTTCAGAAGGAAGAAGACAGGAAAATATTCTGTTGTGCTTTACTTTTACAAGTAGATACGACCGCGACTACTCACAACTCACAAGGTCACCATTCACTTCCACAACTATGCAGGCCCCAAAATTGAAAGAGTTGACTTACAAGCATAAGTTCAATGAAACAATCTTGTTCAGAACGAAAACTTCTTATTCATTATAGATGAGATGACTTACATATATTACTTACGTTTAGGCTAAATCCTATGGTGTTCTAATCTAGCAGTTGGATTGGCAGCTAAGTCCTATGGTCATTTCAATCTAGCATCTAGATGCGCATAATGGAACAACAAAAAGTAGAGCAGTTGGATTGGCAGCTAAGTCCTATGGTCATTTCAATCTAGCATTTAGATGCGCAGAATGGAACAACAAAAAGTAGATGCGCTGAATGGAACAACATAAAGTAGAATTAGGTTGCGCTGAACGAAACAACGCAACCATCTCAGTAGTCGCATCAAAAAATAAATCATTCCGCGAAAAGGTGACTTTGGTTGCGCTGAACTATTCAGCGAAATTGTCTCGCTACCAGTTCACATGCGAGATATATCTAGAGAGAGAAGTAGTGTTAACAAATAGACAACACTTTTTTTAAATCTGCAACGCTTTTTGGCTAATCTAGCAGCCAAATCTAGCCCATAGGACTTAAGTCATATATAGGTTGTGACTATTGACTATGAGGTACTGTTACTATTACTGTCTATTAGCCAATCCTTTATACTCTTCCCTAATGTGTTTGCGGATTGTTTCCCTTGTAATGGCGTTTGCTATTGTTAATGTGATTACAACGTTTGCTCTGTTAGCTATAATGCTTTTTGAAGCCGAGGTATTTCCATTGATCATCAAGTCTGTAGAGGTTCAACTCACCCAGGACTGATCCAAAAATCAAAGAAAAAGATGGGTAAGGAAACAACGGAAAAAACGAAGATTCAAAATTCAAAAAAGTCGTCGTAAGTCTAGGATAGTCATCCTCTTTTTTCTCAGTCTGTTATTATTCAGCCAAACAGTTACCAGAAATAGGTTATTCCTTCATAACAACCAAAAATCTTTATCTCATAATTTTGGTATATCGGTTCTAAACAATAAAGGAAACCCTAATAAGGTTCTTCAACAACCTTTATATATCATATAAATCCTATATTCACAGCAACATCAATCTCAATAACTCCGTTGAAGAGAGTCATGGAGGATGAGAACAGTAATCGGGTGCTTGACTTAACAACTAAGTTCAAGCAAGTTGCAATTGAATTGAATGAAGACACTGAATTGGATGTTCAAGAAGTAATCGAGTGAGAGTCAGGAACTGAAGGAGAATGGGAAAACTGTCTGGTGGGTATGGTTATCATGGAAGACGGAAAGACGGGTTTCAAAGCAGTTGAGAAACACCTAAAATTTACATGGTGGTTTATTCCGGAAAATGAATTGAAGGTTGTGGAATAGACACTTATGTGATGTAAGTTCATAGATAAAGATACTCTCAAAAAGTTTTATGCCACAAGGCCATGGAGCATCAATGGGTACCTGGTCATTCTCCATGATTATGATTATGAAACTATTTATCATGACCTGGAGTGGAATAAACATTATTTTTGGATCCAACTCAAAAAACTACTTCCTGAACATATGAATGTTACCTCTGTAACAACGGGGGGGGGGGGGGGGGGATCACAAATATTGAGCCGAAAGATGCTATTCTAGTAGATAAAGATGGAGTCAAGGTGTGTGTCATTATTGATATCAATGATCCACTCAGGAGAGGTTCTATGGCAAAAATCAATTCAGGATACACACAAGATGGATCAAATTCTTTTATGAGAAATAACCACATAATATTTGTCCTACTTGTTACATTATCAAACACACAAAAGATGCTTGATCTGCAACTGCTGAATTCTTATCTAAGGCTCACAAAAAATCATACATTTTTTGGAGTAAAAAGTGAAAGAAGAAAGCTATAAAAGGAAATACTGGAAATTTTGTGCCAAAGGTTCAAACAAAGAAGATTATCAAGCACACTCCTTTTGTCCCACCAAAGGATGGTGTTTTCATATGCAAGTTGAATTGAATGATGATGTGAATGATCTGGAAGAGCATGAAGTGACTTCTAGTATTGAGAAGAGACCTAGAAATGAAGAGTCGCAGCCAGCTGAGCCTACTACATCAACTGCCCCTCTTACTTAAAGCCAAAACCTTTTATAGACTGAGCATGATCAATTGGAAATGTAAGCTACAAAAAGAGTCACATCAAAAGAAAACATGAACCTAACACTGGAGGGGAGAATAAGGTACATTTTACGCAAAAACTTTTATTTTCCACTGGTTTATATTCCTTATTTATAAACAATTCATACTTTCAATCCGGCTTAATTTTAGTTGATTACCAAAAGTACATATCATCTCCTATTTCTTGTTGTATTGCTCCTAGAAAAATAGTTTACATCATGAAATTTTTATCATGGAATGTTTGTGGTTTTGGAAACAAAGACACTAGAAACCATCTGCATATGCTTATTATATTCCCAAAACCCGGACCTTATATTCTTGTCTGAAACCAAAAACCAACAGAAGAGAATGAGTTTCCTGTTGAAAAGATACAAGTATCCAAACATTACCTTTCTAAACCCTATTGGTCTTTCTGGTGGGCTATGCTTTCTATGAAGGATGGAATTGATCTAGTAGATAAAGATGGAGTCAAGGTGTGTGTCATTATTGATATCAATGATCCACTCAGGAGAGGTTCTATGGCAAAAATCAATTCAGGATACACACAAGATGGATCAAATTCTTTTATGAGAAATAACCACATAATATTTGTCCTACTTGTTACATTATCAAACACACAAAAGATGCTTGATCTGCAACTGCTGAATTCTTATCTAAGGCTCACAAAAAATCATACATTTTTTGGAGTAAAAAGTGAAAGAAGAAAGCTATAAAAGGAAATACTGGAAATTTTGTGCCAAAGGTTCAAACAAAGAAGATTATCAAGCACACTCCTTTTGTCCCACCAAAGGATGGTGTTTTCATATGCAAGTTGAATTGAATGATGATGTGAATGATCTGGAAGAGCATGAAGTGACTTCTAGTATTGAGAAGAGACCTAGAAATGAAGAGTCGCAGCCAGCTGAGCCTACTACATCAATGCCCCTCTTACTTAAAGCCAAAACCTTTTATAGACTGAGCATGATCAATTGGAAATGTAAGCTACAAAAAGAGTCACATCAAAAGAAAACATGAACCTAACACTGGAGGGGAGAATAAGGTACATTTTACGCAAAAACTTTTATTTTCCACTGGTTTATATTCCTTATTTATAAACAATTCATACTTTCAATCCGGCTTAATTTTAGTTGATTACCAAAAGTACATATCATCTCCTATTTCTTGTTGTATTGCTCCTAGAAAAATAGTTTACATCATGAAAATTTTATCATGGAATGTTTGTGGTTTTGGAAACAAAGACACTAGAAACCATCTGCATATGCTTATTATATTCCCAAAACCCGGACCTTATATTCTTGTCTGAAACCAAAAACCAACAGAAGAGAATGAGTTTCCTGTTGAAAAGATACAAGTATCCAAACATTACCTTTCTAAACCCTATTGGTCTTTCTGGTGGGCTATGCTTGCTATGAAGGATGGAATTGATCTTCAAATTCTTGATATCCACCAAAATATGATTAATTGCCTTGCCAAGTTAGATAGTCAAAACAATAGTTCATTATTGACCTATTTGTATGGGGCTTTAAATGAAGCTAACACTGGAGGGGAGAATAAGGTATATTTTACGCAAAAGCTTTTATTCTCCACTGGTTTACATTCCTTATTTATAAACAATTCATACTTTCAATCCGGCTTAATTTTAGTTGACTACCAAAAGTACATATCATCTCCTATTTCTTGTTGTATTGCTCCTAGAAAAATAGTTTACATCATGAAAATTTTATCATGGAATGTTTGTGGTTTTGGAAACAAAGACACTAGAAACCATCTGCATATGCTTATTAAATCCCAAAACCCGGACCTTATATTCTTGTCTGAAACCAAAAACCAACAGAAGAGAATGAGTGTCCTGTTGAAAAGATACAAGTATCCAAACATTACCTTTCTAAACCCTATTGGTCTTTCTGGTGGGATATGCTTGCTATGAAGGATGGAATTGATCTTCAAATTCTTGATATCCACCAAAATATGATTAATTGCCTTGCCAAGTTAGATAGTCAAAACAATAGTTCATTATTGACCTGTTTGTATGGGGCTTTAAATGAAGCTAACACTGGAGGGGAGAATAAGGTACATTTTACGCAAAAGCTTTTATTCTCCACTGGTTTACATTCCTTATTTATAAACAATTCATACTTTCAATCCAGCTTAATTTTAGTTGACTACCAAAAGTACATATCATCTCCTATTTCTTGCTGTATTGCTCCTAGAAAAATAGTTTACATCATGAAAATTTTATCATGGAATGTTTGTGGTTTTGGAAACAAAGACACTAGAAACCATCTGCATATGCTTAATAAATCCCAAAACCCGGACCTTATATTCTTGTCTGAAACCAAAAACCAACAGAAGAGAATGAGTGTCCTGTTGAAAAGATACAAGTATCCAAACATTACCTTTCTAAACCCTATTGGTCTTTCTGGTGGGCTATGCTTGCTATGAAGGATGGAATTGATCTTCAAATTCTTGATATCCAGCAAAATATGATTAATTGCCTTTCCAAGTTAGATACTCAAAACAATAGTTCATTATTGACCTGTTTGTATGGGGCTTTAAACGAAGCTAACACTGGAGGGGAGAATAAGGTATATTTTACGCATAAGATTTTATTCTCCACTGGTTTACATTCCTTATTTATAAACAATTCATACTTTCAATCCGGCTTAATTTTAGTTGACTACCAAAAGTACATATCATCTCCTATTTCTTGTTGTATTGCTCCTAGAAAAATAGTTTACATCATGAAAATTTTATCATGGAATGTTTGTGGTTTTGGCCTTACGCAATCGATCGGATCGATCATATAGATATCCCTTCAACACAACATAGGTCATCGAAAGGATCTCGGATGACCCACCAAAGCACGAAAGCCAGGATCTTTCAGAAAAGTCAAGAAAGTCATGGCTTGTCAATGAAGAAAGCGGAAATCCTTCAGATGATGGGTTCGCCACTGTATTACTGCTGGTGACGGAATTCTCACTGCTAATGATCGTGGACTCGACTGGAGTTCAAAAGTTGTAAATAGCAATTCGTTATTCTATGATATAATGAAAGAAATGGCGACGAGAATCGGCCGTATAAAGAGGAAGGAAAGCTCAAAGTCTTCTTCTCAATCTCGCAAGCAAATTCTTTCTGAATGAGGTAGCAATGACCGATGAAAGTTAATTTAAGAATAAAATCTTGGCTAATTGATCGAAGTGGGTAGCTCCAGTCGACCCATAGATCATGGAACAAATAGGGTGGGTAGGCCCTCACATGTAGGACATATGAGTTTCTAAAGAGCCTTTAGGCATTTTGTAGATGTGGTTTGGTTATTCCCATTTGTCTCTATCTATTGGTGGGGAGGTATATGAAGATGAAGGAAGCTTGAGCAATTCCATACGTTTGTAATGCATTGTATGTCCCATAGGTCCCATTCTTCTACCCTTTCCCGGGAGTCGATGACTATTCATAGCTATTACCTTGACACCAAAGAAGAGTTCGACCCAATGCTCTGCTAAGGTCTTACCACCTTCTTGACTGACTATACTTGAGTCTTTGGAGTACTTTAGGATTATATTCCGCGCCGACAAATCAGTCCTAAAAGGCATCTCAGATTGGCGGCAATACCGGGCTAAGGGCATAGATTTTTAGGGAATCTGCATATCGTTTCTACTTTTTCGGGGAAACCGGTCTTCGGGTATCTAGGCATGGTTTATGCCATGATCAGTATAGCCAAGCAAAGGAAAAAAAAGGCAGGGGCTAGCTCTAAAACCCGAAGACTACCAAGCCCTCTCGAATGAGTTCTACGATAGAAGCTTTCGACGTAGACCCTGGGACAAATCTTTCACTCACGGAGACATGAAAACCTGTCACTATTTCGCGCAATAGACTATAATGGGCAAGTAAGCAATATTAGAATAGGTTTTTTGGGCATTTCGTTACGGTTGCTTACGCCGATGACCATTCAACTGGGTCATCCGACAGGACCGATCTTTAAGCGTGAAATCGCTTTTTCATCCCCCCGAAAAGTTTTTAGTTGCAGAAAGCCTTTCTCGAGGAAGTCCACAAAGACACTAGAAACCATCTGCATATGCTTATTAAATCCCAAAACCCGGACCTTATATTCTTGCCTGAAACCAAAAACCAACAGAAGAGAATGAGTTTCCTGTTGAAAAGATACAAGTATCCAAACATTACCTTTCTAAACCCTATTGGTCTTTCTGGTGGGCTATGATTGCTATGAAGGATGGAATTGATCTTCAAATTCTTGATATCCAGCAAAATATGATTAATTGCCTTGCCAAGTTAGATAGTCAAAACAATAGTTCATTATTGACCTGTTTGTATGGGGCTTTAAATGAAGCTAACACTGGAGGGGAGAATAAGGTACATTTTACGCAAAAGCTTTTATTCTCCACTAGTTTACATTCCTTATTTATAAACAATTCATACTTTCAATCCAGCTTAATTTTAGTTGACTACCAAAAGTACATATCATCTCCTATTGCTTGCTGTATTGCTCCTAGAAAAATAGTTTACATCATGAAAATTTTATCATGGAATGTTTGTGGTTTTGGAAACAAAGACACTAGAAACCATCTGCATATGCTTATTAAATCCCAAAACGCGGACCTTATATTCTTGTCTGAAACCAAAAATCAACAGAAGAGAATGAGTGTCCTGTTGAAAAGATACAAGTATCCAAACATTACCTTTCTAAACCCTATTGGTCTTTCTGGTGGGCTATGATTGCTATGAAGGATGGAATTGATCTTCAAATTCTTGATATCCAGCAAAATATGATTAATTGCCTTGCCAAGTTAGATAGTCAAAACAATAGTTCATTATTGACCTGTTTGTATGGGGCTTTAAATGAAGCTAACACTGGAGGGGAGAATAAGGTACATTTTACGCAAAAGCTTTTATTCTCCACTGGTTTACATTCCTTATTTATAAACAATTCATACTTTCAATCCAACTTAATTTTAGTTGATTACCAAAAGTACATATCATCTCCTATTTCTTGCTGTATTGCTCCTAGAAAAATAGTTTACATCATGAAAATTTTATCATGGAATGTTTGTGGTTTTGGAAACAAAGACACTAGAAACCATTTGCATATGCTTAATAAATCCCAAAACCCGGACCTTATATTCTTGTCTGAAACCAAAAACCAACAGAAGAGAATGAGTGTCCTGTTGAAAAGATACAAGTATCCAAACATTACCTTTCTAAACCCTATTGGTCTTTCTGGTGGGATATGCTTGCTATGAAGGATGGAATTGATCTTCAAATTCTTGATATCCAGCAAAATATGATTAATTGCCTTGCCAAGTTAGATAGTCAAAACAATAGTTCATTATTGACCTGTTTGTATGGGGCTTTAAATGAAGCTAACACTGGAGGGGAGAATAAGGTACGTTTTACGCAAAATCTTTTATTCTCCACTGGTTTACATTCCTTATTTATAAACAATTCATACTTTCAATCCAGCTTAATTTTAGTTGATTACCAAAAGTACATGTCATCTCCTATTTCTTGTTGTATTGCTCCTAGAAAAATAGTTTACATCATGAAAATTTTATCATGGAATGTTTGTGGTTTTGGAAACAAAGACACTAGAAATCATCCGCATATGCTTATTAAATCCCAAAACCCGGACCTTATATTTTTGTCTGAAACCAAAATCCAACAAAAGAGAATGAGTTTCCTGTTGAAAAGATACAAGTATCCAAACATTACCTTTCTAAACGCTATTGGTCTTTCTGGTGGGCTATGCTTGCTATGAAGGATGGAATTGATCTTCAAATTCTTGATATCCAGCTAAATACGATTAATTGCCTTGCCAAGTTAGATAGTCAAAATAATAGTTCATTATTGACCTATTTGTATGATGGAATCATATTAAGAATATTAGACAGAGAAATAATTATCCTAGGATAGTTATAGGTGACCCTAACTTCATCCTAAATAGTAGTGAAAAAGAATGTGGTAACTCTCCTAATCAAAATGAGATAGATGGAAACAACATTATGTTGTTTAACAATGGCCTTACTAGCATGCCTTATATAGGAAACCCCTTCACAAGGACCAATAGGAGAAGTGGTAGTGAACTTATACTAGAAAGACTTGATAGGGCTTTGATATCTTATGATTAGAATGCGTTATAACCAAATGATGCTCTTTACCATCTTACTGTTCTAGGGAGTGATCACTGCCCCATAATGTTAGTTACTAGAAAAATGGAATGTAGTACTAAAAAATCATTCAGGGTCAACAAAGCCTGGTTTAGAGACCCAACTTGTTCTGAAGTTGTTAAATCTGAATGAAAAAGTAATACTCTTGGATCTGATGCTTATACTCTAGCATACTTTCTGCATAATACCAAGCACTTCCTTAGACTTTGGAACTATAATCATTTTGGAAATATTAATTCTCAGATAGCTAATCTTGAATCTCAGTTGACTGAAATTACTAGAAATAACAGTATTCCAAACGCTTCTATAGTGGAGGAGTTGACTAAAAAGTTAAAGTACTGGTATGATATTGAAGAAGATTTTTGGAGGCAAAGAGGTAAGAATGAGGCTATGCTTTTAGATGACAGGAACACTGCTTATTTTCATCAAAAATCAAACTTTAGGAGACAAATGACTCAAATCGATTCTTTGCAGAATAACATTGGTATTTGGCTAGATGATAGAAAGGATATTGAAGATGAATTACTTAGACACTTTAGTTGTATGAGTAGAACTTCTAATCCTCCATGTAGTAATTCTTTTCTTAATAACATAAATTCTTGTATCTCTGAGCAGGATAACATTATGCTAACATCCATGCCTTCTAGTGATGGAATCAAAAAAAATATCTTTGAAATGAAGCCTTGGACCACTCCAGGACCAGATGGATTTCCACCTGGTTTTTACCAACTAATCTGGGATATTGTTGGTCCTGAAGTGGTCAAGATGGTGAAATCCTTCTTTCACACTCACCACATTTTAAAACAGTTAAATCATAACTTTACTACTTTGACCCCTAAAAGTAATTGCCCCAAAGGTGATGTAGACTTTAGACCCATAAGTCTTTGTAATGTTACTTACAAGATAATATCTAAACTGCTAGAATCTAGATTGAAGTGTGTTCTCAATAAGATCATTTCTCCATCCCAAACTGCATTCATTTCTAGTAGACTCATTCATGATAACATTACTATATCTCATGAACTAATTCACTCCATGAAAAAGGCTAAGGCCATAGATTATTGTGTTGCTATAAAATTGGACATGTCAAAAGCTTTTGATATGATTGAGTGGTCATTTATTCTTGATTGTTTTAATAAGGTTTGGTTTTCAGATGACTGGTGTAACATGATTATTCAACGCATATGTACTGTGTCTGCCTCTATTTTGCTGAATGGTGCACCATGTAAAGTTTATTATCCTCAAAGAGGATTGAGACAAGGAGACCCATTGTCTCCATATCTGTTTATTCTCTGCATGGAGGAATTATCTAGAGGTTTGATTGAAGCTGAATTTGCTAATCTTATTCATTATTTTAAGGCTAATAAATGTTGTCCTCCAGTCTCTCACTTGTTCTTTGTTGATGGCTGTTTAATATTTATTAAGGCTAGAACTAAAGATGCTAGGAACTTGGCCTCTTTAATAGATCGGTTCATCAAATTCTCTGGTCAAGCAGTGAACTTTGAGAACTCTGTTATTTACTTTAGTACTAAGGTGTCTACCAATATCAAAAATGATAAATCAAACATCCTTAGGATCAAGAGAATGTCACTAAATGAGAAATATTTAGGTGTCCCTCTTCTTCTTCAGAAAAGAAAGATTGAATCTTTCTCACACTTGCTAGATAACACAAAAGGTAGACTAGCAAAATGGAAACCTATATATTTAGCACCACCAGGTAGAACAGTCATGAAACAGTCTATCTTAGGTAGCTTAACAAGTCATCATCTTGCTATTTTTCCAATGCCAAAAGAATTGACTAATAAAATGGATAGTTTGCAGATGATATTCTGGTGGGGGAAAAAATATAATGAAAAGGGGTATTATCCTAAAGGATGGAAAGATATTGAACTACCTAAAGAATTAGGTGGCTTAAACATTAGAAGAACTGATATTATCAACATGACTCTATTAACTAAGAGCTTGGAGATTAATAAAAAATCCTGGTGATAAATGGGCTTGTATTCTTAGAGGTAAATACTTTGTTAATTCTAATCTATTAACTGACTGTGTTTCTAAATAGGGATCATGGATATGGAATGGAATTTGCACATGTTTGGAGTTTGTTAAAAAGTTATATATTTGGGAGATTGAAGATGGGAAATCTGTGCACATTTGGAAGGATAACTGGATTCCAAACACGCATAAACCTCCATGTTCCAGTTTATATTCTTCTAATATGGTCTATGTCAGTCGGTTAATAGATCATGGCCTGAAGTGCTGTATATGAGCACTTTAATAACTCTTTTTAATAGGGATATTATTGATAGAATTAGGAACATCAGGATACCTTTCTATGGGCAGATAGATTAAGATGGGAACCAAGTAATAATGGCACCTTTACTGTTAAATATTCATATAGATCAATCTTGCAAGAAAACCTTATTGCCAACCCTAGTAAGAATAATATGTCCATTAACTGGTAAGTCTTTTAGAGACATAAATTACCACATAGAATACATCATTTCATGTTTAATTTCCTTCATAATTGCTTATCCACAAGATCTAGGCTAGCTAGGTTCACTGCTCATCATAAAAACACTTGTCCTATGTGTTAACAAGATGTTGAATATCCTCAACATCTATTTTTGGATTGCATTGTTGCTAGGAATGTGTGGAACAAGGTAAATAATTCCATGTTAGCTCAACTTATGAATACTAATCTGCATGGTTAGTTCTCTACTTTCTTTATGACAGGAATAATCAATGTACCTCTTCATTTCACTTTATATGAGACTGCTAATTTTTACATATGGCACATCTGGAAAGCCAGATGTGCAAATTTTTTTGATAATGCAAATTTCAATGCCGAGACCATTGCTATTTCTGTTGTTATACAGATGATTAAATGGAAACGTTCCTTACTTGTTCAGTCACATCATCAACAAACTACCAAACAAATACATATTAATTGGTCACCTCCATCTTATGATGTGATCAAAATTAATTTTGATGCCTCCTTTATTGATAATAAAACTACGTCTAGATGGGGTCTAATATGTAGAAGTTCTACAGGCGTCAGCGATGGATTGCGAGGAGGTGCATCTATTGCAATAGATCCAGAACATGCAGAAGCTCATGCACTTTTGGAAGCAGTCATGTGGGAAAAGCAAAAAGGCTTGACAAAGATTCAATTGGAAGGAGATTGCTGGAATGTAATTGAAGCTCTAAATAGGAAGCAAAAATATGTGAAATGGACTTCCTATAATTTAATTAAAGATGCATTAGATATTTTAAGTTATTTCAATTCTTGGTCTTGCACTTATGTGCATAAAGATGCAAATCATTTAGTAGACAACTTAGCTAAATTTTCTAGATCTCAAATCATTTGTTTTCAATGGTCACACTATATTCCTGACTGGGTATCTACCCTGATACAGCAGGATAAAACTTCCATGTAATTTTCTTTTATCAATAATAAACATCTTTTCCTATTAAAAAAATTTGACTATGAGGTAAACCATGCTTACATCTATATGTGCCGCAAATATATGGGCCCAAGGTCCTACAACAATACCTCTTGTGCGGTCCAATATGTAGAGCTTCACAAAATAGTATTCGAATATGGTTATTTAGGTGTAGTTCTTCACATGTAGTTCTCTCCTTGATGACCACTACATCTAAATCAATTGTCTCATTAAAACCTCGCTAGGGAAACCTAAAGCGACAATACTTGAACTAATAAAAAACAAAACAATATTAAGCAAATTTAGAGCATAGCTGGACTTGCATATGTTATCTCGTTAAAACCTTGATGTAGTTACCTAAAATCGATGAGAGGCTAAAGTGGGATTCTATTGTTTCCGAAAGTGAGTTACAAGAGGTTGAGCACGAACAATCTTCGCCTAAACCACACACAGTGGATGTTAAAAGACTGCTTCAGTCACATGAGAGGTTAGGGATTGTTCTAAGGAGGGAAGCAGATGAAGAGAGATATAAGAGAATTCTAGGTTTGAAGAAGAAATTTCTCTGTGAGTTTTTGAGAAAGTTTTTGTTATCTTGAAGAATAGAGAACCTATTTATAGTTGAATTCTGTACTCTCAGGTCGGTGAAGATTGGGATTGCTTGCCCTGTGGAGCACTTCTCCCGTCTTTTCAGGAATAGATAAAGATAAGCAAGGCTGTGTTTATCTCATTATTCTACCGCATTTACTCTCTTCTTCGGTGAGAAATATGTCGGGTATTTCTCACACTTGCTGTAGACCGCCAGACCAAAATCTTAATTGATATCCCCCCATCTGTGTGAAGTTGAGTAAGCCTTTGTGATGATGTGTTGAGAGAGAGAAATATTCTATTTAGACGAGTTGGCCAATGTAGAGATATATTCTCTAATTTGTGAGAATGACTAGGATGAGTCACGTGGAAAGGCATGGAATGCCTCAAATATCGTGTGTAAGGTGTGAGAGAAGCTGTGGTTGAGATCCCTTTCTTCATGGATGGTCACATACTATGATGCACCGATACTGATACGGGGATACTGATACGGTAACACTGATATGGGGATTCGTCAATTTTCATAAAATGGGGATACAAGATACGTTGGGATACGTGTATTTATATAAAAAAAAAATTAATATAATAATAATTCACTCTACTAAAAGATCATAAAATAAAAAAATCTGATAGATACTATTTTGATTATTAAATTGAGCAAATATTAAATTTTCAGCATTTTGGGTTTCAGTCTTACTTATGTTAATTGAATGGATAAAATCACATGTACTCCGATTTCTCTCTAAAACAACATGAAAACCATGACTGCCCAATCAATAAGTCTTAAATTTTTCTAGCACCATTTTTTTTAAGCACCATACAAATAAATACCAAGTCTTTTTCTTTATAGTCAACAAGTTATTATGTTAAGAGGAGTACACAGTGAGGAAAGGTTATGAGTTACAGATTCAAGAAGATACACCCTGTAACTTTGATAACTTCTTATGGAAATCAGATATTCCATATAAGGTGAGTTTCATGCTTTGGGCAAACTTCCATGACTCTTTGCCGACTTTGTGTATGCTGCGGCATAGAGGGGTTAATGTTCAAAACACTATATGTAGTATGTGCAATAGTGAAGAGGAAACTGCTAAGCACATTTTTCTACATTGTGATCTTGCAAAACAGGTTTGGGAGTATTTTGTTAAGTCCTGTCATGTCAACTGGACTATTCCTGCGATAATCCTTGAATTATTTCAGTACTAGAAAGGAGTGTTTTTAACGGGAAGAAGGAAGATAGTTTGGGAAAAGCTAATTTATGCAATTCTATGGCATTTATGGAAGACAATAAATTGTAGGACTTTTGGTGGTAGGAAAAAGCTTTGTGATGAAGTTTGTTTGAAAATCAAGCAAACTATTACTCTTTGGTGCTTTGAGCATGACGTGTTTAAAGGGTATTCTGTAAATCAAATTCTTTTCAATTGGGAAACTGTGTTGCACTTATAATGTAGTGTCAACCAGTTCCAAGGACTTGTATTGTTTTCTTCTTTTTTAATACAAACTTCAAAATTTCAAAAAAAACAAACAAGTTATTATGTTTAGATATAATTGCTTCAAAAAAAAAACAAGTTATTATGTTTAGATATAATTATTCAATATGATCATGATTACAAATAACTATAAATATTTAGAATTTTAGATTTTATGTATAAATTTATAAATATATAGATTTTATATATAACAAAAAAGTTAGATTATAGGAAGTATCTCCTTATAGAGTATCTGAGAGGTATCCCAGAGTATCACCTACCATTTTTGTAATTAAAAAAAGGTGACACTTTAAATGGAGTATCTGATACGTATCCCCAAGTATCCGATACTGATACGGCGCCGATACGTATACGTCACCAATTTTGAAGTATCCGTGCTTCATAGGTCACATATGTCATGTGGAGACTTTATTATTGCTTATGGGTCCCTTTGTTGAGTATGTGGAGCTCAAGAGAAGTTATCCACGTTTTTGGATAAATGTGTACAGTTCAAGCCCAATTTACTAGTCGTGAGTGTGTTTGAGACACTGAGAAAGAGGCCTGAGGCCTAGATGAGGCATGTGCCTAAGTCTTGTACTTGCATAAGACTCTTCATACGAGATGGCTCAGCTCGGATGATGCAACCTGGGATTTGGCAGACACAACTGGGGTTGTCTGAGATTTTCCCGACGTGTTTGGAGCTATCTGACAGTTGGCTGGAGCGTCTGAAACTGTTTGATATTTGGAAGACGCGTCTGGAGCCGTATGAGATTTGTCCAACGCGTCTGGATCCATCTGAGAGTTGGCGGACGCGATACAGTTTGTTCAAGACTTGGCCAACGCGATGAAATCTCTCCGAAGTCAGCTGTGACATGTTTGGGAGAGAAAAGAAGGCTTGCACTCCTGATAATGTCTTTGCGAGACTTCGGATCACTTGTTTTTGACCAACGTATCTTGCAGAGATGTGCTATGAGTAAAAAAAAAATCGTATTTATGGGGCCGACATGACCAATGTATCTCGGAAAGATGTTCTAGGAGTCTGTCGAAAGGGCACAGAAGCAGAATAACCAGCGCATCTTGTGAGGATGTCCTAGGAATTATTTTGAAGCCTCGATAAGTCGAGTCAGAGCCTAGAGTAGACATGACCGGTGTATCTCGCGATGATGTACTAAGAATCAATCATTTATCTCAAATAGGATGAGTCGTGCTTACATGAGACATGTATGTCTCCACTCCGGGTCATAAGTCTGTCAGGGACATTTTCACACATCTACAGAGCCTACGTGACCAGCAGTATCTCGTTGAGGATTTATACCAAGAATCATGGTATCACAATCAGCTGCGTATCGCGAAGACATGCTGAAATCGTAGTTGTTCTGGTTCATAAGTATGTCAGAGACATTTTACGCTTTACATAACCTACATGACCAGCAGTATCTCGTCGAGGATGTGCGTTAGGAATCACGACCAGCAGTGTCTCACGGGGACGTATACTAGAAATCATGGATATGGGGGCCATGAGGACCAAGGGCTTAATCTCTCTCGTGAGAGTTGAGTTTTGCCATGGTCTTGAAATGACACTTTTCCCCCTTATCCAAATTTCACCATCTATACTTGCCAAGGGAAAAATCCATTGGATAAAACTTTGACAAAGGGAAAATAGTACAACGCTAGTAAGTCCAGAAGTATGCCTTTAACGAATACTCATACATAATATCCTTTTTATGTTTCATGGATAATGTAAGAAACTCCCAGTATTGATAGGAAGTAGTATATCAATACTACTAGTTGACTTTTGCAGGAAACTGTGGTGATACGATCCTTTCTTAGTTGTGTTGATTCTGGAAATGGTTTCACTTGACAAGCTGTCGTGTTTTATTTATTTGATTCAAATATTGTTCAGCAATATCAATGCGATCTGCAGGTCTTCAACATTTAACATGTAGCTGGTGTAATTATCATTATTTTGCTAAAAACCTTGTCGAGTAACAAAACCCTATGAAAAAAACTAATCTCGGTCGAAAGAAAAAGAGCACAATACATCTTCACATTTCGAAGTATAATATGTCGATATTACTTGGGTCCTCTTCTGATATCAAAATATCCTCCTGATTCCATTCAGGGGAGTTTCCAGACATTTTCTTTAATCATGTGCGTATCGAAAGTGAATATAGGTAATTTATGATTTAGTAAATAAGTCTATCGTGTCTTCTCCCAGATTACTTCATTGGAGAAGAGATTCTTGTTCCCTCATAATAAACAACTTTTGGATTACACTTCTATTAGCATTCCTCTTTATCTTTTTTTATAGGGATAAATCAAACCCATGTCAGTGGTTCCTTTTAAGTATATGATTAGTGATTACATTTATTATATCAAATCAATGACGATGTGCCGGTGATGAGCGAAATTTAGCTAACTAGTTCACCGAGGATAAAATCTTTGGTCAAGTACATTATGTGAAGTATAACAACATGTTTATCGTACTTGATTTGGGGAATTTCATCTCTCAATAAATCTCAGTCATCTTCATGTGGACTAAATGGTGATTTACTTACATTTGAACCTTAACTAATCATGGGAGTGCTAGAAAGATGTGTGTGCTTGTTAAATTTTCTGAAAACTTTGGACATATGCAAACTCGTGGAATAATATACCACAAGCTCGGTCTTCGATCGATTTTTCATCTCAAATTCGAATTTCAAGCAGCTTGTAAGATGTCTTATTTCATTAAGATTCCATATCATTGACATTGATAACTACGATCCCAAATCAGGAACTCGGGAACTTTATTTTGTGAGTAGGTATAGAATAATACCTTAATTATATATCCCTTTCCAATCACATAGTCACTTAGACGGGTATACCAAATCCGCCTGATTGTTTTAATCCATAAGTGAGTGTTCGAATCTAATTCCAAATGCACTATGTAGTTTAGAGTCATTTGATTTGGGTGACTGATAATTGCATATTTTGCATATGTTTGGTGTCAATTCCATGTTAGTAATTGCTTATTTTCTTGCAAGTTATTATATATTACATTTGTTTTCCTTTATTTGTGTTTTACTTAGATGAATAATCTAGAAGGAATTGGAACTCGTTCAAATACATAATTTCTTCTCATCATCTTGAAAAGGGCGAATATGCGAAGCCAAAAACGAAAGAATTGAGTCATTCCGACGTCATATGAAGAAGTTACAAGCGTTTGAAGCGAGTAAGGTTGTGAAAGACATTCATGTATATAATTTCTAGTGGAACCCTCCAGGATTACCCAGGGTAGCCATAGTTTGAAATCTGTTAACAACACCTTGCATATTACTCATGGTACCTTCGACTTTTTTTTTCTTCCACATTCTAGGATCTACAGATGATGTCGGTGATTGTTGCAGTGATGAACAAACGTTGAAGTTGAAATGATTCTTGAGTTCACGTGGATCACTCGATTTTCGAGATAGTTAGAAAACTTGGGTTGTCGAAAATGTTGGAGCTTGACAATGATGTTGCTGCCATTAATAGTAGTGGTGATGGTTAGAGCCGATCTCGTGTCTGGATAGGCCATATGCGAACTTTTTCGTATGGCCTTTTATAATGTCAGTATTTTGTAACAACATTAAACTAAAAGTGTCAAGTGTCAATCATTTTTATTTAATTTAGAAAATTATAAACAGTGGTGCACTAATGAAAAACATACAATAAAAAAGGCGGTAACACGTATTGTATATATAACAATAAAAACTATTATTGTTAATGTCCACCTAAAAGAATAAGAATACACAAGGAGAACTCAATGA
Organism: Papaver bracteatum; assembly: GCA_023529315.1. Classification (NCBI taxonomy): domain Eukaryota; kingdom Viridiplantae; phylum Streptophyta; class Magnoliopsida; order Ranunculales; family Papaveraceae; genus Papaver; species Papaver bracteatum. The sequence goes on from JAJJWX010003983.1 coordinate 2,162,444, forward strand.
TATAGCAATGGGTCATATTGATATTTACATATGTGGATCTAATGACGTAGAGCTTGGTGGCGGTAATAATATTAAAAATTCAAGGTTTAAGTAAATATGCATCTGATTTAAAGCAACAACAAACAAATAAATAACCTAGTGGATGGATCAGAAGTACCTTCATGTCATGCACTCGAGTCTTGCAGAGAAACCTTCATTTTCTTTCTTTTTTGAGTGGGTTGGGGAATAACCAAAGAGAAGACAATTGCGTTGGGGGAAAAAGGCCTTCGACGGAGCTAGGGTTTTGGAGTGATTTTCATCGCTATAACTATTTCCTTTTAATTTTATAATATGTATTTCATGGGTTTTCTAAACCATGAGTTGCTAAACTTCCTACTAATTGGAAATGAATTTTAATTTCTAATACATGATTCAGTTTTGCATATAAATCTATTTTTAATTCTTCACAAGATTATCATTTGTTTTTACAATAGTTAATATTTACGATTGATTGATAAATTGTTTAGGTGGCCAACTAAATTAGCTTGTTAGTGAATCTAATGCTAGTAAAGGGTTAGGATAATTGTTGAATAACTCCTACACAAGTAGAAATTGCGAAACCTTACAGAGGGATTCTGTGGAGAAATCGCAAGTAAAAATAATACTAGTAAGTAAACCGAGCGTATTGAGTTTAACTGCTAGGAGAAAACCTAAGTTCACAAAACTTAAGGAATTCAACTAAGTTATACCTTGAGAGCGTAGTTCTTGGTGTTTCAGATGGATAAAATCTGGAGACTAAGTGGACTTGTTTCCAGTGATATAAGGAATTTTGGGGATAGCTAAGCGTACCTGCTATCCTATGGTTGGTGATAATATCTGATTAATGAAGAATATATGAATATAATACTTTGATGACTTTTTAATAATGAATAAGGATTACCTGATCATATTTCTCTTCATTACTTCAACTTAATTACTTTAATTTTTCTTTAAAAACAAACCCTCTTATAACATTTATGACAACTAAAACTCTCTGCGTGGGAATGAATCTTATTTACTGCAAAAAAATGATTAAGTAGGTATGTTGGATAACACAACAACAAAAAAATGAATCGTTCCCATTATAGTACGATGTGGGATCGTTATGGCACATGTATAGCACAACCAAAAAAATGCGTAAAAATACAAATGTAAGGATTATATCCAGTTACCAACTAGTATACAGAAATGGTTGACTAATTGTGGGTTCTATAACGAATTAGTAAATATACGTATAATATATTCCATATCCCACAAGCAGTTATAGGAAGGTTGGTGCGCATGGCCTATGTCGTAGACACCATCTATAACCTTTAATGGTATCCTCTGCGAGACCATGTGGTGTAGCTCTACATTGATCCTATTAAACAACCGATAATCATCAAGTTCTTTTGATGTAAACTTGCTAGCATTAATAAGGGTGATGAGACTGTTAGAGCATTGCTCGGTCGAACTCACAAGTGTTGATATATCAAGCTTGTGTCAAATTTAGTTGTCAAAACTATATCTTGATTTCTAGTCTACAATTAGTCAAGTCTCGGTCTAGGATGGAGGTAGTTGAGAAGCCAGTCATCATTTGCGTTCTACCGTTTGAAGGCGAAGATCAACCAAAGCTTTTGGAGAACTTCATCAACAAAAGGTAAGTGAAGAATGAACCACTTATTTCTCAAGTTATATTCACCTTCCTATCTTTGAGACGATTGTCGCATAACTAACTAAACTAGCTTGCATAGACAAGAATTTCGAGTCTAAAATTATTTAGTTTACAAATTTCTCGAAATATAATGACTAAGCTTAATGAACATTTGTTCATACTTGATCAAATTCGGTGGAGAATAATTTATTTTTCGGAACCAAATATTGATTTAAGTTTACACTCAAAAAATAGCCTGAAACAATGATATGTGTCATTGATATTATTCAGGAATGTTTCGAATTGATTTAGAGAAATATATAACTACTATATTCGGAATACAAGACAGTGTTATCAGTCTTACAAACTAAGAAAATTGTTATATGTCTAAAGCCGTATTACATGTACATGTAGGGAAGTAGTTATATATCGACTTTCAGATTTGTGTTATGCATATTCGTATGTACATCATGGGAAAATATGTTTGTTTTGTGATCCGGATAGGTATGTATTTTTATACAAACCATTTTGGAACTGTGGTAAGGGAACCGTATTAAAATAATCAAACCGGTATGCGAGCCAAACTAGTTCTATATTCTAGGCCCATTTCAGTACCCAAACCGGTACGTGAACTGAAAAAGTTTTGTGAACTCCAGAATCGGTATTAAAATTCTTAAGTTTGCAAACCGGTACGTGAACTTGAAAAGTTTTGTCGACTTTGGAACTTTGAGATTTATTCAAAGTTTGCAAACCGGTACATGAGCTACAAAAGTTCTGTCAACTCTGAAACTCGGTCATTGCATAAAAAATTGCAAACCGGTTCGCGTATTGTGACTCTGCCGATTCACAAACGATCCAAGTAATTGTACTTTGTACATTTACCAATTATGTCGATTATGATTCAAGAGTAATTAAATTATTTCTATGAAGTGATTTGTATTTGATCAATTCTCTAATTAACACTAGACTCATTTGATCACATAATTGTGACTCAATATTAATGTCTTAGTGAACATGAAAATGAGTATGAAGCTTTTAAAGTTTAAATCGACTAGTTTCGGCTAACCATGTTGGACATAGACATGATTCGGTTACGGTTTACCTAACCAGAGTGTATATCTTGTATATGTGATTGAGATTCAAAGCTTTCATCTAATGGTGACTATTGATTGCTTGGTTCCAAAGCTATCTTAGCTTAAACCTAAAGAAACTGAGGCTTTGAAGTGTATATAAGGGGAAATCTTCGCAACTAGGATCTTTGAATCCCGACAATACTTTTTAATATGTCCTGGTTGTATCTAGAGTCGTCCTCTCCGGAAACCCTTTTAGGGTTTAGTGGCTCCAAATACTTCACTGGGATTCGTGAAGTCAGGTCCCTTTATCTTGATAACTCGAGTATCCTGATCTTGATTGTTTGTTGAGCCTTGCTCCATCAATCAAGATATATAGTAATCAAAAAAGTCTATTCGTCTCATACTTTGTTGATTCCATAAGTTTTATACTTGTGAGGTGAATAATAATCTAGGATGCACTTCGGTTTGCATAAGTCCGGATTTTGAGGATAACCAGACTTTTTTTAAGTTGCTATCGATTTTCATCACCTGGAAATAAATTATAGGCTTAATCTGTGGGAGGAAGATTTGGTTTGAAGTCTTCAATTGAGTTGAAGCAACTCTTATTTGGTGTGAGACCGTCTAAGAGAATCAATTGCGCGGAGTCCCGCTGGGATTCAAGAGGCGTAAGGAGCGCGATTGTACCTGAATTAGTGGGAGACTGAGTTCGGGCTTAACTATATTCCAGACCGAAGTTAATTGGTAGTATGTTAGTGTCTGTAGTGGCTTAATATAGTTTAATATTCAATGTGTACTAGGTCCAGGGGTTTTTCTACATTTGCGGTTTTCTCGTTAACAAAGTTTTTGGTGTCTGTGTTATTTCTTTTTCCACATTATATTGTTTATCTTTATAATTGAAATACCATAGGTTGTGAGTTAATCAATCACAATAGCTAGGTCCAATATTGTTATTTGGATGAGACTTGATTGATCCTTGGATATTGGTCTTTGGTACCGTCCAAAAACTCTCTATGTAGTTAGGTTCACGGATTCAGTTCTGTAAAAGTTCTAATATCCAGAGAGAAAGAGAGAGATATATAACTCAAGACACTTTCCTTGAATGAGTTTCTAATCTCGGAATTGTGTTGAGTTTGTCCATACAGATTGCCTTCGAAAAAGATGGTGGTTATTTTGGTACCCCCAGTGTTTTCAGATCCCATATATTGTGTAATATGTTCTAGTATTGTTTCAAAAATATATCGTTTCTTGTGAATGATAACTAATTCAACACTTCGAATATCCACAAGCAAAGAGATGGGAATATATCTTCTTTTCTATTATCACGATTATTCCCTTCACGAGCATGACTTCAGATGAAATTTTGTGTGATATGGGATATTTGACATAAGTAGTGGAAGCATCAAAGATATACTACTGTATCCCCATCTTTTTATTATCCACTTTAGTTATACTCGAAATTGGCACCCACCTATTCGGGTTACCCAAAGTTTACATCACCTATTGCACACGACGAATCTCATGGAATCATAATCAAGAAGTTCACGGTGGATTTGTCCATTACAACTAATTAAGAAACATATTCGCCTACCAACTGAAAATGACGGTTTAAATGTAAGTTCATTGCCAAACCTGTAGTATATAATCTGAAAGTAATATTAGAAAACTCTTATCTTATAGTCTCTTATGGTCATTGTCAAACTTGTATTAACGAAATTTTCGAGAACGAGACAAGAAATAGGTATCAATGTCCATTTTGGTATGAACTTTAAACCCTAGAATTTTTGACTATGCACTGCTTTCAATTGGGTCTTGATTGTAACATGTTCACCAGGTCAATTTGTATTCATCTCTTTTTACTGTATTTCGAGTAAAAAAAAAATACTACCACTCTGAACGATGAAACAAACTACCATATAGTCAAAAGAATGTCATTATTCTTTTTACAAAACAAATAAATAAAGATAAATTTCAGTGAGTTGTGTTTTTTTAATATCTTTGTCATCAAAAGAAAAAAAAGAATTGAGTATCAGATACCAAAGTTTCACGATTGATCTTGCACACAAACAAAAGTAAATGTAACAAAAAAAATTATGGTTTCCCTTTTAACAAGAAGAAAAAATAAACAAAGACAAAAAAAAAGTCCAAGGTTGAGTGATTAACTGTTTCTATATCTTTGTCATGCCAATAAAAAAAATACCGGTTAACAGAAGATGAATAACTTCTTTTGTTTTCTTAACTGGAAATGAAGCAACATATGACGGAGGCTGCAAAGATTAAGTATTTGAAAATTTGTTTTGAAAAGAGGAAAGAGGTTGATCCATGTGATGTTTTGAAAGATAATTTTTTGAAGACTCTTAAAAACAAGCTTTCTATTGGAGTTGCAAAATCTCACAAGGCAGCCAACTACTGTGCAAGGAACCCCGCATTGGTTGTCTCCACCGTGGGACTATTTGCTGGCCTTCCAGTTCCACTCTGACAATAATAAATTTACTGAAAAGGTCTTCGTAGAAGAACAAAAGTTCCTAATGAAACCCGTGAACGACGCAAAGTGAAAGATGGAGTAGTTGCTGCCAAGGATGGAGTAATGGTTTTGAAAAGCTAAAGAAGAAGGTTTGCTTCTTCAGTTATGTAAAGCTAAAATATGAAAAAAAAAATACTACAATACCTGCCACCAATATTAATGACCTGATTTCCATGATAATCGAAAGAAAAATTCTTGTCCTTGATGTATGATTTTTTAAATAATTTGCTCTTAATTCAATGGCAGTTTGTAGCATATTCTGCGGCCTTTTTGGGTGTTCTGGAGACTCAGTCAAAGTGTACTCTCCTTTGAGCTCTGGTTCAAGAGTTTCATAATTATGTGGGGAAGTTGTCAATTGTAGCGTATTTGGTGGCCTTTCTTGGGTGTTCCGAGTGAGTACAAACATCCAATTAACAAAGCTTGAAAATTGATCTTCCACAGGAAAAAAAAACAACAACAAATGTTATAAAGAAAATTTTGGTTTCTTTCTTTAAAGTGAAGCAATTAGTTTTTTGTACCTTTACCATCAAAGAATGAATAAATAAATAAATCAAGTTTCAGTTAACAATGCTTGAAAATTAATCTTGCACACAAACATGAGTAAATGTGGTAAACAAAGTTTAGGTTTCTCTTTTAACAAAAATGAAATGTAAATCAGAAGCAGAAAAAAATCCAAAATAAGTAGTTAATTTTATTTTTATATCTTTGTCATAAAAAAAAAAAATCAAATCAAATAAGCATTTGTTAACAAAGCTTGAAAATTTGTTTTGCGCACGAAAAAAACTAATGCAATAATCTAAGTTTTGATTTCTCTGAAAAAGTAAAACAAAGACTAAAAATAACCTGGCGAAATTGGGGTATACCCAGATTAATTAGGGTATACCCATTTTATTCCCATCCAAAATGGTGTGCTAAGGGATGTCTAAAAGGTGTTAAAAGACCAAATTGCCCCAAAAAAAAATCATACCGACTAAAATCCATCCAAAAAAATTTCAAAATCTTTTTCCAAAACTTTAACTATGAAATCAAATCAGAAAAAAAAAATCAAATTTGGATTATACGGGTTTTGAGATTGGGTACAAAATCATACCCAATCTCAAACCATGTATGATCCAAATTTTTATCAACAGTCGGCATGGTTTCTTTTTACCGACCTTGCCGATTTGTATTAGTCGGCATCTTCCTAGGTTGAATATTGTGCCGACTTTTCATCCCTGAAATTAGCATTTACAGGGTAAGCACGGAATCCATCCTTATATCTTGCCGAGTATAGTTTAGTCGGCAGGTTATGAAATTAATACCTTGCCGACTAATCATGCATTTGTAACACCATTTTCTATATGTCAATAATCCTATAGTCGGCAAGGTATTTTTTGTCGACCTTGCCGACTATAAGAGTAGCCGGCAAGGTAAAAATCAATAAGATGCCGACTAGTGAAACATTTACAACAGTCTCCTGTGTGTCAAAAATAATAAAGTCGGCATCTTCTTCATTCATCGACCTTTCCGGCCAAAGCTAGTCGGCATTTTCTTCATTCGCCGACCTTGCCGGCCAAAGTTAGTCAGTATTGTCTTCATTCGTCGACCCTGCCGACTTTTCATAGTTTCAGAACTGAAAGTGTTGATTTCTTCTTTAATTTTGAGCATGATTTCATACATTAGCTTTGCAATGCCCTTTTTATAAGTGTTTGGTAGGGGCTGAACATGGTTTCGGTTTTCCGCTAGAACCGGACCAAACCAGACCAATTAGGAAGAAACCAAACCGAACCATTTAGTAATGGATTGGTTACGGTGTAGAAAGTGGAAAACCGATAGTGTTGGTTATGGTTTGGTTTGACCTATGAAACCGAAACAAAAACCATTGGAAAACCGATTAATTTTTAAATTTAGTTTCTACCGTTGATTTACAAGTATTAGATTCTACCCATTAATTTAGAGGATAAATTGAAACCCTAAATCTAATATTCTATTATGATACTCTCGCTCTTTCTCTTTCTCCTTCTCTCAGTCGCCTCCCTTCTCCACCCCCAACCACATCTGCTGCTACTCGACCTTTTTCTTTCGGTCTTCCTTCTTTTTTATTTGTCAATAACTAAATTAAGATATATTATATATCTTCTTTTGATCTCTAGATTTAGAGTAAGCTTTAACTATTCTTGATATTTTTTTTTATTTTTTTTTGTCTGTAAATTTGTGTAAACCAATACTATCGGCAATTACGATTTTTTTATCTGTAAATTTGTTTTTTTTTTTTTTAGTTTGACATAATTATTGGTTAACCAAAAACCACTGGGACAAACCGAAACCAACTGGAACCATTTGGAAACCGAACCAATGGTTAATGGATTGGTTTGGTTTAGATTTTAGAAACCAATAGTATTGGTTTCGGTTTTGGTTTGGCTAGAAACCGAACCAAAACCGACCATGAACAACCCTAGTGTTTGGGTAGTATGTTTTCATTTCTGTTGCAAAAAAAATTTCTCAAAACAAATATTTTTCATCAAAAATCTTCCCACATGAGTTCAATCAAAAACAAAATTTCATAACTTAAATTCATAAGTTTTAATCTACTTAATTAATTCATCTAAACTCAATTAATTAACCTAATCAGAATTTTTAGTGTTAATTAAACAAGGGTATATTGGCCAATTAAAAAATACATGGTTAAGGGGTGGCCTGTTTTACTTCTAAATGACTTGGGTTTTGTCTCATTAGGTATACCCCAATTAATCTGGGTATACTCCAATCAAGCCAAAAAAAAAAATAAGTCCAAAGGTAAGTGATTAGTTTTTGGTACTTTTTTCTTCAAAATAAAATAAAATAATATCAAGTATATAACAGTTAACAATGCCAGAAAAATGATCTTGCACACTAACGGGAAAAAAAGAAGAAGTAAATGTAATAAACAAAAATCTAGTGTCTCTTTTAACAAAAACAAAAACAAAAACAAACACACAAAATCAATTATCGGCTAACAATGTGGTTTAGGTACCTTTGTAATAAACAAAGTTAAATAATAATTTTTTATCTTTGTTATATCAAAAATAAAAAGTATAATCATCTATCTGTTAACTTAACTTGAAAATTTTAACAAACGACGGAAGTAAATACAATAAATAAAGTTTCGGCTCTTCTTTTACACCCTTATTCTTAATAACTTCACGGGTTTTGGAAATTAAAAAAGACTATAAAGATAAGGTCTTCACCTTGTAAGTTTTTTATTTGCAGATCCACAAATTTGTTTCATTGGGGCCAAAACAACAAAACTCATATATTTTGTTGCCAACGGTTAATCCCTCGTGGATGCTACAACCGAAAGCTTTTCTCTTTTCGACTTGTTAGTCATATTCCAGAGGATTCACCCCGAACCAACACATGTCAATCATACCCAAAAAGACTTGATGAGTTAACAAAGAAGATATAAAGATGGTGATGAACATGTTAATAAGGAAGGGGATATTGAAGATAATTCAACTATTTTCCGACACATTTTTCTTGAATATGTTGGTGAATTAGAGTTTTGTAAGAACATTGTTGTGACTTATATTTCAGCAAAAATTTAGTCCATATTTGCAAAGCTATGTTTACTCGATCTCAAATCCTGAAAACCATGAAATTCTTGAAAGTAATGAAGGCTCTGAAAGTCATGAAGAAAACTCTCTTGAAGGTTCCTGGATTCCTAGTTCAATCCCTATCTTATTGCAAAGCTATGTGTGCTCGAGTTCAAATTCTGGAAGTCCTGAAAGGCTAATGCTAAAAATGAAGAATGCTCCATGCAACTCTGATCTTTGCAAGACTCATAAACATCAATACTACATGGTATCTTCAAATCATATAAACTTCAAAGTTTGGATGCTCCCTTTAAATTTCAGTATGTGTTATTACCTTAATTTCCATATGATCTCTTGGTTATGGTCTGAATCTTTACTCAAAGAAACCAAAAGCTACTGGCCAATGTTCTCCCTATTCTTAAAGTTCAAAACCTCATAACACCAGGTTGAAATTCTTACTGCCATTACTAGCCTCTACAAGATTAAAATCAAAACCTATTACCTAATAGTATTACCCATCATCTTTAACCCCCAAAATCTACCCCAAATTCATACCCAAAATCAACCCCACAATCATCACATTCCCTCAGAAAGACATCATAACACAAGCATGATTATACATCAGAATACCGATTTCAACATCCATACAAACTAGAATAATAATTACCAGTGTTTTAAATCCAACCACAAAATTATACTACTTTGTTCCAAAAACCAAAAAACATTCAGTCATAAAAAGCTTCACAAATCCAAACCAAAAGACCATAATCCGCAAATTCAAACTAAACCCATATCACAGCCTCGCATTTCTATTACTTTAGAAACCAATTTTTTTTCAAAGGATGATAAAAGGATTTGCAATGTCTTACTGAGATGCTCTGCGAGTCCTACTTCGAGTTCCCTGACTCACACTCTGAGTCCGACTCCGAGTCAAATAAACTCTAGGGGTGACTATTGTGTGATTAAGCTGGGGGGATTGGTCTCCATTATGCTCAACACTGCTTCCGGTATCGATCCCGGTTGGACTATGATCAGATTCCTCAGGAGCAGTAGTAGATGCACTCATTTCAGGTTTAAATTTGGTTGGCATTGGCTGGGTAGAAGGATTACCAGAGTTTCTAGTACATGCAAAAATGAAACGCCCAATTCTACCTATTGCAGGGCAAAGAGCATCAAGCACAGGAAATCGCATAGGCTCATCCCTGTGCATTGGCAGACCCGCCAAGTGAAGAAAGATCCGCCTCTCTTTAGCATCAAGAGTCACAGACTGGTATCCAAATAGACTAACACCAGAGATGAGGAATCGATCAGCCACAACCGCAACGCCCTCATGAACTTCAAAGGGCCCATATCGAGGATGAAAAGCATACAACACCCAATGCTCCTTTGTCCTCATTTGAGGATGCGATGCAGATTTAGGCATACCAGTAACATACCGATCAACATGGTTAGGATTTGCATCATCAGAATCCTTGTGTGCATCCTCAGCAGCATGTTGCACACTACTTCCAAACCCAGCATCAACATGCACATCTGCAAAAGGATTAGTGACATCTTGTCTCACAAGTTCAGGCTGAGATTGGTTGAAATGGTTTCGAAGACGATCCACAGGAGAATCCATCATCAAATCATGCATAGCGGATCCTGGTGGTCTATCCTCTTGAAATTCCACCTCAATCTTTACATCAATGTTATGCTGCAAATCATCCAAATACCAGGAAAAATCTGCATTATAATCTGGAGATTCACACCCTTCAGGAAATGGAATTCCATAAGGAAACCTTGTAATCCCATACACCCGTGGATACCACTGCACACTGGGCTCCTATTCAACCTCCTGCATCTTCCTTTTTCCATTTTGATCTCTCTTATCCATTGTGTTTGGAAGACTCAAATTTTTTCTTTTGCCGGAGTTAAGAATAATGGAAGACAAACATCGCAAAGGGTTTTCTTGCTTCTCTCTGCAGAAAAAAAATTACGTCTTAAAAGGATCAAATATGAGGATGTAACCACTTTAAATGGCGATGGTTTCCAATACATCCCATTAACTGCATACCACCATTCTACCTCTCTCTCCGTCTCTTCATTCCTTACATTCTTGGAGCACTATTACCTAGAGCCTATACACCCCAACCCATTAAATCCTAAACCATCTAATGTCGTGTCTTGTTTTTTGACAGATGGAAACTGGAAGAATGAAGTAACCACACTTGGAAAAGTGGAAGTTATTGCTCAAACAACTGCTGCAACCACCACCACTCGTACCGCCCACTCGTGCATGACTCAGACGCAACTCATCCAATTTCAGATTCCAGAATATCAGATTCAAAGCTATATAATAGATAACTGGCACGTTCTAATTCCCCATCAACAAAAAGATGACCCACAGACCAACATGGCAAGGAAGTTTGGTGCGAGAAAATTAACCTCAATATCTCACTATGTGGGCCCAGACCCAATCCTATTTGCCGAAAATCTAAAGGCATACAAACAAGTTAAGCTACGGTTGATCCCCACAAAAAAACTACTATGAGCCGACAACCACACAAACTAGAGCCCCACTTGTTAATCATGTTGGTTGCAAGTACAAGTCCAGCCTCAAACCTCAATACCAACCCGTGAATTGTTTTCAAATAAAAGCTAGTTACATCACTATCAACCTAAACAAACACAAGACTGCCAACATATGCATATGCCAATGGACATGTCAAGGTAAAACTTTCAAACTCTTATTTAACACAAAATTTTCAAATGAGTGCAGGTACTTGAGTCAGATTCCATTAGTCATATACAACAACAAAAGGTCTGATCATACAAATCACATTGAGAAGTCCATATCAACAAACCAGCTTCCTCCAAAGTTGCCTTGGACTGGTTTGAAATATAACCCCTCACCTGACACTTTGAAGAATCTTATTCAAATTAAAGTATGTAAAGCTAATTCACAACATCTCTTCTGGTCAGTCATCTCATTTGTTCCTACTGGTAATATCTCTAGTTGTTTGACCCTTCTATACTGCAATCTCCCCTTTCCCATGGCTTCCTCATCAAATTCCTCCAACCCTTCTATTGAAAACCTAGTTACACAAATGAACAAATCTCTTAACATGCCTGAAGATGATCTCTATCCAAAGGTTTTTCTCAACCCTGACAGTATTAGAACCAACAATCTTTAAATTGGAAATGGTGCTTTATTGGAAAACTTTGCAGCAAAATTTGTTTTGAAATAACTAGAGTCAACAACTTTATCAACAACAACTGGGAGTTCAATGGCAGAGTTGAGATGGAAATCTGGAATAGAAGAAGGAATTTTTTTATTCTCAGACTCACTCATGAGGATGATTACACAACTATTAGGAATGGAAGAACAAGGGGAGTATTTGATAAGTTAATGGTGCTTGTTGGAATCCCCTTGGGAGGTACAGACTTAATTCATGAAGAATACTTCACAAAAGTGATGATCCGGTTGCTCATCAAAAGAATCCCAACTCACATCATACCAGATATCAGAAACATTCTTCAGCCTGTGGGAGTATACTAGAAGGAGAGAAACCTTATGGAAGAGACGGATTTGAGAAAAACCTTGAGGTGCTTCTTACCATTGATGTCACCAGACCTCTAAAGTTTGGAATTGAAGCTTATGAAACACCCACCATCTCCCATTGGCTTGAATTTTCTTATGCTCTGAATGACATCAAATTCTGCAAAGTCTGTAGAACCTTAGACCACCCATCCCCCCTTGTAACATACCACCTACACCCTCAAAATCACACTATTCTAACTACACAAGACCACCAACACCTCAGCCATTACCCCCACCTCAAACTGGTTCTCAAAAAATTGTCCAAGAAGGAAGAAATGTCATTCACAGAGGGTACACTGATGCTGATGTTGCTCAAGCTTTTGAAATCAAAATGAGAAATGCTAAACAGAAAGAGCTAGAAAAGACAATTGCAAATATTGCTCACTCCTCATCCAAATATCTCACCTTTGGAGCCTCCTCTAGAGCTGACCCCAACTCACCTCACCCTAATATCATTGCTAGCCAAATCAAAAACAAAAGGCTTGATATTTCAAAGAAAATCCTTACCAACTACAAGCAACTCCAAATAAAAATTAAGATCAAGGAGGCAGCTAGAACCAAACCACCCAATACAGTTAATGCTAATACCAGCCAAAAAAGTGATACTGATGGTCTCTTCCCATCAATCCCTTCCCAAAACCTTCCAACTCTATCTCAAATCAAAGAAATAATGGATGCTGAAACTACTCAATTCAAGAAGAAAGCTAGGAAAAAAATCCGTTCATTTGATGAAAACCCCTTGCCAAGTGATTCTCATACCATCAAAACTTCTGATAAGAGAAAATAACCAAATGGTGGTGATACTCCTATGGAAACCAATGAAACTGACAACAGCAAAAAACTCAAGGAATTCTCTAACAATTATGTTGAACCTCTAGACTCAAGCAATCCCCATATGACTAATAGTGAATCTGGCTCATCAATACCAAATACTGAGGTACACTACTTCACCTCTCTTAATTTTATCAGTGTTAATTCTATGCATCACTGCTATGCCTTCTACTTCTGTTGCTCAAATTTTTACTATGATCCCATAGCTAGGAGGCCAACTTCAAAGTATCCCTCTGTATCCTATTTCTGGCAATTTTTTATTGCCATAGCTTGGATTTGTCAAGGGATAGGGCAAAGACATACCAGGAAATACCATACTGACATGCTAAACAAATTCAATCCTGAAATTTTCTTTATCTCTGAAACAAAGCAGAAACATGGAAAACTTTTAAGCTCCATGAAACAACTTAACATTTAGAACTATTGGCATGTCAATCCTGGAGGGGCTAGTGGTACTACTGGTGGTTTAGTCTTGATATGGAAAAACAATCTTGATTTTAATATTATGGACTCTTCTATTAACCATATAAATGCTACAATACAGCCTATTAATGGCCCCTCTTGGTTTTTTACTGGTTATTATGGCAATTCCAATAATATCAATTATAAACTCAACTCTTGGAAAGTTTTGTAAAACACTGTTGCTAAACACTCTATCCCTTGGTTGGTTATTGGAGATCTCAATATTATTTTGCATGATAATGAAAAATACAGTACACAACCATTGGATAGTGTGGAAGCAAATATATTTAGCAACAAGATTGTTGACTTGGATCTTATTGATGTGGGTAGTTCTGGGTGTCCTTTCACTTGGTCTAATAAGAGAAGTGGTCCCGCTCTCACTGAACAAAGGTTAGATAGAGGTCTAGACACTGATTCTTGGCTTACCATCTACCCAAACACTATTGTCACTAATATTTTATCCATTGGCTTAGATCATCATCCCATTCTCCTCAACACTAATCCTCATTGGAATACTAGAAAAATCCCTTTCAAATTCTTTGGTCCATGGTTGGATCACAAGGATTGTAAGGACATTATTCTTGAATGTTGGAAAAAGAACTTGCCAGGATCTTGTGCTTACCTAATAGCTAGAAAACTCAAGGATATCAAACAAAATCTCAAAACTTGGAACAAAGAAGTGTATGGAAATATAAAGACAAACATTGAGGAAAGCAAGCAGCATATAAACTGGCTACAAGGAAACTACTTCAAGCAAGACAGAAGCACAACAATAAAAACTGCAATGCAAGTTCTAAAAGATTGGTAAGATATTTAAGAAAAATTCTGGAAAACCAAAAGCAGAGATTAATTCATCAAATTGGGAGACAAGAACACCAGTTACTTCCACAGAGCTTCTAAGAGCAGAATAAGAAGGAAAAAGATTGATGTTGTCCAGGATTCTGAGGGGAAATGGATTGAAGATTACCAAGAAATAAAACAGTGCTTCACCAACCATTTTTCCAAAATGGCTACCTCTGAAACCCCCATTATGAAACCTGAAATCATAAACCTCATTCCCACAACCATAACTGAAGCTGACAACAATATGCTAAACAGAATTCCTGAAGATCATGAAGTAAAGGCCATCGTTTTCAGTATGGCCAAAGATAAATCTCCAGATCCAAATGGCTTCCCTCCAAATTTATTTCAAGCAAACTGTGATATTGTTTGAGAAGATTTGGTTAAAATGGTCAAACACTTTTTCAAGTCTGGACATCTGCTAAAAGAAATGAACTCCACATTCATAACCTTGATACCCAAAACTGATAATCCCTCAAACCCCAGCCATTTCAGGCCCATTAGTTTGTGCAACACAACCTATAAAATCATATCAAAGCTCCTAGCTCAGAGAATGAAACCATTTATAAACAAAATCATATCACCATATCAATCTGCTTTTATCCCTGGGAGACAAATAACTGATAATATAGCTATTGCTCATGAAATTATACACTACATGAGAAATAGAAGAGGAATCAGTGGTAATAAAGGTAATATGGGTGTTTATGGGTTTTTTTAGATTAGAGTTAAAATTGTAAAACACTAAACCCTAGCAGACAGTAATGTCACAACATTTAAATCAACAAGCATTTACTAGGCACATTTACTGAAATCTCTAATGTGTCTCTAAAATAATTACCCGGGTATATTTTTCAAATTAGGGTTATGACGAGCCAAACCCTAATTCCCACGTGTGCCAATGGAAAATCATGCCAGCCACACCGACCGCGCCAAGGAATGCCAACCATGCTAGCCGCACCTCTGTGCCAATGGAAAATCATGCCAGCCACACCGACAGCGCCAAGGCATGCCAACCATGCTAGCCGCACCTCTGTGCCAATGGCAAATCATGCCAGACACACCGACCGCACCAAGGCATGCCAACCATGCTAGCCGCACCTCTGTGCCAATGGCAAATTATGCCAGCCACACCGACTGCGCTAAGGCATGCCAACCATGCTAGATGCACCTCTGTGCCAATGGAAAATCATGTCAGCCACACCGACCGCGCCAAGGCATGCCAACCATGCTAGTCGCACCTCTGTGCCAATGGAAAATCATGTCAGCCACACCGACCGCGCTAAGGCATGCCAACCATGCTAGCCTCACCTCTGTGCCAATGGCAAATCATGCCAGCCACACCGTCCGCGCCATGCCAAACACGTATCTCCATGGCACCTCATGCCGCGCCACCATGCGGCTACCAAAGTGAAGGCGTGCAACAATCAACGGCTGCCCTTCAATCCCAGAAGCAAATCCTGGCCGTCTAAGATCCCCTCATAACCTTTGGCCCAAAACCCTAGCTGGGTCGCGCACTTAGCCAAAGCTAGCCACGCCGGTCACGCCATGCCAAACACGTCTCACCATGGCCCCTCATGCCACGCCACCATGCTGGCCTTCCCCATATGGCTACCAAAGTGAAGGCGTGCAACAATCAACGGTTTCCCTTCAATTCCAGGAGAAAATCCTAGTCGTCCAAGGTCCCCTCATGACCTTTGGACCAAAACCCTATCTTGGTCACGCACCTAGCCAAAGCTAGCCACGTCGTCCGCGCCATGCCAAACATGTCTCTCCATGGCCCCTAATGCTGTGCCACCATGCTGGCCTTCCCCATGAGGCTACCAAAGTGAAGGCGTGCAACAATCAACGGTTGTCCTTCAATCCTAGGAGCAAATCCTGGCCGTCCAAAGTCCCCTCATGACCTTTGGCCCAAAACACTAGCTTGGTCATGCGCCTAGACCAAGCTAGTCACGTCATGCGCCCATGGCTACCCCTTGGCCCCACATGCCAAACCAAACCTAGCCAAGCTATCCGCGCCATGCCAAACGCACTTTGCCTTGGACCTAGCCATGCTAGTCATGTCATGCCAAGCCAAGCGCCCTCGCCTTGTCCCTAGCCATGCCATACGCCTATGGATACCCCTTGGTCCCACATGCCAAGCCAAACCAAACCTAGCCAAGCTAGCCGTGCCATGCCAAACACACTTTGCCTTGGCCCTAGCCATGCTAGTTACGTCATGCCAAGATAAGCGCCCTCGCCTTGGCCCTAGCCATGCCATACTCCCATGGAGAACCCTTGGCCCCTCATGCCAAGTATAAACACACCCTAGCCGTGCCACCCTATTGGACCTCAATACGCGGCTACCAAAACGAAGGCGTGCAACGATCAACGGTTTCCCCTCCTATTAAGATGAAACATCTCGACCATCGAAGGTCACCAGGATAGCAAGTTCCCCGAGCTCGACTTGCCCAAGCCACAACAACGTGTTACATGTTCTCCAAAAGCATTGGAGACATCAACACAAACTGGGGGATCTTTTTTGGGTATTGGTTTGGTGGTCTACAGCGTGCGGCGTACACTACGCCCTTCATAAGGAAGTGTCATAAGGGTGAGGCGCCTAGTAAATACGGGAGTTATGTGGGAAACATTTATGGGACATAAATCCGTGAGTTAACAACCTTATGGAACATCAATGCCATAACGTTGACAGTTTCATGAAAACCAGTTTCACGCGTTAACCACTTATGGAACATCAAGTCTATGCATACGGTTACCACCTCCTCCCATTTACTTCCCCACTCCTTAATGATACCAGGGTACGTTTCTACCTCGACTTGTATAAATAGGTCTTACCTATTTCCCTTTGGACAACAAGTTCATTCGGACAAGACAACACTCAGAAATACTTACTTATCTCTCCTCGTGATCTCTCCTACCTTTTCTGAAAACAAGTCGTAGAAACCCAACTGTTCTTCCAGAATCAACTATTCTGGTCTCACCACTCTCCTTGCTTCCCTCCCCAAAACCAACCCATTCTCCTCCTCTTTGTGACCGAAGCAAGTCTGGAACGACCATTTCTTGGTTTAGGCCAGAATTTTACAGATTGATCTCTCGGATCTAAAGTACTCCCTTGCAGTACATTGTTTAGGGTTTAAACAGTTTCTCACCTTCACACCCGCAATTACCAAAATCATCAGAAACTATTTTCACCTATAAACAATGGGAATCAAGATAGACATGGCCATGGATTTTGATAGGGTGGACTGGACTTTCCTTCAAAATATCATGGCAAAAATTGGTTTCAATTATGAATGGTGCAACAAGATTATGCAATGTATAACCACCACCTCTTCTGTTGTGCTGATCAATGACTCTCTTGACATTTTCTTCCACCCTTCTAGAGGCCTTAGACAGGGGGATCCATTATCCCCTTATCTTTTTCTATTCTGTATGGAAGATCTGTGCAGGACTCTTACCCATGCTGAAGAATTGGGCATTATCTCAGGCAAAAAAATCTACAAGAATGCTCCTTCAATAACACATCTTCTCTTTGCTGATGATTGCATGGTTTTCTGCAAGGCCAACACTACTGAAGCTCAGAACCTAAAGGATATTCTCAATATATTTGGAGCTACTTCTGGTCAACTCATCAATTTCAACAAATCTGGTGCTTTTTTCAGCAAAGACACTGAACTAACCATAATACTTATCATCTGCAACCTTTTAGAAGTTCAAGTTCTCCCTGCAAATGACAAATATCTTGGCTCACCTTTGTTTACTCACAGAAGCAAAATACAATATTTCAGACCAGGGGTGGACAAGATGAAGATAAATCTGTCCAGTTGGAAGAACTCCCCTTTAAACCCAGCTGGAAGAGAAGTTATAATCAAATCTATCACTTCCACAGCCAGTATTTATCAAATGAATTGCTTCAGAATACCAAAGCAAACTTTTCAAGACATGAACAAGCTACAAAGAGATTTCTTCTAGGGAAAAAATCTGTAGAATCCAACTGGCTACTACCCAAAAGCTTGGACAGCTCTATACAAGCCAAAAGTTCTTGGTGGATTAGGATTCATGAATATGGAATTATTCAATAGTGCCATGATAACAAAGATAGGTTGGAGACTGGAACAAGAAAAAGACTCTCTCTGGTACCAGTTGATGGATGCCAAATACCTTATGGGAAGAAATGTTCTAAACATGAACACCAATGATAAAGATGGGGATTCCTGGATATGGAAAGGAGATTTAGAAGGTATTCAGAACATCCAGCAGCATTTTGGTTGGTGAATAGGTAATGGTAACACAATCAACATCAGGGAGGACCTATGGATACCCAATCTTACTGAGACGCTCACTAAACCAGCCAACTGCCCAAATGATATTCAGATGGTAGCTCAACTAATGACAGATCAGAAGGATTGGAACATTCAACTCATCCAACAACTCTTTAATCCAGACATTGCCCAAACTTTTACTGCTTTAGCCATCTACTCCAGGGAAGAAGACAGTATTCACTGTAATATTAACAAAACTGGAAAATTCTCAGTTAAGGCTCTTTACACAGCAAAAATTGAGAATCTCTACAGAAATGATCAAGGAACCAGGGATTGGGGGGGGGAATTTGGAATTTGGAAGTTTCTCCAGTTATCCATATCTTTCTCTGGAAATGTGCTCATGAAATTCTACCAACAAATCCTAAAACTGCAAGTATTCTCCATTACATTGACCCCATACGCAAAATCTGCAACTGTGGGGAGGAAACAATGACTCATATGTTTCTCAATTGTCCTGCTGCAACTGATTTCTGGCAGCAAATGCTAGGGGCAAACCATGGTCTCTTTGATCATCAAACCTCTTTCATGAGGTGGTTCAATGATTGGTTCCAAAATGATAGCAACACTGGCAATACTTGCATCTATGCTACCACTTGCTGGTATATTTGGAAGGCTAGATGCGATCTAGTATTCCAAAAAATTGTTCCTAATGCTAAGACTACTACTCTCAGCATCTACCATCATCTTTGTGATTATAACAGAGTTCACAATCTACCTCATCACCCCCTGAACTCTCATGATCAGTTCAATGATACTGAGTACCAGCTACCTCCTGCAGGAATTCATGTTGGGGTCCAACATCACCAGCAAAATTATGGTTTTGTAATCAAAATATGTACTACCAAGGACCCCAGCACTTCCCATTATTTTTCTGCTCTAACTATCTTTGATTTTGCAGGAAACTTGGTTGATCACAGAGGACACTTAACTCAAGGAGAATCTCAAGAAGCCACAGGAGGAGCAGACCTAGCTTTTCGATGGGCAGAGGAAAAGCAGCACACATACATTGTCATACAAGCTGAAACTATTGACATCCTGGAGCATTTCAACAACCTCTACCTCCAAGCAATCAAAGGGAGATTCAGCAGGAATTACCACAGGGAGAAACAACTCTTGAATGAAGACACTACCCTCCACATCAAGCATGTAACGTTTGTTTTAATAGGTCTTAAGATTTTAGACAAAAACCAAAACCTTCAAGCCTTAAACTTGGCTATTAATTATAAGAACTTGAGCAGTGGGTCTGATGGTTGCCTAAACCAAGACGTCAATAGCATTTCCATCAATTGCATTCCTTAGGCTTCGCCTAAGTTTTTCCAAAAAAAAAAGGATATCAAAATCTGGAATTACAGGTATCATCCGTTATATTTTGGTCATCTTGAGTTTTTATGAATAGTTATGAATATTAGTGTGAATTGTATAATATTAACTTTAAACTTTGAGATCCTAATACCAATATTAAGACTCAACCTTAAGAGATTAAAAAAGCAGTATAAACCTAGTGTAGTTTTTTTCTTTTTGACAATAGGGCGATTTTATTCCAAAGATCAACACACCATGCTTCAAAAAAGAAAAAGAAAAGAACATGCATTTTTGCAAAAAAAAAATAAAAAAAATTGTTACAATCTGAATAGCTTTCCCAAAAAGAGTGTCCAATGAGAAAATTTCCAAAAAAAAGAAGAAGAAAATTACTCTAGAGAACGACAGCGCCATTCACTTGGAATTTTAATATGGAGGGCATTATCATATTGGTCATTATCTTGAAAGTAAAATAGACGATAAGAGAGGATCGGGTCATGAAAGCTGTGGCAACCTGGACCATGAGGTTGTTTTTTCTTTTTTTGACGTGGGACTTGATTTCCAGACATTTGCACTAACAAACTAACAGGTATCAACTAGCAAATGAAATGGTACTTTCACTCCATTTGAGATGACATATGATATTTATATCATGCTTAATAATTCCATCATATCTAAATTCCCATTAGTCTAGTAGTGTGATTGCTGGTGTCATGAGCTGGTGTTTTTAATGTGTTGCTAATCCAATGCTACCTAACCCGAAAAACGAAACAGTGGAAGAACATGACTGTTGGTGGATATAATTTTTATTTTGTTTCGACTTTAGTGAGGCCAACATGGCTGACAACACTTGGACCCAGGATTAAAAGAACCCACTGTTTGTCTTGTTTTATCACTTACCTTACCTCACAGTTGGAAAATCTTGTGTATAGAACTTTAAAAAGGAGAGCAAAGGAAGAACTGGAAATGTTTTCCTTGTGTGTTTTCTCAATGGATCTCGTGTTTGCTAGAGCGCAAAACAAAAGACATGATACCGTGTCCTTCCTTGGTTTTAGTGCTAAACCATGCAGTCGAGAGTTAGTTGTATTGTGTTCACAAAAGACGCCATCATCACTATACATTTGTTAACAGAAACAAACAATGGAGAGGTTGGGTAGAAGACAATGTCATGGACTCATGGACGTATATGAGGATATAACCACGGTACTTCCATTAAACGAAAGTGTCAACTCCCCACGAGAAAGTCATGACAAAAGATGGAGTCGTGTTTATATACGAGGATAAAAAACTTCCACCTTGTGTGTTTGATTCGGACTCGCAATCTGAATTTGAGGCGGTCTAAGTCGATTGTTGTTTTTCCATTTTTCTATTATCTGGCTCGACTCATACATCCGAATCAAAATTATTTGAGTTAGGTATCATTTTATACCAAATTAGTTGGGCTAGATATCTGACTCGATTCAAAAAAAAAATCTATAATTTAGAAATTAATAATTTTGGAATCAGTCTTAATTAGTCAGATGACTAAGGCCAGTTCCTATAGCAATGAACAATTCTTTTATTTTTGTTGAGCCATGTGGATGAACAAACTGTATTTTCCACTATAGAAAACTAGAGCAAAATGAACAGATTTAGTTTTCTAGGGCCCAATAATATTTCTTTTTAATATAATTTTATTTTGTATGATAAGTTAAAATATAAAATTAAAATATAATATTTAGGTGAGATAAAATAAGATACAAGATACTAAAATAATTGTTGGGAGTCAGGAATTGTACAAGGAGTGTGAGGAAGAGCCGCGGGCGGTGGGAAAAATCATCAAGCGGATTTGGCATACACGCTCGCGTTTGATGATGCCCGCGCATTTATAGGTTGAGCTCCCGGTTTTCCATCAAGCGCGCATTTATTTTACTACCTCGCTCAATAAACCCACAAATTTATTTGGTTGTCTATTCATTTTTCATATTTGTTGAGTCCATAATGGAAACAAAATGACCGGACTTCAATTCCGTTCGTTCCATGGGAACCGGTTGGGGAGTCGAATCCAAAATAAATCAGACGCAGAGGAATCAGTTGAGGCAGGAAAAGGCAAACAACCTGAAATGAAGTAGCGTACCAAATCAAAGATTAGTTTTTTACACCCGAGAGGTGATCATAACCCACCATCTCAAATCTCAAATTTCAAATAATCTTTTTTTTTTATAATAGAAAGAAGCAGAAAAGGTTACATAAAGGTTTCGAGTTGTGTGAGGTCTACCCATGACCTAACAGTGGTCGATGAGCATCCTTGTTTAGCTAAATTAATCAAATCTATGGGACACTTCGTATTTAGTTCCTTACAACATATGGAATTAAACTTGTTTTTAGACTCTAAAATTTTATCAATAGTGTAGTCAGCTTGCCAAGCCGTGTTCCTATCGTCGCCGTTCATAGCTTTGATGAGCTGTTTATTGTTCCCTGCCATTTGGAAATCCCTGCAGTTCAGAGTGGCAGCCCACTCCAACACCTTTAGGGCCGCAAGACTATCCCTTTCATCTTTTGAATGAGTTCTGCTTGGGAAGCATTTCCTGCCAATTGTTACTCCTGTTGGAGTGGTGATGCAGATCCCTGTTCCTGTTATTTCTGAGATAGAGTCATTGCGGTTAAATAGCTAAAAGTGATCATTCCTCCCTTATTTGTGCCTATGTTTCGAGTTGGTTTTGTTTCGGCCCTCGGTTGTTGCTGGTTCCTTGCGGATTCTAGGTGATTAACTATTTGAGTTCCTAAGGTTTTAGGGTCGATATTCTTTTGTTGGAATGTGGAATCACATCTTGCTTTCCATACGAACCAGCAGATGGTTGCGCAAACTACTGCCCACTTTCCCCAGTGATGAGTAGAGTTATTCGTTCCGAACCACTCTCCGCACCAATCTGTGACGTTATTCTTCTGATTGGTTGCTCTGTATAGGTTGATGTTACACCTAGACCAGACCTGTTTGGTGAAATCGCATTTCATAAAGAGATGCTCATTAGTTTCAGGGAACTTTTTACATAAACTACAAACCGGGTCTATATAATGCATGAATTTAGAAAGGTGGGAACTAAGGGGAAGCATATTAGATTTCATTTTCCATGTGAAAATTTGTATCCGCGGGATGGTTTCCATTTTCCATATTTTCTTGGCAGTCGTATCAATCGGTTGACTCTGTTTCCTGACTAGGATGTTGTATAGATCCTTCACTTTGAAGTTTCCCTGGGGGTTATGTCTCCATCTGAGGTTATCCTTGCAGTTAGTTCTTGGCCTGATTTGACAGGCTAGGAGGAAGTTTTGGTCAGATAGAGAGTGTCGCAGAGTGTTTAGGTTTCAAGAATTGTTATCTATCAAGTCACTGACTAACATTGGTTGATCTAGGGTGTTAGGTCTATTCTGGTCAATGGGGCTAGTTTGGCCTGGCAGCCAAATATCTTTCCAGATATTAATATCTGTTCCGTCGCCCACTTCCCATATGTTGTTCTTATGAAGGAGTTTTATACCTTTGTGTACCCCTTTCCATGCCCAAGAAGCCGAATCAGAACAAGCAGAATGGAAAGGATTGGTGGTAGGATAATATCTAGTTTTCATCGACTTAGCGTAGAGGGAGTTTGGTTGTTTGAAGAGTTTCCAAGCATTTTTTGTGATGAGAGCTAGATTCCATTTGTCCATTTGATTTAGGCCATTTCCCCCATTCTCTTTGTCCTTGCACAGGCCCACCCAAGACTTTATGTAGAAACCTTTTTTCTCCTCTTTCTTGCCCCACCAGTAGTCTCGCATTAGATTGTTTGCCCTTTTGGTTATGTCAGTCGGTAGGATGAAAGTAGACATAGCGTAAACCGGTATTGTTTCTAGCACGCTTTTGACCATGGTGTTCCTTCCTGCCGGAGAGAGGTTTTTCCAACCTTTTAGCCTATTGCCAATGTTATTCAACACTGGTTCGAAACATGTAATTTTGGACCTATTAGTAAAAAGCGGCGCTCCTAGGTATTTATCATGGAGGGATATTTATTGTACCTTAAGGATGTTGATTATATCTTTTCTGATCGTGCTAGAAGTTTTAGGTGTGAAAAAAATACCAGACTTGTGGAAGTTAATCATCTGACCTGAACTATCCCCGTAGGTATTAAGGATTTGTCGGAGGTTCTTGGTTTGGAGGATGCTAGCCTTACAGAAGATGAGACAGTCGTCAGCGAAAAGGAGGTGGTTTATCGCTGGGCTTTTCTTAGAAATTTTAAATCCCGAAATTTGACCCTTTGTTTCGGCAGTGGCAAGGCATCTAGAGAATGATTCCATGCATAAGATGAAGAGGTAGGGAGACAGAGGATCTCCTTGTCTTATCCCTCTAGTGGGTTTGAAAAATTCACAAGGGCTGCCATTAAGCATTATAGCCGAAGAGGTTGTGCTAATGCATTGGAAAATCAGATTACACCACTCTTTGCAGAACCCCATCTTCTCTAGCACAGCTATTAGGAAATTCCACTCCACCTTATCAAAGGCCTTATCCATATCTATTTTGAGACCCATGTATCCTTTTTCACTAGTCTTTCTTCTCATGGAGTGGATGATTTCATGGGCCACTAGGATATTGTCAGATATTTGGCGTTGGCTCACAAACGCCGATTGACATGGAGAGATCAGATTGGGTAAGAGGTGTTTGATTCTATTGGCCAGGACCTTAGAAATAACTTTGTAAACTATGTTACACAAGCTTATAGGACGGTAGTCATTAGGATTATCCGGGTGATGGACTTTAGGTACTAAGGTGATGTATGTTCTATTAAGTTGTCTGAGCATATTGCCACTTTGAAAGAAAGCTCTAACAGTTTTACAAATATCTGGACCAACTAGGTCCCAGTTTTGTTGGAAAAAGCACGCGGGGAAACCATCCGGACCCGGGCTGGCATTGGGAGGCATTCCAAAAAGGGCTTTCTTGATTTCTTCCTCCGGGGGTATGGTCATGAGAGTAATATTATCAGCCACGGTTAAGGTACTAGGAATCTGATCGATAATATCAGTATTAATGGTAGGGTTTGTGGTGGATAGAAGAAGTTGAAAATGGGAAGTAAGGCAAATGCTAATTTCCTGTCTGCCTTCAATCCACTCGCGGTTGTTATCATAAAGACCAGAAATGTTATTCCTCCGACATCTAATGGTTGCATGTAGGTGGAAGAAGCTAGTATTTTTATCCCCTAGAGCTATGAATTTCTCTTTACCTTTAATCTTTAGTATTTCCTCCTCGTAGCTGTGAAGTTTTAGGAGATCAGATTTGGTTTGTAGTAGGACAGGATCATTGAGCTTATTGGAACTGTCAGAGAGGATATGATTGAGAGTAGTATTGAGGCTTTTGATGTTGGCCTGTATTTGGCCAAAAGTATTTTTGTTCCACCGACTCACGTCATTTCTGACGCTGTGAAGTTTGTGCACGAGTTGAAAAGCATGGGAACCTCTAGTTTCCGTTTTCCAAGCATCATGGATTACTTTAGTGCAACTTTCCTCTTTTAGGAAAATACCAAAGAATTTAAAAGGTTTAAACCCCGATTTTGTAGGGACATCCGTATTCAGCAGGATTGGTGAGTGATCCGACCCTATAGGTGGGAGATGGTTGATCAAGGCATTAGGGAATTGGGTTGACCGGGAAGCGTTGGCAAGGCCTCTATCCAACCTTTCTTCTATTTGTCTATTCCCGTCCTGGTGGTTGGACCAGGTGAAAGGAAAACCACAGTATCATATGTCTAACAGACCCATTTGGTTAAACATATCGTTCCATTTCCTAAGATCAGTCCTATTAGGAGTTCTACCTCCCCTTTTCTCCGTCTCGTTGAGGATGATGTTGAGGTCCCCTATTAGGAGCCAAGGAATGTCAACGACCTGCGACATTTTCTGGACTAAGGACCAAGATTGATCTTTTAACTCTGGTTTGGGGCTACCATACATGAAGGTTATTAGCCACTCAGAGTTGAATTTCTCTGACCAAATAAGGCAGTCAATCTGATTTCTATCCTTGTGGATGACATCTAATTTGACTGAATTGTCCCAGCATATGGCTAGGCCCCCCCTGCCCCAACAGGTGGGAAGAAAGAATGATTGTAGAAGGCAGATTTGTGGAACACTTTTTCCACAAATTCAGAAGGATTTTTAGTTTCAGAAAGGAATATAATATTAAGTCTTTCAGTTTTAACTATTGCACTTAGGTTTTCCCTAGTTCCTACAGGACCTAAACCTTGACAATTCTAGGAGATTATTTTAATGAACTGCCAAAAATAGGAGATCAACGGATAGGAGAATAGAATGAGAGGTTTTGAATCACACAGCAAACAATTTATGTTTCTATGCTTACTAT
The DNA here is from genome assembly GCA_023529315.1 of Papaver bracteatum. Lineage (NCBI taxonomy): Eukaryota > Viridiplantae > Streptophyta > Magnoliopsida > Ranunculales > Papaveraceae > Papaver > Papaver bracteatum. The sequence goes on from JAJJWX010003983.1 coordinate 2,188,929, forward strand.
TTTTTCCTAGAGCATTCATCTCCTGACCAACTAACAAGAACATTTTGGAGAAGTGATTTAGATTCCAGGGGGTGGTGAAAAGTCTAACCTTGTTGTTGGGCAAATTCACGACGGCAGCACCAATCTTTGCTCCTTTCTTTGTGTTCAATCTCAGCTTTTTCTGCCCAGCACCGAACTGAGTGATTTTAGCCACTTTGGTATTTCCCCCCCCCCCCTGTTTGGCAGAGGTCGCGTCACCGGAGTTGAATTCCAGGGTGTTGAGTGATACGCTTTCATCAACGGGAGGGCTATCCTTTCTTCTTTTACACCCGTTATGGCACGATATCAATTCCTTCCTCTTACCGCCTACAATCGTTATGGGATCGCTGGTGGTTTTGCTGACCTCCTGTGATGGTTTGGCTGCTTGTCTGATCCATTTTCTACCAGTGGGGGTATAAGGTTCAGTTATAGGATTCAAATTCATTTGGGCTTGGTATTTAGGGATCGGGTCAAAACCTGGAGGGTGAGTTTGGTCCTCCGTTTCCGTTGGTTTAGTGGGTTGCAGTTTTTTGTGTTGAAAAGGGTTATGGTTATAATTATCAGTTGGGTTTTGTTTACTGGATGTTTTTGTTTGATTGTCTAATTCCTGACTTTTGCTAGTTTGCGCTTCCTTGTTGTTAACATTCCATGCTGGTGTTATGTGATGGCTTTGTTTATTTTCTATATACTCATTTATTCTTTGGCTTTGGGATGTTTGTAGCTCACAGTTGGTCCGGCTTGCAAAAGGTTTGTGGTTTCTTCTGACAATTTGTGATGGTTGTGGTATTGGTTTTGGCGTGGGTATTGGCTTAGGTTGGGCAGATGTGCTTGAATCGTTAGTAGTTTTTCCCATGTTGTTGATAGTACTTGCAGCTTGAATCGTTAGTAGTTTTTCCCATGTTGTTGATAGTACTTGCAGGAGCTGTATTAGCTATTCTGTCCCTTCTTTTTTGGTTGCAACTGTCTCTGGAGTGGTCAATAGTGCGGCAAACTTGGCATAGTTTGAAAGGAAATAGGTCATAGGAGAATTCTATCCACGTTTTGACACCTTCAATCATACAGCCCGTGCCATACAGGAGTTTGGTAGTGACTTGTACTTCCACCATGGTTTCCACGTTCTTTTCGTAGAAGTCACGTCCATACGGATCTTTGAACATGATGAGCTGCCCCGCCGGTTTCGCTATGTCTTCAAGAACTTTGAACGTAATATAGTCTGTTGGAACTCTTTTCATGGTTATGCTGAGCCTTATTTTTTTGTATTCCTCTTCTTGAATTGTGTGTGCACCTTCCAACGGAGTTTTCACAATTGATAGCATATCATCGTTTAGCATCCATGGCTTCGGGTAGTTAATGGCTAGGATATATGCTTCGTGGTTGAATTTAAATTGGAAAAAATTCTTTCTTTTTTGTAATGGTGATATTTCTACTTTGTTCTTCAAATACCAGTGCTTTCTGACGTAGTTGTAGGCCTCCGAGATCAACACATTTGTATTGCTGTGTAGTTTTCCAATTGCAGTCATTTTCACATCTTGAATGGGTTGGGGTTTCATGTTGTCTTTGTTTAGGAATACTATAGGATGTAACGGGTCTGGGATGTGAAGATTATTTTCCATTGCATCGGAAAGTTCTTCAATGAAGTTGTTGGAAGACGATGCCATGAAGGTTTTGGAGTTGCACCGGTAGTCGTTTAGATGGTGGGTTAAAAGATTCACTGGCTCGACATAGACTAGGAGGATAATGTTATTTGAAAGATTTGTTTCAGAAACTCTTAGTATATTCTTGGCTAAGACATGTTGTTCCCGATAAAACCAGGCGTGCATGTATATCCTTCCATTTTGTTGGTGTGTGAAATGATTGTAGTTTTGCACGTGGTTAACAGTCGTTTTTTTGATTTTTTGGTTGTTGCTCAAGAAGTTTATGTTTTTGCACCTTTTGAACGGTAATGTAATTGTGTCTCTGCACATGATCGAATGAATTTTCTGCACGGTAATCTATTCTGGTATCTCGAGTAATGATGGTTGTCTGACGACATAGCTTTTGAATAGGATGAATTCGTGCTTTTGAGTTGGAGCACTCAGTGCCTCTGTAAGAGCTGTTTTGCTGGTTTTGCCTTGGGTCGTGGATATCATTGTTTGGACCTAGATGGGAGATGCATGTGATGCAGTGAGTGCCCTGCTTTTTTATTGTCCCCCAATGAGCTGGCATGCTTACTGGAATACTGAGATTGAACACTCCGGAGAAGATTGGCGCCAGACAATTCTTTGCCTGAAAACAATTTCAAGAACAGATTGTAGTTTATTAATTCACATTTTAAAAACTTAGATTTCATGTAGGAATCGGCAGGGCTGAGAGTCATAGAATAATAGCTGGTCAGGATTTCATCGTGAAAAAAAAACCTACAACATTCCTAGTTCTATACTTGACTACACATCTAGATTCAATTGCGTTGTTAAAAAGACTAAATGTTGGAGGTATGCTTAGCCCGGGAGAGATGATAACATAGTAGAGATCACGGTTCTTTGCTGCGGTGTGGTAGACTTTGATTTTATCAGCAGTTGTTGAGTTGCATTCGCTAGCCGGTGGAATAGTCATCCCCTTCGCCTGACCAGCCTTTATCAGTTGATAGTAGTCGTATGTGGTTCTTGCTTTGGGCCGTTTTGTTGGGGATGGTTCTGGTGGGAGAAACCGCTGAGGACGTAGTTCCATGAGAGTTGCAGTGAGGGATTCCGTGCATCTTGTTTCATCCTTCATTGGTAACCATATCGCTGAGACAGCCCAGAATTCAGGTTGAGCTTTAAGTGTCGCTAGTGTTCTTGTAGATGATGGTTTATCAGGAGATTTTTCTTTAACTTTTCTTTTGCATTTATGGTAACCTATTGTTGTTGTGTTGTGGTTAGTTTTGGTAATTGTTGAAGCTGTTTGTTGGTTTTGTGTGGTTGGTTTCCGGTTGATGGGATATTTGGGTTTGAGGTTGTTTTCGTTGAGATTTTCCATTTTTGCTGTTCTTTCGGATATTGAGTTTCCATTGCAGTTTGATGTTGTTGCTATTGTTATCGTTGTTACGGTTATTTCATAGATTGAGTTGTCATGGAGGTCTGGTGTTGTTGAGTTTTTGCTGTTGTTCGACTGTTTCTCTTTCATGTTTTCTGTTGTCCCAGGTAGGTCGTCAAAAAAGAGTATATGCTTCATTGTTGAATATGTTTGATCCAAATTTCAAATAATCAAGTATTATTTTTACCGCATACTCACTCTAAATAAACGGTTCAGATTGCTTCATTTATATCACCCACACGTAAATAGTCGGCACTTTTACCCATCGTCGACCTTTCCTGACTTCAGTTGAATCTCTCCCTCAAAAATTGCTTTAAGTCAATACGCAAAAAAAAAGAAGCCAAACAAAGACGTTCTTACCTTAACTTTCTTTTCTCTCTCTTTTCAATCAATTATTCTCTGTTCAAACCTTTTCTGAGATTCAATCAACAGAAGAAATCTTGATCCGCAGATCATCTCAATCTCTGTTTCAGCTCCAATTCTGATCTGGGTTTGGAAAATTTTAGTACGAGTCTTTGAGTTTTTGAACTAGAAGCAGCTAAAATTTGTGATCTGGGTTTTGAGTATGGGTCATTGTTTCAGCAAAAAAGAGTATAATGGACCAGGTGATGGTAAAGGAGGAGGAGGGTACAGACCAGGAGGTGGAATTGCTGCAGGAGGACAGAATGAAAGACCTAATCATGAACATGTGGTTCATCAAGCAAGACCTGCTCAGCAACCAAGACAACAGAATCCAGTACCAGTAAAGCCATCTACATTGAATTCAAATCATAACAGGCCTCTTCAGACGCCTGATACTATACTTGGTAAGCCATTTGAAGATGTTAAGAACCATTATAGTCTTGGTAAAGAATTGGGTAGAGGTCAATTTGGGGTTACTTATTTATGTACTGAGCATTCAACTGGTCATACTTATGCTTGCAAATCAATTTCCAAGAGAAAACTTGTTAGTAAAAGTGATAAAGATGATGTTAAGAGAGAGATTCAGCTGATGCAACATCTTAGTGGGCAGCCTAATATTGTTGAGTTTAAAGGGGCTTATGAGGATAAATACTCTGTTCATTTAGTAATGGAGCTTTGTGCTGGTGGTGAACTGTTTGATAGAATTATTGCGAAAGGTCATTACTCAGAAAGGGCAGCTGCGACAATCTGTAGGTCTATTGTTAATGTTGTTCATATCTGTCATTTCATGGGTGTGATGCATAGAGATCTCAAGCCTGAAAATTTCTTGCTGGCAAGTAAGGATGAGAATGCCATGCTAAAAGCTACTGATTTTGGGCTTTCGGTATTCATTGAGGAAGGTAATGCTCTCTCTCTCTCTTTATTCTCTTTGTCAAGTAAGTCGTACAGTGGTGATATGCAACCCGAATGGTAAAACTTGAAAACCGATATAAAAGGATGAGACCAGTCTAATGAAACTGCCTAGCGAGTGCACTTTGCACATTGGTAGCTCAATGAACTGCTATTGGATGAGATGACACTGTGCCTGTAAACGTTACCAATTCTTCCTAGCCAACTTATAGATTTATCTTGTGTGATTTGAAGTAAGCGATCTGCTGTCTGTGTAATTTATGTCATTAGGTTGTCGCAGGCGGCCAAGGGGGACTAGCGTCAAGAAGTACTAGGCACATATTACATATTTGTGTATTTTAGATATAGTCTAAAATAATAATATTCATAAGAAGACTATAAGTTCTCAACCTTAGCACTTCTAATATATAACTACAAGTTCAACTTTTTAATTGCATTTTAACCGAATCGAACAACTAAAATCCCTAGTTGATTGGGCTAGCAGTTACTTATTAAAAAAAATGAAGTTCTGAACTAGGGGCCGGGCTTAGACTTTTTTTTTTTTTTTTTTTGCGTAGTCTGCTTTTGGGCGGAGCTTAGTCGGCTCAGTACATTAGTTGCTAAATGCACCGGAATTTCGGGTACCCTTGACTGTAGCACTTATTGTAGAACTTATCCCCTGAAAAGTGGCTTACAAGCAAAGGATGCCCAAGACTATTTATCCACTATTATACTTGGCTGGTGCTAGGAAAACCGAGCCTCGTAAAGTGTACTCTGTTGCTGTCGTACTTATAATCTTCTGGAGTTGTTGGCAGCTGCACAAGTTAATAACTTCAGTAGGTGGTAACTTGCAATGATATTGGTTTACTCGTAATGTTCAGAATGCTAAATTTTGTGTTGTAAATTGTACCTTGTATTTGTGGTGTGTGTGTATATGTATATCTCATAACAATCATTGTTTCTTGTAAAACCTGCTATAATATTGATTTATCTTGTTAGATACTCCTATTGCTAGTGCAACTTTTCATTCATAATGCTGTAAATCAGAAAATGCTTGGTTTGAGTTCCAGCAATTTTATGAGCTCTTTTTGAGTCTTTCTTCCTTTGTCACAACTATTTACTTTTTATTTTACCATTGTCTCTACTCTAGTTTGAAAATCCATGTGAGAAGGAATCACTAATCTTGCCTATGCTGCACTCTGCACATTGCATATTGGGAAACAAGCATGTCACTTTCGAAACTGGGTATTAGGTCCCTCTCTTCAACATGTATGTCAAGTATAATGATTTTAAACAAAAAAGTTTCAAGTGTAACGACTGTTACTGGCTTAATAGGTTAGCTGGATTTATCTCGTCTTAAAACTAGGAATATATTACACAGTAAATCAATTATCCTCCTGGACAGTTGCCAGTAAATACAACACTTGTATAAAATTTATGTAAATCTCTATCTTGCTTTGTTATTTGAGTAACAGTATTTGTTACTACCTCCGTCCTACAAAAGGTGGATCTTTCACTTTTCTAATTTGCCTATTTTCAAGCAAAAATGAAACTTGAAAGACCCACTTTCTGTGGGACGGAGGGAGTAGTATTTAACTTCATTTGTATTTCTGCTGACTCTTTCTAAAGAATTTCCTGGTGTTTATTCTTATAAAATTGTGTTTGTCAACTTTGGCCTCCTCGCTTTCGTCTGACCGAAGTCCTTTTTTGATTCCTTTTCTCCTCGCTATTGTCTCATTGTGTTCCCTCGATTTTATATTTGATATATTGTATAAACACAACGTAACTTACAATGTTAGAATTCCAATTGGCATAATAGTGGTGTTGTTCTGTGGTCTTCGAGTCTTTTGGTATTATTTTTTTTGACATTAAGGACTATTGTGTAACTTTTGACAGGCAAAGTGTATCGGGATATCGTAGGGAGTGCATATTATGTTGCTCCTGAAGTACTACGCCGTAGCTATGGGAAAGAGATAGATGTTTGGAGTGCAGGAGTTATCTTGTATATTCTTCTCAGTGGAGTACCTCCTTTTTGGGCGGGTAAGTGCAAAGTCATCTTAAAAAAAGCAACAATTGTAGCAAGTGTATGTTTTGCAACATAGTGATGTTGGTTTCAATGTTTTTTTATATGCATAATAGATTATTTGAGATTCACAATCTTTTGGTGACTGGGAAATTTCAGAGAATGAGAAGGGAATATTTGAGGCTGTACTGCAAGGAGATATTGATTTCGAAAGTGCACCCTGGCCTAGCATATCATACAGTGCCAAAGATCTCGTCAAGAAGATGCTAACTCAGGACCCAAGAAAGCGAATTACTTCTGCACAGGTTCTTGGTATGTTCATCTTTTTCGTTGACACATTTTCTTAAGAGTTCCACTTGCAAAATACTATAGCAATCAGTCCGATTCTTAAGTAATTCTTATGATTAGTGTCTAGTTTTTTATGCTTTCCTGTAACCAAATTTTCGTAAATATGATTGTCACTTGTGCTTTCCGTTAGCAGGCTTGAAATTAGATGTAACACTCTCGTAAGTATGCACTTGAGTCAATGTAAATTGATGAATAAGATGAACATACCAACTTGTGCTTTCCGTTAGCAGGCTTGAAATTAGATGTAACACTCTCGTAAGTATGCACTTGAGATTTACGTTTGCTTAGTATATATATTGGAACACGTATTATTTTGGCTATTTTTGTGTTTTAGAGATTTACGTTTGCTTCATATGAATCTAACCTTGACTTGTTTCTAGGATCTTCAGCAGTAGTAATTGATTAGTGAATTAGTGAATCAACTCGTTAGGGCTTTTCATCATTATTGCATGTTTCTGATTGAGCTCTGATTTTTGTGGACCTGGGTGATAAATGATGCAGAGCACCCATGGCTCAAAGAAGGTGGAGAAGCATCAGACAAGCCAATTGACAGCGCAGTGCTTTCCAGGATGAAGCAATTTAGGGCAATGAATAAGCTCAAGCAGCTTGCACTGAAGGTAGGGTACTGAGAGCTGCTTTCCAGGGTTGTCTATTCTCATGTGATATATACTTCTTGACTACTATACAAGATATTTGACACATCTGTCCTGGAATTACATTGCTTATATGTGTATCTTACTATATCTTGACTGGTTTCTAACTCATTCAGGTGATTGCTGAAAATCTTTCCGAAGAAGAAATTAAAGGTCTCAAATCAATGTTCACGAACATGGACACTGACAAAAGTGGGACAATAACGTACGAAGAGCTGAAGTTGGGATTGGCGCGACTTGGATCAAAGCTCACAGAAACTGAGGTCAAGCAGCTGATGGATGCTGTAAGATATGAATTGCACCCCCATATTTTTTTCCCTTCTCTGTCATCAATAACATCATAACCTGTAAATCTCTTTAATAACCCACTCCTTTTTTACTTCACCTTCACTCATGGGTTAATAATTTACCACTTTCAGGCTGATGTGGATGGAAATGGGACAATTGATTATATCGAGTTTATTACTGCTACAATGCATAGACACAAGATAGAAAGAGATGACCATCTTTACAAAGCCTTCCAGCATTTTGATGCAGATAATAGTGGGTAAGTGTGCTTGTCATCTTCTTCTCGTAAACTTCTGTCACATCATTGGTTTACAATCCTAGTTGTTGAGAATTAGTTAGCATTAAGATGTTAAACCTATTCCATTATCACCATAAATGATGCATGGAATAAATGGCAATGAGCTTAAATTTTCACATCTGTTTTCTTCTTGTTTGTTCTTTTTAACTTGAAAAACCAAATGCATTGCATTTTCAATATTGACATGGATGCATTTGCACATGTTTAAGAAAGCTTCTCAAATTTCACATATATTTATGTACTGCGTTTGATATGCATCTATATGCTGCAAGCTAAAGTGCATTTCCAGTTGAGGGTTCTATGTAGAAATAGTAATCAGCTCTACTTTTTTAGAGCTAGCCTTGAAAAGTACCCCTTACCTTTTGGTGTCTAAATTTGTCGTAAAACTCTTCACCTTTGGTTGTTATTTCAATCAATAAATTTTGCTTGTCAAAAAGAAAAAGAAAACCAAGAGTATCTGGAGTATTTTGTGTAATTTCATGAACACACTCCGTGGAACTGTCATGTAAGAGCTAAAACAAAGAAGAAACTATATGGTTTAATTGTTTAAACAACTAAACATGTTTCTTGGTGATATGCTCCAGGTTTATCACAAGAGATGAGTTGGAAAAGGCCATGAAGGAGTATGGAATGGGTGATGAAGAGAGTATTAGGGAAATAATATCAGAAGTCGACGCTGATAATGTAAGTTCTATCTTATATAGTGTTGAACTTTCTCGATTTCATTTCGTTCTTCTATTTTACCTCCATTTTGGTTAGATTCTTGCTAAGTTTAACTCTATATCATATAGGATGGGAGAATTAATTATGAGGAGTTCTGTGCTATGATGAGAGGTGGCTCACAGCAACCTGCAGTGAAACTCATTTAGTTTCAAATCGTTGATGGTATATCTGTTTGTTTTGCCAATGGAAAGTTTGCCATCAAGAACTGATTGTTTGAAAATGATCTAAGCAAAAGGTGAACTACAGGTTCAAGTGACCGAGAATTTCAAAATGAGGGGTTTTTGTTTAAGTCTTTCATTCAGGATTTCCCTCACGTCTTCATGTAAAAATTCGATGGGTAGTGATCGATTCCACCATTCAGTTACTCTGGGGGTTGTTATTTTGATTCTTTTTTTGTGAAATTGTAGTTTTTGTGTATATCAAATTTTCTAGCTGTCCTGGAATTTCTGGTAACACTTGTCTATTTATATGTTTTTATGACTCGTACGAATGTATTTCTGTTGAGAACGATTTCTTATATTTTTTTTTGTACTTGTAACCAATCGATCTTGTGCAGACGGTGCTTTATGTTGTTTTCTTTCTTACATGATTTCCTTGAACGAAATAACTTTAAACCTAGCTTATGTAACCTCCTCAGATTACCAAAGCAAAATCTCCGAACTCAATCGAGAGAACACCAGTCTTAAGGATGAAAACTCTAAGCTTAAAAGTGAAAGCTCGATTAATTCTGAATTAATTGGTAAAGCTAGAGAAAGAAATAATGAACTTATTGGTATGTATTCCTTCCCCTCCTCATTCTTATATTTTTATGCGATAACTCGCATTTCTTATTTTGCTATATTCGCAGACCTTTATAACCTTTCTGATGAAGCTGTCAATCTCCCTGCTAACGAAACCCTTTTAGAACATCTTAATTCCTCTTTAAATGATTACCCTGATCAAGGATTGGAAAACCTGGATTTGGAAGAATTAAGATCAAGATATACTGCTCTTAGAAAAAGTCATAGATCTGTATTAAGTTTATTTAATAACTTTAAGCAGCGCCTTCATGAAAGTCAAGAGACAGTTCAACTTTTAGAAGAGAAGAAGAATAAACTTATCTCTGAAAAAAGATGACATTACTCTTAGAGGTGCGAAAGCACTAGAAAAATTCCAAGAATCCATTCTTGATGTTCAAAAAGAGCGTGACTTAGCTCTGAGCGAAAAAAGCACACTTGTCAAAGAAAGAAACTTGATTGGCTCTCGACTTCTCATAGAAAGCGAAGCTGAATTTAGTTGGGCTGCTAAAGTCTAGGATGATGCTAGGAATGGTTTATCTGTAAACGTGAGTCTTCAAGCTGAACATTCCACAGTGGTCAAAGCCATTATTTCTAATTATGAAGGTCATATGTTGCTCTTTTGATTCTTGTTTCTTCTTTCAGAATAACATTTTCTTTTATGTTAACCTTTTGTTTAAAATTCGCAGAGAATGAGAAGAATCATCTAAAGAGATAGAAGAATTAAGAAATCGCTTGGCCTCAAAAGAAGAAGAATTATCTGCCCGTAATTCGAAATACCATCAATTAAAGAAGAATTTTGTCGTGATGGTCCAGAATAATAGTAATGATGCTAATCGTGCTCGTGAAGCTGTTGTTAAGAAAGTTTTCCTTGAGAATAATATCCCTTCTTCAAGGTATAAGTTTCCAGAAATTCCAGACAATGAACCTATTCCTGAGATTTTGGACAGTGAAGGAGAAGACGAAGATTCTGAGGAAGAAGTAAGTGATTATGAGGTTGAGCGAGATGAAGAACATGAAGATTAATGATCTTCCTTGTTGTGAATTCTTTTTTATCTTCTGTATATTTTCATGTAATTATTTTCACCTTCTTAAATGAAAGTACTCTTTATTCGCACTCGTGTCCAAGATGTCATTCTTTTTCCCATGTGAATCAGGCTATCAAATGAGGCAAATAACATTCCATTTGCATTCTCATTCTTGCCTCTGTTAATTGAAGAATCTTGATAGACTAATCATTGTTAACTCTTGCGTCTTGAGATGTTTATTACAAGAATCTTTTGTATGATTTTGTACGTTTGAATTTTCTGCAAATCAATTATTAGTTTATATATATATATATATACTTTCTCAGGAGGTCGTATTTTTCCTTCTTATGTAAAGGTCCAACCGTGCCTTATTTCTGTCGATGAAATCGCAGGCGGTCTTTACACCGTAATGTATTGACCCATTGATCTCATCTTATCCTTTTCTTGTATTATTTCCTCTTCAGTTTTTTCGCATAAATATGATAAGTCTTATTACTCCCATGATTAAAAAGTCTTATGACATTTACGTCTTTTGACACGATTCAGCTCCCTAATGGAGGGTGTCGTCCTTATCTTCCCCCTGATTTCCCCTTCAAGGAATCTTACCTCTATCGGGTTAAGATTATGGCTCTTCCCATCCGGTATTTCAACAATCAGTTGATTTCGCAATCTCACATTCCATTACCGATATGTCTTATGCATGCGAGATCGCACCCTAGGTGGGGAATCTTCGGACCGAGTGCATCATAGTCAGGACTTGTCAAGAATGGCCAGGTACGCTCCAGTCGCCCCGAGCACTCTTGACTCAACCGTGTACCTCGGCGCCCTGATCGAGTTTCTGCACTCCTTAGGAGAGACTTTCTCACCCTAGTCTCTCAATCTAAGATTAATATCTTAGACTTAAAATTTAAGGTACCTCTCCCGGATGGGAATTTTCGTTTATTCTCACCCCAAATCTCCATAACTCAAGTTCCAGGGTCGGTGTTGCTTTCCATTGAGTCATGCTTTCTAGGTTTCTCCGACTATGACGTGCGATAGGTCTTACTTTTTTGCCTCTTGCATGTATGCGAACTAGGTTGCACGCCACATTCAGATTCCTAGCCAATATGATAATAAAATAAATATCATTTCTGTTGCCTTTTGTTAAGGTCTTATTTTTAACTGGGCCATCTTTTTCACACAAGAAATTGGAATATTTTCATTTAGTTTTCGATCTTTGAGTTTAAGCAACTCTATTACAAGGTATTCTTACTAATTCTTCGATGCGAAAAAAGTTTCAGACAATAGAAAACTTGAAAAAAAAATTTATAAGTACTACTCAATCTTCTCCATAGTACTCTTTCACTTATTTCATCTTTAGTATCTCTTTAAGTTCGTAAATGCTTCTCAAGATATTATCTCGCATGCAACCTCTATGTTCTTCTGTACGATATCCATTATGCTCCTCAATTGTAGCTCGCGTACACAATTTCTGCCTCTGCGTTTCTTCATCTTCTATAAAATGAGCATCTCTGACTCTCTTAGCTCTATCATTCGCAGAGAATTTGACTTCAATATTATGCATATCCTTGTCATCAACCTTATACACCTCGTCCACCATTAACCTTTCAGCTTTTTGACTGTCTGCAACATGCTTCTTCCAATGTCTTCGTTTACCTTCTCTTTCTTCGCATCTATCAACATCAATTGCCTGACAGTTTCTACTTTCCACTGTATTTCCTCTTATTATACCAATGCCTTGTGGCAAAGGAAATTTTATGCACTGGTGAAATGTCGATGATACACCCAAGATACTATGTAACCAAGGCCTTCCAATTAAAGCGTTATAGGGTGATTCGACATCCACGACACGGAATACAATTTTTGTAGGCAAGTTCTGAAGAAGAATCTTCATCGTCACTTCTCCTTTTGGCTTGTTTGCAGTTCCATTGAAGCCGTAAATCTTGTATACTGAAGGAATTAATTCATCATCTCTTCCACCCATAATTTTGTATGTATGATAGAAAAGAATATCCACCGAACTTTCTGGATCTATAAGTATTATATTTATTGTTAAGTGTTCACTTCATCTTCTTCTTCATCCTCTACTTTTGGTTTCAGATTAATCCTCAATTTCACTACTAATGGATATTCATGCGATTCTCCTCCACCTGGTATGCTTCTGCACTGAATGAGATAACTTGTTTTTGCCAGGCTTTTAATTGGGAAACTTTTGCAAGGTTTAAGATTTCCCTTCCATTGACATCCCTCGCATATACCCGACTTAAAATGTTATCATGGAAATCCTCTATATCCTTGGAGGAGTGTATGATCGAATTACAATACAATTTTTTTGCTTTCTCACCCACCTCAATCACATATGTATTCTTTCCCACTTCTTTATCATGTGCCTTTCCTACTGGTGGTGGTGGTGGTAGTGGATTTTTCGGTTGTTGTACTTAGAAATGGTCCAACTTTCCTTGTTCAATCATTCGCAATATTATTTTTCTCACATTTATGAAATTACTTGTTGTGTGGCCATGAAAGCGATGATGAACACAGAATTCTTTGCTCCTCCTTCCTGGTGGTAGCTCATCTCCCACATTGTGTGGCTCGGGGATCTATTCCATTAGAACGACAGTTTCCCATACTTTATCTATTGTAGTATTCAACTTTGGTAAATTTATTTGTTCCCAAACTATTCTTCTAGTTTTATTATTATAGTTCGGTTGTTGTCCTCTAGAACCTCCTTATTGGTTGTCCATTCTTTGAGCTTTACCATTATCTTCCTGATTTCGGAACTTCTTTTTTCTATATTCCTTTTCAAATTTTGCTTGATCCGCACTACCCATTGCTACCTATTTTTGCTCAATCTCTGCATTGCTCCGCCTTTGATTTCCTTGCGAAACACTCGCAGCAGCATTTTGCATTCGTGGTATTAAACTGGTACTTCCACCTTTTGCATCTGGAACTGCCATTGGATAAGACTCCATATCTCTTTGCTTCTCTTCAAGTGCAATATACTCTTCTTGAAACTCGCGCAACTCCGTCATTGTTATGGTATCCTTTATTCTGAAAATTTGTGTGTATAGCAAATCTGTAGGAAAAAGAGCATTAATAAAAGCTAGAACCAGGTGTCATTCATCTACTCGTCTTTCCATTTCACTACACATGGTTCTCCAACGCGTTTTTAGATGACGTAAGCTTTTATTTATCCTTCTGTGAAGTCCAAATATTGTTTCAATTCCTGGTCTTGACATATTATTGCTTATATATTATCCTAGGAAGATGTTTTGTAATTGGGGAAATGAATCAATGGACTCTACTGGTAACCCTTCAAACCATTTCAGAGCTTCTCCTGCCAAACTAGCGGTAAAGTATTTACACATTACTGCATCATTATTTTCCCATTGCAATAAGGACCGAGTGTAAGCTTTCACATGTTATATCGCACAAGCACTCCCATCAAATATGCTAGTGAATGTTGGTAAATTGCACTTCGGTGGTATTACTATCATTTGAATTTGCCTTGAAAATGGAGTTTTCCCTGCTTCCTCCACTGCTTCTTCTAATTGTTTCCTACCACCATTGCTTCGCATAGTCATCATTTCCCTCAACTCCGCCATTTCTTTAAGAAGCTCTACGTTTGAAGGCTGTTCTAGATCATCTCGCATAGGTCTTTTTAACCTGGCTTGCCTCAATCTATTCGCATGATTATTTTGACGTATTGCCTCTTGTATTTCATATTCTTCGGCCCCTTCTCTCCTTCTCCTACGCCTATCAACATTCGCATCAATTTGTGCTCCATCATATCTTTCCTCTGCATCTATGCGATCATGTCTATGCTTTGTCCTTTCTCTTTCTTGTGGTACCATCCTTCCCTGATATATATCATCTATGCGGTAGTGATTGCGCTGCCTTACTCGATTATCATTTTGACGCAAAGTATCCTCCAATTCTCTCTCTTCAAATTCTTCCCTTCTTTGTCCATCTCTTTCTCTCAGCATTTATCTTCCACGTAATATCATCTGTCCCATTCTTGGATCCTCTTCTTCTCCTTCAATATTATTTTGTGTGCGACGAAGAAGTTCACACGGATGTGCATATCTGTTAGTTCCCAAATCTTGATCTATATTTCTTCCCTCATATTGGTCTTGTAAATTTTCATCTTCTTGAAGGTGTTCTTCAATAGTTTCCATGCGATCTCTTCGTCTAACATCTCCTTGATTAGATCGGATTTGTCTCGATGAACTCCCGCTTGATCTTGATCTTGATCGCGTTCTACTTCTTGATCTTCGTTCTCTCAATCTAAGATTCTCCTTTCTTAAACCATCATTCTGACGCATCAAATTCACACGCTCTTCTTCTTGTCTTTGTCGCTCTGTAATTATTCTTTGTCTAAATTCCGCAATTGTCATGTTCTCATCAATTCCATAATTTCTTCCTACGTTTTCAATTCTTTGTGGTTCTTCTTCGGTTGAATTTGTTCGCCAAGTATGAACGCTCATTCTATCAGTGTCATCACCATGTTCTTGTTCTTGTTGAGGTTCAATTGGAATAACGTTTTCTTGATTTTCTCTCATTCTTCCATCCTGTTCATCTTGATTTGTATTTCTCCTTCTTGCAGCAATTCTATTGCTCCTTCTTGCTGGTATTCCTTCTTCATCATTAGGTTCAATTCTTACCATCTTTGTATTTCTAGATCTCAACTTCTCCAAGATTCTATGAATTCACCACTGGGATTTATCGCCAAAAATGTAGTTGCAAGAAATCTTACAACCACATCCCAAATATCTAAGACAGATTTAGCAATCATAATAGAAATCTCTTTATTCAATATCAAGATTATAACTGTTTACAAAGTGTCACAATGATTTATTTACTCTCCAAGATTATTTTCTCTCTCCTAATTTCTTGTCTAACACTCACTAAAAGATCTCTCTTACACGTGAAGACTTCTTTCCTTTATATAGGATTCCTCATAGTGGATGACAGCTAAGAGATCCACTATTTTCGGAATCACTGTGCGTTACATTCGCTCATGTACATTCACTCATTCTCGCACAGATTACTCTTCGCATAGAACATCATACTTTACCCGTGACTTTGTTGAGGTCATCCAATCCGTCATCTTGAGTTTGCTATGTGCGATAGTTTTCGGATACATAAGATTATCTTCATTTCGCATTCTTACTGATGTGTGCGATATTACATTCCTACATTTTGCCTCTTCTCATTTCACTTATTCCTTGAGATGAATGATACGAGAAAACACTATCCTTTAATATTCGACTAGATATTAAATTCGAAAGCATTTAAAAATGGATAGATGTTTCGGAAGTTTACAACTGGAAAGATTAATGATATACAAACAAAAAGGTTTTGCGTATAATATTGCATCTGGGAAGCATTCCAGCCCACTGTTTTTGGTTGAATTTCAAGCACCAAATGTTGCGAATCATTTCCTAATTTAAAACAAACAAATGCAATTCCTCTTTATCTTACCTGTTGCAGTTGTGTGTCTAAAGGGTTTTTGCTGTGCATTGTACTATGCATTCCGGTTACGTATTATTCTTGCAAGCCAAGGAGCAAGAACTTGCATTCCCATGCCTTAATTAGGAAAGTCCTGGCGCCCGACCATATTTTAAGTGGAGTACAAATCTTACTTTTCTTTACATCCTCATATTTCAAACCTCTTGTGCTGCTGTGCACAACATAACATACCTTGTGAAGGTTGTAACGAGTATGAAAAGTACCAGAGAAAGGTTTTGTAATTGCGACAAAACACAAACAACAAGAAAATCAAACTATAGTTTATACCAAGTTGCAAGATATTGCATATTAAAAGTTGATTAAGAAAGATAGTTAGGCGGAAACTCCCATCAACAGCACATTTTCCATGGAGGCTTAACATAGTTTTTTAATTAAGAAATGGGAATCCAAGGGTAAGGCCTTATAATTATATTCTTCTGACATAAGTTATCATTCCAAGGTTAAACTTGAGACAGACATTTAAGTTACCATTCCACGTGAGCTTGTTTTTTGCTCTCTTTTACAGTATGTAGTTTAAAATATGCACGTGTGCACACAATTCTTAAGAACTTGGGAAGTGAGTTTAGTACTTTTTACTACGTTTTATGATTACATTAAGGCCTAGATTAATACCAGAAAGTACTGTTTACTTGATTTCATAACAAGCAACAGCTATCAGTGGTAACCATATGACTCATATGAGAGGATCAACGTGGTGTTGCATGCCTCAGTCCCCGCCGCTCTTCTTCTTTTCTTTCTACAAACTGAAACACCCATATCTGTTGATTTTTCACTTCTTGGGTCTCTGCATTTTCAATACTAGTTGAATTCTTAATATCGGTTTCTTTTTTAGTTTTTCTTTGTAGGATTTAACTTTCAACCAAGATCTCTGAATTAATTTTGAAGTGGTTTTTATTGTTCTTCAAATGGTAGAGATTCAATCTTGTTCTGTTAATGTTAACATAGTTAATCAATCCAGCAGTACTACATTATGTGCTGCTAGAAACATAAGTTGTAGTTCTTTGGAGTTTTCTTCTGATCCATTAGAGGGTGCAGAAAAAGAAATTACTACAGAAAGTGGTAGCGTTTTGGCTGAGACTTCTGCACAGTTACAGCGGGAGCGTCAGAAAAATGCTGAGCTTATGGAGCGGATATCCTTACTGGAAGCTCTATTACAAGATAGAGTTACAACTGAACAAGTATGGAAATTTTCATAGACTCCTCATTCATTTGCTATCTATCTGATTCGTCTTCGTTCCGATAACTATATGCTCTTGTCTGTTTTAATTATCTGGTTATTGATTAAGGGAATAATCTGTTGACAGGATCATAGGCACCATGCTGCAGACAGAAGTTTGGAGTTGAAGAGACAAAAGATTGAACCAAACAAGAGTGAAGCTACAAATGTGGATTTTCCGCAATGTTCTGAAATGCTTATGGAGATTAATAATGGTAGTGCGCAGTGCATGACTCTGGAAATGTCTGATCAACAAGACCGCGTAGTCAACTGGATGAGCATGGATGATACCCAGTTTCTTAATTTGGCAAGTGTTAAAAATGGTGATTGTGTTGCGGATTGTGAAGTCGATACAGATGACACTGATGATGATGACTTTGACGACGAGGATGATGCTGCTATTGATGATAAAGATATAGAAAACGATGAAAACTCTTTAGTTCCTGATATATCGAAAGACCATCTCCATGAGGGTGTTAATTATAATGGTGGAGAACAGAAAGTATTAATGGATGGGGCTCCTGATGGTCATAATGTAGTGGAAGTGCATGTAAATGCGACAAACAAAAAGGAAATCAAAAAGCAAAGGAGGAAAGAATGCAGCAAAGTTAAAGGAATTACCAAACCGCAGTTAGAGATCCATAATTGCATACAAGAGATTGGTCATAAAGGATTTGGAAGCATGTCATCAAACAATAAACCCCTGAAGGTCCCATTTTGCCCAAAGGAAGTCAAGAAAATTATAGAATCCGAGGCGCTCTCGTTAAAGAATGCTCATTCCCACACGATTCGAAAGATCATTGTGTTTGCTTCTCTCGGTATTCTCCATGGATGTGAAGATATGTATGACTTAAATTTCAGTCACTTTAGCATACTGCACAAGGGAGAGCCTTATGTGTCTCCAAAAAGTCCAGGGGTAAGTATTGAACTTGTCACATTGTCCATATATTTACTTTGGCATAGCTCATCATTTTCTGCTTTTGTGACACAATTTAGGAACATGTTCTATATGAAAATCCTGGAGTTCGGAGGAAAGTCTTCTATCCAAATCGGCAGAATCCAACACTATGTCCCATTCAAATAATTGAAGAGGAGAAAGCTATGCGTCCGTCTGACATGAGCTGCCCATCATGCTTATTTTTGTGCATCAAATATGGCGGAAGGACTAGAAATCTTCCTCAAAACGAGTATGTATTTTTCCCTCACTAATTTTGGTATTTCAATACTTCATTGCTTTTCCTCACCGACTCAAACTGCAGTTGATAAAATGAACCTGTTAATTTATTTAACTTGGAATTGTGAGAGCATGTAAACTATTGGAAGTTTGGTGTTTTTGAAGTTCGGCGTTTAACTGGGCATTGGTTGATATTATCAACAATGTCAATTACCATTTCACCATATTCGACATTTGCCTCCTTCCAGCTTAATCTAACGCTATGGCTGAAACTGCTCCAGATATGTCAGGCAGCGCATGGGAAGAAATAAGCTGAAATCTTTTGGACCACTGATGTGTCAGATGGCAATGCTAGTGCATGTTCGTACTGGGAGCTTCTTTTTCAAGGCTTTGGGTATTACACTACTGTTTATGGCAGGTTTTCCAGATGAAATTGTTCAAAGGGAGACCAAGTACCGTAATTTGGACTTGCTTCAAAAATATTATAGGTACTCACTGTTTGTTTCAGCTTAGACAAAACAAACAGTTCATTTTTTATAGCTGGAACCGTGTATAATTCCAAACATCTAACTCTGTCTGTGTTACTTTATCGCATGCCTTAACTATCATCTGTCTTTCTATGACTCTCAGTCTTTCTATGACCCATCTCATGTAAAACATTCAAAAACTGCAGGAAAGATGAAAATGCTGAAGGAGAGGAGTTGTTTCATCTGTATCCAATAGTCTACGAAGCTGTAAGAACTCATCTCTCTTGGTTGAAAAGTCTGTCAAAATCTGTGCTATACTATTCCTTGTTTGCGGCTAACAATCTATTGCTTATTAGCAGACTAGTCCAAATCCACAACAATCACATGGGAAGGCAACCAAATCAAGTGCTAAGAAGCAAGCCGGTTTGACAAATAAATCTCAAAATACACCGAGAGCCTTGAGCATACCTTCTGTTCCTTCAAGCTCTGGACCTTCACAATTCGGACTTATGGGATACACCACTCTTCAAAATCATGCAATGGCATCATTCCAAGGCATACCATCTCACACTCAGACAGATACTCCACCAATATCAAATGCTCAAATTGCAGGTTCTAGTCCCAACATCTCTTACCATACTGGTCAAACACCATCCCCTTTTCCGATAATTCCAGGCCACCCACCAAACTCATTCATGCCGATGATGTATTGGCCACACCCAAATGCATTTCAATCTTGTCCGTTTCCATCTTCATATGGGTACCGATCTTTTCCTCATTCGTCTAATTACATGACTCTTCCTCCTCAACCTTTTTATGGACACCCTTTCATGACTCACACATCAGAAAGAACTGAGAAGAAAGATGCAGCACTCCTGGTGGAAACTAAGAGTAATTCTGACAGTTCAAGCAGTATTGAATCGAAGGAAGCTTATAGAAGTTCCAAGTAATGATCTAACTATCGCAGAAGCATGGGAGATTTCTTGCTAAACATTGCATGTCTATGGCAATTAAAGTTTTTTTTTTTGGAAAGAAAGGTAATAGAGTACGTGGTATCCAGTCTCAGCTAGATCTTTATCCAATCAATGATTTCATTGTGAAAATGAAAGAATGTCTATTCAAATTTAACGACTGGTTCAACATCAAATACCCGTTTGGCAGGTACGATTCAAAGAATTTAAAACTTTGGTATCCCATATTCACGGTTAAGAGTTTAGAAAATTACAAAGACACATCACATCAAGTTCTCATTAGAACAATATATATCTGAACATCCATCCAAACAATAACAACACAAAAGAAAAAAACAGTCAAATTTAATGTATTTTAACCGGATATTTAGGTTCATCCAGAAATCAAAAATCAGAAATAAAAATAAGGAAGAAGATGATGATTTTATTGATCGAGGAATATTGGGAAAGTTTGCATTGGGTTATTATCACCCACGGGTAGGACAACGTAACTCATTAATTTGCATTGGGTTATTATCACCCACGGGTATCCCATATAATAAACTGGATCTTCAAATGATCTTGAAATATCACATGTACACTCATCAAAAAAGCAGTTTATTGTCACCTAAATGACTTCTGTTGGCACGGAGTTAAAGAACAGACATTTGCTTTTGTACTTCCCCAAATGAAAGAGAGGCTGAGCAGCTCACTAGATGAAGGATGTTGACAATTAGAGAACTTAGCACACTACTCTTGCTTAATCAGATTTCTGATGACATATGGAAGAATGCCTCCATGATCGAAGTATGCCAACTCAACCTGCAATCATATATTTCAAAAAGAATGTTAAGTTTACTCGAAGGAAAATCAACATGATGAAACTTCAGACCAATTATGAAGTGCTTCTACTGCTAAAAAGCTAAAGAGTAAGCTAAGAGTTAAAGCTTGATAATATGAACTGAAGTTCAAGAAAAAAAAAAAGGAAAGCCAAGTTTGGCAACATAACATGAAAAAGAAAAAAGCCAGTCCAGGCGAGGGTAGCACATAGTTCAATTATTGCCATTTTATGCCATGGTTCCCATGGTGATGGCAAATTAAGGCTGTAGGTGGAGAGGTGGTGATGTTACTACTAAACTAAATGTATTTCCCAAACAAAAGAAAAAGGAGAAAACAATTTGGGGAAGTAAATGTATTTCCCAATGTCCCTAGACACCTAAAACTCCTTTGGCCAGATTGTCTATTTTGTTTCAATTAAGAAATTAGATCAGTAGAGTGACCCCTAATTCACACCTACATTTTGTTATGCCAATTCAACTCGTGGAAGGAGCTAAATGTGTGGAGAGTATTAACTCACTCCCATGCCAAAAATTAAATAATAAAATTCATAAGTACCTCTGTGTCAAACCGGGCTTTGCAGACGAATGACTTGCCAGTGTCGGTTTTGACGGTAACATCTTGACCAGGCTTGATTTCACTAACTTTGCTTGGAAGATCAATAGTGTAACGCTCGTGACCAGTAAGACCCAAAGTGTCTGCATCCTCACCATCTTTAAAGCAGAGAGGGATAATGCCCATGCCTACCAAATTACTGCGATGAATCCTCTCGAAGCTCTTGGCGATTACTGCTTTTACGCCCTGATTTAGCAACAAAAATTCAGGCCAGGTGAGAGACAGAACTTGCAACTCTCAGCTTGCAGAGAAGGTCGAGCGAAGCAATATATTATAACTAACCAGCAACATTGGACCCTTGGCAGCCCAATCTCGGGAGCTTCCACTTCCGTACTCTGCTCCGGCAATGATAATAGTAGCTTGACCTGCTTCCTTGTATCTCTGAAGAAAGAAAAATGGTAAATATGAATATTTAATAGCATAGATGAATATTTATGCTGTGAACAAGTCAATATTCACACCCTAATGTCACATCTCAGTGCACTTTAGTATCACCATATTAGAGAAATCATAAAGACTATTCTGCAGTAGGTCCCATGTGGATTTGACAAAATACGAGGTCCTAGATTTTCATTTTGCAGTTCTGATGACTGCACCTATTCACATCCTTATACCAAATTCATGTAAGGACAATCAGATTACCAAATTCACACCCTAATGTCACATCTCAGTGCACTTTAGTATCACCATATTAGAGAAATCATAAAGACTATTCTGCAGTAGGTCCCATGTGGATTTGACAAAATACGAGGTCCTAGATTTTCATTTTGCAGTTCTGATGACTGCACCTATTCACATCCTTATACCAAATTCATGTAAGGACAATCAGATTAGCCTGATCTATACACTTGTCAGGAAGAATAGCAACAATCCCATGAAATGGAAACGTCACAATTCTCAAGGTAATCATCCTCAAACAGGTAACAAGTAAAAAAAGAAAAGAAAAGATGCAGTTTACAAAACAAACCCACCTGAGCTGCATCGAACACATAAAGTTTCTCCCCACTTGGAATATGAACCGTCTTTGGGCCAACTTCTCCCTTCAAGAGCTTGTTGACAATACGAATATTAGCGAAGGTTCCCCTAGCCATCACCTCATCATTTCCACGTCGACTTCCGTATGAATTGAAGTGCTTGTGTTCCACACCTCGCTCAAGGAGATACTTCGCTGCAGGGCTATCTTTGTGGATGCTCCCAGCAGGAGAAATGTGGTCAGTAGTGATACTGTCACCGAAATTGAGCAAGCAATAAGCATCCTTTACTCCATGAGGACCTGGTGGATCCATTGTCATGCCCTTGAAGTATGGGGGTTCATGAATGTAGGTTGAGGTGGGATCCCATGAGCAGAGACTTGTTTTAGGCACTGGTAGATCATTCCACATAGGGTTGCCCGTCGTGATAGACTCATAAGTGCTCTTAAACATTTCAGGCAACACACAGGATTGAACAACCTAAAAAATGAAAGAGTCAGCATTAATTGTGCACAACTCCAGGTATAGGAGTGAGTAGAAGAAATAGCATATGCTGACTGCAGGCAACACAGCATCACAAACCTCAGCAATTTCCTCAGAAGTTGGCCAGATATCTCTGAAATAAATGCTATTACCATCCTTCCCTGTACCAATTGGTTCCTTCTCAAAATCTATGTCAACCTGAAATATGAATGCATGGTAATGCAAAATATTAACAATCTGGTGAAGAAAAAACTAGCAGGGTGTAAAAGTTACAGTGAAGACATGAACCAAGACTATTTTTATCCCTTTCAAAAGAAACTTTATCCCTTTCAAAAGAAACAAAACGGATAAACAAGACATACTGTTAACTCTTTTCTAGCAACCATAATAAGCTAGAATCGAGAGTTTTAAGTCCAGGTTAGACAAGAACATGTACCGATGATTTATCGGTCGCACAACCAGTAGAAAAGTCAAAGAGTGGATATAAAATAGGAAGAGCTAAGTTACTTAGACAACTATTATGCGTCATCTTCAGTCCTTAATTTATTGATAGTTGGTTTTGTGACCAAAAAAAAAATGCAACACAGATTCTTTACATACCGTCCCAGCAAGGGCGTATGCGACGACTAAAGGAGGTGATGCAAGATAGTTTGCTCGTGTCAAGGCATGCACACGACCCTCAAAGTTCCGATTTCCAGAAAGAACGGCTGATGCAACAATGTCTGCAAAATAAAAAGAATTAAATTTGAGAGTGAAACAAACGCATTCAAACAACTGAACAGTTCTTATGTTGCATAATATAGTGACAAGACAATGAGGAGAGAGAGATCGCAGTACCATTTTCTGTAATTGCAGCAGCAACTGATTCATCCAGATCCCCAGAATTTCCTATACAAGTTGTGCAACCGTATCCAACAATATGGAATCCCTGCTGATTCAAATACTTCTGCAAGCCACTATGTAAAAGAAGACCAGAGACAGAGTCAACGTACTGGAAACTGGTTTTGATAATGTTACAAGAATATTTATCAAGTCTGACCGAGTGAGACTCGATATTCCAAACTACAAGTTGGTTATATAAATCTCACTTATCACAATACATTACCTCTGGAGCAGATACTTTGTAGCAACTCCAGAACCTGGGGCAAGACTTGTTTTGACCCATGGTTTAACCTGACAAAATGGGGAAAGATAATGTAGCATGAGTTCCTGAAAAGCCAAGAGCGAACTTGGTGCAACTATAGAAGGAGAATGAAGAATTTAATATGTACTAACCTGTAGACCTAATTCAGAGGCCTTTTTGGCAACCAAAGCTGCCCCTAACATGACGCTGGGGTTAGAAGTATTTGTACAACTTGTAATGGCAGCTATCACAACACTACCATGTTTGAGCTCTGCAGGCTCTCCATGGAAAGTAAACTTTGCAACTTTGTCCTGAGTTTCTTTTGGCACAGCAAATCCCTGTCAAAGAATCCATACACAGTCATACAAATGCAATTGTTGAACAAGAAAATCAACTTCATGCTTGCTTTATGTTTGGGTTTCATTTTCTCTCCATTTATCTTTGATTATATCCCCCTTACAGGTTCACACTGGTGAAGAGACATCAATAAACTGGAGAACAATCTGATAGAAACCAGAACCAGGAATCAATCCATAAATATACAGAAGATTGTTCTGCAAAGGTGTGATAACCTCACCTTGAATCCAACTTTGTTATCCAAACAAGAATGCCAATCTGCCTTCATTTCCTTCAAGGGAACACGATCATGAGGTCTGCCATGGAGATCATTCAATAAGCATAAATAAAATTAACTAGTATGTCATAACATAAAAAGTGACACAAGCATACCTCTTTGGTCCTGAAACACAGGGCTCAACATCGTCAAGGTCCAATTGTAGATATGATGAGTAAGCTCTTTCTATTTGAGGCTGCATCCACAAATACGTTCCAAGAATCTCAATTTTAGAATTCAGAACTATATACTAACAGTTATTAAACTTACAGATAAACAGAATTACCTCATTGTAATCAATGAACATTTTGTTTGCACGCAGATAAGCTTCTACCATAGACACCTTTGACAATAGAGAGTTGCACAATAAAATTAACCTCCCAAATTGTTCAAAAATCGAAATATTGCATAATGAAGGAAATACACTTACTGTTTCGTCACTTCTTCCTGTTAATTTGAGATATTGCAAGGTTACGTGATCAACTGGGAAAAAACCCATGGTTGCTCCATACTCGGGAGACATATTCGCAATAGTGGCACGATCAGCCAATGACAGTTCACTCATACCATCACCTATATTGAAACATTAACATGGAGCCTTAAATAAAGGAAAAGGCGATGAAAATCAGTAAAAGATGTCATGCAGTAACCCGTCCCGCTGAAGGGAGGTTAAAACTTACCATAGAACTCAACAAACTTGCCAACCACACCATGCTTCCTTAACATCTGTGTAGCAGTTAAAACTAAGTCTGTAGCTGTAACACCATTCTTCAATTTACCAGAAAGCTTAAACCCAACAACACCAGGTAACACCATGCTCATGGGCTGCCCAAGCATTGCTGCCTCTGCTTCAATACCTCCAACTCCCCAACCAGCAACTCCTAATCCATCAATCATAGTGGTGTGGGAATCAGTTCCCACCACACTATCAGGGTATAGCATGCCATCACTGTTGAAAACAACCCGTCCAAGGTATTCCAGATTCACCTGAAATTTCATAATGTCGAGTCACTTACAGAATCATGCAAAAAAAAGTAAAAACAATATAATTCACAGAGAACCAAGTATACATGACAAAAGCGATATGAAGGACTGGGTGTAGCATAATGCCCAATTGAGAGAGATCGGTGTACATGTTGTCAATGCCAATAGACGCCACTATAAGTCTATAATAACATATAGTCCATGGTTAAAAGCTAACCTGGTGCACAATGCCAGATCCTGGAGGAACAACGAGCATATTACGGAAAGCAGTAGATCCCCATTTAAGAAAAGCAAATCTCTCCTTGTTCCGCTCAAATTCAATCTTCATGTTATCCACCACGGCATTTTCTGATCTTGTCACATCGACCTGAACCGAGTGATCAATGACAAGATCTACTGGGACCTGCATGTGGATAAAGTTTCAGGCTAACAGACAACAACAAAAAGAAGTCTACGAGCGCATATCAGGTGCACTGCAAAGATAATAGTGAAACAAAACTTTTGCCACGGTCATAAATCAAAATCACAATCCCCAAACTCTTAGAGGAAGTATCTAGGACCTTAGATAACCAGTGCATGCCAATCTTTCGCCAATACCAGATGGGAAAGGGCCAGTAGCATAGATTAGATTATCCAATTGCAACCAGCAATTCAGATGTAACCAGAAAAATATGTTTGTTTAAATGGACATGATATCAAAATGGTCTCAAGCTCAAATAAGTTGGGATACCACTAGGACGGATCTCAGTTTTTACTCAGGAGTCCCTAGATTCCTCAGAAAGTAACTCAAAAGTATTTGAGCAGGGTGTATTTTGAATACATCACACATTTCTGCAAATTTGAGGTCGAACAAAATTGGATCCTAGTATCAGTAAACATTATTGGAATACCGTATTCATAAATAACAAACTAATGCAAGGACCCACCAAAGGGTTGATCTTATTAGAGTCACTTCCTAGACTGTTCATTGCATCACGCATACAGGCAAGGTCAACAACAGCTGGTACACCAGTGAAATCCTGCATTGGCAAAAACAAAGAGTTATGAGAAAAGTTAATATCAATTACATCAAACAACATATATCATATCAGATGTTTTTAGCTATGTATTTTTACCTGCAAAAGAACACGAGCAGGTTTGAAGGGAATTTCAACTTGCTTTGGAGAAGAGTTCTCCCAATCTATAATCTTCTCGACATCTGCTTTGGTGACTTGAAAGTTGTCACAGTTGCGTATCGCAGACTCAAGAAGAATCTTTATGGAATACGGCAACTTATCTGCAGCACGTACAGAGAACAGTAAATATGTTTCCAAAGAAAATCCATGCTATAAACATTGGGAGCTGAAATTCAAGGTTGAAATATGAATTCCCCAAATCATAAGAAATGAACTGAGCAAAGCCAGAAAGCTGGCTATGGCCATTTTTTCAATTGGTGAGCAATACTTACCAACCCTTGGGTCATTTAGTGCAGTGAGACTGTAATATTTCCCAAACTCGCCACCACCAGGCTTTGGAAGACTGGTTAAGAGCCCCTTAAATGCATTCTCAGTAGCTGCACTCAACAATAAATGAGAATCAATTGAAATTTGAACATTGATCTAAATAACTTTTACAAAAAGGACAACACAATTGTAAATGTCATTAAGATCATAGCCTGATCCAGGAGCACAAGAAATAGTCAACATGATACAATTGCTAAAGGGAAGTTGCAATTCTCATACATTCACAATTTTAACCCAGAAAGATGAATTCCCGTCTAACAGAAAAGTAACTTCTTCTAAAATAATAAAATTATAAAAGTTTGGCCAATTACCAACGATTGAGAATCATTAAAAACTAATGAATCATACAAATGTATAGATAATTAAATAAAATATTTTTTCATCCGGACCAGAACACAGTAAAACCCTCAAAACTCCAGTTCTATACAACTCAGATTAATAAAAAAAGTAAGATTAATTATAAGAACAAACATAATTCTATAACAATAAACAAATCAACGCAGGAAAATAAAACAAATATAAAACACATGAAACCATACCCATAGTAGTCATCTTCCTTTGAAATCGTTCAAGCAAAGGAGCAGCAGTTCTGATTTGAGCCCTAAGACTCACAGGCGATCTCCAATCATAACCGTGACTCCATCTAGGATTCGAAGATCTAAAAGATCGAAAAGCAGTTGCAAAACTTAAAGATCGAGAACTAGTCAATGATGGAGAAGAAGGTGAAGAAATAGTAGAATGAGATGATGAACCAGCTAAACTTCTACATAGATAAGAAGCTGATGATGTCGAAAACCTAAACCTAGCAGCTAGCGGACCAGACAAAGATGAATACATGACTGCAACTGTGTGTTTCTCAAATCACACACATCAAACAAAAATTGAGAGAGATGACTAGTGAATAAGACGATGATTTGATTTCGCGTTCTCTCAAAAACCCTAACCCTAAAGAGATGACTAGGAGAATCTCTTCTGCAAAAAAATGAAAAAAGTTTTTCTATCAGCCGATTTTGATTTTTCTAATCTTCTTCTTCTTCTCTATAATAAGAAGAACCTGTTCATTTTTCTTTTTAATATGTGAGGGTGTAAGGTGTTTTGCTACGCTCATGGTGTATCAGTTTCGATACTCCGGGGTATAAGTCAACAGAGCTGTGTGGGGACCAGTGGATCGAAATACGCGTGGTGGGCAATTATTGGTGGATATGTAAACAAATGCTGTTTGAGCAAGTGTCCGGGAATAATGGGGGAAGAAGTAGGCAAAATTTAAGGCGAGAGAAGAGAGAGAATAGGCGTGTGGAGAGCACCGAATGAGTTTTTAGGGGTTGTGTGCCCTTCTACTAATTCAACTCTGCCCAATGGAGAATATTTTGTTTTGTTCTTGCTTTTGCTGGGGTTAAATGTACTTTTACCGAAAATGTTTGGGAGATAGGACATAATTGTCCTTGTGTTATAAAAATGGACTATCTTTATGACCGGTAAATTTACTCGGAGATATTTCTTGTCGGCCAAGTTGGGTCTGTTGCAATACCCTCATTTCACGGTTGAAAATAAATCCTTTTGAGTTACCGAATTACCTGTAAGGCAGGAACCATTACGTTATTTTAAATGAGAATAATTTTCAGCTCACCGGGAGATATTAAGTCCATACTAGCTAGTCAATTATGTCGTTCCGTTGAATCATCTAACTGGTTCGTCGAGAAAAGTTTACCCGAGATGGAGTGGACAATCTTGCCGCTCTATTTATCAAAGCCTCTTTAAATGCATGGTGATCCAATGAGACTGACAAATGTATGTATCATGATCTAATAATAGGGCGAGATGACATTAACATTCACGTATGAATTTGTTTATTGGGCGTGTGCTTTCATTCGCGTGGGTTATGATCATGACATTGACGTAGACGTTGTTTAGTCCACCTTGAGCTAAATGATTTCTGGTATCACTTTTGCTTGCATTTTAACATCATCAAGTGGTATGCTAAATATTTTAATTTTTAGTTACGGTACACTTTAGCCGATAGGAAGTAGATCCTCTGCACATTTAAAAATATGTAAAACAATGATTCACACCGACTCCCCGCTAACAATTAACCAAACTGAAAAACATGTAGTCATCTCTGGATTCTGAAAGGGATACAAATAGAGTAAAAATATCTCAAAATCATCCATGCAAATGTGATAACTGATAACATAACTTATTTGGTACAGGTGACGGTAGATTTTTTTTATTTTTTTTTGAAGGGCAGAAAAAACGAGACAGTAGATAATAATACTATTAGTTTAAAAACATGTTATTGTTTGAGGAGATTTAGAGGTGAACAATGGAGAGATGAGAGGAAGAAGAAGAACCATTCTATTAGAGGGATAATCCATACTATTACATATGTTGCAACATATACATATAAATGGGTAACTGGATGGACCGCACATCCATGGGCCGTGGGCCCTGTAACACTCCCCCTTGTGCGGTTCAATAATAAAACTTTTATACATAGTGCTTCATATATAGTGCTTTGAATGTATTTCTTCAAACGACGTCGTCCTCTGCTTGCTGGCTTGTGCCGAAATCAATCGCCTCATTAAAACTTTGACAAGTAAAAACCCAGTGGGATAAAATCTTGGTACAACTCTTCACATGTTGTCTAATATTTTACATGTTGTTCGTCACATGCAATACGATCCTCAAAGATCGACGAGTCTAAGTTAATTGTCTCGTTAAAACTTCGTCAGGAAAAACCCATAGGGACAAAACCTGAACTAAAGAAAAAGAGTACAAATATTACGCAAACGTAGAACATAGTTAGACTCGAATATGTTGCCTCATTAAAACCTTGACAAGGAAAACCCATTGGGACAAAACCTTGACGAAGGGAAAAGAGTACAACATGGCAGATGCAGGTAAAGGTGATCCGTTGCAAATGATCACTTTGTTCTGTTGAAGTTGACTAGTTGCTTCACAACTCTTAAGGAAGAAAATCCTCGTGGGAAAGACAATAGCCTTAGCTGAGAAATTACATTCCCGGTGTTTGTTGTTGTCTCATTAAAAACCTTGCCGAGCAACAAAACCCTGTGGGAAAAAGTAACCTCAGTGAAGGAAAATAGTTCAACACACAATTAGATGCTCCCCCTGATGTCAGACAATTTTCATTAGTCTAATGCAGTCAAAAGGAGTTTATCACACTGTGCATTGGTGACTTGAAAGCTTATAAGACCATATTGTTGATCCTGGAAGTTACGTTGCTTAACAGACTATCGTGTTTCATTTCTTTGATTCAGATATTTTCAGTAATATCAACGCGATCTTTATATCTTCAACGTTCAACATGCTTGATGTTTTTAATGTTGTCTCGCTAAAAACCTTGTCGAGTAACAAAACCCTTTGGGAAAAACTATTCTCGATCTAAGGGAAAAAGAGCACGACACGACTTCAATTTCGAAGTAAATTATGTCGACATCATATCCTTGGATCCTCCCCATGATGTCGGCATCTCCCCTGATTACTTTCAGAGTTATTCCATACAGTTCCTTTAGTCATGTATTTTTCGAAACTGAATATTGGTAATGACTTAGAAAATAATCTACCATATCTCCCTATGATTACTTTCGTTGGAGAAGAGATTATTGTTCCTTCATAATCAACAACTTTTGGAATTCACTTTCATTAGCATTCCTTATAATGTTTTTGTAGGGAAAAAACAAATTTATGTCAATGGTTACTTTTAAGTACATGATTATATTCATTATACCATTCCAATGACGTTGCGTTGGCGCGGAGCTATATCTAGCTAACAAGTTCCCTGGGGATGTAAGATTTAATCGAGTACATTATTACAATAAGTACAACAATGCATCTATTGTACTTAGATATGGGAATTTCATCTCCCAACACATCTTCGTCATATTCCTTTAGACGAAATGGTTGATAACTTACATTTGAACTTCGACTAATCATGGGAGTGCTATCAGGATGCATGTCTTTCTTAAATTTCCTGACAACTTTAGACATATGCAAACTGGTGGAATAATATACCACAAGCTCAGTATTCGATCGAGCTTTCCCTAGATTTTTCATCTCAAATTCGGATTTTAAATAGCTTTTAAGGCCTCTTGTTACATCAAGAGTACACATCATGTCTGTAACATCAACATAAATAGCTACAATTCCAAATCAGGAACTTTCTTATGAACACGCAAGGAAAAATAACTTACTTGTCTATCCCCTCCAAATCAAATAGCCACTTATACGGGTATACCACATCCGCATGATTACTTGAATCTATAAGTGAGCGTTCCATTTAACTATAAACGCACTCTGTGGTTTAGAGTCATTTGATTTGGGAAACAAAAGTCTATCAATTACTTTTGTAAATATCTTCTATCTCTTGATTCTTTCAGAGATACGTAACAACCACATACATATGCTGCATTTCAAGTCCTTTTGAAATTACCAAGCTAACTAAGTAGCAAAATTCTATAATGCTTATTACAACAAAGTAAACAATTCCAGGGCTTTGTGAGATACCCCGCGCCACAAGGAGAGTCTTTATACCATTACGACTTCATTATTCTCACTGTGCTTTGTGACAAATAATCATGTATGTCCACAGGCTTTACACTTGGTTGGTTAGCACTACCACACCAAATACCTATATATTTGTTAAAGAATCAAATTCTACCTGGATTGTGTAGGCCAAATATGCTATTTATTTGAAATTAATCAAAATAAAGCATGGTTCGATCTCATTGTGCTCTACTTTCGAAGCAACTATTTATGGATTATATCATCAATGTGCACGCATGATCCTTCCATTGACTCGTGTGCATTCTCATAATCCGTCAGGATTTCATTATTCTCTAGAATCATTTAAAACTTCGGAGCGTCCTCCAGTTTGATTCATGGACATATTCAGAGACAATCTTATGAGATGATTTTTTTTTGATGATATAAATAAGTTGTGCCTTACTCACCTACTTCCTTTCTAGGTGAGGATTGATCGAACCAAATGGTATCTCCAACTTCCTTTATGGAGCCATGGCCTCAACCACACTTCCACTGAGTGTAGTCGCAACACCTTAGTCTATGGTGTATATCCCGTATTGAGGATTTGTAACTATGCAGGTAGGTTTGCAGCTGGTATGTGTGATCTCATCACTTTAGCAAAATCAGTTTACATTCTGAAAATTGAATATTCTTTATCACTTCATATTTACATTTATGGAGTATACGAATCAATATGAGACACAGTGGGAATACACCACGACAATTTCTGTCGTTCCCTTAGAAAATACTTTTCTTATCTCCCCCTAACGATGGGAAGACTGTCTCATTAAAGTGATACCCCGCAAATCTAGCGGTAAGAGATCTCCTTCCAAAAGTTTTAAAATGCGGATAATTGTTGGGAACTCATTTCCAACATAACTACTTAACAGTTTTGAAGACCCATCATAATACGATATGGAGTCGTAATGGCACATATATAGTGCAACCAAAATGCGTAAGAACACGAATGTCAGGCTTAAATCCAGTTACCAACTGGTACGCAAAAAAAAAGGTTGACTAATATTGGGTTCTAAAAAAATGAATTAAGTAAGATGCATGTAATATTGCATATCCCCAAAGCAATAAAGGATAGGTTGGTATGCATAACCTATTCCTTAGGCACCATCTGTAACCTTTGATGGTAGCCTGTGCGAGACCATTGGGTATAAGATGTTCTATATTGATCTTATTAAACATGCAATATTCATCAAGTCCTTTTGATGTAAATTCTCTAGCATTAACAAGGGTGGTTAGCCTTTGCACTTTGCATTGTGTGGTATGTGCTAGTAGTTTTGAAACGCAAATTTCTTAGGAACTATAACTAGTCCAAAAAGTCAAAACATTCACCAGATCCATCATTCACTTTAATGGTCCGCATTCTGCATGAATATTTTTCTAAATTTCACCTTATTTTCCTTGTAATATGGATTGTTTACCATTTGCATCTTAGGATGGTCTCGATCATGTTTTATTGAAGACTTTGTAAAAATGAGTGATATGCTCTCTTATTTAAAAGCATAATGTGAGGGAGGAGGGGGTTGTGCATCTAGTACTTTAGAAAACACTTATTGAGAGATATGTAATTACTTCGCATTCTGTCAATATTGTTCCCATTTTTGTTCACTCAATTAAAGTGATGTTCGCATGAGTCCTTTCAAAACGTTCATCATGTCACAACCAAAGTTGCTTTATGGTTATGCCCAAATCCTGTGTGAGTCAATTTCCAACATTTCATCGTTGGAATCAATATGGATTCAATAATCCAAATTAATATTATAGTGATTTACATTTCACTAGATTGACTCATTAGTCTCTTTAAAGTATGTTTCCTTCCAAATACTTTAGTGACTATAAAAGATGCAATCAATTATATTCTCATCACTGTGAGTTTCCGTATGATATCCACTCTCATGGGTTTCTTTGGAATTTAACAAGGTGATTAGCTCTCAGTACATATAGAGATTTTGTGACTTTGTTTCATCTTGGAAACAAATTTTGAACAATGCTTCGCTCAATGATCCAATCATCGTAGTCATATTATAAGGAAGTAGTTCAACAACTAGTTTAAATTCCTTAAGATAATGAAAGAAAAACAATTATGAGTTAGACACTTGGGTCTTGAGAGTTTTAACAGGTGGTGTGGCCTTATTACGTAATAAAAGTGGGATTCAATTCAGGTACTTTAGAGTGAATATATATTACGTGTCTCCCAATATATCTCAAGTTCTTTAGAGAATTTATGTCTCTTGTTTTCATTTCATAAGTAAAGACGTTGGATCCAGTTCAACTGAATAAGATAGTCAATTGGCTAGGCAAATTTCTTATTGCCATTAAATTTGATGTGAAAATTGGTTGCTAATATGATACACACATTACATTGTATATACCAATACCTATGACCAGGTGCATTTCCAACTCTTTTATTTATGATGGGGGCTAGAATTACATCTTAGCTTCATCCCATATTCAGCTGATACCGGTACTTTGGTGTCATTACTACTGGGAAAAAGATACATTTCCATATCATGATATATATGTCCCTTTTCACATGTTTTATATGAGTCATTACGTCTAACCCTTATTAGTTCGGGGGTTCTTTCCATTTTCAATTTTGCTACATTTAGCTTAATTTGAGAAATTTCTTTATCTCAATAGGCTAATAGAATCTCACTACACATGTCAACCAATTACTTTAGGTTGAATATATTACTAAAAAAAATAATGAATTCTCTTGTTATCATACTTCAACGTATACCCGGTTCGTTAGTATTATGGGTGAAGTAGAGAAATGGAAATTTTCTGACTCATATCACCTTTTTGTGAGTTCTTCCACAAAAATTAGAATACATGAAATTTTATTTTCAACATATCTTTTGAAACTAATAGTCGAGCAAGTGGATTACATCCCACGGAACATTCAAATTTAGGGAGAAACTATCATGGATGCAACAATAGTTCTCAAGTACTTTTGAACCTCAAATAAATATATTAGAATCGAGTTGGTACAACCAATTGAACAAAAGACATCATTCAACCATAGCCAATATCATATTCAAGAGAACAAAATTATAATAAAACCAAAATTCTTAATGGTCGAGATCAACAGTCATAGATTAAATTGACCGCCTATGGACTTATTTTAAGAAAAAATAAAATAGGACTAGGCATGTTATAAAAATAAATGGACAAACAAATAAAGCTCAAAAAATATTGTCACATACCTTAAACTTTGTTTCCCATTGCATTTACACAAAATCGGAACAACCTTAGTCGCATACGGTCCAAAACTGGATCAAAACAGGATACAAGACCAGAACAGGATGGACCGGGCTGGATTGGAACGGGGCTGGATGCGTTTTATTTTTCAATTCACCACGAACAAACAGCATCCCAGCACACGGCATCGCGAGGAATAAAGATTCCCTCCATATATTCCCAAATTGTGAACACCGCAAGGGATGGAAACCCACGTATACATGTCATAAACAGACAAAAAAATTATATTATTTACCAAAGATACATAATATATAGGTTAATCTCAAATTTGGGTACTCCCAGCACAGATCCCGCAAACACACCCGGATAATCAAAACGGGAAAGGAAATGATCGGGTAGGCCTGGACTGGGTCGACCGGATTGGATCAGACCATGTGGGATTGGTTCGGTTGAACCAGGAAGGACCGGTTCATTTGTAAGATTTGTTGACCTTTCCTTCTTCTCACGGACGAGAATGGGCGAAGTAACCAACAGCCGCACATAACAAAACGAATACGACAAAAAAAAAATCAGAATCAATCTTCACGCCCATTGCATCGTTTTATTTTTATACATATACCATGCAAATATATTATTATAAAATATAATCATGGTATATAACAGATTCAAAATAATTTTCATATAAGATGATTTGATAAAATAGATCATGGAAAATAAAAATAAATAAATCATAATATATAGTATGGATTTTTATTTTATTTTTCTAATCAATCAATATCGTATAAAACAAATTTAAAAAAACAAATCAATTCATAGTGATTTGATTTCAGGGAAAAGAAGAAAAAAAATCCAACTTATCTGATTTGACGATGGCAATTCCAACTTTAGCTTCACGGTAGAACTCGTGCTGATAACGTGTTTGAGGAGATTTAGAGGTGAACAATGGAGAGATGAGAGGAAGAAGAAGAACCATTCTATTAGAGGGATAATCCATACTATTACATATGTTGCAACATATACATATAAATGGGTAACTGGATGGACCGCACATCCATGGGCCGTGGGCCCTGTAACAGTTATTTCTTTTTCTAATACAAAAACGCAAAAAGTTGTCGATGAATGATCCAACTTTTGCTCGACCTTTTTCCCAAACAAAGTACCGAACCCATCCCATGGCCTTGTCTACCTAATTTGAGATCATTACCCATTCTGCAGTACTGTCGGTACATACAGATCAATTTTAAGTTTTTCTTTCCCTTTAACAGCATGTTTGGTCCATGGAATTGCATTTTTGGCAATCCAATTCCCGGCGAATGTGGCCAATTTCTTGAACCAACCAACGCAAATCAACTTTATGTAATTAAGAATTTTGTTTTTGGGAATCCACTTCTCTCCAAAATAATAAAGTTTCATTGTATTGGTTTGATAGTTCAACGGGATTGGATTCCATAGTAACAAAAAAAAAATTATTACCTCAACCAAACACTTATTATTTGGATTGAAATTCAATTTACAGAATTGGATTATCCCATGATTAAATTCTTGGGAATCCAATTCTTCCAACCAAACGAGGTGTAAGAGTATTATTCATTACGTCATAAGGTTAACTAGTAAAAGGCACCTGCATTAACATTATGGTAAACTCTTCAACATATATAATTTGTGCGCCACAATATTAAGGGGTGGAGGTTTTTTAAAATACGAAATGAAAATTAATATTAAAATTTAAGAAATAACATTGTTTCGATCTATTTACAAGATCTCATCAACCCAACTCGGGAGATTGTTATTTCGCTCCTCATCACTTAGAGCAAGGGCTATGATGAGTGTGTTTTGCACTCATTCACTACCAAATCCACCGAGAGGCTGGGTGAAAGAGTTTTTTTCGCACTATGGAAGGAAAAGAAAATAGGCTGAGAGACTGATCATCGGTTGTTTGGGGTGGGGGGGGGATCACTTGGGCGCCTTATCTTTAGTCTTTTTACCAATTAACTTCGGACTGGAATGTAGTTGAGCCCTAAAGGTATCCCACCGATTAAAGTACAGTCGCTCTCTTTACGCCTCTTGAATTCTAGCAGGACTCTACGTAATTGATATCCTTAGCTGACGTCACACCAACTAAGAATTGCTTCAACTCAATTGAAGACTTTAAACCAAATTTTCCTCCCACGGATTAAGCATATATATGATTTTCTTTTGCAATCAAATAGTTTGATCAAAGGTGTGAAAATCGATAGCAATAGACAAAGTCTAGCTAAACTCAAAATCCGGACTTATGCAACCCGAAGTGCAACCTAGATTATTATTCACCTCACAAGTATAAAATATGTGGAATCAACAAAGTTTGAGACGAAGAGAACTTTGATGATTTCTATCTATTTTGTTCAAGTAATAAATCAACAATCGAACAATATCATGATACACCAGTTATCAATGAAAGATAACTGGGCATGGCTTCACGAACCCCCATGAAGACTTTATAGTCGCTAAACCCTAAAATGGTTAGGAAGAGGACGACTGTAGATACAAATAAGACACAACAAAAGGTAGTGTCAGGATTCAAATATCCAAGTTGCTTGAAGTTCCCCTTTTATAAACATTCAAAGCATAGGTTGCTTTAGTGTTTAAGCTAAGATAGCTTTGGAACCAAGCATACAATATCCACCGTTAGATGAATATTTGAATATGATTATCATAAACAAGATATACACTCTGGTTAGGTAAAACCATAACCGAACCGTGTACAAAGACTATGTTCAACATGGTTAGCTGAAACTAACCGGTTTGAACTTAAAAGCTTAATCTTCATTTTAATGAACACATAAGACATTAACTCTGAGTCACAAACATGTGATCAAATAAGTCTAGTGTTTTTAGAGAATTAATCAAATGCTAATTATCTCGTAGAAATAATTTGAACGTAATTGAAAATATAATCGACATGGTTAGCAGGTGTACAGGGTAAAAAAAACATTGTTGTTCGTGAATCGGTTCAATCACAGTACGCGTACCAGTTTGTAAAAAAAATAGCCAAACCAAGTTCCGGAGTTAACATAATTTTTAGGTTTGCGTACTGGTTTGGAAACCTTAAGACTGTCGCCGGTTCTGGAATTCACATAACTAAATCGGTTTGCGTACCGTTTTGGATGCACAACTGAGTTCGGGAACACGTAACTGTTTTAGTTTGCTTACCGGTTTGGAAACTAATCACGCTTCTGTAACCACAGTTCCAAAATGGTTTGCACCGATCTTGTTCACGAGTTAAACAGATTTTCCATATGATATACATAAGAATATGCGTACCACAAATTTGTAAGTCGATAGGTAGCTACTCTGCCACGTGTACGAGTACATGTAATACGGGTTTAGACACATAACAGTTTTTCCAGTTTGTAAGACTGATAACACTGTATTTTATTCGAATTTATAGTAGTTCTATATTTCTCTCCAAATCGATTAGAAACATTCCCAAATAACATCAATGACACATATCACTGTTCAAAGCCATTTTTGAATGATAAAACTTGAATCATTATTTTGATTCCGAAAAATAAATTGTCCTTAACCGAAATCCATCAAGTATGAACATATTTTAATTAAGCTTAGTCGTTATATTTCGAGAATTAATTATCAAGATAAACTTGACTCGAAATTCTTGTTTATGCATAATAGTCTAATTAGTTATGCAACATCGTCTCAATGATAGAAAAGTGAATATAACTTGAGATATATGTGGTTCAGCCTTCACTTACCTTTTGTTGATGAAGTTCTCCAAAAGCTTCAGTTGATCTTCGCCTTCAAACGGTAGAATGCAATAATGACTGTCGTGATCCACTTTTTCTCAACTACATTTATATCCTAGTCCGAGACTTGGCTAATCGTAGACCACAAATCAAGATATAGTTTTGACAACAAGCTTGAGATAGCTACACTTGTGAGTTCGACCGAGCAATGCTCTAACAATCCCCCCCTTTGTCAATTTTTGTGACAAAACTATTAATACATATGGATAAAAAATAAAGCTTCGACAACTTCTTGAATCCAAAGTGTCTTTATTTCCTTGACATCTTCAACTCCTTGAACTCTTCATAATTCCAAGTTGCAATGATTCTGAATGTGTTCAACTCAGCATCGTTGTTGTTGAAAAACCGATTCCATGACGATAACAATTTTTGAAAACAAATATTCTCAATCGTCGTTATACAAAAACATCGTGTTATTCCTTCTCCAAAGTTTAATTATATCCCAACTCTAAAGTAATACTACGGTGATATGTTTCTCCCCCTTAATCAATAGGGATATTTTGACTTTGGGTCCCAACTTTGTGAACAGTGTTGCATTTGGGTCCCAAAAAGTTTAGTATTAGAGTTTGGGTCCCAGGACTATAGTTGACCATCTTGACCGTTATCTAAATAGTTTTATTTTTAATTAATTTCCATTTAGTTAACACCATCAGTTAATTGTAGCACGTGAGTTGCACATTTTCTTAAAAATCTAGTGAACCACATCTAATGGCGAGAATGAATAGAAACCAGTGGTTCAGATGGTTGTTGACGGGATAACTCACTGAGAATTTTACATAAACATATGATGTGCGTTTTGTTGTTGATAGAGAGGTATCTAACATGGCCGGTTTAGTTTACTCTTTGTATAACTCTTTCCCTGCAAATTCGAGTTGTATCAATACCCAACAATTCTAATCGCAAAAAAATATTAAACATTTTCTCAAAATCAGCTATTCATCGTCATAACCCTTTATTAACAGATGCTCTCCAACTAGTTTCTCGGATCAAAAATATCCAAACAAATTTTTTGCCAGCATCAACAAAAAAAAAAATCATATTTCCATTGATTTCTCGAGCTGAAACTCTACCGAAGTTCTTTATTGATTCGCACCTAATATGCTCAACTGTTAAAACATGTCCTACTAGCAATCAAAACACCTAACCAGAACCCTTGGAAATGTTTTTAACCCACAATGAAATCAACATCCTCTTATAGTTCATACTTTTTGCGTATACCAATCCAAGTTAAATATTTACCCCACAAGTTTTCCTAGTATCACCACTACCACCAATTGTTCTTCCTCATTTCTATAATACCAATCGAATGACAATGTTTCTAAATACATATTTGGGCATGTGCTTGATTTAATTTTACCAAATATGCATACATACATGACATGGTTCATATACTTCACATGTTCGAACTTATAAGGGCGAAATGATTCACTATAAGAACCTCAAATAGTCGAATTGAGTTGTCGTTAATGGTGGAACTGGGTATTTAAATAATGACAAATAAGAAGACAACCTCTAGCATGTTTTCAATCTCAACCCTTGATTTACACGTATTTAACCAAACATTATAAATTAACGTGGTAGAGTTAGTAAATAAAACGAAACCTTGGTTATAGTCGGTCATTTCCATATTTAACAGATTTTACCAACAATCAAGACGGTCAACCATAGTCCTGGGACCCAAACTCTAATATTGAAATTTCTGGGACCCAAATGCAATAATGGTCACAAAGTTGGGACCCAAAGTCAAAATATCCCTAATCAATACTTACATCTTTTGCATAATAGGTAAAACATATAGATTATTGATTCACTCCCCTTTACATAATGATCCGTAAACCATATGTATGTAGTATGAAACTACTAAATAATTCTCCCCATTTTTTGTCAATAAAATTAACAAAGGTACGAAAATCGCGGGATCGTAATGAGTGATAGGTGTCTAAAACACCTAATTTTATATTTAGTATTTATGCTTTCTTTGCTAATTTTCGTGTGAATTATGTATCTTATATTCTCTTTTGAGTTTCATATGTGTTTTGGAGTCAATATGAGCAAAATATGGAAAAACCATTCACTTGGAGCAAGAAGTGCAAAAGCGTCATTTTGCAGACGAGTGAGACCCGGAGCCCAGTGGAGGAAAAGCGAACGACCACTGCAGTTTAGTCTAGAGAAGCATGGAGCACAAAACTTTGGTTGGCCCTTATCCTTTTTATTAGTACCTAGAGTCAATCTGGGTATCCCCTATCTACTTCACCCGAGTGGGCATAGCAACCTCATTCCTACACATAACCCTAAAATTGAGGGAAGTTATTCCTCTCAATCATTTGTTTCTGAAACCCAGAAAAGAGTTACAGTTGTGTGAGAAAAGAGAGGAGAGGATTAAATGATGTTTCCAAGCACTGCAATCATAAAGAAAGATGGGTTAGCATCAAATACGCGGTTGAGATGATCTGGGTACATGTTACAGCCATTGAAATTGATTCACAGGGAGGAGGAAGAAGTTGGCTGCCATTGATATTTGATGATGATTCAGAGCTGTTTTATTTTCTATTTGTGAATGATTTATGAATGGGTTTTGTGTGTATATTGCAGGGAAGGAGATGGAATGGTTTAGGATCAACATCAGTTTTATATTTTGGTAACACCAGCAAATGGCACAACACCTATTCGACAAAAGGTCTGAACGGATAGTTCTTTACATCAAATTCAGATGGGACCAGTTTTAGTGTTGTAGCAAGTTGTGGTTTAGGTGGGTATGTACTAGGATCTATTATCGACACTGACAGTGAAGACATGAGATGGTACGTGGTGGTGAAGATTATAGAGCAATGA
Organism: Papaver bracteatum; assembly: GCA_023529315.1. NCBI lineage: Eukaryota > Viridiplantae > Streptophyta > Magnoliopsida > Ranunculales > Papaveraceae > Papaver > Papaver bracteatum. The sequence goes on from JAJJWX010003983.1 coordinate 2,230,282, forward strand.
AGTAAGGAGGAGTGTTGATGTTGCAGTGAAGATAATGAGTGGTAGCTGGTGTTGTAAGGGGTGTTGAATGTGGTTTCGACGAAGCCTGTGCTGCTGCTGTAATGGACTAGCTAGTGGTGATAGCTGGAATGGAGGAGGTGCATCCAATAAGGAATTGATGATTTGATGCTGCTGTCGATATTGCAGGTGAACTGCATTATCTGTTGGTGGTGGTCTGAGATGAATGGAATGTTGGTATTGATGTCAGATTGATGCAAAGAAACTGTTGGATTTGAGATTTATGATAGCAGTGAAGCTGAGAAGAAAATGGAGCAACATGGCATATTGCACCTAAACTGAAGCTCAACAAAGATGCAATGAGGTTGTGTGAAGTGGTTTTGCAGTGACAGGGAATAAGGAGATGGCTTGGAGGATTGCGACTGCAAGAATGGCTGCAATGGAGCAGCTAGGAGTGAAATGTAGGGGTGAAATTGGAAGTTGTGGAGATAGTGGACTGGGGCTGTTGCAAGCTGGTATAAACGTAGGCGCAGGAATTGCATGTGAATGAAGAAGAGATGGGAGTTTATGGCCTTAGCATGAGCTGAATTATAGTGGAGCCGTGGCGTGCTGGTGAACTGCAGGTGATGGATTGTGCATGATTGGTGGTTTGAACTGGAGCTGTAGGAGGATTGCAGATCACAAGGTAGTGGCTATGTGCAGAAACAATGGTTGGATGGTTGATCTGGAATTGCAAGAGAATATTGCAGGTGCAGGTATTGGTGGTGGAATGGATGCAAATTCATATGTCATGACTGAACTTGAGCATGTGTTTGGATCTGCAGATGGATATTTGAGAATCAGTGATGGGCTGCTTCTTTGTAACCTGGAATGGAGGCAAGGCCAACAAGTTAAATAGAATGATGATGATGTTGTTGTTAGTGCCATTGCCAAAGGCCTGAAGTTCAGCTACAAATTGTGATGTTATAACAACAAGCATTTCAGAACTGCAGAAACGGTGCAAAACGCGGTAAGAATGATGAGCCGGTGAGCCTAGCTCGGGTTGCCGAATTTCAGGAGTTAAAGTGTGAATTGAAATATTTCAGTGAATCGCGAGGGGGGTATGAGTCGGATGCAAGAATTGGCTGCTGGACATATGAGCTACGGACCACGCTTTTGGGTACGTTTTCGCAAGAAATGAGAAATGGGTTAGATGGTTTTTGTGAATGTATGAACTATAGAGAAGCAGTGATGAGTTGCTAGGAGTATGCACTTGTTGGTGATAGTTCCGATGGTTCAGTGGTCGGAGATAATTTTCCGGCGACCGGTGACCGGATTCCGGACAACTTCTGGCCAAAAAAATCAATTTTCCGGCGAGCGCTTTTTGGGACATATTTTTTACACGGGTTTCTCTCACTTGTGGGCTTGGTGAATTTTCATCTAATGGACTTTGAAGACTAGACCTAATTTTGGAACAAGAAGAGCTATAAAAGAGAAGACTTTTCTCAAAACCATATATATCTATCTAATATCATATCTTATCTTCTACTTTTGTTTCTAGGGTTTGTGAACATGATAGGGTTTCTTTTTCTTCTTGTTATGAACTCCATTAACATGAGTACTTAAGTTTATTATTGGTTATGGATTAGTTGGATTCCACAATGCATGATTCTTTGATTCAATATATTAGTTTTGTCTCATATTTATCGTTCACAATTCTCTGAAAATATAGTTGTATGATTGATTGATTGTTTTGTCAAGTTGCAAATTGGTAGAACTTCTAATCACATCTATTGATAGTTTAGGGATTATTATACGTAAAAGTGATAATCCTTGAATACAAGTAGCATAAATATGATTATAGTTTGTAGTGATATATTCTTATGATCATATGTGAATCGTGACCTTTGTTAAATTGAATTAGTGCGCTTTCCACGTTCGATTGCTTTGATTGGCCTGATTTCATAGAACTTAATGCATCTAGGGAATTAAACTTGATTAGTGCTTTTACACGTTAGGTTATTCTCTTAGATAGAACTCATACTCGCATCTTTTAATGTGTTTGTTGATGACAAAAGGAGATTTGCGGGATATTCTTGCGATCAAGGTATCCTAGGGGTTTTGATAAAACTAGAGATTAAATATCAATTTTAATTATTGTTCTGAAAGCATGTTAGTGAATGAAGATGAATCCTTAACCAATATCTCTTCTATTTGATTCGTTTGCTTATTTCTTTCTTTGCTTTTATTTTACTTTTACTTTACAAAAATCAGAAAATCCCCTAGTGTTTTATATAGGAATCCAAAAGCATATTGACAACCAAGACCTCTCTGTGGGATCGATCCTTTCTTGCCCTTGCTATATTTATATTTTGAGTAGTAAGAAAGTGTTAATTTATTTTTGACGCATACGACAGCGATAAAATTTTGGCGTCGTTGCCGGGGAGGCAACGGTTGTCACTTTTTTTTGGTTTCTTATTTTTTTTGTTTTGTCTTTTTAAATTTTTCTTATTTTTTGGGTTTTAACCTTGTTTTGAGAATCGTGTTTTAGGTACTTATTTCTCATGGATGGAGCATATTGGAACAATGGATACGGTTTCCAACAACCTCAACAACATGACAACTTCCAACCATTCCATGGGTATAATCAAAACCAATTTATTGGCTATGATCAATATCCTACGGAATATTGTGGTCCTCATACGTATCAACAACCTTATGGCGGGTATGTGTGTGATCAACCACAAGGAGTGGAGGATTCTTATGCTCGTGAACAACAAGTCTCTAACTTGTTAGTCAAATTTTCCAACTTTGTAAGACAAGAGTTTCAAAAAGCTAAAGAGACTAGAAACGAGCAACTCCAAGAACTTCGTGAAGGTATTGCTAACTTGCGAAGAGGCACTGATCAATGTAAGGAAGGTATGAATAATTCTAATGTGCATATGGTTTGTGATGAATATTTGATTGATGCTAATATTGAAAAAGGACAATCCTTGGGCACTTGTGTCGATAATTGTGTAGCTAACTCAACTCTTGATCTTAATAATGATCATTCGCCTATTCAAAAGGATGAGTTAGAGTTTAGCAACACTAAATTCAGCGACGAAGAACCTTATGTTAACTATGAAAGTGACGGTAATTATGATACATTGCTTGAAACAACTCATGGTGACAACAATGAGGAGTGTACAATTGAATCTTTTTGGGATCAAGATGAAGACGAATAGGAATATGATGACACTAGTGCAACTTTCTCAAGCATTGATCTTAATAATGATCAAGAGCCTATTCAAAGGGTGGAGCTTGAGGATGAAGCATTTTTGAGTGTTCTAAAAAAGTTCCTTATAGCGAAATTTGGATCCGCAGTGGATTATGTGCCTTACAACAAAGAGGAGTGTGTTGAGAATGTGACCGCTATGACCAATATTTTGGAAGACCCAATTGAGCTTGCGAATGATTGTAATGAATATGTTTATGTCGAGACTTTGGTTAAGGCAGAAACGGACGAAGAATGGTTGCAAGGTTTGATAGAGGACCATGATATACAAGAGGTGAATAATTTACTTGAGTTTTTCAAGGATAAAGAGGATATTGTAATTCAAGAGATTGTGAGAGATTTGTCTAACCCTTTGCATATTGTTTCTTCTCCTTTACCTCTTATTGGTTTGAATGTATGTGCTTCGAGAATATTGTTGAATGACTTTGTTTCTCGATATCTGCCATTAGAGATGCTTGATTCTCATACTATGCAGGTTTTGGAACAAGAAACCATGGAAGTACCCGACTCCTATATTCTTTATGCACTTCCAAGTGTGGACAAGAATAAGTGTGGGGGAAACTCTTATCGGTTAATAGCTTTAATTATGTTTTCTTGTACTAATATTTGTGTGAAGCTAGTGTTTGAAAAACAGGTGCTATGGGTGGATCCCCAACTTTTCCGATTATTGGTGTATGGGGAATTCGTCTTGCAAGTCGGGCTGACGACTTTAAACCAAGCGCTAATGGGAGGCAACCCACTGGTTTTCTGTATCTATCTCTATCTTTTTATTTTATTTTAAGTCTTTTATCTTTATTTTCTTATTTTGTATATTTGCATATCAAAACTCCAACTTTTAGAGATTTTTGAACAATTTAGAATAAACACTAGCCTTTCTAAGTAGATGGAATTTTTTCTTGGCGGTGAGGTGTATATTGGCTGAGTTGAGATTAGATGCCAACTAAATAGTTTGTTTAGTGTTTATCCTCTATTGTTCCGAAATAGCTATGAGTTGGAGTAATGAGTTTTTATCATGCATTTTATTTTCTTATTGTGTATATATGTTATGAATTTCCCATCTTGAACTTTACTTTGAATGACTAAATTTTACATTAAGGACAATGTAAAGTTTAAGTGTGGGGTAGTGTTCTCATATATAGTTTTTAGCCTTGTTAGTTTCCCTTGTTTTAAAAAAAAAAATCAGAAAAATAGAAAAACCAAGAAAAAAAATTGTGCTTTTTGAAGTCCGAAATCTAGAAACTTGTGCCTTTAGGATGACACCATTTGTGGATGGAACCATTTTGATTGCAGGAGTTGAGGAACCAATTAACTAAAAGGGACGAACATAGCTCAGAAATCACAAATAATATGATAGTTGTTACCATATCACATTCTATTTTTTATTTTTCCATATTTATCTATTGTTCTCTAAGTGCTTTGGTGGGTCACTAAACATCGACTTGTTATTACTGCTAGGATGAAATAGAGTGATTGAGTTGCTAAAAAGAAGAAGAAAAAAAACCCGACCAATTAGACCAAATGGAATAAAAAGACACTTGGATAGCAGTATGTGTGAAACGTTGTCCCTGTCTCCGTCACCTAAACAAGCGTGGAATGCAGGATCCAAGGCAACTATCACATTCTTGATGACAAGAAGCATGCGCTTGGATCCAAAAGAATCATGATGTCTACCCAAAAAAAAAAGTATTATATTGGTTGAATAAAGTCACTCCTGGTTCCCTTGTATATGCCGGTGAGTTGATGTAGAATTCAAACCAGTAGCTCAATCCAATAGGATGTATAGGTTCATCTTGGCAGTGACCTTCAGACAGATATGGGAAACATCGATCACTTGTGAACATTCGCCAACATCTACATCTATATCCATCTTCTTAATCTTTTCATTGTGATTGTGGTTAGTTAGTTTCCGAGTATTGTGGCTTGTTCGACTATCTAATTAAAGCTTTATTTACTAAATTATAAATTGAATTTGTGCAAGGTACCTCCTCCTATAGTCATTTTGGATTTGTTCATAGATTTTTCACAGGTAATTGGAGTTGGAAATATAGGTTTTGTAGGTAGACCTCTTGTAAACCTTCACGAGACTATAACTCATCCACTAGGGACACCTAGGGGTTCAAAGGCTTGTTATTTATGCTAAAAGTGACCGTAGCCTCGACGAGACAGAGTTGTATGTATGTTTTATAATTGTTTTGTTTGATTTGCTCGAGGACTAGCAAAGTCTAAGTGTGAGGGAATTTGATAGGTGTCTAAAACACCTAATTTTATATTTAGTATTTATGCTTTCTTTGCTAATTTTCGTGTGAAACATGTATCTTATATTCGCTTTTGAGTTTTATAGGTGTTTTGGAGTCAATATGAGCAAAATATGGAAAAACCATTCACTTGGAGCAAGAAGTGCAAAAGCGTCATTTTGCAGACGAGTGAGACCCGGAGCCCAGTGGAGGAAAAGCGGACGACCACTGCAGTTTAGTCTATAGAAGCATGGAGCACAAAACTTTGGTTGGCCCTTATCCTTTTTATTAGTACCTATAGTCAATCTGGGTATCCCCAATCTACTTCACCCGAGTGGGCATAGCAACCTCATTCCTACACATAACCCTAAAATTGAGGGAAGTTATTCCTCTTAATCATTTGTTTCTGAAACCCAGAAAAGAGTTACAGTTGTGTGAGAAAAGAGAGGAGAGGATTTAATGAAGTTTCCAAGCACTGCAATCATAAGGGAAGATGGGTTAGCATCAAATACACGGTTGAGATGATCCGGGTACATGTTACAGCCATTGAAATTGATTCACAGGGAGGAGGAAGAAGTTGGCTGCCATTGATATTTGATGATGATTCAGAGCTGTTTTATTTTCTATTTGTGAATGATTTATGAATGGGTTTTGTGTGTATATTGCAGGGAAGGAGATGGAATGGTTTAGGATCAACATCAGTTTTATATTTTGGTAACACCAGCAAATGGCACAACACCTATTCGACAAAAGGTCTGAACGGATAGTTCTTTACATCAAATTCAGATGGGACCAGTTTTAGTGTTGTAGCAAGCTGTGGTTTAGGTGGGTGTGTACTAGGAGCTATTATTGACACTGACAGTGAAGACATGAGATGGTACGTGGTGGCGAAGATTATAGAGCAATGAAGTAAGGAGGAGTGTTGCTGTTGCAGTGAAGATAATGAGTGGTAGCTGGTGTTGTAAGGGGTGTTGAATGTGGTTTCGACGAAGGATGTGTTGCTGCTGTAATGGACTAGCTAGTGGTGATAGCTGAAATGGAGGAGGTGCAGCCAAGAAGGAATTGATGTTGTGATGCTGCTGTCGATATTGCAGGTGAACTGCATTATCTGTTGGTGGTGGTCTGAGATGAATGGAATGATGGTATTGATGTCAGATTGATGCAAAGAAACTGTTGGATTTGAGATTTACGATAGCAGTGAAGCAGAGAAGAAAATGGAGCAACATGGCATATTGCACCTAAACTGAAGCTCAACAAAGATGTAATGGGGTTGTGTGAAGTGGTTTTGCAGTGACAGGGAATAAGGAGATGGCTTGGAGGATTGTGACTGCAGGAATGGATGCAATGGAGCAGCTAGGAGTGAAATGTAGGGGTGAAATTGGAAGTTGCGGAGATAGTGGACTGGGGCTATTGCAAGCTGGTATAAACGTAGGCGCAGGAAGTGCATGTGAATGAAGAAGAGATGGGAGTTTATGGCCTTAGCATGAGCTGAATTATAGTGGAGCCGTGGCGTGCTGGTGAACTACAGGTGATGGATTATACATGATTGGTGGTTTGAACTGGAGCTATAGGAGGATTGCAGATCACAAGGCAGTGGCTATGTGCAGAAACAATGGTTGGATGGTTGAGCTGGAATTGCAAGAGAAGATTGCAGGTGCAGATATAGGTGGTGGAATGGATGCAAATTCATATGTCCTGACTGAACTTGAGCAGGTGTTTGGAGCTGCAGATGGAGATTTGAGAATCAGTGATGGGCTGCTGCTTTGCAACCTGAAATGGAGGCAAGGCCAACAAGTTGAATAGAATGATGATGATGCTGTTGTTAGTGCCATTGCCAAAGGCCTGAAGTTCAGCTGCAATTTGTGATGTTATAACAACAAGCATTTCATAACTGCAGAAACGGTGCAAAACGCGGTAAGAATGATGAGCCGGTGAGCCTAGCTCGGGTTGCCGAATTTCGGGAGTTAAAGTGTGAATTGCAATATTTCAGTGAATCGCGAGGGGGGTATGAGTCGGATGCAAGAATTGGCTGCTAGACATATGAGCTACGGACCACGCTTTTGGGTACATTTTCGCAAGAAATGAGAAATGGGTTAGATGGTTTTTGTGAATGTATGAACTATAGAGAAGCAAAGATGAGTTGCTAGGAGTATGCACTTGTTGGTGACAGTTCTGATGGGTCAGTGGTCGGAGATAATTTTCCGGTGACCGGATTCCGGAAAACTTCCGGCCAAAAAACCCAATTTTCCGACGAGCACTTTTTTGGACATATTTTCTACACCGGTTTCTCTCACTTGTGGGCTTGGTGGATTTTCATCTAATGGACTTTGAAGACTAGACCTAATTTTGGAACAAGAAGAGCTATAAAAGAGAAGACTTTTCTCAAAACCATATATATCTATCTAATATCATATCTTATCTTCTACTTTTGTTTCTAGGGTTTGTGAACATGATAGGGTTTCTTTTTCTTCTTGTTATGAACTCCATTAACATGAGTACTTAAGTTTATTGGTTATGTATTAGTTGGATTCCACAAAGCATGATTCTTTGATTCAATATATTAATTTTGTCTCATATTTATCATTCACAATTCTCTGAAAATATAGTTGTATGATTGATTGATTGTTTTGTCAAGTTGCAAATTGGTAGAACTTCTAATCACATCTATTGCTAGTTTAGGGTTTATTATACGTAAAAGTGATAATCCTTGAATACAAGTAGCATAAATATGATTATAGTTTGTAGTGATATATTCTTATGATCATATGTGAATCGTGACCTTTGTTAAATTGAATTAGTGTGCTTTCCACGTTCGATTGCTTTGATTGGCCTGATTTCATAGAACTTAATGCATCTAGGTAATTAAACTTGATTAGTGCTTTTACACGTTAGGTTATTATCTTAGATAGAACTCATACTCGCATCTTTTAATGTGTTTGTTGATGACAAAAGGAGATTTGCGGGATATTCTTGCGATCAAGGTATCCTAGGGATTTTGATAAAACTAGAGATTAAATATAAATTCTAATTATTGTTCTGAAAGCATGTTAGTGAATGAAGACCAATCCTTAACCAATATCTCCTTTATTTGATTCGTTTGCTTATTTCTTTCTTTGCTTTTATTTTACTTTTACTTTACAAAAATCAGAAAATCCCCCGGTGTTTTATATAGGAATCCAAAAGCATATTGACAACCAAGACCTCTCTGTGGGATCGATCCTTTCTTGCCCTTGCTATATTTATATTTTGAGTAGTAAGAAAGTGTTAATTTATTTTTGACGCATACGACAACGATCAATGAGTACAACCAAAAGATATGTCAAGATTTAAGGAAGTTTTGAGATTCCACATTATAACATAGTTAAAATGCAACTCCTCATATCAACTTTTTAAGATGATATCACATAGTAAGAAAATACTTAGCGCTCATCTAGGAGATTGAAAATACAAGCATCCCCTTTCAATTTCCATAGCCACACACTCCACAAATATATAACAATTAATCACAAGTTCATTTAAGAACTCTCCCCATTTGATGTCATTCCAAGAGAACAACATGAGTGACCTTGCTTTATGAAAAATAAAGGATTTTGTTGGACATTAACAAATCACATGGATTTGTGTCCGAAAATCGACTTAAAATAATCTCTACGCCAGTTACGGACAAAAGATAATTATGATCGATATGACTCGATATAAGAGAATCTTATGGAGTGTGTCGAGCAGTAAAAACACAAAAGTGTGATCACAAGTAGATCAATACTGCGAGAAGATTCTCATAGATTTTGTTCTATTTTTCGTTTATAAAAACATAATAGATTTAACTTTTGAGCATATATGAAATATCAGCTCGATTCATGAAAACGTAAAGGCACATATAATTCATAAGACTTTCGCAAAAATTAAAACAATAATGATTACATACTGCAAGTTCATTTTCCAACAACTATAGAATTTAAATAAATAAATGTAAAAACATGCAAGATGAAAATCGTTGGAAATAGCTTGTGCAATCACAATTTTTTCTATACCAAACCCTAGTTATCCTTCAAAAATAAGAATAAATTCTTACAAGAAGTTTCTTAGACTTTTAAAAGAATCAAAAGAAAAATAACAAAAGGTTTGTTCATGTTCTTCATCATCGAAATCACCCATAGAAGCTTGAATCTTATCTATTTCGTCCTCGATGTCGGGAAATTTTATAGCAATCACACACAATTGTTTTTGCATACCTTTTACCTTGTGGTTTATCTTTCAAGCATCCTTATGTATTCGTTTACATCACAAGAACCGTCGATAGGTGAAATAGATGCCCTTTTTATTTTGTTTCCGTTCGTTCTCGTACGTTTGAATATACTTTCACGAACTAAAATGGGAGATCCAATAGAGTTTCCAATTGGATCAATGTCTAATTCTCCACAAATGCGTTCAATAAAACAAGGCTACCCCCATTTCTTATTATTGGATAAGGTCATTATTACCATCTGATAGGTAATCCATCCACAAATTTCAAGACCTTGAGTACCCATTTCAAGAAAACAAACCAACTACGCAAAGTCATGACTCCAACGAGCATATTCTATCGTGGAGGGACAAATGTTTTGAATTCCAAACTTTCAAAAGACATTAAAAGTGTTTGAGCACTGCTTGGTCGAACTCACCAGCGTTGCTATCTCAAGCTTGTTTGTCAAGTTTAGTTTTCAAAACTATAAGTCTTGATTTCTAGTCTACTTATAGCTATTGTTAGAGCATTGCTCGGTCAAACTCGCATGTGTTGCTATCTCAAGCATGTTTGTCAATATTAGTGATCAAAACTATACGTCTTGATTTCTAGTTTACTTATGACTAAGTCTCGGTCTAGGATAGTTAAGTATAGTTGGGCTCCAGACTCCATGGCGATTATCTTGCGAAGACGAAGAACTACTCAAGGAACCGGTGTAACTTCATCCGACCAAAAAGGTATGTGGAGATTTGAACTTATCTAGCACTCAAAAGTCTATCTATCTCCTACTCTCGAGACAACGGTCGTATAAGTATGATAGTTTTCATACATACACATATGCACGCACTTTTTTTTCATACCAGAAACCAAGTGCGTGCATATGTGTGCATGTGGTATTGGTGAAGGAGATAGGTTGGGTACGCGTACTGGCGGAAGTTCATGTCCGTGAATTTCTGCTGAGTTCGGAGTTTACGAACTTACAAACCAGTCACCTTAGGTACGCGTACCCACATAAGTTTTCAACCAAAAATTTCTGTTGGGTTTTCAAACCCAATTCTGGTAGCTAGAGTACGCATATCCGTACGCGTACCCAAGCTGGTTATTTCTCAAATCGGTTGTTCATGAACTTAAAAATAAATCAATAAGGAATGTAATCTTTGCAAACCGTTATTATTCATGAATTGATTCAAGTGAATCAAACCGATATTGCTTCAATTGTGTCTTGTGTAGTTACATAAGATTTCCTTGCAATTGAATAACTCTTGAACTAGTTCTTATGAGTCATTTGAACTAGTTATGAAGAAGATGAATATGGTTGATATGAAAGTGCTCATATGGCTAACAATTGGTTAACTATTCGTGAACCAACCAAATTTACATGTTTAGGCACAATTACTCAAACCTAAATGAAATACATTTCATTTGTGTGTGATAAGCTAAGTTTTGATCTAACTGTTGAAAGATATTAGCTTGGATAAATTAGGTTTTTCATCTAACGGTGCATATTGAATGCTTTGTTACCAAGGTAACTTAGATTGCAAACCATGATTTGAAAACTATATAAGGGAGACCTCTAGCAACTAGAAAAACTATTCCCCACACCTCATGTGTGATACTAGTTGCTTTGCTAGAGTCGATTCTCCTTTAATCGTAGGTTTCTTCTCGAGACCCTGTCGATTAACGACTTAAAGACTTCATTGGGATTGTGTAGCCAGACGAAACTATTTCTCTTGTAGTTGAGCGATATGATCTTACCATTTTCTATCGTATGAGTTCAATTGAATAATTGGCTTGAGATTATATCTCCGGTAGCGCAAGATAAAATGAAATCACTAACATCTTCGTCTCATCGTTTGTGATTCCGCAATATTTAGTTTCGCTACCATACGATTTAGATTATTGTGAGGTGATCAATAATTCTAGGCTGTTCTTCGGGAATATAAGTCCGGGTTATTGATTGGTTCCTATTCACCTTGATTTTATCAAAAGACTGAATAAAACTCGTAGGTTTATCTGTGGGAGACAGATTTATCTATTATCGTAGAATTTTATGTGTGATACAGATTTGTTTATTCAAGTCTTCGACTTTGGGTCGTATCAACTCTTGGTTGTGGGTGAGATCAGCTAAGGGAATCCAGTGCGTAGTATCATGTTGGTATCAGAGACGTAAAGAGCGCAAATGTACCTTGAATTAGTGTGATATTGATTAGGGTTCAACTACAGTCCAAACCGAAGTTAGTTTGTAGTAGGCTAGTGTCTGTAGCGGCTTAATACAGTGTGGTGTTCAGTCTGTACTAGGTCCAGGGGTTTTTATGCATTTGTGGTTTCCTCGTTAACAAAATTTCGGGTGTGTCTGTGTTATTTTTATTCCGCATTATATTTTGTTATATAATTAAAATATCACAGGTTGTGCGTTGTATCGATCAATTATGAAATCCAACCTTTGGTTGTTGATTGGGAATTGATTGATCCCTAGATTGGTTTTTGATACCATCCAAGTTTATATCTCTTGTATTTGATAAAGACTCACAGATTTTTATTTGCTTGAATATAGATCAAATCAAGAGATAGAGATATTAACTCCTTGATTTACTTTTTATTAAGATTTAGTCTAACTGTATAGTTGATTCTCTTGAAAGTATATTAGAGTTAGTACATACAGATTGCTAATCTAAATATTGGGTGAGGTTGTTAGACCCCCGCTTTTTCAATTGGTATCAGAACAAGTAAACACGCTAAGACCTCATAAGTTTGTGTTTATAGCGATCTGGTTATGGATGATAATATCTCACATGACGCATAACCAGTTCAGAAACGCTCAGAGATGGATCAAAGCTGTGGCTCTTCAGAGAAACGTCGTGTTTCTTCTTCACTTTCAGAAACCGCGAGTAACTGGGAATCTCGCCTAGATGAACAGTTGAACGAACTTTCAGATGAAAGTGACTCTGAAGAAGAAATCAATATTGATGAAGAGGTATCACAATATATTAAGCTTTTTGATTACCATCTACAGAAAAGGAAGCCAACATCCTGTCTGGCTAAGTTTTTGACCCCTCTTTGTCGAGAAAACAAAAGGTTGAAAAAACTCTTTAAGGGTTATGATAGTGGATATAGTCTACTGAAATCACTTGTTAAAGATCGTGAAGAAGATGTACGTTCAAAAAATTCTGAATGTGGATATCTTCGTCGTAATCTTTTCTTATTAAAAGAAAAACTTACGGAATCTGAAGCAAGGTGCGACTCTCAACAAAACTGTTTCAATGACAAAAAAAGTGTTTTTTTGTCCAAAGGAAAACAATTAGAGGCTGATTTAGCTAGTGCTCTTGATAAAATCAAGGTGTTGGAAGATGACTTGAAAATGTTCAATACTAGTTCAAGCAAATTAACCACTATGCTAGGAGCAAGTAAAAATCATCGTGATATACGAGGATTGGGCTATAAAGGAATAGATGCTCCAAGTATTAGCAAGGAGGTAAAATTTGTCAAGCCTAGTGATTCTTCTCAACAAAAGGTTTCCACTGATGGCAAAAGTGAAATACCTTCACCGGCTGTTAAGGTTCAAAAGAGCAAAGTATATCAACCTCCAAAGTCAGCATGCGCGGATCGAGGTAAGAACATTCCTTATGTTTGCCACTATTACGGAAATAAAGGTCACCTGGAAAGAAGATGTCGTTTCCGTATAAGGAATGAGAAACTTCATGATGTTCTTGTTTGGGCATCACAAGAAGTTGTGAAACCAAGATCATATGTTAAGACTAATCCCCTTAACGTTACAGGTTATAACTTTCCAACCTTTAGGAAAAGGAATCAGTGTTGTGATCAACCTATATTTGCATATAAATGTCATACGAAGCCTTTTCACAATCGTAATGGTTATCAAAAGGATAACTTCGTAAAGACGAAGATAAGATCTGATGCTCCCAATTAGAGAAGACTAACTTGCAAAAGAATATTCAATCCAAATCTCTTTCGAGAAATCTGGAAGAGAGTGTAGTAGCACGAAATCCCACACTACACCTCTTACAAGAATTCATACAATCAAATCATTTTTAGATCGATAGTCACAATTTTCATTGATTAATTTCACAAATTTTACAAGAAAGAAAGGAAATAAAGCTAAGGAATTAACAACCGCTTTGGACTTTCTCTCTCCTAATGACTTGCTCAACACTCGAAAAAGATCTCCTCCTCCTTACGCCTGTTCAACTCTTTATATAGGGAATTACATAGTGGATGACAGTTAATCTGTCCTTTACTTTAGGATCTGACTTGCGATATTCTCGCAAGAGTTCTATTGTTAATTGATGCAGTTTTACAAGTGGTAAGTACATGGGTTTGATTCTCGGACTTTTTTTAAAGATTCGGTTTTTAGATAAAAAGATAGTGATTTTTATAAAACTTATAAAATAATGGAAATGCTAAAAATGATTTTTGTGTTCAATTAAAGGAGACTAGGATGTCAAGATTCCATCACTGCTACACATACTAAATGATTATAACTATTCCCTATAATACTCTCCCAAAATTACTCAAGACGATTTAGGACAAATAATACGTCTCGGAAAATAAATCTTTTCAAGCAAGTATTTTTCTCAAAGAATTAACAATCTTCTTCACTATAAAATGCTAGTCTCTAACATAGAATATATAAATCAATTATCAAGCATCATAGGACACATGAAGAAAATCATTATTGTTACGAATCAAGAATAAGGACCAAGAGAATTATTATAGAAAATAGTCAAAACATTTTAGCACACATAGTAGGATTTCCTCTCTAATCCTAGATAGAAATTTAGCTACTCATAATTAAAAGTACTAACAAATAACTAAAGAAGAAGAAATAAAACTAAAACTAAAAATGGAAGCCTAGAGTATGCAGAAGAGGTGTGGGATATGGTGTGTGGAGAGATGTGTGATGTATTACTATTTATACTAGATGATGCCCGACCCATTTTAATTTTCTTAATTTCTTTTGTTTCGTGCACTAGGCACTCAACAACAGTGGGTGTTGCTTTTCTTTTCTTTTTTCATTCTTTTCATTTGCTTTCGGCAAGGTGCTCTACGCACTAGAGTGGTGGATGCTTTTCACCCAACTGAATGCGATGGGCAGGTCCCATTCGAATTGAGCTCACCATCACATATGCATGCCATCACGTTCTCAACTATCAGCGTGCATGTAGCAACCATCATCAGCTGTCGAGCACCATCATCTCCTCTCGGTTCCGTTTCCCTACCGAGCCACATCATCAACACCGGCTTTCATCGAGCAACAACCATCAACAGCCTGTCATTGCCCTTCTCCTGCGAAACAGCAAGCTCTCTATGTTCTTCACGTTTTCATCATCTCCTAACAGCAGCAGCTACTTCTCCATTTCGTCGTCCTCCCCATGATAGTGACATCAACGTCTCGAGTTCTTCTTCATCAACTCCATCAAACACCAGTCCGACTCCATCTATGCCAATGACCAGCAGATGACAACTACTACAGCTGCAAACTCTATCGATTTATTCTTCCCTGCCATGCATGCCGACAAACCGAGCAGCCACAGTTTCGTTCGAACGTGTTTGAGCTCCATTATGTTCTTCGATAAACTCCATCATCACTACTGCCGACAAATCGATAGAGCAACACCTTCCTTCCCTTCTCGGCCAAGATCTAAAGTAGCACCACCTTGTTCACTACCAACAGCAAACCCGAGCTACTCCAACCACAGCTCAGCTACATTCCATTACATCGCTTTCCGTTCATTCTCCATTCTCTTCCGGCAATGCACTTCCTTCTTGAACGACAGCAGAAACCAGCGGGAACACATCACCAATCATCTCTTCTTCCGGCCATGCAAACCATCGGCACGAGCTTCTCTGTTGAAGTCGATGGAAAAGATGATCGCAGCCCATAGTAAATCACCCGGGTGCCTTTAGCAATATTCAAATATAGTGGCACCCCCCTGAGTAATAAGACTGGGTGCCTTTAGCAATATTGTTTAACTGTCAGTTCTGGAGAACTGACAAGCTTAACTTCTCGTTTTGCCCATAACTTCTTCATACTAACTCCGAATGACTCCGTTCTTTCGCCGTCTCGTCCTCTACACAATGAAAAGTCGAAATATTGTATTTGAACGAGTTACATTTGGTCTTTGGCCCTTCTTCACTCTTAGCTAGCTTCTTTTATTGCACATCTAGGCTCAAATTCACTTCTTTTTGGATTATTCACCTAATAACACACAAATAAGAGAAAACAAACGTAACACACAATAATCTGCAAGAAAACCATCAAATACTAGCATGGAATTAACACAAAATATATGTGAAATATGCACTTATCATTAATCTTCGCAAATACTCTAATCATCGCAGATTCATCACACTTTTCTCATGTTTCTTCCATCGTCATCTGTCACGTCATTCTTCAAATCATTCTGCGACGCTCGCCAAGTGTTATTGATCAAACTTCGCAAATGTTTCCTTGAACTTCTTAAGTGCATCTTCTAAGGAATGACTTTTATATTCATCACTATGTGATATACCAGACACTTTTTGAAACCGTTTGAGTGCATCTTCTAAAGAATGACTTTTAAATTCATCAGGAACTGGTGGTAATTGTTTGATTAAATCCTCTAAAGATGAAGAACTCTCATAATAATGCTCATTCGCCCGTTCGTATGATTGGTTGACGTATGAATAGTAATTGGGATCACCGTGGTATGAACCATAACCTTTAGAAGGTTGGTAGTGGCCCCAAGTACTATCCACACTATGGTTATAGTACGGATAATGTCCATTTAGATACTCAGTCTGATAATTATTATATTGGTCTTTATAATACCAGCTTGACATTAACTTTTTTTTTTTTTTTTTTTTTAAAGAAAACAAAAATATCTACAAAGAAAATAAAAATTCTAGACTAATTATGTACAAAGAAATAAAATAACTAAACAAATAAGAATATATCCTAAAATAAAATAAAATAAAAATAAAATAAAATTTGGATACTTACCTGTTTGGTGCACAAATTTTACTTCTAATTTAAATCCCAAATATCCTGCACACCCAAAAATAGAATATACCCAAATAGTAAAATCTAATAAATTAATAAACTAGCAAAATATTTACAAAAGTAAATCTAAAACCTAACCTAAAGGCAAGTCCCCGGCAACGGCGCCAAAAACTGATGCAGTTTTACAAGTGGTAAGTACAGGGGTTTGATTCTCGGACTTTTTTAAAGATTCGGTTTTTAGATAAAAAGATAGTGATTTTTATAAAACTTATAAAATAATGGAAATGCTAAAAATGATTTTTGTGTTCAATTAAAGGAGACTAGGATGTCAAGATTCCATCACTACTACACATACTAAATGATTATAACTATTCCCTATAATACTCTCCCAAAATTACTCAAGACGATTTAGGACAAATAATACGTCTCGGAAAATAAATCTTTTCAAGCAAGTATTTTTCTCAAAGAATTAACAATCTTCTTCACTATAAAATGCTAGTCTCTAACATAGAATATATAAATCAATTATCAAGCATCATAGGACACATGAAGAAAATCATTATTGTTACGAATCAAGAATAAGGACCAAGAGAATTATTATAGAAAATAGTCAAAACATTTTAGCACACATAGTAGGATTTCCTCTCTAATCCTAGATAGAAATTTAGCTACTCATAATTAAAAGTACTAACAAATAACTAAAGAAGAAGAAATAAAACTAAAACTAAAAATGGAAGCCTAGATTATGCAGAAGAGGTGTGGGATGTGGTGTGTGGAGAGGTGTGTGATGTATTCCTATTTATACTAGATGATGCCCGACCCATTTTAATTTTCTTAATTTCTTTTGTTTCGTGCACTAGGCACTCAACAACAGTGGGTGTTGCTTTTCTTTTCTTTTTTCATTCTTTTCATTTGCTTTCGGCAAGGTGCTCTACGCACTAGAGTGGTGGATGCTTTTCACCCAACTGAATGCGCTGGGCAGGTCCCATTCGAATTGAGCTCACCATCACATATTCATGCCATCACGTTCTCAACTATCAGCGTGCATGTAGCAACCATCATCAGCTGTCGAGCACCATCATCTCCTCTCGGTTCCGTTTCCCTACCGAGCCACAGCATCAACACCGGCTTTCATCGAGCAACAACCATCAACAACCTGTCATTGCCCTTCTCCTGCGAAACAACAAGCTCTCTATGTTCTTCACGTTTTCATCATCTCCTAACAGCAGCAGATACTTCTCCATTTCGTCGTCCTCCCCATGATAGTGACAGCAATGTCTCGAGTTCTTCTTCATCAACTCCATCAAACACCAGTCCGACTCCATCTCTGCCAATGACCAGCAGATGACAACTACTACAGCTGCAAACTCCATCGATTTCTTCTTCCCTGCCATGCATGCCGACAAACCGAGCAGCCACAGTTTCGTTCGAACGTGCTTGATCTCCATTATGTTCTTCGATAAACTCCATCATCACTACTGCCGACAAACCGATAGAGCAACACCTTCCTTCCCTTCTCGTCCAAGATCTAAAGTAGCACCACCTTGTTCACTACCAATAGCAAACCCGAGCTACTCCAACCAGGGACGGGCCTAGCAAGGGGCTGAAGGTGGCTATAGACCGTCCCTAATTTTTGGGTAAAAATTTTTTTGTATAGAAACTTAGGTCTAATTTTATGTTTAGCCCACATATTAGTTTTATTTAGCTAATTGTATGTGATTTTTAGCCCATACTATGAGGTGATCAAAATTTAAATCATGTTTAAAGTAAATAATCTTCTTCCACTCATTACCTTTCTACTCCTACTTTCTTCTATTTTGGTAATCACTTTGTTTTTCTGTTATTTGTGTTCGTTTTAACTTTTATTCCCCTAGCTATTTAGTATTGTACGGATGGATCACTCTTTGGCCACTAATTATGTGATGTATTCCAAAAAAAATTGCCGCGGCCTTCGGCCGCATTATCGGCTGTTACAATCCAGCCCTACCCAAGGGAAAATCCTGGGTCCGTCCCTGACTCCAACCACAGCTCACCTACATTCCGTTACTGCCTTTCCTTTCATTCTCCATTCTCTTCCGGCAATGCACTTCCTTCTTGAACGACAGCAGAAACCAGCAGGAACACATCACCAATCATCTCTTCTTCCGGCCATGCAAACCATCGGCACGAGCTTCTCTGTTGAAGTCGATGGAAAAGATGATCGCAGCCCATAGTAAATCACCCCGGTTCCTTTAGCAATATTCAAATATAGTGGCACCCCCCTGAGTAATAAGACTGGGTGCCTTTATCAATATTGTTTAACTGTCAGTTCTGGAGAACTGACAAGCTTAACTTCTCGTTTTGCCCATAACTTCTTCATACTAACTCCGAATGACTCCGTTCTTTCGCCGTCTCGTCCTCTACACAATGAAAAGTCGAAATATTGTATTTGAACGAGTTACATTTGGTCTTTGGCCCTTCTTCACTCTTAGCTAGCTTCTTTTATTGCACAACTAGGCTCAAATTCACTTCTTTTTGGATTATTCACCTAATAACACACAAATAAGAGAAAACAAACGTAACACACAATAATCTGCAAGAAAACCATCAAATACTAGCATGGAATTAACACAAAATATATGTGAAATATGCACTTATCAAATTCCCCCAAACTGGCTTTTGCTAGTCCTCGAGAAAACTAAAAATCCTAACTCACTGTCCCAGGCATCACGATTGCATTTAGTGTATGCAATAAGCCTTTAAACCCCTAGGTGTCCCTAGTGGCCGAGTTATAGTCTCGGGAGGGTTTACCAGAGGTATACCCACAAAACCTACTCCAACTTCAAAGCGTTCCAGCGTCCCAAGCATTCAAAGAGTTATGAAGACATAGAGTTTCTGCATGCTAGTAACAAGAAGTTAGAAATACCAAATAACTTATTCTCATTCTTAAATATTGAGTGAGAAATAATCACACCATAATGAGAGAACGCGTGTTTGAGAAACGACCAATAAGCATTTCGCCTCGACTTCTGCATCACTTAAAGGATTTTATGATAATTGCACTCAATAAGACAGCTTTTTTATGGGTCTCACATGTGTGCTGGTAGGAATGAAGATAGAACTCCTACACACGTTGAATGGTAGGAAGGAAACCTTTTGAATTATTTCTGGAGACCCCACAAAATCGTGGGAAGTAAAAGGCTTTTTCTGATGATCTTTAAGAAAGGAAATTAACCATTATAGTAAGGATGAGAGTACTTACCACCTTCACATCTGATTATACTGATGATAACACCACTCTCACAGAATCCAATAGAAACGTCTTCTTTCGGCTCGTCTTCTTCATCTTTGGTCTTCGTCTTCGGTCTTCAACTGTTGATGATAAACGTTTGAACTTCATAAAACTTTGACAATTTATAACTCTTTTCCTCTATTTCCTTGTTGCTTGAAACTTCTTTATAGATTTTTCTTCCACATGGCTTTATTGATGAAATAAATCCTAAATGCAAATCTTTTTGTATTTTATTTTTATTTATTTTTCTTATTTTTTTTAAATAAGATTGCAACTACAATAATAAAATTAACATGGCCATGAAAGAAGTACTTTACCACTTTGATCTTCACAATTTGTATTGTCTTCGTATCATAAACTTCAATAATTCTCATCTTTTGATTTTTCTCGCTCTTGTAAATAAGTCTTCATACTTAGATATAAAATTTGCTCTTCCTTGAATTGTTGCTTAAAAACCTTAAACGTCTTCAAATTTCCTTGTAGATTTTGATGTCGCTCCTTTGTTGATGATGTGTTTCTATGTACCTGTTGTTGGCGAGAGAGAATGGTGCTAACTGCAAATCAAACTACAAGAAGGAGGTTTTCATCTATAGACGTCACCCTCATGATTGACAAAATTATCACTCAAGAGATCAAAAAATAGTGCTGAAAATAGTGTGAAGTTGGGTAGCTCACCATTCTACCCAGAATTAACGTATGGTGACACACACTCAAAAGAAAGCTCTTTAGTCAGCTACAAAGAAATCTGGTCTGGTGCCTTTGTTGATTTGAAAATAGGTAGTCTCCACTAATGATTGATCAGCAAATCTAATAATGCATTTCTCTCTGCTCCTAATTTGCATCACCGGCATGATTAAATCCATTATTTAACACTCCAATTCGTAAGAAATCCGAACGTAGTTCTCTAATACTTCCAAGTTCAGTTATGTCGGTCAGAATTCTCTATGTAAACATACCTAGAAGTATGATAGTGACTCTAAAATCTCTATAAGTTGGAGGTTTTATTCAAATATATAATAATAATAATTTATTTTTATTTTTGAAAATTGGTAGGCTCGGAAAGATACCTACTATTGTATAAACTGCAAGTGCACAGTGTCGACAAGCAACACAGGGCAAGCACAGGTCGAACCACAGAGACTTGGAGAGTGTAGAAGTTGATTCTAAATCCTGATTCAGAGAGTAACCAAAAGGGGTTTGATTTTGTCGATACGACGATATGATTTTCAAATGACTGAAATAATAAAAGTAAAAGATGCAAATAACAAGATATGTAAACAATGATAATATGGATACTAGGGTATTCAAATCCACCAATAACCTATGATATGCATTCAACTTGTAATATTATTCTTGTCCTTATAGTAGATTCAAGTCTACCGTATATCTAAGGTGTTTCTCCAATGGATAATTTAATCACAACTAAGGTATTTCTCCAAAGCATTAATTGTCTAATTAAGCACAACTAATCTAAAGATCAATATTTGGTTAAGCATAAGTTGTAGCATAATCAACATAGAGATATTCTAACTACAATGGATACATGGCATACATTGTGAGAGCAAGATGTTGAAAAACTTGGATTAAATTATATCTTTAAACAATTCTAAACTTTCAAGAACAAGATACAAGATATGAATACATACCAATGAGATTAGGGCTTCATCTAAACCCTAGTAAATGAAATTAGAACATGAAGAACATTACAACAAAATTGAAATTTGATAAACTAACATGAACAAGCTATTCTTGGATGGGTTTTCAACACAACAACCCTCTCTATTTATACACAAAATTCCCTCAAGCACTTGGATCCGAATTTTGGCACTCATCCACTCAACAAAACATGTTTTCTTAATTGATGGAATATATATTTGGTTGTGGGAAACAAATTGGGAGTGATTGAGTGAGAGAATGGGGGTGAGGTGGATGTTTTTGGAAAGAATCCAATGGGGGTGAGGTGGATGTTTTGGAAAGAATCCAATGGGGGTGAGGTGGATGTTTTGGAAAGAATCCAATGGAGGTGAGGTGGAAATGGATTTGGGTCTTGGGTTTTGGATCATGGGTTTTTGATCATGGGTTGTTTAATCCCATGAATTTGTAAACAGGTTGCCACTGATGCGCGAGCGGGTTGCAACGCTTCCAACTTTCTTCTCTTTTGTCTTCTCAATTCTTCCAAGCTTTATTTAGTACTTAAAAACACAAAATTAATTAATACAAATATTTATTCTTGAAAATGGTAAAAATGCAGAATTTGGGATAATATATGACTTTGAAGCGCGAAAGATGAGTTAAGTGCCAATGAAAAGGTGTATGAATATGCAATATTTGGCACTCATCAAAAATTTTGAATCAAAAAGGCTAAAAACTCTATATGCAAAAGATCCAAACACTCCCCCACACTTAAATGCTACATTGTCCTCAATGTTCTAAAGATAAAATTAAAAGCATGAACAAGGAGAAACTGTTACCATTTGAAGCAAAAGAGTTAAGGAAAGATATTACCGTGTTTCATGAGCATGGGTTACCTCCCAAGAAGTGCTAAGTTTAACGTCTTCAGCCAGACATATGAAAGAATTAATCACCTCAAATCATATAGCAATAACCGGAAAAACTGTGGATCATCTGCATCAAAAAGTGTTAACACAGATAAAAGGACACTGCAACAAACCAAGAATAAACATAGCACACCTTTTCCTAGTCTCCTGTTTAAGACAACTATATCTAGTTGTGGTTTAGGTTCAGGTTCTATAAAGGGGTCTAAATAAAATATTTTCATGGGTTGCACCTCCTCATAAGTGATATCCGAAATATCAGGTTCTAAGGTCTGGAAAAATTTAGAAGCACACAATAATAACCTGAATAATTGAGGATCCTCTAAGTCAATCAGATTTGACTCACACAATTGACCATAATGGTGGTCATTCTTAAGAAGATGTGTCGACAATTTTAATTTACTAAAATATTTAGTTTTAGTTCTAAAAACTATATAATGACACATTTCGAAATGAGATACTCCCATATCTGGTAAATAAAATCTTGGTGGGACAACAAAATCAATTATGGTATCTTGGACCGGATTAACCACATCAACCAAAGGATGGGTTTCTATCAACTGAGTTTCTTTTTGGACATGACTAGGTTCAGGAAAACGTGCATGAAAATAGTCCCTTAAGATGGTAGAGGCACATATGTCAAGTCCCAAGTTGGGGACCTTTGTAAGAGTCCAGGGTAAACCACAGGGAGAATGATATTCACCCCCAAACCTAGGGTTGTCTATATCCTTGGATAAACTAGTCACAATTTCCTTAATTTCTAAATTATCAGATTTAGGAAAATGGTCTTTTATTTCTTCTAGGTTGTAATCGTGTGGTTCTACATTTCTATAATCCTCAGAAGGGACTATTGTTTCTGAATCACTAGACTCTAAAACACTAGTCTCAGGATAAACTCTTTTCTCTAATTCATCTTCGGCTTCATAGTCACAATGATATACTACACCGTCTAAGATTATGGTATCTCTAGTCAAATCCTCATCCTCATGAATAGGTGAATAATTATCAATATTATCAAGATTTGAACTAGAAACAACATTATCATCATAAGGTTCAATTGGTATAACAATTTCCTCGTCACTATGACTATATATTTCAAATTCTTCATTGACACTATCCTCATCATCATAATAATATGAAGATGGTTGAACCTTGTCAAAATATCAAGTGTTTTCTGATCTAACCACATCCTCTAAATTAGGTAAATAATTATATGTATTATCAATTGTAAGATTAGAAACACTATTTTGGAATTCGAGTTCATTATGAGCAATATCCTTAGGTGCATTTTGGTCATCCTGCTTATTAATAGTCTCACACAATCTATCCAGGATTATTCGAGTTTGACGCGCATTTTCACGTGTAGTTTCATTGAACTTCTTAAGTGCATATTCTAAGGAATGAATTTTATATTCATCACTATGTGATATACCAGACACTTTTTGAAACCGTTTGAGTGCATCTTCTAAAGAATGACTTTTAAATTCATCAGGAACTGGTGGTAATTGTTTGATTAAATCCTCTAAAGATGAAGAACTCTCATAATAATGCTCATTCGCCCGTTCGTATGATTGGTTGACGTATGAATAGTAATTGGGATCACCGTGGTATGAACCATAACCTTTAGAAGGTTGGTAGTGGCCCCAAGTACTATCCACACTATGGTTATAGTACGGATAATGTCCATTTAGATACTCAGTCTGATAATTATTATATTGGTCTTTATAATACCAGCTTGACATTAACTTTTTTTTTTTTTTTTTTTTTTAAAGAAAACAAAAATATCTACAAAGAAAATAAAAATTCTAGACTAATTATGTACAAAGAAATAAAATAACTAAACAAATAAGAATATATCCTAAAATAAAATAAAATAAAAATAAAATAAAATTTGGATACTTACCTGTTTGGTGCACAAATTTTACTTCTAATTTAAATCCCAAATATCCTGCACACCCAAAAATAGAATATACCCAAATAGTAAAATCTAATAAATTAATAAACTAGCAAAATATTTACAAAAGTAAATCTAAAACCTAACCTAAAGGCAAGTCCCCACAACTAAGCGCCAAAATCGATGCGATTTTACAAGTGGTAAGTACAGGGGTTTGATTCTCGGACTTTTTTAAAGATTCGGTTTTTAGATAAAAAGATAGTGATTTTTATAAAACTTATAAAATAATGGAAATGCTAAAAATGATTTTTGTGTTCAATTAAAGGAGACTAGGATGTCAAGATTCCATCACTACTACACATACTAAATGATTATAACTATTCCCTATAATACTCTCCCAAAATTACTCAAGACGATTTAGGACAAATAATACGTCTCGGAAAATAAATCTTTTCAAGCAAGTATTTTTCTCAAAGAATTAACAATCTTCTTCACTATAAAATGCTAGTCTCTAACATAGAATATATAAATCAATTATCAAGCATCATAGGACACATGAAGAAAATCATTATTGTTACGAATCAAGAATAAGGACCAAGAGAATTATTATAGAAAATAGTCAAAACATTTTAGCACACATAGTAGGATTTCCTCTCTAATCCTAGATAGAAATTTAGCTACTCATAATTAAAAGTACTAACAAATAACTAAAGAAGAAGAAATAAAACTAAAACTAAAAATGGAAGCCTAGATTATGCAGAAGAGGTGTGGGATGTGGTGTGTGGAGAGGTGTGTGATGTATTCCTATTTATACTAGATGATGCCCGACCCATTTTAATTTTCTTAATTTCTTTTGTTTCGTGCACTAGGCACTCAACAACAGTGGGTGTTGCTTTTCTTTTCTTTTTTCATTCTTTTCATTTGCTTTCGGCAAGGTGCTCTATGCACTAGAGTGGTGGATGCTTTTCACCCAACTGAATGCGCTGGGCAGGTCCCATTCGAATTGAGCTCACCATCACATATTCATGCCATCACGTTCTCAACTATCAGCGTGCATGTAGCAACCATCATCAGCTGTCGAGCACCATCATCTCCTCTCGGTTCCGTTTCCATACCGAGCCACAGCATCAACACCGGCTTTCATCGAGCAACAACCATCAACAACTTGTCATTGCCCTTCTCCTGCGAAACAACAAGCTCTCTATGTTCTTCACGTTTTCATCATCTCCTAACAGCAGCAGCTACTTCTCCATTTCGTCGTCCTCCCCATGATAGTGACAGCAATGTCTCGAGTTCTTCTTCATCAACTCCATCAAACACCAGTCCGACTCCATCTCTGCCAATGACCAGCAGATGACAACTACTACAGCTGCAAACTCCATCGATTTCTTCTTCCCTGCCATGCATGCCGACAAACCGAGCAGCCACAGTTTCGTTCGAACGTGCTTGAGCTCCATTATGTTCTTCGATAAACTCCATCATCACTACTGCCGACAAACCGATAGAGCAACACCTTCCTTCCCTTCTCGTCCAAGATCTAAAGTAGCACCACCTTGTTCACTACCAACAGCAAACCCGAGCTACTCCAACCAGGGACGGGCCTAGCAAGGGGATGAAGGTGGCTATAGCCCGTCCCTAATTTTTGGGTAAAAAAAAATTTGTATAGAAACTTAGGTCTAATTTTATGTTTAGCCCACATATTAGTTTTATTTAGCTAATTGTATGTGATTTTTAGCCCATACTATGAGGTGATCAAAATTTAAATCATGTTTAAAGTAAATAATCTTCTTCCACTCATTACCTTTCTACTCCTACTTTCTTCTATTTTGGTAATCACTTTGTTTTTCTGTTATTTGTGTTCGTTTTAACTTTTATTCCCCTAGCTATTTAGTATTGTACGGATGGATCACTCTTTGGCCACTAATTATGTGATGTATTCCAAAAAAATTTGCCGCGGCCTTCGGCCGCATTATCGGCTGTTACAATCCAGCCCTACCCAAGGGAAAATCCTGGGTCCGTCCCTGACTCCAACCACAGCTCACCTACATTCCGTTACTGCCTTTCCGTTCATTCTCCATTCTCTTCCAGCAATGCACTTCCTTCTTGAACGACAGCAGAAACCAGCAGGAACACATCACCAATCATCTCTTCTTCCGGCCATGCAAACCATCGGCACGAGCTTCTCTGTTGAAGTCGATGGAAAAGATGATCGCAGCCCATAGTAAATCACCCGGGTGCCTTTAGCAATATTCAAATATAGTGGCACCCCCCTGAGTAATAAGACTGGGTGCCTTTAGCAATATTATTTAACTGTCAGTTCTGGAGAACTGACAAGCTTAACTTCTCGTTTTGCCCATAACTTCTTCATACTAACTCCGAATGACTCCGTTCTTTCGCCGTCTCGTCCTCTACACAATGAAAAGTCGAAATATTGTATTTGAACGAGTTACATTTGGTCTTTGGCCCTTCTTCACTCTTAGCTAGCTTCTTTTATTGCACAACTAGGCTCAAATTCACTTCTTTTTGGATTATTCACCTAATAACACACAAATAAGAGAAAACAAACGTAACACACAATAATCTGCAAGAAAACCATCAAATACTAGCATGGAATTAACACAAAATATATGTGAAATATGCACTTATCAAATTCCCCCACACTGGCTTTTACTAGTCCTCGAGCAAACTAAAAATCCTAACTCACTGTCGCAGGCATCACGATTTCATTTAGCGTATGCAATAAGCCTTTAAACCCCTAGGTGTCCCTAGTGGCCGAGTTATAGTCTCGGGAGGGTTTACCAGAGGTATACCCACAAAACCTACTCCAACTTCAAAGCGTTCCAGCATCCCAAGCATTCAAAGAGTTATGAAGACATAGAGTTTCTGCATGCTAGTAACAAGAAGTTAGAAATACCAAATAACTTATTCTCATTCTTAAATATTGAGTGAGAAATAATCACACCATAATGAGATAACGCGTGTTTGAGAAACGACCAATAAGCATTTCGCCTCGACTTCTGCATCACTTAAAGGATTTTATGATAATTGCACTCAATAAGACAGCTTTTTTATGGGTGTCACATGTGTGCTGGTAGGAATGAAGATAGAACTCCTACACACGTTGAATGGTAGGAAGGAAACCTTCCGAATTATTTCTGGAGACCCCACAAAATCGTGGGAAGTAAAAGGCTTTTTCTGATGATCTTTAAGAAAGGAAATTAACCATTATAGTAAGGATGAGAGTACTTACCACCTTCACATTTGATTATACTGATGATAACACCACTCTCACAGAATCCAATAGAAACGTCTTCTTTCGGCTCGTCTTCTTCATCTTTGGTCTTCGTCTTCGGTCTTCAACTGTTGATGATAAACGTTTGAACTTCATAAAACTTTGACAATTTATAACTCTTTTCCTCTATTTCCTTGTTGCTTGAAACTTCTTTATAGATTTTTCTTCCACATGGCTTTATTGATGAAATAAATCCTAAATGCAAATCTTTTTGTATTTTTTTTTTTTAAGTAAGATTGCAACTACAATAATAAAATTAACATGGCCATGAAAGAAGTACTTTACCACTTTGATCTTCACAATTTGTATTGTCTTCGTATCATAAACTTCAATAATTCTCATCTTTTGATTTTCTCTGCTCTTGTAAATAAGTCTTCATACTTAGATATAAAATTTGCTCTTCCTTGAATTGTTGCTTAAAAACCTTAAACGTCTTCAAATTTCCTTGTAGATTTTGATGTCGCTCCTTTGTTGATGATGTGTTTCTATGGACCTGTTGTTGGCGAGAGAGAATGGTGCTAACTGCAAATCAAACTACAAGAAGGAGGTTTTCATCTATAGATGTCACCCTCATGATTGACAAAATTAGCACTCAAGAGATCAAAAAATAGTGCTGAAAATAGTGTGAAGTTGGGTAGCTCACCATTCTACCCGGAATTAACGTACGGTGACACACACTCAAAAGAAAGCTCTTTAGTCAGCTACAAAGAAATCTGGTCTGGTGCCTCTGTTGATTTGAAAATAGGTAGTCTCCACTAATGATTGATCAGCAAACCTAATAATGCATTTCTCTCTACTCCTAATTTGCATCACCGGCATGATTAAATCCATTATTTAACACTCCAATTCGTAAGAAATCCGAACGTAGTTCTCTAATACTTCCAATTTTAGTTATGTCGGTCAGAATTCTCTATGTAAACATACCTAGAAGTATGATAGTGACTCTAAAATCTCTATAAGTTGGAGGTTTTATTCAAATATATAATAATAATAATTTATTTTTATTTTTATTTTTGAAAATTGGTAGGCTCGGAAAGATACCTACTATTGTATAAACTGCAAGTGCACAGTGTCGACAAGCAACACAGGGCAAGCACAGGTCGAACCACAGAGACTTGGAGAGTGTAGAAGTTGATTCTAAATCCTGATTCAGAGAGTAACCAAAAGGGGTTTGATTTTGTCGATACGACGATATGATTTTCAAGTGACTGAAATTATAAAAGTAAAAGATGCAAATAACAAGATATGTAAACAATGATAATATGGATACTAGGGTATTCAAATCCACCAATAACCTAGGATATGCATTCAACTTGTAATATTATTCTTGTCCTTATAGTAGATTCAAGTCTACCGTATATCTAAGGTGTTTCTCCAATGGATAATTTAATCACAACTAAGGTATTTCTCCAAAGCATTAATTGTCTAATTAAGCACAACTAATCTAAAGATCAATATTTGGTTAAGCATGAGTTGTAGCATAATCAACATAGAGATATTCTAACTACAATGGATACATGGCATACATTGTGAGAGAAAGATGTTGAAAAACTTGGATTAAATTATATCTTTAAACAATTCTAAACTTTCAAAAACAAGATACAAGATATGAATACATACCAATGAGATTAGGGCTTCATCTAAACCCTAGTAAATGAAATTAGAACATGAAGAACATTACAACAAAATTGAAATTTGATAAACTAACATGAACAAGCTATTCTTGGATGGTTTTTCAACACAACAACCCTCTCTATTTATACACAAAATTCCCTCAAGCAATTGGATCCGAATTTTGGCACTCATCCACTCAACAAAACATGTTTTCTTAATTGATGGAATATATATTTGGTTGTGGGAAACAAATTGGGAGTGATTGAGTGAGAGAATGGGGGTGAGGTGGATGTTTTTGGAAAGAATCCAATGGGGGTGAGGTGGATGTTTTGGAAAGAATCCAATGGGGGTGAGGTGGATGTTTTGGAAAGAATCCAATGGGGGTGAGGTGGAAATGGATTTGGGTCTTGGGTTTTTGATCATGGGTTGTTTAATCCCATGAATTTGTAAACAAAGTTGCCAGCGATGCGCGAGCGGGTTGCAACGCTTCCAACTTTCTTCTCTTTTGTCTTCTCAATTCTTCCAAGCTTTATTTAGTACTTAAAAACACAAAATTAATTAATACAAATATTTATTCTTGAAAATGGTAAAAATGCAGAATTTGGGATAATATATGACTTTGAAGCGCGAAAGATGAGTTAAGTGCCAATGAAAAGGTGTATGAATATGCAATATTTGGCACTCATCAAAAATTTTGAATCAAAAAGGCTAAAAACTCTATATGCAAAAGATCCAAACACTCCCCCACACTTAAACGTTACATTGTCCTCAATGTTCTAAAGATAAAATTAAAAGCATGAACAAGGAGAAACTGTTACCATTTGAAGCAAAAGAGTTAAGGAAAGATATTACCGTGTTTCATGAGCATGGGTTACCTCCCAAGAAGTGCTAAGTTTAACGTCTTCAGCCAGACATATGAAAGAATTAATCACCTCAAATCATATAGCAATAACCGGAAAAACTGTGGATCATCTGCATCAAAAAGTGTTAACACAGATAAAAGGACACTGCAACAAACCAAGAATAAACATAGCACACCTTTTCCTAGTCTCCTGTTTAAGACAACTATATCTAGTTGTGGTTTAGGTTCAGGTTCTATAAAGGGGTCTAAATAAAATATTTTCATGGGTTGCACCTCCTCATAAGTGATATCCGAAATATCAGGTTCTAAGGTCTGGAAAAATTTAGAAGCACACAATAATAACCTGAATAATTGAGGATCCTCTAAGTCAATCAGATTTGACTCACACAATTGACCATAATGGTGGTCATTCTTAAGAAGATGTGTCGACAATTTTAATTTACTAAAATATTTAGTTTTAGTTCTAAAAACTATATAATGACACATTTCGAAATGAGATAGTCCCATATCTGGTAAATAAAATCTTGGTGGGACAACAAAATCAATTATGGTATCTTGGACCGGATTAACCACATCAACCAGAGGATGGGTTTCTATCAATTGAGTTTCTTTTTGGACATGACTAGGTTCAGGAAAAAGTGCATGAAAATAGTCCCTTAAGATGGTAGAGGCACATATGTCAAGTCCCAAGTTGGGGACCTTTGTAAGAGTCCAGGGCAAACCACGGGGAGAATGATATTCACCCCCAAACCTAGGGTTGTCTATATCCTTGGATAAACTAGTCACAATTTCCTTAATTTCTAAATTATCAGATTTAGGAAAATGGTCTTTTATTTCTTCTAGGTTGTAATCGTGTGGTTCTACATTTCTATAATCCTCAGAAGGGATTATTGTTTCTGAATCACTAGACTCTAAAACACTAGTCTCAGTATAAACTCTTTTCTCTAATCCATCTTCGGCTTCATAGTCACAATGATATACTACACCGTCTAAGATTATGGTATCTCTAGTCAAATCCTCATCCTCATGAATAGGTGAATAATTATCAATATTATCAAGATTTGAACTAGAAACAACATTATCATCATAAGGTTCAATTGGTATAACAATTTCCTCGTCACTATGACTATATATTTCAAATTCTTCATTGACACTATCCTCATCATCAGAATAATATGAAGATGGTTGAACCTTGTCAAAATATCCAGTGTTTTCTGATCTAACCACATCCTCTAAATTAGGTAAATAATTATATGTATTATCAATTGTAAGATTAGAAACACTATTTTGGAATTCGAGTTCATTATGAGCAATATCCTTAGGTGCATTTTGGTCATCCTGCTTATTAATAGTCTCACACAATCTATCCAGGATTATTCGAGTTTGACGCGCATTTTCACGTGTAGTTTCATTGAACTTCTTAAGTGCATCTTCTAAGGAATGAATTTTATATTCATCACTATGTGATATACCAGACACTTTTTGAAACCGTTTGAGTGCATCTTCTAAAGAATGACTTTTAAATTCATCAGGAACTGGTGGTAATTGTTTGATTAAATCCTCTAAAGATGAAGAACTCTCATAATAATGCTCATTCGCCCGTTCGTATGATTGGTTGACGTATGAATAGTAATTGGGATCACCGTGGTATGAACCATAACCTTTATAAGGTTGGTAGTGGCCCCAAGTACTATCCACACTATGGTTATAATACGGATAATGTCCATTTAGATACTCAGTCTGATAATTATTATATTGGTCTTTATAATACCAGCTTGACATTAACTTTTTTTTTTTTTTTTTTTTTAAAGAAAACAAAAATATCTACAAAGAAAATAAAAATTCTAGACTAATTATGTACAAAGAAATAAAATAACTAAACAAATAAGAATATATCCTAAAATAAAATAAAATTTGGATACTTACCTGTTTGGTGCACAAATTTTACTTCTAATTTAAATCCCAAATATCCTGCACACCCAAAAATAGAATATACCCAAATAGTAAAATCTAATAAATTAATAAACTAGCAAAATATTTACAAAATTAAATCTAAAACCTAACCTAAAGGCAAGTCCCCGGCAACGGCGCCAAAAACTGATGCAGTTTTACAAGTGGTAAGTACAGGGGTTTGATTCTCGGACTTTTTTAAAGATTCGGTTTTTAGATAAAAAGATAGTGATTTTTATAAAACTTATAAAATAATGGAAATGCTAAAAATGATTTTTGTGTTCAATTAAAGGAGACTAGGATGTCAAGATTCCATCACTACTACACATACTAAATGATTATAACTATTCCCTATAATACTCTCCCAAAATTACTCAAGACGATTTAGGACAAATAATACGTCTCGGAAAATAAATCTTTTCAAGCAAGTATTTTTCTCAAAGAATTAACAATCTTCTTCACTATAAAATGCTAGTCTCTAACATAGAATATATAAATCAATTATCAAGCATCATAGGACACATGAAGAAAATCATTATTGTTACGAATCAAGAATAAGGACCAAGAGAATTATTATAGAAAATAGTCAAAACATTTTAGCACACATAGTAGGATTTCCTCTCTAATCCTAGATAGAAATTTAGCTACTCATAATTAAAAGTACTAACAAATAACTAAAGAAGAAGAAATAAAACTAAAACTAAAAATGGAAGCCTAGAGTATGCAGAAGAGGTGTGGGATGTGGTGTGTGGAGAGATGTGTGATGTATTACTATTTATACTAGATGATGCCCGACCCATTTTAATTTTCTTAATTTCTTTTGTTTCGTGCACTAGGCACTCAACAACAGTGGGTGTTGCTTTTCTTTTCTTTTTTCATTCTTTTCATTTGCTTTCGGCAAGGTGCTCTACGCACTAGAGTGGTGGATGCTTTTCACCCAACTGAATGCGCTGGGCAGGTCCCATTCGAATTGAGCTCACCATCACATATGCATGCCATCACGTTCTCAACTATCAGCGTGCATGTAGCAACCATCATCAGCTGTCGAGCACCATCATCTCCTCTCGGTTCCGTTTCCCTACCGAGCCACAGCATCAACACCGGCTTTCATCGAGCAACAACCATCAACAGCCTGTTATTTCCCTTCTCCTGCGAAACAGCAAGCTCTCTATGTTCTTCACGTTTTCATCATCTCCTAACAGCAGCAGCTACTTCTCCATTTCGTCGTCCTCCCCATGATAGTGACATCAACGTCTCGAGTTCTTCTTCATCAACTCCATCAAACACCAGTCCGACTCCATCTATGCCAATGACCAGCAGATGACAACTACTACAGCTGCAAACTCCATCGATTTATTCTTCCCTGCCATGCATGCCGACAAACCGAGCAGCCACAGTTTCGTTCGAACGTGCTTGAGCTCCATTATGTTCTTCGATAAACTCCATCATCACTACTGCCGACAAATCGATAGAGCAACACCTTCCTTCCCTTCTCGGCCAAGATCTAAAGTAGCACCACCTTGTTCACTACCAACAGCAAACCCGAGCTACTCCAACCACAGCTCAGCTACATTCCGTTACTGCCTTTCCGTTCATTCTCCATTCTCTTCCGGCAATGCACTTCCTTCTTGAACGACAGCAGAAACCAGCGGGAACACATCACCAATCATATCTTCTTCCGGCCATGCAAACCATCGGCACGAGCTTCTCTGTTGAAGTCGATGGAAAAGATGATCGCAGCCCATAGTAAATCACCCGGGTGCCTTTAGCAATATTCAAATATAGTGGCACCCCCCTGAGTAATAAGACTGGGTGCCTTTAGCAATATTGTTTAACTGTCAGTTCTGGAGAACTGACAAGCTTAACTTCTCGTTTTGCCCATAACTTCTTCATACTAACTCCGAATGACTCCGTTCTTTCGCCGTCTCGTCCTCTACACAATGAAAAGTCGAAATATTGTATTTGAACGAGTTACATTTGGTCTTTGGCCCTTCTTCACTCTTAGCTAGCTTCTTTTATTGCACATCTAGGCTCAAATTCACTTCTTTTTGGATTATTCACCTAATAACACACAAATAAGAGAAACAAACGTAACACACAATAATCTGCAAGAAAACCATCAAATACTAGCATGGAATTAACACAAAATATATGTGAAATATGCACTTATCATTAATCTTCGCAAATACTCTAATCATCGCAGACTCATCACACTTTTCTCATGTTTCTTCCATCGTCATCTGTCACGTCATTCTTCAAATCATTCTGCGACGCTCGCCAAGTGTTATTGATCAAACTTCGCAAATGTTTCCTTCTTGCGATATCCTGATCCTACATCTTGCCTCTTCTCATGTCTTCTCTGCGAAGGGGAGAATGTCATGAGAAACTATTTTTCAAAATACCACAGCTATTCATCTTCTCATTCTTCATCTTTTTCTACCGACAAGGCTCCGTGAACTAAGCTTTACTGTCTACACGTGTTGATTATCTCTTCACTCACCGACATATTTAACATTAAACGGTCATCTTCTCTTGCCTATTTAAAGAGAGAACTGGTGGAAGAATAATCTTATTCTTCTACTTCATCTTCATCTTCTCCATCTTCATATTATCTGCAAATCTTCATCATCTGCAATTTTTCTTTTTTATGGAATTCATCTTTCTGCTACTGTTCTTTCCTGCTTTCATGGAATCACCAAGGTTAATTTTTCTTTTTCTTCTTTTGATTTTGTTGAAACTGATTTGATTTTGTTTTACTGAAATCATCTTGTTTGTTCTTCATGTAATTCCCATACTGCTTCTGTTTCAACAAAAGCACTTCCAGTACTAAATTTACAGTTCAAAACCCTAATGTTCCCAAAAGTTCGCAACTCAAGGTTCCCGCGAGAAAAATAAAGTCTGCGAATGACAAGGTAGTAAGAAACATGGATCTTTTTAATAACAATATTGTTGTCTCTGTTTCTTATCTGAGTTGTGATTCGCAGGGTGATGGAGATGCCACTAAACCTACCAAGAAATCTCGCCAACCTAAAACTGTTGAAACTTCTGTTTCCTTTCCCAAACTTGGTCTTTCAACTTATTCTTCGCAAACTGATCCTCTACTTCCTATTTGCGAAAACATCGCAATAAGCTCTGATATATTAACTAATCCTTCTATGGATGAAATTCGCATTGCAAAACCTGTTGCGAATGAAATTTATTCCTCCACTGTGACCAATATTTCTCAAATTCATTCCACCATAATCTCAACCATTGATATGCCTCACACTTTACCCTCAAATGACATCTCTATAACAAAGAATGACGATCATCAACTTTTTATTATTTCTGCCGCTTTATCTGAGTCTCTCCCTTTTTCTAAGGAAACTGCGGACGGAGTGGATATTTCCTTCAAGGTTTTATCTGATATTTTAGTTGATGTCAATAAATCATCTATGGACCCTGTCAAATCTGGTGTCTGCGAAATCTTAGGTAAATATTTTGGTTCTGATAGGATAGTTTCGCAAACATCCTTAGAGAAAGAAGTTGAAGTTTTGAAGGAAAATCTTCGCCTCGAAAGTTAGAAGTTTCAAAACGTTTCTTTGGACTGCAAACTTCTTCGCAAGAAAAATGATGAATTAAAAGGTATGAACTTCTTATCTTCGTTCTTAACTTTCCTCTTAACAAATTTGTTCTTTCCATGTTATTCATTCTTAAAGGCTTTTTTCGCTTGTTAAGCTTTAAACTAGAAACGAATAATGGAGAGATATAATTTTGAATCTGCCGCTGAAGAAATTCGCGTTGATAGAGATATTTGGATGGATCAATATAACCGATTAGATAATCTTCATACATATTTTATTGATCAAATAGATAATCTTACCAAAGAGAGCACTCAATTAGTTCAGGATAAAAACTCATTAAGTAGCGAAATATCTCGCCTCTAATATTCTTTGACTTATTCCTCTCTTGCGAAGGAAAATACTTTTCTCATTTCTAAAAAAAAATAATCTAAAATCTCGCCTGAAGGGTTTAGTTGGAGATAAGTTCGATGATGCGATGAATCATTGGGAAAATACTTGTTTGGCACTAATTCAAAATCTAATTTCGCAAAAGGAAGGTAGTCATTTTGACTGCCTCATCCATTTTTTTTTTGTTAAATTTCCTTGCAATATTCTCTTGCGAAGTATTCGCCCAAATAATATTTGTTCTTATTTTTCGCAGAATCTGAAACAAAGCTTCATTCTTCCATTCACAAAGAAAATGGTTTACTTGCTGCTCACCTTGTTCGTTCTCGCGATCGAGCAGAAAGAAAATATGACTATCTTGCTTATTTCAAAGACATGGAGATTAAAAACCATGATAGAGCTTTTCTTCGCCAAGATCATCTTAGTGCTAAAGTTCTTGTGAATGAGATTTTTCTGTCCTAATCTCTTTCTCCTGTATCAATCAAACCTCTGGAAGTAGATGAAGATGAAACTCCTCGTGCTACCGATAGTGACTTTGATTATGAAAGTGGTGAAGATGGTGTTTCTCAAGAAGATTTAGAAGAAGAATAAGAAATTCCTCTTAAAGAAGGAACTGTTGGTGATGAAACAACTTCTGGTGATAAGCCAAATGAGGAGGAAGCCAGAGTCGACCAGAATAAGGAAAACACTGGCAAAGATGATAAAGCTGGTGGAGATGATAAGGTTGGCAAAGAAGATAAAGCTGACGAAGAGGATATTGAAGTCTGAGTTCTAGTTTTATTTTCTTGAATTATTCTTTCTCTTTCTTTTCTTGCGAACGATGTACTTTGGACCACTTTTGGATTCAATTATACTTTTGGTATTTTAAGAGCTTGCGAGAAAGATAATGACATCTTGTTTATTAATTCCCATACTTTCCTCTCATTATCTTTCTTGTGATATATGATTTGCATGAAAAATGATTAGTATTTTATAATTTTTTTGTTTTATCATGTGGTCTTATTTTTCCTTCCTAAGTAAAGGTCTTATTTTGCCATCTTTTTTCTTTGCGACAAAATCGCAGGACGTTTCTACACTTTCATGTAGAAACCCATTGACTTTGCCTTAACTTTATGTTCTTTTGTATTTTTGCTGCGACAATATGACAGGCCTAAATTTTCTTGCGAAACTAAAGCCCCATGACATTGTCGTCTTGTGACGAAATCACAGGACGTCTTTACACTTGCATGCAATGACCCATTGATCTCGTATTATCCTTTCTTTTGTATTATTGCCTCTTCAGGACTGTTTCACAAATATGACAAGCCTTAATACTCCCCTGAGTAAAAAGCCTCATGACATTTGCATCTTTAGACACTTATAAGCTCCCTAATGGAGGGTGTCGACCTTATCTTCCCCCTGGTTTCCCTTTCAAGGAGACGTACTTCTGCGATACAAGACTAGCTCCTCCTATCCAGTCTTGACAACAACCAGTTGTGTTCGCAGCCTCTTATCCCTTTTGCCTATATGGCTTATGATTACAAGACTGCACCCTAAGTGGGGTTTTTTTCAGGCCGAGTGCATCATAGCAAGACTTTCCAAGAATGTCCAGGGTAGTTTCATATGCCCCGGGCACTCTTGGCTCAACCGTGTACCTCGACGCCTTGGTTATACTCTGCACCCCTTAGGAGATCTCTTATTACCGTAGTCGCCTAACTCTAGTTATATGCTCAAGTTGAGAATCCAAGGTGTCTCTCCTGGATGGGCTTTCATTGACCCCAAATCTCCATGACTCAGGTTCCAGTAGCGTTGTAACCTTATCGTTGAGCCATGCAACAGATACCCCCTTCTATGACGTACTTTAGGTCTTACGTTTGTCTCTTGCGAAATTTTGTTCGCGAACTAGGGTGTACGCCATAAAGGTTCGTCCCATTCTAAAGATTATTCTTTTGCATTTCATCTCTGTTGTAATTTCTCAATATCATTTTTATCACTAAGCAAAATATATTTTTGAAATTTTCGCAACAAATCAGTTATACATCTTTTTTCTTTTTCTCATTATTTCTTTCATTTCACAGTTTAATTTTTTTTACCTTTGTTGTTTCCTGCCTCTGTTCTTTTGTTGCTTTTCGCTACAGTCTTTCCTTCTGCGAAATTTTCATCATTTGTTATTTTCAGCAAGCTTTGACTTTGCAGCATTCCTTCTTCTCTTTGTTCTACTGAATCAACCATCAATCTCTCACTTCTTTGTTTTTCTTTGATGTTATGCTTCCAATTCTCCTTCTTGGCAACTTTTTCTTCGTAGGATTCCACATTAATCTCATAGCATTTCCTTCAACCCAATATCCCTTTATTACTCCAATGCCACTAGAATGTGGAAACTTAATGCACTGGTGGAAAGTCGATGCCACACCTAAAATCCCATGTAGCCAAGGTCGACCAATTAAGGCGTTGTAGGGCGACTCTACATCGACAATACAAAATAGAATCTTGGAAGATATCCTCTTTAATGAAATTCACATTGTGATCTCCCTCTTAGGCTTATTGGCAGTACCATTAAAACCATAAATTTTGTAAGTTGAAGGTATTAGATCCTCATCTCTGCCTCTCATAGTCTTATAAGTATGATAGAATAAGATATCCACAGAACTTCCCGTGTCAATTAAGACTCTATTAATTGCCCATGTATCTTCAGCCTCATCATCCTCCTCTTCATCTTCTTTTTTCTTTGGGTTTATCTACAACCTTACTACTAATGGGTTTTCATGCATTTCGCCAGACTCTGGTACTTCTTCAGCGGTGAAAGAGATAGTCTGCTTTTGCCATTCTTTTAGTGGCGAAATTTTCGCAATGTTCATTATCTCTTTTTCATTAGCATCTCTTGCGAAAACTCTGCTTAGAACATTGTCAGGAAAGTCTTCAATTGTTTTGTACAAATGTACAATAGAATTACAAAATAGATTTTTCGCCTTTGCTCCAACCTCCATGACAAATGTTTCTCCTCCTTTTGCTGCATTTACTCTGCGAAATTCTGGTGGTGGTGGTAAGAGTTGAGATTGAGGGTGCCCTATTAAAAAATGATTTAATTTTCCTTGATCTATCATCTTGAGAATGATCCTTTTTATATTTCTGCAGTCATTTGTTGAATGTCCATGAAAATGATGATAAGAGCAAAATTTTTGACTTCGGTGGTTTGGAAGTGGTTTTTTTCCCATGTTCCAGGGTGTTGGAATGTTCTCCATTAAGATTATAGCTTCCCAAATTTTTTCCACAGTAGCATTCAAAGGTGCCATCTTGATCTCTTCCCATATCATATTTTTACTTCCTGATCCTCTATGATAATTTTATCTTTGTCCCCCATAAGTTTCTTGTGGCTGATCAAGTCTTTGAATTTTGTTGTTTCCACCTCGACTATAAAAATTTATTTCTCTTTCGAATTCTTCTTGATCTCTGCTTCCCATAGCTACCAGCTTCTGTTGATTATCATTCTTATTTTCTTGTTATACCTGCGAAGTGCTCGCCACTGTGTTTATCAATTTAGGCAGTAAGCTTGCATTCGTTGTATTTGAACTTGTATTCGCAACGGGATATGATTCCATTTCATTCTGTTTTTCTTCAAGGGCAATGTACTCCTCCTGTAGCTCCCGTAATTCAGTCATTGTGATTGTATTCTTGATTCTAAAAATTTGAATGTATAGTAGATTGGTTGCGAACATTGCATTAATGAATGATAAATTGAGATATATCTCATCCACACGTCCAACCATCTCATTGCAAATTGTCTTAGATGCTTCAAACTTTCTCCAATTCTCTGCTTTAATCCAAACACATCTTCTATTCCTGGTCGCGAGGAGTTGTTAGTTATATACGCCCCTAAGAACGTAGTCTGCAAATGGTTGAAAGATGTTATAGTATTCCTGGGGTAGACCTTCGAACCACTTTAGCGCCTCTCATGTTAGACTTGATGCGAAATACTTGCACAACACAGCATCATGATTCTCCCACCGTAACATACATCTCACATAAGATTTAATATGTTGAATTGCACAAGTTATTCCATCAAAGATGCTGGTTAACGCATGCAAACTGTATTTTGGCGGTATTCCTCATAATTGTACTTCTTGTGAGAACGGAGTTTACACAGCTTCTTTTATGTCTTCATCCAATTGTCTCCTACCTCCTTCTCTCCTATTATTCAGCATTCCTCTCATTTCTGCCAGTTATCTTAAGATTTCTTCATTTAACTCGGACGCTGATTCCATTGGTCACTTTAATTTTGCTTCTCTTCTCCTGCGTTCTTGCCTGTTTGGTGTCGCGAAATCTTGATTTTCTTCTCCATCATTTTCTTCTTGTCTTTCTCTGCGATCTTCTCTTTTATTTCTTTCATGAATTCGCACACCATTATATCTCTCATTTTCTCTCCTGCGATTTTGCTTACTCCTTATCAAATCTCTTTGTTGTCTTTCGATTCTCCTTTGTATTCTATCATATTCTTCATTGATATTACCATTGTTGCGGTTTTGTTCGCGTCTTCTTTCTCGATTGTCATGATTGTTCCGGCGTATTGCTTCTTGGAGCTCTCTTTCCTCCATTTCTGCTCTCAATCTTTCTCTTTCGCAAGCTAAACATGCTTGTTCAACATAATGTCTCTCGATTTCTTCTTCAATTACTTGCTCATTCCTGCGATTTTCTCTCCCATGTAATATTCTTCTTCCTTCTTCTTGATTTTCTT
Organism: Papaver bracteatum; assembly: GCA_023529315.1. Taxonomy (NCBI): domain Eukaryota; kingdom Viridiplantae; phylum Streptophyta; class Magnoliopsida; order Ranunculales; family Papaveraceae; genus Papaver; species Papaver bracteatum. The sequence continues at coordinate 2,271,087 of JAJJWX010003983.1, forward strand.
CATCACCTTGGTTGCTTCGTTCTTGACGCTGCCTGCTTTGAGGAATTTCTCCCCGTAGAATGTATCGACCTTCAATCATTTCTCTATTTTCGCGACGTTGTTCATCTGGATTTTGCACCTCCTGCCGAATATTTCCATCAACATTTTCTTCAGGTGAGTTTCGTATTTCTTCCCTTCTGATTGATCTTGAACTTGATCTTGTAGTGCTTCTTGACCTTCTATTTTGTAGTCTCATATTCTCCATTCTCAACTCATGATTCTGTCTTGTCAAATTAGCACGTTCTTCTGCTTCTATTCTCCCTTCTTCGTGTATTATTTGTCTCAATGCTTCTAATGCTTCAATCTCTTTATTTCCATGAATTATACCTCCAACTACTTCTTGATCTTCCTCTACTCGTCTATCGTTTCTTAATTGTCGTTCTTCTTCTGCTGAATCTGACTGCCAGGTGTGTACACTCACTCTATCGTAATCCATAGTTCTATTTTGCGCTGGTGTATGCTGAATTGGTTGTTGAATTTGATTTTCTCCATTATTTCTTGTATTCATTCTTGATGGTTCTCCAGTTTCATTTATTCTTTCTCCAACAAGTCTCTTACTCCTTCTAACAGTGGTTGCTTGTCTTGGAGCATTTCTTCTTCTATCCATCTCTTCAATCTCAATGAATTGTTGAAAATTATATGAAACTTTTCACCAACTACTCCAAATTCTTTCAAATCACAATACTAATCTTCACACTAAAACAAGGAATATCCCTGTTTCTAGCGCCAATATGTAGAGCAGGAAATCCCACACTACACCCCTCACAAGAATTCATACAATCAAATCATTTTTTAGATCGATAATCACAATTTTTATTGATTAATTTCACAAATTTTACAAGAAAGAAAGGAAATAAAGCTAAGGAATAAACAAATTCTCTGGACTTTCTCTCTCCTAATGACTTGCTCAACACTCGAAAAAGATCTCTCTCTTCCTTACGCATGTTCAACTCTTTATATAGGGAATTACATAGTGGATGACAACTAATCTGTCCTTTACTTTAGGATATGACTTGCGATATTCTCGCAAGAGTTCTATTGTTAATATTCGCAAATACTCTAATCATTGCAGAGTCATCACACTTTTCTCATGTTTCTGCTATCGTCATCTATCACATCATTCTTCAAATAATTCTGCGATGTTCGCCAAGTGTTATTGATCAAACTTCGCAAATGTGTCCTTCTTGCGATATCCTGATCCTACAGAGAGTAATGGGAAGAAGGTTCTGGTTGTTCCTAAACACACTCAGAAGTGGGTACCAAAGAAAGCCAATGATGCTTTGAGTGTGAAAATGAATGATCTTCCAGAAAATTCCATGACTATGGAGAAGGCAGTATCCATGATGTTGGAACTCAACAAGTTTTTTGGAAATATGGAATTGGATGTGAAAGGTTCTAAAAGCGATCTCTTTCATTATAATCCAAAGGTCACTTGTGGTAAGCAAGACATTGTTCACCCCAACACAACTAGATTGTGTTGTAAGTACATCCTCACTAAGGAATGCTCTGCTACGTATACGGTGAGGGAAGCACGAGAATTGGGGGAAACAGATTATGTTCGGTAAGTCGATTGGATTCTTCTAAAAAGTTATGTCTATAAACTTGAGAAATATTTGTGTTTTTATTTGCTTAGAGTACTTATAATGATCCATGTACCTTTATTATCGTTCTTTTCTACCTAACTTGATATGTGTTTAAGGTTCTTAAATGTTTAGGTACGAAAACAATAGTTCAGGATGTTTGGACTTCATGTAAATATACCAAGTATGCATAACATCATTTAAAACCAAAATCCAGGGGTTTAGGTATGCATACCCGTATGCATACTTGACGTCGATATTCGATAAACTTGTTTTGTCCGTAACTTCGTCTTCCGAACTCGGAATGACCTTATTATTTATGAATTCTATTTGTTTTTGAATTCTATTCAAATTGGAGATGAGAATTCCTGAATTTGGATGAGTTAAGATTGGTATTTGTCTTGTCTCCTGTTTTTGCGTGTTTTGCTCTGTTTTGTCGCACTTGTTCCACTTCTCTTGGACTTGGTCACTTGGATTCATGGAGTACTACTCTTAAGCTCATTTGTAGCTTTTACAAGAATGTTGTTGGTGAATCACAAAGAAGGAATTTCAAGAATGGGCATTAGTATGCATTATTATGGGATTCTTGAATGTTCACAATCATTTTATGTGAACTATTGTGCATGGTCGTTAATGACTTTGTATGTTCTTCTTTGTTAAGAAACTATTTTTATACGCCTTTGGTAGCTTTTCTTGGTATAAATCCGGGCGAAAAATATTGATTCTACCCTCTAAGGACAAATCATCTTATATGTGCATTACGAGTTTGTATTGATGCCTAGGAAACTTCTTATGAGAATTTATTCTTGTTTTTGAGAAGGATTACTAGAGTTTGGAATAGCAATTATTGTGATTTCATATAGCTATGTCCAACATTTTCATCTTGCAATATTTTTAGATTTATTCTAAAGTTGATTTGGAAGATGATTTTTCAGTATTAATCTTTACGGTTTTATATATTGCAATTTGTTATGGGATATGTGTGTTTGCGTCCGTGAACAATTATTGTCCCATACAATGTCAAAAGTTATCTCTTTTATATGTCGATATGCAAGTATTGATACAAGATCGATGAACTTTTGACAAACAAAAGTTAAGCCTATTATGTCAATTCATTGATGAAAGATAGGTTAAAATCTTTTGTTTACTAGGATTATGTTTATTGTATGTCATTGTACAAATAGTGATAAAAAAATAGAATGAATCCTTGTCTATGCCGCAGTATTGATATTTCCCTGATCCATATTTTATGTGTACTGCAATGCTCCATAAGTTTTCATGTGTTGAGCATAAAACGATTGAGTCAATCATTATTTTATGGTTAACATAGTCGTAGCTCCGTAAGTTATCTTATATCGAGCATGCTCAATTAAATTTATCACTTTTGTGTTTAAGTTGATTGTGTATTCTGATTAAATTAATCATGGGTTCTCTTGTTAATAGTTTAATTGAGAATTTTGGATATAAAAAATCATCTCTTTTATGGTTTTCGGTGTCCAATAAAATCCTTGTTTTCTTGTAAAAGTTAGGTCGCTCTTGTTGTTCTCTCGGGAATGACATCAAATGGGGGAGAGTTCTTTTGAACTTGCGCTTAATTTCCATATCTTTATGGGAAGTGCAGTTGTGGAATTTTTAGGGGTTATCCTGTATCTTTATAAACTCCTTGATGAATGCATTTAGCTTCGGCTTTATGATTGCATTTAAACAAGTTGATATGTACTTTTCTTTGGTCTAGAAGCGTCTCCGTGAAAATTTCATTAGGATCCCGTTTTCGTACATTTGCCAATTTTATTGACAAAAAGGGGGAGAATTAATATGTAGTTCACACTACAAATACATATGATTTACGTGCTTTACGGGTCATTATGTAAGGGGGAGTGGTTTTCGTGTAGAGACGAAAGTATTGATTAAGGGGGAGTGATACATATCACCATAGTATTGTTGTCGGAGTTGTGATATAAGAACTTTGATGCTGTGTAACGATACTATGACACTGTATAACAATGATCGAGAGCTTTTGTTTTCTCATTATTATGGATACGGGACTTCAACAACTATGATGCTTAACCGAACATCTATGGAATCATGGGAGTACTTGGAAAAGATGAAGTTTTTGAGTAATGTTGAAGTACCAAGGAGATCAAGCATGTGGACGAGAAGCTACAAAGTTTTATCTATTTTGTAATCCATATGTATTGATAGTTTTGTCACTAAAATTGACAAAGGGGGAGATTGTTAGAGCATTGCTCGGTCGAACTCGCATGCGTAGCTATCTCAAGTATGTTTATCAATATTAATGATCAAAACTATACGTATTGATTTCTAGTTTACTTATGACTAAGTCTCGGTCTAGGATAATTAAGTATAGTTGAGCTCCAGACTTCATGGCGATTATCTTGCGAAGACGAAGAACTACTCAAGGAACCGGTGGAACTTCATCCTACCAAAAAGTTATATGGAGGCTTAAAATTATCTAGCACTCAGAAGTTTATCTATCTCCTACACTTGAAACAACAGTCATGTAAGTATGATAGTTTTCATACATACATATTTTTTATTTCGAGTTGAGTTCACTCTCCTATCTTTTTCTCGAAATATTTGTTGGTAAGCAATCGCTTTAACCACTTTCATCTTTATCCGTGACGAAAGTCATGATGACGTTTTAATCTCGAAAATGGCTTTGATGAAGATAGTCGATTCTTTACGTCTAACAACTATTAACATTATAAAAGAATGTTTCAATGATTAAAATGTAGAGTTGATATTATGTAACCACCTATGGATATAAGCATATATAGTGTGTTCGCACATTAGTGTATAAATCCATGTACCGGAAACCAAGTGCGTGCATATGTGTGCATGTGGTATTGGTGAAGGAGACAGATTGGGTATGCGTACCTGTACGTGTACTGGCGGAAGTTCATGTCCGTGAATTTCTGCTGAGTTTGGAGTTTACGAACTTACAACCAGTCACCTTAGGTACGCATACCCGTACGCGTACCCACAGAAGTTTTCAACATAAAATTTATGATGGGTTTTCAAACCCAATTCCGATAGCTAGAGTACGCGTACCCATGTTGGTTATTTCTCAAATCGGTTGTTCATGAACTTAAACAATAAATCAATAAGGAATGCAATCTTTGCAAACCGTGGCTATATTGTTCATGAATTGATTCAAGTGAATCAAACCGATTTTGCTTCAATTGTGTCTTACGTAGTTACATCAGATTTTATTGCAATTGAATAACTCTTGAACTAGTTCTTATGAGTCATTTGAACTAGTTATGAAGAAGATGAATATGGTTGATATGAAAGTGCTCATATGACCAAACATTGGTAAACTAATCGTTAACCAACCAAATGTACACGTTTAGGTACGGTTACTCAAACCTAAATGAAATACATTTCATTTGTGTGTGACAAGCTAAGTTTCGATCTAACGGTTAAAAGATATTAGCTTGGATAAATCGGGTTTTTCATCTAACGATGAATATTGAATGCTTTGTTACCAAGGTAACTTAGATTGCAAACCCTGATATGAAAACTATATAAGGGAGACGTCTAGCAACTGGAAAAACTAATCCCCATACCTCATGTGTGATAATATTTGGTTTGCTAGAGTCGATTCTCCTTTAATCGTAGGTTTCTTCTCGAGACCCTGTCGATTAACGACTTAAATAATTCATTGGGATTGTGAAGCCAGACGAAACTACTTCTCTTGTAGTTGAGCGATCTGATCTTGCCATTTTCTATCGTACTAGTTCAATTGAATAATTGGGTTGATATTATATCTTCGATAGGGCAAGATCAAAAGAAATCACAAACATCTTCGTCTCATCATTTGTGATTCCGCAATATCTAGTTTCGCTACCATACGATTTAGATTATTGTGAGGTGATCAATAATTCTAGGATGTTCTTTGGGAATATAAGTCCGGATTATTAATTGGTTCATGTTCACCTTAATTTTATCAAAAGACGGAACAAAACTCGTAGGTTTATCTGTGGGAGACAGATTTATCTATTATCGTAGACTTTTTTGTGTGATACATATTTGTTTATTCAAGTCTTCGACTTTGGGTCATAGAAACTATAGGTTATGGGTGAGATCAGCTAATGGAATCAAGTGTGTATTATCCTGCTAGGATCAGAGACATAAGGAGCACAACTATACCTTGAATCAGTGTGATATTGATTAGGGTTTAACTACAGTCCACACCGAAGTTAGTTTGTAGTAGGCTAGTGTCTGTATCGCCTTAATACAGTGTGGTGTTCAATCTGGACTAGGTCCCAGGTTTTTTTTACAATTGCGGTTTCCTCGTTAACAAAATTTCTGGTGTCTGTGTTATTCCTATTCCGCATTATATTTTTTATATAATTGAAATATCACAAGTTGTGCGTCGTATCGATCAATTGTGAAATCCAACCTTTGGTTGTTGATTGGGAATTGATTGATCCATGGATATTGGTTTTTGATACCATCCAAGTTTATGTCTCTTGTATTTGATAAAGACTCGCAGATTTCTATTTGCTTGAGTATAGATCAAATCAAGAGATAGTGATATTAACTCCTTGATATACTTTTATTAAGATTGAGTCTAACTGTCTAGTAGATTCTCTTAAAAGTATATTAGAGTTAGTCCATACAGATTGCTAATCGAAATATTTGGTGAGGTTGTTAGACCCTCGCTTTTTCAATTGGTATCAAAGCAGGCAAACACTCTAAGACCACATAAGTCTGTGTTTGTAGCGATATGGTTATGGATGATAATATCTTGCTTGATGCATCACCAGTTCATAAATGCTCAGAGATGGATCGAAGCTATAACTCTTCAGAGAAATGTCGTGTTTCTTCTTCACTTTCAGAAACCGTGAGCAACTGGGAATCTCGCCTAGATGAACAGTTGAACGAACTTTCAGATAAAAGTGACTCTGAAGAAGAAATCAATGTTGATGAAGAGGTATCACAATATATTAAGCTTTTTGATTACCATCTACAGAAAAAGAAGCCAACATCCTGTCTGGCTATGTTTCTTACCCCTCTTTGTCGAGAAAACAAAAGGTTGAAAAAACTCTTTAAGGGTTAGGATAGTGGATATAGTCTACTAAAATAAATTGTTAAAGATCGTGAAGAAGATGTACGTTCAAAAAAATTTGAATGTGAATATCTTCGTCGTAATCTTTTCTTTTTAAAAGAAAAACTTACGGAATCTGAAGCAAGGTGCGACTCTCAACAAAACTGTTTCAATGACAGAGAAGTATTTTGATGTCCAAAGAAAAACAATTAGAGGCTGATTTAGCTACTGCTCTTGATAAAATCAAGGTATTGGAAGTTGACTTGAAAAAGTTCAATACTAGTTCAAGAAAATTAACCACTATGCTAGGAGTAAGTAAAAATCATCGTGATACACGAGGATTGGGCTATAAAGGAATAGATGCTCCAAGTATTAGCAAAGAGGTAAAATTTGTCAAGCCTAGTGATTCTTCTCAACAAAAGGTTTTCACTGATGGAAAAAGTGAAATACCTTCACCGGCAGTTAAGGTTCAAAAGAACAAAGTATATCAACCTCCAAAGTCAGTACACACGGATCGAGGTAAGAACATTCCTTATGTTTTCCACTATTGCGGAAATAAAGGTCACCTGGAAAGAAGATGTTGTTTCCTTGTACGGAATGAGAAACTTCATGATGTTCTTGTTTGGGCATCACAAGAAATTGTGAAACTAAGATCATATGTTAAGGCTAATCCCCTTAACGTTACAGATTGTAACTGTCCAACCTTTAGGCAAAGGAATCAGTGTTGTGATCAACCTAGATTTGCCTATAAACGTCATATGAAGCCTTTTCATCATCGTAATGGTTATCAAAAGGAAAAATTCGTAAAGACGAAGACAAGATCCGATGCTCCCAATTGGAGAAAAACTTACTTGCAAAAGAATAGTCAATCAAATTCTCTTTCGAGAAATATAGAAGAGAGTAATTGGAAGAAGGTTCTGGTTGTTCCTAAACACACTTCAGAAGTGGGTACCAAAGAAATCCAATGATGCTTTGAGTGTGAAAAGGAATGATCTTCCAGAAAATTCCATGACTATGGAGAAGGCAGTATCCATGATGTTGGAACTCAATAAATTTTTAGGAAATATGGAATTATATGTGAAAGATTCTAAAAGCGATCTGTTTCATGATAATCCAAAGGTCACTTGTGGTGAGTAAGACATTTTTCACCCCAACACAACTTGATTGTGTTGTAAGTACATCCTCACCAAGGAATGCCCTGCTACGTATATGGTGAGGGAAGCACGAGAATTGGGGCAAACATATTATCTTCGGTGAGTCGATTGGATTCTTCTAAAAAGGTATGTCTATAAACTTGAGCAATATTTGTGTTTTTATTTGCTTAGAGTACTTATAATGATCCATGTACCTTCCTTATCTTTCTTTTCTACCTAACTTGATATGTGTTTAAGGTTCTTAAATGTTTAGGTATGAAAACAATAGTTCAGGATGTTTGGACTTCATGGTACATATACCAAGTATGCATAACATCATTTAAAACCAAAATCCAGGGGTTTAAGTACGCATACCCGTATGCATACTTGACATCGATATTCGTAAAATTGTTTTGGCCTTAACTTCTTCGTCCGAACTCGGAATGACATCATTATTTATGCATTATCTTTTTTTTTTTAATTATATTCAAATTGGAGATGAGAATTCCTGAATTTGGATGAGTTAAGATTGGTATTTGTCTTGTCTCTTGTTTTTGAGTGTTTTGCACTGTTTTGTCGCACTTGTTCCATTTCTCTTGGACTTGGGCACTTGGATTCATGGAGTACTACTCTTAAGCTCATTTGTAGATTTTACAAGAATGTTGTTGGTGAATCGCAAAGAAGGAAGTTCAAGAATGGGCATTAGTACGCTTTATTATGGGATTCTTGAATGTTCACAATCATTTTATGTGAACTATTTTGCATGGTCGTTAATGACTTTTTATGTTCTTCTTTGTTAAGAAACTATTTTTATACGCCTTTGGTAGCTTTTCTTGGTATAAATCCGGGCGAACAAGATTGATTCTACCCTCTAAGGACAAATCATCTTATATGTGCATTACGAGTTTGTCTTGATGCCTAGGAAATTTCTTATGAGAATTTATTCTTATTTTTGAGAAGGATTACTAGAGTCTGGAATAGCAATTATTGTGATTTCATATAGCTATGTCCAACGTTTTCATCTTGCAATATTTTTAGATTTATTCTAAAGTTGATTTGGAAGATGATTTTTCAGTATTAATCTTTACGGTTTTATATATTGCAATATGTTATGGGATATGTGTGTTTGCGTCCGTGAACAATTATTGTCCCATACAATGTCAAAAGTTATCTCTTTTATATGTCGATATGCAAGTATTGATACAATATCGATGAACTTTTGACAAACAAAAGTTAAGCCTATTATGTCAATTCATTGATGAAAGATAGGTTAAAATCTTTTGTTTACTAGGATTATGTTTATTGTATGTCATTGTACAAATAGTGATAAAAAAATAGAATGAATCCTTGTATATGCCGCAGTATTGATATTTCCCTGATCCATATTTTATGTGTACTGCAATGCTCCATAAGTTTTCTTGTGTTGAGCATAAAACGATTGAGTCAATCATTATTTTATGGTTAACATAGTCGTAGCTCCGTAAGTTCTCTTATATCGAGCATGCTCAATTAAATTGATCACTTTTGTGTTTAATTTGATTGCGTATTCTGATTAAATTAATCATGGGTTCTCTTGTGAATAGTTTAATTGAGAATTTTGGATATAGAAAATCATCTCTTTTATGGTTTTCGGTGTCCAATAAAGTCCTTGTTTTCTTGTAAAAGTTAGGTCGCTCTTGTTGTTCTCTCGGGAATGACATCAAATGGGGGAGAGTTCTTTTGAACTTGCGCTTAATTTCCATATATTTATGGGGAGTGCAGTTGTGGAATTTTTAGGGGTTATCATGTATCTTTATAAACTCCTTGATGAATGCATTTAGCTTCGGATTTATGATTGCATTTAAACAAGTTGATATGTCCTTTTCTTTGGTCTAGAAGCGTCTCCGTGAAAATTTCATTAGGATCCCATTTTCGTACATTTGCCAATTTTATTGACAAAAAGGGGGAGAATTAATATGTAGTTCACACTACAAATACATATGATTTACGTGCTTTACGGGTCATTATGTAAGGGGGAGTGGTTTTCGTGTAGAGACGAAAGTATTGACTAAGGGGGAGTGATACATATCACCATAGTATTGTTGTCGGAGTTGTGATATAAGAACTTTGATGATGTGTAACGATACTATGACACTGTATAACAATGATTGAGAGCTTTTGTTTTCTCATTATTATGGATACGGGACTTCAACAACTATGATGCTGAACCGAACATCTATGGAATCATGGGAGTACTTGGAAAAAATGAAGTTTTCGATTAATGTTGAAGTACCAAGGAGATCAAGCATGTGGACGAGAAGCTACAAAGTTTTATCTATTTTTTAATCCATATGTATTGATAGTTTTGTCACTAAAATTGACAAAGGGGGAGATTGTTAGAGCATTGCTCGGTCGAACTCGCATGCGTAGCTATCTCAAGTATGTTTATCAATATTAATGATCAAAACTATACGTATTGATTTCTAGTTTACTTATGACTAAGTCTCGGTCTAGGATAATTAAGTATAGTTGATCTCCAGACTTCATGGAGATTATCTTGCGAAGACGAAGAACTACTCAAGGAACCGGTGGAACTTCATCCTACCAAAAAGTTATATGGAGGCTTAAAATTATCTAGCACTCAGAAGTTTATCTATCTCCTACACTTGAGACAACAGTCATGTAAGTATGATAGTTTTCATACATACATATTTGTTATTTAGAGTTGAGTTCACTCTCCTATCTTTTTCTCGAAATATTTGTTGGTAAGCAATCGCTTTAACTACTTTCATCTTTATCCGTGACGAAATTCATGATGACGTTTTAATCTCGAAAATGGCTTTGATGAAGATAGTCGATTCTTTATGTCTAACAACTATTAACATTATAAAAGAATGTTTCAATGATTAAAATGTAGAGTTGAGATTATGTAACCACCTATGGATATAAGCATATATAGTGTGTTCGCACATTAGTGTATAAATCCATGTACCGGAAACCAAGTGCGTGCATATGTGTGCATGTGGTATTGGTGAAGGAGACAGATTGGGTACGCGTACCTGTACGTGTACTGGCGGAAGTTCATGTCCGTGAATTTCTGCTGAGTTTGGAGTTTACGAACTTACAACCAGTCACCTTAGGTATGCATACCCGTACGCGTACCCACGGAATTTTCAACATAAAATTTATGATGGGTTTTCAAACCCAATTCAGATAGCTAGAGTACGCGTACCCATGTTGGTTATTTCTCAAATCGGTTGTTCATGAACTTAAACAATAAATCAATAAGGAATGCAATCTTTGCAAACCGTGGCTATATTGTTCATGAATTGATTCAAGTGAATCAAACCGATTTTGCTTCAATTGTGTCTTATGTAGTTACATCAGATTTTATTGCAATTGAATAACTCTTGAACTAGTTCTTATGAGTCATTTGAACTAGTTATGAAGAAGATGAATATGGTTGATATGAAAGTGCTCATATGGCCAAACATTGGTTAACTAATCGTTAACCAACCAAATGTACACGTTTAGGTACAGTTACTCAAACCTAAATGAAATACATTTCATTTGTGTGTGACAAGCTAAGTTTCGATCTAACGGTTGAAAGATATTAGCTTGGATAAATCGGGTTTTTCATCTAACGATGAATATTGAATGCTTTGTTACCAAGGTAACTTAGATTGCAAACCCTGATATGAAAACTATATAAGGGAGACGTCTAACAACTGGAAAAACTAATCCCCATACCTCATGTGTGATAATATTTGGTTTGCTAGAGTCGATTCTCCTTTAATCGTAGGTTTCTTCTCGAGACCCTGTCGATTAACGACTTAAATAATTCATTGGGATTGTGAAGGCAGACGAAACTACTTCTCTTGTAGTTGAGCGATCTGATCTTGCCATTTTCCATCGTACTAGTTCAATTGAATAATTGGGTTGATATTATATCTTCGATAGGGCAAGATCAAAAGAAATCACAAACATCTTCGTCTCATCATTTGTGATTCCGCAATATCTAGTTTCGCTACCATACGATTTAGATTATTGTGAGGTGATCAATAATTCTAGGATGTTCTTTGGGAATATAAGTCCAGATTATTGATTGGTTCATGTTCACCTTAATTTTATCAAAATACGGAACAAAACTCGTAGGTTTATCTGTGGGAGACAGATTTATCTATTATCGTAGACTTTTTTGTGTGATACATATTTGTTTATTCAAGTCTTCGACTTTGGGTCATAGAAACTCTAGGTTGTGGGTGAGATCAGCTAAGGGAATCAAGTGTGTAGTATGCTGCTAGGATCAGAGACGTAAGGAGCACAACTATACCTTGAATCAGTGTGATATTGATTAGGGTTTAACTACAGTCCACACCGAAGTTAGTTTGTAGTAGGCTAGTGTTTGTATCGCCTTAATACAATGTGGTGTTCATTCTGTACTAGGTCCCGGTTTTTTTTTACAATTGTGGTTTCCTCGTTAACAAAATTTCTGGTGTCTGTGTTATTCATATTCCACATTATATTTTTTATATAATTGAAATATCACAAGTTGTGCGTTGTATCGATCAATTGTGAAATCCAACCTTTGGTTGTTGATTGGGAATTGATTGATCCATGGATATTGGTTTTTGATACCATCCAAGTTTATGTCTCTTGTATTTGATAAAGACTCGCAGATTTCTATTTGCTTGAGTATAGATCAAATCGAGAGATAGTGATATTAACTCCTTGATATACTTTTATTAAGATTGAGTCTAACTGTCTAGTTGATTATCTTAAAAGTATATTAGAGTTAGTCCATATAGATTGCTAATCGAAATATTTGGTGAGGTTGTTAGACCCTCGGTTTTTCAATTGGTATCAAAGCAGGCAAACACTCTAAGACCACATAAGTCTGTGTTTGTAGCGATATGGTTATGGATGATAATATCTTGCATGACGCATCACCAGTTCATAAATGCTCAAAGATGGATCGAAGCTATAACTCTTCAGAGAAATGTCGTGTTTCTTCTTCACTTTCAGAAACCGTGAGCAACTGGGAATCTCGCCTAGATGAACAGTTGAACGAACTTTCAGATGAAAGTGACTCTGAAGAAGAAATCAATGTTGATGAAGAGGTATCACAATATATTAAGCTTTTTGATTACCATCTAAAAAAAAAAAGAACCCAACATCCTGTCTGGCTATGTTTCTTACCCCTCTTTGTCGAGGATTACTTGGAAGTGACGAAGATTTCGAGTAATATTGAAGAACCAAGGAAATCAAGCATTTGTATGAGAAGCTACAAAGTTTATTTATTTTGTAATCCATATGCATTGATAGTTTTGTCACTAAAATTGACAAAGGGGGAGATTGTTAGAGCACTGCTCGGTCAAACTCGCACGCGTTGCTATCTCAAGCTTGTTTGTCAAGTTTAGTTGTCAGAACTATAAGTCTTAATTTCTAGTTTACTTATAGCCATATCTCGGATTAGGATATATTATGTAGTTGAGCTTTAGGCTTCACGATGTTCATCGATTGGAGATGAAGAACTACTAAGGGTATCTTGTGGAACTTCATCAACAAAAGGTATGTGGATACTTGAACTCATCTATCACTCAGAAGTCTATTTTTATTCGATCTCCTATTGAGACAAAAGTCTTATAATTATATAGACTTCACTTTATACACATTTGATATTTCGAGCCGAATTTAACTCGTTTACATATTTCTCGAAATATGTGTTGGTAAGCTTTTGCTTTTACCAAATTCATATTTTATTCTTGACGAAAGTCAAAAGATGGATCATGTGAAAATCGCCTGGTAACATCTTATATGATTTGTGTGAGACGGTCATCTGATATAGGCTCAGAATGTTTCGTATTGATCAATTGAAAATTGCTTTGAAGCTAATTGTTTGTGTGAGATAGCTATTATCGTCTTCTAAGAATATTTCAATGATTAAAATGGAGTTTAGAACAACTAACCATTGATTGGATATAGCACAGTAGGCGTACTTTGCAGGTATATTCCAAGTCCGGGAATTTAGTATGCATACCCATATGTGTACTGATTCAACGGTTAAAGTCCGGGAACTATAGTATGCATACCCGTATGCGTACTTATTTCAACTGAGTTCAGTCGTGAACGACAGTATGCGTACCCATTTGCATACTGGCGAACAAGCCAGGTCCGGGAACTCTAAGTATGCATACATGTTTGCAAATTTGAGTGGGTTAAGTTCTAAAATCGGTTATTTATGAATAAATACATTTATATAATAAGGAATGCAATCTTTGCAAACCGTGGCTATAATGTTCATGAATTGATTCGAGTGAATCAAAAACCGATTTTGATTCAACTGTGTCTTGTATACATATTTCTATGAGAATATAAACAATTGAAAAACTCTATAACTAGTTTTATTTGAATCATTTGAACTAGTTGTGATTAAGATGAACAAGGTTGATATGAAAGTGTTCATGAAAATATGGGGGTCTAAGAATCTCACCCAATATTTCGATTAGCAATCTGTATGGACAACTCCGAGTTGTTTTCTAGAGAATCAATCAAGACTCGATCAATAGAAAATATCTCAAGGAGTTACTATCTCAATATCTCGATTTGATTTACTCAAGCAAATATGATTCGCGAGTCTAATCAAAGAGAGATAACTTGGATGGTACCAAAGACCAATATCCAAGTGTCAATCGATTTAAATCAACAACCAATAAGGTCAGATATTCTAATCGACTGAACAACACACAACCTGTATTATTTCAATTATATAAAAATATAATGCGGAAAAGAAATAACACAGACACCAGAATTTTGTTAACGAGGAAACCGCAAATGCAAAAAAACCCCGGGACCTAGTCCAGATTAAACATATACTGTATTAAGCCGCTACAGACACTAGCCTACTCCAAATTAACTTCGGTCTGGACTATATTTGAACCACAACTAATATCACACTGATCCAAGGTACATTTATGCTCATACGACTCTGATCCTAGAAGGATACCGTGCACTTGATTCCCTTAGCTGATCTCACCCACAACCAAGAGTTGCTACGACCCAAAGTCGAAGACTTTAGCAAACAAATCTGTCTCACACAGAAAAGTCTACAGGTAATAAATAAATTCGTCTCCAACGAATAAACCTATGAGTTTTGTTCCGTCTTTTGATAAATCAAGGTAAACAGGAACCAATCGATAAAACCAGACTTATATTCCCGAAGAATAGCTCAGTTTCATCAATCACCTCACAATAAACTTAATCGACGCAACGAAGAAGATTATTGAGGAATCACAAACAATGAGATGAAGATGTTTGACTACTTTTATCTTGCCTATCGGAGATAGAAATCTCAAGGCAATTATTACAATTGTACTCGTACGATAGAAATAGCAAGATCAGATCACACAAGTACAAGAAAAATAGTATCGGTCTAGCTTCACAATCCCAATGAAGTCTTTAAGTCATTAACCCGAATTTAGAGAGAAAACTCAAGGGTTAATGGAGATCGACTCTAGCTTAGAGAAAACTAGTATCACACAAGAAAGGTGTGTGGGGATTAGTTTTTCCAATGGCTAGAGTTCTTCTTATATAGTCTTTCAAATCATGGTTTGGAATCAATGTTAGCTTAGTAACAAAGCGTTCAATATTCACCGTTAGATGAAAACCTGATTAGATACAAGCTAATATCTCTCAACCGTTTGATCGAAAACTTAGATTGTCATACACACATGTACTTGACGTTTTGAGTTCGTGTAACCGTACCCAAACGTGTACAATGGTTGGTTCAACATTAGTCAACCAAATGGTTAGCCAAATGATAACTTTCATATCAACTACTTCACCATAACTAGTCCAAATGACTCAAATGAACTAGTTAGAGAGTTGTTCAATTGCTATGAGATCTCAAGTACTACAAGAGACACAATTGAATCAAAAACGATGTGATTCACTCGAATCATTAATCATGAACTATAAGGCCATGGTTTTCAAAATCATTCCTTAGTAATTTGAGATAAGTTCACGAACAACGTTTTCAGACATAACCTCTTGAGTTCGCGGACTCAAGCTAACCGGTTGAAGTTAATAAACTCCATCAGAATTTCTCGGGATGAGAACTTTCGTCAGTTCGTGGACTAGGTTCGCGGACTGCACCTGAGCTTCAACTTCAACAGATATTCTCGGGTTCGAGAACTTACACCAGTTCGCGGACCGGGTTCGCGGACTGGGTTGCTGCTCACGTTCC
This sequence comes from Papaver bracteatum, assembly GCA_023529315.1. NCBI lineage: Eukaryota > Viridiplantae > Streptophyta > Magnoliopsida > Ranunculales > Papaveraceae > Papaver > Papaver bracteatum. Next base: position 2,287,137 of record JAJJWX010003983.1, read on the forward strand.
GGTTCTACTTGATCAACAAAGTTCGCAAACTTCGGTTCAAGTGTTAAGGACTTATACATATATGTGTTTCCACAACAATTTTTAAATCCCACAATGGTTATATAGTATAAACCCTCATTTCAATCATTGAAACATTCTCAGAGGACGTCATATAGTTGTTATTCACGAACTAGTTTTCGTCAGAGCAATTTCCAAAGTGATTGAAACATAACATGACTTTCGTCACTAAGCAAAGATGAACTTGGCTAAAGCGAAAGCTTTACCAACACCCATTTTGAGAAATAGATAAACGAGATATACTCAGCTCGAAATGTCACATGTGCATATTCTTAGTCTATATAGTAAAACGACTTTTGTCTCAAGATAGGAGATAGAGTAGATAGACTTTTGAGTGATAGATAAGTTCAAGTCTCCACATACCTTTTAGTCGATGAAGATCTACTGGTTCCTTGAGTAGTTATTCGTCTTATATGATGATCGCCATGGAGTTCTTGAGCTCAACTACACTTTCTATCCTAGTCCGAGACCTTAGATATAGTAGACTAGAAATCAAGACTATATAGTTCTGATCACTAAGATTGACAAACATGCTTTAGATAGCAACACATGCGAGTTTGAGCAGTGCTCTAACAATTTTAGTGGCAAAACTATTAATACATATGGAATACAAAAATTATATAATAAACTTTGTAGATCCTATTCCACATGTCTAATCTTCAACAATACTCGAAATCTTCGTCACTTCCAAGTAGTCCAATGATCCCAAAGGTTGTAAGTTTAGCATCACCGTTGTTGAAAATCCGTGGCTATAACAATGAGAAAAGCATTGGTTCTCAATCATTGTTATACAGTGTCATAGTATTATTACACAACGTTAAAGTCCAATTGCATCACAACTTCAACAACAATACTATGGTGATACTTCACTCCCCTTTAGTCAATACTCCATATCACATGGTAACCACTCCTCCTTACATAATGATCCGAAAACCATATGTATTTGTAGTGTGAACTACAATTAATTCTCCCCCTTTTTATCAATAAAATTGGCAAAGGTACAAGAACGGGATCCTAATGAAATTTCCGTAAGAGACATTTCATGACCAAAGGTAAATGTTCTATCATCTTGTTTAGATGCAATCATAAAGGCAAGGCTAAATGCATTCATCAAGGAGTTTATAAAGATACAAGATAACCCCTAAAAATTCCACAGCCGCACTCCCCACAAAGATTTGGAAATTAAGCGCAAGTTCAAAAGAACTTTCCCCCATAAGATGGCATTCCCAAAGGAACAACAAGAGCGACCTTAATTTCAAGAGAAAAGAAGGATTTCTTTAGACTCAACAAATTGCATACAAGTATGAATTTGGAATCCAAAATATTGAATCATATTAACCAAAGCGAACCAAGATTAATTTGACTAAATATGCTCAACACAAGTAAACTTATGGAGACTTAATTCATCGATTAGCTTATTCACAAGAGAACTCATAAATATTCTAACCGGATTACACAATTAAACTAATCACAAAGTAATCAATTCAATTGTCCACACTCGACATGAGAAAAATCTATGGAGTGTTAACTAAATAATCATACACGATGATTGATTTAGTTCATTTGGGCTCAACATAAGAGATTATGGAACCCCGACTAAGATTATCATAGGAAATGACAACCTTAACCGTACATGTACTCAACATGAGAGAACTCATGGAATACAAACTAAATAACCACACAAGTTGATTAATTTAGTTCTTAATGCTCAACATATAGCATCTCATGGAACAACCAACCATGCCAATGAGAAATCGACTTAGTTGTATCGTGCTCAACATGAGATACACAATGGAACCTTCACGGTAATACTTAATAATATGGAACAATTAAGCTCTATACCATGGATAACAAAACAAGGACCTATTCTATTTTTTCATCACAAAGTGACATAATAGACTTTATCCTTGAATCACAAAAGATTTTAACCTATCTTACATTAACAATTGACAATATAGGCTTAACTTTTGTGTTTTGCCAAAAGTTCATTCGTTCATTTATCAATATTTGCATACCAATATGTGAACGACTTTACTTTTGACAAAATATGGGATAATCAAGTTTACGGACGTAAACATATAAATCCCATCAAAATATTGCAATATATAAAACCATAAAGATTAATATTGCAAAAATCATCTTCCAAACAAGTTTAGAATTAAAACCAATAAATCTAAAAACAAGAAGATGAAATCATTGGATATAGCTATGTGTAATCACAATCATGGCTATTCTAAAACACTAGTTATTCTTCTAAATAAAGCAGAAACCATAGAATATTTACTAGATAAAAAGAACCAAACAGAAAAACTTTTATATCATACCGAATTAGGTTCAAATCGACAGTTCGGGACCTTCTTGAGCCTTAAGATCTCGAAGCTTGTGAATGGCAGCATCTTCTGTACTTGTGATATCCTTATTGGGAATCTCTTTAACATGGTTTTTCATGAGAACAAGATCAAACTTAAACTTTTTCAACTCAGTTTTTACCACATCAAGACACTTCATTGTATCAACAAGTTATTGCTTATCCTTCTCAAATTCCATTAGGAAGTCAAGATCTACATCCGATGAAATCTCTTCAATCTCTTCTATATCCGAGAGTGAATCAGAGGATTGAGGAAGATAACCTTCAATTTCAATAAGAGTTTCCTTTTCTTTATCGAGTTCGCAATATACCGCCTTATCAATGACATCATTAGTCAAGTCCGAAGAGCATGAAGAAGAAGCCATTGATAACATAAAACCTAGAGTAAAAGAGTAACTCAATAGGATAGGTATATAAAGAAAAACTCGAGAGGTTTAGGGTTACAAAATAGGTTTAAGGGAAAACTTGAACCGTACGTGAACCCATAGGATGGTTTTTCACAAAGCTCTACATGGAAAAAGGAAACACTTTTATTTTTCAAAGTTGTTTTAGAAAATGAACAATTAAAAAGAAAAATACTCACAAACCAGTGTCTGAACAATTATCTTTCAAAAAACGATAAGAGATTAGCTAGATAATTAGAGTCACATAGTCATGGAGTATACCTATCCACTTCTCTCACAACTAGGCTTTTTGTATGTGAGATATTCAACCTTGTGATTAATTCACACAAGTATGAGCCTTTATCTCATCAAATGAATATTGTTCATCTCTATCCTTCTGTTTCTGATATGTGCACTTTCTAGTGAGATAAGACACCGATTGATTATCTTTCTTATCAGAAGGACTAAATCTAGGACCTCTAGCAATAGGTTCAAGAGGATCTGAATAGATAGGGATCCATTTTCTAGATTTAGATTTATCAGAAACATCCTTATAAGTACAGGGAATGTTCTTATTAATACAACAAAAAGGATTGCCAGAAAAAAATTTATCCATGTGATGATATCTAGGGTAGAGATCATTCTTATAAGTTTTCTGATTTCTTGTGGGCATACGATTCACTGCGTTAGTCAACTGAATATTTGTTCCATTGACAGTGAAGAGAAGCAAATTATGAAGCTTAGAAATTTGTTTCCTTCTTGCAAAACAATTGTATAGCATAGTGATTCTGTTTCCCACAAAAAGTACAGGTTCGTGGAGGAGAATCAATACCTGGCACGTATTTAGACTCCATATCCTTACAGGAAGATTGCAATTTATGTAAACTTTTCTCGACACAATCTTATTCTGGAGAATAATTTGTCTTGTACAGAACATCACCTGAGTTATTTTGTACAGAGCATTTTCTCCATAAGATAGAGTTTTCCTTTTCCAAGGATTTACACTGTTCATGAGCTAGACTAAGAGATGCACAAAGTTTCTCTTTTTCAGCACGAAGTCTGTTGAGATCTGATGAATGAGTCTCGAGCAAACATTTTTCTCTAATTGAGTCCTCTTTAACAACTTCCTTAAGAGTACTAATCTTTTCATGTTATAGAGTAGTTTCTTGTAGAAATTTCTCAATGTTCTTAGAGAAGGACTTTATGATATTATAGAGATCACGTTCTCGATTAAGAGACTTTTCAAATTCATCAATGAGCTGATCATGATCATTAAAATCAATATCTTCAGCTGTATGTTTTGAAATTTTGGTGAGCTCCTTTTCAGCTTCTGCCACAGTGTTACATGCCTCATGATAGCAAGAAATGTCATTATCACATTGAACATTCTTTCTACCTCGGGATTCAGAAGAATCAACTAAGGAATAATCCTTTGAGGTGTTTCCAAGACACTTGACATGGTCAAAAGCTTTAGGAGACATTTTGGTAAGTGCAACAGAGATTTTTTCCACAGACTCAGATTGCCACAAACACAGACTTGTAAGGTCTTTAATGTGTTTGCCTTCTCTGATACCAATTGAAAATGCGGGGGTCTAACAACCTCACCCAATATTTCGATTAGCATTCTGTTTGGACAACTCCGAGTTGTTTTCTAGAGAATCAATCAAGACTCAATCAATAGAAAATATCTCAAGGAGTTACTATCTCAATCTCTCGATTTGATTTACTCAAGCAAATATGATTCGCGAGTCTAATCAAAGAGAGATAACTTGGATGGTACCAAAGACCAATATCCAAGTGTCAATCAATTTAAATCAACAACCAATAAGGTCGGATATTCTAATCGACTGAACAACGCACAACCTGTATTATTTCAATTATATAAAAATATAAGGCGGAAAAGAAATAACACAGACACCCGAATTTTGTTAACGAGGAAACCGCAAATGCAGAAAACCCCCGGGACCTAGTCCAGATTAAACATACATTGTATTAAGCCGCTACAGACACTAGCCTACTCCAAATTAACTTCGGTCTGGACTATAGTTGAACCACAACTAATCTCACACTGATCCAAGGTACATTTATGCTCATACGACTCTGATCCTAGAAGGATACCGTGCACTTGATTCCCTTAGATGATCTCACCCACAACCAAGAGTTGCTACGACCCAAAGTCGAAGACTTTAGCAAACAAATCTGTCTCACACAGAAAAGTCTACAGGTAATAGATAAATTCGTCTCCAACGAATAAACCTATGAGTTTTGTTCCGTCTTTTGATAAATCAAGGTAAACAGGAACCAATCGATAAAACCAGACTTATATTCCCGAAGAATAGCTCAGTTTCATCAATCACCTCACAATAAACTTAATCGACGCAGCGAAGAAGATTATTGAGGAATCACAAACAATGATATGAAGATGTTTGACTACTTTTATCTTGCCTATCGGAGATATAAATCTCAAGGCAATTATTACAATTGTACTCGTACGATAGAAATAGCAATATCAGATCACACAAGTACAAGAAAAATAGTATCGGTCTAGCTTCACAATCCCAATGAAGTCTTTAAGTCGTTAACCCGAATTTAGAGAGAAAACTCAAGGGTTAATGGAGATTGACTCTAGCTTAGAGAAAACTAGTATCACACAAGAAAGGTGTGTGGGGATTAGTTTTTCCAATGGCTAGAGTTCTTCTTATATAGTCTTTCAAATCAGGGTTTGCAATCAATGTTAGCTTAGAAACAAAGCATTCAATATTCACCGTTAGATGAAAACCTGATTAGATACAAGCTAATATCTCTCAACCGTTAGATCGAAAACTTAGCTTGTCATACACATATTTACTTGACGTTTTGAGTTCGTGTAACCGTACCCAAACGTGTACAATGGTTGGTTCAACATTAGTCAACCAAATGGTTAGCCAAATGATAACTTTCATATCAACCATATTCTTCTTCACCATAACTAGTCCAAATGACTCAAATGAACTAGTTAGAGAGTTTTTCAATTGATATGAGATCTCAAGTACTACAAGAGACAAAATTGAATCAAAAACGATGTGATTCACTCGAATCATTAATCATGAACTATAAGGCCACGGTTTGCAAAATTATTCCTTAGTAATTTAAGATAAGTTCACGAACAACGTTTTCAGACATACCCTCTTGAGTTCGCGGACTTAAGCTAACCGGTTGAAGTTAATAAACTCCAGCAAAATTTCTCAGGATGAGAACTTCCTTCAGTTTGCGGACTGGGTTCGCGGACTGCACCTGAGCTTCAACTTCAGCAGATATTCTCGGGTTCAAGAACTTACGCCAGTTTGCGGACCGGGTTCGCGGACTGAGTCGCTGCTCACGTTCCGGTTCCACTTGATCAACAAAGTTCGCAAACTTCGGTTCAAGTGTTAAGTACTTATACATATATGTGTTGCCACAACAATGTTCATATACCAAAATGGTTATATAGTCTAAACTCTCATTTCAATCATTGAAACATTCTCAGAGGACGTCATATAGTTGTTATTCATGAACTAGTTTTTGTCAGAGCAATTTCCAAAGTGATTGAAACATAACATGACCTTCGTCACTAGGAAAAGATGAACTTGGCTAAAGCGAAAGCTTTACCAACACCCATTTCGAGAAATAGATAAGCGAGATATACTCAGCTCGAAATGTCTCATGTGCATATTCTTAGTCTATATAGTAATACGACTTTTGTCTCAAGATAGGATATATAGTAGATAGACTTTTGAGTGATAGATAAGTTCAAGTCTCGACATACCTTTTAGTCGATGAAGATCCACTGGTTCCTTGAGTAGTCCTTCATTTTGTATGATGATCGCCATGGAGTTCTTGAGCTCAACTACACTTTCTATCCTAGTCCGAGACCTTAGATATAATAGACTAGAAATCAAGACTATATAGTTTTGATCACTAAGATTGACAAACATGCTTGAGATAGCAACACATGCGAGTTTGACCGAGCAGTGCTCTAACAGTTCATATGGAAAACTTCGGTTAACTATTGTTGAGCCAACTGAGTGTACACTGAAAAAGCGTGGGTCTAACAACCCCACCCAATATTTCGCTTAGCAATCTGTATGGACTAACTCCAATATACTTTTAAGAGAATCAACTAGATAGTCAGACTCAATTTTAATAAAAAGTATATCAAAGAGTTAAATCTCAATTTATCAATTTAATCCGCAATCAAACAAATAATAATTTGTGAGCCTGATTGAATATAAGAGAAATAACTTGAACGGTACCAAAGACAAATGTTCAAGGATCAATCAGTTTGAACCAAAGGTTGAATTTACCAATTGATCGATTCAACGCACAACCTGCGATATTTCAATTATGTAACAAAATATATTGCGAAAAAGTAATAACTCAGATACCAGAAGTTTTGTTAACGAGGAAATCGCAAAAGTAGAAAAACCCCGGAACCTAGTCCAAATCTAAACACCACACTGTATTAAGCCGCTACATACACTAGCCTACTACAAAGCTAACTTCTGTATGGAATGTAGTTGAGACCTAATCAATCTCATACTGATCAAGGTACAATCATGCTCCTTACATCTATGATCCTAGTATGATACTATGCACTTGATTCCCTTAGATGATCTCACCCACAACCAAGAGTTGATACGACCCAAAGTCGAAGACTTGATAAATAAATCTGTCTCCCACAGATATACCTACGAGTTTTTGCTCCGTCTTTTGATAAATCAAGGTGAACATGAACCAATTGATAAACTGGACTTATACTCCCGAAGAACAGCCTAGTATTATCAATCACCTCACAATAATCTTAATAGATTAATGAAACAAGATATTGTGGAATCATAAACGATGAGACGAAGGTGTTTGTGACTACTTTTCTATCTTGCCTATCGGAGATATAAATCTCAGATTATATTCAATCACGATAGAAAATAGCAAGATCAGATCACACAACTGTAGTTCCAGGAATTCCTATACTACACCCCTCACAAGAATTCATAATAATCAACACATATTTGAAGATTAAGAACACCACTTTTATTGATTAATTCTCAGAAATATTACAAGAAATAGAAGAAATCAAGAATACAACCGCTCTCTTAAACTTTCTCTCTCCTCAAAACTTTCTCAACACTCCTAAATTGATCTCTCCTTTCCGAATCTGTTAGTTCTCTTTATATAGGGTAATTACATTGTGGATGACAGCTAAGCTGTCCTTTTATTTCGGATCTGACTCGCGATACTCTCGCAACAATTATAATATTTATTCTCACAGATGTTATAATCATCGCAGGATTGTCATGCTCTTCTCGTGTTTCAATTTGCGTCATGAGTCCTTCTGCGACACTCGTAGTGTGTTGTTGAAGAGCTCGCAGAAATGTTGTTAAAATCTCGTAAGAGTATTGCTGTGGAGATATTCTGATCCTACATCTTGCCTCTTCTCATGTTTTTTCTGCGAAGGGGAAAGGATCATGAGAATTGAAACTTTTTAAAACGCCGCAGCTGTTCATCTTTTCAGATTCTTCTGTTCTGACACGTTTCTGTATTCTTCGCCAGATTTGCTACACATATCTTTTCTTCCATTTAACTTATGACACATCCTTTTCAACCGCTGCACTTCAACCATTCATGTCTTCTCTTCGCATTAAATGCATTTATCTTCTCGAGAATTCCTACCTTCTATATATATCTTCTTCATTTATCTATTTTCTTCTTTTTACTTTCTCTTTCCTTATCTCTGCAATTTTACTTTTCTTTCGCAACTTCCGCATCTGCTGCTGTTGTAATTTTTGTATTATTCCTTCAATCTTCTATTTTCTTCATTCACATACTAAAAATGCCTCTAGCGGGTCGTAAAAATCTAATTGCTTTTCAAAAAATGCAGAAGAAGCTTCAAGATAAAGGTTTTACTCTCTCTACCATTCCCGATTAAAACCCTAAGGCTGAGCTCTCTGTTAAATTATTTTACGATCTACCGTGAAATCGCGAGAAGATCATAGTCTCATTAGGTCAGCTTGAAGCTGGCCTTCTCATTCCTCTTTACGACCCTGAACTTACTTTATTCTATGAAATACTTTCTCATGCGAAGTTCTCGCGGGCAATATATCAGTTGAGTGGAGATTGCATTTGTTTAATGCTTGAGTTTGGTACTCGTGGTGCCGGTAAGGAATCACTTTACCCCCCTGAAGTGAAGAACCCTAAATTCAAAGGAGTTCCAATTATTCCCGCGAAGTATACCGTAGAAAATTTCTTCGCGAATTATGAAATAATCCCCATGAGGAAGGATATCACTTGTTGGGGTATCCACTTACAGAAGAAGGATGACATTGCTGAAGATAAAGTTCTTATGTTGGACATTGACTGGCATCCAGGCAAAAATTCATCTCCTCGCCATTCTAATGATGACAAATGGTGTATTTTCCCATTACTTGTAGGGGGCCCATACATCTCTGGTTCTCATGCTTTACCTGCGAATCTCGCAGAACATCAACCATGGGTGTTTAGATGGCCTGAAAGGGATACAGAGGTATGTTCTCGATTTTTTTGCTTGAACTATCATTATTATTTTCCTCATGCTTTTATACATACTCTCGCTGACTGCTCCAATTTTACCAGATTAAAAGGCTGAAAGCTAGCTACAATAAGTTAGGGAACCCCAGTACTCTATTAGCTCTCAGATCACTCACAGATGAAGTAAGAAATATTCCTTTATGATTCTTAACAATATATTGTTGCCTCTATTTCTTATCTTTATCTGTGTTTGAAGGTTATTGAATAAATTGAACCCGTTAAGGTTGCGAAGACTAAGGGGAAAGGCAAAAGTGCTCCTCGTAGGGAGAAATCTGCTGCTCCTCTTTCAAAGAAAATAAAAGTCCAATCCTCTCCTCCTTCAACTCCTCAATCTAATCAAGAAATTTCAAGTAATGATATTGATAATGACGATGATGACGATGATGGTGATGCTAATATTTCCTTCGCGAAGGAATCCTCCCAATCTGAATCTTCCATGGATCATCTATCCGGTATTTTTGCTAATACCATGCAAGTAATTGGTGACACCCCTCTGACTAATGCTTGCAAGTCCATAGCTGCCATTTGTGATGCCCCTCTCCTAGAGAATAGTGAATCTCTTCATGGGGTATCACGATCTATATCTCCAAATTTCCTGCATTCACTTAATAGCTTGGTAAATTTTCATACTTATATCTTTCCTCTCTTTATTTTTATCTTGAATTCATAACTAATTCCTAAAGTTCGTTGCATTACTTCGCAGGCTGGAAAAGCTTCCTTTGCTGTTGTCTCAGACTTGGAAAATAGGCGTACGGCCCTCGCAAAGAAGAATCTTAAACTTCTCAACAAAAATAAAGAATTGGAGACTGAAGTTGCTGGTCTTCGCGAGAAGAATAAACAAAATGAAGAATTGGAGATCGAAGCTGCTAATATTCGCGAGAAAATCAAACAATTGGAATCAGACAATTCTCTTCAGAAAGAAAAAGTATCTAGTCTTCAAGATGCCAATAAGAAACTCTATGGTATGAGATTCTCTTTCGTTCCCCTATATTTTATTATCTTTAAAAATTTCTTCTTATAGAGTTTTCCATTTCGCAGACGTCTATGGTCTTACTGATGAAGCTATTTTTCTTCATACATTTCCCAAGATCATGGATGATGATACCTTCTTAACCATCTAAATATTTCTCTAAATAGTTTTTCAAATGATAAGATTGAATCTCTTCCTATAAATGAACTTATATCCAAGCTTCGTCTTTTAGAAATTGAACATAGATCTGTCTTGGATATGGCCAATAAATTTAGACAATTCTTTCACAACTCTAAAGAAGAAACACGTAAGTTAAATGCCAAATATAATGATTTGACAGATGAAAAGGACCGTATTTCTCTCCAAGGTGCTCAAGCTTTAGCAGATTTCCATAAGACTCTTCTCGATGTTCAAATTGAAAGAGATAGGCTTATCTGCGAGAATAATACTCTTGTTGAAAGAGAAAACCAAGTTCACTCCCGCCTTCTCATTAGTAATAATGATGAGTTTGATTGGGCTGCGAAGATTCTTGATAACGCCAGAAATAATTTAGGTGTAGATATTAGTCTTCAAGCTGAGCATTCTACCTTGATTAAGGATATGATCTTTGAAAGAGAAGGTGGTTATTCTTATTTTTCCACTAATCCATTTTTTGATTGAATCTCCATTATTTTATTAATAGGTTGTCATTTGTTCGCAGCATCTAAAGGAAATTTTCGCCAAAGAGTTGAAGAGTTGGAAGCAGAAAAAGCACAACTCGCAAAACTTTTATCTTCTCGTAATGAGAAATGTTCCAAGTTCAAGAAGCAGCTACAAATCACCCTGAAGAATTTTAGCAATGTTCTTGTTGGTGTTCGCAATGATTCCATTAAGATGGTCTGTGATGATCATAAAATTCCTCATTCTACGTATCCTTATCTCGCGGATGAAATTCCAGAGAACACTCCTGATCTTGTCATCTCTGACAGTGAAGCTGAAGAGTTTGAAGAAGATGAAGAATATGATGAAGATGAAGGTGAAGGTGAAGGAGGGAAATCTGGTGAAGATGATGAAGGATCTAAATTGTTTTACCTTCCTTTTTAACCTCTTTGTAATATTTGTACATTTATCTCTTTCTCCTTGTAACATATTGCTACGAATTTCTCCAGCTTCTAACGTTCCTTGATGTATAAATTTCTTTTGTTTCTATCTGCATACATTAGAAAACAATTCCTTTTTTGCAATATGATTAATCAATATGATTATTAATTTTTAACTATCTACGTAAATCTGTCATATAATGATGAATAACAATTTTATCATTCTATTCATTCCCATACTTGCCTCTGTTATTCATCTGCAATATGATGAATTGAGCAGATTACCTTCTGAATAAAGTCTGTTTTTTGAATTTTGAATTTTGGCTATAATCTCGCAGCCATTTCTTGCTATCTTGTGTGGTCTTATTTTGCCTTCCTTGTTAAAGGTCTTATTTTGCCACATTTTGTTTTTGCGACAAAATCGCATGACGTCCTTATATTTGCATATAAAGACCCATTAATCTTGCCTTATCCTCATTTTGTCAATTTGTTGCGACAATATGACATGCCTAAGTTTTCTTGCGAGAAAAAATCCCCATGACATTGCAGTGTTGCGATGAAATCGCAGGACATCTTTACACTTTCAGGTAAAAACCCATCGATCTCATCTTATATTTTTCTCATGGCTTTTTTGCCTCTGTATAATTGTTGCACAAATATGACAAGCCTAAATATTCTTGCGAATATAAAGCCTCATGACATTTGCGTCTTAAGACACTTATCAGCTCCCTAAAAGAGGGTTCCGCCCTTATCTTCCCCTGGTTTCCCCTTCGAGGAGGCGTACATCGGCCATACAAGACTAGCTTCTCCCATCCGATTTTACCAACAACCAGTTGTTTTCGCAGCCTCTTATCCTTTTTGCCTATATGGCTCATAGTTACGAGACTTCACCCTAAGTGGAGTTTTCTTCGGGCCGAGTGCATCATAGCCAAGACTTGCCAAGAATGGCCAGGGTAGTTTCATACGCCCCGGGCACCCTTGGATAAACCGTATACCTCGGCGCCTTGATTATACTTTGCACTCCTTAGGAGAGACCCTAGGTCGTCCAACTGTTAATATATATATATATATATATAGTTGGAAATCCAAGGTACCACTCCTGGATGGGCTTTCATTGACCCCAAATCTCCATGAATCAGGTTCCAGCAGCGGTATAACCTTATCCCTGAGCTATGCAAAGAGATACCCCCTTATATGACGTACTTTAGGTCTTACATTTGCCTCTTGCGAAATTTTATCCGCGAACTAGGGTGTACGCCATAAAGGTTCGTACCATTCTAATATGTCTTCATTATTTGATTTTCTCTTTTTGCATTTCAGCTCTTGTATGATTTTTCAATTTCATCTTTTTCATTGAGTCAAAACATACTTTTGTAAAATTTTCTTCAACAAATTATTCATACATCTCTTACATTTTACGATCTAGAAATTTTACCTTGTCTACTTACTATTTTCTGCTTCTGCTTTTTTGTTGCGTTTTGTTACATTTTCTCCATCTGCGAGACGCTCGCCATCTATTGGTTTCAGTACATGTTGATTTCGCAGCATTCCTTCTTCTCTCCGTTCTACTATATCAACCATCAACTTTTCACTTCTTTGCTTTTGTTTGATGTTATATTTCAAGTTTCTGTTCTTCGCAGCCCTTTCCTCACAAGATTCCATATCAATTTCATAGACTTTTTTCCATCAATCCAATCTCCTTTTATAACTCCAACACCGCTGGGATAAGGAAACTTAATGCACTGGTGGAAGGTTGACGCTACACCTAGAATCCCATGTAGCCAAGGTCGGCCAATTAAGGCATTGTAAGGAGATTTAATATCGACAACACATAATAGAATTTTAGAAGATATCCCTTTCAGTAGAATTCGCATAGTGATTTCCCTTCTAGGTTTATTGGCAGTACCATTAAAACCATAGATTTTATAGGTTGAAGGTATTAGATCCTCATCTCTGCCTCCCATTATTTTATAAGTGTGATAAAACATGATATCTATATAACTCCATGTATCAATTAAAACTCCGTTGATTACCCATGAGTCTTCGGCCTCATCATCCTCATCTTCCACTCCATCTTCTCTTTGTTTTGGATTTATTTCTAATCTTACCACTAGTGGGTTGTCATGCATCTCGCCAGGCTCAGGTACTTATTGTGCAGTGAAATAAATTGTATGCTTTTGCCATTCTTCTAATGGTGAAGCTTTCGCAATATTCATTATTTCTCTCCCATCAGCATCTCTCGCGAAAACTCTTCTTAGAACATTGTCGTGGAAATATTCTATAGTTTTGTATGAATGAATGATGGAGTTACAGAATAGATTCTTCGCTTTTTCCCCAATCACAAACATTTATCCTCCCTTTGTTGTATTCACTCTGTGAATTTCTGGTGGTGGCGGTAGTTGCCGAGACTGTGGATGTCCTATTAGAAAATGGTTTAATTTTCCCTGATCTATCATCCTCAAGATGATTCTTTTTACCTTCCTGCATTCATTTATTGAGTGACCATGAAAATGATGATAAGAGCAAAATTCTAGACTTCGATTATTTGGGTGTGGATCTTTCCCCATATTCCAGGGTACGGGTATGTCCTCCATTAAAATTATAGCCTCCCAAATTTTCTCTATGCTAGCATTTAGAGGTGGCATCTTAATTTCTTCCCATATTGTCTTCTGACTTCCTTGCCCTCTATAATAGTTTTGTCTCTGACCACCATAAGTCTCTTGCGGCTGATCAAGTCTCTGAATCTTATTATTTCCACCTCGATTAATTTTTTTTATTTCCTTTTGAATTCTTCTTGATCTATGCTTCCCATAGCTACTAATTTATGTTGACCATCATCCATACTCTTTTCTTGCTTCACCTGAGAAGTGATTGCTACTGTATTTATTAACCTGGGAAGTAGACTTGCGTTTGTTGTAATTGAGCTGGTATTCGCAATAGGGTATGATTCCATCTCATTTTGTTTTTCCTCCAAAGCAATGTATTCTTCTTGCAATTCTCGCAGCTCTGTCATTGTGATGGTGTTCTTGATTCTAAAGATTTGGAAATATAACATATTGGTTGCGAACATTATATTAATGAATGACAAAATGAGATATCTCTCATCCACGCGGCCTGCCATTTCGCTGAACATTATTTTCCACCTTATAGTTAGATGTTTTAAGCTTTCACCAACCCTTTGCTTTAATCCAAATACATCTTCAATGCCAGGTCGTGAAGAATTGTTACTTATATATGCTCCCAAAAATATAGTTTGCAAATGATTGAAAGAAGTTATAGTGTTCTTAGGTAAACCTTCGAACCATTTTAGCGCCTCGCCTGTTAAGATGGATGCGAAATATTTGCACAATACAACATCATGGTTTTCCCATTGTAGCATACACCTAACATAAGCTTTGACATGTTGAATAGCACATGTAGTTCCATCAAAGATACTGGTTAACGTTGGCAAATTGCATTTTGGGGGTATTCCTCCTAATTGTACTTCTTGGGTGAACGGAGTTTTCGCAGCTTCTTCAATGGCCTCATCAAGTTGCCTTCTGCCTCCCTCTCTTCTGTTATTTAACATTCCCCTCATTTCTGCTAACTCTCTCAAGATCTGTTCATTCCCAGCTGAATTTTGCTCGCAACTTCCCTTCTTTTGCGTTCATGTCTTTCTTACCTTGCGAGATTTTGTGCTTCTTCTTCAGCATATTCATTCTGCCTTCTCCCGCGATTTTCCTCTTCACCTCCTTCTTGAATTCACAAATGATTATGTCTTCCATTTTCTCTTCTGCGATTTTCTTCATTTCTCACCGTTTCTCTTCGCTGTCTTTTTATTCTCCTTTGTATTCTATCATATTCCTCATTGATATTATCATTGTTGCGATTTCTTGCGCGTCTCCTTTCTCGATTGTCATGATTATTCTGACGTATCGCTTCTTGAAACTCTTGTTCTTCCACTTATGCTCTCAATATTTCTCTTTCGCAAGCTATACGTGCTTGTTCATCATAATGTCTCTCAATTTCATCCTCAATTATTCTTCGGTTTCTTTGAATTTCTCACTCATGTAATATTCTCATACCTTCTTCTTGATTTTCTTCATCATCTTGGTTATTTCCACCCTCTTGATTTCTATTATCACGTCTATCATCCAAAGTTTCACCGTGTGGAATGTAGCGATCATTAATCATCTCTTCTTCTCCATAATGCTGCTCTTCATTTGGATTTTGCATTTCCTCTCGAATATTTTCACCAGCATTTCTCATAGGGGAATTTCTCCTTGCTTCTTCTCCAAATGATCCTGAACTTGATCTTGCAGTACTTCTTGATCTCCTATTTTCTAATCTAAAATTCTCCATTCTTAACTCGTGGTTTTGTCTTATTAAATTCGCGCGTTCTTCCGCCTCTAACCTTTTTTCCTCTTGTATTCTTTGTCTTAAAGCCTCTACTGCTTCATTTTCGTCATCTCCATGAATTAATCCTCCAACCGCTTCTTGATCTCTTCCCTCTCGCCTTCCATTTCTCAACTGTCGATTTTCTGCTTCTTCTATTAAATCTGATCGCCAAGTGTCCACGCTCACCCTGTCATAATCCACAGTTTTATCTTGTATCGGTGTTTGATGATTCAGTTGTTGAACTTGATTTTCTCCATTATTCCTTGTTCTGTTGCTCCTTGTTCTTAATCTTGAAGATTCTCCTATTTCATATGTCTCTTTTCCAGCAAGCCTTTTACTCCTCCTTACGGTTGTTGGTTTTTCTGATGTGTTTCTTCTTCTAACCATTCTTTCAATTTTGATGTATCACTATAAATCACGTAAAAATCTTTTCTAATTTCTTCAAATTCTTACAAATCACAATTTCAATTTTTGCTCAGAAACATCCATGTTTCTAGCGCCATTATATAGTTGCAGGAATTCCTACACTACACCCCTCACAAGAATTCATAATAATCAACACATATTTGAAGATTAAGAACAACACTTTTATACAACTAGTATCATGCAGGAGGTGTGGGGATTAGGTTTCCCAGTTGGTATAGTTCTCCTTTATATAGATTTCATATCAGGGTTTGCAATCTATGTTAACTTGGTAACAAAGCATTCAATATTTACCGTTATATGAAAACCTGATTAGATTCAAGCTAATATATTTCGACCATTAGATCGAACTTATCTTGTTATACACAAATGAAATGTAACTTCATTTAGGTTTGAGTAACTATACCTAAACGTGTACACTTAGTCGGTTTAACAGTAGTTAACCAATGGTTATCCATTTGAGCACTTTCATATCAACCTTATTCATCTTTACCATGACTAGTTCAAATGACTCAAATGAACTAGTTAGAGAGTTGTTCAATTGCTTAGATATCATAGAAGTATACAAGATACAATTGAATCAAAACCAGTTTTGATTCATTCGAATCAATTCATGAACATTATAGCCACGGTTTGCAAAGATTGCATTCCTTATTATATAAATGTTTTAGTTCATGAACAAATCGATTTTAGAAAGTAACTTGCTCAAGTATGCAAATGGGTACGCATACTTAAGTAACCGAATTGAGTTTTTTTCCACTACAAAACTCCAGCAGAAATTCACGAGCGTGAAACTTCCGCCAGTATGCGTACGGGTACGCATACTTACCCGAATTTCCAACAACCGACAGTACCCGTACGGGTACGCATACTTTGGGTTCCGGTTTTGGACTTTTACACAAATGTAAGAACACACTATGTTTATATCCAAACATGGTTACTTGTTGTAAACTCTCATTTCAATCATTGAAACTTTCTTAGAGGATGCTAAAATAATTTTTATTCACAAACTATTAGCATCAAAGCGATTTTTCAAGTTATTGAAATAATCAACATGACTTTCGTCACGAGTAAAGATGAACTTGGCTAAAGTGAAAGCTTACCAACACATATTTCAAGAAATAGATAAGCGAGATCGACTTGGCTCGAAATAGCAAATGTGTATAATTGAAGTCTATATAGCAATACGACTTTTATCTCAAATAGGATAGAGTAGATAGACTTTTGATAGATAATTTCAAGTCTGCACATACTTTTTGTTGATGAAGTTCCACAGGTTCCCTTGAGTAGTTGTTCGTATTCATTCGATGAACGGTGTGGAGTCTAAAGCTCAACTACACTTACTATCCTAATCCGAGAATTAGCTATAAGTAGACTAGAAATCAAGACTTATAGTTTTGGCAACTAAACTTGACAAACAAGCTTGAGATAGAATCGCTTACGAGTTTGACTGAGCAATGCTCTAATATACACATTTAGGTATGGTTACCCATATATAAATATAGGTACATTTTATTTGTGTGTAACAAGCTAAGACAATCTAACGGTTGATAGATATTAGCTTGCATCTATTCAGGTTTTCATCTAACGGTGAATATTGAATACTTTGTTACCAAGGTAACATTGATTAAAAACCTTAATTTGAAGACTATGTAAGGGAGAACTCTAGCAACTGGGAAACCTAATCCCCACACCTCTTGTGTGATACTAGTTGCGACTAGAGTCGATTATCCTTTAACCTAGGTTTTTTCTAAAACCATTATAGGTTAACGACTTAAAGACTTCATTGGGATTCTGAAGCCATGCCCAACTATTTTCTTTGTAGTTGCGTGTTCTGATCTTACTTTGTTCTATCGTATTGAGTACTATGTTCTCTAATATTTGCTCGAGATTCAATCTCCGATAGGTAAGATAAAAATTAATCACAAATCTCTTCGTCTCATTCTTTGTGATTCCACAATAATCACAATATCTTGTTCCGCTACCATACAGTTAAGATTATTGTAAGGTGATTGATATTACTAGGCTATTCTTCGGGAATATAAGTCTGGTGTATCAATTGGTTTTTGTTCACCTTGATTTATCAAAAGACGGAACAAAAAATCGTAGGTATTTTTGTGGGAGATAGATTTATCTATTCAATAGACTTTTATGTGTAAGACAGATTTGTTTATCAAGTCTTCGAATTTGGGTCGTAACAACTCTTAGTTGTTGGTGAGATCAGCTAAGGGAATCAAGTGCGTAGAGTCCTGCTGGGATTCAGAGGCGTAAGGAGCGCGACTATACCTTGATCAGTGTGAGATTGGTTAGGGCTCAACTACATTCCAGTCTAGAGTTAACTTGTAGTAGGCTAGAGTCTGTAGCAGCTTAATACAATACAGTGTTCAAATCTGGACTAGATCCCGGGGTTTTTCTGCATTTGCAGTTTCCTCGTTAACAAAATTTATGGTGTCTGTGTTATTTCTTTTCCACATTATATTTTCTATATAATTGAAATATCATAGGTTGTGCGTAGATCGATCAATTAGATAATCCAACCTTTGGTTGTTGATATAAATTGACTGACACTTGAACATTGGTCTTTGGTACCATTCAAGTTGTTTCTCATAATAATCAGGCTCACAGATTTCTATCTGTTTGATTTGTTGATTACATTGAGAAACAGAGATATAACTCTTGGATGTATTTTCCTTGATTGAGTTTGACTGTCTAGTTGATTCTCTTGGAAATATATTGGAGTTAGTCCATAAAGATTGTCGAAACGAAATATTGGGTGTTGTTGTTAGACCCCCGCAAGCCATGCTAAGCTCTTCGGTAGGAAACTTCTCATCTTTCCAACCAACACTCTTTCAACAAAGCTTGAGAAAAATGGTTTCACATGATGATTTTTCTTCCTCTGGTATTGGAAGACGAAAATCACCAATTTGAATATTAGTGAGTTCCAAAATTAATTCTCGAGTAACACTGATCCTTTGTTTTGCAATCATAAACTCTTGCATAAAATACTTTTGTAAGTAAATCAAATCCTTTACCAAAACCACAAAAGAGTTTTCCTAGTTCATATTTATCAAAACAAACTAGATCTTCACTTTTAACATACCCTTATTCTAATTTCCTTTATAGAATAATTTCTCTAGTAGAAATTCTCTCGTATCTAGGTTTCATGACAATCCTTATTAATAAATCTCACCCTAGGTTCATCTTGAATATAGGGTTCAAGGATCTCTTTAGGCTTGGGTTTCTTACTAACTCCTTTAGTTCTTCCCATAAGGAGAAGAGATTCGATCTTACTTGAATGGATCCTTTTGAAGATGATTGCTTGATTTTCCTGCAATCCTTCTTGCTATAAAGAAAAATATTTTTTTTTGATGAAAATACACCCTTTAAATCAATATGACAATGCTCCGATTCGGAAACCCTAACTCAACCTCAATTCCCATTCGTGAACACGAAGAAGAAGAGGGAGTAAGGGAGTACGCGTACTCTTTATAAACCCTTAATGGAATTGGTCGGGTTCGAATGCGGAAAACGATTTTTTTAAGTATTTCGTTAAAAATACATTATCATATCAAGTTTTGAATTCCGGACCAAATAATTGACACATTAAGAATATCAATTTAATAAGATGATTAATCTTATTCTTAGTTCAATGAAAATATTTCAGAGCACAAGAGATATTGATATTCACTGAATTTAGAAGTTTTGTAATTTATTCTGATCTTATGACACGTAAATTGGAGCAATCTCAACAATATAAGATGTTTTGATCATTTTTTATTACAAGAACCTTCCTTCATCCAGGGTAAAATACCACATTCAAACATTTGATAGATAAATCACATAACGCTAATGCCGGCAAAAACAACCATGTAAAACTGCTTGCCCCATCTCAAGATAGTTACATGATGGGGGTGATGCCAAGATCTTACTAACAAGAAGTTGTATGAGCAAGATGCTCGCAAACCACTCTGGTGTGATAGCTTCGTGGTTCTGTTTCTTTATCCTCAAAATGATCAAATGATGATATTCCATAATCATATGTAGTAGTCAAGACTATTGCACACGTGCAAGCTTTTCTGACATGCCCAGGTTTACCACGCTAATAGCAAGTCTTATCAGAGGCTGAAACTTGAACATGCACCTCCTTACTCATGATCACTGCAATGTATTCCAAGAACTTAAAAGTTTTTTCAAAATTTAAAAAGTGATATTCGTCTCTGAGACTTTCTTTTGTTGCATTCCTTAAACAAACTGTTTAGCAATATTTTAAGACATTGAAGCTTCTTACTCTTAACAAGATATTTCTTGATTTTAACAATTGTAGAGGATTCTTTAATTTTTCTTGTTAATTCTTTACAATCACTCAAGGTATTGGAAATATTGAATGAGTCAGGAGAATCATATGAGACATTAAGTCTTGAGGAGAATAAACTCTGAAGAAAAGTTAAGGAATTCTGGTGTATGTCTTTAGAGATTTAGTCTCTGTCCATATAGTCACACTGCTTCAAACACAAACTTATTGGGTCTTAGCGTGTTTGCCTGCTCTGATATCAATTGAAAACGCAGCGTTACCAAATTACGCCGCCACTTTTTTTCTTAGGCAATCTGTATGGACAAACTCAGTACAACTCCGAGAGTAAAACTCAATCAAGGGATAATATCTAAAGTTATATCTCTTTCTCTTGTGATTCAGATGTTTACAAAAACAAATCCGTGAACATAATCACAAAGAGATAACTTGGACGGTACCAAAGATCAATATCAGAGCATCTTGCTCATACAAATCAATTAGATAATCCAACCTTTGGTTGTTGATATAAATTGACTGACACTTGAACATTGGTCTTTGGTACCATTCAAGTTGTTTCTCATAATAATCGAGCTCATGATTTCTATCTGTTTGATTTGTTGATTACATTGAGAAACAGAGATATAACTCTTGGATGTATTTTCCTTGATTGAGTTTGACTGTCTAGTTGATTCTCTTGGAAATATATTGGAGTTAGTCCATAAAGATTGTCGAAACGAAATATTGGGTGTTGTTGTTAGACCCCCGCAAGCCATGCTAAGCTCTTCGGTAGGAAACTTCTCATCTTTCCAACCAACACTCTTTCAACAAAGCTTGAGAAAAATGGTTTCACATGATGATTTTTCTTCCTCTGGTATTGGAAGACGAAAATCACCAATTTGAATATTAGTGAGTTCCAAAATTAATTCTCGAGTAACACTGATCCTTTGTTTTGCAATCATAAACTCTTGCATAAAATACTTTTGTAAGTAAATCAAATCCTTTACCAAAACCACAAAGAGTTTTCCTAGTTCATATTTATCAAAACAAACTAGATCTTCACTTTTAACATACCCTTATTCTAATTTCCTTTATAGAATAATTTCTCTAGTAGAAATTCTCTCGTATCTAGGTTTCATGACAATCCTTATTAATAAATCTCACCCTAGGTTCATCTTGAATATAGGGTTCAAGGATCTCTTTAGGCTTGGGTTTCTTACTAACTCCTTTAGTTCTTCCCATAAGGAGAAGAGATTCGATCTTACTTGAATGGATCCTTTTGAAGATGATTGCTTGATTTTCCTGCAATCCTTCTTGCTATAAAGAAAAATATTTTTTTTGATGAAAATACACCCTTTAAATCAATATGACAATGCTCCGATTCGGAAACCCTAACTCAACCTCAATTCCCATTCGTGAACACGAAGAAGAAGAGGGAGTAAGGGAGTACGCGTACTCTTTATAAACCCTTAATGGAATTGGTCGGGTTCGAATGCGGAAAACGATTTTTTTTAAGTATTTCGTTAAAAATACATTATCATATCAAGTTTTGAATTCCGGACCAAATAATTGACACATTAAGAATATCAATTTAATAAGATGATTAATCTTATTCTTAGTTCAATGAAAATATTTCAGAGCACAAGAGATATTGATATTCACTGAATTTAGAAGTTTTGTAATTTATTCTGATCTTATGACACGTAAATTGGAGCAATCTCAACAATATAAGATGTTTTGATCATTTTTTATTACAAGAACCTTCCTTCATCCAGGGTAAAATACCACATTCAAACATTTGATAGATAAATCACATAACGCTAATGCCGGCAAAAACAACCATGTAAAACTGCTTGCCCCATCTCAAGATAGTTACATGATGGGGGTGATGCCAAGATCTTACTAACAAGAAGTTGTATGAGCAAGATGCTCGCAAACCACTCTGGTGTGATAGCTTCGTGGTTCTGTTTCTTTATCCTCAAAATGATCAAATGATGATATTCCATAATCATATGTAGTAGTCAAGACTATTGCACACGTGCAAGCTTTTCTGACATGCCCAGGTTTACCACGCTAATAGCAAGTCTTATCAGAGGCTGAAACTTGAACATGCACCTCCTTACTCATGATCACTGCAATGTATTCCAAGAACTTAAAAGTTTTTTCAAAATTTAAAAAGTGATATTCGTCTACAGACTTTCTTTTGTTGCATTCCTTAAACAAACTGTTTAGCAATATTTTAAGACATTGAAGCTTCTTACTCTTAACAAGATATTTCTTGATTTTAACAATTGTAGAGGATTCTTTAATTTTTCTTGTTAATTCTTTACAATCACTCAAGGTATTGGAAATATTGAATGAGTCAGGAGAATCATATGAGACATTAAGTCTTGAGGAGAATAAACTCTGAAGAAAAGTTAAGGAATTCTGGTGTATGTCTTTAGAGATTTAGTCTCTGTCCATATAGTCACACTGCTTCAAACACAAACTTATTGGGTCTTAGCGTGTTTGCCTGCTCTGATATCAATTGAAAACGCAGCGTTACCAAATTACGCCGCCACTTTTTTTCTTAGGCAATCTGTATGGACAAACTCAGTACAACTCCGAGAGTAAAACTCAATCAAGGGATAATATCTAAAGTTATATCTCTTTCTCTTGTGATTCAGATGTTTACAAAAACAAATCCGTGAACATAATCACAAAGAGATAACTTGGACGGTACCAAAGATCAATATCCAAGAATCAATCAAGTTGTATCCAACAAACTAGGTTGGATATATCTATTATGATTGATCAACACACAACCTGTGATATTTCAATTATAAAGATAAACAATATAATGGTGAAAAATAAATAACACAGACACTAGAAGTTTTGTTAACGAGAAAACCACAAATGCAGAAAAAATATGGGACCTAGTCCAGATTGAACACCAAACTGTATTAAGCCCCTACAGACACTAGCCTACTACCAATTAACTTCATACTGGAATATTGTTGAGACCTAAAAGGTATACCAATGATTAAGGTATAGTCGCGCTCCTTACGCCTCTTGAATCCCAATAGGACTCCGATCAATTGATTCCCTTAGCTGACGTCACACCAACCAAGAGTTTCTTCAACTCAATTGAAGACTTTAAACCAAATTTGCCTCCCATATATTAAGCCTATGTATGATTTCATTTTACAATCAAACTTTTTGATCAAAGTTATGGAAATCGATAGAAATAGACGAAGTTTAGCTAACCTCAAAATCCGCACTTATGCAACCTGAAGTGCAGCCTAGATTATTATTCACCTCACAAGTATAAAACCTATGGAATCAAAAAAGTTTGAGACGAAGATAACTTTGATGATTTCAATATATCTTGTTCAAGTGATAAATCAACAATCGAACAAAATAAGGATACACGAGTTATAAATAAAAGATAACTGGACATGGCTTCACAAATCCCTATGAAGACTTTGTAGTCGTTAAACCCTAAAAGGGTTAGGAGAGAACGACTCTAGAAACAATTAAGACCCACCAAAAAGTAGTGTCAGGATTCAAATATCCAATTTTCTTGAAGTCCCCCCTTCATTCAAATCATAGGTTTCCTTAAGTTTAAGCTAAGATAGCTTTGGAACCAAGCATACAATATCCACCATAAGATGAATATTTAAATTAGATTATCATAAACAAGATATACACTCTGGTTAGGTGAAACCATAACCGAACTGTGTACAAATACTATGTTCAACATGGTAAGCCGAAACTAGCCGGTTTGAACTTAAAAGCTTAATCTTCATTTTCATGAACACATAAGACATTAACTTTGAGTCGCAAACATGTGATCAAATAAGTCTAGTGTTTTTAAAGAATTAATCAAATGCTAATTATCTCATAGAAATAATTTGAACGCACTTTTGGTTAGTAGGTGTACAAAGTACAAATACCATTGTCGTTCGTGAATGGTTCAATCACAATACGTGTACCAGTTTGTAAAATTTTAGCCAAACCAAGTTCCGGAGTTTATAGAACTCTTTAGGTTTACGTACGGTTTGGAAACCTTAAGATTGTGACCGATTTCAGAGTTCACAAAACTAAATCAGTTTGCGTACCGGTTTGGATACACAACCAAGTTCGGGAACACTAAACTATTTTAGTTTGCGTACCGGTTTGCCCGATTCCGTAACCACAGTTCCAAAATAGTTTGCATACGAGTATGCATACCGACCTGGTTCACGAGTTAAACGGATTTTCTATATGATATACATAAGAATATGCATACCACAAATATGTAAGTCGATACATAGCTACTCCGCTATGTGTATGAGTACATGTAATGCGGGTTCATACATATAACAATTTTCCCAGTTTGTAAGACTACTAACACTGTCATGTATCCGAATCTATAGTAGTTCTATATTTCTCTCTAAAATCGATTTGAAACATTCCAGAATAACATCAATGACACATATCACTGTTCCAGGATATTTTCAAACCATAAAACTTGAATCATGATTTTGATTCCGAACAATAAATTGTCATTAACCGAAATTCATCAAGTATGAACAAATGTTCATTAAGCCTAGTCATTATATTTCGAGAATTAATTATCAAGATAAACTTGAGTCAAAATTCTTGTATATGCATACTAGTCTAATTAGTTATGCGACATCATCTCAATGATAAAATAAAGTGAATATAAGTTGAGATATAGGTGGTCCAATCTTCACTTACCTTTTGTTGATGAAGTTCTCCAAAGACTTCGGTTGATCTTCGCCTTCAAACGGTAGAGCGCAATGATAACTGCCGTGATCCACTATTTCTCAACTACATTTATATCCAAGACCGAGACTTAACTAATTGTAGACAAGAAATCAAGATATAATTTTGACATCTAAATTTGAAAACAAGCTTGAGATATCAACACTTGTGAGTTCGACCAAGAAATGCTCTAACAATAGTTACGGTCCAAAACCGATTTACTATAGGATCAATATCAAGTGATTGGGATTAACGTAAAAGTGTTATTTTTTATATTATCATAATAAAACAATTATAATGCGGAGGTAAAGTAAATGATACAACAAGATTTTGTTAACGAGGAAACCACAAATGCAGAAAAACCCCGAGACCTAGTCCAGTTTTGAATACTCTCAGAATTAAGCCGCTATACAAAGAACAAAGCCAACTTCAGATAGTTGAGACCAAGTAATCTACCCATAGTCACTTAGTTCCCTCAGTATCCCTACGCCTACAACCATATAGCCAACACACGTGAATCCCAAGACATAAATCACTATCTTGAGTTGTTTTACCGATGTATAATCTTAAGCACTCAACTCCTTTTGATCGACTTCCAACCAGTAAAGGAACAAAGTTGTTTGTTAACTACTCCAATAATCTTATATGAAAAGTTTCCTTGAGTTTTGAAGAAGGCTCTTCCGTTTAAACTAGTAAACTCCTTTGTCGGGTAAGATCAATCCAAATCCAAAAATCAGATCCAGACTCACAACGATCAGATTCAGATATTGAAGAATACCACCAAATGATAGTTTCCGATCTAAATAACTATATGATCGGGTTTATCAAAGATAAATCAGATCTAAGTTGAATCTCATCCGATCAAGATGTGTGCACAAATATCACGAGATACGAAAACCAATCAGAAAATCTTTTTGTCTTCAATTCCTCTACCAAGTGCCACAATTGAGATTCTAGTTTGCATAAAATCCTCTATTTGTAATGATGAACAAGGCTAGGTAGATTAAAATCAAAGATGAGTTCGTGAACTAGTTTCCATGTTTACAAACTACTTTGACACCAAGTAAGCTCAACTTTTCAATATAGATTGATCGTGTAAGCATGTGAAAAGTTTGTCTTGAATTATAAAGAAGATTATGCACCAGCGTATTTATCGATATAGGTTATGTGTACCAAATGGTTAGCTTAAGAAAAATAGGGTAATTTTTCATGAACCATCAAGCAATCATATAGTTTCAAAACTCTCAAAGACTGAATCAGTTTGTGAACTGTCCAAAATAGCTCGTGAACAAATTTTCACCATGGAGTTTAGGAACTTTTCGTATCTATAACTTCGCGCACTATCTAAATAGGTTCATGTACCCAAGTTATAAAGACTGTCCAAAAACCTCATAAAAATCAACCAGTTCGAGTATTGACCACGTCAGTTCGTGTACCTCACGATTCAAAAATGTCCAGGAACATCTCAAAACCAACCAGTCCGCAGCTGACCAAATAAGTATGTATACTTTAGTTAATAAGGAATTTAATTTATCAAGTATATTATTAATATTCTCCAAGTTTGTGTACTGCCAAAATCAGTTCATAAAAACACTTGATTTCTCCTATGAGCTTCTTATGCAATTACGATATGTTGAACAATAAATAGTTCTCAACCTATTATGCGATAATTTCTTTAGAACTGTCATTGCTTGAATTATAATTCGAGATTTATCAAGTGCTAGCTTGAACTCAAAAAAAATTCTTTGCAAGATCCATCATAAGTCATACGACATTGTCTCGACAGATAGAATGATGGAAAATGTGAGTAAATGGGATAGTCAGTCTTTCCATATCTCAACTGACGAAGTCCTCGTAAATGTCTCCGTTGTTCTTCAGTTTTCAATCTTCAAGTTTGATTGGTGAATTCTGTTATCGAACTAGCATTTTTTATTCCTAATCTGGGAGTAGCTTCAACAAATTATAATCAAGATATAGTTTTGGTCAACTAAATTTAAGAACAATCTTGACATACTAAAGCTTGTGAATTCAAACAGGCCATGTTCTAATAATCTCTCTACAACAATGTCAATTTGAGACCATATAATCCCATCTTTTGTAAATTAAATTATATTAAATGAATATATGGGTATGACATAGTACCCCCGTGTAATTGCTTCCTAGTTATTATAATGCATTATCTATATCCAATCCATTATCCATTATCCATTAAGGCAACTAATCCACTTTGTGGGTGTCTGGTGAAATTTATAAAACCGATTGTTTTGAATAAAAATGGAAAAAATGGATTGATTTATAAATAGTCTATAACCTTATTTGGTAAAATTCATATTTATTGATTAATATTCACAGATAATTATAATTTAAAAAAACTATCTCATAAATTTTATTCAAATGAATTCAAACGTACACATATTGATAGTTTGGATGAGTTGGAACTTATTTACTTTTAGTCCACTCGAGTGGGTCAAAATGAGAATATTATTTTCTTTCTTAAAAGTAATTTCAAATAAATTTTAAAACTTATGTTGAAAATTAGGTCAAGCTAGAGGACAAAAAACACATATAAATTAGGTCAAACCAGAGGACGGAAAACACAAATAGAGAATTTGTGTACCCCCGACTTCAAGGATATTTCGATACTTTAAGACAATAATTTGGCACTTTTCAAATAATAGGCGAGTACAACATGTGAATGAATCATGCCTTCAAGATTCAGTGAAGCCCTAACACCATAATCGAATTCAAGGATAGTACTTCCTTCACCCGACCAAGAACACGCTATTTATAGCTTATGATGATGTTATTAGACAAAAAGAAAACAATACGTTTTGATGATTATTTCAAAAGAACTAACCACCACTATTTTATTAAGGGTTTCATGCTTATCGGAGATGTCTCCTCATTTCTAACAGACACCTTCGAGAGATAATAATGGCGACTATTGGCAAGAGTCGTGTTCATTCAAATTTGAACTAAATTTGAATTGGGTTTTCAAACTAAAACTTGA
This sequence comes from Papaver bracteatum, assembly GCA_023529315.1. NCBI lineage: Eukaryota > Viridiplantae > Streptophyta > Magnoliopsida > Ranunculales > Papaveraceae > Papaver > Papaver bracteatum. The sequence continues at coordinate 2,315,423 of JAJJWX010003983.1, forward strand.
AAATTTTCTAGGCGACCTTCTCTGGCACTGCTAAGTGTCGATGCCCCTCGAGCCCCTGTCGTAGCGGCAAATGAAATGCATACATTTTGAAATTATCAACATTTTGACAAAAAAATTGTAGCAAATTTATGCAAAATGTCTTTACAGAAATGAAAATAAAAATATTGAATTATGTCATCTCATCCGTTGTTGACCTTTATTTCTGTACATTATTTTTGATGGCACACTTTTGCACATGTGATGTAATCATGTAAGTAAAATTATCCAAGGAAATATTAGCTTTTTATATCTTCATATGCTTAAAACAAGATAACCTTTGTTTATTTTTTAATTGGGCCGACCGATCGGAGGGCCCGTAGGGAAGGAGCCCCTTTTATGGTCACTTTTTTGTTAAATGAAGAATAACGCAAATGTTCAATTTGATAAAAAAATTGAGAAAGAATATTCCTTACAGATTCTAGTCACATTTAGTTACTTTTTTCATGGACAAAAATAGCCCTTCTATTTTGGTGAATTGCATCTCTTTCTTTTCTCTATTTTATTCTTTTCCGACTTAGAGATAATCCGCCGTAACACCTCTCTATTTTCTTTTCGGTTTGGTGAATTGCATCTCTTTTATCGCCATCACAGATCCGCCGTAGCTTCTCCACCATGGCCCGCATATATGGAAATTAAGGCAAGAAACATTAATTCAACACCACCTCCACAACCACTGGCAGTGGTGTTGTGGTGGGTACGCCTTTCCACATCCCCATTAAACCTAAGTTATCCCTCCATGTCTTCACCACCACCTACTCCTTCTCTACCTCCACCACCACCGCCATCTCCACCTCAGTCACCAACAACGCCACCACCTCGAGCCAACATTAACACAACCATCGCTACCTCCACTGCTAGAGCGCCTCCACCAGCAACATCCCCAAATATATAATCAAATTCTCTATACCCTAATCATAATCTGTTGGAAAACGTTTCCAGAAAATTCTAAATTCAACAGACAGTGGCTGTTGATGAAGAGACGCATCTCTTTGTGAAGAGAAACCTGTTGGTGAAAAGACATGTCTTTTCCCAACAGATGCAAAAACTCCTATAAGTAGCATCTCCCAAACCCATTTCGAAATCATCAAAAAAAATTATCTTCTGTTCTTCTTTCTTACAAAGTATCATCAGAAACTTATTTACATGTGTTCTTGATTGGGTCAAGGGGTGCAAACCTTGAATCCAATTTTCGGTTGTAGGGCTTTCATTCAGTATCCACGAAGGCAGTATTTCACATACCTGTTGCAATCGCCAATTCGTTGGGAGGGTATAAATATTTGTCTAAAAGAAATCACCAGAGCCTTGAAAGTTTTGAGTACAACCACAAAAGATTTCTGTCATTCATCTCCATTGCAGCCCGGTAACTTTTTTCCAACATAATCGTAGTCTCCAACCTATTTGTATCGTTCACCACGACCACTACGACACTACCACTACTGTAACCAACAACACTAAAATCCACCATACCCTACCAGCGTAACTAGCATAACATTAACTAACCACCGTAGCCAGCAGGTCCAGTACCACATTAACTACTAATCATACACAAATTTAACTAAAAATATTACACAAGAGACATTACATGAAGCTTCTCGATGGTCGTGGTGGTGGCGGTGATGAAGGACCGTGAAAGATCTTTTTTTTCCAGCTAACAGATGCAACTTATGCTACAATTTCTTATAGATTTTGATCATTGTTTTTCAAATTTCTTTAAGACTTCTTCCTTATAAATGATTAATTCCTACATCTTCTTCAAGATTTGAATTAAAACCATCAAATTACATCAAAATCGGAAATCAATTTCACAATCCAAATTGCAGCAGCAGCAGATATCGGTGAAGAACAACAAGTTGTCTCGGTCTGAATCAGTGACCGATTCAGTGATTATACAGAGAATTTTTTTTGATTCATACAAAACCCAAACTTGTTAACATGAAAAAACCTTCAATTTCAGCAGCACATGGCTGGAATTCAGATCTTTGGATCACCCAACTCAATCAATTGTATATGTTTCTACTTCATCTCTAATATTTGGTTTTTGTCACTAATATCAGAACCCAAATCTGGAATTTGGAACACCACTGACAGTACAGAGTATAGTGAATATGTAGTGAAAGTGGTGGCGGTGATTGGGTTTAATATCGGAGATGGGCTGAGAGAGGACAAACAGAGAAGGGAAGATAATTAGGTTTAGGTTCACTTCTCTATGGATTTAAATGGGACCCCAGTATATACCTAATAATATATTACCCCTTTCTTTAAAAAAATTAATTTAAGTAATACTTATACCAAATTTTGGCACATACATATTCCTAAATAAAAACATTAAGCCAAATTTAGGTAGATAGATATTCTTTAATTTAAATCGGTTCCTGACTTTCATACTTAAAAATTAAACCAAAAATAGTAGCCATAATTGATATAATCATGTTAAAATTTTCAGTTCGAACTTTCGGCCGGCCCTCCCCATCGTGGCAGCGATATTCCAGTTATTTTCATTGAGAGAATACGAACAGACGCTGTCGGTTATCTTCTTCTTCTACCAAAGAAGAAGAAGAAAACTCTACCTATTCTTCAAGAATAATCGAAGTCATAGTTCGCCATATGGTAATTTTTCACTTGTTTGTTTTCCACTAAACAATTCTTAGTTGTGATTGTGACACTGTATTGGACTACAAAATGGACTTTCAAAATAGGTGACCAGAAATTTTTTTTTTTTTTTTTTTTTTTTGTGAGCGATTTTTTTATATTAAAAGTCATAAAAGATACAAACAGACGTACTGCCTGACTCCAAACAAACAAACATCAGGAGTCAGGAACAAAACTGACTAAAAAGAAACAAACTGACTCAACTTTGATAACCATTAAGGTTATCCTGAACTAGAACCTGACTTAAGATATTAGGAGGTTCATTCCACCAAATTTGGAAGTGAATACTAGTTCTAGCAAATTTCGCAAGCTTATCAGCCGCCTGGTTACATAACCTTATTTGAAAACAAACTACACATGACTCCAATTTAGATAGCAAAGACTTACACTCTAAAAGTATTTGTTGATCTTCCCATTTGAAACTGCTAATATCTCCATTACAACAATTAACCAATGCCTCATTATCTCCTTCAATGATCACTTGTTTAAAGCCTAAATTTTTGATCCAAGTAAGAGCTTTTAGAAGAACTAAGGCTTCAGCTTGATTGATATCTCTGGCTACTGCTGAGTAGGCCATTGCCCCCACTAATTTTCCTGTATAATCACGAAAAATTAAAGCAATCCGGCATTAGAATACTTATTTTTAACAGAAGCATCTATGTTTAACTTAAGCCAATTTTCTGGAGGCTTTTTCCAAAAAACTAAATCCTGAGTATGATCTAAATGAGATTGCTTCCCTGAGTAATAAAAAGAATTCATATAAAGCTTAATTCTATAAATGATGCTAGATGGATGCTGCATTCTGTTTTCAAAAACTTTCTCACATCTAGGCTTCCAGATGTGCCATAAAGTGCAATCTGCAAGAGAAGCTAAGTCTTTATGTTGAGCTTCCACTGAGCTGTTATTGCAAAACCAAGAAAATATCCAATCTATAAGATTTTTACTCAGTTTTTGGGAATGCAAAAGAGTAGCAGAAACTCCAAACCATATCACTTCAGCAAATGGGCAATGGAGAAATAGATGTGTACTTGTTTCTTCACTATTTTGGCACATTGGGCATCTCTGTTCCTCACTATTTTTTTAAATATTTTTTGGTTTACTGGAAGAATATCATGGCAACATTTCCACAGAAACATCTGTACTTTGTGAGGCACCTCCAAATGCCACATTTTTAACCAACCTTTATCCTCCATTTGATTAATAATAGAGCCTCCATTATTGTACTCTGTGAGCTCATTATAGACTGATTTGGTTGTGAAAACCCCACAAGAAGTAAGAGACCACCTTACTTTATCTTGCCCTTCTGCAGGAAGTCTGATTGAAGAAATTTGTTGAATCTACTCATGTGAGTAATATCGACTGATAATTTGATGATTCCAGAGTTTACTACCTTCAGTCAAGAAATCAGCAACTTTCATGGAAGATTGTACCTTTGCATTATTACGGCTCATACTATATTCTGGCTTGAATTAGGCATCCAATTGTGCTTGAAGGCTTTAACAGATTGTCCATCTCCAATTTCCTAGATATAATATTGCCTTACTACTTGCAGACCATGTTGAATACTTTGCCACACCCAAGATGAATTCTTTTTTGAAGTATCCTCAAATAGTAAATCCTTGTTCTTAACATAAATAGCTCGAAGAACCTTCACCCATTCAGCTTGTGGTTGGGTAAGTAATCTCCAAGCAAGCTTAGCTAACAGAGAAATATTGAATTTCTTTGAATCTTTAAAGCCCAAGCCTCCTGATTTCTTACTATAGCAGATAGAAGACCAACTTTTAGGATTAAAGCCCTTATTTTTCCTATGATTCCAAAAGTAATTTCTTTGAATCTGATTAATCTTCTTATGAGTTTTGTCAGGAAGCATGAAGATACCCATATGATATTGAACAGTGGAGCTCAAAGTTGATTGAATTTGAACTGCCCTTCCTGCCTAATTAATTAGCTTGCCTTGCCATCCTGGTAATCTGTGTTGCATCTTCTGGATAGATATATCAAAACATTTGTCTTTGGATCTAGGAATAATAAGATTAATACCCAGATATTTCTCATTCAATTTTAATTCTTTCATATTTAACATCCTAGCTATCTCTTCACAAGATTCCTTGCCCATATGTTTATTGAAGAAAACGCTAGACTTTCCTAGATTAAACATTTGACCTGAAGCAGAAGTAAACTTGTTGATAATATGCATAAGATTAGAAATAGATTTTTGATTACCCTTGATGAATAAAAGACAGTCGTCGGCGAAGAGCATATGAGAGATTTGTGGGCTTGCAATAGCTGGCTTGATAGGTTCAATCAACTTCTCTTTAGTAACACTAATGATTATTCTACTAAAACCTTCCATGCAAAGAATAAACAAGTATGGAGAGATCGCATCACCTTGCCGAAGAACCCTGGTAGGAAAAATTGGCTCCATAGGAACTCCATTCATCAGTAAAGAAATAGAAGCAGTACTAACACAATGATTGATCAATTGACACCATTTTAAAGAAAATCCCAAATGAAGAAGTATTTGATGCAAAAAAGACCACTCCATTCTATCGAATGTCTTGGCCATATCCAATTTCACTCCTACAACTCCCATTTTAGCCTTAGTCTTCTTCATATAATGAACCATTTCTTGAGCAATAATCACATTATCATAAATGTTTCTACCCGGTACATAGGCTGCTTGCCATGGAGAGATAATCTTATGTAATATGGTTTTTAATCTAGTGGCTAGGAGTTTAGTAATTATCTTATAAGTAATATTACAAAGACTAATCGGCCAATAGTCTCCATGTTTGGTGGCTATTTCTTGTTTAGGTATTAGGACTTGAAATGTTTGATTAATTTGAGAAGGAAATTGACCTAAGGCGAAAAAATGTTGCACTAGATGAACTACATCCCTACCTACAATGTCCCAGCATTGTTGGTAGAACCCTGCTTGATATCCATCAGGACCAGGAGCATCTCAAGCATTGATTTCAAACATAGCATCTTTAACTTCTTCTGGATATGGAATTGCGATGAGCATCTGATTTTCTTCATCTGTGACACAAGGCTGAATGAGGTTAAATATATCAATATCCAAAGGTGGATTAGAAGAAGTATAAATTTCTTTAAAATGTTGAACCAACAGCTTTTCAATGTCTTCTTTATTTGAGATCCAGTTGCCATCCTTATCTTGAAGAGTATCTATATGATTTCTTCGCCTTCTGTAATTAGCTTTATTGTGAAAGTATCTGTTATTTATGTCTTCACATCTGAGTATTTGTTCTCTTGATTGTTGATATGTAATCTGTACACTTTTATCATACCAACTATTTAACTGATTTTCCAAAGACTTGATTCAAACTTTATCTTGCCTTGTAGAATTCTTAGCTCTTTGAAGTTATTTTTGAGTTCTTCTGATTTCAGTTTTAACATGCCCAAAAGATCTATGATTCCATTCCCTTAAAGCTTCTGTAGTTGTTTGGATTTTATGAAGAAGATGGTTGGAGTGCAAATTCTCTTCTGAATTCCAGCTTTTACTAATGATTGTCTTACAATTGGGATCAGATAACCAAACTCTATAAAATCTATAAGGTTTTTGAGTATTTTGAGCTGGAAGTTGAGTGTGAAGAAGTATAGGAGCATGGTCTGACCCATGAGGAAGTAGGTTATTGATGACACTATCTTGGAACATTGTAAACCAATTATTATTAGCTAGGGCTCTATCTATCCTGGTTCTCACTAGGTATTGAGTTGTTCTGGGGTTTGACCAAGTGAAGGGATTTCCTGTGAATCGGATATCCCTTAGATCATGCATATGAATGGTTTCATGAATTATATGCAAAGAAGGAGTTGAGTGAGTAGAAAAACTCTGTTTTTCAGAAGAATGAAGAGTAAGATTTAAGTCTCCTAAAATCACCCAAGGCATATGCATATTTTCCCCCAAATCCTGTAAATATTCTCATTGAAGTTTCCTCTCTTCATTATGAGTAGAGCCATATATGCAAGAAAAAAACCATTTAAGATGCTGCACTCCAGAGTTAACAATAACATGTATCATGGTATTAGACTGATTTATCATTTTAATTCCTAGACCATCTTTCCACATGAGAGCTAAGCCTCCAGCTCTACCAATAGTGTCAATACAGATAACATTAGGGTATCCCATAGGAACAAGAAATTTATGAGTTTTAACATTAGGGTATCCCAGAAATGTTTTTGCATTCATCTAGTCTAGAGAGAAAGAAAAGACGCCGCACGACGATGCTTAATTCTGGAGGAAAAAGAAAAAGAAAGGCCACACTGGATGATGACCTCCCATTATCTGAACAAAAGGGTCATGGATTTAGTTGGCACTTGATGCTCTTCAAAAGACCTATTTTCTCACGTCTTTTTTATCATCTTCACTGGCCAACACACTTGCGGAATAATTGAATCAATTCCCTCCATGTTCCTCTGTTATTGTTTAAGATTTGTTTTCCTTGTTCTTTTTCTATCATAGGCTCGTAGCTATAAAATTAATACTAATAGAGTACATAATAATAGGAAGTGTTCTTTGTTTGTCACCAAACACTACTTTTTTTAATCAAGGCTCTCATAGAGATTCAAAATGTCCAAGGTGAATCTGACTTTTATTCGAGTTAGGTCTCAAGATGCTGAGCCAATATGGTCCCAGCAGAAAAGGAGTGAGCCAAGCGTAAAAGAAAATCGTGTACAGTGTAGAAGCAACAAAACCAGGACTAAATGATCACAAATTTAACCAACTATATTGAACAGATCATTCAAATTTACATCCTTCTCTTCACTGTCCACTGACTCAAATGAAAGGTACAGTAATAGATCCAAATTCAATCAATCCTGGCGAAAACACATTCAATCATGGGAACTCAGGCAAAAATTTGGAATAACAATCTGAACTATCTAGTCCTTATAGAATCACTTTGAGATTACAACATCAGACGAGATGTACATGCTCAAAAAACCTAAGGCAGGCGTTCGGGAAGTAGCTATCTTCTTTTATGGAGTGATGCAACAATGATTTTATTGGGTAAAAGGTACAATCGTTGACCATTAAAAATAAATCTGAATCTACATTACAGCCCTCAAGGAAGAATAAGAGTCCAGTAAGAAGCCCTGCTAATGAATTGCACGAGTTATGTCATGTTGGTGGTTGCCATGTCCCCGGTTTGTAGGATTTGCCAGTTCCTGTTGGTTCTGTAGACCTGAAATATGTGTTTAACAGGTGAGTATTAGAACCCATGAACTAGAAAGTAAATTAAGTATTGACAAGTCCTTTGCTAAGTTTAACATAAAAGTTTCGCTCTGTAGTTTCGCAACACTTATCAGTGTCTATGAAGCAGGCCAATTGCCAAGGAGCGGTACAATGAAAGTTCCAATACAAATATAAGTGTAGTTACAATCCAACAAAATCGAGAAAAGTATGATACTGTACAAGGTAAAATAATACTGAATCCCGATCTTTATAAGTATTTTGGAAATGAATGGGTTACAGGCGTAGAAGTAAAATATATATCAAGGAACCAGACAACAAATGACCCACATTGATGTATTTCCAAACAAGAAGAATCTACTCTTAGGATGAATGCGTACGGTCTTGAAACAACTAAACCCCAACATTCCATATATATCATATATATTCAAATATATCGACTGAAAGAAGTTCATGGTGGACCCACCTGGAACTGTCGGTGTTATCATCAGCTGCATTTGTTTGTTCCTTTTTCCCATCTCCTGTCGAATAAACACCATAGTGAATATTGTTAACATTTACCATAACCAGTCAGTCATATACACTTATCATTGTAATATCAGCAAAAAGAGAAAACAAGTAAGAAAGAAAACAAATCCATCAGCTTTTACAAAATTATTTAGAAGATTTCAATCAAATTTTTCCCCATATATACAACAAAAACAAGAAACTGTCCGATACTTGCAGAAATATAAAGAACAGACTTCACGACTAACTTCCCTGGGTCAGAACAAAAAGTAGTGGTATGGCTGTACTCGTGCTTCTACTAGTGTTCAACTTGGGTTGAACTTATCCAATCATGATAAAAAGCCAGAAATTACAAGCTAAAGGTGTAAAATGTCACATTTTCTGGTAACCAGTCAAGTCTATCAAGTGTTAAGAATATTTGTGGTTCCAAATCAATGCAGCTTTTAATTTTGCTCTGGGTTGAATGGCTATGGATAGTTGAGAAACGGACATATGATTTTAGTTAGATGACTAAGGAGTAGAGAATACGACGCACCTTCTCCTGAAGAATTTGGAAACTGCCGAATGAAACTCTTCAAGTCGGGACCTCCAACTTTATCTGCTTGAAATCAATTGAATGCTAAACATAGAATGCACTATCCCAGTGGAGTGAAATATAAAATATATAATGTGTTAAATGATCCCTTTGTTAAAGTGACTTACCAGTGCTTACGCTTCGTTTAATTTTCCCCTCTTTGGATTTCCTTTCCTCCTCTTCTTTCTTAAGAGCTTCATCAAATAAATGTAATCTACGTAAATATCACAAGGAGTTATATAAATGCAATATTTAACAAGTAATCATTATTTTCTTGGTGGTCAATCACCTGGAAGGACAATAGGTTAGAGGCATGTTGAAAAGATGAAAAACAGTCTCTGCATGTGACACCTTGTTTTTGTGTGTAGCTATTTGGTATTCTACCGATTTCATGGAGTTCATGGAAGAACTTTAACCTTTTGATTTGTATTTCCATTGCAAAAGTAGTTTCTCATGTGCCACATGATCCTAAATATTCTCTATTTTCTTTCAATCCATTCACATGAATCCTAAACCTTAACATGTGCATTGAGAATAATCAGATAATGTTTGACTATCTTAAGTGGCTGTGGGATACAATTTAAAGAACCAGAATGTATTAGCCAAGCATTATATCTTCTTCCTAAAAGTTTTTAGCATAGGAAAATACATACTGGCAATATTAAGTTTAACACGTTCACGCCTTGCCTCCAGATCAGCCATTTCCTGGAAAATGGTGACAAACAATCATATAACAAGATACAGAAAGGATTTATTAAACAAATATTTACCGACATGTACGTTTCAACGTGGTACAATCCTACTCAAATAGAGTTCAATTGCTTTACAGTTGCTGTTTTTTTTTTAAGTGGTTGGAAGTGAAAATCAAATTAAAATTCACCCATAGACTTAAGTTAACTTAGCATCACTTGTCCCATTCAGAGATCAAATAAAGAAACAAAACTCTTTTCGTTAGTTAAAACTTAATCTTGGAGACCAGTATTTTCAGATTTAACCTGCTATGTTCATTAGGTATATTTAAGTGATTGACATAATTAGTTTCTATTACTTTTACCTGAAGTCTGAAAGTGATAAGCGGCAATGAATTAAATTAATATCTAAAGAAAAATTGAAATCTTAGTTTCATTAAATTAGTCCCCAGACCCTGATTTCATGCTTGCACAACGCTCTAGCTTAAATATGATCACTCCACTGAAGTAGTTTTTCTGCCAAAACTGGCAAAACTTAATAACTGACTTTATCCAGAGTATCATGTCAGGGTTTGAAAATTCAGTTCCGACAAGTAAGCCTTAAAAATAGAATGATACATGAGTTAACCAAAATGCAGAACGATAGAACGAGGAAGAGATGGTAGCCTGGTTTGCCAATAACATGATCTCAATTTACTAGGTAGGAAATGAGAATCATAAATGCATTTTTCTAATCATCATTAGCCTGTTTCTATAAGTGAACCAACTTCTTGAGTAACACTATGTGAAATGTTATTGAAACGTTCCTGAAAGAGCCATAGTTTAGTTAAATGAATTCAACCACGCGTCTCCCTGTAACAGGCTAATAAGGTGCGTGTACCTAAAGCAGTTGACTTAACAAGGTGCGTGTACCTTTAATATCATGAAAAACTCTAAAAGGGGAACATTCTACTAGGTTGAGAGACATAAAGAGAAAAACAGTAAAACTGTAACTTACCTGATCAGTTGGAGCTTTCTTTCTTTGTCCATTCAACCAGCAGATCCACTCAACTATAATGATCAAAAACACTCCAACATGTTAGAACTATGTAACAGATGAAACTCTTGTAATGAGGTTGCTCAAAAAATTTATCGATACAGCAAAAGTAGGCATTGTACAATTAGAAAAACAAAGTAATTCTGTTAGAACCAAAAGCTTACCTGGAATGGAGGTAGGATCATCCTCTGCTTTGAATTTCACCCATCTCTTTTCTTTCACTGGTGTTCAAAGGGAGAAGAAGCACACATACAGTCTGTCAATAGCATATTTAACTTAGGTAACTGTCACATGGACATCAACAAAATAGTGGAAAGATACTACTACTTCCACCTTCAATCACTACAAGATAACCTTTAAACAACACAACTACATAAGTTATTAGGTTCTCCGTGTCCAACAGAAGCAAAGAAGTTTACTGCTATCTGCTTTACATCATAACTTATTGAATATTCCAAAGATCAAGCAACAACCAATAACATCAAATGGATGTCGAATTATTTGCAACGGTAATTCAAATAAATAGATATCACGAATTACTTTATAAACATATCATGCAAAATCCACAGGAGCTTCGCTGGAAACAATTACAATTTACAGAAATATGTGAAATATCTACACACCAGCCAGAATAATTAAAAGCTAAATCATATAGACTGTTAGGCCAAGGATTTTATCTCCATTTACCTAATATGCTTTTAATATGACTCGTCTCCTAGGTATCCTATCTCCAGTAACAATATTAATTAATTTCATCAATTAACCCAAAGTAGGAACCTAACTTTCTTTCATATTCATGGGATATCACTAAACATCAACAAGTCAACAACGCCAGTTATTAACTAGCTAAATATCCTTACAGATACAAATGAAATTAGTTACATTAAAGCAATATAAGTAAAATCAACAAACAAATGCAAAACAAAAGCACCAGGCCGCCACACCCAAATTCAATACAGGACATATAATTGAAGAGTTGGAGAGACAGAGACCACTTACTGATTCCATCAACATTTTCTTGCAGAGTAAAATATCGATTCCCTGCTTTATCAACTCCGGCGAGATTTCGTGAGGTGAAGAAACCGGTTAACCTTGAGAAAAGCTTCGACATTCTTCCCTCTTTTAACGAAGCTATTCAACCGATATTAGATCCGTTTCTCATCTCTTGAAACGACGGATTGAGAAAAACACAACTGAAACCAAAAAGAATGTTTCTGATTTCTAGCTCTGATATGTTCTTAGAACACCTGCTGTATAACTCTTTCGGTTTTGTTTTCTTCGGGGGGAAAAGGAAAAAAAAGTGGGAATGTTATTTATGCCCTACTCCATGGGTCATGCACAAACACCCTTACGAGTCTTTACAAATATCCCTAATGTCAGAAGTGAAATTATGAATAGAAAAATAATTCACATAATTCCAGTTTTAACCTTTAACTCTTATACTTCAGCTTCTTCTTTATTTCTTCTTCTTCTTATACTCCATTTTCGTCGCCACCACCATCTCCGTCGCCACCGCAACCAACGGCACAAACACCACCATCGTCTCTATCATCACCATCTCAGTGAGTTGCATGTATCTCTCTTCTCTTTCTCTTTGGAAATCACCACCACAAACAACAACAACCCCATCGTTCCACCTCCAATTCCACCGCCACCTCAAAATCCACCGAATCTATCACCAGATCCATCAAAAATCTGAACCTGTTAGCCAATACACCACCACCGGCAGCAACACCACTGCCTCCAAAACAGTCGATTGAACTACAAATCATAAACATAGTGATGAACCTATGAAAAACTATTACCCAAAACGTAATCTCGAGAATCAAAAATGTAGATCCATTCCGATTTGCAACTAACTCTTAGCTCATTTGATGACAGAGATCGAGAAGAAGCTAGGGTTTGCATTTCAATAAATCAGTTGAAGAATCTGGTGATAATTTTGACAGATTTCAGAGATTGGGTTTTGTGGAGATTAAGAGAAAGACATGGATCAGATTTCGAGTTGTCGATTCAGAAATGTTCATTTTTATGTTTTCGATTTCTACTAATTTCTAAACCAGATCGATTTCGAGTTAGATTCAGATTTCAGTGAGATCGATTCAGTACTTATGATTTTCAATCATTAGTAACTCTCAATCTCAATATCGGTAACTCCCAGTCTCAATCTTTGTAACTCTCTATCTCACTCTCACTATTTTTTTCTTGATTTCTTACTTATTCGTTAGTATATTTCATGGAAATTTAGGGTACATGTTAGTTCATTTTATCTTGATTTTGAGTTGTGTTACAAATTGGTGCTGGTATTGAACTGCAGATGCAGTTACAAAGTATATGGAAGAAGGCAATAATGAGATTTTGGTGGAGTTTCTTGAGCTGAGAAGAACTGAGATTGTGGACTAGTTTAATGAACTGCAATGGAACAACACCAGATGATATGAAGTTGCAGCTGGAATTAACATGGTGGCCTGAGATGGAGCAGTTCTGGCATGTGGACGAAGTTGTAAGTTGAATTACATTGCTACTTTAGCTGAGGTTGCCTCCATATATGGAGCGGTTCTGAGATGAATTGGTAGTGCAGTTGAACAACAAAATGAAATGGGTTCTGAGACAGAAATTACAGGGTGGTGTAGTTGAGACTGAAGCTGAATTTGATGATGTTTTTTGTGGCTTACTGATGATGTTTGCTATGGGTTCGATTGAAGTAGTTTGGTGGAGTTCTTGAGCTGAGAATGCAATGGATGTTAGTTCCTAGATGGATTCTGTTGGTTGGTGATTGTCATGGGATGTAATCTGAATTGCAGGTGATGGTATTAAGGAGATAAAATGGTTTTGTGTTGAATGTATGTGATATAAAATTGCAGGGAAGAGTGAGATGCTGCTTCCAAGGGTTAGGACATGTAATAGAAGAGGAGTCTGGTTATGAGCTAATGTTTGTTAGTTGAATTGTTGTTGGAGATGGAGCTACAGGGGATGTGAAATAGATGAATGTTAGGATTTGCAGGTGATGGGAGTTGAACTTCCATGAACTAGATGGTCATGTGCAGTAGGGGATTAAAGTGGTTAGAATGAAACAATAAGGAGAAGGCTGTTGGATTTGATTTGACATGGAGATGGATGTCGGCACCTTTAACAGAATCAAATCTGGACAGATTCAGGTACTAATTTCTTAGTACAACTATATTTGAGAATCCAGGTTTTAGTTGTATGCTCCTGCATCACTGAACTTGCTCATATCTTATATTAAGGAATTGCGGTGCTTGGATATTTGCTGGGAGAAGCATGATTTCAGTAAGGTAGAGAATGTGTGATATATTGAGCTGTTGAAGTTGGGTTTCTGCTGAAATTGAGGTATGTTACTCAAAAATTGAGACAAAGTGGGTGCTATTCAATTGAAAGCTCATTCATACTTGAGGTATGTTACTCAAAAATTGTGTTATCTGCACCATTTATGGCAAAATAGTCACAATTGTTGATAAAATAGTCATGTGCAGTAGGGGATTGAAGTGATTATTATGAAACAACTTGAGAAAGTTGCTTTCAGTTTTAGAGGCAACTTGAGCTAGTTGCTTTCATATTCGGAGGCAACTTGAGCTAGTTGGCTTTATTTTTTGATCACCTTGTTACCATATCCCATGGGGAATTCTTATGCAATTGTCTCATTCTATCCACTTTTACTTGAAACAAAAAATAGTTAGTAGAAAGTGTCAAAAAATAGTTTCGATTTATGGTATTTGATCTTGTTGCAGCATTGTTGCCGGTGGTTGTTACTGTGGTGGTGGTAGTTGCTGCTGTCGTGGTGGTTATGGATGTTTGGTTTGTATGTCATGCAACAAATGCAGGTAAAACTCATCCTCAAATTTGCAGTGGAGGTTTGGGTGGTTGCCGCTGTTGTGGCTTGGGTATGGATGTTTGATTTGTCTATCATGCAACAAATGCAGGTAAAACTCATCCTCAAATTTTGGTTGTGCCTGAAAAGAGATATGAAGTGGCAGGTGCTGGTATGTGTTTTAATATGTTACTTTGTATTGACGAATCTGTGGTATAATGGTAGCACAACTGACTATATGTCATAAGATGTGTGTTCGACTCACACTAGGTTCACTCATTTGTGTATAATTTTTATTTTTGGAGGAAACTTGTGATAGTTGCCTCCATATATGAAGACAACTTGTGCTAGTTGCCTCCATATTTGAAGACAACTTGGGCTAGTTGCTTTCACTTTTGAAGACAACTTTGTGCTAGTTGCCTTCACTTTTGAGGACAACTTGAGCTAGTTTCCTCAGATTTGGAGACAACTTGAGCTAGTTGCCTCTATTTTGTTTTGCAACTTATTCATGTACACTATTTATTGGGACAACTTAAGCTAGTTGCCTCCACTTGTGGAGACAACTTGAACAAGTTGCCTCCGATATGAACATTATTTATTGGAGACAACTTGAGCTAGTTTCCTCCTATATGGACACAACTTCAGCAAATTGAGTCCACATGGTAGTGGTGGTCGTCGGTGGCGGTGGTTGGAGGCGGTGATGGTAGTTGACGGTGGTGGTGGTTGGTGGTGGCGGTGGGTGGCGGTTATTGGCAGCAGCGGTGGACAGTGGTGGTGGTTGGCGGTGGTTTGCGGTGTTGGTGGACAGTGGTGGTGGTTGGCGGTGGTGAACTGTGGTGGTAGTCGGCGGCGGAGGCAATGGTCGTCGGTGGTGGTGGTTGGCGGTGGACAATGGTGGTGGTGGTTGGCGGTGGACAGTAGATGTAGTTTTTTTTTCTTTGTTTTTAAATAGTGGTTAGTGGTTTTGTATATACACTATATAAAGGAGGGTATTTTAGTAATGTATTAGGCTTAGGGGTATTTGTAAAGTTCATAAGGGTATTTTTGCAAGGGGTCTCATAGTAGGGGTATATAGATAATGTTCCTGAAAAAAAAAAGTGTTCCTTTTGGAATATTTTCGTCGGTGAAATTCACGATGCAGAAAGAAAGTGTCACCCACACCTTCATTATGGATTTTGGGCTACCACTGGAATCTCCACTTAGGCATACAAGGCTGCACATAAGCCGGTACGGTATGGGTTTCTTATGGAACCGGTACTTGTACCTGGAGTTGATCGGTACCTCATTTTGAGGACCTGTACCCGGAGTTGTGCATGTACCTACAAGACCGGTACCGGGTTTTTACCTAAACCCTCTTCTCATTCCTTGTTTCTCTGTAACATCAATTCCACCACTTGAACTGCACCTCACATACAACCACTGCAACCATCTCAAGCCTATAACTTCTGGTCAAACCACCATCTTTATTTCTCACATCAACAATAGCAGATCTAATTCCTAAAAAAGCCAGACAAAACCACTAAACTTTAGAACATCAAGTAAATGAACACTAAATACATCCACCACTACTACATAGAATATTGAACTCTATAATCAGTTCAAGGAGACACCATTTCATCCATTGTCACAATCAATTACTATCACCCACATGAAATTTCTTCCATCTAAACACCAAATTAAACGTAAGCCAGTTTTCCTCTTTCCTTTGATGAATCACTAAAATGGTGTATACAATTAGACGCAACTGGGATAACCTAATTTCTAATCATTAATCATAAATCATCATCTATTTTAGGATTTTTATCAAAATCCAAAGAGAATTATAATTATCTGTAAAGAAAAGATTCGGTCAACCTCTCAAATCACCAGCATCAATCACCATCTTCATGCTTTATCAGTTTTCACTCTCACTGAAATTCAACCCACATCAAACATGTATCAATTTCTTTGCTTACTTTTCAATTTCAGCTTAAACCCAGTTTCTAATCACCTTCTCTACTTTCGAATCCATGGTAACAACTTATAATTTTCGTTCCTGGCTACGGCGACGAAGAAGAACAAGGGAAGTCAGAGTTTCCCTGCGAGATTGAGAAACAGAAGAGAGTTAATCTAAACCTACCATAGACGACTAGGATTAGATATGTCATATTAATCAATGGTTGGAATTAACCGGTTCTTTTGGTCCGGTTCATGCCGATACTCCCCAGAACTAATGCATGTACCGGTCTACTCCGGTTTCGGTTCAGTTCTGGTCCGGTATTTCCGGTTCCAGTACAGGGACAACATGTCGGTTCTTGTGCAGCGTTAGCATACACTGCAGAGATCATGCTGAGCGATACAGTGTCCATCGCTTGTTGGTTTGTACAACGTCGGCGATAGTCATGTTGTCGTCCGCTGATTAGATCATCGCTAAGACGGATAGTATTTCTCCGCTCTATAAATATCTAAATTCAAATTTATTTCAACTCACGCGCCAGAATTTCTAAATCTCTATAGAATTCTCTATCTCTTAATATTCTTTCGATTTGTTAACTAATCACACGTTCTCTAACCTTCTTATTTCTTGTAATATGGATTCACAATCTCAAATTCATGGCAAAGGTAAAGGTAAAAAGAAAAAAGTTTGGGCTATAAAATTCAACATCACAGAAGATGAATTATTTGTTGTAATTATGTTTATTTTACCCAAGATTGTATTGATGGTGCAAAACAGCATGGTTACACTCTGTGGGATAATATATATTTTTAGATATCAAGAGAAAACCATGAACATCAAGGATCATGATGAAAATGGGTTGTCGCAACGCTTTATTACGATCAATAAGGAAGTCGCTTTTTATGTTGCTGCGATGATGCAAGCCAAGAGAGGCCGGGAGAGGGGTCTTGTGAATGGTAATGTTGAAAGAGAGGTTCGTACAGAATGACATTGTCAAAAATGGCAAAAAATTCGAATTCAAAAGTTGTTATCATATTTTGAATATGTTGAACAAATATAATCCACACGTGTTAGCAGCTAATCAACAGGTACCTGGAAGGTCACCATACAATTCTTCTCCATCAACACCAAATTCTTTACCATTTTCACCATGTACATCAAAATCTTCATTAGTTACTACTAAAAACCCAATGTTAACCTAGTTCTCAATAATGATGATGCTAATAAAGTTCTAGGACAAAACAGAACGAGACTTGCTAGAAAATCAGCTCAAGAAGGAGGGAGCTCCGAGGGTTTTAACATGTCAGAATTTATGGAACATCAGAAGACCGTCGAGAAGCAAAGAGCGATTGACAGGAAATATAAAAACAGAGAGGCTACAAAAAATCGCATTTCTCAAGAAAAAAATGTGGCAATGACTATGACAAGCATAACATTCTTCAAGTTGACACTTCAATTATGAACCCCCAACAAAAATATTTGTGGAAAAACCGAATTTGACGGGCTACAAGCACAAATTGAACAACAATCTGGATTTAATAACGACCAAGCTGGAGATGATAATGAGGATGATGAGTTTCCTTTTTCTTTTTCTTTTTCTTTTTTTAAAGAAAGCTAATTATATTATTAATAGCTAAAAATTACACGTTGTGTTGGTACTTGGGAATTATCTAAAATAATAAATTGATTTTAAAAAGCTGGTGTTCTATCAATTCACAGTTCAATTGTTGAACTTTGAGTTGAATTTCCTACTTTGTATGCTCCTCTATTTTCCAAGGAGTTAGCCACCTGGTTACCTTCTCGATATGTATGTGAGATGTGTGTATAAGGAATTTGTTGTAAAAGTTTGTGTATGTCTTCCAGTAGATGATACAGGTGCCACGGATAAGTCATCTCAGCCGTGGGTGTTGTAAGCCAATGGACTAAGGATGCAGAGTCTGTTTCCAAATGTATATGCGAGGTGTGCATGTTTACCGCTTCCCTGAGACCAAAAAGACATGTTTTCGATTCTACCACTGTGATTCTTAGAGGTATTGCTGCTGATACGATGCGCTTCAACCAAGGTACATCAGGGGGTTGCCATGTAACGGAGATGGTGGGATATCATTTATGGTTATTGAGCTTTACTATCGGTGATTGTTCTATGATGAACAAATGTATGTGCGACGATGCATATCGAAACTCCCAGAACATGTTGATGATTTTATATGTCGGATGTTGATTGCATGTTTGTCGAAAAACTTGTTGATTCCTTATAAGCCATATACCCCTTAAAGTGTAACGGATAAGGGAATCATTTTTCCCCTTCATGTTTTTGTACATTTTAAAAATTCCTTGTACTGATTGTTGATGTATTAACGGAATAATAGGTTGGAATGATGGACAGATAACTGCAATGTGATACCAGGTTTACAAAGAGAGATGACATTGAAAAAACATATGTTCCATGGATTTCGGTTGAGCATTGCATCTCAGGCACATTGGGTTGGGTGAAATTTTCCTGTTGAAAAGTAATTCCTTAGTAGCCAGACCTTGAATAATAGCTTTGCAAATAAATAGCCGAATCTTCGAGGGACACGATAGCTTCCATATTTCTTCTCAGGGTATCATTAGTAACTGATTGTTTACCCTTATGGAGGTTGGATGATGGTTGTGTTAGAGCACTGCTCGGTCAAACTCGCACGCGTTGCTATCTCAAGCATGTTTGTCAATGTTAGTGATCAAAACTATATGTCTTGATTTCTAGTCTACTTATAGATGTCTCGGACTAGGACATAGATTGTGTAATTGAGCCTTAGACTTCATGGCGTTCATCATTTAAAGACAAAAACTACTAAGGAGATCTTGTGGAACTTCATCAACAAAAGGTATGTGGAGAATGAAACTCATCTATCACTTGGAAAGTCTATTTCTACTCTATCTCTTATATTGAGACATAAGTTGTGTTACGATATAGTTTTCTATTATACACATTTGAGATTTTGAGCTGAGTTTAACTTGCTTACATATTTCTTGGAATATGTGTTGGCAAGCTTTTGCTTCGACCAAGTTCATCTTATATTCTTGACGCAAGTCAAAAGATGATCATGTGAAAATTGTCGAGTAACATCTTACATGGTTTGTGTGATACAATCATTTGGTGTAGACTTGGAATGTTTCGTTATGATTATTTCAATAACTTGAAAATTGCTTTGATGTTAATAGTGTGTGAAAACGGCTATTGTCATCCTTTAAGAAAGTTTCAATGATTGAAATAAGAGTTTAGAAAACTTAACAATTATTGGATATGACATATTGTGTACTCTTGCACATATATAATCCATGTCCGGGTGTTTATGGGTGAAAACTATTTCTGCCGGTTTTGGTAATTTGGGGTGTGTGGATGAGAAATGAATCTAAACCCTAAACAAATGCACTGCACGGGAGTACTTTTGATTCGAGAGATCAATCTATACAATTCTGGCCTAAACCAAGAAATGGCCATTCTAGACTTGTTTCGGTCACAAAGTGAATGAGATGGGGTTGATCTTAGGTAGGGAAGCGAAGAAGGCGTTGATATTGTGAAGGTGTAGGCTGTTATGACTTGTATCAGTATACCGATCTGGCTTGCAATAATGTAAGCAATCATCTCTGGGTGTTTGAATACGTTGTATCAACACTTGGTTTTTGTCTGTCCTCTTAGAAATAGGGAGGAGAACCTATTTGTACAAGTCATTGAGCCTAACCCTCATCTCTCGTGGGAAGTGGAGGAAGTGGAGGAAGTGGAGTGATGGAATAGTGGAGTCGTGTTGGTGATTGCACGATCACATCTCAACCCACTTCTCCCATCATCACTAACCGTCCATGCCTTCCTGACACGTTCTTGTGATGGCGTGTTGCACGCTGCACGCTGTAAACCGCCAGACCAATACCCCAATAAGTATTCCCCAGTTTTTGACATGTTTGATGTCTCAATTGTGTGGGTCGTGGGACCCACAAAAGGTAGCATACGGTGCTAGGTTAAATAACTAAGTTGTTTGGGAAATCGATATGTATAAACTATCGTGTGTATGCTATGCATGTAATGTATTGAATATATTCAGCATGTATGAAGCATCGCTGTTTTAAGGCTTAATGGAGTAGGTCGTAGATTAAGCGTTTTAAAACAGATGCATGCCTAGCCATTTTCGAATGATCATTTGGAGGTTGCACAAGCAAGCTCTTCCTTGTCCGATCATTCCATGTGGTAGAGTGACGGATGGTAATCACCATGACACCTTATTAGCCGTTTAACTCCTAGCCTAGGATGCCCAACCAAGATGGTAGAATTGGACGGATGAGATGATGCATCTGCGACTGTTGATTAGGGTTTTGAAGAGGTGCGCAAGCATCACTCTTTAGCTTGGTCAAAACCAAGCATGGGAGGTGTATTAGGCAGGACCGACCGGGCATGCGTGTAAACATCTTTCCGGTGTACATGTTCATACCTCATTACCCCATGAAGATATAATCTAGGCCACTCGATTTGTCTGGCAAAGTTGAGTGGTTGAGATCGGTTTGTGGCAGAAATCCGTTGCCACAAAGGAATCGGGGACCGCATGTCCATGCCTAGTTTGGGCACATGAATCAAGGCATCTAGCCATGGTCTGTCTTGGCCAATTAGTCAGGCATGTATACGGGCCCACGGTGATCGTGTTGACATGCTTAGGACTTGTTAAGTCCATATCCACACCTTCCATCTATGCTTGCGAAGATGGACGCTCGTGATCGATTAGCGACACATGTAATATGCTGCAAACCCTAATTAGGGTTTTGGATAGGTCGTGTGTATACGACTTCAACCTAACGGCTTAGCATGCTATGCTTCTCCTTTGGGAAGTCCAACCATGTGGGACCCATATTGGGTCGGTGGTGAACACGGTGATACCTGACTGACAGTTATGGGTCTGATCTAAGCCATCCAAACATGCCGGTAAAGTTGGATGGTCGTGATCAATTTAAGACCCTTAGTGACCCTTAAAGCATCACACTGGCCGAAATTTGGGCGAATGTTTTCTCCTCCATGGCTAGGTCGTGAGATGGTCGGCTATGCAGGTGAAAAGGGGGCCCGCCGGTGTACACAACAGTACTTGCGCAACCGGGAATGGGACGATCTGCGCCGTCCAATTGTGCCTGCGAAGACGAATGATCATGATGGATTTGAGACTGCCGTAGGCATCCCTTGCTTGTACGAGCTCCTCCAAGCCGTTATGTACCAGCCTAGACATCCAACTTCAGGCTGGTGTTTGGTGGTCGTTCGGAGTGTGTGACTTGTACCCGACCGGCCATGGCGTTAATGGGCCCACTGGTGGTCATTGCGGTGGTTTCCTGCTCCTACTAGGGTTCGTCTAGGCTGATTAAATCGTGCGGCCAACTTTCATGGTCGTGATTGTTTCTGAGACTGATATGGACATTCCATATTCAAATATGCTCGATCGGGCTAGTATAACACACCGAGAGATGATTCTCTTTGTCAGAGAACGGTGTAGCCTGTACGGTTATTTCGTGCATGCCTCACTGTTGATACTTGGATATTCATATTATTCTGCTGAGAGTAACAATTAGTCATCATGCCGCACCAACCACGAGAGTTCTGCTGAGAACAACACAGAAAATACGAGGCGATTTTATGCATTAAATAATGCTAAAATTCACAGAATATTTGGGGATTGTTTCTACATGCTCCATTCTAGGTGAATTAATAAAGCGTAGAAATATTCATCACTTATAAAGTAGCCTTATCATTTGCAGGATGTCGGCACAAAGATTGGTTTTACAACTTTAGCCCTGAACTAAAATCCACCATCAACATCGGGAACCATAGTATGCATACCCATAAGAGTACAGGTTGGATTGAGAAATACGGGAACATAAGTATGCGCACCCGTTTGCGTACTGGTGTAAGTTTCATGTCATAATATTTCTGCTGGGATTGGAAGTACGCGTACCCATTTGCGTACTGGCGAAACCCAATCTTGGTCTGGGTATTGCAAGTATGCGTACCTGTTTGCATACTTGAAGGTTAAAGTTCTAAAATCGGTTGCGTACATGAACTTAAACATTTATAAAATAAGAAATGCATTCTTTGCAAACCATGGCTATAATGTTCATGAATTGATTCGAGTGAATCAAACCAATTTTGCTTCAATTGTGTTCTTGTATACTTCTATGAGAATATAGCAATTGAACAACTCTTTAACTAGTTTCATTTGAGTCATTTGAACTAGTTATGGTTAAGATGAACAAGGTTGATATAAGAGTGTTCATATGGCTAACCTCGGTTAACTATTGTTAAGCCAACATGGTGTACACATTTAGGTACGGTTATATAAACCTAAATGAGGGTACATTTTATTTGTGTGTAACAAGCTAAGTTCGATCTAATAGTTGAAAGATATTAGCTTGGTTGAATCAGGTTTTTCATCTTATGGTGAATATTGAATGCTTTGTTACCAAGGTAACTTAGATTACAAACCCTGATTTGAAAACTATATAAAGGAGAACTCTAGCAACTGGGAACCTAATACCCACACTTCTGTGTGTTACTAGTTGCATAGCTAGAGTCGATTCTCCTTTAACCTTAGGTTTCTCATGAGACCCCGTAGGTTAATGACTTAAAGAATTCACTAGGATTGTGAAGCCAGACCCAACTATTTTCCCTGTAGTTGCGTGATATGATATTGTTGTTTCCATCGTGTTAAGTATAACCGCAAAAATTGGCTCGAGATTAATATCTCTGATAGGCAAGATATAAAAGTAATCACAAACACCTTTGTCTCATCGTTTGTGATTCCACAATATCTTGTTTCGTTTATTGATTAAGATTATTGTGAGGTGATTGATAATGCTAGGTTGTTCTTTGGGAATATAAGACCTATTGATTAATTGGTTCATGTTCACCTTGATTTATCAAAAGACGGAACAAAACTCATAAGTATTTCTGTGGGAGACAGATGTATCTATTCCAATAGACTTTTTTGTGTGAGACAGATTTGTTTATCATGTCTTCAACTTTGGGTCCTAGAAAATCTTGGTTGTGGGTGAGATCAGCTAAGGGAATCAAGTGTATAGTATCCTGCTGGGATCAGAGATGTAAGGAACGCAACTGTACCTTGAATCAGTGTGAGATTGATTAGGGTTCAACTACAGTCCAGTCAGAAGTTCATTAGTAGTAGGCTAGTGTCTATAGCGTCTTAATACAGTGTGGTGTTCAAAGCTGGACTAGGTCCCGGGGTTTTTCTGCATTTGTGGTTTTCCTCGTTAACGAAATTTTGGTGTCTGTGTTATTCCTTTTCCGTATTATATTTTGTTATATAATTAAAATATCACAGGTTATGCGTTGTATCGATCAATTAGGAAATACAACCTTTGGTTGTTGATTGAAATTGATTGATCCTTGAACATTGGTCTTTGGTATCGTTCAAGTTACTTTTCTTATATTCAATCGGGATCGCAAATTTCTATTTGTTGATTACAGATTGAATTGAAATATAGAGATATAAACTCTTTTACATACTTTTCTCTAGATTAAGTCTGAATGTGTAGTTGATTCTCTTGAAAGTATATTGGAGTAAGTCCTCTCAGATTTCCAAATGAATTGTTGGGTGTGGTTGTTGTACCCCTGTATTTTTAATTGGTATCAGAGTAGGCAAACACATTTAAGACCTTATAAGTTTGTGTTTGTAGCTATCTCACTTTACGGACGATTGTGTTACCTCAAATGAGGCATCACCATTTCAGAAACTGTCGGAGATTGATCAAAGATGTAACTCTTCAGGGAAACTTTGCATTTCTTTTTCACCACCAAAAACGGTTAGCAACTTCGCATTTCTTCTTCTCGCCTAGATGAACGGTGGAACGAACTTTCAGATGAAAGTGACTCATAAGAAGAAATCAATGTTGATGAGGAGGTATCACAATATATTAAGCTTTTTGATCACCATCTACAGAAAAAGAAGCCAACATCATGTCTGGCTAAGTTTCTGACCCCTCTCTGTCTAGAAAACAGAAGGTTGAGAAAATTCTTTAAGGGTTATAATTGTGGATATAGTCTACTGTAATCACTTGTTAAAGATCGTGAAGAAGATGTACGTTCAAAAAATTCTAAATGTGAAAATCTTCGTCATAATATTTTCTTATTAAAAGAAAAACTTACGAAAGCAAGGTGTGATTCTCAACATAATTCTTTTAATGACAGAGAAAGCGCTTATCTCGCTTGAGAAAAATACCTTGAGGCTGATTTAACTGCTGCTCTTGATAAAATCAAGATGTTGGAAGATGACTTGAAAAAGTTCAATACTGGTTCAATCAAATTAACCACTATGCTAGGAGCAAGTAAAAATAATCGTCATACACGAGGATTGGGCTATAAGGGAATAGATGCTCCAAGTACTAGCAAAGAGGTAAAATTTGTCAAGGATAGTGATTCTTCTCAACAAAAGGTTTCCACTGATGGCAAAAGTGAAATACCTTCACTGGCAGTTAAGGTTCAAAAGATCAAATTATATCAACCTCCAAAGTCATCACACACGGATCGAGGTAAGAATATTCCTTATGTTTGCCACTATTATGGAAATAAAGGTCACCTGGAAAGGAAATGTCGTTTCCGTATAAGGGATGAGAAACTTAATGATGTTCTTGTTTGGGGATCACAAGAAGTTGTGAAGCCAAGATCATATGTTAAGACTAATCCCCTTAACATTACAGGTTGTAACTGTCCAACCTTTAGGCAAAGGAATCAGTGATGTGATAAACCTAGATTTTCCTATAAACGTTATACGAATCCTTTTCATAATCGTAATGGTTATCAAAAGGATAACTACGTAAAGGCGAAGACAAGATCCGATGCTCCCAGTTGGAGAAATACTAACTTGCAAAAGAATAGTCAATCCGATTATCTTCCGAGAATTCTAGAAGAGAGTAATGGGAAGAAGGTTCTGATTGTTCCTAAACGTACTAAAAAGTGGATACCAAAGAAATTCAATGATGTTTTGAGTGTGAAAAGGAATGATCTCCTAAAAATTCCATGACTACGGAGAAGGCAGTATCCATGATGTTAGAACTTAAAAATTTCTTTGGAAAGATGGATTTGGATGTAAAAGGTTCTAAAAGCGATATCTTTCATGATAATCCAAAAGTCACTTGTGGTGAGCAAGATGTTGTTCACCTCAACACAACTTGATTGTGTTGTAAGTGCATCCTCATCCAAGGTAGTTAATATCGCGTATCGGTCTTGTATCGGCGGGGTCCGATACACCTATACAAAAGATAATATTGGTTTTTATCGGTGATACATCATTAGAACTAGAATTTTAAATATATATATATATAAATCCATAGTAAAAAATAATAAAAATCATGAATATATCTCAAATTTCCAAAATACAAGGTGGTTTATTAGCCATCATTGTGATTGTTGTCCCATTATGCCGATAAATCTTTCTTATTATCCTTCACTTTTATATTTTACATTTACCTGCCTTGCAATCGAAATATGGTTTCCATCTTATATCCTACCATATAGTCGTGATTTTATATCATAATTATATTAGGAATTTGTACCTTCTCCAATTGACGTTATACTTGTTTGTAAAGACTAGATGCATGTTGATGGAAAATTCATTCACAGAAACTGATATATCGGCCTGTACAACCAATAATATCGTTTCATCTTTGTATCCTCGATATTTTCAATATCGTATTTTCTGATACCCGATAAAAACATGTAATATCGGCATGTACGACCGATATTGACTACCTTGTCAGGTGATTGATAATACTAGGATGTTATTCGGGAATATAAGACCGGTTTATCAATTGGTTCCTGTTTACCTTGATTTATCAAAAGACATAACAAAACTCTTAGGTATTTATATGGGAGACAGATTTATATACTCCAATAGACTTTTATGTGTGAGACAGATTTGTTTATCAATTCTTCGACTTTGGGTCGTAGAAACTCTTGGTTATGGGTGAGATCAGCTAAGAGAATCAAGTGCGTAGTATCCTGCTGGGATCTGAGACGTAAGGAACACAACTATACCTTGAATCAGTGTGAGATTGATTAGGTTTCAACCACAGTCCAGTCTTAAATTCATTGGTTGTAGGCTAGTATCTGTAGCGGCTTAATACAGCGTGGTGTTCAAAGATGGACTAGGTCCTAGGGTTTTTATGCATTTGCGGTTTTCCTCGTTAACAAAATTCTGGTGTCTGTGTTATTTCTTTTCTGCATTATATTTAGTTATATAATTGAAATATCATAGGGTGTGCGTTGTATCGATCAATTAGGAAATCCAACCTTTGGTTGTTGATTGAAATTGATTGATCGTTGAACATTGGTCTTTGGTACCATTTGATAGACGCATTTATGTGTCTATTTTGGCCTCAATTATATATATTGTTAGTGCTCGATTTTGTATTTATTATGGCTTTTTGTGTCTTTGTAGGTGTTTTTGGAGAAATAAACATGTGTGGAGAATTTGGCTCGAAAAGTGGTGTTTGTACCCCTGAGATGAATTACTAAAAGCATCTGGAGGACCTTCTATTCAGACTCTCATTTTGGATAAGGGGCACTCTACTGATAAGGGGTAACCTCAGGGCAGTTACTGTTTTCAAACCAGAATTGGATAGGGGGGGGAGGTCATCTTCTACAATTTTCAAATTCAGAAATAAAAGCGGGAAAAGAAGAACAGATTTAGGGTTCGATTTTTGGGCAGCTTTTGGACAGATTCAATCGGAGATTCTCATTGGGCTGGACTTAATTAAGCTGAACAGAGAATGTATGGGTGTTGGATTCGATCAACCTTGCCTGGGTCATCGTTGGAAGCTAAAACAGGGAAAGAGAAGTGCAGCCATCTCCGTAACTTTAAGGAGACGATTTGGACATGTTTTTGATCGATTTATTCACGGATTTGGGTTTCTCTAGTCCTGTTAGGACAACACAGGTATGGTAAGAGATTTGTAAAAGTAAGAAAAATGAAGATTGCACGTAATCTCGGTAAAATAGGGAAGGTACAACATTCTCGGAATTTTGGTATTATGGGAAGTTACGTGTTATTCATGGGAAGATATCGTCCCTGTTGATTTTATTCTATCAAAATTGGATAGATTTGAGAAATAATACAACCAACAGACGCGTAGAAGTGATAAAAGAGGGAATAAATCCAGTGGCTTGGCAAGAAAGAAAAGGGAGGTATTTCTGGAGATTTCGTGGAGATTTAATGAACTTCCTGCGCATATAAAGGCTGGGGAGAAGTCAGATGAGTCAATCGAGGAGTTTGGGGTCTATACGTAGTTTAGGGGAAGCTCTGGTACGAAGAAATCACGCTGTAGAGAAAGTAGCAGAAGTAGGAGGAAGAAGACGAAGCTGAAGAACATTAGACGACCCAAGTCAGTCGCAAATAAGTGTGGTTTATCCACGACACACACATAGTATCGTTCCCAGCAGTCTTATATCTTCTATATCGTTAGTAACTGTCGATCTGTAACGCATATAAACGTTGCAGTTGATCTGTTTTATTGATTTTCTTTGTATTTTCATCTTTAATACACCTTTGAGCAATGAATTCATATTTTAAGAGTGTTTGCACCATGAATATCTAAACCCCATCACTGGGACGATGGAGGAAGCCTTATTTCACAATGGTTTGGTAACTATATTTGATTCTTTATGACTTTTTGCATTAGGTTTAATCGATTTATGATTTTCTTTAATTAGTTGTGATTTTGTTTGATGGTATATGCTTAGACATAAGAGCTTTTGATATACCATGCTTGTGGTTTACATCTAATGTTTTAAAAATCAACCTTTGGCAAAGAATAAGAGTCTACAAAAGAACTATAATTGTTAAGAATCATTATATGAACCAATTGAATGTGATTAATGGTGGAATCTTAAGTCCCAGTCTCTCTCGATATTTGTGAAAATCTTTGTATATATTTTCTTTATTTTTATTTTTAAGTCTTAAAATCAACCTCAACGAGTTCGAGTGAACGACATTCTTACTACCACTTTCTACAACAATTTAAAACCACATCAATTTTTGGCGTCGCCGACGCGGACTTGTTTTTATGTTAGGTTTTAGATTATTTTTTTTTTTTAAGTTTATTTTTATTTTGTTAGATTTTACTCTGGGTATTTTTGTTTTTGGTGTGCAGGTTTTGCTGGAAACTAAAGGTGGAAAGTTGGACTTGCCTAAAAGAGCAGAAAATCCCTAAATTTTTTTTTGTGGCCTTTTATTTTTGTTTGTTTATTTGTATATATTTGTTAATATTAAAAAAAAAACACAAACACTAAAGCACAAGTGCACTTCATATTGCATCGTATGACACCGATTAGTAGGAAAACACGTGGTTTAGTACGGTGAACCCTTTGGCCGTTATCATCCGAAACGCCACAAGCCTTAGCCTCTACCTTTGACCAGTCTCTGATTGTAGGTATATTTTTCTAAAGGTAACTCAAGCCTACCCAAAATATTCAACCCATTATTTTCATTTGCACGTGCACGTAAAAATGTCGAATTGGTATTATAATAGCCAGTATAGTGAATTCCCGATTGATTTTCAACATGGACATTATCATTATCATGACTATAGTGTGAATAGTGGTTGAGAACGCCATCCTTTTGAAGGATATGGGTCTTACCATGGTGAGCCCAATTACTTTCCACATGCGTACCAGTCATACGAGCAAGATTCTTATATTTCTCCTCAACTAGAAGAGGCACGTAAGATACTTGAGTTAACACGTAAGTTACTTGAGTCAGAACATAAGTTAGCATACACAAATGACTTAGTTATGGATGAAAGAACTGTAACAATGAGTGAACCTTCTTTAGAAGATAACCTCAGGAAGTTAGTTGAATCAACACGTGAGTTTTCTGAGTCAACACGTAGGTTTGAGTTAGAGACGGAAGAAAAAATTGCTCGAATTACACTGAAATGCCAATATATTGCTTCAAAAATCACCCTTGAAAATGAGGAATTTTTTTATTTACATAATCAAGATGACGAGGTTAGAATTGGAAGCAATACTTTAGATAAGGTTCAACCATTTTCATATTACTATGATGATGAGGATAGTGTTGATGAAGAATTTGAAATATGTAGGGATAGTGATCAGGAATTTGCTACTCTAATTGAGCTTTATAATGATAATGTTGTTTCTAGTTCAAATCCAAATAATTTTAATAATTATTCACATATTCAAAAGGACGAGGATTTGACTAGAGATACCCTTGTTTTAGACGATGTAGTATTTCCTTTTTACGAAGCCGATAATGGTTTAGAGGAACGGGTTTATCCTGAGAATACTATTTTAGAGTCCAAGGATTTAGAAACAATAGTCTTAGACGAAGAAGATGAACTCGTAGAGCTTTTAAATATGTATGAGGATGCGTCACCTGAATATAACCTACAAGAAGCAATTGACCATTTTCAGGATTCTGATGATCTAGAAATTAGGGAAATTGTAGCTAGTCTATCTAGAGACTCCCAAAACTCTAAGTTTGGGGGTGATTATCATTCTCCCTGTGCTTTACCTTTATCTCTTACAAATATCCCTCACTTGGGACTCGACATATGTGCTTCAACCATTTTACAAGATTATCTTCATACACATTTTCCTGAACCTAGTGATGTCCATAAAGAAGTTCAGTTGTTAGAAACCCATCCTCTAGTTGATTTGGTTTACCCAGGCTATGATATCCAGATTGATTTTGTTTTCCCGCCAAATATTTTTCAACCAAATGTGGGAACGTATGAATTTCAAATGTATCAGTTATTAAGTTTTGAGACTAAACCTAATTATTTTAGGAAAATAGAATTGACACATTTGCTTAAGAATGACCACCACTTTCATTTTGGTCAATTGTGTGAGTCAAATTTGATTTACTTAGAGGATCCTCATTTATTCAGGTTATTATTATGTGCTTCTAAATATTTCCAAACCTTAGAACCTGAACCTTCTGATCTTACTTATGAGGAGGGGCATCCCATGAAAATATTTTATTTACTTTATTGAACCTGAACCTGAACCACAACTAGATGTAGTTGTCTTAAACATGAAACTAGGCAAGGGTGTGCTATGTTTATTCTTGGTTTTATGCAGTTTCCTTTTATCTATGATAACACATTTTGATGCAGATGATCCATAGTTGTTTCGGTTATTGTTATATGATTCGAGGTGACTAATTCTTTCTTAGTCTGGCTGAAGACGCTAAACTTAGCACTTATTGGGAGGTAACCCATGCTCATGCAACACGGTAATATCTTTCCTTAGCTATTTTGCTTCAAATGGTAACAATTTCTCCTTGTTCATGCTTTTAATTTCATCTTTAGAACATTGAGGACAATGTTAGATTTAAGTTTGGGGGTATGGGAGAAACTTTTTGTTAGTTGCAATAAATAAACTCCAGAGCCTAGAAATTTATGCTTATTAAGGATGGCACTAACCAATCTAAGTGGATGGAAGCATTTTGATTGTAGGAGTTGAGGAACCAATCTGATTAGATGGCAACATCTAAAGAGTCTATTCATAAAAGCACAGAGCTCAGGTGTTAGAAATAACATGATAGTTTTACCATATCTCGTTGAGTCCTTTTCACTTCTGTTTTTATTTTGTTTTCTTTTTAAAATATGTTTCTCTAAGTGATTAGGTGGGGCTCACGAATCAAGTTGTTACCATTTCTAGGGTGAAATAGAGTGATTGAGATACCAAAAAAAAAGACCAGACCAATTAGACCAAACATAATAAATAAATAAAATTAACACTTGGATAACAATATGTGTGTGTTCTCCCTGTCTCCGTTGCCTAAACAAGCGTGGAACGCAGGATCCACAAGAATTATCATGTAATCTGCTGATAAGAAGCATGCGCTTGGATCCACAAGATCTAATCATGTTGTTAAAAAAAATGTGAATGTTGAATAAAATCGACCGCTTGTTCCCTTGTATATGCCAGACGAGTCGATCTAGATTTAGGATTATCGACCATTGGTTCCCTTGTATATGCCAGTTGCGTTGATATTAGTCAGACCAATATCTAAGTCCATTAGGATAGGTTCATTTTGGCAGTGGCCTTCAGACAGATATGAGAAACACCGTTCACTTAGTCAACATCAAAACCATCTATGTTTTTCTCTATATCCATCTCTTCATCTATCCATATGATTTGTTGACTCCGGATATTGATGTCCATAGTGCGACTATCTGAGTAGAGATTTGTCACTTATATATGAAATTTTGTATGCTTGAGTGCAAACTCGTGTACATCAATTGGAATTTGGCATCAGGGTACTTCCTCCTATAGTCAATAAGTATGCCAACCAAGGATATTATTTAGTGCTTTCCAAGGTTCTGCATAGATAGATAGGGTCTGGAGTAAAGTTTTTGTGGGTATATCTCTTGTAAGCCCTCCCGAGACTATAACTCGGCCACTAGGGCCACCTAGGGGTTCAAAGGCTTATTGCATACGCTAAATGCAATCGACGATGCCTGCGACAGTGAGTTAGGATTTTATTTTCTATATTTGATTTGCTCGAGGACTAGCAAATAATAAGTTTGGGGGTATTTGATAGACGCATTTATGTGTCTATTTTGGTCTCAATTGTATATATTGTTAGTGCTCGATTTTGTATTTATTATGGCTTTTTGTGTCTTTGTAGGTGTTTTTGGAGAAATAAACATGTGTGGAGAATTTGGCTCGAAAAGTGGTATTTGTACCCCTGAGATGAATTACTAAAAGCACCTGAGGACCTGCTATTCAGACTCTCATTTTGGCTAAGGGGCACTCCACTGATAAGGGGTAACCCCATGGCAGTTACTATTGTCAAACCGGAATTGGATAGGGGGAGGTCATCTTCTCCAAATTTCAAATTCAGAAAAAAAAAAACGGGAAAGAATAACATATTTAGGGTTCGATTTTTGGGCAGCTTTTGGACAGATTCAATCGGAGATTCTCATTGGGCTGGACTTAATTAAGCTGAACAGAGAATGTATGGGTGTTGGATTCGATCAACCTTGCATGGGTCATCGTTGGAAGCTAAAACATGGAAAGAAAAGTGCAGCCATCTCCGTAAATTTAAGGAGACGATTTGGACATGTTTTTGATCGATTTATTCACGGATTTGGGTTTCTCTAGTCCTGTTAGGACAACACAGGTATGGTAAGAGATTTGTAAACGTAAGAAAAAGGAAGATTGCATGTAATCTCGGTAAAACAGGGAAGGTACAACATTCTCGGAATTTTGGTATTACTGGAAGTTACGTGTTATTCAGGGGAAGATATCGTCCCTGTTGATTTGCTTCTATCAAAAGTGGATAGATTTGAGAAATAATACAACCAACAGACGCGTAGAAGTGATAAAAGAGGGAATACATCCCGTGGCTTGGCAAGAAAGAAAAGGGAGGTATTTTTGGAGATTTCGTGGAGATTTAATGAACCTGCTGCGCATATAAAGGCTGGGGAGAAGTCAGAGGAGTCATTCGAGGAGTTTAGGGTCTATACGTAGTTTAGGGGAAGCTCTGGTACGAAGAAATCCCGCTGCAGAGAAAGTTGCAGCAGCAGGAGGAGGAAGAAGACGTAGAGAACATTAGACGACCCAAGTCAGTCGCAGATACGTGTGGTTTATCCACGATACACACATATTATCGTTCCCAGCAGTCTTATATCTTTTGTATCGTTAGTAACAGTCGATCTGTAACGCATATAAACGTTGCAGTTGATATATTTTATTGATTTTCTTTGTATTTTCATCTTTAATACACCTTTGAGCAATGAATTCATATTTTAAGAGTGTTTTCACCATGAAGAGCTAAACCCCATCACTAGGACGACGGAGGAAGCCTTATTTCACAATGGTTTGGTAACTATATTTGATTCTTTATGACTTTTTGCATTAGGTTTAATCGATTTATGATTTTCATTAATTAGTTGTGATTTTGTTTGATGGTATATGCTTAGACATAAGAGCTTTTGATATACCATGCTTGTGATTTACATCTAATGTTTTAAATATCAACCTTTGGCAAAGAATAAGAGTCTACAAAAGAGCTATAATTGTTAAGATTCATTATATGAACCAATTGAATGTAATTAATGGTGGAATCTTAAGTCCCAGTCTCTCTCGATATTTGTGACAATCTTTGTATATATTTTCTTTATTTTTATTTTTAAGTCTTAAATCAACCTCAACGTGTCCGAGTGAACGACATTCTTACTACCACTTTCTACAACAATTTAAAACCACATCACCATTCAAGTTACTTATCTTATATTCAATCGTGCTCGCAAATATTTATTTGCTGATTGCAGATTGAATTGAGAGATAGAGATATAAACTCTTTTATATACTTTTTTATAGATTGAGTCTGACTGTCTAGTCGATTCTCTTGAAAGTATATTGGAGTAAGTCCTCTCAGATTTCCAAACGAATTGTTGGGTGTGGTTGTTGTACCCCCGTATTTTATATTGGTATCAGAGCATGCAAACACGTTTAAGACCTTATAAGTCTGTGTTTGTAGTGATCTGACTTTATTGACGATTGTGTTACCTCAAATGAAGCATTACCACTTCAAAAACTGTCGGAGATTGATCAAAGCTGTAACTCTTCCGGGAAACTTCGTATTTCTATTTCACCACCAGAAACGGTTAGCAAATGGGACTCTCGCCTAGATTAACAGATGAACAAACTTTCATATGAAAGTGACTCTGAAGAAGAAATCAATGTTGATGAGGAGGTATCATAATATATTAAGCTTTTTGATCACCATCTACAGAAAAAGAAGCCAACATCCTGTCTGGCTAAGTTTATGACCCCTCTCTGTCTAGAACAGAAGGTTGAGAAAACTCTTTAAGGGTTATCATTGTGGATATAGTATACTGAAATCACTTGTTAAAGATCGTGAAGAAGATGTACGTTCAAAAAATTCGGAATGTGAAAATCTTCGTCATAATATTTTCTTAATTAAAAGAAAAACTTACGAAATCTAAAGCAAGGTGCGATTCTCAACATAATTCTTTCAATGACAGAGAAAGCGTTTATTTCGCTCGAGAAAAATGCCTTGAGACTGATTTAACTGCTGCTCTTGATAAAATCAAGATGTTGGAAGATGACTTGAAAAAGTTCAATACTGGTTCAAGCAAATTAACCACTATGCTAGGAGAAAGTAAAAATCATCGTCATACACAAGGATTGGGATATAAGGGAATAGATGCTCCAAGTACTAGCAAAGAGGTAAAAATTGTCAAGGCTAGTGATTCTTCTCAACAAAAGGTTTCCACTTATGGTAAAAGTGAAATACCTTCACCGGTAGTTAAGGTTCAAAAGAGAAAAGTATATCAACCTCCAAAGTCAGCACACACGGATCGAGGTGAGAACATTCCTTATGTTTTCCATTATTGCGGAAATAAAGGTTACCTGGAAAGGAGATGTCGTTTCCGTATAAGGAATGAGAAACTTCAAGATGTCCTTGTTTGGGCATCACAAGAAGTTGTGAAACCAAGATCATATACTAAGACTAATCCTCTTAACATTACAGGTTGTAACTGTCCAACCTTTCGGCAAAGGAATCAGTGCTGTAATAAACCTAGATTTACCTAAAAACGTCATACGAATCCTTTTTACAATCATAATGGTTATCAAAAGTATAACTACATAAAGGATAAGATAAGATCCGATGCTCCCAGTTGGAGAAAGACTAACTTGCGAAAGAATAGTCAATCTGATTCTCTTCCGAAAATTCTAGAAGAGAGTAATGGGAAGAAGGTTCTGATTGTTCCTAAACGTACTCAAAAGTGGATACCAAAGAAAGTCAATGATATTTTGAGTGTGAAAAGGAATGATCTCCCAGAAAATTCCATAACTATGGAGAAGGCAGTATCCATGATGTTGGAACTTAAAAATTTCTTTGGAAAGATGGATTTGGATGTGAAAGGTTTTAAAAGCGATCTCTTTCATAATAATCCAAAAGTCACTTGTGGTGACCAAGACATTGTTCACCTCAACACAATCAAATTGTATTGTAAGTGCATCCTCACCAAGGAATGCCCTGCTATGTATACGGTAAGGGAAGCATGAGCATTGGGGCACACAGATTATGTTCGGTAAGGTTGTAGAATTCAATTGGATTCTTCTAAAAAGGTATGTCTATAAGCTTGAGCAATATTTGTGTTTTTATTTGCTCAGAGTACTTATAATAATCCATGTACCTTGGTTATCGTTCATTTCTACCTAACTTGATATGTGTTTAAGGTTCTTAAATGTTTAGGTTTGAAAATAGTAGTTCGGGATGTTTGGACTTCATGATACACATACCAAGTATGAATACCATCATTTAAAATCTAAATCCAAGGATTTTAGTATGCATACCCGTTTGCATACTGCTCCAGGTCACGAAAATTCGTTTGCAAACCCGTATGCATACAGGCCTGTAGACGTCGATATTCGGTAAACCTGTTTTGGCCGTATCTTCTTCGTACGAACTCGGAATGACATCATTCTTTTTGCATTCTCTTCATATTCGAATTTCTTCGAAATGGATGTAGAATTCTTGAATTTGGATGAGTTAATATTGGTATTTGTCATGTCTCTTGTTTTTGAGTGTTTTGCTCCATTTCATTGCACTTGTTCCACTTCTCTTGGACTTGGGAACTTGGATTCTTGGAGTACTACACTTCTAAGCTCATTTGTAACTTTTACAAAAATGTTTTTGGTGAATCACAAAGAAGGAAGTTCAAGAATGGGAAGTAGTACGCTTTGCTATGGGATTCTTGAATGTTCATAATCACCTTTTGTGAACTATGGTGCATGGTCGTTAATGAATTTGTATGTTCTTCTTTGTTAAGAAAATCTTTTCATACGCATTTGGTATCCATGCGAAAAATATTGATTCTACCCTATAAGGACAGATCATCTTATATGTGCATTACAAGTTTGTCTTGATATCTAGGAAACTTCTTATGAGAATTTATTCTTGTGTTTTTAAGAAGGATAACTAGGGTTTGGAATAGCCATTATTGTGAGTACACATAGCTATTTCCAACATTTTTCATCTTGCAATATTTTTAGATTTATTTATTTAAATTATAAGTTATTTGGAAGATGATTTTTGCAGTATTAATCTTTATGGTTTCATATATTGCAAATTTTTATGGGATATGTTGTTTACGTCCGAGAACCTTGACTGTCCCATTCTTGAAAATGCAGGGGTACAACAACCACACCCAACACTCGTTTGGAAAACTGAGAGGACTTACTCTAATATACTTTCTAGAGAATCAACTAGACAGTCAGACTCAATCTAGAGAAAAGTATATACAAGAGTTTAATATCTCTATTTCACAATGTAATCAGCAAATCAAACAGATAGAAATCCGTGAGCCTGATTATTATGTGAAACAACTTGAACGGTAACAAAGACCAATATTCAAGTGTCAATCAACGTAAATCAACAAACAAAGGTTGGATATTCTAATTGATTGATCTTAACGCACAACCTGTGATATTTCAACTATATAACAAAATATAATATTGAAAAGAAATAACACAGACACTAGAAGTTTTGTTAACGAGGAAACCGAAAATGTAGAAAAACCCCGGGACCTAGTATAGATTGAATACCATACTGTATTAAGCCGCTATAGACTCTAGCCTACTACCAATTAACTTCGTACTGGACTGTAGTTGAACCCTAATCAATCTCACACTGATTCAAGGTACAGTTGTGTTCCTTACGTCTCTGATCCCAGCAGGATACTACGCACTTGATTACCTTAGTTGATCTCACCCACAACCAAGAGTTGCTACGACCCAAAGTCGAAGACTTGATAAACAAATCTGTCTCACATAGAAAAGTCTATAGATTGAATAAATCTGTCTCCCACGGAAATACCCAAGAGTTTTTGTTATGTCTTTTGATAAATCAAGGTGAACATGAACCAATTGATATACCGGTCTTATATTCCCGAAGAACATCCTAGTATTATCAATTACCTCACAATAATCTTAATCGACTAGCGAAACAAAATATTATGGAATCACAAACGATGAGTCGAAGATGTTTGTGATTACTTTTATCTTTCCTACCGGAGAAATTAATCTCGAGTCAATTATTTCAATTGTACTCAATACGATAGAATCAGGCAATATCAGAATATGAAACTACAAAGAAAATAGTTGGGTCTGGCTTCACAATCCCAATAAAGTCTTTGAAGGCATTAACCTATAGGGTCTCGATTAGAAAACTAAGGTTAGAGGAGAATCGACTCTACTTATGCAACTAGTAACATACATGAGGTGTGGGGATTAGGTTTCCTAGATGCTAGAGTTTTCCTTTATATAGTTTGTCAAATCAGGGGTTGCAATCCAAGTTACCTTGGTAACAAAGTATTCAATATTCACTGTTATATGAAAAACCTGATTCAACCAAGTTAATATCTTTCAACCGTTAGATCAAACTTAGCTTGTTACACACAAATGAAATGTACCCTCATTTAGGTTTATGTAACCGTACCTAAACTTGTACACCATGTTGGTTCACAAATAGTTAACCGAGGTTATCTATATGATTACTCTCATATCAACCTTATTCATCTTAACCATAACTAGTTCAATGACTCAAATGAAACTAGTTAAAGAGTTGTTCAATTGCTATATTCTCATATAATTATACAAGAACACAATTGAAGCAAAATCGATTTGATTCACACGAATCATTCATGAACATTATAGACACTGTTTGCAAAGATTGCATTCCTTATTATACAAATGTTTATTTTCATATACAAAACCGATTTTTAGAACATTAACCTTCAAGTATGCAAATGGGTACGCATACTTGAAATACCCGGACCGAGATTGGATTCCGGCAGTACGCAAACGGGTATGTGTACTTCCATTCCCTGCAGAAATTCTCGGATATGAACCTGTATGCCAGTACGCAAATGGGTACACATACTTAGGTTCCCGAATTTCTCAAACCAATCGGTACGCAAACGGGTGCGCATACTGTGCTTCCCAGACATGGATTACATATGTGCAAGAGTGCACAACATGACATATCCAATTATGTTTAAGTGTTCTAAACTCTTATTTCAATCATTTAAACTTTCTTAGAGGATGAAAAATAGCCGTTTTCACACACTATTAGCATCAAAGCAATTTTCAAGTTATTGAATAATAATATTGAAACATTCCAAGACAAACACCAAATGATTGTATCACACAAACCATGTAAGATGTTACTCGGAAATTTTCTCATGATATAAGATGAACTTAGTTGAAGCGAAAGCTTGCCAACAAATATTTCTAGAAATATGTAAGCGAGTTAAAATCATCTCGAAATCTCAAATGTGTATATAGAAAACTATATCGTAATACGACTTATGACTCAATATAGGAAATAAAGTAGAAATAGACTTTCCAAGTGATAGATTAGTTCAAGTCTCCACATACCTTTTGTTGATGAAGTTCCACAAGCTCCCCTTAGTAGTTATTCGTCTTCAAATTATGAACGCGTGAAGTCTAAGCTCAACTACACAATCTATGTCCTAGTCTGAGACATCTATAAATAAGCTAGAAATCAAGACTTATAATTTTGATCACTAACATTGACAAACATGCTTGAGATAGAATCGCATGCGAGTTCGACTGAGAAGTGCTCTAACAATCTCCCCTTTTGTAAATTTTAGTGACAAAACTATCAATACATATGGATTACAAAATTAAAAATAATTGTAGCTTCTCATCCAAATGCTTGATCTCCTTGGCATCTTCAACACGACTCGAAAACTTCGTCACTTCCAAGTACTCCATGATTCTAAACGTGTTCAACTCAGCATCATAGTTGTTGAAGATCCGTAGCGATAACAATGAGAAAATAAATGCTCTTAATCATTGTTATACAGTGTCATAGTATTATTACATAGCATCAAAGTTCAATTGTATCACAACTTTGACAACAATACTATGGTGATATGTATCACTCCCCCTTAGTTAATACTTCATCTCGACATAAAAACCACCCCCCTTACATAATGATCCGTAAACCATATGTATTTGTAGTATGAAACTACACATTAATTCTCCTCATTTTTGTCAATAAAATTGGCAAAGGTACGAAAACTAGTGGGATCCTCATGAAATTTTCACAGAGATACTTTATGACCAAAAGAGAATAACACACCAACTTATTTAAATGCAATCATAAAGCCGAAGCTAAATGCACTCATCAAGGAGTTTATAAAGATACAAGATAACCCATATAATATTCCACATCCGCACTCCCCACAAAGAATTGGCAATTAAGCACAAGTTCAAAAGAAATCTTCCCCATAATATGTCATTCCCGAAATAATAACAAAGGTGACCTTGCTTTTACAAGAAAAAAAGGATTTCTTTGGATATAACCAAATCACATGAAAACATGGATTTGAATCCAAAAATATTAATTGAATCAACCACAAAAATGATCAATTCAATTGACCATGCTCGACATAAGAAAACTTACGGAGTCTCACAGTATATGTACAAAAAGTGCGGATCGGAGATCAACCAATACTACGGAATACACAAGGATTCATCCTATTTTTCATCACTATTTGCACAATGACATATAATAGACTTAATCCTTGTAAACAAAAGTTTTATCCTTTCTTCCATCAAAATAATGACATAAATGGCTTAACTTTTGTTTGTCAAAAGTTCATTCTATCTTTTATCAATACTTTCATACTGACATATAATAGAGATAACTTTTGAAAAAGTATGGGACAGTCACATGTTCACAGACGTAAACAACATATCCCATAAAAATTTGCAATATATAAAATCATAAAGATTAAAATTGCAAAAATCATCTTACAAGCAACTTAGAATTTAAATAATAAATCTAAAAACATGAAGATGAAAACGTTGGACATAGCTATGTGTACTCATAATAATGGCTATTCCAAACCCTAGTAATCCTTCTAAAAACACAAGAAATAAATTCTCATAAGAAGTTTCCTAGACATCAAGAGAAACTCGTAATGCACATATAAGATGATTTGTCATTGGAGGGTATAATCAATCTTTTTTGCCCGGATTTACACTAAGAATATCTACCAAAAGTGTATACAAAGATCTTCTTAACAAAGAAGAACATACAAAGTCATTAACGACCATGCACCATAGTTCACATAAGATGATTGTGAACATTCAAGAATTCCATAGCAATGTGTACTACTACCCATTCTTGAACTTACTTATTTGTGATTCACCAACATCATTATTTTAAAATCTACAAATGAGCTTATAAGAGGAGTAATCCAATAATCCCAGTGCCCAAGTTCAAGAGAAGTAGAGCAAGTGCGACAAAACGGAGCAAAACACTCAAAAACCAGAGACAGGACAATGTCCAATCTTAATTCATCCAAATTCAATAATTTTTAACTCCAATTTAAAGAGGATTTAAATAGGAAGATAACTCAAAAAGAATGATGTCATTCCGAGTTCGGACGAAGAAGTTACGGCCAATTTGTTTTACCGAATATCGACGTCTACATGTCAGTATGGTTTGCAGATGAATTTTTGTGACCTGGAGCAGTATGCAAACAGGTATGCGTACTAAAACCCCTGGATTTTGATTTTAAATGATAGTATGCATACCTGGTAAGTGTACCATGAAGTCCAAACATCTCGAACTACTATTTTCAAACCTAAACATTTAAGAACCTTAAACACAGATCAAGTTAGGCAGAAATGAATGACAAGCAAGGTACATGGATCATTATAAGTACTCTAAGCAAATAAAAACACAAATATTACTCAAGTTTATAGACATACCTTTTTAGAAGAATCCAACAGCCTTACTGAACATAATTTGTGTGCCCCAATTCTTGTGCTTCCCTCACCGTATACATAGCAGGGCATTCCTTGGTGAGGATGCACTTACAACACAATCAAGTTGTGTTGAGGTGAACAATGTCTTGCTCACCATGGCACCAAGAAAGAGTTTTTTCCAGCAACTCTTACATCTTGTAGTGTTGAGAAACACCCACGGAACTGTTTTTATAAGTCTATCAAAGAACTTCAAGAGAACCCAAAAGGATTTGTGTTTCTGATTTCTCGATTTCCAACTTATAAAAAACAATTTTTGCAGATAGTTTTTAGTATTGTGAAGGGAAACTCTTTTGATAAAAAGAGACGTCCTAGCTTCTTCATAAAATGAGACAATACTACTATCTTGATAGGAAGTATCAAGAATTAAGCAATGAAATGATTCATGCTTTGAAGTGATATACTCAGATGACTGAGATTGAAACTCCTCTTGTACTTCATTTAGTTTGTTACAACTAGTTGAATTACGCAGAGGAAGAGCATTGCTCTCAGTGATTAGAAAATCAATGTCGACTTCAACATGAATATTATTCATCATAACTTGATTTAGCTTATTAAGAGATTCTTGCTCTTTCTGGAGGTATAACTCAACATCAAGAGATAAGCTCTCAAGCTTCTTTTCAAGCCCTAAAAACACTTTAAGGGATTTTAAACCTGGTTGGAGGTTTAGATAGAATTTTTTCTACAAACTTTATTAAATCAGTCATGGAAGAG
Source organism: Papaver bracteatum (assembly GCA_023529315.1). NCBI lineage: Eukaryota > Viridiplantae > Streptophyta > Magnoliopsida > Ranunculales > Papaveraceae > Papaver > Papaver bracteatum. The sequence goes on from JAJJWX010003983.1 coordinate 2,357,500, forward strand.
AATTCTGAAATCCCTGGATCTGGTAGTGCATTTATTGAGATAACACTACTGTCCATATCAGATCACTACAAACACAAACTTATAAGGTCTTTAATGTGTTTGCCTGCTCTGATACCAATTGAAAATGCGGGGGTACAACAACCACACCCAACAATTCATTTGGCAATCTGAGAGGACTTACTCTAATATACTTTCTAGAGAATCAACTAGATAGTCAGACTCAATCTAGAGAAAAGTATATACAAGAGTTTAATATCTCTATTTCACAATGTAATAAACAAATCAAACAGATAGAAATATGTGAGCCTGATTAATATGTGAAACAACTTGAATGGTACCAAAGACTAATGTTCAAGTGTCAATCAATATAAATCAACAACCAAAGGTTGGATAATCTAATTGATTGATCTTAACGCATAACCTATGATATTTCAATTATATAATAAAATATAATACAGAAAATAAATAACACAGACACCAGAAGTTTTGCTAACGAGGAAATCGCAAATGCAGAAAAACCCCGGGACCTAGTCCAGATTGAACACCACACTGTATTAAGCCGCTATACAAACTCTAGCCTACTACCAATTAACTTCGGACTGGACTGTACTTGAACCTTAATCAATCTCACACTGATTCAAGGTACAGTTGTGCTCCTTACGACTCTGATCCCAGTAGGATACTACACACTTGATTCCCTTAGTTGATCTCACCCACAACCAAGAGTTGCTACGACCCAAAGTCGAATACTTGATAAACAAATATGTCTCACACAGAAAAGTCTATAGATTGAATAAATATGTCTCCCACAGAAATACTCAAGAGTTTTTGTTTCGTCTTAAATCAAGGTGAACAGGAACCAACTGATAAACTGGTCTTATATTCCCAAAGAACAACCTAGTATTATCAATCACCTCACAATAATCTTAATCAACTAGTGAAATAAGATATTATGGAATCACAAACGATGAGATGAAGATGTTTGTGATTACTTTTATCTTGCATATCATAGAAATTAATCTCGAGTCAATTATTTCAATTATACTCAATACAATAGAATTGGGCAAGATCAAAACGCGCAACTACAAAGAAAATAGTTGGGTTAGGCTTCATAATCCCAATGAAGTCTTTGAAGTCGTTAACCTACAAAGTCTCGATTAAAACATAAGGTTAAAGGAGAATCGACTCTAGTTATGCAACTAGTAACACACATGAGGTGTGGGGATTAGGTTTCACAGTTGCTAGAGTTCTCCTTTATATAGTTTTTCAAATCAGGGTTTGCAATCCAAGTTACATTGGTAACAAAGCATTCAATATTCACCATTAGATGAAAAACCTGATTCAACCGTTAGATCGAACTTAGCTTGTTACACACAAATAAAATGCACCCTCATATAGGTTTATGTAACCGTACCTAAACGTGTACACCATGTTGGTTCACAAATAGTTAACCAAGGTTAACCATATGATTACTCTCATATCAACCTTATTCATCTTAACTATAACTAGTTCAAATGACTCAAATGAAACCATTTAAAGAGTTGTTCAATTACTATATTCTCATAGAATTATACAAGAACACAATTGAAGAAAAGTCAGTTTGATTCACTCGAATCAATCATGAACATTATAGCCACGGTTTGCAAAGATTGCATTCCTTATTATATAAATGTTTATGTTTATGTTCATGTACAAAACCGATTTTAGAACTTTAACCTTCAAGTATGCATACAGGTACGCATACTTGAAATACCCGGACCGAGATTGGTTTCCGGCAGTATGCAAACATGTACGCCTACTTCCAATCCCAGCAGAAATTATCGGATATGAACCTGTATGCCAGTACGCAAACATGTATGCATACTTAGGTTCCCGGATTTCTCAAACCAACCGGTACACAAACGGGTGCGCATACTATGGTTCCCGGACATGGATTACATATGTGCAAGAGTGCATAACATGACATATCCAATTATGGTTAAGTGTTCAAAACTCTTATTTTAATCTTTGAAACTTTCTTAGAGGATGACAATAGCCATTTTCACACACTATGGGAATCAAAGGAATTTTCAAGTTATTGAAATAATCATAACGAAACATTCTAAGATAAAAACCAAATGATTGTATCACACAAACCATGTAAAATGTTACCCGACAATTTTTTCGTGATATAAGATGAACTTAGTCGAAGTGAAAGCTTGCCAACACATATTTCGAGAAATATGTAAGCGAGATAAACTCGGCTCAAAATATCAAATGTGTATATAGAAAACTATATCATAATACGACTTATGTCTCAATATAGGAGATAGAGTAGAAATAGACTTTCCAAGTGATAGATGAGTTCAAGTCTCCACATACCTTTTGTCGATGAAATTCCATAAGATTCCCTTAGTAGTTCTTCGTCTTCAAATGATGAACGTCGTGAAGTCTAAGCTCAACTATACAATCTATTTCCTAGTCCGAGGTATCTATAAATAGGCTAGAAATCAAGATTTATAGTTTTGATCACTAACATTGACAAACATGCTTGAGATAGCAACGCATGCAAGTTAGACCGAGCAGTGCTCTAACAATACTTATTCAAAAGTTATCTCTATTATGTCGGTATGAAAGTATTGATAAAAGATAGAATAAACTTTTGAATACAAAAGCTAAGCCTTTCATGTCATTATGCAAATATTGATGGAAGAAAGGATGAACTTTTGTTTACAAAGATTAGGTCTATTATATGTCATTGTGAAAATAGTGATGAAAAATAGAATGAATCTTTGTTTATTCCGCAGTATTGGTCCTTCACTGATCCACATCTTTGTGCATATATTGTATTGCTCCGTAAGTTCTCTTTTGTTGAGCATGTCCAATTGAATTGATATTTTTTATGGCTAATTCAATTGTGTTTTTTGGATACAAATTCATGTTTTCATGTGATTTAATTATGTCCAAAGAATTCCTTATTTTCTCGTAAAAGTAAGGTCGCTCTTGTTGTTCTTTTGGGAATGACATTTTATGGGGGAGAGTTCTTTTTGAACTTGTGCTTAATTGTCTAATCTTTATGGGGAGTACGGCTGTGGAATATTGTAGGATTTATCTTGTATCTTTATAAAATCCTTGATGAATGCATTTAGCTTCGGCTATATGATTGTGTCTAAATAAGTTGTTATATTATTCTCTTTTGGTCATGAAGTATCTTTATGAAAATTTCATGAGGATCCCACTAGTTTTCGTACCTTTGCCAATTTTATTGACAAAAAGGGGGAGAATTAATGTGTAGTTTCATACTACAAATACATATGTTAAGGATCATTATGTAAGGGGAAGTGGTTTTCATGTCGAGATGAAGTATTGACTAAGCGGGAGTCATACATATCACCATAGTATTGTTTTCAAAGTTTTGATACAATTGAACTTTGATGTTGTGTAATGATACTATGACACTGTATAACAATAATTGAGAGCATTTGTTTTCTCATTATTATCGCTATGGATCTTCAACAACTATGATGCCGAGTTGAACACGTTTGGAATCATGGAGTACTTGGAAGTGACGAATATTTCGAATCGTGTTGAAGATGCCATGGAGATCGAGCATTTGGATGAGAAGCTACAAAGTTTTATTTATTTTGTAATCCATATGTATTGATAGTTTTGTCACTAAAATTGACAAAGGAGGAGATTGTTAGAGCACTGCTCGGTCGAACTCGCATGCATTGCTATCTCAAGCATATTTGACAATGTTAGTGATCAAAACTATAAGTCTTGATTTCTAGTCTACTTATAGATATCTCGGACTAGGACATAGATTGTGTAGTTGAGCCTTAGACTTCACGACGTTCATATTTTGTAGATGAAGAACTACTAATGAGAGGTTATGGAACTTCATCAACAAAAGATATGTGGAGACTGCAACTCATCTATCACTTGGAAAGTCTATTTATACTCTATCTTCTATATTGAAACATAAGTCGTGTTACGATATAGTTTTCTATTATACACTTTTGAGATTTCGAGATGAGTTTAACTCGCTTAAATATTTCTCAAAATATGTGTTGGAAAACTTTCACTTCGACCAAGTTCATCTTATATTCTTGACGCAAGTCAAAAGATGATCATGTGAAAATTGCCGAGTAACATCTTACATGGTTTGTGTGATACAATCATTTGGTGTAGACTTGGAATGTTTTGTTATGATTATTTCAATAACTTAAAAATTGCTTTGATGTTAATAGTGTGTGAAAACGTCTATTGTCATCCTCTAAGAAAGTTTCAATGATTGAAATAAGAGTTTAGAACACTTAACCATTATTGGATATGACATATTGTGTACACTTGCACATATGTAATCCATGTCCGGGAACCATAGTATGCGTACCCGTACCGGTTGGCTTGAGAAAACCGGGAACCTAAATATGCGCACATATTTGCGTATTGGAATAAGGTTCATGTCCTAATATTTCTGATGGGATTAGAAGTACGCGTACCCATTTGCGTACTGGTAAAACCCAATCTTGGTCCGGGTATTTCAAGTATGCGTACCCGTTTGCATACTTGAAGGTTAAAGTTCTATAATCGGTTGTGTACATGAACTTAAACATTTATAAAATAAGGAATGCATTCTTTGAAAACCGTGGCTATAATGTTCATGAATTGATTCGAGTGAATCAAACCGATTTTGCTTCAATTGCGTTCTTGTATACTTCTATGAGAATATAGCAATTGAACAGCTCTTTAACTAGTTTCATTAGAGTCATTTGAACTAGTTATGGTTAAGATGAACAAGGTTGATATGAGAGTGTTCACATGGATAACCTCGGTTAACTATTGTTAATCCAACATGGTGTACACGTTTAGGTACGGTTACATAAACCTAAATGAGGGTACATTTCATTTGTCTATCACAAGCTAAGTTCGATCTAATGGTGGAAAGATATTAGATTGGTTGAATCAGTTTTTTTATCTAACGGTGAATATTGAATGCCTTGTTACCAAGGTAACTTAGATTATAAACCCTGATTTGAAAACTATATAAAGGAGAACTCTAGCAACTGGTAAACCTAATCCCCACACTTCTGTGTGTTACTAGTTGCATAACTAGAGTCAATCCTCCTTTAACCTTAGGTTTCTGATGAGACCCCGTAGGTTAACGACATAAAGGCTTCATTGGGATTATGAAGCCAGACCCAACTATTTTATCTGTAGTTGCGTGATCTGATCTTGCTATTTCTATTACGTTGGGTACAATTGTAAGAATTAGCTCGAGACTAATATCTCTGATAGGTAAGATAAAAAAGTAATCACAAACATCTTCGTCTTATCGTCCACAATATCTTGTTTCGTTAATCGATTTAGATTATTGTGAGATGATTGATAATACTAGGTTGTTCTTCGGGAATATATGACCGATTTATCAATTGGTTCCTGTTCACCTTGATTTATCAAAAGACAGAACAAAACTCATAGGTATTTCTATGGGAGACAGATTTATCTATTCCAATAGACTTTTCAGTGTGAGACAGATTTGTTTATCAAGTCTTCGACTTTGGTTCGTAGCAACTCTTGGTTATGGGTGAAATCAGCTAAGGGAATCAAGTTCGTAGTATTCTGCTAGGATAAGAGATGTAAGGAACGCAACTGTACCTTGAATCAGTGTGAGATTGATTAGGGTTCAACTACAGTCCAGTACGAAGTTAATTTGTAGTAGGCTAGTATCTGTAGCGGCTTAATTCAGTGTGGTGTTCAAAGCTGGACTAGGTCCCGGGGTTTTTCGGCGTTTGCGGTTTTCCTCGTTAACAAAATTCTGGTGTCTGTGTTATTTCTTCTCCGTATTATATTTTGTTATATAATTGAAATATCATAGGTTGTGTGTTGTATCGATTAATTAGGAAATCCAACCTTTGGTTGTTGATTGAAATTGATTGATCCTTGAACATTGATCTTTGGTACCGTTTAAATTACTTCTCTTATATTCAATCGGGCTCACAAATTTCTATTTTCTGATTGCAGATTGAATTAAGAGATAGAGATATAAACTCTATTATATACTTTTCTCTAGATTTAGTCTGACTTTTTAGTTGATTCTGTAGAAAGTATATTGGAGTAAGTCCTCTTAGATTGCCATAACGAATTGTTGGTGTGGTTGTTTTACCCTCGTATTTTCAGGTTGAGTATGCTGACTTAACCGTAAAATTTCCAGTTGAAGTTAGTCTTAAAGCTAGTTTGTATGAGCAGGCCGTGGATGGGAGATGGGTACTTATTATGTGGTTTGTATTAGAAGAGGAGGGGGAGACGGTTTCAACTTTCTAACTGTCCCATTCATTGGTGAGAGGATCCATTAAGTCAGCTACCGTTGAGAAGTTGGAACGAGGGTTTGTATATAGTGGAGGATGATTCGGTATCCAACCATGGTTCCAGAGAGGGATAAACATTCCACTCTGAATGATATGTGTCATACCCTGCAGGAGAATTGGTTTGAATGCATCGATGGCTGTCCCTGTTGGACTTGGCTTAGTCACACGCACCTTTTGAGCATTAAGGAAGTCACCTTCTTTAAGATATTTTGAGATGTAGAGATGAGACCATAAGGACAATGGTTACTGGTAGATGAACCAAGCTCTTTTCAAGAGTAATGCTTGAATAGCCCCATAGAAAGTTTCTGCTAATTTGATCAAGCCTCTCATGAACATGAGTTGGTATCATGGTGTTTTCATTATATGATTTGTGGTTGTTGTGATAGAGGATTTGATTAAGGTAAGCCTACCCATTTGGTTGAGAGCGGATGTTTTCCATCGTGGTAGCTTCATGGAGACTTTATTGATGACTGAATTATAAATCGAGCTAGATTGTCTTCTTAAAGTTAGAGGAATACCTAAGTATAAGGTTGGATGAGACGAAAATTGAATGGGAAAAAGTGTTTTCAGTCTCTGGATGGTAGCATTTGGGAGGAGAGGATGATGGATAAGGGACGACTTGTTGAGGTTTAAATGTTGTCCAGAGATGCACTGTACATGTTGAGTAGGTGAAGTAAATAGTAGCATTTATCTACGACACCTTGGCTTGTAAGAATAAGGTCATCCGCATACATTAAGTGGGAGATTGTAGGTGCATTTCTTGCAATTTTCACTCGTTGGTAGTTCCCTGTAGACTCAAGATGAAGCAGATTAATTAATTGAAGGAATTTCTGAGCACATGATAAAAATGTACGGTGATAACGGGTCGCCTTGTCGTATTCCACATTTAGGTTTGATAAACCGATGAAGAGCTCCATTAATCTTGACTGCATATGTCACGGACGATATACATAATAATACTCCTTCAACCGACCAAAATGGAAATCCCAATGTCGACAATCTTGCTTAATGGGTTTCCAATTTAGTTTGTCGTTTGTGAACATCTAGCTTGAGTGCAAATTTCGGTGCTTTCCCATGTTTGGTCGATCGGATGTTGTGGAAAATCTTTTCCAATGGAGATGTTGTCTTGAATCCATATATTTGGGATGAATGCACTTTGCATTGCACTCACTATCTGATCGAGTAGAGAGCGAATCTAGTTGATGATAACTTTTGTAACTACCTTATAAGACACATTACAGAGACTAATGGGTTCGTATTCGGATTGTAGTAGAAGTAAAGCCCACACTACACCCCTCACAAGAATTTGTACAATCAATCTATGAACACTTAATCAGGAACGACGATTTTCATTAATTGACACTTAGAAAATTACAAAGGAAAAAGGAAATTAAAAATACAATTACTCTTTTAGAATTTTAAAATACAATCATTAATTGACACTACACCCCTCACAAGAATTTGTACAATCAATCTATGAACACTTAATCAGGAACGACGATTTTCATTAATTGACACTTAGAAAATTACAAAGGAAAAAGGAAATTAAAAATACAATTACTCTTTTAGAATTTTCTCTCTCCAAAAAACTTTCTTAGCATTCCAAAAATTATCTCTCCCTCTCAAGTTTACTCATCCCCTATATATAACCTAGTTTAATTGGGGGCCATGAATATTAATTGGGGCCCTAAACGTTTTATTTGCACCCCAAAATTTGAAAGGGGCGTATGAATCCGAAAATTGAAAATACTATTTTACCCTTTGATAAACCTAAAAATTAAAAATCAGTTAATCACTAATTAACCCTCCTAATTAGGCCCCCAATTTATATCCTAAAACCCAAACCAAAATCAGTTTCACTTTCTCTCTCTTCATCTTCCTCTCATCCCTTTCTCCTCTTCCCCACCACCATTAACGACCTTCTTTGATTTTTTTTTTCTTCGCCCGATTCATCGCATAATCGTCGATGATAAAACTTTAATCGACGATTAAATTCTTCCACAAAAATGGCACGCACAAAGCAAACCGCTCACAAAGAACGTCCATTCGTTAATATCGTTGATACCGTGAAAAACAAGGTCGTTGAGTCGGGCACCTAAAAACCACAAAAATCAAAACCCAAGGAAAAATCAAAACCCAAGGTAGCTGCTTCTTCAGTTTGCAAGGCTATGTCTTTTTATTTGGGGGATCATCAGTTTGGAGTGGGTGTGCCAGTAGGGGGAAGGTATTCTTCTTGCTGTGAATGGGTTGTTGGAGTTGAAAGGACATTTGGATTCGAAGTCAATGTTGCTTATTGATTTTTCGAATGCTTTGAATATAGTTTGTAGGTCTCATCTCATCAAAGAGGTCCGGATACACTGTACAGGTATTTCTCGTTGGGTTGAATTTTGATATGCTAGGACTGCTAAACTTTTCTACGATCAACATATTTTGTCTTCCTCTCTAGGGGTTCAACAAGGTGATCCCCTTGGTCCCCTTCTGTTTGCATTGACTCTTCACCCTCTGGTGAAGTTTATTGTTTCTCAGTGCAAGCTCGACCTTCATGCTTGGTATCTTGATGACGGAACTATTGTTGGAGACACTCTGGAGGTTGCCAAGGCGTTGCGGGTTATAGAGTCTGAAGGGCCGGCTAGAGGCTTGCACCTCAATATCAAGAAAACAGAGGTTTTCTGGCCTACTCCTGATCCTCGTAGTCTTGAGGAGGGTGTTTTCCCTAAGGATATTGGGAGGCCGCGCAAAGGGGTTAAACTTTTGGGTGGTCCTGTGAGTTTGGATATGGACTTCATGAGCGATATTGTTTTGGATAGGGTGAACAAAACCATCCAACTAATGTCATCTATCAAGAAGCTTAAGGACACTCAGAGTGAGACTTTACTGCTTCGCAACTGTTTTGGTGTTTCTAGATTATATTTCTTTATGCGCACCACCAACCCTGCTGCTCTACAGCAAGCCACTGACCTTTTTGATGATCAGCTTCTCAAGTATTTGAGGCTTCTGATTACGGGCGATGGTGCTGGTTTTGGTCCTCTGCAACAGAGAATTGCTACTTTACCTATTAAAGATGGCGGCCTTGGGATTTATACTATGGCAGACACCCGCAATTACTGTTATCTTGCTTCTCATAGCCAGACGGATCTTGTAAGGAAGGTGATACTAGGCAGTCTATTCCCAGCAGAAAATGGTGTTGCTTACAAAACAGCTCTTCAGAAATTTATTCAGGTATGTGATTTGCCCTCTTCATATTGTGTCGATGACACTGCCCGCCAATGCATTCCTTGGCGGTTGCTTATTTCGGTGCGGTGAAGAAGCGAATCCCTGTCCAGTTTACTCTTTCTGATAGAGACGCAATACTATGGCAGTCCAGATCAAGCATGCTCAGGACTATCTCTTGGCTGTTCCTATTAGTGGACTTGGACAATGCCTTGGTCCCCGTCAGTTTAGGGCTGTTGTCTGTTATCGTCTTGGTATTCCGCTGTTTGCATAAGGCGGGCTTTGCTCTTGTTGCAGTAAACCTATGGATATTTTTGGCGATCATGCGCTCCATTGTGCTAAGGATGTTGGAATTAAGTTCCGCAACGACATAATTCATGATTTAGCTGTCGATATCCTTTACAAAGCCTGCATCCCTGCACACAAGGAAACGAATCTGGGTATTATAACTGATGATAACAAGGATCTACGTCCAGCTGACATCCTTGTTCTCAAATGGGAAAATGGGCAAGATGTGTGTATGGATGTCACAAGAGTCTCTCCCTTTGCTGGTGATGGAGCTCGAGCCTTTATTCCAGGACAAGCTATTTCGAGAGCAGTCTCGCGTAAACACAATAAATATTCATCTGAGTGTGCTGCTCGTGGCTACGGTTTGAGTATCTTAGCCTTTACCACTCTAGGAGAGCTTAGTGATGACTTTATTTCTTTTTTCAAGCGTCTAAAGAATTATTTGTTTAGTAAGGACGCTGGTAGTGGTTTGGGTTGCTTTATTTTTCATAGGTTAGGTGTTTTTATTCAAAAAGGGGTGGTAGCTCAGCTTGTTGCTCGGCTTCCAACCAAGGGTAGTGTTATTTGAATAGAAATAACATAAACTTAGAGATTAGGAAAAAATGGCTCCAATTAGAAGGTATGTGAACTTAAACCCACCTTGTATTCGAATTTTTGTTGTGATTTGATTGCCAAAATCAGGTTTGTAACTGAATATTTGCCGTTAAACATTCTGGGTCGTTATTCTGTAATTAGATTACCCTAAAGACTTTTGATATGCATGTAAACTCTATGAAAGATCGTTAGGGTTATATGTTGAAGATGACGACTTTATTGTTGATTCTTCAGAAAATTTTAACCTAGTTTAGTGTCGTTAGTTCTAAAAGTTGAAGATGACGACTGTACTAGGACGACCCTTATAGTTGGTTAACGACCCTTTTAGGAGTAAAAACACCCCCTCTGTTAAAATTTTTGTAAGGGTCGTCAGTGTAGTAAGTATGAGTCGTCAACTAAACTATAAGGGTCGTTTGTGTTTTAGATAATCAAAATGACGACCCTATATTTTTTTTTGTGTGTGTTTTGGATATAGCACCAAGAAGACCAAAGACACGGTTCAAATTTTGATGACTCCTCCTTCCAAACCTCCCCGCCACGGTAAATACTTAGTTGCCGGTCAATTACGCGGAAGAAAACCGAGTGAGGTTTCGTTTTCTATCACCCAACCAAGAGACAAAGGTGCTGAGTTGTCGGATTCGTCGCAATCATCCTCTCCTGTTATTTCCGCTGATGGTAGCGATGATGATGAAGAAGAAGAGATACAAGCAGATTCTCCCATACGAGATGAAGAAGAAATACAAGAAGAGATACAAGAGGAACAAGAGAGTGATAATGATGATGAAGATAATGGTAGTGGTTATGAGGAGGAGGAATAGGATGAAGGTAATAATGGTGGTGATGAGGAGGAGGAAGAGGATGAAGGTAAAAATGATGCAGAACCTGAGGAGGAGAGTGCAAAGCCAAAGCCGGTAAAGAGGGTTAAGAAGGATGGAACTGATATTGCACCCAGCGCGAGACACGTTCCTGATGGTCATTTAAGGTTGTCTCCTCTTCGAAGTGGTAAACCAAGAGGACAACCTAGAGATGCCGACAAAGTTCTTTTTGGATATCCTGGATCATGGGATCGTACCATCTATGATACAATCGTAAGAATCCCAACTATAGCTCATATTTCATTAGTTTATGTTAATTTTCTAAATTTTGATGATAATATTTATTTGTTTATGTTTTGTAGGATCATAAGAATGCCGCCCGTCTTTTTAGGCACCAATCTTCTTTTAAGAAAATGGAGTTGTGGCCGCTAGAAGGTGAATGTGCAAGAGTTAGAGACTTGGTTGAAAACTCCGGTTTGTACAATGCCGTTGTGAACTCTGTGATTACGTATGACAAAGTCGCGGTATCTAGTTTCTGTGAAAGGTATTACGCAGAATTCGACACATTCCAACTTCCTTTTGGCGAGATGGCATTGACTCCTGATGATGCTGAACAGATATTAGGGTTGCAGGTCGAAGGTAAATCAACAGGTGATAAGTTCAAGAGAAGACCTAGTTGGGATGAAATTTATACATGGACCAACAACTTGTTTGGCTGGGATAAAGAGATGACTAAAGGGATTTTCGTTCCGGGAACTAATTACCCGAAGAAAGAGTTCAAACTTGTGGATATTAGGAAAATGTTTTCTGGTACAGAAGAGAAGGAAAAAATTGACGGTCTCTCTGATATGGAATGTCATTATGCGGCAGCTGGGTATTTTTTGTACGTCCTTGCCTCGGTTGTATTTCCCGACAGCAAAGGTAACAGGGTTAGCGCCAACCTTCTACAGCTTTTGGATCCATTGGAAGATGTGAAAAAGTACTCTTGGGGGACTTCCATAGTGTCACATTTGAATGGTTAGCTTTCCCAGGCATCTTGCGAAAGGAATTCTCAAATTAATGGGAATCTGGCTCTAATCCAGGTATTTGGATTGATGACAGTTGTCTTTTTTTTGACATTTTTTCCCTTAAACTTTTTTTGTTATTTTGATAGTTTGAAAATTTCTACTTTGGTTGTTATAGGTGTGGATTTATGATCATTTGCCGTCACTGTTCAAAGATAATGTCGATGTGAAACTCAACCCACATTGGAGCCAAGGTAGTGCAACAGGAACTCGTTGGTTGTTCACTGGTTCTCAGGATAAGGAACAAACTGATGCGTTGATAGCGATGCGCCAAAAACTTGACAACATCACGGCGGAAGAGGTAATCTTCAATCCGTACAAGGATATCAGACTTGGCGCAATGGAAGATGTTGTGTATTACCATGGCCCTTTGTTTCACCCTAACGGTTTTTCAATGTACAATCCGATGAGAATCATGCGTCAACTTGGGTTTATTCAAGATTGCCCCGATGACGACTATGTACCTCCGTTCAAGCACAAGTTGGACAAATGCATGGCTGAAAATTCAGACATAAAGGTGGTTTACCAACCTGAACCTGATGTCAAGCATTGGAATGCTAGACATTCTAGTCTAGTAGACATTAGACATTGGGCGCATGCGAATGAAGGTCACGAGGCAACAACAGATTACTCACAATGGTACGAAGGCTTCTCCCATGGTAGGGTGATACAGATTGATCAGGCTATGGGTAAGAGGACCAAAAGAGCATCCACCTCTACTTCTCAAGCTGACACTAGAGATGATAATACCATCCTTAAACTAGTGGTGAGGATTTTATTTTGTGATTGTGTTATTCATATACGTACATTTTTAAACTAATGTGAATTGGTATTTGGATGCTTATAGAGGGAACGAGTTAAGCTTTTTGTTAAGTCATTTTGTTGCTCTGCTGACAAAGGGGAAGCGTTTGAGCCTAAAAATCAACGTAGGTACGATGATTACATGACGCACATTGAAAATCCCAATGCAAATAAGATGTTTGCTGAGGTGGGTAAGGAAGGTAAGCGGTCCCGAAAATCACGTAGCCAGCTAGCACAAGAACTTGCTGAAGAGGGGCAAAGTAGCCAACCTAATGATTAGCAAGGAGCTGCAGGATTTGGTGGTTCCCCAAGGGGCAGTAGAAATCAAGGTCCTCCAAAGAGAAGCCGGAAAGTTTCTCGATCAGGGAGGTAAAGAGGAGGTCTTGGTGGAGATGGTTGTCTTGTGTAAGGACATGTTACTGTTGACTTAACATTATGTGTTTGTTTGAAAAACTTATGTGTTTGTTAGAACTACTTGTGTGTTTGGTTTGGTTTGGTTGGTTTGTTGAATCCACTTTGTTTTTAAAACATGTTATAAAGATGTTTACTAGTATGTTTGTTTGTTTGGAAAATTTTGTACCCTGAAGAAGAGAAGATTAACTGTGTGCTAGAGTCGTTAGCTTAGATGCTAGCAGATTAACGACTCTCAAGGAGTCGTTAATTATTGTAAATTGCAGACTAACGACTCTTGTAAAATTTTAGACAGACGCTACATATTTATTTCTCAGGGTTCAGGGTCTGCATGTCGTTAGGTAAATCGTATACAAACATGACGACCATAGAGAAACAATAACATACATTTAAGAGTCGTTATGTTGTATATTTAAATGTTGACGACTCTCTTCAAAAATTTCATTCATATACTAACATTACATCAAGTGCTCACAACGTATAAGTGATTTAATATGGGTAATCTAGAATTTGACACATCAAATGTTCGTCCATGAACCTCCTAGCACGTATATCGTACTCAACAAATTACATGTTACTTCTCGCAGCAGATGATTTAACCACCATTGCGGCTTCGATGTGATAAAACCGTTCTCCCCTCCATTTGGTATATGCATCCTGGGCCGCCGGCCTATCCCCTTTGTGTCTTACGAGAAACTCGTTATACTGGTTGCACAATCTTATAACGTGTATCGTCCTATCACGAATGTGGGATGGTTGATAATCATAGCGTAGTTTGGTGTTGGAATTAACGAAAGGGCCCAAACCAACGTGAATCCAAAATGTACTTTCATGTTGTTGTTCTTTGTGAAGATCTTTGACGATGTAATAATTTTTGACCCATTGGGTCTCTTCCTCGACTTGCTTGAATATTTCACGGCGATGCGCTTTATCTTTGCCTCGTTTTTCGGCCTCTCGCTTCTCTTCTTCTTCCTTCGTAGAATATGGAGTGTAAGTGTTTTTTTTTTTGGTAGGTCGCACGGTTCTTTTGCATATCTCTTCTTCCATTCCCAATATTGATTTGGTTGGTCGCTTGCATCTTCTAAGAATGTTTTCAATTGAATTGGTTGAAGATGTGGGAGTAGCCATTGAATAAAATTTTGGTGAGGTTGTTTTCCATTGAATTAGCTCCTGGATGTGTCCCTCTTTATATATAACAAATCGTCAACGACTCTTTTTTTGGAAAAAAGTGCTCACAAAAAGAGTCATTGGGTATGTTTGTACTTAGGGTCGTCAATGTAATAATTACAATACTGACGACTCTTAGAGGAAATTTTATTACCTTAGTAGTCGTTATGTTATACGTATGTATGGCCAACGACACTTGGTTGCAAATGCATCCAGGAGAAGAAACGGTTTTTGTAGTACTAGAGTCGTCACTTTTTATATTTATATAGCTGACGACCCTTAGTTTAAAAAACTTCGAAGCAACCTCCAGGATTTGAAACATCACAAAAAAAATTGAAAACCGTTGTTCCCGCAAGATAAAGCGCATTGTATTCATTAAGCATTCTTCTAAATACTAATATCCAAGTTCAAGATAAAACCGTTGTGAATAAAGTAAAAATGCAATGCGAAGTTCAAAATAAACATCTTCTCTTAGGATTCATCGCCCATGTCCATGTAAATGGGGGTTGGGTCCATAGCATTCCAAAGGTTCATTCCGTACTCATACTGGTTTGTCCACTCCTTGGTGTTCTCTCCCCAATCACCATAGACCCGTGGTAGAGGACATTCATCGGAAATCTTCAAGCCTATGTAATGGTTATTGTTGACATGCGCCATAACAATTATTCTCTTCTTTGTCGCCGCCTCGCACCTATTTTTTGAGGGTACGTACATACAAGAAGATCCGGGGAAGCCTTTGCTGAATATAATTACAACACAAGTGAATGTGTCTGCTAATAGTTTACCACCAAAAGGCATTTGCATCCAAAACTTATAACCGGCCTTCTTCGACCCCTTCCTCCATTTCACATTGGAAACCAACTCCCTAAACATCAACTCCCTCTCTTTTATGTCTCCTTCCGAAAGTCGTGTCAAATATTATTGCTTGTCCTCAACGAGCTTTTCTGCCATTTTCTTCCTTGCATATTGGATTTGGGTCAGGTCTAGTTCATCGGCCTCTTGAAAATGACCTAATTGTTCCGTTGCAACATGGTAACCACAATTCCCATCCTCGTCAACGTCGTCGGTGGATATGAGGTGATCCAAGATGATGTGAGGAAGTTGATCGGTGTACTCTTTATACAAAGTGTAAGAAACACGATGTGGTCTTCCTTTGGAATCTCTAGGGGTGCAGGGATTACCCTTTATTCCTCTTATCGTCACCAGTCCGGACGTTTGGCTTTGCTGGGTACCGACCACATGCTCTACATCCATGTCTTCCCGTTGTCTTGGTCGACCCATTGTATTGGGTAGGAAAGAGTTCTCATACTCCGTATATACCGCCTGGACATAGTCATGTCGTGATGGGTCACTTGTAGTGCTCTTGTCCGCATTCACAGTTTCTCTAAACGATTTTTTAGTTGCTGGTCTACCCGGTGGTTTTTGTTTTATTGGTTCTTCTTCAACTCCCAAGCTCTTACGTGCAGCCGACCACAAATTAGAAACCAATATTTGTCTTGATGCACAATTTCCTTTTTGATATTTCGTAGTGATGTACTTGGCAATCTCCAAGTCTCCAAATTGGTCATCGGGTGCTCCTGTGGGATTGGGTGTGAATGAAAGCTGTTTCCAAAATGGATCGATATCTTCAATAGGAATGATCACCTTGTAACCACCTAGCTTATGTTTACATGGGAGTCCAAGCCATGTCTCGGTTGTACAATTACATTTGATGACTTTTCCAGCGGAAGCTTTCGCTCTAAATTTTTTAAGTTCAGTCATCATATGCTTTATTTCCCACCACGATACTAGGTGTGCAACGCCTCGTAACAGTTCTTTGTCTTCTATGTACGCCATCATAAAACGGTCTTTACTATACTCCATATGAGTCACTATCTTTCTTAGATCATTCTTGGCGTGCTCGTGAATAGCTTCTTGAACCGTAACTACACCTCCAGAGTTTAGTTCTAGAATTTTTTTCAAACGACCGTGTGACTGCTCCACAATACTGGTTGACTCATTTTGGAAGTGCTTTTACTTATTGGTCCATGCATAAACAAACTTCTCCTTCCATGGATTCAACCATGTATCAAGGCAATAGTCGACCACCTTCTTATGATCCGTACTCCACTCATCAATAAACTTCTGCAAATTGTCATAGAACTTTACTTCGGTCTTTGAATGAGACAAATGGTCCCAATCTTTACAGAAATCCATCCACAGATCCCCCTCTTCTTCATATTTTTCCTTATCTTTGCTTTTCTCTTCCGCTCTCTGTTTTTTTGAAAGTTGAGTTAGACGATCATCTTCCTCCTTGGAACGTTGATTACCCTGGGCGGGCTTGATCTTTTGGATTTTATTCTTACAATTAGAAAAAATATTCTTTTGGATGTGCCACGTACACAGAAAATGTTGAGCATGTGGAAAAACTTGTTGTACGGCACTCATAACTGCAAAATCCCTATCCGTAAATATAACCTACGGTGTGTCTTAGCCACGGTAAATCAACCTCACTTGTTCAAACGCCCAAACATAGTCCTCTATTTCTTCTTTCTCCATAAAGCACCATGCAACGGTGAATGACTGTTTATCCGAAGTATGACTAACCACGTTCAACAAGGGCATGTTATACCTGTTAGTCTTATAGGTGCAATCAATGAACAAGACTTGATAAAAATACTGAGCCAAATCCACCATCCTAGGATGGGAAAGAAAAATATGAGTCACTTTGTCGCCCGGACCCACCCTTATTTGCATTGCATAGTTAAGTTTATCTTCCAACCACTCTGATTATTGCATAATCAACCTACCATCCCATTCGGTTCTCTTCATCGTTGCTTTGGCAGCGTAGATGGTCGAAATAATAAACAAGTTTGTATTATCTTCAACCTTAATTGCATTTAAGATCTTTAGGGGCCTACATCCTTTCATCTGGCGGACCTTTTCCATTTCATGTGGTTTCAATCGGCCATATGCTGGGTGTCCTAAAAGAGTTTTAGGTGGAGGATGGTTATGACGACCCTGCGGTATACTATAAATACTCCATAAACAAGTTTCCGGATGCCTTTTGAAAAAAATCCTGAACGGGCATCCAATCTTCTTCGACGAAGTTTTGTACACCATATTCGTCTTCTTCTCATACTTGTAGTTCTTCCCTTTGTGGCTTTCTTCCTTGTTCCCCACTCTCTCGCATACCATCTCCATTTGCTTACAATCAACATGTTTGCTTTGAACAACTACGCACATCTTCTCTTTTGCCTTGGAAATAATCCATTACTTGACCTCAGCATTAGTTTTCCACGTCTAAATTGAGCAAATAACACGTTAATGAGAACACTAATTCAACAATTGGAAAAACGATATACAATGATTCAAACAATAAATACATACCAAATATCTCACATAGTAGTCGGAGGTATCTGGACCCATAGTGGAGACGGGTTCAGGTTGAGTGCTCGTCTGTACAACCAACTACATTGAAAGTAAAAAAATATCATTATAGAATCCACGTTTTTCACAAGGGTTGTCATATTTTTATTTGCAGAATAACGACCATTAGAGTCGTCAACTAAAGTTACAAGTTAACGACTTTATCAGCCTGAAACTGTGTTACAGAGTCGTCAAGATGTTTTTTACCAGCACAACGACCCGAATTCATAAAGTGACGACCCAAATAAAACGTTGACGATCCCGTAGTGCCAAATATAGACCATTCTATTCGGTTTTAGGAAAGAGTCGTCACTAATTTAAATTCCCAACTAACGACCCTATTAGCAGTTAATGTGGATTTTGAATTCACCTAATGCGGTTGAGTTGGGAAATGGTTAAAATTCAAAAAAATGACTGTTGGGTTTTGGGTTTCAATAAATAGAGACCCATATCTCACATCTTCCCAACCCAAACCATAACTCTCAACCTTCTCTTACCATTCTCATATAGGATATTTATCATCCAAGAGGAAAAACAAGAGAAAACACCATGGCTACTCCGTACACTTCCAAAGAGAATTGCGTCATTGTGAGAGCTTGGTTGACAGTTACAAACCACTTTGAAAGTCTTGGAAAAGACATGGATGAAAATTCGGATACTTGGTGGAACCGTGTATTCATCGTTTTTGTGGCGTTAGACGGAAATTGCAATTCAAGGTCTTTGAAACTCATCAAGGAACGGTTCAAAGAGATAAATTTGGAATGTGATGCTTTCAAACGAGAAATTAATGCCGTAAGGAAAGCCATGCCCAATATGTTGGCTGTTGTAAGAGTAAGTATTTAAACAAGAGGTGAAACTTATCTAAATCTAGCCTTGAACAATACTAACTAAGTTTTTTTTTTGTGTTTTCAGTTAGGGAAGGCATATAAGCGATACGAGGTGCTTCATGGGAACAAGTTTGACTTCGACGATTGCTACCTCATCTTGCACGGCACTACCTATAATTACAGCACCTATGGTTGAGTGTTTAAGTGCACCGTTATTATCTATTGTATTTTATTTCCTTCAATGCAACTATATGCAAGATGTATGACTTTTTAGATTCAATGAAATTATTGTATGAAATCAAACATCTTAAAAACTTCCACCAAGAGTCGTTAATGTTACTGAATATCTAAAATAACGACTCTAAGAAATTTTATTATGGGTTGGTTAGGGTCGGCGGTGTTTCGGGATACACATATAACGACTTACCTTGTATTTTTAACAGAGAGTCTGGTTTTAAGAGTCGTCTTGGTATTATAATAAATAACTAACGACTGTTGATGAACTACTCAAAAGAGTCGTCGCAGTTTAGGACACCACGTTAACGATTTTTCATAACCTGTAAAAGTTGCAGGTTAGAGTCGTCATTGTTAGTGGCAACAGTTTGACGACTTTAAAGCGTCGTCAAACTATCCAAACCCTAACTATAATGACCCTCAAACTGAATAGTTCCATATTCACCATCAAGCGACCACTTGAAGCACCATTCTGACAATTTCAAGAATATATGTGGTTTACCTGATTGTTTTGAGGTGCGGGTTCTTCATTTTGAGTGTTGGTTCCTTCATTTTGAGCAGTAGGATCATCATTTCCACCATTATTCATGGCTTCCTCCATTAACATCATCTCTTCATCAAACATCCAATCCATTGGATTAGTTGATACAATCTTACCATCAACACAATCATGGTTTTTGTTTGAACCTTCACCAACCTCATTCCCTCCACTTGAATCACTCATTTCTAAAAATCCTAGTTTTTACTCTCAAAACTCCACTTCTTCTTCTCAAAACATAAAAACCTAAAAACAAAATTTCCCCAAATTTTTATCCCCAAAACTGATTTTTATCTAAACTAAATTAACACACTAATCAAATTCATTAACTCTTAATACTAATCAATTAGGGCTATTTTAGGCATTTACAAAGTTTTTTTTATAAGGGGTGACCCAAATTGCTATTGGGAGACCTATTTTGTCTTCTAGTGTCTGGCCCCAAATTAATATTCATGGCCCCCAATTAAACTAGGATATATAAGGTATTTCATAATGGATGACAGCTCATAGACATCTAAGCTATCCCTTAATTTCGGATCTAACTTGTGATATCTTCGCGAGTGCAGAAATGTTAACCCTCACAAACACTCTATTCTTCATAGGATCTTTGCGTTTTCTTCATGCTTCTACCATCGTTATTTGTTGCGTCGTTATTTTAATCTTTCCTGCGACGCTCACCAGTGTCTTTAGTGAAAACTTTGCAAGAATGTTCTTGCTGCGATATTCTGATCCTACATCTTGCCTCTTCTCATGTATTTTCTGCGAAGTATATAATATCATGAGAAATTACTCTTTAAAATATCGCAACTGTTTATCTTTCCATATTCTTCTTCCGACAGGATTCCATGAATCACGCTTAATTATCTACACGTGTTGAATATTCCTTCTTCCACCGACACGTCTAATCGATCATCTTCTTTTCCCTATTTAAGACAGATTTGGGAAAGATAATTATCTTCTTTCACTTCTTCTTCGTCTTTACCTTCTCTGTTCTGCAAATCTTCATCGTCTGTGATTTTATTTTATCAAGTTCATATTCTTGTTGCTGTTCTTCCTTATCTTCATGGAGTCTACAAGGTTAATTTTCTTTCTGCTACTATTAGTTTTTGCTGAAACTGATTTCATTTTCTTGGAATCATCTTATCTGTTTGTTCTTCATATAATTCCCATACTGCTTGTTATTTCAGCAAAAACACTTCTAATTTGAGAATTACAATCCAAAACCCTAATAATTCCCAGAATTCACCACCCAAAGAGGGTGCGAGAAGGAGAAAGTATGTGAATAACAAGGTAGTAAGAAACACCACTCTTCAAATAACAATATTGTTGCCTCTGTTTCTTATCTTGATTGTCATTCACAGGATGGTGGAAATTCCAATAGGCCTCCTAAGAAACTTCGTCAACAAAAGAATCAACCAAAGATTGTTGAAACTGCTATTCCTTTCCCTTCTCTTTGTTACATACCCTTTTCTTCATAATCTTCGCAGAGTAATCCTCTCCTCTCACAAAATGTACCCCTTCCTTCTAGCTGCGAGAGTATCGCAATAGACTTTACTGTCTTACCTTCTTCTGCGAGCGAAATTCCTTATTCTCCTATACACAACTCTCCTCAGATTAATGTCATTCCAAGCCCTGCTGTTAGTTTGCCTCAAACTTCTCCTCTCGCTGGTATCTCTCTTACGAAGGATGATAATCAACTTTCTATTATATCTACCACTCCACCTGAATCTTTTCCATTTTCGCAAGAAGCTGCGAATGGGATAGATATTGCTTTTAAGGCTCTGGTTGATATCTTGGATGATATTAAGAGATCTTCTGTTGATCCTATTAAGTCTAGCATCTGCGGGATCTTAAGTGGATACTTTGGTTCTAGTAAGATGGATTCACAAGCATCCAGGGAAAAAGAAATTGAAGTCTTGAAAGAAGCTCTCCAAGCCAAGACTCTAGAATGCGATACTCTTCGTCTTGAAAACCAAAAGATGGAAAATCTCTCACTTGACTGCGAGCTTCTTCGTAGAAAGAACAATGAATTAAAAGGTATAATCTTTTTTTTTTTTTTTTTCTTATAAATAATTTTGTCAATTCCCTTTTCAATTTTCTTAAAATCTTTTGTTCGCACATTAAGACTTAAACCAGAAGCGATTCTTGGAAAGATTTCAATTTGAATCTGCTGCTGAAGAAGCCCGTGCTGATATAGACGCTTGGATGGATCAATATAATCAATTAGACAATCTTCACACGTACTCCATTGATCATATAAATAATCTCACTGCAGAAAATGCTCAATTAGTGCAGGAGCTCAATTTATTAAGTAGTGAAATATCTCGAATCTCTTATTCTCTAACCAAAGCTAACTTGGCGATGGAAACTTTATCAGATGAAAACAAAACCTTATCTCAAGAGAACCGGGATTTGTCAAGTAAAATAGTGATATCCTCGCAGAAATTAATTACCCTTCAAAGAGTGTGCGATAATCAAGAACAATATCTTCATTCACTGAAAAATGAACTTAAAGAGATAACTGAATCATCCATTGCTGAGAAAAATGCACTTATGCAAGGTAGAATAGATTTAAGTGTAAAAGAAAATCAGCTCCAAGAAGAATACACCAAATTAGAAGAATCCTATTCCTCTCTCGCGAAAGAAAACTCTTTTCTCCATTCTAAAGAAAAGAATCTAAGATCTCGCCGGAAGGGTTTAGTTGGAGATAAATTTGATGATGCAATGAACCAATGGGAGAATAATTGCTTCGCCAACTTTATCTACAAGCTCAAGTTCTTGTGAATGATATTTTACTGTCTAACTCTCTTCCCCCAGTGACAGTTAAACCTTTGGAAGTAAATGCTGATGAAATTCCTCGTCCTGCTGACAATGACTTTGGCTATGAGACATGCGAAGAAGAGGAAGAAGTAGAAAATCCTCTTAAAGAAGCAGCTACTGGTGAGAAAATAACTGCTAGTGATCAACCAAATGAAGAAGATGCTAGAGTCAACCAGGACAAAGGGAATACTGGTGAAAGCGAGAAAACTTGCGAAGGTGACAGAGCTGGCGAAAATGATAAAGCTAGCGAAGTTAATATTGAAACTTAAGCTTTAGTATCACTCTTTTGAAATACATCTTCTCCTCTTTTTGTGAACAATGTATTTTATTCTCCTTGGGATTTAATTATTCTTCTAACTTTTTAAGTATTTACAAGGAAGATAATGATATTTCATTTATTAATTCCCATACTTGCCTCTCATTATCTTTCTTGGAATGAATCCATCTGACGTCTGAAAAAGTATCAAGAAGTATACGAAGTATGGATTCTTGAAGAATAAAATATTCCGTGATAAGAAATATAAAGTATCCATCCTTGGTCGGACTATACGAAGTATAAGAAGCAATAAATGTTGCTTCAATTTCTGCGAATTTATGAATTACTCTGCGACATTTTGAATAATCTGCGAATAATATTGCGAATATTGTTGCGAATAGTATCTTGAGAAATTCTGATTATTATTCTCATTATCTTTCTCGCAATGAACAAAATTTACCTGCAAAAACAGTTAATGTTTGCAATTATTGTATTGGTCTTATTTTGCCTTCCTAGTTAAAGGTCTTATTTTTCCAATTTTTGTTTTTGCGACAAAATCGCAGGACGTCCTTTCATTCGCATGTAAAGACCCATTGATCTTGCCTTATCAACATTTTGTCAATTTGTTGCAACAATATGACTGGCCTAAATATTCTTGCGAATATAAAGCCCCATGACATTGTCGTCTTGCGATGAAATCGCAGGACGTCTTTAGACTTTTGTAGTTGCAGGAAATCCTACACTACACCCTTGATAAGAATTTACTTTAATTAAAACATATTTGAAGATTAAAAACAACACTTTATTATTTGATTCTCAGAAATGTTTACAAGAAATGGAAGAAATCAAGAATACAACCGCTCTCTTTAATTTTCTCTCTCCTCAAGACTTTCTCAACACTCAAAAAATACATCATCCCTTTCTGAATCTACTGGGTCTCTTTATATATGATAGTTACATAGTGGATGACAGCTAAGTTGTCCTTTCATTTCGGATCTGACTCGCGATATTATCGCAATAGTTATAATGTCCATTCTTGTAAGCGTTGTAACCATCGCAGGATAATCACGCTCTTCCCATGTTTCTTCATTCGTCAGCTATTACATCATTCTGTAACACTCGCAAAGTGTTGTTGAAGAACTCGCGGATCTGTCGCTGTAATTATCGCATGAGTATTGTAGTGGAGATATTATGATCCTACATCTTGCCTCTTCTCATGTCTTTTCTGCGAAGGAGGAAAGATCATGAGAATTGAATCTTCTATAATGCCGCAGCTGTTCATCCTTTTGCATTCTTTTTCTCTGACACGTTTCTATATTCTTCGCCAGCTGTTTTCACGTATTTTTTCTTCCATTTAATTTTTGACACGTCCTTTTCAACCGCTGCAATCTAACCGTTCACGTCCTTTCTTTTCATTAATTACACTTATCTTCTTGAGAATTTTTACTTTATATATATATCTTCTTCATTCTTCACTTTTCTTCCTTTTACTTTCTTCTTCCTTTTCTCTGCAAATTTACTCTCTGCAAATTTACTATGTTTCCGTAAATTCCGGATCCGCTACTGTTACAATTTTTCTTTCGATCTTTTACTCTTTCTTCATTCCTATACTAAAAATGGTTGCAGCTGGTCACAAATATATGATCGCTTTCGAGAAGATCCAAAAAGAATTTCAAGACAAAGGTTTTATTTTATCCACCATTCCCAATCAAAACCCTAAATCTGAACTTTCTGTTCCATATTTTCTGATTTTCCATGTAATCGTGAGAAGATTATAGTCTCGCTAGGCCAACTTGTGGCTGGTCTTCCCATTCCTCTTTACAATCCTGAATTTCCTTTATTCTATGCGATACTCTCTCACGAGAAGTTCTTGCGGGCAATATATCAATTAAGTGGAGATTGTATTCGCTTAATACTTGAGTACGCTACTCGCTGTGCTGGTAAAGAATCTCGCTACCTTCCTGAAGCAAAGAACCCTAAGTTCAAAATTATTCCTATTGTTCTTGCAAAGTATATTGTGGAGAATTTCTTTGCAAATTACGATATAATCCCTATGAAGAAGGACATCACTTGTTGGGGTGTCCGCTTACATAAGAAAGATGATATCGCTGAAGATAAAGTTCTTATGTTATATATCGATTGGCATACGGGTAATAACCAAGGCCCTCACCATTCCAGTGATGACAAATGGTTCATTTTTCCATTATGCCTAGAGGGTCCCTACATCTCCGGCATTCATGCATTACCTGAGAATCTCGCAGAATACCAACCGTGGGTTTTCAACTGGCCTGAAAGGAATAAAGAGGTATGTTCCCTCAAATTTTTTATATAATTATCATTATCATCTTCCTCACGTTTTCATACTCGCTGACTATTCCAATTTTCCCAGATTACCAGGCTGAAACTTAAGTACCAGAAATTTGGGAAGCCCAGCACCTTTTTAGCCCTTAAATCTCTCACAGATGAAGTAAGAAATATTCCTTTATGATTCTTAACAATATATTGTTGCCTCTATTTCTTATCTTTATCTGTGTTCGCATGTTATTGAAGAAATAGAACCTGTGAAGATTGTGAATACTAAGGGGAAAGACAAAGATGTTTCTCGCAAGGAGGAATCTACTATTTCTCACAAAGAGAAGTCCACTGCTCCTCGCAGAGAGAAATTTGGTGCTCCTTCCTTAAATAAAAGAAAGATCCAACTCCCTTCTTCTTCAATTCCCTAATCTAATGAAGAAAATTCGAGTAATGATGCTGATGATGAGGATGAATATAATTACGATATCTCTTTTATGAAGAATTATTCCCCTCCTGAATCTTCTATGACTCAACTGTCTAAAATTTTTGGCGATATTACACATGGTATCGCAAATGATTATGGAGATGAAGCTCTTAACGGGGTATCCCAGGCTCTCGCTAAAGTCTGCAATGCTCCCATACTGGTTGATAATGATCCTCTTCAAGGAATCTCAAGATCAATGACTCCCAATCTCTTAAATTCACTTGGTATTCTGGTATGTTTCCACTTCTTCACCATATATATGTATTTATTTCCTCGCCAAATCTTAATTTATATTGTTCTCACGCAGACTAGAAAGGCTTCCTTTGTTGTTGCCTCAGACTTGGAGAGGGGTGCACATCTTTTCCCAAGAAGAATACTGTTCTTCGTAAAAAAAATGTGGAGTTGGAATCTGAGTCCGCTAGTCTTCGCGGGAAATTGGAATCTGGGTCTGTTGACCTTCAAGAAAAGATCAAGCAGTTAGAAACTGAACTTTATTTCTCGCAAAATAAGGTCGCAAGCCTCCAAGATGCGAACAATCAACTTTTTGGTAATAAATCTCTCTCTTTTTCGTTAATCTTGTATCCCTTTGCATTTTTTCTTATTTTTCTTCTTCGCAGATGTTTACGGCCTTTCTGATGAAGCTGTATTCCTTCGTTCTTTTCCAAATCCAATAGACGATGATACTATTTTAGAGATTCTCAATAATTCTTTGAATAATCCCTCCAATGATAGAATCAATTCTCTTTCCATAGATGAACTCAGGTCTAAGCTACGCCTCTTAGAAAATGACCATAGATCTTGTTTAAACATGGCTAACAAATTCAAACATTTTTACCACAATTCTAAGGAGGAAGTTAGAACGTTAAGGGCCAATAACAGTGATCTCTCAGACGATAAAGATCGTATATCTAGACAAGGAGCTCAAACTTTAGCGGATTTTCATAAAACTCTTCTTGAAGTTCAAATTGAAAGAGATAGACTTATCTGCGATAAAAATATTCTTGTTGAAAGAGAAAACCAAATCCGTTATCGTCTTCTTATTAATGATGATGATGAATTTGCTTGGGATGCAAAGATTCTTGACAACGCCAGAGCTAACTTAGGTGTAGATGTTAGTCTTCATGTTGAACAAGCGACCTTAATTAAAGACATGATTTCTGAAAGAGAAGGTTGCTAATTGTTCTTCCTCATTAATTTCTTGTCATTAATCTTCTTATCTTTGCAGAATTTTTAATTTGTTGTTATATACTCGCAGGAGTTGAGAAGAGATATACTGAAAGAATTGGAGAACTTGAAACTGATAAGAATCAACTCGCAAAGACTCTTGCTGCTCGCAATAAAAAATATTCAAGATTGAAGGAACAATTAAGGATCACTACTTCGAATTTTAGTAATATCCTTGTTGGTGTTCGCAATGACTCCGTCAAGGGTGTTTGTGATGATCATAACATTTCTCACTCTTTGTATCCTTGACTCTCCGAGGAAGTTCCAACAAATACTCAAAACCTTGTTATCTCTGATAGTGAGGCTGAAGAATCTGGCGGAGATGAAGAATCTGGCGAAGATAAAGAAGAAAAATCTGGCGAGGATAATGATGGATCTAACTAGTTTTGTTTCCTCTTTTTAATCACCTTATAATATTTGTACATTCATCTCCTTCTTCTTGTGATATTACTGCGAGGTTCCTTGATGTATAAATCTCTTTTGCTTCTATCTGTTTGAATTAGAAAACAATTCTTTTTTGCAATATAGTTAATCAACATGATTATTAATCTTTAACTATCTGTGTAAATGTATCATGTGATAATGTCTACGTAAATTTATCATATAATGATGAATAACAATTCCATCATTATGTTCATTCCCATACTTGCCTCTTGTTATTCATCTGTAATATGAAAAAAATTAAGTAGAACTTAGATATTAATTGTGAATAAAATCTATTTAAATATTCTTGCCTCTATTTTTGTGATAATATCGCTAGTCTCATTATCTCTGCGCCAATATCGCAGTCATTTAATTTTGATTTCTTGTGGTCTTATTATGCCTTCCTAGTTAAAGGTCTTATTTTGCCACATTTTGTATCTGCAACAAAATCACAGGACGTCGTTGCATTTGCATGTAAAAACCCATTGATCTTGCCTTATCCTTATTTTGTCAATTTCTCTGCGACAATATGACAAGCCTAAGTTCCCTTGCGAGAAAAAAGCCTCATGACATTGCCGTCTTGCGATGAAATCGCAAGACGTCTTTACTCTTTCATGTAAAAACCCATTGATATCATATTAACCTTTTCTCATGGATTTTTGCCTCTGTATAAATTTCGTCACACGACAATATGACAGGCCTAAATGTTCTTGCGATCATAAATCCCCATGAAATTGCCATCTTTAGACACTTATCAGCTCCCTAATGGAGGGTGCCGCCCTTATCTTCCCCCTGGTTTCCCATTCAGGGAGGGCACATCAGCCATACAAGACTAGTTCCTCCCATCCGGTCTTAACAACAACCAGTTTTTTTTCGCAGCCTCTTTTCCTTTATGCCTATATGGCTTATAGTTACAAGACTGCACCCTAAGTGGGGTTTTTTTCGGGCCGAGTGCATCATAGCCAATACTTGCCAAGAATGGCCAGGGTAGTTTCATACGCCCCGGGCACCCTTGACTCAACCGTGTACCTCGGCGCCTTAGTCATACTATGCACTCCTTATAAGAGATCCTCGGTCGTCCAACCAGGGTATAACCTTATATAATTGGAAATCCAAGGTACCTCCCCCAGATAGGTTTTCTCTAACCCCAACATCTTCATGACTCAGGTTCCAGCAACGGTATAACCTTATCCCTGAGTCACGCAAAGATATACCCCCTTATATGACGCACTTTAGGTCTTACATTTGCCTCTTGAAAAATTGTATCTGCGAACTAGGGTGTATGCCATATAGGTTTGTCCCAATCTTATGTCTCTGCGAAATTTTATTCGCGTTTCTTGCGAATATTGCAATTCTGATGAAATTTCTTTTCTTTGATCTTCTCTTTATTTGCATTTCAACTCTTGTATAATTTTTCAATTTCATTTCTTTCATTCAAACAAAATATATTTTTGAAATATTTTCTTCAACAAATCATTCATAAACTTATTAAATTTCATCATTTTACCTTTCTACTTACTACCTTCTGCTTCTCCCATTTTGTTGCGTTTTGTTGTTTTCTCTCCATCCGCGAGATGCTCGCCACCTACAGTTTCCAACTCATGTTGATTTCGCAGTATTCCCTCCTATCACCGCTCTATTGTATCAACCATCAGCTTATCACCTCTTTGTTTTTGCTTGATGTTTCGTTTCCAGTTTCTTCTCTTTGTTGACCTTTCCTCGCAAGATTCCATATCAATTTCATAACATTTCTTCCCATCAGCCAAGTCTCCCTTTATTACTCCAACACCATTAAGATGAAGAAATTTAATACATTGGTGGAAGGTTGAAGCCACACCTAATATCCCATGTAGCCAAGGTCGGCCTATCAGGGAATTATAAGGTGATTCAATATACACAACGTAGAATAGAATCTTAGAAGATAACCCCTTTAATGGAATTGGCATTGTAATTTCCCCTTTGGGCTTGTTGGCAGTGCCGTTGAAACCATAGATCTTATAGGTTGATGGTATCAAATCCTCGTCTTTTCCACCCATGGTTCTGTAAGTATGATAAAATAAGATATCAATTGAACTTCCAGTATCTATTAGAACTCTGTTAATGGCCCAGGAATCCTCAGTTTCACCTTCATCATTTTCTTCATATTATTATTCTATTTGTTTTGGATTTATTTCTAACCTTACCATTAGTGGGTTGTCATGCATCTCTCCATGCTCTGGTACTTCTTGCGCAGTGAAAGAAATAGTTTGCTTTTACCACTCTAATGGCGAGACTCTCGCAATATTCATTATCTCTCTTCCATATGTGTCTCTCGCGAAGACTCTGCTTAGAACATTGTCGTGGAAATCCTCAATAGTTTTGTATGAATGTACGATGGAATTACAGAACAAATTCTTCGCCTTGGCTCCAACCTCTATCACAAATGTTTTTGCTCCTTTTACAGTATTCACTCTGCGAATATATGGTGTTGGTGTTAACTTTTGAGATTACAGATGTCATATTAGAAAATGAATTAACTTTCCCTGATCAATCATCCTCAAAATTATTCTTTTTACATTCCTGCAATCGTTTATTGAATGTCCATGAAAATGATGATAAGGACAAAATTCTTGATTTCGATTATTTTGATGTGGCTCTTTTCCCATATTCCAGGGTGATGGTATATTTTCCATCAGAATGATAGCCTCCCAAATTTTTTCTATGCTAGCATTCAGGGGTGGCATCTTAATTTCTTCCCATATTATTCTTTGATTCCCTTGCCCTCTAAAATTATTTTTCCTCTGACCGCCATAAGTCTCTTGCGGATGATCAAGTCTTTGAATTTTATTATTTCCACCGCGATTGTAATAATTTATTTCTCTTTCATACTCCTCTTGATCTCGACTTCCCATGGCTACTAACTTCTGTTGGTTTTCAATAACCACTTTCTCTTGATGTGGCTGCGAGGTGCTCGCCACATTGTTAATCATTTTAGGAAGTAAACTCCTGTTTGCCGCTATTGAGCCGGTGTTTGCCACTGGATATGATTCCATCTCATTTTGTTTCTCCTCCAAAGCAATGTATTCTTCTTGTAGTTCTCTTAGCTCAGTCATTGTGATGGTATTTTTGGTTCAGAAAATTTGTATGTACATCAGATTGGTTGCGAACATTACATTAATGAAAGATAAAATGAGGTATCTCTCATCCACTCTTCCTGCCATTTCACTACACATTATCTTCCATCTTATGGTTAGGTGTTTCAGACTCTCGCCAATCCTCTGTTTTAACCCAAATACATCTTCAATACCAGGCCGCGAAGAATTGTTGCTTATATATGCTCCCAGAAATGTAGCTTGCAAATAGTCGAAAGAAGTTATTGTATTTTTAGGTAAGCCTTCGAACCATTTTAACGCCTCGCTAGTCAAACTAGATGCAAAGTATTTGCATAATATAACATCATGGTTTTCCCATTGTAGCATACACCTAACATAAGCCTTGACATGTTGAACAACACATGTAGTCTCATCGAAGATACTGGTTAATGCTGGTAAATTGTATTTTGGGGGGATTCCTCCTAATTGTACTTCTTGAGTAAATGGAGTTCTCGCAGCTTCTTCAATGGCCTCATCAAGTTGCCTTCTGCCTCCTTCTTTTATGTTATTCAACATTCCCATCATTTCTGCTAACTCTCTTAAAATTTGTTCATTCCCTGCTGAATTTTGCTCAATTGGTCTTTTCAGTGCAGATTCTCTTCTTCTACGTTCATGTCTTTCTTGTCTTGCGAGATTTTGCGTATCTTCATCCGCATATTCATTTTGCCTTCTTCTGTGATTTTCCTCTTCACCTCCTTCTTGAATTCGCAACTGATTATGCCTTCCAATTTCTTTTATGCGAGTTTCTTCATTTCTCATCGTTTTTCTTCGCTGTCTTTCTATTATCCTTTGTATTCTATCATATTACTCATTGATATTATTGCTATGGCGATTTTGTGTGCGTCTCCTTTCTCGATTGTCATGATTATTCTGCCGTATTGCTTCCTGAAACTCTTGTTCTTCCACTTTTTCTCTTAATATTTCCCTTTCGCAAGCTAGACGTGCTTGCTCAGCATAATGCCTCTCAATTTCGTCCTCAATGATTCTTTGGATTTCTCGCCCATGTAATATACTTCTACCTTCTTCTCGATTTTCTTCACCATCTTGGTTATTTCCACGCTCTTGATTTCTATTATCATGTCTACCATTTACAGTTTCACCGTAGCGATCAT
Organism: Papaver bracteatum; assembly: GCA_023529315.1. Lineage (NCBI taxonomy): Eukaryota > Viridiplantae > Streptophyta > Magnoliopsida > Ranunculales > Papaveraceae > Papaver > Papaver bracteatum. Next base: position 2,388,949 of record JAJJWX010003983.1, read on the forward strand.
CAATCATCTCTTCTTCCCCATGATGTTGCTCTTCATTTGGATTTTGCATTTCCTCTTGGATATTTACTCCAGCATTTCTCATAGGGGAATTTCGTCTTGGTTCTTCTCTAAATGATCTTGAACTTGATCTAGCAGTACTTCTTGATCTCCTACTTTGTAATCTCAAATTCTCCATTCTTAACTCGTGATTCTGTCTTGTTAGATTCACACGTTCTTCCGCCTCTATCCTCCTTTCCTCTTGTATTCTTTGTCTTAAAACTTCTACTGTTTCATTTTCATCATCTCCATGCATTAATACTTCATTTACTTCTTGGTTTCTTTCTTCTCTTCTTTCATTTTTAATTGTCGATCTTCTGCTTCTTCCATCGATTCTGATCGCCAAGTATGCACACTCACTCTGTCATAATCCACAGCTCTATCTTGTATTGGTGTTTGTTGATTTGGTTGTCGAATTTGATTTTCTCCTTCATTCCTTGTTCTATTTCTTCTTGTTTTTATCCTTGAAGATTCTCCCATTTCATTTGTTTCTCCACCTGCAAGTCTTTTACTCCTCCTTACGGTTGTTGGTGGTTCTGATGTGTTTCTTCTTCTTCTTCTAGCCATTAATATTAGTAATCTGTTGGATGTTGCGTAAGATCTTTCACTAATTGTTCCAAATTCCTTCCAATCACACTGTCAATTTTTATCTTTTTCTTCAAATAATCATAAATTCATCCCTGTTTTGGGCGCCAAAATGTAGTTGCAGGAAATCCTACACTACACCCTTGATAAGAATTTACTGTAATTAAGAGATATTTGAAGATTAAAAACAACACTTTATTATTTGATTCTCAGAAATGTTTATAAGAAATGGAAGAAATCAAGAATACAACCGCTCTCTTGAATTTTCTCTCTCCTCAAGACTTTCTCAACACTCAAAAAATACATCATCCCTTTCTGAATCTACTGGGTATTTTTATATAGGATAGTTACATAGTGGATGACAGCTAAGTTGTCCTTTAATTTCGGATCTGACTCGCGATATTATCGCAGTAGTTATAATGTCCATTCTCGCAAGCGTTGTAACCATCGCAGGATAATCACGCTCTTCCCATGTTTCTTCATTCGTCAGCTATTACGTCATTCTTCAAATCATTCTGTGACACTCGCAAAGTGTTGTTGAAGAACTCGCGGATCTGTCGCTATAATTATCGTAGGAGTATTGTAGTGGAGATATTCTGATCCTACAACTTTCATGCAATGACCCATTGATCTCATCTTATCTCATCTCTTGGATTTTTGCCTCTTTATATATTTGCTGCACAAATATGACAAGCCTTAATACTCTTGCGAGCAAGAAGTCTCATGACATTTCGCTGGTAGAAATCAGCAGTTTCGCGACCGCTGAAGCAAGTCATTTAACTCGTTTCTATGACTTGCTTTGGCGGTCGAAGAAAGGGTCGTTGTTTGAGCGTCTTTTTCAATTGTGATGTGGCTGAGGGGGTCGCGGTTCAACGACCGACATTAATTGTCAAGGTGTTATGACTGACCGTAGACGGTCCTTGATATACATTTTAATATATAAAAAAAATAGGCCCAGATTGCCTGACTGAATCTGTCTGGCCTGACTGAAAACCAAATTAAACCCAAATGACAACCAAATTAAACCCAAATGACAACCAAATGAAAGTCAAATTGAAACCAAATTATAGTCAAATGAGAATCAAATTAAACTCAAATGGAAACCAAATTACATTCATTGATTCATGTTCAAATTACAAAAAATAAATAAATATTCAAATTACAACGAATAAAAGGTTCAAAGCAATACAAGTTCTTACAACAATAAAAGTAACCAAGTTCTAAGATTCAGTTGTAGAATGATAGATTAATAATGGTGTACCTGCACTGAAAAAATAAATTCCCCCATCAGAGGTCATAATACTCAACTGAAAAATTCAGACAACTTTTATCTTATCATTAATCAACTAATAATCTGAAACATCAAAGAAAGACATACCCTAATAGTGAGATAATCTTCATGTGTAGCATCCTTGGTAAAGCAGGAGACCAATAACTGCAAACAAAAAATCAATAGATCATTTTCCAGTTCATAAACAAATGTCAAAACCTTGATTCTGCACCAGCAGTTTTGATCAAACATTGCACTAACATAAGAAATAACCCGACGACGTCTAGAGAAACTAAACACTTTAAAACATAAATGTGCCTAAATCAAAGACGCATAGCAAACCTTAAGGTCCTTAACAACCAAGAAGCTGACATATGATGACAGCACAACATACAATATAACACACAGGATGGCAAACATTCAAATTTATATTAGCTCACCAAATTAAACCGACAGGCAAACTTCCAAATTAAAATCCAAAAGATATTATAATTCAAACATCCAAGCAACATAATTAAGACACCTCCATGGTAGTATTAAGGTTTAGCATAATAGGTGTAAGATATATTGCATCTAAACCACAACAACGACCAAAATGACTGGAGCATGGATTGAATCCTTATAATCATATTCAACATTTGAACTTAAGCCCGGAATACATTCATGTTTGTTGAGGGTCCATCCAAGGTACAGTTCTATTGAGGCATTCTTAGTTTGCTTTTATATAAGAGGTGTTTTCCAAGTATTTGCTGACATATCCCTAACAACATTATCATCCTAAATGCTAAAATCTTTCTCAGTGAACCATTAATGTATTGGTAGGAGTATGATAATAAGAAGCACCCTATCTCTAGGCATGTTTACCAGTCCACTACATCTAAATAATCCCTACTCATGTGGTTGTAAACTTATCAATGCCCACCTGTACAAAAATTGGAGAGGTGTTGTTTGATGTCTGTTGGTGATTATAAGCACTAGCTTAATTAAGATGAGAATGGAGATCCTTGTGAGTGTCGTACATGTGAAGACGGAGGGATATTACTAGATGAAATATGGCGGGATAACTCTAAAGACAAGTTGTTGTTTCCTGCTGGCATCCCCGTGCGGTATGCAAATGGATTACCAAATGCAAGCCAATCTTTTTCCACAAGTGCCTGAGAGGAAGAAAAAGAAAATGTTATTCCAAAAAACTAATAGTGTGTGTGCGAATTAAGTGATGGCTTAAGGAATCTAATCATAATTTTAACTATATATTGAATTAACAGATGCTGAATAAACAGACACACTCTAGCCACCGATTTAAGGAAAAAAATTAGAAAAACACTGTCGGTGTCAGACACTGGTGTTAAGCTAGAAGAACATGAAGCACCTCTCAAATGGAAAAGTCTTGACCACAAAGAGTATGTCAGGCTAATGAGGAGGCACTAAGCTAAACGGCATTTATAAAAATAATTGAACATAACATACACTTAGATTGACAAGTCACAAAATGAGGGCAGGCAAGCTACATACTGGTTAAATTTACATTTACAAAAAAGAAAATGAAATTGCATAAGAAAGACGAGCATACGCTACAAAGTACACTGAATAGTCCACCATACATGTCTCAACTTCGACAAACAAGTTCATATTAATATATAAGTTGGGACTAATTAAAACTCTCATAGAGAACATATAGTCATACTCAAGTTATAACAAGAGATCTGACTAAGAAATGATGTACGAAATTTCCATTTCAACTAACACAGGGTGTAAAGCCTAAGAGAAATATTACAAAATCAAGTAGAGAGTATCGGTACAATTAAAAAGATCTGAGAAAAAAGTCATTAAGTGAGATATCATCAATATCCAGTATAAAGTGAGAACTAACTTTTTCAAAAACAAATTTTAGAACCAATTGCTCAGCCAATTGAAATTCATTTCCTTTTTAATACAAATAAATTCACAAAATAAGCCTTAGGAAGTGTCAGGAGCATCCAAATTGATTAACAAGGAAAGAAACTAAAACTGAAAGTGACCTTTGGTTATAAATCATTTCCACTGGCCCAAAGAAAGCAAAAATCCAAGGTTAAGGTGAACTTTAAGAATATGCATGCCATAAGAAAAGAGTAGCAGTAGAAAAATAAGCACACAGATGACTGCAACCCATATTTATAATTTTCATAAAATCTTTTGTTAACATTTGATATCATTTCCATTTCAATTTACAGAGAGAAATGCATAGAAAAGGGACGATTTCATTCCAAGTGCAAAATCAATAAAAGGCATGCATGGATAGTTTAAACCAAAAATCTTAAGTAAATTGGTTAGCTTAAAAGTGAAGCAAAAAAATTCAAGGATTTCCCATTGAAAGAAATCAAGCTACTGTCCATGCAAATTGATTTTCATAGATTACAAAAGGAACTCCACTTAAACATTTTATCAAACAAGTTATAGACCATATATGAACACCATTTTCCGTTTAAAATTGTATTTAAAATTCATGACCTATGCAACGGAAAAACAGAAAAATCAAATTCTTTGTATTTAGATTCACACCCAAGAACGAGAAGCATTATAATCACAAAAAAAATTCAAGAATTTAAACACAAGAGGTAAACAAGATTCCAAACCCATTTGCAAAATTTTGAGGTAGAAACTAAAGAGAAAGAAACCCTTACCTGTAACACAATCTCTAGAAAAATACAGAACGTGGGTTGAGCTTGAATTTGAACCAAAAATTTCCAATTTTACTGAGCTGGTTCTACAACCAAATTATTAAGACATCCAAAGATATATGTCAGTAAAGAACTTAAACTTAAGCCTTGAGCCTACAATGGCATGGGGTAGTTTAAGTGGAAACAACTCTGGTCTACAAACACTAGATATGCACTATTATTTTAACCTCAATGTAAAGAAAGAAAAAAAGGTAAATTGGATGGCGAGATATTCGTGTCACTAAATGAAGCTAACCTGGTCTAGAAACTCATTTGTTTTATCCCAATTATCATCAATAACATGTCCCTTTTCATAAATAAAATTCAAAAATATAATACCTTTCTTATGCAAAAAAAAAAAACATATAAGGATGATTGCTATGCTCAAACTTGAATAACCTATTAACCCATCACATAAAACATAAGGAACTAATTAATAACGCAAACCAAAAGGAAGAACAAAGAAAAATCTATGGGTAAGAACTACAAAACATGATTCTGTTCAACAACACAAAACCCAAAACATGATACACAAACCAAATCAAAAATATAACTTAACTAACCTGAATACATGATCCACAGACTAGATTTAAACCCATAAACTAACAATTATCACCCAAATCGAATAAAATCAGCTATACCTGATGAAAATCTGAACTGCAACTTAAGCTGTTGAGATCAACCTGAAATCAACCAACAAACCATTTGTTAACCCCGTGACTAAAATCGACCAGTAAAAGAAAAAGAAAACTTAAATCCAAAACCCTAACTATACCTGATGAAGAACTACAACTAGAGTTGTTAAGATTTACGTGAAATCCACCAATAAAAAAATTATTATTGTACCACCATGAAGAAACCCGACCAGCGAAAAAAAAGAAAAAGGAAAAAAAAACTTCAATCAAAAACCCTAACTGTACCTGCATCAAACAAAACCCAAACGAACAATTAACAAATCACAAAGATGAAAAATAAAATGATTGAATAAAAATGGTTCTGACATTAGATCGAAGAAAATGGTTTGAGATAGAAAATAATCATACCAATGGATTTGTAAGATAACTAACAGATCTGGGTAGATGAAGGAGATTTTTTTTTTTATTTGGAGGCTCTCGGCTGAGAGAAGAGAGATAAGGGAATGGAAGAGAAGAGGCCGAAAAGAATTAAGGAATGGAAAATTATTTTTGTGAGGTGATAAAAACAAGAGATAAGGTTCTCTTTTTCTTTCCTAAATCATGACCTTAGAAAGTGTGGGACCCAGAAAATCTAACCACAGCAGGAGCGATGAATCAACTAGGTAGACCGGTCGTGGTGTCGGTTCATGAATCGGGGACATAGCTGTAATTAAAAAGTTTATGGAACGACCGTTATTAGCACTCTGGGATGTGCTCCGGAAATTTATCACAACTATGACTGTCTTGACCGGTCCACGGTCCGTCGACCGTCAATGAGGGTCGAGGCTATGGGTCATTTTAACCCTCATTTCCACTAATGTTTGCGTCTTAATACATTTATCATCTCCCTAATGGAGGGTGCCGCCCTTATCTCCCCCTGGTTTCCCCTTCAAGGAGGCGTACATCGGCCATACAAGACTAGATCTTCCCATACAGATTTACCAACAACCAATTGTTTTCACAGCCTCTTATCCTTTTTGCCTATATGGCTTATAGTTACGAGACTGAACCCTAAGTGGGATTTTTTTCAGGCCGAGTGCATCATAGTCAAGACTTCCCAAGAATGGCCAGGGTAGGTTCATCCGCCCCAGGCACTCTTGTCTCAACCGTGTACCGCGGTGCCTTGATCATATTCTACACTCCTTAGAAGATATCCTCGGTTGTCCAACCAGGGTATAACCTTATATATATAGTTGGAAATCCAAAGTACCTCTCCCGGATAGGCTTTCTTGAGCCCCACATCTCCATGACTCAAGTTCCAGTAACGGTATAACCTTATCCTTGAGCCATGCAACCAGATACCCCCTTAAATGACATACTTTAGGTCTTACATTTTCCTCTTGCGAAATTTTATTCGCGAACTAGGGTGTACGCCATAAAAGTTCGTCCCATACTGCAAAACTATATTCACTTTTCTTGCGATATTTTCGCATATTCTTATTCTGTTTTGATTTTGAATGTTCTCACAACAATTTATTCAGCAAAGTTTTGTTCACCTTCACTATCTGAAAATAATCATTACAATCCCATTCTCAAAAATCCTTATTGGTAATACTTCTTTAGATATAATCTATTCCATGGTCTAATGAGTCTTTGACCGACGTCTTTTCCCTCTGGATCCATTAATTTATATGCCCCTGTTCCAACTATCTCTTTAATGATATATGGTCCATCCCATTTTCTCGCCAATTTACCATCATTTTCTCGTTGGTAACCTGGTGTTTCTTGCAGCACTAAATCACCTGGTTGGAATTCACGTTTTTTGACAAAATAGATTATGTTCTAGGAATTTAGTGGTGAATGTCACGATAAAACTAATCTATGTGCATAGTCCGGAGACTGCTAATATCCTGAAGGCGCTCTCAAATCTTAAGGAGAATTCCCGAGTCTATACACGGTCTCTCTATATAGTCAGGATCAGCGAGTATCACTGTCCCGAAGGCGCTGTTGCTCTCAATCTTACGGAGAATCGCCCAATCGTTCTTCTATGTAGAGGGGGGTCTCTCTCCTGTAGTGAGGGAACAATGAGTGTCACCGACATCCTGAAGGCGATAAGCCCTCTCAACAAACAATTATGTAGGAGGATCGCCCAATTCCATTATTATACATAGAGGGCACAATAAAATGCCGAGGATCGAATGCTCAGCTAGTGGAGGTTTTTCGAAAGACATATTCATCATGGCTTCGTAAAATATGAATCGTCGCATGCCTGAAGCCATATCAGAAGCATGCAGTATCATGATCTTACGGTTTTAGCCTTTTTGAAAAATACACCATCAACATTAAGTCCCCTGCTTAGTGAGGGATAGTCATGTTCCGCAGTAAGCATTAGATGGTGATTTTCAGTTGACGAGATCGTGGTTGAACTCAGTCTACAAAGGTAGTTACAGAATACTCGATTTGCTCCAATGGTGTCATGTACGAGCAAATGTTCAGGTGAGGACCCTGATAGTGTGAGAGAGTGCGATTTCGTGAGCATGGAGAGATGAAGCATCGCTGATTTGGTCGGTCAAAAGTCCAGTTTTGGTCGATTTAGGATTTATGGGCCCGAGCCCAAAAAAGGAAACCCATGTTTTATTAGGTTTTGGAAATAAAATTGATATAAAAGGGAAGAAGCCCTAATTTTTTTATTTTTTTTATAGTTCAGTTGTTCAAAATAAAATTCCATATGTGCATATATGCGTAAGATTCATGAAAATTTGTTTTAGAAAACATATTCCCATTCGCTCGAGCAATAATCCCTAATATGAAAGAGATACATGAATCCTTTAATAGACATGATTTAGTTACAGTAGATAAAATTTTGTTTGTGAGGCTTCATGAAAATCAAAATTTTATCTTTTAAATATGTGAGATTTCACAAGATGGAATAAACTCTCATTTCAAAGTTGGATGCTCGAACGAAAGAGAAAAAAAGTTTTTTTTTTTTTTTAATAGACATGGGTCTGTTAGTAATAAAAATTTTGTCTATGGGCTTTCATGAAAACAAAATTTTAATACATGAACATGCAGATTTTGACAAAATTGAAAGACTCTCGGATGCTCGTGAGAGGGAGCAAAAATAAATACATATATTTTCAAATTTACGTGAGTTTAACGTTGAAATATATATTTTTGTAAAATCAATGTGTTGATTTTGAACAACTGTTGAGAGTAGAAAATTATTCATGGTGAAATAACGTTTGTATGTGAGTTTTCACAATTGTAGAGTGGACGTCTGTCCAATTTTCGAAAAATCAGTGAATGCTCACATAGTAAAAATTTACGTGGGCTGTTCACGATTTATGAAAGATTTTGCAAAATCAAGTTTTGATTTTAAACAATTGTTAAAAGCAAACAATAATGTTTTCATGAATTTCTTGATTTCATAGTGTATGCACACGGTAGAAAATCAGTGAATGTTCACACGAAGGGTTATGTGAATTGTTCATAGTTTCACGAAAAGTCAGTGTTGACTCTTGAATGATAGATTTTGCTCGTCTGCACAGGTTTGTTGAAGGTGTGAGCAATTTTTCAAAGTATTACGTTATTATCACTAAGTTCGTGAAACCGTAAATAGGTAAGATTTGAGAGTTACCATTTTTGTAAACGCTTATGTGAGCATTCTAATTATTTTTGTTGTGCTTTAATTCCACTGTTTTGATGAAATTTGCATCCACGGATGATATACTGAAGTAGGAACGTTGTATGGAAGTCACAACAACTTTGCAAGAATGACTGGTTCCCATAATGATACTTTCAAAGATGATACTTCCAGAGATGATATTTCTACAGATGCAGCTTCAAGAAACGGTGCTTCTGGGACCTCTAAGTGATGGTGAGATATCCTTCACACTGAGTTGTACTCCTGATTACTTAGTATCAGTAATGCATGGGAAGTCTCTGATGGAGGAGTATAACATCGAGAGCATCTCGACAAATGGGTCCATGTTCGATTGATGTGGATTACCCAAAAATAGCAGTAAGTCTTCGGAGTGGAGAATCTAGAAATAAGGATCATAGAATGATATCGATCTCTGTAAAGTCGCCGACTGTCTCTTTGGTGAGTTGTTAGCGCTCCTTATATCATGAATTTTTCTTGTCCGTTCAATTAGGATCATGAAACCAATGTTTGTTACTTCGTTTCAGAACTTTTTCTCCATCGAGCCTTGACGGTCTTCAATTCATTGCTGCTGAACAAATAATTTCTGAATCGAGCGCCAAAGAAGAATTCGATGTAAGTACCTCTTCGTATAATCGTTCATGGCACTCCTTGAATGAAATACCACTAATTGTTTTTGATGTATTCAGGAGTATATTTCCATGGAATGAGAGAGTACTGACGATTCCCATTCGTCTTCTAAGGATGGTGAAGAAGAAAACCCCGGATTTCGAAACCGAGTGAAAGCAATGATGTTTCCAATGGTGGTGTTGGCAATTCCGGTCCTTTGAGCACTTTAGGGACTACTCCAGTAAGTACCCATCGTATATTTTCTTAATAAAAATATGAAATTGCTGATTTATTGATGAATGAATGAAGATTCTCATGAATAAGTGAAAAGTTTTACCGAAATACATCACCAGAAAATTCAGAACTCAGCCTTTTAGCAAAAACGCCGTAAAATCTTCATCCGATGTTAGATTTTCGCGATTTACCCATGTATCCTTATGCCCAGGAAATTTTCAAGCTTTAACACAAAAGAATTTTAAGTTTTGAGCAGGTTTAGGGGTCGAAATAGATGAAACAGTAAACTTTCAGGAGACCTTCAGAAAAATTTCAGCTGGCATGTGGTCCAATGTTTTGGCCACAACTCTTCGCTCTTTTCTCCAGTTGATGTGAATTTTGGATATGTCGTAGAGGACATCCATACGAAAAGAATGGTATATGAACCATTCCTATATTCTTCACAAATTGCTCCCATATCGCTTATTTGTGCATGACAATGAAAAATCATCTCAGACGAGCTTGTTGTAAAACGCCCCTGTTGAGTCTTCAGACCATTTGCTCGTGTCTTGAATGGTTGGTGAAGGATTTAAATGACATTGATTCATTTAAGATCAGGACCCCTTGATTGGTACATGAGCATGGTGCTTGCAGCCATCTTGTTTCTGTCAGTCGTAGAAACATCACTTCTGAAACCCTGGTCACGGGACTATGACTGAGGTTGCTCTTTAGAGGGGGTGGTGTAATGACCATGGTTGCACGTTCCATGGTAAAATTCCTTTTATGAAGAATGATTAGCACATGAGAGTCTGGTGCCACGAGTCTTGGACTGTGAAACTGATCGTCATGATCAGTGGACCGTCAGTCCCCAATATTTTGTTAATCTCTCCTTTTCATTTTCTCTTCTTCTAGCGGGACTTGGATAGAGGACCCGAGTATAAAAATTGATGTAAAGACCTAGGTGGTCGAAGTTGGAGGTACCTTCATGAAGTACTTAGTGGAAAGACCTGGTGGACACCAATCGACTGTGGAAGTTATGAATCCCGTCCAAGAATTGTTGCTTGCATATTATACGCTCTGGAAGCTGCAGGAACCTCATACAACGTCGGAATTCGATGCCTGACCCCAAATTTTGAAGCTAAAAGACTGATTTATGATATGAAAAAAGAATCACTCAATTTGGAGTTGTATAGGTCAGCCAATGAAGCATGCACATTTGTAATTTGTAATCCCGTGCAAATTTTTCAGATTTCGTAGACATGACGGTAAAGGCCATATCTTTCAACTCGTATGTCCGATTGATGCACCCTTTAGGTATGTTGTAGAAGAGACATAGATGAACATCTTTCGTTGAGGAAGTATTGTTCC